>JBANSL010000020.1:4800000-6062500 GCA_037127255.1 Persicaria tinctoria
GTATAACAAAATTAGAATAACAAACAAATAGATGAATCATATATCAAAGAAAGAAAGAAAGAAGAGGAGCCAGCAAAAATTTTACCGGCCAAATGATCGAGTATGTTCTCTCCCATCTATTTATATTGACTAAGAAAATGAAATAATTTTTCCCTAAAATAAATATGTGAATACAATTAAGTGGAAAATAAATAAAAATTATTTTAAACGGTTGAAGATGTACGGTTGTAACAATTTAATGACATTAGATATCTTGTAATGTAATTAAAATTGGAAATATGAAATGTTTGAATTTCAATATACAAACGGCTGAACACAATTATATCATAGAGGTATTAATATTGTGGATGATTATACTAACGGCTAATTAAATCATAGGTGTATTAATTGAGTAAATGCCTTATAGTTAGACCTGTCAAACGGGTCATTCGGGTCGGGTTCGGGTCCGGTCACTTCGGGTTTCGGGTAAAACGGGTCTCGGGTAAAACGGGTTTTGGGTTTTTCGGGTTGACTCGAACTCGGGTTTGATCGGGTTTCGGGTCGGGTTCGGGTCGATTTCGGGTTTGTCAAATTTTTCTTTTTAAAATTAAAAAAATCATTATTTGATAATTTTGTGATAAATTTTAATTATATATAAAAAATAATAATTATATATAATTATAAATCAACCGGGTCATTGGGTCAATCGGGTAAAAATTACCGGGTCAATCGGGTCAACGGGTCGAAAAAAAATTTCGGGTCAAAATTTTCGGGTTCGGATCGAAAAACTTTCGGGTCGGTCGGGTCAGGTCACCGGGTCGGGTTGTGTTTTGACAGGTCTACTTATAGTTATAGTGGATTCAATCAACCGATTGAACATAATTTTCTGGGAAAAAAGCAAATTAGATACACATTTGTTATATTATATTATAGGTAGACGTGTTATAGATTTTAAATAATTAAACCTAAAAAATGATAATTTAAGATAAAATAAAACTGTAAAATATTGACAAAGAGTAGCGAATGTGATTTGAAACCAAAACCTTATGCATAACGAATCATCGATCAACCAAAAAATGATAATTTAATAGATTATAGATTATATTCCATTTTAAAAAATTACACATAACAAACATAAAAATTATAGATTATATTCAATTTTTAAAAATTACACATAACAAACATGAAAATTTAAGAGGAAATAAAAATTATAGATTATATTCCATTTTAAAAAATTACACATAACAAACATGAAAATTTATTATTATATTCAATTTTTAAAAATTACACATAACAAAACATGAAAATTTAAGAGAATCGAAATAAAAATTTTGCAAAATGTGGCCAAAGTGTAACTAATGGGATTTGAACTCAAGACCTCATGTATACCAAACAACATTCCCAACCATTGAGCTACATAAGTACTTTTGACATTTTATGGAATAGAAAGAAAAAAACTATAAAAAATGAATCATTAAATGAATGGGCATTAAATTAGAGGTGAATACAACTTTTTATGTTTTATAGAAAAAACTATAAAAAATGAATCATTAAATGAATGGGTATTAAATTGGAGGTGAACACAACTTTTTATGTTTTATACTATAGATTCATATGTTGTTGAGTTTAGTTTTCAAATTAATTAAGTATATTTTTTTGGTAAGCATTAATTAATTATAATTAACATATACTCTTAAAACTTAAAACTTAATTAGTATATAAGCTAGAAAAATCTTATTATATACACTAATTTTATACAGGTAACAGCGTTAATGCAAACTCAAATTATAATCAAATGAACCCTAGCCTTATTGCTTTTAATAAAGCTAGTCTATCATGCACAATCGATCATCATCAAACACAAATAATATAGTCCCACTTGCTAATATATAATTAATAAAGAAAATCATTTTCAACCAAAAAATAAATAATAAAGAAAGAACATCAACTTGTTCTTGCCCAAATCAACTTGTTCTGTGTATACTAATTAAACCAATAATCAAGCGTTATATATCCATATATACGGAGCATTATTAATTAATGGCGTATATGAGATAATTACACACTAACATTTATTAAGATGATAGTCATCACCTATTCACCTAACCCATGCATATGTTGATTTCTTGTTAGAAAATATTTTAAATGCCTTAAAATGTCATTGACGACAAAATAGACTTGCTTGGAGGTTGTTGTTTATCGTTCTAGTATTTCTATAATTATATTTTATAAAATATTGTCTTTTAAATTCTGATTTTTTAAAATAAAATTTTATAAATATATAAAAATAGATGTTAGAAATATAAATATAATTTTTTTAAGATTAAATAAATATTAAAATAGATTAATGTAGTGGGGAATGGAGCAGAGATCTTTGTTGGTCAAATATAAGCCCAAATTTATTATCCGGCCCACTAAGCCCACTACGAGGATATTGTGCAAACATTTGCACAGTAATTAGCAAAAAAATAAAATAATAATAACTCTTCCCTTTCAGTAAATCACTGCCCGTGCCCCTAACCGTACGCATCCATGGCGATCGAATTCCAAAGGGGAGACTATGTTGAGATCTGCGGAAGTCAAGAGGGGTTCGAGGGGTCGTACTACGAGGGGACGATCATCTCGCGGATCGGCGCCGGAGAATTCATAGTGGAGTACCGATCGCTGGTGGAAGACGACAAGATGGCGCCTTTAAGGGAGATAGTGGCGGGCGGAGACCTGCGGCCGAATCCGCCGGAGGTGAAGGTGAATGAGTTCGTGCTGAGGGAGGAAGTAGATGCGTGGGACAACGACGGGTGGTGGAGTGGGAGGGTGGTGAAGCGGTGGCGGCAGTGTAAGCGATACCAGGTCTACTTCGAATTGACAGACGATCAGAAGATTTATGGTTTGTCTGAGCTTAGGGCTCATTGCAATTGGGTTGATGGCCATTGGTTTTCTTCCAGAGACGGTTGTCAATTTTACTGATTCTTTGTTTTTAGGGTTCCTTCCAATCTATGTGAACTGTGAAGTGACTGCTGAACTCCTGTCAATCCACAATTTTTTTTCAATTTGTTTTATCCAAATCGCCCTGATTAGGTAAAATTTGATGTAGACCGAGCCTGTAGACCTCGACTTAGGAGTGCAACCTTATCAACCACTTTATTGTTATCATTGACATATCAGAGAAAGATAAGTTTTCAACCCTTTAAAAGAGCAGTTTAATGTGTGACATGAGAAGTTCTATCTCATCACTCAGTTTCTAATTGAGGAAGGCTCAATCGGTTATTTGAAACTTTTAACGCTTTTCCATTTTGAAGATTTAGTGAAACTTTTAGTTAATCTATCAACTTTCCTATTTCGAAGATTTAGAAAAAATTTAGTTTTGTAAAATGTTACAAATTTGAGAAATTAATTTTAGTTTTTCTGTTGTTTTTCCATTTTAGAAAATGAGATAGAAAATCTGTTAAATCAAAAACATGAATGGTCGAACGGATTGACACTGTAAATTCTCCTTATCAATAACAATGCGTCAATGCTCAATGCCGCAGGTCTCATCTCGGTAAGACCTATTAGTTCTATGTAATTTCTATTGTTCCTTTAAGGTGCTATACAAAACAGGACACACCTTGTTATTTGACCAATCAATTGTATATGTACAAAAAGAAAGTGAGAAAAATAATGTCCCTAACGTGTTTTTACATTGTACTGCAAGTTAAAAATGTGCAAGGTCTTCCCTTCAACTTACCAACTCTTTCTACAGTTGTCGGTAACTGAAGTTGTCGGTAATTGAAGTTGTCGGTGTCTAAAATGCCGATTACCGAACGTTCGGTACCGTGGTTACCAATAGTCTCATTCAATTTTCATTTACGTGGTTTTATGCATGGTAACTAGACAGTACCGAAACATCGATTTTACTTTTTTACATAAAACTAACTGCATATTAACGTGTAGAAATTAAACGTTGTACCTGTTTAACGAAATTTCGAACCAACATACAAATAATTAAAGTTTTTTGCTGCTTATTTTCTTACTGAATTCTATGGTTGCTTATTACTCCTGATATTAAGTAGTTCTTGATTCTGATTTTGTAGTGTGCAATAGCTTAGAAGATAGAGTTGCTTGTTTCCTTAACCTATTCTCTTATGATGTGGAATGTGATAGCATGTTCTATGAAATGTGTTTCTCTTTACTTCGGAAGCGTTAGGGACACACGTGTTTTATCCCGTCCTTGAGTTCGATTATGTTGAGATGTGAATAAGACCAAAAATGTCTCACATCGGAAAGTTGAAAATATCAAGCCTAGTATATGAGTCGGTGGGCTACTACTTCTATTGCCAATTGGTTTTAGAATGGAACCTCACAAAAATGGAACCTCACTTGGCTTGTGTGCTAGGCCAGCGCCCGTGCACACGACCCCCAGCCATCGGTCCGAGCTGGACCACCAATTCGACTCTACTAAATCCCTAGGAGGGAATGGGTATTTTTTTTTAAAAAAAATACACAACGTCATGCATACGATCACAGATCACCTTATAAGTTATAACTTGTTTTTCATATTTTAAAGTGTTGAAAAACATGATTCACTAACTACATGTGATGAAGCTTCCTTGTGGCTCAAAATTAATACATAAACGGCATGCAAACGATCACCTTAAAAGTTATGTACTCTACGTTTCAACCATTTGCACACATGACTTGTGAGTCCCATGCCCACCCTTATGCTTTACCACTGGAAGAACCATCTTCGTCAGCCAGCAGCCCAATAAATCCTTTGTCAATTCAGTGGTCACAAGGTGTCAGATCGAAGATAATGTAAATCACAGCTTACCCTATATATCAGAAGACGAAATTCCTACTAAAATCCCAAAACATAATTAAGAACTTCGGCCTCAATAAAATTAATCTTCAAAGCGATTCATTAAGGAAAAATTGTTTCTTAGGGATAGAACAAGTCACTCGATGTTGCACCAATATTAGTAATGATATTACCACGCGAGCTTCTTCCATAATTTTACGGAATAATAGTATCATTGAAGTAGATACACAGATCATAGTATCATTGAAGTAGATACACAAATCACTTTAAATACAAGAACCCGGGTAGGCGGGTAGGCTGACACGAATTGTCAAAGAGATTGAGCAAAAACTGAGTGAAAATTCTCCATATCAATAACAATGCTTAATGCCACAGGTCTCATCTCGGTTAGACTTATTAGTTCTATACTTCTATGTAGTTTTTATTGTTCCTTTAAGGTGCTACAAAAAAACAGTACTCAGTACACACCTTGTTATTTGACCAGTCAATTGTATATGTACACTAATTGTTCATTGACCATATCAGGGAAAAATAAAAAGGGAGAGAGAGAAAGTCCCTAAAGTGTTTTTACATTGCACTGCAAGTTAAAAATGTGCAAGGCCTTCCCTTCAAGTTACCAACTCTTTCTACAGTTTACATTTTTTTTTTTTGGTTTTAGTTTCTACAGTTTACATAATATGCTAGATGACACTTTATCACCTTCTGCCGATTTATCTAGCAGAAATGGAGGGAAATGTGCCGCTAACAAGGTGACTACCAGAGACGTCGACGGATACGAAGCCATTCTTCCGGGGACATGATGATGAATTCGAGTCCCTATGATTGTTGTTGCATGAAGATTCGGTGGTTGATCTGGTGTCGGACTCTGGCATCATCTGCAATATTGCTTCAAGTTCTCGGACAACCTCTGCCATTGCAGGCCTCCCATCCGCCTCGTCTTGACAGCACCTGAGAGCCAAGGATGCAAATCTTTCCAGGCACTCGGGTGGATTACTTCCCATCCGTTCATCGATGACAGAGACTATGTTTCCAGACTGATATGATATATTGACCTGATGGGGGAAGTTGCGTACAAACAGATACGAGAGTGTTGAGAGTTGATGTGAGAAAACGATCAATTAGTCCAAATAATTCAAGAAAGAATTCATGGGTACCTCTCGGACGATATGCTTTTCATGTGAAATGGGCCGCATGCCTGTTAGGAGTTCAAGAAACACCACGCCAAGGCTATAAACATCACTCTTGTCGGTTAACTTATGAGTCAAACAGTACGCGGGATCAAGGTATCCCTGCACATAATACGTTAGTTTGATCATGTTTTTGCCCTCGTTAGTAACAATATGCAAAGTGAAAACTATCAAATAGGGGGAAAAGAAGAAGCAGAACAAGAGGAACAGAAAAGGACAATGTCAGTTTTATTGATCACTTAATATTGACCACACCTTGACACTCTACATCGACCAACTTAATCCTGAAATATGATGTTCACGGTTCATGCTTTTGCAAGTATTAGCATTCAGAACCTCTTCTTGGTTCTTACAAGGGTCTGGGATGTCAAAATTTCCCTCAACAGGGTTTCTATGGCATAACAAGTCACTATTTTTTTGGATATACAGTTGACTTAGAGCTAAGAACTATTTGATCAAATATATATAATCTGTATGCAAATCTACCCAACCAACCTGACTCGCCCATCTCACTTGACCGGCATAATTTCAAATAATATGGAAAGTTGTGCATGGAACAAGCAACTCTATATCAATCAAAGAAATATAGACTGGAAAAAATGGAATTCTGCACACAAATGAATATATTTAGTAAAGTGCAAAAATACCGGAGTCCCTCTAACAACTGTAGAGACATGATTCGGCACAACCCCTTCAATGTCAGGAATCGGGGCTAGCCGTGACAGCCCAAAATCTGCAACCTTTGCTGTAAAACTGGAGTCTAACAGGATGTTCGTAGCCTTAATATCTCGATGGAAGATTGGAGGATTAGCTTCAGTATGTAGGTAGAGAATGCCACGTGCAGATCCAAGGGCTATTTTCAATCTTCTAGCAAAGCTTAGGGGATGTTCAGAACTAGCTGTACAGAAATGGATAGCATATCTGAAGATTTAGCAAGCTTTACCATACAAGCTGTGACTCACTAAGCTATACATGATATAGATTTAGCCACACAGAACATAAGAGATCATATGTGACGTAGGAAAAGCCTTGGTTTAGTAAGGAGCAAAATTTACAACAAAATGTTTAATTTTTGTTTTTGTTTTTATGACTTATATTTTTGATAATTTCTGTGATCAAAGCTACTTTTCTTAGAAATGTATTTACTCATCCTGGATTCTTGGATACATGGATGAGAGGAAATAAAGTTGGACCAAAGACAAATTCAAGTGAAAATGAGGGAACCACAATAGTTCAACATAATACAAACCTGAAAGTTGGCCCCTTAATGTTCCATTTGGCATGAATTCATAAACCAACATCTGCAAAGACAAAAAGTGACCAAATTATCAATATATTTTTTTTCTCACAAAAGCACTACAATTATAAATGTTAACTCAAACATGCACAATCTGCTTGTAACCTCCCATCTAGCAGTAAATCAGAGAAACGAAGTGTATAAACTGGAAATTAAACATATGTTTTCTCCATCACCAAAGCAGACCTGGAAATTCTTTATAATAACCCCCTCAATGAAGACAAATGGTTGGATAAATCTGAATAAAATGGTATCAGTAACATCAGCTTATTACACACAACTGTCAACTGTGTCTATACTGTACCCACTAGCAGAACGCCGATGCCTAGCAGCCATTTGAACCATATCTCAAGGTTTGTGGTTATTGTCATTCTTTATATAGGGAAGATTTCTAGCCTAAACTATGATAATTTCAAATTCATGGTGATGGGAAATTGTTACTGGACTCTGGAATATGCATATTCGGACTTTCAAATATACCAACATGAGAAAATCTCACCATGCTCTAGCAGGAAAGTTGGAATTTTATCTCTATCACAAAAGAGATGTTCCATAATTCAGTTTCTAGTACTCGGGAGATGCAAATTTACCTGTTCACCTTTTTTATCACAGTACCCTATCAGAGTGACAAGGTTCCGATGATGCAACCTGGACAGAAACTCTAATTCTGTATAGAACTCTTTATCACCCTGTAAAGACCCCTCTTCAGCCCGTTTTACAGCCACTAATGCACCATCTGCCAAAACGCCTTTGAAGACCTTTCCATATCCTCCTCTTCCTACTTCAGCAGCACTAGAAAAATTGCTTGTAGCAAGTGCCAACTCTTCATAGGTGAATTCTCTCATACCCTCAACTTTAAGAGCCTTCCTGGATACTACAGATAAATATATGCTACATCATTAGTCAAGAGCGCCCGTCGATGTGATCATAAATTACTACCTTGGATCAGTATAGGAACAAAAAGATGATCGTATGGATATAGCCATTTGCTAGGTAAAAAAGAATTGAGCCTTTAGCAACAGAGCACCATAAGTTTTAAAATAATTTGCTCCAAGACATTGCTAATCCAGAAGTTTATGCAGGACTCACATTTTCGTCTTTTTGATATACCACTGTATTTTCTTGAATGTTTTTTTATGAGGAGAAGTGAAACTGCAGCTGATAATATAATCGCACCAGCTATGGTTCCCACAATTATGCCAGCCAAGCAACCCCTGTTACAGCTAGATGATGATGGTAATGAGAGATGGGAAAATGCTGCAAAAGAATAGGAAGTAAGGACCAATTAGGGCAGGCTAGAGTGCTGTAGACAAATACAGTTAACAGTGTTATCTACTTGAGTGGCTGAGAAACACGCTGAGAAAATACTTTTCAAGTGTGTTGCTAGTCTAATGCATTGTGAGAATAAACCAAAAGCAACCTGAGCATGAAAGTTCAAGACTTTCTCAACCTAGGATCACATATCATATCTTCCATGTCCAGAAATATTCAATATCAAACTTATAATAAATTTCACAGTGGCTGATACAACTGAAAATGCTAGCTGTTATATTGATGGACAAGCTACCCTCTGAATCAAATCTCAAATAATCTAATGAATTGTGAAAATGCTAGCTGGGATAGTCAAAAGATGGACAAGCTAGCCTCTGAATCAGTACATCATTAATGGAAAACAACAAAGAACATGTCATCCAAGTCTTAAACCAAAGAGATCTGTTTCGCATGAAGATACCTGAGATAGAAAGATGGCTTAAAATAAGGTTCCACAAAAGCTATGTTACTGTGCTCTATGATAGAGCTTTGCAAAGTTATGAAAATGAGAGCCATATATTTACAATAAAATGAATTTAAGCAGCAACTAACAAAAAATAGGATTCCTAGAAAAGTGAACATAATGTCTTTATTTGATGCAGCCCGAAATGAGGTTTGACTCGTATAATTGCAACTAAAGTAGAAAGAAAAGCAGAGATCGGTACATACCCTCCTTGTAAGGCTCCAAAAGAATGAAGTCAAGTAGCTCATAAGGTCCAAAAGTTTCATTATCAGGAATATCCCATCCAACAAACATGTCCCAGATTCGCTGAACCTCACTCAAATTGAAAAGGGGGCTTTTTGTAGCATTATCATAAATAGGAAAAAGCTTCAAAACCATTTTCAACCGAGGACCTTCTTGCCATACAGTGGAGCTAATATTCAATTGGTCCAGATCCAAATGAAGTCCAGAGGTTAGGTACTCCTCAAAGCTCAACTGGTATGGGAGGAAATCAGAAAATCCTGGACTTTTTAGCCGGTAATAAATGATTAATGGTGCAGCACAATAGCAATCTGATGCTGGCTTTGTAGGGGAATATTCAAACGGAATTGGACAGGCTAGTTTAGGACAACCATTTGTATTATTAGTCAAATGTGGGGTAATGCCATTTAGAGTGGGAGAAACACAGTAGAGTCCTGGATTGCTGTTGTTGCATAAAGGGTTTCCTTCAAGCCTAGTGAAAAGAAAGAAAGAAAGAAAACATGAAAGAATTACATACTATAGAAGTCCACAAACTGGAAAGGGATCAAGACTTCGAAGTATAATAAAGTTCAGAGCCGTACAGCAAGGTAACATTAGCTGGTACAATTGAAGGGCCAGAAATTTCTGCCAAGTTATTGTTCCGAAAATCCCTGCAATGATTGGAAACATGCACATTCTTTAAGGAAAATGTTCACGCTGCAGCTTCCCAGATAATGTAGACAAGAACCAACATAAAAGCACCAGTAAATATAAAATAAACTATCACATTTAATCAAGGTCCAATCCAATCTGCAGAAGAAATGCATTCAAAGATGCAGGTAATAAACATATAAATAAATAAAACAAGAGCAAGCTAAAGTTTTCTTACAGAGTAAGATTTGGAGCAACATCAGATCTTTTGCTTTCCCAAAGAGTGGAAGGAACAGAACCACTCAACATGTTACCATCAAGTGACCTGAGTCGTAGAGCAGATTTGTGAATCAGGCAAATAACAATTAAAATTTTGAAACACACTGGAGTTCAGGATAATTAAAAAAAACTGGGAATATAGAAAGGACTGATGCCTACAATTTTTGAAGACGGGGAAGCCCTGAAAAGTTTCGAGGAATAGTCCCATTGAGCTTGTTCTGTGATAAAATGCTGTGGGATACAAAAACTATATGAGAAAAAACCTGACATTTTTATAGTCATCAACAAAATTGAATAAGTAGGGATCAAAGCCGTCTTACATTGTTGTCAAATCATCAGATAGCTTCTCTGACGGTATCGGTCCACTGAGTTGGTTCAGACTAAGGTCTCTGGAAAGTGCAGTGTGAAGAAGAAATAGTTACAATCAGGAACGTCATTTACAAAAGACAGATAAAATGCCAAACAGAAGCAATATTGTTGTTCTATTATCACTCCACCCCTCCTTTCCATATTTCTATGTTTCAACCGCGTTCTTATGTTTTCATTTATCCAATTGAAATATTGTATTAAAATATACTTGATAGTAGACTTAGAATGTTGTTCTATTATCACTCCACCCCTCCTTTCCTCTTCAAGACTTACAATATGCAAAATTTGAAGAACAGGAAATGCCTAAATGGGTGTAAAGTAAGTAAAGGAAATTCCAATAAACTTACATATAAGAAAGCTTGGCAGTCCCACTGAGATCAGGAATTGATCCTTCCAAGCCACAATTCCTAAGACTCCTGGTAGAGGTTAAATGTTAGACCGAAATAAGCATGAAGATTACACAAGAATCACAAAATATCACGTTAAAATTTCACATTGAACTTCACTGGCGGGAGTGGAGGCAAAGGACCCTTACATTCTCATCAAAATTTCAGGGGATGGGGGCCATGGGGGAGGGTGTGTGCAGGGAGATGTTGACAAAGACGAACAAAAAGAAATATGGCTACGCACTATGCCTTAAAGAAGTTACAGCCTTGCATCATCATGAATGAAAATTATTCCAATCATTTTGATTAAATAATGATCACTTACAACTTCAGCAACTTGGTCATTTTGCCATAACTGGAAGGAATCTGGCTCCCACTGAAATTATTGTTGTCTAGTTGACTGCAAAATGAAATATGAGAAGAAACTATTGGAACATTATGGTAGGAAGAAATAGATTAGATCCTAGAAATTAGAAATTACAAAGGTTAGGGAAAAACTTGTGTTTGCACTCAGTTGACAATCATCTTTCACAATCTTAAGAGAGTTACATAAAATGAAATATATAGTTCTTCTCTTGAAGCAATGAATGAAATAAAATATATGCATTAGGCAAGAAAGAAGCATACAGTATCAACAAGTTCGGCAATTCGGAGAACTCGGCTGGAAGGGATCCTGATAAGTTATTATTGTCAAGAAGGCTGCAATTGTTTACTCATTGTCAGAATAGCAGGTGGAACTGCACTTATGTGTCATACATGTGATTTTCCAAATTACTGAACCCTAAAAAGGAAACTCAATAGCCAACTTACAAGTGAATTAAGCTTGGTAATCTGGACAGCTCACGAGGGATTTCACCACTAATTGAATTATTGTTCATATGACTGCAGAAAGGAAGAGAACAATCACTGATGAACACAATTAAGAGCAAAAAGAATTATTGCTTAAAAGAGCAAAAGATGCCCTTACAAGTGCTTTGTTTTGTTTAAATTTGCAAATGATTTAGGTAGTTGTCCTGATATTTGGTTTTGGTCAATCTGAATTCGGTCTAGATTTGGCAGATAACCAAGCTCATCTGGCAAGGAACCTGTCAAATGGTTACCATTCAAGAGCCTGAAAGGCAAAGAAGATAGCATAACGTCAGAAATTGTTGAAAGAAGGGTACAAAGAAACCTTGAGCAAGAGGATAAACAAAGCACCAAACAATAATGAACCAAAATTCAGTGTAAGACTGCAAGAAGCATTTTCCAGTAAAAGACTCATGCTTAGTGAACGAGAGGGGTTGTGGCAACTTTACACAACTAAATGACCATCATGAATGAAAATCCATTGTAAGAGGCATATGTCACCTACACAACTATGATTAACATCATGAGCCAAAAATCAGTCAAAGGAGCATTTTCCAGGAAGACAGCTCATACATCCGTGATTACAGCAAGTGCATATCAAAACATAAAACATGACATTCGAGTCTTTGAAACTTACAAGAGTTCAAGCTGTGTGAGATTGCCTATCTCTTTTGGTATACTCCCTGATATGTTGTTCCACATAAAATTCCTTTAACAACAGAAATGTGTAAGGAGATTAGCAAATGAAAGATGTACACACTATAAGGGCAGTCAACCAGCTGCCAACCAAATCCTTAATATGCAGACCATAAACCTGGACCTAAGAGATGATGGCGGTTTAACGGAAAAGATGAGTAATATCGAAAAAGGGATCCGACTTACAATATTTTCAACTTAGACAATAGGCCAAGCTCTGGTGCTAAAGTTCCTGAAAGTTTCATGTTCATCAGGTCCCTACAAAGAGGATGACAGGGAAATGAATACTACATTAGTTCTGAAATGCAGATTGTGGATGCAATGTGTGTGTGTTTGTGTGTTTGGCGTATCTATTCTGCTGAGAAGTGCTAAATATTATGAGAAATGAGAAGTAAGCTAATCTATCCATTTCAACTTATTATATACATCATAGGGTATTAGATATGCATCTCAACTGAGTTGCATATATAATAAGTTTATCTATGCATTTCAGTTGAGATTCATATATAATACATTTAGATGCATATTTCTCATTTCTCGATCTAAAATTACATCTCAATGAAAGGGGACCCCCTGTGTGTGTATGGTATACTTTATAGACATTGTGTGCGCACTTTTAGTAGCACCCATACAGGAATCTGACATGTGGACGCCATAACATCTCTGAAACTCACATACAAGCAGAGTGAGCACTTAACTATACAACAGCCATCAAAATGCCCAAAGCATAGCAAGTTTGAGAAAGTCATATCAGAGCCAATTTTCATGCCAGTTTCCAATAGGAATAATTTTTACGATAATCAACCACTTACAACTCTTGGATGTGCAAGTAGCCATCGTTTAGTGTTCGATTGTAACAATAAATACCAGTCCAGTTGGCACTGCACGGGTCTTTAAAATTCCAGTTGCTCAAGTTCCCCAATGGATCATGTAAGCTCGATTTAATGGCTCCTAGTGCCTCGACTGCAGAATTAAAACAGGCAATTCATGACAAACTATAGACTCAATATCAACCAAGATCCATATAGGCATAGATCATACTTCCCCAAAAACTTTTTGCTCAAATCAAAAGCTAGTGCTTAATATACAACCATGAAAAATGACTGGATCCTTATGCTTTCCAAATCCAATTTGCTTTATATAGCAACCAGCTCCGCCCTATCATACTTAATTACTTGATCTAGTTAGACCTAAATTGAACATTGCACAGGTATCAAAGGAGCTAAGAATTTTAGTTAATTCTGAATCATTGTAAAGTCGATCATACTCTAAAGCACTTCTAAGTTCTAATTAACAATTTCGGAGCAATTCGGGAGAACATCCATGATTTACCTTCTTCGGGATGGGTGATACCCGCGTGGACGTTGGAAGAGAAGCAAAGCGGCAATAGGAAGATCATGAACGAAACGACACCATCTCTGCAACAGCAAGACGGAGAAATCGAACTTCTCCGCCACATCCTTACCGGGATCAACAAAGCGATTTCTGTGAATCAAACATCAACTCCGCTGCTGAGAAAAATCGGAAGAAGCTGAAGAATTTTTTTAAAAAGGAGGGGAAAGGAAAAGGATTCAATAAACATAAACGACGATAATCAAACGTGAAACGTAGACGATTTCATCGTTGAACTACTTTAAGATTTGTTTATTGCTTGATGTTGAATTTTAGGGTTGAAATCCAACCTGAATGGAAACTCGCGAATCAAATTGAGGTCGATATGGTGGTTGGGACTTGGAAGTGGCAGGGTGGGTAGCAAGAAAGGTGGAGTTTGACCCAATCGCCATTGGAGCTTCTCCTGCTGCTTATGAATTAGGTACGTCTGAGTCTGAGTCTCAGTCGGTGAGATGTTTCCTTTCCCTCCCACTCTCTGTAATTTTCAACGAATTCGTAATAAAAATACATTTCTTTTACGCAATTCGACTTTATATTTTATAGGGTAAATTACATCAATGGTCCCTAAACTTTACATGTTTTTCCTTGTTGGTCCCTAAACTTTAAATCATTCTAATAAAGTCCCTAAATTATTAAAATGATTGCACCATCCATCCTTCCAACCATAAATCTCCACCAAATTTTATGCTAATTACAAAAAATTACCAATAAATTTGTCAATGTTTACAAAAACACTCATAAATTAAAATTTTGAAATAAAATAAAATAATTTGGAGTTTTGTTTTCAATCAACCACCAAAAACATTTACAATATTTAGAAATAATTTTATTAGGTTCATAAAATAATGTCCAAATTATACAAAAATATCGATAAACTTTCACAAAACCACTTGTAAATTCAATTTTTTTTTTTTACAAATAACTCAAATAAAGAACCACCATAAACTTTCAATGTAAAAACAAAAATGCTACATTATCACTTAATATCTCAAAGTCTATAAAAATGTTTAATCAACATTGTTTATTTTATTTGACCTTTTTCTGAAAAATTCAATGCTTTTCAAACAATTATTAAATGATATGGATTGTGTGGTTCTTTAACCCAGACTGAATAGTTTTTTTTTTACGAGTCAATTTAGTCATTTTGAAATATTAGATGGGGGGTAAGTGTGATATCTCAAAACTAAAAATCTCAAAGTTGGGGGATTTCCTACATTTTTCCAATTCATGAGTAGTTTGTGAAAACTCTCCTAATTTAAGGCAATTTTGTGTAATTTATTCATAATATTTAATGGAGATCCGACAATTTTTTTATGGAAGGGCTAATGGTGCAATCATTTTAATAGTTTAGGGATCTAACTGGAAAGACTTAAAGTTTAGAGACTAATAAGGAAAAGCTTGCAAACTTTAGGGATCGTTAGTGTAATTGACCCATATTTTATATTAAAAAGTATTTTTTGTGTGTGTGAAAACAACTTTTTCTTGAAAATAGTAAGTAAAATATGACTATATAACATACAGTATAAAATATTATCTCTATAAAAAAATTATATAAAAAAAAACTCCGCTTGGTATTAATGTTTTGTTTTTTTCAATAATTTTGTGCTCAACTTTAATGATTGAAAAGTATATATAAAATATTTAAAAGTAAAAGTACCAATTCAACTTGCTAAAGGCACCCACCTTCTAAGAAATGAAAATTAGTGTATTCAAATTTGTCTACTCAAATACTTTACAAATTCATGAAAAATTGTGGTCTTACATAACATATATTCTTAAAACAATAGAGATACAATTTTATTTTATTTTTGAAGGTTCTTTTCTTTAACATTGTCTACTCAGGGGTAGTAATTGTCTCACCGTGGAATCTCTAGTGCACAAAATTAACAAAATTGATGTTTTAAAATTGATGTTTTATTGCAATTGGGAAGAAGAAGGCAAAGACTTGTATGAAAAATGTAAGCAAGCATTAATTCCTTTTGACATCAAAGTCAATTCCTTGTTATAGGTGGAGATATCGACATTAATTTGGAAGATAGAGATGCAAGCATTAATTTGGAAGATAGAGAATTGTTGGCCGAACCAACACAAATCGAACCGAATTAAATTGAACCGAAGTTTTTCGGTTTGAGAATTTTCATTTTTCAGTTCGATTTGTGTTCGGTTTCGGTTCGGTTTGTGGTAAACCGAGTTTTTTTATACACTATATAAATACATGGTATATATATTTGTATACTTTATATATACACCAATACACATATATACTTCCTATGACAAATCATCATAAAACTTATATATTATTTTTTTTATTTTATTTTTTTGATAAGGAAAAAATTCGAGGCCGGACAGGCCCGGACCTCGAGAGGCCGACAAAGTCGGTAGACGGCGAGCCGTCTAAACATACAACAAAGCAAAAGAAATACAACATAAAACAAATACCTAATACAACAAAAGAGCTACACGAAACAAACCCGGAAAACCCTAAACCCTAAGCAAACAAACGGACACAGCAACGAGAAGATGGAGATCCGACGTGGCGAGGTGGATAGCGAGCGCATGGGACAGCACAGCTGACACGATGTCTCGCCGCCGGAAAGACGAAAAGCAGCAATCCACGTAGGGCAAAGACGACTCCTGGGGAAGTGTGGATCACACGACGTTCCCTTCACCTAGACGAAGGATCTTCGGAGACCACGAACACCACCAACACGATCACTTCGATCAACCAGGGCCGCAGAGCTGCTCCTCAACCGAAACTAACCACGAATCAACAAACGGAACTCCAAACAACTCTAGAAAATGAAGCACGATCGTGAGAGGGCAAAGAGCGCAAAAGTAATCCGAATTTAATAATGTACGTTGATATAGTTTGCTTGGGAAAAATTGGCAAAATTATATATGAATATATAAAAGAGCCGATAAAATTTAATAAAATATAAATATAAAAATATTTATATTTAATCCTTGGGTAGCTAGGACCCACCAAGCTCGGGCCACCTTCGGGCCCAAGGCAGGCCCAGAAGCAACCCAGGCAGGAGATAGGCATAGGCCTAGGCCGCATAGCAACTCACAGGAAAGAGGGTTCCACCAACCCAGCAAACCACCGAACGGAGATGAACGGAGAAGAAAGCAAGTCGGAGGGGAAGGGTCGCAGGTGAGTGGAGACCGGCGGCGAAATCGAAGCCGGTGAACAAACCACCAAGCCTAGGCGGCCAGCAGATTGGGCAAGAAAGGAGATTTAGCAACTCTGGACGGGAAAAGGATTGAGGGACGATCCAACCCGAACAGAAGCTTCGGCTCAAATCAAGGCAAAACAAGACTGAATCAGCCGGAAAAAAGAGGTAAGGAGCCCCGATTGGAAGGAAAAAAAGCAACTAACTTCCCAATCGAAGAGGAAGAGGATCGTCGGAGATCGACGGATGCCACCGGCGCCGAAAGATGGCCGGATATGTGCAAGAAGAGAGAGACGAGGTTAGCCACGACGACGGCAGCCAGAGGGAAAAGGAGGCGCCGAACCACGGCATCGAACGGACCAAAACGACTGCCGGACCAGGCCAGGGCAAGCCGAGATGGAGGTGGGTAGAGCGAGGGGTTGAGGATCCCCGTGAACAAAGCACCCGAAAACCCAATTGAGGGGTTATATACCAAATTGGGCAAAGCAAAATCAGATTCGGGAAGACAAACCCAAAAACAAACAAAGCCCCAACACAATTAGGCAAACGATTACAAATCGAACAAGTAGTCGCAGATTAAGGGTTTCACAGGATGGTTAGATTGGGGCTCCCGAAGGAGATTTAGTACTCTCAAAGAGAGATTGACATGTCTAAAAACCAGCGGGATGGCGAGGCCGTCATAGATGATGGTGGTCGGCGGTGGTCGACACTGTGCAAGCACAGGCCACATAGGAAGGGGTTTTTTTTCCTCATAAAACTTATATATTAATAGTAGATATGAATGACGCATCATCTTAAATTCTTATATATAAAGATATAGATTGAATATAATATATAAAGATTTAAATATGGATTTTGAAGATTTCAAACAACATAATGTTTGAGAAAAGAAAAATAAGAGATTTCAAATGTAATGACATTCATTAGATTACAATTAAAAACATACAAATATAATTTGTTTTCTTTCTAATAACTTTGAAATAGAATATATATTTTGGGAGTAAATGGGTAATTTCGGTTTATTTAATACTATATTTTTAATGAAAAATGTTGATGGATGGTGTTTTTAAACGTATGTACTTTAAAGGGTGGTTTTCTACAAACTATTATATTTAAAGGGTGGTTTCCTACAAACTACCCTATTTAAAGGGTGGTTTTCTGCAATTTTGCCTAGTAAAAAAGGTAGGTGTATTTAACACTTGCAAATTATTTTTTTATGACGAGGAACTCACCTTTGACGGTAAACCCCGATCACGTGAGCCGGCCAGCCGACAAGAGCCACATACCAGGTAAACCGGCTTGCGCCGACCGACTTGACCCACTAGTAGGGAGTAAGGTAAACCTTGGATGGAAATTCCAAGGAAATGGGCGAAGGCGGCGATTTTTTTACATTACTCAAACAGTAGGATGTCTTTGCTTGGCAAAGATCATCCTTGATAATCCCGACGAATGATTTTACACAATTTCTTATTCGAATGGATGGTCAACATATTATAAATACTTATAGCCCTAGCAATATAGTTGGCTGTCGAATTTGATTCCCTGAAACAATGTCGGAATTCTATGCTGATAAAAAATTTCTTCATATTCCGAATATTTTCGATTACTCTGAAAATCTCTCAATAAGTATTAGAGTTGTCATTGACAACTTTTATAACTCCTGAACTATCCCTTTCAATGATGACATTCTCCAAGCCTCCGTTGAATGATAGCTTTACACTTGCGATTCTATTTGACGTATCAGCAAATTGCTTTTTAGCATAGGATTGCCCGATGCAAACTACAGTATATTTTTTTTTTAACAAAGAGCGTTTGCAACGATCATAGCAGTGTATAGCAATGTATGTCTGTAACTGACATCTGACGATCATCACATTGTTGTTGCAAATGTGGTCTCTAGCCTACAACTACTGTAAATCCATAACGACCAAATTGCATTTTGTTTACAGACAACGGTACATTTGGTCATTGTTGATATATACGGAGTAACTTCTTAGATGTCCAAAAATCCTTGCTAATTTTAATATAAAAATAAAACAACTCTTACATCACATTTAATTGGTCATAATCATTGGTGGATCTAGGGGGCCTCGGAAGTGCTACAACCCCCTAGTTCGGAAGAAAAAAAATGTAAAAATATTTTTGTGGGGTTTTTTTGGTAATTTTTACTAATTTTAGGTATTAAAGATTGAAAAAGGAGTAATAAATCACAGATACATCTTAGATTAATTGCAAGGAGTGATTTTTATTATCTTGAGGTCATGAATTCAAACTCCATTAGCTTCACTTTTTCATAGTTTTTATTTCTCTAAGTTTTTTTCTACTAAAAATAAATATTCCTTTTCTATATATACATAAAAAAAATTCATCTTATGATATTTTTTCTATTAAAAATGAATATTTAAATCACAAATTTAAGATATTTTTATTATATTTAAATAAAAAATTGATTTTTCATATAGATACACAGGGGCGGAGCTAGGGGGTGCTTGAGCACCCCCTAGCGGAAAAAAATACAAAAATAATAATTTTTTTTGCATATATTTAGTATTCTTAAGGTAATATAATATCTTTAAATAATATTTGAAACAAGAATGCTATTTAGCTCAAGTGGTAACGGAAGGAAGGAAGGAAGGAAGGAGAGAAGGAGAATTCAAGCGGTGCAAATCTTCTACCCCAACCCCCTACCCTACAAAATTATTTTACCTCTAAATTAATATTAAAAAAATTAAAAAATATATATTTAGCTTCTACATACTTATGATAACATATTTGAAAAAAAAAATCTTAAAAAATCAACTTACAAAAATTATAATAATTCACAAGAGATAGAAAGATTTTATTAAGTTTTAAAAAAATGTGAGTTTACTATATATTTTTTTTAAAAAAAATATAAGTTGATTTTTTAAGATTTTTTTTTTTCAAATATGTTATCATAAGTAGGTAGAAGCTAAATATTTTTTTTTTTAATATTAATTTAGAGGTAAAATAATTTTGTGGGGTAGGGAGTTGGGGTAGGGGGTTGGGGTAGAAGATTTGCACCGGAATTCAAGGACTTTGGTTCAAATCTCAATTTTTTCACTTTTTATTTGTTTTACCATATCATTAATTCTTCTTGATTTCTCTCTATGTTTTTTGTTTCTATCAACTAGTTCATTTAAAAATGTCATATTTATGTTTAAATTATACATTTAATCTTTTCTTTCAATATTGTTTTAAAAGTAATTTTTTGTGAATTTTTTCTATATTTTTTGTTTTTTTTCTATTTTTTGGTTATTCTCAACTATTTAAATAAGAAAAATCAAAATTTTAGTGTTTTTTAACAGATTTTCTTAATAAATATACACAAACAAAAAAAATCACAAGCACCCGTGAACCTGACTCCGCCACTGTAGATACATACCCCCAAATTCTGAATTGGCCACTTGTCATAATTAACTCTAATATCATCCTCACTTAAAATTAAATAAATGTTGATTGTTACGGTCTAGAAAATATAAATTACAGATTCAAGTCGATGTCATTCTAGAAAAAAAGAGAAGTGAAGGTTTTTTTTTGTTTTTTTATACAAGCGTTAGATATTGACTGTTAGATTCAGTCTTTGATTCAAAGAATTTATGAATTCGGTTAAACCCCCAATCCAGTTTTGAACATCCCTAGTGTACATTTGGTGAGATATTGACTGTTTACCACCGTAAAAATAAACGGTGATATAAATCACACCTTAACTAGAGTCGAAGGAAGTGGTCTAAAACTCTACCGCAACAACTCGCTATACCAGTACAAATACACATTGCTATCGGTTGACGCATGAGACACGCCATGGATTGTTAGTTGTTACCTGGCTTACCTCATGATTCATGGAAAACAAAATTCTTACATCATGTAATTTAGAACTAGGTGATCTAACCTAACCACAATCATATACCATATATGTGGAGTATATAAGATAATGGGTCGTATTCAGAAGCAGCGCCAGTAAGTCATAGTAAGAAATGTCAATCGTCACTTAGTCGTCATTTACACCTCACTTCGACCGGTTCATCGGGCTATTGCATCAACTCTCAAGCACTGAAGTTGATGCCTGTATTACGATACGTCCGATTAGTTAATTCATGATTTTCATTGGGCTGAATTGGGCCTCCACTTTCTTCAAGTTCTGAGCGCTTGTTGAGCTCATATACAAGCCCAAACGTTTTCAACAGAGTTACTGAGCCCGAAGCCCAAATGACAGCCCAAACGTTTAACAAGGAAATACATCGCAAATCTGAGTTTACGCATGGTGCCTTAAATCTTGATTTGCCTTCGATTTCCAGTGTCTATTTCCAAGTCGATTCGGATGTGCACTACCGTAATCTGAATTTATGGTGTATCTAACAACACCATTTGAAGATACGATTTTCCTAACTCATGCCCCAAGGTATAGGTTAATAGGCTAAATTTAGAAATTTTTTCTTAATTTAACTCATGTTAACTATATTTTTAATTGTTATTTTATGGTTTAAATATCCCAATATAGGGAATCATTATCCAAATTAGGGAGCCTATTCGCATTGCTAGGAGTGGTCCCGTTCTCTCATCTCTTCTTTGCTGGTGATATTCTTATTTTTGCGGAAGCATCGATGGCTCAGATGAGGGTCATCCGGGGATGCCTAGAAGCTTTCTACAGTGCGTCGGGAGAAGGTCGATCTCCAGGAGTCCAAAGTGTTTGTGTCGAAAAATGTGAAAGATGATCTCCGTGCTAAGATTCAAGCTGAGAGCGGGATTTAAGCTACGAAGGACTTGGGAAACTATTTGGCCATCCCGATCCTTCACAAACGTGTAAATAACGGTACTTTCGCTTAAATCTTTGATAAATATGCATCTAAGTTTGTCGGTTGGAAAACGTCTCTTATGAATTTTACAGGTCGAACCACGCTCACTCGGGTTGTCCTCTCGGCCATCCCGGTGCACAAGATGTCAACCGTTTTGCTCCCAGTGAGTACGTGTAGGAAATTTGAGAAAATCTGCAGGGATTTCATCTGAGGGTCCTCCTCGGAAAGACGACGTGTTCACAAGATTGCCTGGGAGGAGCTTACCTTACCGAAGGACTTGGGTGGGCTCGACATTAAGCGCATGATGAACCTTAACAATGCTCTGGTGGCTAAACTTGGGCGGAGGCTGCTGAATGATGACAAGCGTATTTGGGCCGATGTCATCTCTAGCTAATAAGCATGCCAATAAAGCCCTAGGGAGTTCTGTCGGGCTTCTTATATTTGGAAGGGAATCAAAAGGGCTATGACGATCGTGCTGAAACAGAGGGTGCTTTGGTGCCTCGGGGACGAGAGAAGTATTCGTTTCTGGAGCGATAAGTGGGTTAGGGACGCTTCGTTGGATACGCTGGCTTCTGATGTCCCCCTTCGGACGATGCTCACACTTTGGTCTCCGATTTGTGGGATCTTGAACGCGATTGGAAATGGGATGAGTTTGTTGATCATCTCCCTTCATCAACGCTCCTAAAGATTGTAGTGGTCATGATCACTAACAAGGAGGATGTCCTGGGTTGGCCGTTGTGCAAGGACGAGGCTTACTTGGGCAAACCTGGTTACATGGCGCTTGAGAGTTTTGATGATGCCAATTTTGGGGATAGGCTTTTCTTTCGAATGATCTGGAAACTTGATGTGAGTGAGACAATCAAATCCTTCGTGTGATCTATGTCAAAAGGTGGGGTCATGACGAATCTTGAACGTTTTCGCTTCCATCTTGGTAACTAGTGCTATCATGCATTTAGTGAATCTCTTATACACCTTTTCAGGGATTGCGATATTGCTAAAGAATTTTGATTGCAGGTTGTCGGGGCTGGGCAAAGGGATGACTTCTTCTCCCTCCCGTTTGCGGCTTGGCTACGGGATAATCTTCTGCCTAAGAAGGAGGAGGCGTCTGTCAAGAAGTGGAAAGCTTTCTTCGTGGTGGCCTTGTAAAGGATTTTGATAAGGAGGAATCGCTTTGTTTTCAAGGACGGTCGGGCACCAGACCTCTCCCCTAATCTCTGTTGGAGATTGGCGCTCGAGCATGGTTTGACCAAGCATAGTCTGTTAGATCCGGGCGAGGAAAACCAAAGCTCCGAATGTGGTGCGATAGGGTCCCCTTGATGTTGGCTGGGTAAAGTTGAATATGGATGGGGCTGTTAGGGGCTCCGGAGCTGCCTCGGTGGGGGGAGTGCTTCAGAACAATCGAGGAGAGTGGCCGGTGGGCTTTGCGCTTAACATCGGTTGGAGCTGGTAAAAGCCGACCCGAACCCGAAAACCCGACCCGGTCAACCCGGAAAAATGACCCGGTCAACTCGGAACTGATTGTCCCGAATACCCGAAAACATAGTGAAGTATGCCACCCGAAAATCGACCTAACCCGACCCATTTTGGACCCGAAATCCAAATAACAGATAACCAAAACTCACCCGAATCCGAATGAACCAAACCCGATTCAACCAAAACCAATTAAGGCCCGAACCCGTTATAACCGAAACCTGAAATAACCCAAAATTTAAGATACATTCTAGTAAAGTTTTTACAATAAATATTAAAATAATGAAAACTTGAGACAATCCAAACCCTAAATAACTGAAACATGAGACGACTTAAGCCCGAATAATTGAACCCGATACAACCGAAACCCGAACTCGACCCAATTGAATGACCAAATTATTAGACATTATCCGAATCTCAAATGATCCGAAACCTGAATAACCAAACCCAAATTGGTTCCGACCCCGTGTTTAAGAAATTTATTTGGAGTTTCGTCTTCATCGCCCATAGGAACTCCATATGTACCGCTGACTAGTGGTGTCATCGCTTGGTGTCACGTTGTCCCCTGCTTGTTTGAGCTGGACTCGTTGTTTGACTAGGACTGTTTGATTGTCGCTTTTATTATTGCATCGTTTTTATTTTCGTTATATGTTTGACGGTTCGTTATCTGCCGACTTTGTCGGCCTCTCGAGGAGTCAGGTTTGTCTGATTTTCGAATTATTACCTAATAAATTTTTTTTTTTGCCATGTTTAGGTCGGGTTGGGAATTAGATTGAGTTTGTTTGTGTTGGTGTTTATCTCAAGTTGGGTTAACTTCATACTCGATTTCAGACTCAAATTATTAATGACACTAAGTGTTCAAGGTTAGTCAAATCAGAATTCAAATAAATATTCCCTCCAATTAAGAATTTTAGATGTTTTTTTTTAGAACAACCCCATCCGATTTATTCCATATTTGTCAAGAAAACATCAGCAATGTTTGGAGGTAAATGCTCAAAAGCAAAGTAAAGGATCGAACTGCTAGGTCTAATAGCTGCTAGCCTATGGGCTACCTCGTTGCTTTCCCTACGGACATGTGCCCACACAACCGAATCAAAATCCAATGCAAAGGAGTTAATCGACTCAATCGGGTGGTAAAGTGTACCCGTACCCCATACCCATTTTGCAGCTTCAATACTAATGCAAGACAGTCTGTCTCGACTTGAATACGCTGCACTCCGCGCTCCTTGGCAAGCTTGAGCCCCCATTGTATACCTTCAGCCTCTGCAGTCTCGATGTCATCCGCATGCGCTATCTCCTTGTGTCCTGCAAGAACTAGCGTAGCCCTCTCATCTCGCAAGACTACCCCAATGGCCGACCCAGTAGACCCAGACACCGCCGCATCGTTGTTCAACTTCACAAAATCCTCCATCGGTCTCATCCACCTGCATCCTCCAAGCGTTGGTCCTCCAGAGGGCCTTCCATTAATCAGGACTATTACCTCTCGGACCTTTCTCTCATCCCATCGACCGGAGCTCCAGTTGATCAATTCCACCACCCTCATATCCGGGTCGCTCTCTCGAAAATTGCCCAGGACCTTGAAGCTTGTTGTTGTTGGTCTTGGCAACCATCTATCATTCCATACATTTATTCCCACGCCATTACCTATACTCCATCTCATACCAGCCTCAAGAACCTCTCTGCCCTTCATCAGGCTCCTCCAAATATAATTTGTTTGACGACCAATCCTCTCCTGCATAATATCTGTCCTAGGATGGTATCTTGCTCTCAGCATTCGAGCTAGCAGAGACTCCGGCTCTTGGACAAGCAACCACACTTGTCGGGCCAGCAACGCCTGGTTGAAGAGCTCTAGGTCTCGGAACCCTAACCCGCCTCTATCCTTCACCCGACACATCCGTTTCCAGCTCATCCAATGCGTCTTCTTCCTCCCATTCTCCTCCCCCACCAGAATTTGCTCTACAATATTTCAATCTCTCGGCACAGACTAGTGGGAAGTAGTCTGTGCCCTTGACAAGGTCCTCTCTTTTCATCCTTTCAGTTTCTTCTAGACCCGCTCTTTCAGCTGTTCAAAAATGATCTTCTTAGACCTACCGACCATCGTCGAAAGTCCAAGATAACGCTCATGTTTGACCACTTCTCTAATGCCAAGCGACGCCTGCATAGCTCATCTCGTCTCATCATTCACGTTTGCACTGAACGACAGCTCCGACTCTGAGAAATTCACCTGTTGTCCTCATGCTGCTCCATAAATACGGAGGATGTTACCTATTTCGGCTCTCTGTTGACAGGATGCTCTCAAAAACAAAAAGCAATCGTCAGCAAAAAAACAAATGCGAGATTGAAGGGGCTCTCATCGCAATTCTAATCCCATATATGTAGTCTCTGCTGATCCTCGCTCACTCTAATCATACCTGCTAGCCCTTCGGCACACAGCAGGAATAAATATGGCAAAAGCGGATCTCCTTCTAGCAAGCCTCTCTTTAGCATAAACTCTGGTGACGGCCCACCCTACATCAGAATCAAGAAACTCGTGGTCGTCATGCAGGTCATAATCAATGAAATCCACCTATCCTCAAAGCCAAATTGTCTCATACAATGCTCTAAAAATCCCCACTCGACCTGATCATATGCTTTAGCCATGTCAAGTTTCAGTGCCATGTAGCCCTTCTTGCCTCCTCTCCGGGTCTTCATGTAATGAAAGAGCTCAAAAGCCGCAAGCACATTATTCGTGATCAAGCGCCCTGGAACGAAAACACTTTGACTCAGGCCAATAAGCTTCCCCAACACCTTCTTCAACCTATTAGTTTTACCTTTGATACAATCTTGTAAATCACATTACATAAACTAATAGGTGTTAAATCTCTCATCTTGCATGGGTCCGCAACCTTCGGGATAAGAGTTATGAACGTCTTATTTAGTCCCTGAGGCATTAGCGCCCCATTCATGACATTGAGAACAAGTTTTGTAACGTCTTTCCCCACGATATGCCAACACTTCTGATAAAAGATTGTTGGCATACCATCAGGGCCCGACGCTTTTGTGAGATGCATTGAAAAAAGGGCTACTAGCCTACAACCCTCTCGGCGTCCGCCTCCCATGGTCTCGTCCACCGAGTTTTTTCCCGTAGCTCCGCCCTTGCCTCCTACCTCGGCCCCGCCCTGGTTTCTGGCCACCGCGGTGGATCTCTCGGCTCCGCGCGCAATCCCGTCGCCCTCATCGGTCTTCCGCCGCCTTCCCTTATCACTATCGGATTCGCTCTTTTTGGCTCCTCTGTCGGATTCGCTTTCCGACTCTTGGCCGGGTTCGAATCTAATTTGAATGATTAAGTCATTCATCTTCTATTTTACTAAGTTTGTTTTGTTGCTTGTGTCTTTCTATTGCTTTGGTTTGTTCCTGCTTTAGGTTCTAGGGTCGGGGATTTCTGAATTTGTGGATTGGCTTTCTTGTAGCTTTGTTCAATCTTGTTTGAGATTCTAAGGTCAAAGTAATAGCTATTGTTGTTTTAACGCTAGTTGTTGTTTTGACCTTCGTCCCAATCTCTTTCCGTTCTTCGAACCAATCTCAATCCGTGCTTCTGTCTCTGTGTTTTTTTGTTGTTGTTCATTTTCTCTTCTTCGACCCGTTTCATCCGCCTCTATTTTGACTACCTAGTAGTCACTCACGATCTTCTTATCGTCTTTGAGGGTTTCGGGTGGGTTTCGGGGTTTTAATGGACAATAATTTGGCCTGGAGTCGGGTTTACGGATTGGAGTGCAGCGCTGTTCTTGTTGTGTTGCAGGCTTCTTTTGGCGGTGTTTGATTTGTCATTTTCGATGACGTCGTGGACGTGCGTTGACATCAGATGGCTTCTTTTAGTCCACATTCTGAGGTGTCCACTGGTGTTCCCCAGAGTTCTCTGTGTGCGTTGTCCTTTTGACCGATCGTTTCGTTTGCCTCTGGTTTGTGATTTCGGTGTAGGATGACTTATACGTTTATTATTATTATATTTATGTTATTTGTTTCTGTAATTTTATTTTTGTCATTTGCTTCAGTAATTTGCTTATGTAATTTTCTTTCGGTTGTACATGATAGTTAGTTATCTATCCGCTTGTCCGGTCTCTCAATTTCTCTAGACTTGTCTAGTGAACCGAATTCTTATCTTGCTAGAAAAAAAAAAAATGTTTGATCGGAGAGAGCAGATCGAATTTCTCGAGTTGGGTGGCTACTGACTGCTAGGGTCAAATTTTGGCATCCGGGACAGAATATATGAAATCCAGGCAGAAACGAAAAGAGACTAGTAAAGTGGGACGGTGAGAGTTGCCATCACGTCGATTACGTGTCACAAAACAAGCAATTGATGTAAACAGGGAATTGGGGGTTGCCAGCTGTCACCTTCAACCTACAAAAGGTACAAAACCCCCGCGCCTTGGTTGATGCACCCGCCATAGCCGGCTCTGCAACTCCGCCTCGCTCTCATCCTCTCCCTTTCACTTGCATCAATTCCCAAGACTTGAATTCGTCCGCTTCAGCGTCATCTTCCGACTTCTTCCTCTCCCTCGAATTGATCCATATCCTTTATCTACAATCTGCCGACCATTTCTCTCTATTTATCTCCGTCTTCTACACCTCTTTCCGCAGTCGCTACTTTGTGCGCGGATAATAGCGAGCGAATCGTCATGGACAAGGTTCGCATGCAGATCTCTGATCTCTCTATCTCACTTTTGTTTTCGTGCTTTTGGCTTCTAGATTGTTCGTTTCACTCGTTCCTGTCTGCGTCTGGTTTCTTGAGTTCTGTAATTGCTGTTTAAGCTCCGGCATTGATATAATCAAACTAAGTTAACTAACTCATCATCGTGTCCAATTTCTCCTGATTTCTGCTGAACTCCGGCAAACAATTAATCGATTGGTTACTGAACTCAGATTTTTTCAAAATTTGTTTGTCTGCATTGATCCTCTTTTGCTTCCGTAATTTTCTCCAACTTGATTATTAATTATGTTATTTCTGCAAAAGAAATTGTTGAGTAGTTGACCACTTCGGATATCTTGCGAGCGGAATTGAGGCTGTCTATGTCGGCCACAACCAGCTGTGCATGTGGCTGCTGGAGCTCAAATGAAATCGAATTCCCTGTTTTTAGGTTTAATTGAATTGAAAATTTGAAATAGATTCATTTTGCTATAAAGGACGGAGATAATAGGGAAAAGGAAGACTTTTATGTGAAGCGTGGCTTTCCTGTGCGGCGTTGCCCCCTTTGGGATTAGAGTTGGGTGGGTCACGTTGTCACATTTTGAGAGTTAATTACGGGATTGCGCTGTTTCTTTTTCTTCAATCTGCATACGTAATTTGCCATATTCAATACAGTAATTGAAACATTATATTCAAAAAGATTCTTATTTAATTTGATTGTATTTCAGGTTCATTTAAGTATTTTATAGTATGTGTCCCTCCTTTTTGAAGGTTTGGTTGTAGAACAAATTGAAATTGTGGCACCAGTAGGACAGCAAAACAATCTGGAAAAGTTACAAACATTCCTGTTTTAGTGACACTACAGATTTGCTTTTATCTTCTTTAAGAGGAGTAATGTGTGAGTATAATCTGATCTGGGAAGAAAATAAGCCAATTTGATGCATTATATTTGACAATTAAGAGTAATTTTGCAACTTAGGTTACATTTTTCAATTCTTTTGTTTGATCACCATGTGCCAAGCAGGCCATAAATGTATGTATCAAGCTATGTTCAGCCGTTCAGGTAAAGCTGAGAAGGGAAAGATAAAAAGAGTTACTTGTGTATAGCTTTTATACCCCTCCCATTATGTGGTTCAAGTTTTCTGTTATGGTTAGCTCGATCATCTTTATTCTACAGTGCATGTATAATTGTCATTTGGGTTATTTGTATAATCGTATCTCATACTTTGCTATATATGTATCTTTGATGTCAGGAAAATGCGAAGAAGTCTATTGAAAGGTCGGAGTCGAGAAAATCACATTCATGGTGGTGGGAGGGTCATACAAATGCCAAGAGTGCAAAGTGGCTTTCTGAGAATATGGAGGGTCAGTTTCTATTGCATCTCTTTACTAGTTTTCTTCTTCTCTTCCATGTTGATATGAACAAGTCAAAAAAAGCATAAACATTTAGACTGCGTCCTGTGTTCAGAATTTTATCTAGATAACAAGCTTGATGCATTGACGTAGAAATACCTAAACAAAGTTAGTCTTGGTACATGTTTGGTTAGGTTATAGACAAATAATCATGCAGTTGGAACTGATTTGTGTTTACAGATATGAATATAAACATCGGAATATCTTAGCAGGTAGTTTATTTGTAGTAAACATTTCTGTACTTGAACACCAAAGTGATGGCCAAATTGCCGGATTGGTATAAAAAAGGTACCACAAACGACAGATTGGTATAAAAAAGACTTCAAGCGACAAATAAGTATAAAAAACAATATCAATGCAACAAATTGGTATATTTTCCTTTAAAAATCGATTTTTAATAAATTAAGTGAATTTATATGCCTACAACTTATTTCCATTTAAAAATATAAACAATTAAAATAATATACATTCTATTTTTAATATTTTAAGTTTTATATTTAAATTTTATACTCAAATAAATTTAAAAATCTATTTGAATTATATTTTTTAAAATATATAGATATTTAAAAAACTTGATTTATATATCGATACCAACTCTCCCATTTTTTTATTGAAAATGTTTATAAAGTTTAAAAATATTTTGTAGATGACATTTTAATTAAAATGAAAATAAGTTTATAAAGCATTAACATTATATAAATTTTAATAAGATTTTGAGTTTAATAATTAATGTTAAATTTAATGTAACAATTTATTTAATTTGTAAACATCTACATTGTGTGCCAAGTGAAAAAAATATTTTAAAAAACATTAATCTCAACCTTCCAAATAAATTCCAGGTTATTTTTTTTCCCAAAAGTTTGCTTAAATTTTGAAATAAAATTCAACAAAATCTTCAAATTTTATAATCCCCACTAATATAATTATAAATTATAAATTTTTTTTTATAGATTTATTTTATCCTACCGATCTAATGTTTCATTAAAAATAAATAAGTTGATTTATTAATTGAATTGGAAAATTGGATTTTTTAAGGAAAATATACCAATTTGTCGCACTTGTGTCATTTTTTATACCTATTTGTCGCTAAGTTTTTTTAATACCAATCCGTCGTTTGTAGTACTTTTTTTATACCAATCTGGTAATTTGGCCCCAAAGTGATTATGATCTCCTTGATTGCAGAAATGGACAGCAATATTGATCGCATGCTGAAATTGATTGAAGATGATGGAGACTCCTTGGCCAAAAAAGCCGAAATGTATTATAAGAAGAGGCCAGAACTTGTCTCTATTGTCCAGGAGTTCCAGCACATGTATCAAGCACTGGCTGAGCGTTATGCTCAGCTGACCGGGGACCTAAGAAAAAACGTACCTGATCTGCACTCTCTTGATTCGATTGTGCCGGATATGGGATCTGAACCTACCACTCCATGGTATTCTCCAGATATGAAACTACCCCGCTTAAGATCAACTCATCGTGCTGCTAGCTTTGGTGTCTTTCTTGGATCTGGAGGAAGCACTTCTGATCGTTATTCCAGACTCGATGAATTGGCTTCATTTTCAGATTCTGAAGAATCTGATATCTCCTCTGTCCACAGTTATCCTAGATTTCCAATGAGCGGTGACGATACGTTGCACGAGCTATCTGTTGCCCGAGAGAATGGAAATGGTTCGTTGAAGGGAACAGAAAGTTTTAGTCTTATTGAACTACAGTTGAAGCTTGCTAGCTATGAAGAAGAGATCGCTAACCTTCAGATGGAGCTTCAAAAGGTAAGATCATTGAACTCAAGTAAAAAGTTAGAGACGGATGATCCGGACATTAATGAGAAGCAAGCACTAGAGCATGATGAAGGCAACAGCAGCACAGAAACAGATGGTTTGGATCCTGACCAAAAAACCCAGGCACTGGTTAGAGAGTTGAGCACAACAAAGGGAAGACTACTTGAGGTAGAGAATCAAGTCGTAAGGTTGTCGACGGAGAACAGGTTGGCTCACGAAAACATCCGTCGTATGCAGGACCAACTCAAGGCAGCTCAGAAAGAGGCTGTCGTGTTCAAGGCAAAGCTCGATTCAGAGATGAGAAAGTCATCCAAGTGGCATGACAGGATCGCGAGATACAAATCCAGCTTAATAGACCGGGATGTTGAGATTAGGGAGCTGAAGGATTTAGTTTCGGATGCTGACAAGAAGTATCAGCTTCATGCCGAGATATCCAGACTATCCGAGGAAAAAGGCAGAGTAGAAGAGAAGTTTAGAGAGCTGGAAGTACGCTGCCATACTCTAGAAACTCAGCACGCGGTGTTAGAAAAGAACCTGAACGACGAAATTGAACAGTTGACGGCAGATATATCTGAGAAACAAGACCAGCTAGAAGCTCTGAAGTCGAAATGTGACACCCTGGTGAGCGAAAGAGATGAACTTAGTGCCCAAGCCACCAAACTCGCAACAGAAGCTCGTTTGATCAGTGAGCTGAAGCTGAAAATCGAGGAGCTTAAAGAAGAAGTCGATAGACAAAAGGTCCTGATTTCAGAAGGAGCAGAACAGAAACGAGAGGCTATACGACAGCTGTGCTTCTCCCTTGAGCATTACCGGGATGGGTATGAGTATCTTCGACAAGCTTTCATCGGGCACAAGAGGCTTGCGGTTGTTGCTTCATAGTGTAGGTTCTGCTCCTCTTTATCAATGTAGCTGGCATGGGTCTTATTTATTCAGCGTAAATCAGGTACATGCTTGTTCATTCTAAGTTCTGAACCAGTTGTTGTTTGTCGTAAATCAAATGCTCGTTTCGTCGGGTCTGTATTCTGTACAACTAGAGTGTGTAGTCTGTGATGGTGAGCTTGACAAGAAGTGATTCTATCTGACATGAAAATAAATTTTGTGTGATGTTGATTTATAGTATATTCAGTCTCTAAGTTCGAATCCTTAAGTTCAAACTCGGTACATTCAGGGTGTACCGAATCACTTGGTTATAAGGTTTCAGAGCTTTGACACATTTGGTTTCATGATTCCGAATCTTGGTAGTCTTTCTCTATCCTCGTTGTTGTTCAAGCTTTTTGTTAGTCCGATCTTTGGGTAGTCGGTAGTACCATTCAGGGTGTACCGAATCACTTCTGGTTATTGGAAAAAAGTGAAGGCTGAAGTTTAAAAAAAATTATCAAGACAATCGCGCCAGGTAGGGGTCGAACCTACGACCTTCTGCTTAGGAAACAGACGCCCTATCAACTGAGCTACAGGCGCATTCGATACCTCGAATTTCATTTACTTATATCTAACTATTAGTTTTTGGAAAAAAAATATTATACTCCAATATAGTTATAAAATTAATAAAATGGTAGTTTGTTTACAAGCAAGACATTTTTTTAAAGAGATAACAACTATATAAAATATTAACTTAATAATTTTTATTAAAAAGTTACAGTAATATTTTATATAGTTTTGAACTCATTAAAAACGTGTGTGAACAGTAAATGACATGTTTTTTTAAGGGAGTGTGAGTATCAATTAGCTTAATACAGAGTATTAAATTTTGGTGATCACCTCATTTTATAAATTTGGTGGACTGAAATATCACCTTAAAGCATCTCCAACAACCCTTTTAAATAGAAAACAATTGGAAAAAAAATTAAAATTGGGTTTTTATGACCCCGTCTTCTATATGAATTTGCAAAATAGAGAAATTTGAAGAGAGAAAAGAAAATTATCAAAATTTAAAGGAAAGAGAAAATTCCTCTAAAATTAAAATTTTCATCAATAACCATGCAGCCCTTCTGATCAGTTCCGCCTTCACCGTAAAATTTTCACCACATGCATGATCTACTTCCAAATTCAACAGACATTTTTTTTCCTGAAAATGGCTTGTTGACATCGGCTTCCTAAGTCAACAACATTATTTGTTGACTTGAAAAGCTAGCGGGTATTAGTAGGTCGTTTTTAATCAAAATGCCTATCAACTTAGAAAATCGATTCATGATTATGATCCGTGTATTAGACGATATTTTGATCTGCATATTGTAAGCCCCCTAATTAGCAAGAGAAATAATCAAGTGAAATCACATCAAGTCTCCCCCTATCATATGATAGTAACATTTGGATTTTGATTTGTGCATTCAATTTGAACCATTTGGCTACTCTTTTTTGCTGTTGATTCATTCGTTAAAATACTTGTATGTTGGGCATTTGAGTTGTTTATTTGATTTTTAGCTGTCGTCAATTGATGTTAAGATTGCGAATCAAAAAATTGATGTTAAGATTGATTCATAATTCATAATTTATGTAAGAGTTAACAAAACTAAAATTTTAGTATTTGTTTTATAGAGAGTATTTGTAGCATAAATGCAAAATTTTGTATAATAGAAAAGTTGTTAGAGATATACCATAAAAATTTTAGAGACCTAGAAATTTGTTTAATTATTCATTTTAAAGATTGTATAAAGTAGCTATTTTTTTTATTAAGTAACCATTAATTCGAGATCAGTTATACGGATATGCCTGAATCTCGATGACTGACGGTCGGTAAACCATAAAAAACATACAATCAAAAAATGGAAAATGTGCAATCAAAACAAGTGGATTACTTATAAAGTAGCTATTGAAGATGCTCTTATACGGTCCCCATTTTAAAACATTTGTCATTTGATTTTTTAATACTTGTTTAAGAAGTTACAAGTTGTATAAAATATCTATTTTTTAAAATAATTTCTTATTACTAATATGGACTTCCTCTATTTTTTAAAAATCTCATTTATTATTTATACATATATTTATTATTTATAATTTTCATTTATTATTTATGCAAATTGTATATGTATTAATTTATCCTAAAGATTTTATTTCAATTGGAATAAAGTTATTCACTATATACAAGGATTCACTCTCCCGACTTGTTCGGGGAAAGAGTGCGTACATCCTGACCCCCAAACCCTGCTTTATCGCGGGATTGAATGGGTTGTTGTTTACTATATACGAGGATTCCCATTAAGTATCCATAGACGAATGATTAAACCACTCGACCCATAACTGTCAAATCCATATGGCCAATTCCCATTGAATACACACCGATGAGACTCTCTAATAAATACTTCATTCGATTTGAAATGTAAGACTTTTTACTATTCAACACGAATTTTTAAGAAAATAAAAACTATATAAAATATTAATTTTTTAATTACTCAACAACAACATTCCAAGCTTATCCCGCCTAAGCAGGGTATGAGGGGCCAAGTTGTACGCACTCTTTCCTCGACCAAGTCGAGAGAGTGTTTCCTAGTGGCCCAAACAGATGCGTAAACTCATAGCACATCCAAAGATAAAAGTATAACAAACAAATAGAGGAGACTAGGAAGGCATGGTGTGAGAAACGGGTGAAATGCATGATACGATTTTTGCCACTCCTCTGAGTCCCAACTCAACCCTCTCTCACCTGGATGTCTGGATGATACTCATACACTGCGCCTTACCCCTAATCACGCTCTCGTTAAGATTCAAAAAGGTAAAATCTTGTCTGATCACCTCTCTAGCTCCAATTTTTCTTTGGTCTCCCTCTGCTCCGTCTTACTCTATCAATATCCAAATTATCACACCTACGCATTGGCGCACTCACATCTCTCCACTGCACATGACCAAACCAACGAAGCCTTGTCTCCCGTAACTTATCTCGGATACTGCTTACCCTTACCTTTTTGCGGATAACCTCATTTCTGATCCTGTCAAGTCTAGTACAACCATTCATCCATCTGAGCATCCCCATCTCTGTCACCATAAGTTTTTGTTCTTGCGCTTTTGTTGTCGCCCAACACCCATCTCCATATAGAACTGCAGGTCTACCCACCACTATGTAGAATTTTCCTTTGAGTTTTGAGGACACTTTCCTATCACATAGGACTCCTGACGCAACCCTCTACTTTTGCCACCCTACTTGAATCCGATGTCCGATATCTTTGTCCACACCTTTGTCACTCTGCATCACCGATCCTAAGTATTTGAAACTGCCTTTTTTCGGCACCACATCCTCGCCAAGCATCATATCCTGGCCCACTTCTCCCTCTCCTCCCAGCCTAAACTCTAAATATTATGTCTTTGTTCTGCTGAGCTTGAAGCCCCTACCTTTCAACGTCTCTCTCCAACGTTCTAACTTACTACTTACTCCATCTCTCCTCTCATATGCTAACACAATATCATCCGCAAACATCATACACCACGGGACCTCATCTTGAATAGGTCTCGACACCACGTCCATAATCAAGGTGAAAAGGAAAGGGTTAAGGGCCGATCTCTGATGAAAGTCATGAAACCCTACCTTCATAGGGAAGTGCTCAGTGTCCCCTACAAAGGTGTAAACACTAGTCACGGCACCTTCGTACATGTCTTTGATGATATTGATGTATGTCTCCGAAACATCCTTGGCTCCCAAACATTCCCAAATGAGCTCTCTTGGTACTTTATCGTACGCTTTCTCCAAATCAATAAAGACCATGTGCAAATTCTTTTTTTCTTTCCCTGCATGTATTTCTCTACTAGTCTCCGCATCAAATGCAACGCTTTCTTTAGTCGATCGTCCTGGCATAAAACCAAACTGGATCTCGGTCACGCAAATAACCCTTCGCAACCTCAATTCAACAACTCTCTCCCATATCTTCATCGTGTGGCTAAGGAGTTTAATACCTTTGTAATTCCCGCATTGTAGGGAGTATAAATTACTATAGTATATTTCCATATAAATGTCAGATCAATATTTAAATTAAAACAAAGGACGCTAGTGGAGTACTCCGTATTAGGGGTGGAAATGGGTCGGGTGATGGATGGGTGAACCAATTTTTTCACCCAACCCGTCATAAATTTTTTTTACCCGACTCATCACCGGCCCACCCGTTTAGTGTTTCACCCATCACTCGACCCGTCGGGTGAATCGGTTGGTTAATCGGGTGAAGGAATTAAAAAAAAATGAGTCACAAGAAATACCTAAAAATCATTCATATTCGATAATTTTATAAACCATGTCAACGTATGAATCTTACTAAATTAATAAAAGACCTATCCATACATTATAGGTTACTAGACTCTATATATAAAAAAAAAGTATAGAAAAACTATGTCTTTAGAAAACAGACTCATGTGTCATTTCTTTAATATCTTGATTTTGCAATTTCTTTAATATCTTAATTTGCATTAAGAGGATTATTGTTACGAGTCTCATGACAAATTGGGAAAATATGATTTGGTTAATCATGTATTAATACAATGACTGCTAACAAATTCGTTGGAAAGAGCCAAATTGCTTACACTCTATCGGTATATGCAAAACAATTAAAAGAAATTTATTATTTTAAAAAGACATGGAGTTAAATAATGCAAGTTTTTTTTGACCTTTTTAACAATAACACTTGGGAAATGGAGAAAGTAGAGGTAGAAAAGGAGAAATATGTTAGTTATGTTAAATTATACGTATCATTATTTATATACTAGCCTCTTTTTTTTTATTATATATAATCGGGTGGACTAACGGGTGGTTACACAAGTCGGGTAATGGGTCGGGTGATGGGTCGGGTAATAGGTGGAAAATATATCACCCATCACCCATTTCACCCGACCCATCACTCATTTGTCACCTGATTTTTTTTCGGGTTTTCACCCTAATAATAGGATCGGGTGAATCGGTCACCCACGGGTGATTTCTGGCCCTACTCCGTATTTGTTTGTGGATGAATTTTGACTCTCGCGCAAGCCTACGACTACAACTCTACAAGCTAGTCTACAAGTGTGCATCAACCCCACGTAATATTGTAGTAATAAGGAAACCATATATCACTCACTACAACTGATTACTAATCGTCTCACTCTTTGAAAGAAAAAAACCCTTGAATGGGGATGAAGAACTCTCCCTCCGACCACCTCTTCGGAGTCAAATACCACCTCTTCAGAGGCCAATAACCACTCTTCAGAGGCAAATACCACCCCTTCAGAGGCCAATAAACAACCCCGTCGGTTCAAAGCCTCGGGTTTGCTCGCCGCTTTGTGCCGCCGGTTGTTCCGTTGATTGATTGCATGTGACATATTCAAATGTCTTCTTCATTGAAGATCCTTTGAAGTCGATAGAACTCATGTTTACGACAGTGTTGTACAAACCTTTGTCCGGGTTATGGAGGCAAGAAAATCCATTTTCGATTTGGGCTAATCTCACTGTGTTCTTGCCTCCTCCCCCTCGGAGTGTCCTTCTCCCTTGGGGCTTTTGATTATTCTGGGTACAGTGGCTCAGATCTGGACTCGTATATTCTAACTCGGCACTCTAGGCTTTGATTCCGGTCTATGGTGATGAAATCCGGCCTTGTTCTTGGCTCCTTGAACTCGTCTCTGACGCTTAGTCCGGCACAGCTTTGATTCCGGTCTAGGGCGTGCCCTGTTGCCCTGTTGACGCTTAGTCCGGGCTAGCCCTGATGAATTTCGGCCTTGTTCTTGGACCGCCGGTCGGTTTCTGGGGTGTCCGTCTCGGTTGATCGGCTGTTGCGTCTCGGCCCGTCCGTTGCGGGGTGGTGCGCCTTGGCCTGTCTGCGACTCGGCATCCCTTGGCTCCACCTTTGTTGCGCTTCTCCGGGCGCGCTCATCATCCCCTTGGCCGCCGCTGCCCTCCTCGGCGGCTGCCATGGTCGTATTCTGCCTTTGTGGAAGTCTTTGTCTCGGGCTCTCATTGGGCTTAAGAACCCGATTATGTTTTCTTTGGGCCTGATTGATGCCTGATTGATTCTTATTAAATAAAATTAATAAATAATTATATATCACTATCATCTTGCTATAAATAAATCCCGATAGGGTTTATGGTGCGTTCGATGCAGGTGTTGTGTGGCTCTGCGTTTTGGGGGACTGAACTTTCTTCTCCGGTTGATGGGGTTCTGGCTGTTCGATGTCGGGACAGGTCGGGGTCGTGGTAGTGTGTATCGAGGCGTCTCCTTTTCCCGGAAGACTGTTTCCTTGGAGGATCGTCTTCACTGCCCACAGGTGACTCCTGATGTACCACTGGCCTGCGGTGTTGCTTCTGGGTAGCGCTTGGCTTCGTTCGTTCGTCTACGTCCTCATCTCTTCTGGTTTAGTTGGGTTTAGTTTCACTTTGTAGAGCGCTTTGCTTGTATTTTGCACATTCGTTGTATTTTTGTTTGTTTATGACGGTTATCCGTCTGCCGACTTGTCGGCCTTCGAGGTCCAGATATATCTGACCTCGAATCTTTACCTAATCAAAAAAAAAAAATCACTCACTACAAAAGGATAAAACTGCATGTAATAAGTTGGTGGTGGCGGAGAACGCCATGAGGTGGGGAGGGTAGCGTAACGCGTGGTGGCTGTGGTAGGTGAGTGTGCATCTCTCACTCCTACGTGTCATTTTCATATTCATTTCATTTCATTTTTTTTTCTTCTCGCTTTCACATCTTCTTAACTCGAAATGGGGTAAAATCCACCTATGATCCTTGAACTTTGACTAAATATTTAAACGGGTCATTGAACTTTATTTTTGTTCATTAAAGTTCCTAAACCTTGATACCTTGTACACATTTGGTCCATCTGTAAGTAAATTTATTAAATACTACGTATGTGTTAAATAATGATATGGAATCAATGTATTTTTATATTAATTACACGAGTTAGGTTATACAATTGTAACTGTCTAGTATTTATTTGTTTTACTAAAGTAAAAAATTAAGCTTTTTTCTTTTCAAAAGTCATCATATATAATAGAGTTTTTCTTAAAACAAAGCATATTATAAAATATATTTTTATCAAAAACACTTTCTATTTTTATTTACCAAATGTTATAATTTTTCAATAATAGTTTATTTTAAAGTATTTTAAAGACTAAATTTTTTTATTTAATTAAAAAAACAGAGTTTATTTTGTTAACATAAATAAAATTTATTTTTTATAGCAAAAGTAGAGTTTATTTTTTTAACAAAACACATTTTAATTTTTTAATCAAAGAAGAACTTTTCGGTCATTAAAATACTTTAAAATAAAATATCAACGGAAAATTATACCATTTAGTTGGAAAATAGAAAGTTTTTTTTATTATAAAAAATATTTTTTTAAAACATATATTTTTAATATAATTTTTTTTACTTTAGTAAAACAAATACCAAGCGATTACATGTGTATAACTTAACTTATTCCATTAATATATCAAAATACATTGATTCTATATCATTATTTAACACATATTTAACAAATTTACCTACAGATAGACCAAATGTGTACAGACTACAAATTAAGTATCAAAGTTTAGGGACTTTAATAAACAAAAATAAAGTTCAGGGACGCATTTGAACATTTGATCAAAGTTCAGAGATTATAGATGGATTTTACCCTCTCGAAATGGCTTGTTTGTCATGTCTGGTCATATGTTCTCCTTCTTGGTCAACGATATCGGCTATTGGCAGTCTTAGATAGAAATGAGGATTCAAACTCGTGACATATCACCTTTATGGCCTTATCAATTAAGATAACAGGACTCGACCCATTTTTCTTATCTCAAATTTATCCACCTTATGGATAACGGCGTTGAAAATCTTAACTCAATTTGAGGTTGAATGCAGGGGCGGATCCTGAACCGTCAATCCGGAGATACTTGAAGGTAAAAAATTTATCATTTCGAGAATGTTTAAGAGTAAAAAAAAATTTATTTTGTAATTTTTTTTCCGAATTGGGGATGCTTGACGGAAAAAATGAAGAAATTAACACTAAATTTTTTCTTTTTTTTTTCTTTTTTTTGGGATGCTTCAGCATCCCCCACCATACACTTAGATCCGCCCCTGGTTGAATATATCAATTTTTGTAAAATTTATACAAGTCGAATGGTTCAAGTTTAGCTCGGTTTAATTTTTTTTTTAAAAAGGCTCATCTTAAATGTTTATTTACTAAATAAATAGCTCGAATATAAAAACATTTTTAAACTCAAACTCATGTTTAGATGAATTGAACATAAACAAAAGCAAGCGATGTTTCACTCATTAAGTCATTCTATTCGAATACCTACCAACAGTATGAATTCTATTCGAATACCTACCAACAGTATGAATAATGGACGAATATAATCCCTTAACACAAATATGCCAACTTACCATTTTTCACACCATTAAAAAACACAAATAAAAATACACTCATATCTCTAATTATTAAGAATTTTTTTTCAAAATATTAACTAAAAAATAAATATTTACCGTTATATTCACACATCCAAAATATTTACGGAAATATTCATTTTTTGCAGGTTGCACAAAGAAACGCGGGTTGAAACCGCGTTTCATTTGTAAGTTATAAAATTTAAAACCGAATGGAAAGTGGGTAAAAAATAAATGAATAAAACGCGGGTTCAAACCGTGTTTTATCCTTTTGTAATTTTAATTGGCAAAGAAATAAAAAAAGAACAAAAAAAAGGGTAAAGTGCGGGTTGAAACCGCGCTTCACCTGTTATCTTTTTCGTTGTGCAGGTCAACGTCAGAGGCAGCAGCAGCGGTGAGGGTGAGGAATGGCACCGGATGAATTTGAAAGGGCGGCGGCTGCGTTCGAACTTCGGAGGCAAGGGCGATTTCGTGTTCGCGAGAGGGCGATTGTGTTCAGAGGCAAGGGCGGCGGCATTCGATTGGCCCAATCCATCTCTCTGTCGGAGAGCTCCTCCGCCGCCTGTTCATCCATCTCTCTTCCTCCTGCTCCGACCTCTTGAGCGCACCGGAGGAGGCAAATCCTCAGGCAATTTGGCCGTTGTCGCCCTCTTGAGCCCTTCCTCCCCGCCCACATCTCCGTTGCATCTGCCTCCCTTCCTCTACTCGACCTCCGCGTGCCAACGACGCCGGCCTCCAGTGCCATCTCTCCCCGACCTACCATCGACCTCCCTCCCGCCTCCGGTGCCATTCCTCACCCTCGCCACTGCCTCTGACTCACTCCCTCTCCCCGACCTCCGATCTGTTGCCGACTTCCTCCTTCAATTCGCCTCCGTTGGCGCCGCCCTCCGCTGCTTCTGACTCCTTCGCCTCCCTCCGTCTCTAGTGCCACAAAGGGGAAGAAGACGGGTGAAACGCGGTTTCAACCCGCTCTTTATCCCTTTTTTTTGGGTTTTTATTTTATTTCCTTGTCAATTAAAAATACAAAAGGATAAAACGCGGTTTGAACCCGCGTTTTATTCGTTTATTTTTTACCCACTTTTCATTCGGTTTTAAATTTTATAACTTACAAATGAAACGCGGTTTCAACCCGCGTTTATCTGTACAACCTGCAAAAAATGAATATTTCTGTAAATATTTTGGATGTGTGAATATAACGGTAATATTTATTTTTAGTGAATATTTTTTTTAAAAAAATTCTAAAAAATCTTCAATCATTATAAAGGTAATTTTATTAAATGAACATGACATCTTTTATTAACAAAATTCACTTTTTAAAATACATATTTTTCTAAACGGACTGAGTATATTCATTCAACACAACAAAAAATATTAGGTTCAATACAATAAACATAAAACATCTCACATCTAACAAGTATATATAATTATATAATTAAGGTAAAATATTACTTTGAAAACTTGTAATTAATAATTACAAGTTTTATTCAAATTTATGCACGATGCTTAATGCTAAAATGACATTATTTCTTAATTTTGGATGGAATAATTTTACTCAATTGTTAAATAAAGGAAATTTCTTAATATTGTGTAAAATAATGATCTATAATGCATTCCAAACGAAGCCAAAGTGCATGAAAATTCTCCAAAACTCATTGTGGTTTAACATTATTTTATTTGTTTTGGTCAAGGGTATGACATTATTTATGCTAATTTATAAAATTTCAGTCCTAATCAAGTACAAAAAGCCACTTTCAGCTCACCAACCCCATCCACCTACCCCTTCCCACCATCTCCCTCCTCCCTTCACTCTTTTTAAACTTCTCCTACTCATCAAACCATCCGTCACTTTTAACGCCGTCTAAAGATTTCTCTCTCATACAAATCTTAATTGAAAACTAATCTAATTTTTGGATTCAACATCATCAAAATGGGATTGAGAATATAATTTATTTTATTTGTAGATGATATAATCTTATATGTATGTGAGCAAATGAAAATGCGACGAATACAGTTAAAAGAATTATAGATGAATATAGCGAAGCTTTAGGATAAAAAATCAACTTTAATAAATCAATCTTCCAAACGACTTCTAAAGTTATAAAAAAACTCCAAGGTCATCTGTCATGTTTTACCGAATTGAGGAAGTATAAAATTATATTTAATAATTTCTTTACAAAGCGTTTAATTTGCTAGAAAAATAAGTATTATTTTTTTATACATGTAATGATTTGGATGTGGTTAGATCTTGCTGAACCTCCATCCAACGGCATCCTTACAGATGAAAATACAAAGTTCTCTATTCTGAAGAGGCGATGTCGAGACATCTAACTGAAAGAAGCGAACAACACAATCCGCATATTAATTGATTTCCGATCATCTCCCAAAATATGTAAGAGATTTTAATATTCTCGAAATGTTGGAGGATGAGAAGAATACCCGTGATAAGGATTTTGATCTCCCATAAACATGCCCAACAACTTTTAAACTTTCAAATTATCTCCAAAAATAAACAAAATTTTCAAAAATAAATGGTCAATAACCACACCGAACCAAACCTTATCCACCGTACGCCCCTTCTTAACGTTTTCCGTTTAAAACTACTTCGACAGTTCGACCCCCCTATAAATTACAAATCACAACCCTCGTTCATCATCTCTCCCAAAATCCCTCCAAATCCCAAATTCCCACAGCGCCATGGATTTAGTTCTGCTCCAGAAGGGGCTCTACGGCCTCTTCTTCGCCATCACGGTGGCAATTGTGATCTCGAAGCTCAAAGGCAAGAAGTACAAACTCCCGCCGGGGCCAATTCCGGTGCCGATCTTCGGGAACTGGCTCCAGGTCGGCGACGATTTGAACCACCGAAACCTGACTGAGATGGCGAAGAAGTACGGCGAGATCTTCCTCCTCCGGATGGGGCAGCGCAACCTAGTGGTTGTCTCGTCGCCGGATCTCGCCAAGGAGGTGCTCCACACGCAGGGAGTGGAGTTCGGATCCCGCACTCGTAACGTCGTCTTCGATATCTTCACCGGGAAGGGGCAGGACATGGTGTTCACCGTCTACGGAGAGCACTGGCGGAAGATGCGGCGGATCATGACTGTCCCGTTCTTCACGAACAAGGTCGTGCAGCAGTACCGCCACGGATGGGAGGCCGAGGCGGCGGCAGTCGTTGAGGATGTGAAGAAGAATCCGGAGTCGGCGACGAACGGGATTGTCCTGAGGCGGAGGCTGCAGTTGATGATGTACAACAACATGTTCAGGATCATGTTCGATCGAAGGTTCGAGAGCGAAGACGACGCGCTCTTCAACAAGCTCAAAGCTCTCAACGGAGAGAGGAGTCGCCTCGCGCAGAGCTTCGAGTACAACTACGGTGATTTCATCCCAATTTTGAGGCCGTTCTTGCGGAATTATCTCAAGATCTGTAAGGAGGTTAAGGATCGGCGGTTGAAGCTCTTCAAGGATTACTTCGTTGATGAGAGGAAGTAAGTTTTTGCTTTGTTGGCTTACAATCCAATTATCAATTCGAATCAGATTTTTGACTTGAATGATTGAAATTCAAATTCAGGAAACTAGAAAGCACCAAGCCAGCAAGCAACAACGAGTTGAAATGTGCAATCGACCACATCTTGGAGGCTCAGCAAAAGGGGGAAATCAACGAAGACAACGTCCTTTACATAGTTGAGAACATCAATGTTGCAGGTAAATCAGCAATTCAATTCAAATGCACAAATGAAGTGATTAAACGAATGGATTAGACTGATTTGTGGATATGATGCAGCAATTGAGACGACACTATGGTCGATCGAGTGGGCGATAGCGGAGCTTGTGAACCACCCGGAGATCCAGAGCAAGCTAAGGGAAGAACTCGACACGGTGCTCGGCAAGGGAGTACAAGTCACGGAGCCAGACATGCTGAGGCTCCCATACCTCCAAGCTGTGATCAAGGAGACTCTTAGACTCCGGATGGCGATCCCGCTCCTCGTCCCGCATATGAACCTCCACGACGCGAAGCTCGGGGGGTTCGACATCCCGGCCGAGAGCAAGATCTTGGTGAACGCCTGGTGGCTGGCCAACAACCCCGCCCACTGGAAGAGCCCGGAGGAGTTCAGGCCGGAGAGGTTCTTTGAGGAGGAGTCGAAAGTCGAGGCCAATGGCAACGACTTCCGATTCCTGCCGTTCGGAGTGGGGAGGAGGAGCTGCCCCGGGATCATCCAGGCCCTGCCTATCCTTGGGATCACTGTGGGGCGGTTGGTGCAGAACTTCGAGATGGCGCCGCCGGCCGGGGAGGCTATGCTTGACACTACTGGGAAAGGTGGACAGTTCAGCTTGCACATTTTGAAGCACTCCACCATTGTTATGAAGCCCAGGAGCTGCTAAGGAAGCTCCTCTGTCATGTGTTGTTTGCTCTGTGATCTTGATTTTACCTTTTGGTTTGCCAAGATTGAAAAATGAATGATGGGAATTTTATTAAAAGAGTTGTATTGTGATTTGTACCATGTAAATTTAATGAAATGGTATGATGAAAGGTTAATTATGTAATCATTTGAAGGTTTTTAGTCGTATGTTTATGAGATTCGAACTAATCTTTTCTTTACGGCAATAAACTTTTGTTTTTGGTCAAAAGTAGAGGCGGTACTCTCCGCACTCTACCGCAATAAACTAGGAATGGTCAGTTTTGTTTGGCTTTTTTTTTGTTTGTTAGTGTTGCCCTATCCAACCGTGTAGGATGATTGACCACTCAACTAATAGTGAGGGGTTTGGTCAGGTATAAAAAGTCAAAAATTGCTGCTACAAGCTACTCCCCAATCACCAAAATTTGAAGGTTTTGGTGAAGGCAAAATTGCATAAAACCACCCTTTAAATAGGGTGTTTTGCTTAAAACCACCCCTTAAAGCAAAAATTGCAGAAAACCACCCTTTAAAACCTTTTTCTTTGCAAAGTCACACCCATCACCTAATTTTTGTTAATTAAATGTTAAAGTGTGTGGAAATTCAATTATACCACTTATTTTTATTATTAGTTTGCTCAATTCAATTGGTATTAGTTGATATTTAACTTTTTGACATGTTTTTCAAAAGAAAAAACACTATAAAATATCCAAAAAATATTTTTTTTAAAAATAATTTCATACTCACAAAAAAACTCTATAAAAAATTGATGTGTCTTTATATTTTATACATATGAAAAAAATGTGTAATACTAGGGCTACTTGAAGAAAATATTTTTTTTTAAAAAAAAATAATCTTTCATATAGTTTTTATTATTCTAAAAATGTATGTGGAATAGTGAACATATTTTTAGAATAATAAAAACTATATAAAATATCATTTTAAAAAAAATTATTTTCTTCATGTAGCCCTTTAGTAATATACACTTTTTAAAATATATAAAATATCGATTATATCTACTTTTAATAGAGTGTTTTTACTCATAAGTGTGAAATTATATATAAAAATGATATTTTATAAAAAAAAAAATTACTTTTGAAAAACATGTTAAAAAGATAAAAAATTAATTAGTACTGATTGTATAAGTAAAATAATAGTAAAAACAAGGAATATAATTGTTTTTTTCATGCACTTTAACATTTAATTAACGAAAATGTGGTGATGGGTGTGACTTTGCAAAGAAAATGGTTTTAAGGGGTGGTTTTCTGCAATTTTTGTTTTAAGGGGTGGTTTTCTGCAATTTTGCCTTTGGTGAATTGTACGTATGATCCACAAAAAGACCGGTCAAAACACAACTTGATCCGAACGTCTGAAAAATTTCCGACCCGAATCTGGAAATTTTGACCCGGAATTTTTTTTCGACCCGAACCCAAAAAATCGATTTTGTTTTTGGGTAATCTGGGTTTCGATCCGGTGACCCGGTTGACTTATAATTATATAATTAATTTTTTTATATATATAATTAAAATTTATCGCAAAATTATCAAATTATGATTTTTTTAATTTTAAAAAGAAAAATTTGACAAACCCGAAATCGACCCGAAATGACCCGAAACCCGGTCAAACCCGGCTTCGAGTCAACCCGAAAATACTCGAAACTCGTTTTATCCGAAACCCGAAGTGACCCGACCCGAACCTGACCCGAATGACCCGTTTGATAGGTCTATCCAGAAAGTATAGGGCAGAGGCAGAGCGAGGGAGGGAGAGGGAGGTAGTTGGCCATCCTTAACTCTATAAGTTTATTTATTGAGATTAGATATGTCTTATTCTCGAGAGGCCAGTTACTGACAGATGAAAACGTCGTCACAGACAAATTAATACAACCGCCATAAACGAAATAAACAGAAAAAACGCATCGAGAAGGTGAAATCCGCAACACTACAAGTGGAACCAAGGTCAAACAAAAATCAACTAGTCGAAGAAACGGATGAGGACCAAGTCAAGCACTATCATGGTAGCACCGCTGGCCAGCGATACGTCAAGACTCCATCTCCTGTGAGTAGTGAAGATGGTGCTCCAAGGAAGTGTCTCTCGAAAATTGGAGTTGTCATGAACATACATCACCTCGACCCCAGTCAGTCTCGACTTAGATCTCCGCACCTTCAACAACCCAAAGCATATCCGATAACACCCGTAGCATTTATACAAAAAAGCACAAATAAACCAGTAAACCACACCAGATTCCCAAGTTTATATATATAGTTTTTTATTTTTATTTTATTTTGTTGAGACTCGGGCCCCGAGGAGTTAACCTTGAAGGCCAAAAATTTGGTATTTGCCTTGTAAGGATCCAATCCTTGCAAGCCATGGATGTTGGCGAAGTAAGTGTAGTCCCCGATGAACCTGCCGACGACGGGGTGGTGGAGGTCGGTGCAACAGTGGAGGCAGCCGTTGGTGGATGGGAAGAGGATGACAATCATCTTTTCTTAGTGTCCCCTCTTCATCTTGCTTAATCTTCATCTTGCTTAATTATGTAATGCTTGCGATGATGATGACTATCATCTTTTCTTTGATTGCCTTCTCATAAAGGTTGGCGCAAAAGAAGAGGTTGTCGTCGATGGATGGGAAGAGAATGACAATCATCTTTCAATCGTGTCCCCTCTCCATGCTGCTTATGCAATAGTTGCGATGAAGATGACAATTCAATCATCTTTTCTTCGATTGCCCTCTCACAAAAACTATGATATGCATCATAGACAAGAAGTTATGACATTCACATCCCTATAATAATAATAAAAAAAACTTTAAACATAATATAACCTTGATAAGGGCCACACGTAAGAATTTCACTACCCTCTACTTCTCATGACATTCTATTTGGAAATATAGAAAAAAGAAAATCTTCAAAAATGCCTCAAAACCTGCTTAACTAGGTCATTCCAAATTTAGATATAGTAGGTCGTTCAACATGAGACTTGTGTTAACAACTTAACAATAAGCCTAAGTCGATGAAACTTGTCCACTAGCAAAAGCTATCCAGAGGATGTTGCAAACTAAGGGCATGTTTGGCATACACATATTTTAATCTAGCTTAAGATTATAATCTAGATGAAAAATTTAATCTAGCTTAAGATTATAATCTAACTTAAAATTGAACATCTTGTTTGGTATGACTTTGATTATCCAAACTTTTTGGAGATTAAATTGTTAAATTACAAAAATGAATCTATTTTATTTGATGCATGACTTTAGATTCCGGTCATATTTGGCCCGGGCTATAAAGTTCCTTTATAAAAGAGAAAAAATACATGACTTTATAGCCTAGCAACAAGCCCGGACTATAAAGCCAAAATAATACACGACCTATCAAAGACAGTGAGTCTGTTTTAGTTTCCCTAATCCATAAGGACCTATCAAAGACAGTGAGGCCACGCAGGGCCAAGGAAATCTCACACTCCTGGCCGGACACAAAAAGCTCAGCACACAAAGTGTCCTAACCTCCATTCCCACGAATCACCTAACGTCTTCAACTCTTCGGCGGTCATGAACTTGATCTCAATTATATGAAGCAAATGGTTTACCAGTACTTCTCCTTTTCCCGAGTTCAACCTTGAAAAAAAGACAATGTATGCATATATATATATATATATATATATATATATATATATATATATATATATATTAGAACCCCAACAGCCACAGATTCCCTTTTACTGTCACAAATTAAAATATATAATGTGTATATAAAATTAAGGGCAAGCCATCTAACTAACAACTGAAGTTAGTCTATGAGAAACCATTTCAAACTAGAATGAAATTAGGTTCAAGGCAATAATGATTTTTACAGGCCGTAAAAGAGAAATAAAATGCCAACAAGATGGTAAATATGATAAGATATGACAATGGCATACATTATTTACATGGTGCTCAAAATCGAAAATAGACCTACACATCATGTATTTTTCTCTAAACTTGTTTAGGAGTCGATAAGAGATAGAAATTCAAATTACTTCAACCTGTCATATAGGAGAAGGTAATGTTACCAATGATGCTTGCACTTTCAGATCCAGGCATTTTCTTGAGAGCAAGTGACTTGGCTTCTTTAAGCTGTGTAACTTAGAAATTTCATTGTTAAGAGCTTATGACTGAATGATAACAGTGGAAAAGAGGAAAAGGAAAATCTTATTTTATCAATTCAAACATCACAATAAACTTTACGGCTTTCACACAATCCAACACTGGTTCCAAGCAGTTTCCTAGCAGAAAGTTCTGGAGGCTTACCATATTTAAAGAAAGAGTGCTTGAGTAAATTCTCACTTGTATTGTAGGCCACTTTTTTGGGATCTTTTACCAAGCACATTGCAACCATTTCTTTGTAGGACTGATCACAACTGAAAATACACGATCGGAAAATTGACCAAAAATTAAGGAAAGTGCAACTGGAAGAAGAAACAAAATGCAACTGAAAGAGATCGAGATAAATAGATGTAGAAAATCCCTATACCAAGTTGTCTGCTCTTTTCTCCCAATAAACTACATATTAATTTAAGATGTCAAGTAGCACCATCTAATAAATTATAGTATGTTAGCCATTGACAACATTGACCAAAATGCTGAAGGCATCCATGCTCCATTCTTTAATTTATTGTTAATTCAACAAAATAAAGCAAAATAATCTCTTGATCCTTTTAACAATGACAGAACTCCGTTGTTCCCTTCTCTGGAATGCATGCATCAATGTGGGTACCATCCATGCATCCAATAGCCTTCTGTAAAACAAGCTGTTTTCTATGTAGCTCTGTTACAATAGGTGAATGCAAGAAATCTGTTTTGATATAAAAACAACTTTTAGAAACAAATTTCAGAAATCAACTTTCAGAAATTTAGAGCACATGCTTTTACAGAAGTAGGTGAATGGAAGATGCAAGATTTCTCAAAATGCAAGATGCATATTTCTGTAAAATAGATTTCAGAAATTTAGAAAACAGATTTCTATAAAATAATTTCATAAATCAACTTTCAGAAATTTAGAAAACATATTTTTGTAAAACAGATTTCTATTTATAAAAATCTGTTTTTATGTAAAAACAGATTTCTCAAAATGCAAGATGCATATTTCTGTAAAATAGATTTCAGAAATTTAGAAAACAGATTTCGATAAAAACAAATTTCAGAAATCAACTTTCAGAAATTTAGAAAACAGATTTTTGGAAAAGGAGAAGTAAATACAGAAAGCTGGGCAGCTGAGCAGGAAATGCAAGTGAGCAACAAGAAATTAAAACCAATTTCGTGCAATGATTTCAATCTACTAATCGAACATGAATTCAAAGCATAAAACACTAACTTGAACTTGGTGTTTGGGATACATCAAGTGTTGATTGGTATCAATATCAAAGTAGACAAAAAATTGAGACGTTTTCAAGATTGTTTCTAAACTTACTGTCACAAATTTGAATTTGTCAACTCTAATTAAGATGTTTTTATATAACTACTCTTTTGAATTTGCTTACTGTCAAAATATTAAAGATGTTCAACACATTCATACATTATTATATATCATGAAAATGAGCATTAATTAAAATATAACCAGTTGTTTTAAGGTTTATAGGTATGACTTGCAATCTTCAAAAATCATTTCAATGAAATTCTATCTTGAGAAAGAAGATAAATCCAAAAAGTTTGAGCAATCCAGAAATATCTTGATGCCCCCACGGTGGCTCGGTCTCAGACTCAATCTTAATTACAACATTTGTCAGAAGCCATCTCAATTTTCTCTAATTGACAGGCTTCAAAGTGGGTGTAATCTAATTTGGTGGTCTCAAACCATGAAAATCAAAAGTTAGGGTTTGTTGAAAATCCAGAATTTCAGTTGAACGAGTATCGTTCTATCAAAATCAAAAATTAGGGTTTGTTGCAAATCAAAATTGCATAGACACAAGTGGACAACAAAGCAAAACTAATGTGATCTCTTACCTGAAGAACGCGAAAGCGAAAGAGCTTGGTGGAGAAGTCGAAATGGAACCTGTGAAGAGACTCTGCCAACAAAAGCAATTGAACATCATTGATTTTCAAAAGAGAAAATTGAGATCGAATCTATTGCAAAACTAGCAAATCTCACTTTGAGATCGAATTTCGTCGCCGTGATATTGAGCGACTGAAATGGAGACAGGCGAAGAAGATGAGAAATTGAAGAAGGGAGCGTGCTAATTCAGTCCTTTTCGATCCCCAACGCTTCTCAAATTTTATCGAACGCTTCCATGGGAGATCTGCGGTGGAAACGCTTAGCAAGCTTTCAGGCGAGATGAAAGGTTGAGCGTTTTAAAAGCGCCGTGTACAACCAAACAAGTGAACGGAGACCGTTTTTCTCGAGAAGCGCAAAACGCTTTATCTACCGTTCCAAAAAGCTCCAGCCAAACAGGCTCTAAATATCGATAGTTCTATCAAACTTTCCGACCCCAACTTGGTTATAGAGAATCTTGGAGTGGTTAATGCTATAAATAAGAAAAATTATATTACTTGGGAGATCTTTAAGACCATCAAAGATGTCAAAGTCACATCATAGTCCGACTCGTGTCGACAATTGAGGGTTGTGTATATGGACGCACATGCGTTAATACTTAATAGTCTAACACACAAATGAAGTGAGATTCCATTATAAAATCAATTAACAATAAAATGAGTAACCTATCAATTTATATGCAAGACTTGTTGTACTCGTACTTTCGACGCGAGACACTTTGTCCTTTCACATCTAAAAATGACACAACTTTTGCACTAATTTCAAATGTGCCCCTAGTTTGCCCGATTCGACTCCTTCCAAATCCAAACACTTAAATTACTCTCCAACCCATTGACATTGATCGAATTAATAGTAAAAGACTCAAAACTCACAATTAGCTAGCATCCAACATTCGAGTCAAGACCGACTAGCTAGGTCGGCAGACGGCGAACCCTCGCCGATCTCGTTGTATTTGGGGGGTAAAAAATTAGAGTTTGTTTGGCAGGAGGAGGTTATCAAACATGAGTGTGAAGGAGACCCATGCTTTCTCAGGGGCGGATCTCATGGAGAGCCCACCCAGCAATTGCTGGGTTAAAAATTTGGAGCATGTAATATATTCTGATCGGTTAATTATTTTGGGGCAAAAAGTTTGAAGAAGTCAGAAGTGTAATAAATTCAGCCGGGTTAATTATTTTGGTTTGCTAAACTTTTCTTTTGTTGGGCAAGCCCATGGTTCAACTATCTCAAACTTTTCATTTTTCAACTTTACACATTAAAAATATCCATTGTATATGTAAATTAATTTCATTTTTTATTTTATAATAACATAACCTAATGAGTGCTAAATTCATTCTTTTTTCTTTTAATTTTTAGCATCCCTTAAAAGTAATAAAATATTCAAAGCCAAATTCTTTGGATACCAAATAGTATTTCATAATCGCATTTTCACTAATTGATATTTTTTTTTTGGCTCTTCACCATGAAAATTATTTCGCATACCTAGCTTTGTAACTCTAGATCCGCCACCATAGAGTCAAACAAGGAAAAAATTAATCCGTATTATATTAATTTTCGAACTGACGTACATTAGAATATGTATAGTTAAATCATATCTAATTTTGTGTTAAGAGTTGGTTAGTGAACAAAATTTATGGTGTAATGTGTAACACGTGTGTGGACAACAATGTTTCATTGTTAGCTTATTTGATCAAATTAAATTAGTGTATTAAATTTATTGATTGTAGTTTTTTTTTAACCGGAAATAATTTGGCATTAAGGAGGCCTTAAATGTCAAGGGCGTCCAGACGGACGAAATTATAAAGAATCGAGTCGTCAGGTAATGAATTGCCAGAGAATACGAAATTGAGGTGCGAAAGACGGTCAACAATTCGATTTACCTCTCTAAATACATGCCGAATCTCAACCAAGTGAAAGAAACCTAGGGAGACTAGACTGTCTGAGACAATCATTTCGGAGTCCCCATAGGGTTTCCCGCAACCCTTGAGGCTGTTGATGATGGTAAGGTTGTCCCCTTCAATTGTCAAATTGGTTATGTTAAGTTCTCTAGTAGCATTAAGGCCATTCCAAAGCCCCAGGCCCTCCGCGCCAGAGATAGAGGAAATGCACGAAGGGCCTGCGTCGCATAAAACGGGTGTGCCAGTATGGTTTCTGATGACGAATCCATAGGAGCCCGAAGAGTAGGGTTGGGCAGAAAAATACAACACGGTTGACACGACACAAAACCGCAACAAAACGATACGAAAAAACATGAAACGATAAAGATACGACACGATTATGACACGAAATGGTAAAACACAACAATAATCGTGTCGTGTTCGGATCGACATATTTTCCTTATCGGGTATCCGACACGACACGATTTTTTTTTTTAATACTAGTGTTATGTAATAATATAGTACATATAAAATAAATGTCTTTATGTATCAAAAAACAAAGTTTGCCCATTTGGTGAGGAGTTGTTGCTCGCGTGCGGAAAACTCTTGTGGTCTCGAGTTCGAATCCTGAATCTCCAATTTTTTTTTCCTCGGACTTTTTCCTTCTGTCTACTGTTTAGGTTTTCTTATTTCACTTTACGCTTTACCCCTCCCATTCTTTCTCAATCTCCCAGACCCGCCGCCAGGAGCTCTCTCGCTCACCCTCCTCTCCGGCTCGTCTCGAGTTGCCGCCAGGAGCCCTCTCTCGCTTGCCCTCCTCTCCGGCTAGGAGCCCTCTCTCGCTCGCCCTCCTCTCCGGCTCTCCTCGCACCTCACTCTCTTCTTGAGTCGTCTCTCGCTCGCCCGCTCGAGCCTCGGTTTAGATCCGGTTCACAACTCGCCTCTCCTTTCCTTAGTCTCGCCTCTCCGCCGGCGCCAGCCCCAGCCCACAACCCCACAACCCGTCAGTCACCTCGCCGGCTCTCCTCGGTCCTCCTCACTCCCTTGTTCAGAGTTCAAATCCGGTAAGTTGTACTTGTAGCTTCTCGGATTTGGTTTCGTTCAATGGTTCGACACTTCGACGGGGGTTGCTTGTTTGATGATTGCTCATATTTCACATGATTGATTTAGTTTACTATGCTCCTGCTTCTTAATTTGTCCCATTGTAAAATAGAATGTTGAGAGTTGTATCACTTGTATGCAGTATGCACAACCCTAATCTGACAGAGGATGTAAATTGGTTTACTTCTACAGTATACGACATTTTCAGGAAAAAAAAGAGGTTTTTGTACAAATCGTGTCGTGTCGTTTTATACGGGTATCCAACACGAAACCGTGTCATGGATTCGTATCGGATACCTGGCACTTATCGTGTCGTGTTCGGATCGACATTTTTCCCCTTATCGGTTTCGTTTTTCTGTCGTGTCATGTCGGATACCCGATTATGCACAGCCCTACCGAAGAGGAGGTAGATAAAGCTCCATCAAAATTTTGTTTGTGGCTACCAATTCTTGGTGCCTTCCATTTGCAATTTTTCCGTGTTGTTGCAGACTGTTGTCATATCATGTTGCTTTTCTGTTGTGTGCATTGGGTTATTGCTTGTAGTATTTGAATTCCAATCCCAAAAGCCAAACTAATGTCCTATGGTAAGTAACATTTAAAAAAAAAAAACATACGTAGTGAAGCAAAAACACTTTTTCCATAAAACTCACAAGAATACATTTGTCAATTTTGCACGAGATTGACAAGTCTTATTAACTTATTTAGTAAGAATTAATAATTAATGATATACAAAAATAATTAACAGATTAATTAAGAGGAAACTTTTTGGAAATGTCAAACTGTTTTTTGGGCATTACCCACAGAGTGAGCTTCTTTTACTCCGTTCTTACATGGGGATTGTCAAACTATTTTTTGGGCTAAGGATATGTCAACATGAACATACAGATTATGCAAAAACCTTGTTTGATAAAGGGTTTCGCGACTCTATTGAAGATCTTGTGGTTTGTGGAGGTCCTTTTTTTAGGGATCTCCAATGTCGATTTTTCTGCAGTAGAAGCTTCATCGTATGCTTTTGTAGCATCTAGGGTTCAATATTGGGTGTTGCAGAACCATATATATATATATATATATATATATATATATATATATATATATTGCGAGATAGCTGGGTAAGTGGTATGGACTCTGATTTTTTGTAGAGCTTTGGGTACTTCATGTTGTACTTCTTGACTATGACCTTGATAGTTTTGCTAATAAGGATACCCCCCCCTAAACCCCAACATAAGATCATCGACATACACAACTACAATCGTGATATGGCCATCAACCCTCTTGATGAACAAAGAATAGTCCAACTTAAGACTGAACAAAATGGAAAGACAACAGAGCTCATGAAGAATAGTCCAACTTAAACTGATACCATGTCAAACTATGTGCAGAGGAGCTACGAGCTGGCGAAATCAGATCTAGAGGAAGAGCTCAGGAAGAGACATAACCATTTTGAGAATGGATGAAAAATGAATGTGTATTACTTGATCATGTAATGTCATCTTAATCATGGTTCTAGGTCTTTAGGGGTTTTGAGTTAGACATAGGATAGATTAAGGGCTTAATATGGATTATACTCACATGCATATTATATACTCTCCTACATATTATGTGTCACACATTAGAATTGCAAGGTATACACTTGTGATCATGTCTGATATATATAATGTGTGGTTGAAGAGTTAAATGTGTGATATATATGTTTGGGTATTCGATTTGGGCTAACCATACCCATTACTCGGATCTGGCCCAATGGTTGCTCCACTGCTTGCCGAAGCTTGCCCTAGAGCTAAACGCTCCGTTTTAGCTAAATGAAGCTCACCTATATAAAGGTGTGAATGTATGATGTCTCTAGGGTTCCAGACTTCGGCCAACGCTTCAAGTAAACCACTTGAGAGAGAGAGAGAGAGAGAGAGAGAGAGAGAGAGAGAGAGAGAGAGAGAGAGAGAGAGAGAGAGAGAGAGAGAGACCAGAGCGGCGCTAGGGTTTCACAGGTGCTCCGAGCCCTCCCTGGTGTTCAAGCTCAGATCTGAGGCGCATCTCTTTAGGAGACCTCTAATCTGACCTCCAAAGATCAACACTGCATTCGTGTGCTTCTTGTCCGGCCTTGGTCGTCTTCTCCGACGACCTCCTCGGTGTAGATCTGGTCCCTGACACCAGATTCAGGGAGTTTCTTCATCGTTTTACTACTTCTCCTCGCTTACTCTCTTGTTACTTGCGATTCCCGATTGTATTCTTTGTATAAGCCCTAGATCTAGCATGTCGTTCTTGAAACCCTGTAAACCTGATTTGATATAGTGGATTGAGCTCTAGACTCCTCTTCTGAGGCTCCATGGACATAGGGAAACCGAACCACGTAAAAATCTCGTTGTGTCCTTTCTCGCTTTTTGTGTTTTCGTGTTCGCGCTTTCAGATCTGTTTCTTGAACTCCGATCTGCGAGTCAAGGAAGATACGATCAACAGATCACTATTACATTGCTCTCATATGCTTATATATGACAAAATTCGGTTTTAAGGAAAGTAATCCCATACAATGTGGTGCATCAATATACTATGAATCCTCACTCTTAATACACTTGATCAAAACTCAAATGTATATCTCAACATTTACACAAGCTCGTGCTTCACACGGTTCAGCCGGTTCGCTCGAACAGGGCCCCCAAAAATGTTGGGGCCCATATATGTTTGTAGGTATATATATTACTGGGTAATAAAAGCCCATAACTCTCCCTCTTTAGCCTAAAATCAAGCCCAAAGTCAGCTTTCCCCATTTTTTTTAAGAAAAGGAAAAAAGACGTCAAAAAATGAAAGAAAAAAGCTACGTCTTCTCCGTTCTCCAGGCCATTGACGCGACACCTTCTACCAGTGAAAGAGCAAACGATTCATCTTCTTCCTATTCTACATACATCATCAATGGAAGGGTGTAATTCCTTTTAATTTCCCAATTCCCAAACCTCATTAATTGTAGGCGTGCAAAATTACAACGGGAAGAAGATGAGATTTGTGATTATAAGTTCCCGCAAATCAGCAATTTGTGGTATCTCTCTTTACTCGGCTTCTCAATTTGCTCCCTCTATCTTCCGTCTTTCACCCTTTTCACATAGCTTGCTATTGAAATTGAAAGGTTTTTCCTTCCAACCTGGATACCGACTGCCAAAATGCTGCAGAAAGAAGGTAAGGCTTCGATTGAGATTGAAATTTTATAATTTAGGGTTTCTTTGATATGAAATTTGACATTCAATTGACTGATTTTTTTCGGTGATTTTAAGGCTTGAGAGAACTGATGATTCAATTTCGACAAAAGCTTCTAGTTTAGTCACTCAATCCAAATATCTAGGTTGTTTTACTCCTTTGTTGTTTTTAGAACAGGGCCCCCAAAACGTTGGCACGACCTGCATATACATCTACTCTATTTTGTCGTCGGTTCAACGATACCAGTATGAATTAATTGGAATGGATGGGTCATGCATTCTTGGCAGGTTGAGGCATGTGGGCCGGGGTTCATCGCGTCCTTTGTGTACGTCTCCTGCAATTTTGGTGAAACTTAAATTCATCAAGACCTACCGATGATGGTGAAATACACGCACACGTACAACCCTATCCATATTATATACTCCGATCCCATCCATTTGGTTTTTGGCCGCCCATTTTCGTACGTTACACACACACATGTTTGATCAACTCCTACATTATTAGTTTTAATACCAATAGTGATAAATGATTATTTTTTTGTATGGGTTTTAAACAAAATAGTATTTTGATGGATTGGAATTAGGGCTGTTATTCTAGTCGAACGAGTCGAATATTGTTTGTTTATATTCAACTTGTTTAGAAATGAGTTGAGCTCGAGCTGAGTCTTAATTTGAACACGAGCTTAAAAATGTGCTCATATCCGGCTCATTTAGAAAATGAACGAGCTCGAGCGAAGTTTTTTTCGAGCATTAAATAGCCCTATTTGCTTAGAGCATAGTATAACTTAAAGAAAATTTTAGAAATTTCATAAAACTCGAACTTAAATCGAGCGAGCCGAGCTTTAAAACGATCTTAAAAAAAACACCCATACTTGACTTGTTTAAAAAATAAACGAGGTTGAGCAAAACTTTTACCGAGCCGAGCTCGAACTACTCGGCTCATATAACAGCCATAATCGAAATTACAAAATTAACAAGATTTGGTAAGCAAAAGAATTAACAAGACAAAACCGTCGGATGAATCTATTAAAATATTGCACTTAAGAAGTCAATTGTTGTATTCATTTTTTTGGCCTGTACGTTTAGAGAAAGTGTTCTTCATTTCATTTTTTTTAATCTTAGTCCAGTTCGATCGACTCAGTCGCTCTATATCTGAATCGGGTACTGTATGACCAATTTAAGGCATTGATCCTCTCACTCACAATCGACTCCATATTTTCAAGGGGATTCGAACTTCGAACTTCTTAACATAAAATGTAGTCCCACAAGTCCACAATCAGTACACCAACTTGTGATTGATTCTTCATTTCTTTTCTTATTCATTGGAAATGTACAATTTTTAAAACGTTTGAAAAGGTTTAGACATGCAAGTGTATATAAAAATATATCAAATAAATAAATGCCGCCAACGTCTCATAAATTAAAAACTTTCTCTAGTGACTCGCCGAGGTGATCCAATGGTAAGGAATGATGAGTAATTTATATTAATCGGTTACATGCCCGTAATTTATCACCAAAACCAAGTTATATATCTTCGATATATATACATAAAACTTTCTCTACTTTATTTATTTATTATTAAAATAAATCAATCAATTAAATTACTTTCCTTTATTTCACATCTCCTTATTTATATATAACCAAAAGGTATGGAAATAGGATAGTTTTTCTTCATTTTCTTTTGGTCGATCTAAAAGATGAGGTGTTAACAGATGCCCCAAAAGGTTAAATATTTTTTTACTGGAAAAGAAAAGGAGTGAATTTTAAAAATAATATATTTTTTTTGACTAAATTAATGAATTTAATAAAAAAATTACAAATTCGAAATGTGTTAAAAAAAACCATTTAAGCAATGTTTCAGTTCAAATTCCTGTTGAAAATGTTGTGAACTATAAATCATATTAATATTATAAATCATATTAATATCGTCTTTATTTAGGACCTAGTATAGTAGTATTAGTTGGTGAATGGTGATGGATGGAGCAAAGACTTACGGGGTGATGATATGATGATATCCATCACTTGATCAATGGCTAAATTATCGATATCATCACTTGATCATAAATGGGTAAATTATCAAGTATATATAAATCCATAATACAATTAATTAATAATTAAAAAAAGCAAATAAGTGAAAATTTTCTTCGAAATTATTGTCTAATTTTAAATGAGTCTTTTTTTTAACCGAAAATAATTTGGAAGTTGACTTAGTCAAATAATCAAGAGCATCCCGAAGGATGATGCTGCGCATTGCAACGTCATAAAGGAGAGAGGTGTCGGAGTGAGCATAAGAGAGATGAGAAAGACGATCTGCAGCACCATTACCTTCTCGGAAGATATGAAGAATCTCAATATCATTGAACAAATAGAGAGAGAAGAAACAATCAGATAAAATAATCTCAATCTCACCAGAGCTTGAGTATCAAGCCAAAAGACTTTTTATGATGCTTTGATTATCACTTTCAATAGCAAGCTTATGGATTTTAAGGTTACTTGCTTTAATGACCCCTTTCCAAAGGTCATGGCATTCGGAGCCTAGAACATAGGGGAAGGGAGAGAGGGACCAACCTCAGAAAATAGGACAGATCCATTGTCGTTGCGCATAACGAATCCGTATGTAGATGAGTCAGAAGGAGAGAAGGCTCCATCAAAGTGGAGCTTGCACCAGCCCTATTTAAGTTTTGACCGTTTACACAATTTACGGGAGGTCTTTTGATATGTGTTGTTGTATGGCTTATGAGCGGTGTTCTTTAGATTAGGGGTGGGCACAAATCCCGCAAATCCCGGTCCCGTCCCGAACCCGGTGGGATTTCGAAAAAAAATAGTAAATACCGTCCCGGTCCCGTCCCGCAAAAATTATGCGGGACGGGACGCGGGACGACCCGTCCCAATCCCGCAAATCCCGTCCCGTCCCGCATATATTATATATATTAGTATATTGTAATTCTATATATATAATATATATTAGTATATTGTAATTCTATATATATAATATATTATGTTATATACAGTATATATTATATATTATACATAATATATACAATATACCTTATACACACACTGTACGTATATTAGAATGTTAGATTACATATATACGCTGTGTACAGTGTGTAAATACACACACACTGTATTACTTACGGTACATACTACATAGGTATACAAAGTGCATGTGTATATATATAAAAGTTATATATGTATAATGTGTCAAGTGTGTATACATATAAAGAAAATCGTAAAATATAAAAAATATTGTAATTTTATACATGTTACGTATTTGAAAACCGCAAAATATATAAGAATTTTAGAGTTATTTTCTAATGTTTTTTTATTCGAGGGACAGGGCCCGTCCCGTCCCGGTCCCGTCCCGTCCCGTAAGGGACAAGGCCCGTGTGGGATTGAAAAAAAAGTAGTGTATCCCGTCCCGGTCCCGTCCCGCAAAAATTACGCGGGACGACCCCCATCCCGTCCCGTCCCGTCCCGCGCCCACCCCTACTTTAGATCTTGCTCATGCTCTTTAGACTTTTCCAGTTGAAAATATGTTCGGAGATGAAAGATATTATTGATTTCGCATTAGGGTTATGTTGTCAAATACCTTTTTGTTTATGAAGTACCAAAGACTTCACCAGCAAACTCCTAAAGTAGAGAAAGCTTTGACGCCAAGATCGTTTCTTAGTTTTAAGAGTGTTTCGGCTACAATGGTGGACGAAATTTAGTCTTGCTCCACCAACATAGCAGTTTGATGGGATAAGATCGAGCTGGAGTGTAGTCTTGGAAATTGGACAGATGAAGAGAATGTGTTCAATATCTTCGAAACTCATATCAGAAAGGGGGCAACTAGTTGGAATTCCAATCCCACGACCTGCCAGCTTGGCAGTGGTGGGAATGCCATCTTTAGTGATCCGCCAGATGAATTCTTTAACTTTTGGAAGACAATCTAATTTCCATATCCAATGAAAATCGGATTTCGAATGGTGTTTGTTGTTCTGAATCATTTCTATAGCTGAGGCATTGGATAACCATCCATTACGACTCCAATGGCAATAAAGCCTATCCTCAGAGGTATGTTTGGGGACAGAATTTGACCAATAGCATTAATAGTAGTATGGGGGCCGGGAGATGAGATTGAAGATCTATTTTTAGTTTGGGAGTGTTCCAAGTTTTATCAGGTGTTATGAATTCACTAACTAGTAATTTTGAGCTGGTGGATGAATAGTTTCTTGCTAGAGTCCAGAGAGGAATATCACCTACCCAAGTATCAAGCCAAAAAATAATTGAAGAACCATCAGCAACTCCCCAACGCAAGCCCTTCTTAAAAAGATCGAATAGGTTGGTTAGTTTAACTCATTGCCAAGATGTGTTTTCTTTTCTAGTATAGTTTAGGATATTGGTGGATTTAAGATATTTTTCGGTGACTAGGCGAACCCAAGGATTTGAAGGTTCTGCTAAGATTTTCAATAGGAGTTTTAGTTTAAGTGCCTTGTTCATATCTCCAGAAGATCGGAGACCAAGACCTCTACTGAGTCAAGATTTACATACTTCAAACCAACTTATAAGAGGTCGATGTTTCAGCCCTTTGTTCCATAGGAAATTTCTGTTAATTTTATCAAGTTCTTTGTGTATAGATGTTGGTAACATGAAGTATTACATGACATGGAGAGATGTTGCTGCTAAGTTAGATTGGATGAGTGTAAGTAGGTGAACAACTAGTAATCTCTCCCAAGCTGGAGACTTAATTTTAAATGAGTCAAAATAACAACCTGCAAAGTGCTACATATAAATTGTAAGAAGTGAGATTAATACCAATTAATGCTAGTATGTTACCATTAGAGCAAGGGCTTTTTTGTTCGGCATTGCTCCCTTCAATCCAAAGTATACGTCATATTTTAAGAAATTTAAAACTATATAAAATATCAACTTTTTTTAATTATTTTTGTACAACTTAATATTTGTTGGTAATATGTATTAAATTGTAAAAAAATAATAATTAAAAGTTAATATATTATATAGTTTTTAGATCCTTTAGAGCTCGTTTGGTTACCATTTAAAAAACCTAGGAAGTTAAAAAACCCAAGAAGTGGGATAAATATATGTGTTTGGTTACTTTTTTCAACACGAAAATACACAAGAATTTAACTTTTCAGAAATTCCAATTCCTACAAAATTGGGGAATTTCACTTACCTAGGGGGGACTAGGTAGACCTGGGCAAACGCGGGACGGCCCGCCCGCGAAATTGGACAGGTTTGAGTAGAGAGAAAAGCCCACGCGGACTGCTAAGCACGGCCCGCGCCCGCAGCGGGTACGGGATTGGGTAAGCCAATCTACCCGTTACGGGCTGCTAGGCCCGTAACGGGTACCCGCTATTTTTTTAATATATATATATATATATACACACATCCATCACCTATTATTAATTCACAAATGCATGTAAAAAATGCAAATAGGTGACGGGTTGCATCCAAGTTATCTATGCATGTAAACTCACATGTAAATAATATATATATATATATATATATATATATATATATATATATATATATATATATATATATATATATATATATATATATATATATATATATATATATATATATATATATATATATACCCGCTTGTTAACGGGTAGAGTGGAAAAACTCACAAATGCATGTAAATATCTATGCATGTAAATAGGTGATGGGTTGCATTTTTTTTAATGAATACAACAGTACAAGGGAGGAAATTAAGCGGGTACCCGCGGGCCGCCCGCAACCGCAATAGTGAACGGGATCGGATAAGGTTTTCAACCCGGGATCGGACAAGGTTTTCGGCCAAAGCCCGTCCCAAGCCCGGTCCGCAACCGCGTTTGCCCAGGTCTAGGACTAGGTAAGTTGCAATTCCACCCTTTTTTTAATGTAAAAATTCAATTCTCCCTATTTAAATCCCCACATCTTATAAATCAACCAAACAACTTTTTCAAATGTATGGGAATTATAATTTACGGGAATTGAATTAATAGGAATTGACTTCCTAGGAAGTGTACTTTCTATGTTCAACCAAACAAGCCCTTAAAATACGTGTTGAAAAGTCAAGCGACATATATTTTGAATCGGATGGAGTATTAACTTATTATTATCATTATACATATAGAGCACAAAATTATTCTTATAACCAATATATGGATACATAAATATCCCAAAATAAAAACAATATATGGATATATATAAGCACAAAAGTATTATTATTATTATTATTAAATATTAATTATTAACTTTCACTCAACTTAATGGAATCACTTGTCCTTAAGTCTTTTTTTAATATATTTTTGCTTGATTTTCTAGTTGTACCGGTACAGTTAGTCCATCGATAGTTTTCTCTTCAATCTCTTCAATAAAATACGGTCTTTCTATTATATGCCATAAGGATATAGGATAAGACCCTCCAAAAAATAAGCGATATACGAATCTAATTTAAAATTTTGCTAATACATTTTAATTGAGGATATATCTATACTAATTATAAAACCAAAAGCAAGACAATCCTAGGTGGTTACACTAGAGGGCTCGGATCCACATGTCATAACTTGGAGCATGCCACATCATTTCTATTAATTTTAATTATTTTCCACTTAACATCTATGTACTTGACACCACATGACACTCAATCATCTCTTATAATCATCTCTTTAATTACATACCATTAATTCCATTATCCACCTCACTAACCCCAATATCGATCTATTTATTCAATTAATAAAAAAATAAAACAAATGATATAATTAAGGAATAAAACTGACAAATCCCGAGTTTTAATTAATCCTAATTGTAAGATTAGGTTCGGATCAGTCAAAAGATTATCTTAATCCTAGGTCAATATTGTCTTACCTGAGATGTTTGATCCCTAATGAATCCTTACATCAAAATCGGCATGTGTCGTTGAACCTTTATTATCGACAAGAAGATCTATTCATCTTCTGATATTCGGGTTCATCAAGGTTAATAGAGAAGAAAAACTCGACCCTAGAGATTTGGATTAGAGAAGTATTGAACCCTTTTACCTGCTCTTTTTTATCTAATCTTCGACTTAAGGCAGTCTTGCAAAATATATCTCCGAACTTGTTCTTAATTGTGTTTCTGGACGCGGATGATACTCTTCTCCTTTTAGGGTTTTCGATCTCTCTCTCTCTCTCTCCCCCCCCCCCCCCCAAAAAAAACCGTTCTTTGTAGTTGAGTTTAGCTTTTATAACAAAACTTTCTTTTAGTGCGATACACGTTAATACTGCGCTTTGGACATTTGTTATTTGTATTGTGTCACGTGGTAGAATTGTGTTGACACGTGGCATGTGGGCATGTGAGTCACCTATGTTTACAAGACGATAGCTTATATTTTCGTCCGTAGATGGTTTTGAGATTTGTTGGTCGCGTCTTCTGTTATTGCTTAGTTCCGCGAATGTGGTGTTATTTATTTTCTCATTCCAAGGGGTTGCGTCAAAAAACTACTATATGATATAATTTTTTCTATAATTCATTTCTGATCCATAATATTATAAATAAATATTCATGAAAATAAAAAAAATAGAATTTTATTAATAAGCCTCACATATTTAGAATTTTATGATTAACCATCTATATTTATAATCAACGGAGTTTATGATTAAGCCTCCTATATTTATTTATTTATTTTAAATAAATGTCTTTACATTTATTTTGAATGCATTAGCTCCTAGAATTTTTGCATAGTACAAACCTATGTTTTTTCTTCATTTTTATGTTCTAATTATATGTTCCTGAGCACATTATAAAAATATATAATCAATTGTCATTTTGCATTGGATTAATATTTATCTTTATTATTATTGAGAAATTATTTGATTGAGGATTTATAAATAAATTTTCCAACAAACCATTATTTTTGTTTCTATTATTCAATTATTTTCATATATGATCAAATTCTTTTGTGCATTTTTTAACATATCAGTATATCACTACCCCCTAACTTTAAAAAAATACTTACATTAGAAATTTAGAATGTAACTCAAAATTTTAAACAAATACATGTGTCTTATACATGAGACTCACTAGTTTTTTATAAAACGAGAATCTTATCCTAGACCCAGAAACACCGAACAATATATTTAGAATTACGGTTTTTCTATCGTATGTCCTTGAGACATATACCCTAGGAAAACATTATTAAAAATGGCTAAAATTATTTAAATTTGAAAAATATTTATATTTGTAGACTTTTATCTTATACCGTTGCGGCATAGGATAGAAAAATGTGCAGTAATAGTAAACGAAAAGTTTTGCGAGGAGTATTACCCTTTTTTTTTTTTAAAAAAAACTATCGGAAGTGGGTCCCACCGTCGGAAGGGGTAAACGGTGTCTTCAAGTGTCGTGCATGCATCTTACCTTTTCAGTTTTCTCCCATTCCTCCCTTCGCTTTCTCTCTCTTCTCTTCCTACCTTCACTTTCTCTCTCCTCCATTTGCATGCACACACACGCTCCCCTCCCTCTCTCTCTCCTCTCCCGCCCGCCCCCACCTTCTCCTCTCCCTCAATCGAAAGCTCACCTTTCCCAACTTCTCTCTCTCCAAAATCTCTCGATCTCCGATTTGCTGCCAATCTCGGTTTCCTCTCTGTTCGAATTCGCCGAGTTCGAGAGCGGCGACGTTGTTCTCGTTGAATGGCACAGTGAGCGCTTGATCTCACAGGAGGTTAGTTTTTTTTACTCTAGATTGAGTCGTTCTTGTGCTTCCGAGTTACGTGGACGACTGATTTAGTTGTTTTCCTTCGATCGATTGAGCGATTGAGTTCTTGCTGCTGTTTGACTTGGCGATTGGCGACTTGCAAGGCGAGGTTTTTAGGGGTTTTTGTTTTGGTTTGATTGTTTGTGGAAGCTGAGACGCTGTTGACTTTCTTTCGTTCCAGGTTTCGTGCCAGTTGGTGATTCGAGGAGTTTTGGGGAATGGGGACCAAAATTTGCATGAACACGTTGTGTGGTGCAACGGTTTCTTCTACGTGGAAGAGCGGCTGGGAACTCAAATCCGGTCAAATTGCTGATCTCTGTTTGAATTGCGGGTATCTCTAACTTAGACGCCCTTCCTAAATTTTTTCAATTGCCTCTTTTTCCGCTTTGATTTTCCTTTTATTTCCCTCAATTTTTTGGAAAAGTAAAGAATTTATTCTAATTTCTGATCGATTTTCCATTTTCCTTCGCACATATGATATTAGACTTCCTGTTTCAAACTTCAGTACTGTGTCTGTTATTGTTTAGCTACCCCATCTTGTGTATGGACTTTAGTCAAATGACTTTTCTGATCTGTTGGCACCTGCCCTCCCTCTAGGAGGTTCTTGTTGGCGCCTGATTTGTTTTACTGCCTTGCTTAAAATTCATCCTTTTTTCACAAGTTAATGACTTTTTTTTATATATAAATACAAATTCGAATTATTATGTTCTTTAATTCTTGAAGGCTGGTTTGGCTAATTACCTATTAAGTTCTTTTTCCTTTTACGACTTTTATTCGGGTATCTTCATCCATCTGATTATATGTGGCAACTTTTTGGGCTTACAAATTTGAACAATTATGCTCTTTGTCTGTTTAGTGTGAAGAGTTCTGCAGTTATACACATGTTTTTCGTACTGGAAAGAAGAGTTGCACTCAAAATAGAGGAAAAATATCATAGTTTTATTTGCAATATTTCTGAAGCACCCAATTCTTCCTTTTACTTTGAAAAAAATGAACTCGTGCAATTAAAGGTTCTATATCATGATTCCAGCGCTTGCTTGTACACAATGTGGTAAAAAGAAACTTATTTGGTTTATGGTTAGCAAAGTTTTCGACCTCTATTTTAAATATTCCCAGAATTGTAATTGGTAATGCTATGCAACTTTTATAACATTCTTTCGTTTCCTGGTACCTATTGATTGACCACAAATATAATGAAAACCAGATCTTTCTACGAGAAGGTAGCTTATTGTGACACATTCCATTCTGAAGAAACAGGTTGGAGAGAGTGCAGTTTGTGCAACAAGGTTTGTATTGAGCAGAAAGTTGTCTTTATTATTTTGGAACTCGAGGCATCTTAGGCATTAATTTCCATTGTTGATTTTGGCTTGTTAGCGCCTACACTGCGGCTGCAGTGCCTCTATGCCATTCATTGAGATCCAGGATTTTGGAGGTGTCTGGTGCATTAACTGTGCGCAAAGTGCCGGTTGTCACAAGGTAATGTCAATTGAATTTCAACATGGCTTTCATGTAGATTTCCTTTCCTGTATGATTCCACTCTAGGAATGGTTGTTGACATTTGTTCAAATTCCAATCATATCAGAATTAGTTTTGAATACAGCTGGTTCTCCCTAAGCTTGTCACAAAAACTTTGAGAATATTTGATGAGTAGGGTTTCAAATTCCCTTTTCCCATCTAATTGGTATCTGATACAAAAATCAGTGAGTCATGTTGCCTAAAGTGACATGTTTGCATAATTGCTCAGTAGTATGCTAATGGTCAGTTGGAATGACATTTATAAATCATAGAATGAGATCTTGATCCCTCTGAATTTTGTTTATTCTGTCTTATTTTGAACTGAAATGTTGTGCTAAATCACTTTAGTCTTTTCCAAAACACAGAACCTGAGAGATGTATTGTCTTCAGAAACACCAAAATGGAACACTTATGCTTCTGGCGAGCTGCTGAACCCACATTCAAGTAATAAACGGGAAAGTGATTCATATAATCACAGGAGACTTTTAAATTTAGGAACTCCTTCTGAGAGTTTAATTTTTGGGCTGCAAATGGAGATTAAAAACCATATTGAATTTGCTCACAAAGGGTTTGAAAATATACCCCACACACTTATTGAGCCTCCTAAGCTTGCAAAGCCAAGTGATGACCGGCCAAAGATAGGGGTTCAAGTTGCGATGGAGCCACAAATCATGCCGTCGTTGAATATCAGTTTAGGTAATCCAGATTCCAACAGCTTCAGCCTTGCTCTTCCTGGTGGTATTGAAGAGGGGGAGAAGAACAAACAACCTCTCATTCATTCAATGCAGAAGCCTCGCCATATTTTGCCTAAACCCGCTAAACCTAAAAGTTCGGAAGTTAACAAAGGCCTAGCTTCTGAAAAGCGAATTGGAAGGCCACCTGCTGAATCAAGATTGCGAAATCAATTACTCCCTCGCTACTGGCCCAGAATCACTGATGAAGAGTTGCAAAAACTATCTGGAGAGTATCCTTATTGTGTAAACTTTGCTTCTGAATTGCACCTGCATGTGCAATTAATATATTTTTTCCTCTGATCTTTAAATTTTCTTGCCTCTCTTCTAGATATACAAGTATATTTTTCCTTAACTGCTATTCTCTTGTAGTTTGAATTCAACTATTGTACCTTTGTTTGAGAAGGTATTGAGCGCTAGTGATGCTAGTCGCATTGGTCGGTTGGTACTTCCCAAAGCATGCGCTGAAGTAAGTTAATGTGAAGCTATATTGAGTTATACTTTACTGTTTCTCCCTGGCAGTCTTTGGTTTAATTTTTTTTTCAATGACACAGGCTTATTTTCCTGCAATCAATAATTCAGAAGGTCTTCCATTGAAAGTTCAGGATGTGAAGGGGAATGAATGGACGTTTCAGTTCAGATTTTGGCCCAATAATAATAGCCGAATGTATGTCTTGGAAGGTATAACCCCTTGCATGCAGGCCATGGAATTAGAAGCTGGTGACACTGGTATGCTTCTTGTTATTCCTTCATAGACTTGCTTGTATTTTTCAGTTTGCAAGTTTTTTGAATTCCCTACCTTCATACATTTCGGATCTGATGTTCAATTTCTCCAAACATGGATGTAAAGTTGATTTTGAGAAGGAAAGATCCTTAATATTATAATTTTAGATGGTGTTAAGAACTCTCGGACAGCCCAGACTGGACTGAATTTTTCATGAGATCAACTAATATTTTATTTAGGGAGAACAATTCTAGTGGATGCAAATACCGGACTGAGTTTTACATGAGAAAGCATTTATCAAGTACGGGTATGGAGATCATTCGAGGAATATGTACTCCCAAAACAATCCATCCATCAAATGGGACATATAATATACACTCATGACCGCAAGTTTCTTATGTGCCATCTGTTCTATTAACGAATCACTGCTTTGACTGTTCAGCCATTATATTCTATTGTGAAATGCACAATAAGATGTAGATTGCTCTTTTTGCAGTAGAGACATTCATGTGTAGATTGTTTGGATGGTAATAAAGTATTAATCCAATTATTTTTTACAGACACGGTGATCTCCTTTCAGTTGTCTTCAACTCTTTAAGGACCATCTTTTACGTACTCGTAAATTTTGAATTTCAGTTTGTTATAACTTTATTGAAGCAGGGCACTATCTTGTCTGAGTTCTGCTATTTTCTGCCACAAACTTCAGAAATTAATCCCATTATAGTATGAATGTTCATTTTTGACGATAATATGCCACTGGTTTCAAATTTTATGCTACTAGTTCAGCAGATTTGCAATTTTCCTTGCTCTAATTAAGGTATTCTCTTATCCAGTTACATTTAGTCAGCTTGATCCTGGAGGCAAACTTATCATAGGTTCTCGTAAGGCATCAAATTCTTTTGAAACACAGGTTATTTGCTTTCCAGTTTTACACTTCCTTTACCAAATTTGTATGCTATTTACATTTTAGATACTCACGTTTTGGAACAAGCAGGATCAACAGACTTCAGCTCCTCATAACGGTGTAGTCTCTGAAGACAATTTTTACTCTGATGCAACTGACAGTCCAGCAACTTTTAATGGTTATTCTAGCCCTCTCCAGTCAGTGAAAGGAAGCAAAGACAATAGTCGTACTGTGTTGTCTGAACAATCAAATATACTAAATGGTGACATTGGTTGGAAAAAGAATGAAAATGTTAAAGGCAAAATGAGCAAAGATGTGTTGGATCAACTGAAGTTTAGCTCGGAGAAGAAGGCTCTCAACATAGGTGCCAAAAGCAAGAGGTTGTTAATGCAGAGTGAGGTTGCAATGGAGCTGAGAATTACATGGGAGGAGACACAAGACCTTCTTCGTCCATCGCCAGGCATCCAACCCAACATAGTAATGGTTGGGGAATTTGAGTTAGAAGAGTATGATGTAAGTTTCATAAAGTTTTGTACAAATATATGTATGCTATGGAGCTTCTCTTCCCCGTTTCTTTGAATTCAATTATGAATTTGATTTCTCTTGGACTCTTGGTTCACTTTCTATGTCAATCACTATCCTGTTTTAACTTCTAGCTGATTCCTAATTAAGTGAACTGTTACTGGTTTATAAAATTTTAGGAACCTCCAGTTTTTGGGAAAAGGACGCTCTTCACAACCGGGCTTCTTGGGTAAGCAATTTTACAAAGAAATCTTTTGTTTTCCCTCGTCATTGCTTCTCCTTAAAAAATGTTCCTTTTGTATGATAGCTTGTCTCTGCCCTAATCAAATTAAAAGATCTTGATTTGTTGGTTTTTGTCACTGGAACCAAGTAAAACTGTGCGGTAGTCACGCACTCACACATAGGACCTGTTAGGTTAGGTACATAGAAACTGCACAGCTTTGTGGGATTTTAATTTCTATTGCAAGCTACAAGTTTCTAAGCTGCTCAAACTGAAATATATGCTGTTGAGGATTGTATTTTACCTAGAGTCATTTTTTGCTTTTCTAGTTGTGAAGTATAACATCCACACGTCCTTCATGTTTAATATTGCAGGGGACAAAATCAATGGGCTCAGTGTGATAAATGTGCAAAGTGGAGGAAGTTGCCGTGGGACGTTCTCCTCCCGCCAAGGTGGTCTTGTTTGGATAACGTATGGAACCTAAGCAGGTCCTTGCCAGAACCTTCTTTTTCAGCTCCCTGTCTAGCTTCATGATTTGTACAGTAAAAGAATGACCGATATACTGTCATGGCTTTTAATTTGCTTCTAGGTCTTCCTGTACTGCACCAGAGGAGATCAGCTCAGAGGAACTGGATCTATTTCTCAGAGTTGGCAAAGGTTCGTAAGATCTGTTTCACTTCATTTTTGTAACAAAATCTTGTTATTGATTGATGCCCACTCATTGCTTTCAGTTTACATTGCTTTGCGTTCTTGATTGCATCAACATGTTGATGACTGTCATAGTTATTGGACTGCATCAAAATATGCATATATTTTGCAAACCCTGGTTTATAGTACTTCGTAAATTTTGAGTGAATTTACTTATAGAGTGCACATTTGCTTGTGAAATTAGCTGAACCTTTAAAAACAGCCACCTGTCTGAAACTAGAAAACACGGAGACATGGAATTCTTACTCGTTTGATTTGTCTCTCTCTCTCTTTACTGTGGATTTTCATGAAAAAATGGTTCTTTCAGATTCCAAGAAACGGAGGGTAGCAGAACGTTCTGCCCCAGTCCAAGGATGTGAACCTTCTGGTCTAGACGCTCTGGCTAATGCAGCTGTTCTGGGTGATCAGACCCATGAACCAGCAGAGCCATCATTTGCGGCAACCACGAGACATCCTAGGCACCGCCCGGGATGTAGTTGTATAGTCTGCATTCAACCCCCAAGTGGAAAAGGAAAGCATGAGTCCACCTGTTCGTGCAACGTTTGCTCAACCGTGAAGCGGAGGTTTAAAACACTCATGATGCGCAAGAAGAAACGGCAATGTGATCAAGAAGCAAAAAATGCACAGCAGAAGAGCCAGAGCGACCAGGAACACCACCCACCACCTACAACAAGCAGCCCACCGTTGCCTCCTGAAGATAGCTTGAATGTTCAAGCAAGGAAACAAAATGGTTTGGAAGAAAGTGAGAGCATTCTCAAAGGAATCATAGACCTGAACTGCCGTCCAGCCCGAGAAGACGACTCACAGGTGGATGCACAATCGGAGACAGCAAACGTCTTGTTTGCTAATCAGGCATCCTCCTCGGACCCACACAACCGCATTCATCCTGAGCACAAGCTTGAGACTGAGCCTAGTGATGAACCTGAGCTCAGACCAGAAGGCGTAGTTTCTGCGTGTGCCGTCGAAGAGCATGGCAAGAAGCAATCAGCATGAATCTGATTGGGAGAGGAACCTTGAACTCAACTGAGATTTTTTTGGAGCTTTTGAGAAGAAGCAAGAGGAAAGGGTCCTTCTATTATGGCATTGCAATTTAGTCTTCTTCATTGTCTAAAAATAATATTATATTTCCATTTTTGCCACTTGATACTTAAATGGCAAAGTGAAGAATATAGCACATGTATATATTCATCCGATTGAAATACTTCAAAGGTGGTGTGTTAAAAAAATTCTTGGTATATTTAAGAGGATAAAATGCGCAAATTTGCTTATAATTTAAGTTAGTTTTGCACAAGCATTCTTTAGTAATTTAGCATATGCATTTATTTTGTGTTATAATGTTTCCAGTTTAAATGCATATTTGTTTTTATAAATGAAATTATTAAAAGTTAATATTTAATATAGTTTTTAACTAGTCCATTCCCCGTGCTTTGCACAGGGATTTAATGAAAGCACGAGGATTTAATGAAAAAAATATTTTGGGTGTCAAATTATAATATTTTTTCATATTTAAATGTAAAAAATATTAACATTAAAATAATTAAATAAATTATATTCATTTGCAAACAAAGATGATAGTCTATCTTATGATAATTTTTATACAGTTTAATAAAAAAAAATTAATGTGAAAGGATTATTTTTAAAATAAAATTAAAACTCTCTCATTAAATATTAACAATCATAAATTTCTAACAAAAACAAAACAAATTTAATAGATAAAGAGGATCTAAAAAAAATATCTAGAAAGTAGAAACAAACATTAAAGTTGGGTAAATATTGGATCAAACCATAATCGGATCGGGATCGGATCGGAAATTACGGTCTTTGGATCGGACCAGGATATTACGGTCCGATCCCTGATCCAAGAATTTTCTATTTCCAGTTTACGGTGCAAGACCGGGACCAGACCAGAATTGGACCGTAAACTCTATTATTTAAATAATAAAAAGTCGAGACTCGAGAGCATGCCCTTTCTCTATCAAAAAAAAAAAAACGTACCCTTTTTTGAAGTTTTCCCCCGTGTGTACGCGTTTTAGTACCCTCACCCTCCGCTGCTCCAAGCCCCCTCTCGCTCGCATCTCTCTTATTCCTTCACTTCCGGCGATAGTACCCTCACGACCTCACCTACTGTGCTCTCCGCCTCTCCTTCATTGCGTGCTCGCCGGCGGTAGTAGCCACCGACCATCTCACCGTTCAGACTGACGCTAGTGAGTATTTACATCCCTCTCTCTTTTCACTTTTTTAGATTTAGATCTAGGTTTTTTTTTTGTATTTTGACAAATTAATGTCGATTTGATCATGCATGAAGCACGAATGAATGGAATCAAATCATGAATGAATGAATTTTTAATTTACAGGTGTTTGATTTAACGCAAAATGCGAACAGAGGTTGCTGTAAAAGGGCGAACAAGGGCTGCTGCAAATGGGTTGTTGTAAATTTTTGGTCCAACCGGTCTTTACGGTTCGTGGACCATAAAGATCGGGACCATAAGTTCCGGTCCCGGTCCGATCTGTGGTCCAAGTTCGTGGAGATCACGGTGCACCGGTCTTGGAACGGAGGTCCGGATCAGAAGCCCAATCCTAACAAACATAAGTATGCAAATATAAGATCAATTAAATCGTCTACCCTCCCAATATAAGATCAATCATACAATCTGAAAAATCTCTAGCTTCGAACCCCACCTTCTTCAAAATAAAACGCAACACATTCCTCAAACAGTTTTTTTTCCCAAGTAATGAATTTAACAAATTGACAATCAGAATCCACAAATATATGTGGCAAACCATCACCTCATATATCCCCCCTGTTTGTAGTTAGGAGATTGTATGTCATTGAGGTCTACCATTACACAAATTGGGATAGAAATGGAGTTAATTTGACCTCATCAAAGATTCTACAACCTCATTTACCGATCCTTCTGGTTTTACCTCATTCAAGTATCTACTAGCATGTTTAGCATCAACACTACTAGAAATTTGTGATTTAACATCGGCTAATAACCGATGTCTTTAAAAAAAAAATCGATGTCTATGTGGGTGATGTAAAAAGTCAAAAGTTTTTCACATCGGCATTTGGCCGATGTCTATATAATTTATAACATCGTTTCTTATTATAAAAACGATATGTTTAATACTTTATAACATCACTTGCATAGAAATTCTACAGATGTATATTCATTTTCTCTCTATAATTTGTAATGTTATTCTTCACCACAAAATTTGGCTATATGGAATAAATACAAAACCGATGTTATTACGTATATTGAAATCATTTTTTGGTTTTAAAACCGTTGTTTATATATATTAAAGACATCCTAAATTATTAGTGAATCAGATGTGTTTAGGTCGTAAAAATGATGTGTTTAGTTCATAAAAATGATGTATTTAGTTTGTAAAACTGATGTTTTTTGTACGTAAAGTTGATGTGTTTAGTTCGTAAAACTGATGTTTTACGAACTATTAAAAGCAGGGATGCACAGTGATCACCTTCCATCCTTGTCTTTGGTCTCCTTTCCAAAAAATGAATAGATTGATCAAAACAAAATAATAGGTTAGTCTAATTTCCTTGATAATAAATAAGAAAAATCACCATTGTCTAATTTTTCATAGGACATAAAAATGAAAACATCTTAATTATCTTTAGAAAGTTATGCAATATAAAAATCCATCAACAAGGAGCATTCTTTTAATCTTAAAATAAACCATACACGTTTACCATCTCAAAAAAAGTTATGTTCCAAGCATTGTCTTCTTTTGCAAATAGCACGCTATTTTCAGAAATTGATGCCTTGCAAGCTGACTTTCAAGGTGCTTTACGAACTGTCAAGGTATATACAAATGCATCAGACCATAGGAAAAAAAATGCAGTAAATCAAAACTGAAAGCCATGTGAAACCTATTTGAAAGAATACATGAGTACTATTTATAATTGACTTGAAAAGGGGTTTATCTGAACATGTAGAAACAGAACAAATATAACTGATAAGACTCACCACCAACATGACCACTAGGTATTCTCCGATTGTCATTCTTTTCTATAAGCTTCTCTGTAGGCAATATAGGGAAAGCATTTTAGGTTTATTGTACTAGCCAACAGACCCAAGTCCCATTTCTAACCCAGAAAAAAAAGCCCATTACTTTTTATTTATGTAATGAAAACAATGAATTGTTGAAGTCTAAAAGAAGTCCACTTTAAACTCACAGTCGAACAAAAAAGAATATTCAGAAGAAGATAGAGGCTAATTTCCCATTAGAGAATAACATAACCTAGTCTGGATTCTAGGGGAACACAAGTGCAAGAATCAGAGGTTTGAATCTCATATAGCCTGGTTAAGCAATGAAGTTCAATTCCAAGCTTGCAATCAAGATAATGGTCATGTTCAAAATAAACTAATTCATATTCCATCTCAGTTTCAAAGGCACATAAAAGATCATGGGTGCCCTTTTCATTAACAAGCTCCCAAATCAGGAAGGAGTAAGAGAGAGCTAACTTGTGGGAATGAGTCGATAAGGATCACCAATTGGTGAAGACATATGCCTTTGATGAGCCTGCACCAATTGCACACCTGCCGGATGATCAACTGTAAGTATATTACTCTTTATTCTCTTTTATTTTTTGTGATATTTATGACCCAGAACATCACAATCAGATAACAAGCAAGAAAACCCTCGATCAGATCCTCTAATTTAAGTGAATGCCATTTCGGCACATCTCAATAATTTAAGATAGTTCAAACATGGAGAACACCAAAAGTCTAAGAAAATGAGAGAGATTTTGTCGTAGCCTACTATACTTTTCTCACTCTTGGAAATTCTTTGAATTTAAGTTCATGTTGATCATTTTCTACCACTATTCGTTTGTCTGTAGTGAAGAAAAATACAAATTGTAAACATGGACAATGATATTGATATAGAGCTATGGGATCATGTAAATCTTAATACAAGTGATTTCTAATCACACTATTATCCCATCATTTTTATTTGTATGCAGTGTATTATGCAAGTAGAAAGGAATTATGCGCTAAATAGAAATTTACCCAGAATTCCAATTTATTTAACTTAGGCTATATAATTGGTAAAGAGGTGGAGGCAGTGTGCTTAATGGCAGAAACATCTAGAAGATTATTGCAAGATCTAACAAATTGGTTATACTTAACAAAAACGATAAGAGGATAGATGAGCCTAAATTTAGCATGTACCCTTGCACACACATCTTCGTTCCCCAAGGAGGGAATGGATCAGGGATGGAAAGAGAAGATTATGATGTCATACCATGAAAGGACTGACATGAAGTGATTTAGCAACCAGATCCGATCCAGGATCAAAATCGAAATACACTCTTTCACCCCAAGGTGTATTTGTTACCCGGAAACAGAGAAGAAAACATTTTAGAATGGCTGCAACTAAATATTCCTGCAGCTTGATTATAATCCCAAAAGGAGCTTTTAAGTATGAAGTATTAACTACATTGATGAGAAACATACATGCAGCTAAACCAGAAAATTCAGCCATCCTTTTGTAGAACAAAGATTCATTCTTAAGACACACCCCTAGGCCCTAGACAATCCATATCAATATAGTGTGAAGATGGAGAGAACTCGAGCTCAATATAGTGTGAAGATTCATTCTTATGACCCAGAACATCACAATCAGATAACAAGCAAGAAAACCCTAGAATACGTGCTTTAGTTGGAAGAAGCACCAAAGGATACCAACAACAAAAGCAAGAAAGAAATGCAAGAGACACAAACTGAACTTCTCAAGGATTATCAGTTACCGTCTGAAAAAATTGAAAACAGATGATGAAGCCTTCGGTTCCTATGGGTAAACCAAACACTTACTGTACCAGTTCACTTACCTCGAATTGAAAAGAAACCCTAAATCATTAACCTCGAATTGAAAAACAATTTCAAGTAGCTATAAGGAATCGAAAGCAGTTCAGTTACCTCCAAAGAAACCCTAAATCCTTAACATTGAAATTTAGAGGAAAAGTGAAATACGTAAGGCAGGTGGTTTGGGGAGAGGCAACGAGGGAGGTGGTGCTGAGAGAGTCGGCCGCCGGTGAGGGAAAAAGTGTTGAGAGCGTTGGTGGCCGGTGAGGCAGCGAGGGACGTGGTACGGAGGATATGCCGAAGATGGAAGACGGTTGGAGACGCCGGAGATGAGATATAGTCGCCAAAGATGTCATGGAATAGAGAAGCGAGAAAGGGACACACTCGGAGAGAGGAGAAAGATGCCAGAGATTGAAGGAAGATGGTGGAGACGAGATCCGGCTGTTAGGGAGGTTAGGGTTTTTCAAGTTTCATCGACTGGGAGAATGAAGGAGGAGGAGGGTGAGGTTGAAAATCTGAACGTATGAATGAAATACGAAGAAGCAGAGGGAGTCAGGAAAGAGATAGATTTGGGGGGTTTTTTTTTACAATGTGAAAATTTTCTAAGTGTTGGGAATTCCCCAAATAATTCAATGCGCGGCTTTTAAGTTATTCAAATTTCAAATTCGCGCACTTGGAAAAAAAAATTCAATGTTTTTTTAACATCAGTCAACAATATAAGATGATGTCTTTTTTATTTTTGACATCATCAATATATAAACTGATGTTGAAAAACGATTTAACATCACCTGTTTTTCTGGCCGATGTTAATCGTCCGATGTTAAATGACAGAATTCTAGTAGTGCAACCAAAGTAACAACACCATCCAATTTGACCCCATCAAAGAACCATCAATGTCGACTTCACCATAATATTTAGAAAATCCCGGATTAAGAAAAAAATGCAATCATATTGAGCATAATACCAATTTGCACTAATACATCCCATGAGAGACCACATGCCACAACTTCTTATGAGTTATGACAACCTAATATAAACTCAAATAAAGCCAAGCTTAAGCAAACATTACATACAGACTTGTATCATAGAGTAGTCCATTTGTAGGAAGATGATAATGAACTCGTACCACATTCTCCTCAATGACAGCAATCCATTTTCCATGGTCTGCAATCAGTATGTGATTAAGTAATGTATGTCTGCAAAAAGGGAAAGGATAGGCACATAAAACTAATATGGATGTGTAAACCATAAGCTGACATCAATTGCGTGTGGTTAAACTTTTGAATCATGGATATTTGAGGAATGCAAAAAAAAAAAAAAAATACAAGTCATGGATGCGGTAATATAAATCCCTAGCACTTACTGATTTCAATGGACAAACAACGCTACAGTTGATACAATCAATAGTTCAACACTTAACAAAAACCAAAAATTTCAGGAATTCACGACAGCTTTTAGAAAATGAAGCCCCACGACAGCTTTCAGAAAATGAAGCCCTACGTAAACAAAATGAACGAGCAAAGTGAACGAGCAAAAGCAGTGTTGCAAATAGTGTTATATCTGAATCCGATGTGTTATAAATCACTCCGATTTGTTTTGTAACACAATAATTAGTAAACTCGTCTATTATATCCGATGTATTATAAATCACTCCGATCTTCTTGTAACACAGTAATTAGCATTGAGTTACTAGTGTATACGGAGTAGTGTAATATTTGATAGGTTGTTTGTTATCAATTATCACTCAACATGTTCAATAGCAACAGAATGTGCTTTTATAAAGCCTAAAATAAATGATCTAGAGAATAAACAGGTGGCGGCGAAGCACCGGGGTTCATATTAGCCATGATATTTGACTTCACCGTCATAAGTCTATGTGTGGAATATGAAATGCATAAATCTAACAACACAAAAGTCAATTAATAAACAAATAACATTAAACTATTTAATACAATAAGTTTTTAAATTAAAAACATGGGTTACCTTGGTTGTCTTGATCAAGCGGGGGAGGGGTTGGGTTATTATCTTGCCCTAACCATCTAGCACCGATATTGTTGGTAAACAGTTCCGGTCGAGACCAAGACATGTCCCTCTTATCAACACTCCGTAACACCGATGTTGGTAATGAGGCATGAAGTATATTTCAACCAAAAACTCAACTCTGCAGCAAGTGATTCCATCATTCAAGTAAATCTATTCTAACCTAGTAAAATCAAAGTAAAATCCATTCTAACCTGGTAAAATCCATTCTATCAATCAAAAACTCAACTCTGCAGCAAAAACTCATCAAAAACTCAACTATCATCAATCTCCCATCAATAAAAAAACTCAACTCTGCAACAAGTGATTCAATCATTCAAGTAAATCAGCAAGAATTCAGATCATAACGACTTTGAGGCATGTGAGAAACTTCAATTCCATTTGCAACAAGAACCCCTAACTGAAAACCCTAACCTAGATTAGAGGAACTGAAAACGGTAAAAGCAATCACTATGTGTAACCTTACCGGGGGCGGTCGCACCATGACCGGAAGAGGCGGAAGGACCGGCCACAGTGATCGGAAGAGCCGGAGAGGGGACGAGAAGAGTGAACGCGAACGGAAGAGTGAACGCGACCGGAGAGAGAGGGGAAGGAATAGAATAATTAGCATTGAGTTACGAGTGTATACGGAGTAGTATAATATTTGATAGGTTATTTGTTATCAATTATCACTCAACATGTTCAATAACAACGGAAGGTGCTTTTTGTGTTTGAGAAGACACTTGGAGTGAACTCTGCAACATCTACCATTGAGATGATATTTGATGAAGCCGCTAGAGTTGTGGATGGTACCATTTGAGAACCCCTAACATTCAACGACAATGTATGACACAAGACAACCTTTGGACGATGTATGCATGACCCATTATAGCTCATGGTTCACCCCTTCTAAAATCGTCTTAGCTAGAAAAACCATTAACTAATCCTCTATTTTTTTTAAATTTTACTTTAAATTCCAATCTATAAGAAGTTCTAAAAAAAAACTACCACAAAATTAATTATATATCTCTATGTATAATATATTTTTTGATAAACCTATATATAAAATATTAGAATAATTCTAATATTGATTACATATTTATTCACGGATGTAGTAAATTGGATCAAATAAAGCATCAAATTATTTAGAAAGTAATATATAATGAATTAAAAATGATTGAAATATTGTAAAATAAAAAATTCTTGATTTTAAACTTATTTTTATATTTAAAATTTGATCAACACATAAAATTTAACTCAATTAAGCCACCAAAGACGTACTTGATTTGCAAGACCAAAAGAAAAAAACAAAGGAGTTAACAAATATTAGTCATATTATGATATAATTTCTTTTCAAGTGTAGGATACATTGAACCTTGTCAGAATAAAAAAATTAATCATCTATTTTAAATTATATAAATATAAATTAGTTGATTTATACCAAAAAAATATATCATTCTATTTTTAAAATTGACGGTATCAATTGTAATTTTTTATATGCTATAATACGTGTCGAAATTGACGGTATCAATTGTAATTTTTAAAAAAAATTATAATACGTGTCAAAATTTTAATAAAAAAATTGTATAGGATGTATTAACCATTCAATAGTTATTAATACGAAGTATTGAATTGTAAAAAAAAAAATAAAAAACTTAATATTTTATCTAGTTTTTAGCTCATTAAAACACTTGTCGAAAAGTAAAAAATCTTATATTCTAAGTCGGAGTGAGTACAAAGTTTTGGCTTATTTGAGTAGAGAAATTTCTTAGCAAGAGTTCAACATTTAGTAAATCAACTTCTATTTTAGTATTATATGAAATTGATAATTTAATTAAATAAAAAAATTATAAAATTATAAATAATAATGATTAAAAAACTAAAATTATTAACCAATAGACACACAATAAAATACGGAGTATTTAACTAAATAGGTAACCAATCCGATACACTTGCCAAATCAAAATATATGACCATATCCTTCTAAAAATAATAAGTACATCAACTTTCGATATATAGGCTAGGTTTTCTTATTAACATATTTATAATTAATTATGTGGCATTGTAGAATAAATGTGGCACAATATTATTGGTTGACATTTTAAGCGAGAGTTTTTTTTTATCAGAAGCTTCCATACTATAAGATATGTCACAAGCCAAAATAACATGGTTCTGAAATTTCAATTTAATTATAACTTTTTTTTATGACCTACTATAAAGAGAATTAAAAAAGGTATGAATTTTAATTGAAATTAATTTTTGGTATGGCTAGTAAAATAGAAATGAGGAAAAATAATGTTTTAGAAGAAAATGAGACTAATATAATTACTTGAAATTTAACCACAAACAAAAGCTGTAATTATTTTAAGTGTTTACATTAACAAAACATTCATATTATAAATATAATGTAATAGTTCCATAAACCAAATTAAAATAGTTGTATTGATTATTTTTTTAAATCTCATCGATATATTGTATACATATGATATGATATATTTCTTTGAATATTAATTTGATGTATTCCATATTCTTTATTCTCCATATTCTTCATTCTAATGGAGAATGATTAAGAAATTGGATGCATACATAATCATACATAGATGTAGATTTATAGCTTCCTTTTTTTAACAATATATTCACACAATTATTTTCAAAACAACCGATATGATTAAGCTATTGAATTGCCAAAAATAAATACTTACATGTTTAAAAAAAAAATCAATATATAGGTGGCATAAAAGATGCAATCTGGCATGACATTATTAGTCAAAAATTTTGGAGTGAAAATTTTTAACCAGAGATCGATACGTGGCAGAATGAGTTTATCCTTTAGAGCATCCCCAATGGTGGGGTGCCCCAAAACTTCTCTCTCCTTTTATCATTCGTCCACCTCACTTTTCACTAACTTTATTTTCAACCCTCCACAATTCATTTTCACTTCACACAATAGTCGGGTTCCCCAAATCACTTTTTCCATCTCACATCAAATAAAAAAGAAAGAAAAAAGAATTATTATAAGGTTCTCAATATATTGAGACACCCCAAAAATCGGGAGGTTGTCTATAATAGTCGAGTTGCCCAAATGAGTGGAAAAAGTAAAGTGGGGACCGTTGCTGATGCTCTTAGTATTGTTTAGGATACCTAAATATGTAATCTCTCAATAATAATCAAAATGAGTTGCACAGCATTGGGCCAAATTGTTGTAATGGGCTGATCCAACCCAAAACAAAAAATATCGAAGTATCTCCTTTGCAGTGCGCTCCTCTCAGAATCGGATCCCGCAAACCATGGAAGAGTCAAGCGATGTACCTGCCGATGCCGGCGGCGACGCTTCACTCCACCGGAAACACCAGGCTATGCTCGATCGCCTCTCGAACCGCCATCAAGCCCGCCACGGGGATATCGAGTCGGCACAACCCTCCCTGGAATCCACCAGCTCTTTCCTCTCCCGATTCTCCGACCTCAAAACCTCCATCTCCTCCCAAATCGCTCGCATTCAACAGTCGCCGAGTTCTTTCTCCAAGATCGACCTTGACTCTATTGGCTCCTCCATCGCCAACCTCGAGAAGCTCCTCGCGGAGAACTCGTACCACCTTCCCTCCTACGAGGTCCGCGCATCGCTCCAAACGGTGTCGGATTTGAAGGATTCGCTCGACCACCTCTCGGCACTGCTCTTCCCGAGGAAGAAATTCGCATTCAAGAGCCGACCAGTGAAGCCTATCGCTGCCGAGAAACGCGAACCGGAAATTTCCAGATCGGAGTCGGGAGAGAAAACCTGTTTCCCGGTTAGGGTTTCAGATTCGCCTGGGCTGAGAAACAAGGAAGATAAGGTTTTGGTGGAGAGATTCGTGGGTAAGGAAGTTGGGGAATTTACTGTTTCGGATCTCAGTTCATGTGATGTTAGGCTGATTGGTCGGGTGAGAACGATCTTCATCCACAAATTGAGGAACTCTAGGGTTTATGTTGGGCCTGTGCTTGGTTCAATCTTGATTGACGATGCTGAGGGCTGCGTTTTTGTGTTAGCTTCTCATCAGATCAGGATTCACAATGCAAAGTCTTGTGATTTCTACCTGAGGGTGCGTAGCCGACCCATAATCGAGGACTGCAGTGGGGTGAGATTCGCCCCATACCGCTTCGAGTACGACGGCATTCAAGAGGATTTGAGAGAGTCAAATCTCGACGAGGAGACTGGGAACTGGGCCAATGTGGATGATTTCAAGTGGCTCAGAGCCGTGCCATCGCCGAATTGGTCGATTTTGCCCGACGAAGAGAGGATTCAGACCCTCCGTCACTGTGATTCTGAAAGGCCGGTTGAAGAAGAACATATCAGTCCTTGACATTGTTTGGATGATTTGATGTGGGAGTAATGTAACATTTTTTGAAGGTATCTTAAAATTGTCATCTGTTTGTGGTTTGATTTGAGTTATCAATTCTTGGCTTCTAGTATTCATAATTCCATTGCAATTTGAGCTATTATTCATCTCTGAAGATCTTGTTTAGAAAGTTTCATTCATTGATTAAACACGAGCTCTGAAGAACATGAGTATGTAACTCTGAGACCATTAGTATTTGATACAAAATCAGTGAATCATGTTGGCTAAAGTGACATATTTGCATAATTGCGCAGGTATCAGTTGGAATGACATTTAGAAATCTTATAATGAGATCTTGGTCCCTATGAATTTCATTTATTCTGTCTTATTTTCAACTGAAATGTTGTGCTAAATCACGTTAGCCCTCGTTTGGTACATATAATGATATGAGATTTCATATATGGGTATGAGATATCGATATCGGATATATGGGTATCAAATCCGATATCTCATATACTGATATCCTGTTTGGTATTGGAGATATGGGTATCAATCTAAACCTAATTCCCCTTTCTCCCTCCCCGCTCCCCATTTTCTTCAATCTCAACCACTGAAAATCCCCTCCCATGGCGGACTAGGGTTTCCGGGAGCAGTAGCAGGGCCTCCCCACCGCCTCTGTCGCCGCCCCTACTAGTGCCACCTTAAACCGTCGAAACCTCCTACCTCTGGAGAGCGAAATCGACTAGAGAGAGCCCTCCGTTGAATTGTTGAAGATCCCTTCCAGCCTCAATGGCTTTGGGGGACTTCAGAGAAATTGAATTGAGGCTTTGGGGACTTCAGAGAAATTGACATCCAGATTGAAGATCCTCCTCCCATGGATTGAGAAGAAGAAGCGGTTAGATAGAAAACCCATATCTCATTTTTTTTTGGGTATATGGAAGTGTGAATATTTACAAAGGGATGAGTGAACGGATATATGAGAGTATATCAAGTTGATACCCATATACTAAACAAGGGTATGAATATGAGTGATATCAATACCCATACCTGATATCAGGATATGGATACCAAACAATTGGCTTAGTCTTTTTCCAAAACACAGAACCTGAGAGATGTATTGTCTTCATAAACACCAAAATGGAACACTTTTAAATTCAAGTAATAAACTGGAAAGTGATTCATATAATCATGGGAGACTTTTAAATTCAGGAACTCATTCTGAGAATTTAATTTTTGGGCTGCAAATGGAGATTAGAAACCAGATTGAATTTGCTCACAAAGGGTTTGAAAATATATCCCACACACTTATTGAGCCTCCTAAGCTTACAAAGCCAAGTGATAACCAGCCAAAGATAGGGGTTCAAGTTGTGCAGGAGCCACAAAACATGCTGTCTTTGAATATCAGTTTAGGTAATCCAGATTCCAACAGCTTCAGCCTTGCTCATCCTTGGTGGTATTGAAGAACAAACAACCTCTCATTCATTCGATGCAGAAGCCTCGCCATGTTTTGCCTAAACCTAAAAGTTCAGAAGGTCACAAAGGCCTAGCTTCTCAAAAGCAAATTGGAAACATGTTTACTTGCCATATAAATATGAGAATCAACGATGAATAGGTTCAGAAACCATCTGGAGGTTAGGGCTGTTATATGAGCTGAACAGCTCGGCTCGGAATCGGCTCGAAAAAAACTCGACTCGAGCTCGTTCACTTACCTAAACAAGCCGAGCCTAAACATGATTTTAAGCTCGGTTGAAAGCTCGACTCGTTCGATTTAGGCTCGAATAGCTCGAATTATATAGAATTTCTAAAATTTTCTTTAAGTTAATATGTTATAACCAAGTAAAACTACTTAGAGCTCGAAAAAAGTTCGGCTCGAGCTCGTTCATTTACTAAAACAAGCCGAGTTTGAACAAAAACGAAAACTCGTTTAAAAATTGGGCTCGGTTCGACCTCGTTTAACAAATGAACAAACTTAAACAGGCCAAACTCGACTCGAATAACACTCATACGAGAGTATCCTTATTGTGTAAACTTTGCTTCTAAATACCACCTGCATGTGCAATTCATGTATTTGTTCCTCTGATCTTAAAATTTCTTGCCTTTCATCTAGATATACAATAATACAAGTATATTTTTCCTAACTACTACTCTCTCCGAAGACATTTGACTTTTGTGCACGTAGTTCAATGAGCTAAAGATTATATAAAATATTGAATTTTATTAGGAAAAAGATGTCAATATCAATATTTTAATCTTTACTTTGCGAAATTATTAATAGATCATTAATTTGTGTTCGATAAAGTAAAAATGTAGCATTGCCTTCATTGGTCAAAACATATCATTTTAGCTTATTTCACTTTTTTTTTAAGGAAATCAACAAATATAACTTGATACCTTCATTTATTACACTACATTTTTACTTTGTCGAAAGTTAAAACTAACAATCAACTACTCATTACAATTACATTTTTGTAATTTAGATACCAAAATACCTTAAATTACCTGTTTTTTTTAATAAAATTAACACTCCAAAACGACATATTTTACCGAACAGAGGAAATATAATAAATGAGTTTATAATAATACATGCATTGATCTAAACAACCTAATTATTAGTAGATTGTGGATTCGTGATGACGAGTTTAAATTTAAGGTTTTTACAGTTGTTCCTAAAAATTATCATTTGCATTTTTTCAACCAACATTTCTTCATATATTGATGCTTCTCATACTTGTCACCTTTCTTTCCATTGGTACTTCTCTTGGCCGATTACTAAATTTGGTTATATCGTTCATTGACATCGCTTGAACATGTTTTTTATGATACAAAAAAATATTCGAGGAGATCAGACACCACAGTAGACTAGTAGCTAATCCATTGAGAGGTCGATAGATCGACAGACAAACTAATTTTCATGAAACAAAATCGACTAATCGTAATGAAACAAAACAACCAAACACCACTTGAACATATTTTTCTAGTGCATTTGAACTTCTTTTATTTATTTGTTTATTTTTTCTTTAAAGAAAAAAAATGGTGAACAAACTAATTTTGCAATATCTGTACCCTTTCTAGAGAGAAGGGCTCTGCCCTCTCTCTAGAAATTGTTTACCTTCACCAGTGGAAACTCTTTTGGCTACCCACAAAACCTAGAATCCATATTTCTATCAAACTTAGCCACAACTCCCTTTGTTTGTTCAATCAATTTGGGGCTCTATTAGTTCGGGTCTTCATTTTCGTTTCCCGATCTTTCTCTCTGCCAATTTCGGATCTCTTCGCTCCGGATCTGTTCAAGTTCGTCTTCAACCTGGCCTGGCTTCCGATGGTCCTCCGATCGACGTCGCTGGCTCTCACCTCCCTGTTTCTGGCGCTGCCTAGTGCTCCTAGAACTCGGCCCTGCGCCGCGCTATCTCTGGCGTGCTATCCTTGCCGCCTTCGACCCTTTGGCGACGCCCTTTCTATGGGTTGTCGTCGTCGATCGTTTCCAGGGTGGTCTGGTGGTGGATGCGATGTGGTGCTGGGTGCCGTCGCCGCCGTCCAGTTTCGACCTCACCTTCGCCGCCGGTTCCCTGCTGTGTCCTGCCAATGCGCTGCTCCTTGGCGTGCAAGGCTAAATTTTGTCCTTGCACGCCAAGTTTGAAAACATTAAAAAAAAAAAAATCTTATACTGATTTTTTTTAGAATCAAATTTTTGGGGTTAAATATATATATTTATATATTTAACCTAAATTACATCCTGATAGGGTTTGAGTAAATCCACCCGAAAGGGTTTGAGTAACCCACCCGTAAGGGTCCTGATAATCTCCCGTTAGGGTTTTTTGGTGCGTTTTATACAGGGTGGCTTTCGGCGACAGTTCCGGGTGTTCTTGGCGGTCCTAGTCTGAGTTGAGACTCTGGTGTCCGGTGTCGGGTCTGGCTGGGGTCGTGGCAGTGTGCATCGAGGCGACTCCGTATTCCGGAAATTTCCTTGGAGGTTCGTCTTCATCGCCCACAGGAGGGACTCCTGATGTACAGCTGACCAGCGGTGTCATCGCTTGGTGGCGCTTGGCTCCGGGGTTTGTCCGTGTTGTTCTCAGCTCTTTTTGGTTAGGTTCGTCTGTTCGTAGGTTGTTTAGTTGTCACTTTTGTATTGCACCGTTTACTTTAGATTGTATGCTCGACGGTTCGCTGTCTGCCGACTATGTCGGCCTCTCGATGAGCCAGGTCTGTCTGCCCATCGAATTTTTACCTAATAAAAAAAAAAAAAAATTGCAATATCCGTACTGAATTCTGCAAAGAGCAAGGGCTAATTTGGCAGCCCAAGGTGGAACATAACGGCGTTACGGAAAACGGGATGAAGCTTATCCGTCGGAGCACATGACATGGCCTGCCCTTAACAACCCAATCAAACCCAACCAAAAGCCAACACTCTCTCTCTCCAACTTCCCAAACCCCATACACTGACTGACTCCCCACTATCTCCCTCTCTCCTCCCCACGCGCACGAATCCGAAATTCAGTTGCAGAGCGATCGATTCACCAGCTTCTACTGCATCAGCGCGAAATGGACGGGCCTCCACCGATCTCTCCCGAAAATGGCGGATTCAATCCGAATCGCAAGCCTCCGCAGCCAGTCGCTGGCGCTGGCGTCGCCCCAGGCTTCGGCAATTCCCATTCCCTTTCTTCCTCCTCCTTCCGAGGCCTTCACCATCGACGCGCGCATTCAGAGGTCACCTTCCGAATCTCCGACGACATGGATCTCTCCTCGGATCCGTTCGCCGGATCTTCCACCGATGATATCGGATCCGAGGACGACCTCTTCACCACCTACATTGACGTCGATAAGCTCGGCCATGGCCACGCCGGATCTGATCCCCGACCTAGCTTTCTCGCCTCCTCCGGCAACACCGAAGCCGGAGGGGGCGCGGATGGCGGGGAGAATAACTTCGCTAGGCCTCGTCACCGGTACAGTAACTCCGTCGATGCGTCTTCCGCTGGATCTAGACCGCCCGAGGGATCCGTCTTTGGCGAGATCTTGGATGCTAAGAAGGCTATGCCTCCTGATAAGCTCGCCGAGCTTTGGAGCATCGATCCAAAGCGCGCTAAGAGGTAATTCCTGTTTTCTATTTGAATTCATCTCGTCTCTGGTTTTGATACTTGCAATTCTGTTTGTTCAGATTCATCTAAATCTTAGTTCCTTCTACCCAAAAAATGAATTGAGTGTTTGGGTGGACAATTGGGAGGAATGAAAATTTTTCCCATCTCTTCCCTTCCCTTCTCTTTCTTAAATTTCCAATCTCTCCCGTCCCCTAAAGTACCCACCTGCCAAACAGACTGTTAGTTTCTCCATGGATCCCAAAACATGTCAATTTCGGAAGCTCGATTTGTATTTTTCCTCTTGTTTTATTCCACTTGAATTCCTAACTCTCGTATTCATATGGCAAGAAAACATGATTCAACATATTTCTGCATCTGTGAGTTGAATAGATAAAGTCAATTGGCTCCTTTTTTGGGTTACTAACAATGGTTCGAATGCCATACTTGACCAATTCTCGCTCAATTTCTGATCCTATCTTGGATGTTGCTAATTACTTGGGATTTAGGCTCCGTTGGCGCTTTACTATGCATATTGATTCCGTATTCGCCTATTTCGCTTTAAATGGAATCAAATCCTGTTCCGTAACAGACTAACAGTTGTTTGTTTAGTTTCCTTATTGCTGGCCGCTGGCAATTGGTCATTCATAAATTCTGGCAATTTCTGAATTTCATGTTTTAAGGACCACCTTAAAACATGAAATTCAGAAATCTGAAAACCCTTTGCTGTCATTTTGGCAACTAGACATGACTATGTTTACAGATCCAAATATTTCTTGCCATGTCTGGATTCTGCATTTAGGTTGAAACCTATGTCTCTTTGTGAAATTACTTGCAGAATTTTGGCAAATCGGCAGTCAGCCTCTCGTTCAAAAGAAAGGAAAGCTCGGTATATGCAAGAACTAGAGAGGAAAGTTCAAACCCTTCAAACTGAAGCCACCACTCTTTCTGCACAGCTCACCTTATACCAGGTGACTTGTCTAATTCGCATTCGTATTACTTCAATGGATTTGTTTGTCTTTTCTGCGCCACCTAAGAATATACAAACTCTAAAACCTGTCTTGTTCCTTGCATTGCTCCTTAAGCAATGCTTTAAACATATGCTTGATGATGCAAATTCATTTACAATGTTATCCAACTTTCATATTCTTTACTTGTTAATCTTTGTATGCATGTCAGCAACTTCCAGTAATGTTATTCAATTTGCCTTCTGCAGAGAGATACTACTGGTTTGAGTAATGAGAACACCGAACTTAAGCTTCATTTACAAGTTATGGAACAACAAGCTCAGTTGCGAGATGGTAAGTCTTATATCCTATCCAAAAAGTCAAAGGAGCCTTTGATATAGTACAAGTTATGAAACAAGACATGACCCTCTTTTTGCTTCTTTGGATGCAGCTTTGAATGAAGCCTTAAAGCAGGAAGTGGAGAGGCTCAGGGTTGCCACAGGTGAAATGAGGAGCCCCTCGGAGCCCTTCAACTTGGTGATGCACGGTATGCCATACAACGTCTCTGGCTACTATTCAGCTCCCCAGCAACCCGCGACTTCTGGGCAGCAGAACATGCAGTTGCCGCCTTACCACCATCAATCACAAGCCGGCATGCACCATTTGCATCCTCCAAACTCCCAGCAAACTCAGGAGTACTTACAAAACAACCCTCTCGGGAGACTACAAGGGCTGGACATCAGTAGCAGCAGAGGCTCGCCACATCACTTTGTCAAGTCCGAGCTCCCTTCAATGTCTGCCAGTGAAAGCAGCTCCACATTCTAATGGTAAACACTACAAAGTGAGCAGCTCACTTTGCTAACTCAAATTCAGGGCAAAAAAAAAACACACATTCTTGTGGTAGATTGATTTGTCTATAGACTGACACCCTTTGTGTTCATGTTCTTTTCCTTCTAAGTTGTAGATTGTTCATCGATCCGTCTTTTAGTATCCTGCCCTCCGGTATCGAAGCTTTAATTCTTATTTGTTTAAATGAGAACAATCCCCATGAAGGGGATTGTTCTTGTTCTCTATAGTCTCTCTCTCCCCCATTTAGGTTTAAGGGAATTTAATTTGTCAAAGGGGCAATGGGTTTGCATTGGAGAGTGAAAAGGGTCATTCTCCATGCATTTGTGGGAAAATGTTGTTTCTCTTGTTGCCTTTTGCCCCTTTCCTCAGCTGTTGTATTCTAATTCAGTTGAACGAACTCAGTGTATGCTATTGTTGTTTTGATTTACTTCAATTTTTACATTCTATCTATATTCAGAACTAGTAGCTTCAGCTTTTGTGTTCCTTGTTTTTATTTGATTTGATAGTTTTATACATTAAAGAAAACTCTACTCGTGAAGTTGTTTTAATAACTCTATTGGATTCGGACCCATAATATTCACATTCTAATTTGTGACAAATTTTACTTGCTTAGATTAAAGAACTTTTGCTATAAGGGTAAGTGGGTAAACATAGTATATATTTCATTGCTAAATACATATGTATATATAAACATCCTTGCAATATAAATTGTAAAAAAGACTTGGTTATTATATATAATAACAATATTATTGGTATATAAAAGGATAAATAATTGAATCATATATATTAACTATTTTGTCTATATCAAAATTATTCGTGTGTAGTAGCATAATTATTAATGTGAGTTATGTACGAATAATTATGTTATTACATACGAATAATTTCGGTTTTAAGATTTTACTTTAAATCTAATCCGTAAATCTTTTTAATTCTATACTCCAAATTTGTTTAAATAAAATGTAAGATTTTGACTTTGTATAACGTATTTTAAGAAGTTACAAATTATAAAAAATATTACTCCGTAATATTTTCAAAAATTAATACTTATTAGTGTAACAAATATTAAATTTGTTTTAAATAATAAATATTTTTAATAATTTTAGTTCTTATAAAAATTCTTATATTGCGATGTGAAAAATTATACTCTACGAATAAATCACAACAAGCACCAGTGGTCTAGTGGTAGAATAGTACCCTGCCATGGTACAGACCCGGGTTCGATTCCCGGCTGGGTGCATCAACTCTAGCTGTGATGAGTCATTGCGCTCCATGTGGTACCTACGGGGTTCTGCCACACCTTTCTGATCAAACAGAGGAGGCTTCAAGCGCATCATCTGAGCTCGTTTTTTTTACTTTATTTTTATCATAATCAACTGCAAAAAATCTAAACTTAGGAGTAGGACCATACTTTAAAAAAAAAAAAAAAATATCTTGCTAAACATTGCAGAATCTTCATAAATAACAACAAATAAATATAACCCTTACTTTCTTAGTCATAAAATTGCATAATCTTCATAAAAATCCCCCAAATTTGAATAAATAAACAACACCAAAGGTCATGACTTCCACTTCCATAAAGACGTGTCCTCCAACACCCTCCTCTTAATCATACTCCAAAACCTTCATCATATTACCTCCAACCCCAATTGCATTTTCTTGTTGCTTGTTTGCGTCAATCATTCATAAATTTTTTTTTTAAGTACGAAAATGAAAGGTTTCCTTAGCTTCAAAGGCAAGCTTCCCAAACCCAAGTGCTCCAGCGTCCTCTCCGTGTTCGTATTGAAGCTCAACGGCCGCTGTTTCTCGCTAAAGCGGCCTCGCTTCAAACGGCGTCGTTTCAGGGCGAAAGCCCTCCGGCGATTCAAGAAGCGATTCTCGGTGAAGGCGTTCAAGAAGCCCAATCTTCAGTTCAAGAAGCCCCTCCGGAGGAGGAAGCTCCGGTTACGTAGCAAGAAGACCGCTGGCCCCACCGACGACCGGTTCGGCGAGAAGGTCGCCGAGGTCCTCTCGGTTTTCCGGTCCACCCGCCGGTCAAAGGATCTGGACCAAGAGGTGGACCCGATTCCCACTCCCAAGGTTGACTCTGATCATGCCGAAGTCAATGTGGCGGGAAAAGATGAACAAATTCCGATTGTTGAGGGTCATGCCACGTCAGATGCTGAGGTGGATAAAAAAGAGGAGGAGGTTGTTGAGTCTGACGTGTGCAGGAGCTTCAAGAGCCATGTGGCAGAGATGATCGGCGAGGTAGGAACTGCTGAGGCTGACGTGTGCAGGAGCTTCGAGAGCCACGTGGCAGCGATGATTGTGGAGGAAGGGAAGCCCAAGGATTTGGGTGACGTGGAGGAGCTCTTGTACTGTTGGAGGAATCTTAAGAGCCCTTTGTTTGTTGATTTGGTTTGTAGCTTCTATGGGGATTTGTGTAAGGATTTGTTTCCCATTGATGAAGAAGAGCGCAATGTTACGACTTCTGCTACTACTACGACTACTACTACATCTGAAGAATGATCTGTATTGTATTCGCCGAGTAGGTCCAATGAAGGGCTTGAACTCGATACCTCTGGTTAAAAGAGACCTTGTCTTATCTGAGGTATTACAGTTTTGCTTTATTGCAAAGTTTTTGTTCTTACCATTTTTTCGTGTTATAAATGATGTATAGGGTTTGTTTAGTATCGATTGTTTATACATTATAAGCTTCTTAGCATAACAAAATAAACATTTCTTCAACTTCAACACTATCAGAATTTTTGCTATTGATACATAGGAGGATCAAACAAGTTAAAGCGAGTGTCGTCTAATGGTTGATTGTGGAGGCGTAAGCCTTACATTTAACAATCGTATTACCTATTCTAAATCCGGGCATGACCATGAGCTCAACTCGGAGTTGGTTACATGAAGCCAACTCGGTTACTGTGACACCTAAGCTATCCATGTAGGCACCGGAAAACTTGGTTAGTCTTTGGACTCGAAACATAAGTGGCTTAGGCTTCACCAAGGCAGTTATTCGTCTTAGAAGCCAAACCCACCTGGCCATCTTCGCAAACGCCTGATAGAATGTGGTCCTTGGATGCTTGCCCTTGGAGATCATGTCTCTATGGTGCAGGTTTCCGAAGATTGATTCCTCCAACATCGGATGGATTAACAACAAGTACTTGGATTTACAGAAGTCTGAAAAGGAAGAGCTCGGATCGTCCATTAGTACATTAATGGGATCTTCAAAACCCGTCAAAATGTGATCAAAACTATCATTTCTATGGTGAGATTGAGTGGCGAATCCATGGAGCATTCGCCTTGCGACAAAGGCTTGAAATGCATACTTCTCATGGGACCTTTTGGAGTACACCGCTGATTCTTCGATAGACTCAGCTGCACGATCCAAGTCCCAACCCGAATCTCGGATGGCATTCGAAACTCCTCCATACACATCCTCAAACAAACCGACGCCATTGCTCCATTCATTAAGTTTCTCAATCATCTTCGCGTTCCTCAAGCACAAATCTCGAGCCTCCATCTTCAATCGGACAATTTGAGACTCTCTAGCCGCGATCTCAGCCTCCAAATCATCTAAAACCTGCCAATTGACATTAATAACTCGACAGGAATTCGGTTCAGCTTGCTTGATTTGCGAAAGCCTTTCGAGCTGCGTGACAATACACTCGTCAGCAGCAGCGATCTTAAGAGTGTCATAAGGAAGATGAGCATCCTGAAGGCGAGCATAAGCCACTTTGAGGGCGGAGATGGCTTCGAACACATCATCAACGTCGAAGGCCATGATGTTGTGCTTGTGGTCTCTTCCGACTTCTTGGCAAAACTCGGTGCTGTCGCGGCTGCAGCCACCATCACTATCAGTACTCAATGTGGGTGCAGTGGCAAAAGAATGGGATTTTTGTTGGGCATTGGTGTTGGTGTGGGAGAAGAAGACACCAAGGGATTTGAGTTTGAACACTTTGGCCATTTTGCAAGCCATGGTTGCTATGTTGTGGGAGTGTGAAGCAAACTCCATTGGTTGGGGAATCAAATCAAATCAAATACGTTATAGTTGGATTTGATTAGAAGAACAATGAGATGTATATGTAGTTAAGATTGGCAAGTTTGTGTAGATGTGAAAGCTGATTGGTTAAGAAATGACCAAAAAAGCTTGTGAGCAAAAACAGAGAATCAGCCTATAAAAAAGTAAAGGGGAAAAACAAAAGAAGCTTCACCGGTACCTATCTTTTGTTATATTGGTATTTTTAATCTATGTCATGTTTAAACTTATAATTTAACAAATGTCTTTCTAGAAGCTTATATTTTTTTTATCAGGTAAAAATTCGAGGCCAGGCATACCTAAACCTCGAAAGCTGACAAGTCGACAGACAGAAAACCGTCTAAACAAATATAAAATACATAGATGGTACAAAATACAGGCAATAACACTTTACAAGAACGAAACTAAACACATCTAAACCAAATGAGATGAGGATGTAAACAACGGGCGAGGTCAAACGCTACCTTCTTCTTCTAGAAGCTTATGTGTTTAAGAAACGCAGTCCCAATTTTAAAAGTTGTAAGATATTTAGCTGCCTATAATTTCACATTTTTTTGGGTAAGGAAAACGAAAGGGAAGAAGCCCTCAATAAACGACAAAATCTGGGCTACGCAACAACAAATCGAGAAATAGTCATTCCCTTGCAATCATTCTCAAGAAACAAATCAAGGCTGCCGGGTGGTTCCGCTAACACATGGAGCCCTCTCGGAAGGGTAAGGCTAATTTAGCAAGGGAGTCGACATCCTTGTTCGCTTCCCTAAAGATATAACAGAATTGGACTTCTCATTTCCTCTTCAATAAGCCTTGGCATTGCATAACCAAACTAAACGACAGGTGACACATAGTCTGCCACCCCTTTGACTACCAACAAATGCGCCAGCATTGAATCCGTCTCAACTTCAATCTGCCCATATCCGAGATCCTGGTAGATTGAAGTTGAGATGGACTCAACTTTTGAGTTAAATATAGAAATTACATCAGCCGAGCATAACTTCACAAATTGTGAAAACTTATTTAAATTTTCAACATTTTTGGGCCTATAACTTATAAAACCGTGATCATGAGTTTTCTCATGATTTCACAAGCAAGCTAGACATTCAAAACTGGTAAAATGTTGTTGGAATGTGGTTGTCCCACATCGGTAATCTAGAGAATGTTTGAACAACATATAAGGTTCAAGGGCTACTCCTCTCATTGTCGATTGGTTTTGAGATGGAACCCCGTTCGGATTTATGTGTTGTTCGAGTCTCCCGTATGTGAGCCGGTTGCGGTATGGACTCTAATTGGTGGGGCTACAGGTCGTTGCATATCGCGGACATTGTGGTACCGTGTTGTATATTTAACGTAATTTTATCGTTCGAATATCAATTCAGTATTATATTGTGTCAAATAACTATTTTACTTACCCAAATTTTTGTACAAGGGGAAGACTGAGGAATCTGTCTGTGTTTTTAGCTTTGCCAATTTATATTCGTTGTAGCTTCTCCTCCACTTCTGGCCTTCTGCCCTACTCAGTGGCGGAGCCAAGGGGGTGCTTGGGGGTGCTCGAGCACCCCCGGCTCGGAAAAAAGAATACAAAAAAAAATTAATTTTTTTTGCATATATTTAGTATTTTTAAGGTAATATACATCTTTAAATGATATCTGAAACAAGAGGGTTGCTTAGCTCAAGTGGTAAAGAAAGGAAGGAGAAAAGTTAGGAGAATCAAATAGGTCTTGGGTTCAAATCTCCAAATGCTTCACTTTTTATTTCTTTTACTACTTCATTAATTCTTCTTGATTTCTATCTATATTTTGTTTTTTGTTTTTTTTTACCGTGGGCAAGAAGTGGATCGACAAGCGATCCTGAAGCCATCCGAAGATGACTTGTTAGACCCTACACAGAGGGTCGGCAAACAAACGAAAAGAAAGAAAAAAAAAACAACAAAAATAAACGCTAAACCAACTAGAAAATTACAACCCTAATGTCTTGATATCTTGTCTTGATTCTTGAAAACTGGACTGTTGTTGAGCTTACTTTAGGTGGTGATGGTGTCGGATCTAGACCCAAGGTCGTAGATCAAAGCGCCTGGCTATATTTGGTTTATCGGATTTCTGGGTATTCCAATTTTTAGTGGGTTTATCAGATTTGGGGCTTTCGATTTGGGAGCAAGAGCTCTTCAATCGGGTTATGTTTTGGGTTTTCGGTACTATATCGGCTGAAGTTTTTGGTTTGGCTAGAGGTCTTGGGTTCAAATCTCCAAATGCTTCACTTTTTATTTCTTTTACTACTTCATTAATTCTTCTTGATTTCTATCTATATTTTGTTTTTTGTTTTTTTTTACCGTGGGCAAGAAGTGGATCGACAAGCGATCCTGAAGCCATCCGAAGATGACTTGTTAGACCCTACACAGAGGGTCGGCAAACAAACGAAAAGAAAGAAAAAAAAAACAACAAAAATAAACGCTAAACCAACTAGAAAATTACAACCCTAATGTCTTGATATCTTGTCTTGATTCTTGAAAACTGGACTGTTGTTGAGCTTACTTTAGGTGGTGATGGTGTCGGATCTAGACCCAAGGTCGTAGATCAAAGCGCCTGGCTATATTTGGTTTATCGGATTTCTGGGTATTCCAATTTTTAGTGGGTTTATCAGATTTGGGGCTTTCGATTTGGGAGCAAGAGCTCTTCAATCGGGTTATGTTTTGGGTTTTCGGTACTATATCGGCTGAAGTTTTTGGTTTGGCTAGGAGCCGGACATGTGTTTGCGACGGGTTTGGATCTGGGGTTTCCCCGAAGCAGGAGTTGGAGGCGAGACTGAGGTCGCAAAGTAGATCAGGTCGGAGCAAAAGGGAGCAAGGGGAGGGATAACCTGTGTGGGGAGGTTCCGGCTGTCTGAGCCACCGGAGGCTGAAGTCGCGGACGGAGGGCACACAGCAGGCGGGCTTGTTGGCTGTAAGGGCGGGGGGTCGTTGTCGGCGGCAACGGCGGATACTTGGGCATGGCGCTGCTGATGAGGCGGGGCCAGTCGAGGATGGGTCGACGGTAGCGGACCATGGGCGCGGCGGCGGCTGAGCCTAGATCGGTGGTCCGGGATGGGGCGGCTCGGCGGGGCTGGGTCTCTTCCTAGCTGATTTGGGGGCGGCGGCGGGATAACATGGCGGCTGCCATGTTTAGGGTTTTCAACTTGGGAGCGTTTTACTCCCACCGCCTTTTTACTCCTAAGTGTTTACGTTTTTCTATCTATATTTTGTTTTTTTGTTTTTGTTTTTTTTACAGTAGGCAAACATACGAAGCCATTACATTACAGTAACTTAGCTCCTGGATCATCTTGAAAGATGATTTTACAAAGGTCCCTATGATAGAGGATAGACTGCAAAGTACAGATAATACATTTTCTAGCTATGTAATCAGCTGCCATGTTTGATTCCCTATAAATATGGCGCACTTCTGCATTCTCAAATTCCGAAAGGAGGGTGGTGATGTCTTCAATATAACTCATAACTTCCCATCTCGGGGGTTGCTGCTTATTCACTGATTTGACCAGGATTTGGTTGTCGCTCTCTATGATGATCTTCTTGATACCCTTGTCTTTGGCTCTTCTTAAGCCTGTCAACATTGATGAGGCCTCTGTCTGGATAATCGATCCTGCCATAACACTATGATGAAAAATATCTACAATCTTACCTTCGGAATCCCTGATGATTCCTCCAATCTGGAAAATGCCAGATAGGCTAACAGAACCATCTACATTAAGCTTGTAGATAGTTCTAGGTGGTCTGCTCCATTTAGCAGCAGCTCTCTTCCTTCTATTATTCTGACGTTTACCCGATTTGGGACTGCCAATGAACCAATCCGATATATATTGATTTATTTTTTGAACAAGTAAAGCAGCTCCATTTGATTTCCTATTCCTAAAGATTGTATCATTTCTAGCTTCCCAAATTGTCTGTCAGATCCAAATAAGATCTACAAAATTACTGTTCGCATTATAAATCTCATTCAGATTTTCATGAATAAGGCCAGTATTATTGATGCCGTTAAAGAACATACCTTTTTGTTGTTCATATTGGGCTATGACTTCTCTCGTGAATGTGCATCTCGTGAGGAGGTGGGTGGTATCTTCATCTGCTTGATTACAAAGAGAGCATTGAGAAGGAACTCTATTACATACCTATTCAAACGGATCGCTGTCGGGAGACCATCTATTTTGATCTTCCATAGGAAATTCTTGACTCTGGGCGGCAAGTTTAGCTTCCAAATCCACGAATGCGAGGCATGTTCATTCAGTGTGGCAGCCGAGATCTTCCTAGCTGAGTTGGTTGAGAAAATTCCTTGCGGATCAGGCTTCCATATCAGCTTGTCCCTGGTGGGGTGTGAGGGGATTCTGATACTGAGAATGTTATGAGCAATCTCTCGGGGGAACATTTGAGTAATGAGACCATGGTTCCAAGCATTTCCATTTGTGATGAGGCTCCCAACCTTCATCTCCGAGTCATAAGAACCCATAAAAGGTTTTAAATTTATATTGGTAGTCCATGGATCATTCCATAGTCTAATGCTTGTACCATCACCAACAATCCAATGAAGGCCTTTTTCAAATTTTTCCCTAAGAGATAAAAGTCTCCCAAATTGCCAAGATGTGTTCTTGCCAGTATAGTATTTGATATCCTCATTTTGCAGATATTTTTCTTTAATCAGTTTAACCCAAGTACTCTCTACGTTATTATATAATTTCCAAAGAAGTTTCATTTGTAAGCAAGTATTTAGATCTTCTGATTTTCTAAGTCCCAGCCCACCTTGAGATTTGCTTTTACATATTTGATCCCAGCTGATGATAGGGGAGTATCTATCCAATTGGGATTTGTTCCAAAAAAAATTTCTGTTTATTTGGTCAATTTTATTTAGAATACCTTTTGGGAGTAAAAAATTCTGCATAAGGTAGTTTGTTTTGGAACTCAGGTTTGATTGAATAAGGATCACTCTCCCAGCTTGAGTTAAACTTGAGGCTTTCCATCTTGCTAGTTGCTTCCTTAAGTTGTCTATTGCTTCATCAAAAACACAATTTTTTATTCGCCCATTAACTAGAGGTATACCTAGATATTTTTCGAGTGTTTTAGCTACAGGGATCCCCATATGATTTGCTAAATCTTTGACTAAGTTTGAATTAACATTTTTAGAGCATTGGAGGGAACTTTTATTGTAGTTAATAGTTAAGCCTGATAGATTTGAAAAATTATTTATAATATTCTGGATGGTATTTAAGTTGGTATGAGCTGCCTTTGCAAAGATTATAGTGTCATCAGCAAAAGTTAAGAAAGGAATTGGGGTACCATTCTTATTTAGTTTAATGTCAATCAAAGCATCCTCTAGGAGGGCTTCTTTATGAAGTTCCCTAGAAAGACCTTCCATGACAAGAATGAAGATGTAAGGGGCTAGGGGGTCACCTTGTCTTATACCTCTGTTAGGTGTAAATTGGCTCCCAAGGGTATTGTTTACGAGTACGGAGAAAGAGGTAGTAGTGATGCATTTCATTACCCAATTTATCCAGATGGGGTGAAAACCAAACTTCTGTAAGACTACCTTGATGTAATTCCAATTAATCTTGTCATAGGCTTTTTCCATGTCTAATTTTAGCGCCATCCAACCTTTCTTACCTTTTTGTTTGTGGAACGTGTGAAAAATTTCATGAGCTATTAAAGTGTTATCCTGGATAGATCTTCCTTCTACAAATGCTCCTTGGAAGGGGTTTATCAACTTAGGTAATATTGGTTTAAGTCTGTTGGCTATGATTTTGGAGATAATCTTATAAATAGTGTTACAGAGGCTAATGGGTCTGTAATGATTAATCGTGGTTGGGTTGTCCGTTTTTGGAATAAGAGCTATGAAAGTTTGGTTGATTTCAGTTAGAATCTGTCCAGAATGGAAGAAAGATTTGATGGCTCTGCAGCAGGATGGACCGATAATATTCCAGTATTGTTTATAAAATTCAGGGGGGTATCCGTCTGGACCCGGGGTTTTGTCTTCTGCCATACTGAATAAGGTTTGCCTAATTTCTGAATTTGTAGGTGGGGTTATGAGATTATTGTTTTCCAACTGAGTGACCTGGGATTGAATGTTCCCGACATCATTTTGGTTGATTTGTTTTTTATTATTACCAAAGAACCTCTCAGACATTTCCTTAGTGATATGATCAGCAATTTGTTTTTGATCCGTAAGGATTACGTTATGTCTTGTGGTGAAAGTCCTAGTATGTTTTTTGAAATTCCTTATTTTGGCTGTAATTTGAAAATATCTGGTGTTTCTGTCTCCTAATTGGAGGTGCTTTGTTTTGGCTCTTTGCTTCCAAAATTTGTGATTAAATTCTAAAAGTCTCTGCTTTTTGTGTTCCAGTCTGGCTAACTTTATTTCCTCTCTAGCCGAGACAGGACCCCAGGGTAGATTGCTCTGAATTGTTTGGATTTGATTTTCTACTTTTGAGAGTTGACGATTAATGTTGTTTGGATTTGCTTTGCACCAGAGCTTGATTCTTCTTTTGAGTAATTTCTGTTTTTGCATCAAGATGTAGCCATGTGAACCTTTTAGTTTATAATTCCAGACCTTCTCAATCATAGATTTCATAGCATCATTTGTAGCCCAGGCCATCTCAAATCTGAAAGGGGAGCCTTTTTTCTTCTCATGGAGACCAATAGCTAACGATATTGGGGCATGATCTGACTTAGAGAATGGATGGTGTTTAATGCATAGACTTGGAAACCAATTTAGTATCTGTTGTTGGACTAAAATTCTGTCCAATCTTTCATAGGTATTGTTGTGGGAAGTTCTACTCTTCCTCCAAGTAAAGGGTGATCCACTGTAAGGTAAGGTATGTAGGCCTAGTTCATCTTTTACACTTCTCAATCTTCTAAATCTGTTGATATTGGGAGGGACACCCCCCAGCTTTTCTGTGTCATTTTCTATATCATTGAGGTCACCAATAATGATGAAAGGGTAGTTATATTTGCTTATAGTGTAGTACAATTCGTTCCAGAATTCATCTTTCTCTTGTTCTATCGACGGGGCATAAACAAAGGCTAATATAATATCCTGATTTTCTACATTGATCTTTAGAAGAATAAATCTTTGATTATCCTCTAGTATATCGCAGTTTGTATCTATGTTTGTTTTCTGAAGAAGCCAGATACCACCTTTTCTACCATTAGATTTGATACAGTAAACCTTATGGAAGCCAGAACTTTTAACTTGAGACTCTAGGGGAGCTATTTCAGATTTCGTTTCAGTTAGAACAAGTAGATCAAGGTTATGGTTAAAACGAAAGTGATTGATTTCTTTCCACAGAAGTGGCCTTTTGGTACCTCTAACATTCCAATATGCGATATTAATCATATAATAACTTGTCATAGCAATAGATTTGAGATCTCCAACTAATATAACATTTACAGCTTGTGATATAAGGGTTAAAAACATCAAGATTACAGTGATCAGTGTTCACCTTCCAAGGGTTCAATCTAGGAGTTAATTCACAAAGATCACCAAGCCTGGCTTCTTCCTGTTTTGTGGCCGAGCTGTCAACTTTATGTTTACAGGATAACCTCTGGTTTCCCACTGGCAGCAGCAGCTCTTGCCTTGAAGATGTTGAGCCTTGTGTAGACTTGAGTTTTATGAAGCAATGGTTTTTACAAGAGTTGTTTTTTGAAGGTTTGTTTGGAAGGTTGGGGCAGCTTACCACCACAATGTGAACTGAATCACCCATGGGGAAGAGCTTAAGTTTTTGGATGACAGTTTTGGATACCATACCTTGAGTAGTGTTCTTGTTGTTGCTTGAAATCTCCAGGAGGTAGCAACTGAGATTTTGTGCTTGTTCTTTCCTGCCAGAGATCAGACAGTAGTAGAGACAAAGGAGTACAGAAGCGATATAACTGAAATATAAGATAGGATTAAGGATATTAACCGTACAGAGATGTAGATAGTGCTGTTTTCCAATAGAAGAATTAGGAAAGACATCGCCATCCAAATCATAGAAGTTTAAAGTATTACAGAGCCAAACCAGCAGACAACCAAATAAAACATAGTTCAAAAGACAGAGATCATTGTGGTTATTTAGCCGATTAAGTTGAGCCTTCTGGTGCTCATCCCCACACCACAAGATCGAACTTGTACCGATCATGAGGGAGGTGAATTTTGTAGAGACAAGTTTGGTAGTAGCTTTGTTTTGCAAAGGTTTAAGTTTAGAGTTGGGGCAGCTTACCACCACCTGATATCCAAGGATTTCAGTGGGAATCGGCTTGAAGTTTTGGACGCTTACCACCACATCTCCCTTAAGGAGATAAATGGGGATTTGCTGAAGATTTGGAGTAAAAGGAACTAAAAGAGTTATACCTGAGTTCCAACCACACAGAGTCGTCTGCATGTTAGAGACATCCAAGCCAGGCAAGGGAATCAAATGAGCTCTCCCTCCGAGCAACAGAGCCATGAAAATGGGACTCCAGGGACCTAAATAGAAGCAAACAAAAAGCAAGCAAAAGCAAAACAAAGAAAAGCCAGAGACATTTAACTCATAGATAGAACAGTGGTAACTGATATAATAATCAAAAGGATCTCTCACATTATGCTTGAAATTTCTAGCATAATTGGAGTTGCTCCCAACAACACTAGCAAGCTGAAGGGGGCAACTAGTAATAACCAGTCTGCAGTCCAATCTATTACACACATCCAGCCAATCCATAGGATTTGAGGCAAGATTACAGTGAGATCTAAGGGTCATATCCTTACAATAATAAATAAGACTAATATTGTTCACATGAGATAAGAAATCAAAAGAATATGTAGGATTTATCCTCTTTGCCTTATTATCATCCGGTTCTTGAGTCAATCCACAAAACTTGTTAACCATAGCAAAGTAAACAAGATGAAGGACATCCAGAGGTAATAGCACTTCATGCAAAGGATCCAGATTCAAACATATACTAAAGCCGTAAATGCAATAATCAGTATTGAAAAGAAAGACAGGTTTAGGGATGTACTTATCTATTCTGGGTAGTCTCTGAAGGGCTGAATTATCACTCGGCTTGGACTCAGCTTGCGGAGTTAGATCTAGATTTGCCTTAGAACTCTGAATGAACCAGTTGCTGTCGCAAATTCGAGCCTTCATCTTCGAATTCGATGCAGGGCGCTTGGGAGCTTCACCTCGTATGTTCGACTTCATCCTTCCTCCTATGTTTTGCCTGCTGGTTTGGGTAGTCTCCAAGTTTCCCCCTTTCTCTAGGAGCTCAATTCCAGAAGTCGAGAGAGCTCTAGCGCACAAGGCACCATAGAGCCACTCCATCCCCTCAAACTGGCCAATCCTGCGCTCTGCATGTTCCTTAATAGCGTGTAAATTGCAATTAAAAGCATTGTTACCTCGGTATTTAGAGGTAATACAGTTCTTGGAAATAAATGGATAGTAGAAAGTTTTGTTGGGTAAAGGTTTTTTTTGTTGGTTTAGAAAGGGAAAAGAGGCCCCTTTCACACAATTTTTCCGACAATCATATATGTCAAGTTGATTCTTACAGAAACCATACCAGCTCTCAATGCTCAAATAAAGAGCTGTGAAAAAAATACAGTAAAAGTAGCAGTAAATGAGATGCATTGATTTAGAGCAAGACTTCAAGACAAACAAAAGAAGAATTAAGGATTCAGGGAGATACTCATCTGTTTGCAAGCGGTGTTTTTTCAATTCAAACAAGGAGCAACTAGGAAGAGGAAGAAATCGCCCCATAACCATCAGATGCCCACTCTTCTTCTTTGTTCTTCCATGAGTACGCATATTTTGTTGTTTAGTGCTTATCCCATGCTCATCTATCTATATTTTGTTGTTTCTATCAACTATTTCATTAAAAAAATGTTATATTTATGTTTTACTATATTGTTAATTCTTCTTGATTTCTCTCTATATTTTTTTGTTTCTACCAACTATTTCATTAAAAAAATGTCATATTTATATTTAAATTAAAAAAATCACAATTTTAGTGTTTTTTCATTAAAAAAAGTCATATTTATGTTTTACTATATCATTAAATATTCTATCAACTATTTCATTAAAAAAATGTTATATTTATGTTTTACTATATTGTTAATTCTTCTTGATTTCTCTCTCCATTTTTTTTGTTTCTATCAACTATTTCATTAAAAATAAATGTCATATTTATATTTAAATTAAAAAAATAACAATTTTAGTGTTATTTCAATATTTTTTAGAAAAAATCTTCTTAATAACTATACACCAAAAAAAAAATTCACAAATTTTTTTTAGCACTCCCCGGATATAAATCCTGGCTCCGCCACTGGCCCTACTCCCTTTATTTCTTTGTTACTTTGTTTTTCTTTTTACTAATTTGTTACTTTTAATTTAATCCATACAAATATGCACATCGTACTGTCCTATATCTCCTTAAGATTTCAACTTTTATGCATCATGTAATATTTAATCAAGAAATAGAAAAACTATGTTAACTAGCAGTTATGAAAAGATTTTGAGTGTTCAGTAAGGTTGTATTGTATGTCCGGTCAAAAAAGAAAGGAAGGAATTAACCATATAAATTATTTGATATTTGAATTGTTGATACTCCCTCTGATATAAATTATTTGATATTTGAATTGTTGATACTTTTTTAAGTTGAAAATTCTATAAAATATTAGTAATGTTTAAATAGTTTTTATAATAGTCTTATACTTATTGTTAATAAGTATGAAATTATTTATAAAAAATTATTTCAAAATTTAATATTTTATAGAAGAGCTTTTAACTATTGTGTAAATCAAATAATTTTTAAGAATTAATAAGTATGAAATTATTTTTAAAAAATTAATTAGACTTATTAAAAAAAGTAGCTTTATTAAAAAAATATACAAAATAATAAATAATAAATATTTTAGATCAGTAGTTAATAAAACAACTCTAGTTTAGTATGCCTAGCCTATCTATAACCAATTATCTATAATCTATAATGAGATTTCAACTTCATATTTTTTTATTATTATTTTATTTCGTTCAAATCACGGAGTATTAAATATGTGTAATTATGAATTATGACTATATTCAAAATATATTTTGATTGAAAAATCTTTTAAACTATCTTAAGTGTTTTTTTATTAGGTAAGAATTCAAGTTCAGACACATCTAAAATTCGACAGCCGGACAAGTCGGTAGACGTTTAAACCGTGTAAAGATCAAACATATAAGAATACAAAACGGTGCATACTCCACAAAAAAAGCTCTCCAAATAAAGAATACTATGCAGACCTAAATCAAATAGGATAGGGAAAATATGGAGAGAAAGCTCTCCAAATAAACAATACTATACAGACCTAAACCAAATAGGATAGGGAAAATATGGAGAGAAGACCCATGCATGCTCAGCCCAACTATATTCGTCCTCAGCCCAGCCCAATATAAACGGAGCAACCGAGCAACTACTATTCTAGAGGTGTCAAAAAGGGCAAAAGACTTTTTTTTTCTTTTTTAGAAGCCGATAAGGATTAGGAAATACGCCAACGATCCGGCATCTTTCCTAGCGCGTCCGAGCGGACGAGAACCCGAAGTTCTGTATCATCAGTGAAGCTACCATCAGCAGGGACGGAGTAGGCCAGACGTGAAATCCTATCGGCCACCGCATTAGAATCCCTGAAAATATGACGAATAACAACATGAGAGAAAGAATAATATAAATCGACATTTACATCATCCATCATCAGCTCGATCTCCCAGAGGCTAGACCAATCCCCCAGCAGAGCCTTTATGACGACCAAGCAGCCCCCTTCGATCAGAAGTTTATTAAAATCCATTAATTTGACCTTGGAGACCCCCATGCGAAGACCCATAGCCTCGGTGAAAACAGCGGAGCTATTATTACATTGCCCCGCTCCTAAGGACATCACTTCTCCTAAATGATCTCGGATCACAAAACTGCAGGTTCTGACCCCCTACTGGTAGTACGATCCATCGAAATTGAGTTTGTAGTAACCTAAAGGTGGCTTTCTCCAAATCTTCGATCTGGATGTCTGGCCTCTCTTTGTATTAGGCCTTGTAGTGGTCGATCTTGTCTTTCTGTTAGTTTTACTGAGATTTGCCGTCTCAGAGTCATCAATTCGAGCATTCCAAGTTTGGTATGTCGAATTGCAGAACACGACAATAGCCTGAACCGAGGCGTTGGTTATATGTTGAAAGACCATCTGGTTGCGAAAATACCATATACCCCACCAAGCAAGAGCCAGCTTAGTGAAAACATTGGTGCCTAGATTATTATGAATATCGTGAAGCAGCCGATTGGGCTTCATGTCTAAGTCGAGATCATCCTCCGATGGGTGGCTTATTTAGCGTTTTGGTCAGAGAAACCGTCATGGGGCATTGAACCAGAATATGACTAGTAGATTCAATAGTACATCCATAGAAAATACACCCTGAAGGTACTGAAACATGAGACCGTTACAGTCTATCAGTGGTCGATAGGCCATCACGTGCAATTTTCCAAAGGAAATGCCTTATTTTGTAAGGAATGTCCAGCTTCCAAATCCAGTTACAGCCGAAATTTTTGTCGCCCCCATGATTGGGTATAATCTTAGTTGTTGATGCCTTGGAGAACCAAACTCCGTATGAGTCGTATGACGTATGTCTATTTTTACCACCCGAATTTAAAAAAAAATGAAAAAATTAAGAAAAAAGATTAAGGGAGGGAAAGTATGTGAAAAGAGATAGGGTAAAGAGGACAATGGATCCGATCTAGAGAATGAGGATCCCATGCTTTTATTTTACTCCTTCTGTTAAGGAATATAAGTCTTTTTAGGTATAAATTTTTGTTTGAAAATACAAGTCTTTTTACGTTTTCGAGGTATTGAGATATGAGAATTGTTACTTTTTGAAATTTTTTTCTCAAATTTTATTGGTTGATAAGGTTTGTGAATAATTAATGAGGGGCATAAATGTACTAAGTTTATTATTTCCTTAATTTGTGTGTAAATGTTTAAAAGGACCTATATTTTTTAACGGAGGTAGTAACATTTATTTTATTTTTTAAAATATTACAATCATATTACAAACATCATTTTATATATTTATAATTTTTTAACTTAAAAAACCATGTATTAAAATTTAAAAAAAAATAAAAATATAATATTCCACAAAATAAAATTGAAAAAAAACTTTAAAAACATGATTTTATAAAATACTCCCTCCGTTAATTAAAACATGTCATTTTACACATTTGCATATTTTTTAAGAAAGCAAATAAAAGCAAACAAAAATACACTTATACCCCTAATTATTACCATACTTTTCCACTTTATTGAAAATTACAACTAACAAATTTCTAATCATTATAAGGGCAATTTTGGAAAGTAAACACCAAAATTCCTTAAACGACATATTTTTCTTAACAAGATTTTACTCCTAAAACGACATGTTTTTCTTAACGGATGGAAAAAAATAAACATTTAAATATAAATGTAACTATATTAATTTTTAAAAAATAATTTTATGTTACGTTGAATAATACACAAAGTGAACTACAAGATCCTTTGGTCAAAATGTGACTCGATTCGAGTCTCTGATAACCCGACCCGACCTATAAATTTCAGATTTTGTTACGATTACGAAGACCTATATATTCAACGCGGAGGGTTTCGTACACTTAAAAGTTAAAACCTATTTCGAAAATTCTCAATGGCTATTCCATTCCATTCCATTCTAAGCAACTATTCCAAGTCACACTCAAAAATAAATACTAGAGTATATATATATATATACGAAAATAAAAAGATGCAATTAATTAAGACCTCATTTTAAATTAAGCTGTAATTAATTACGGAGTACCTACTTCGTATATAGTCACGTTGGTCATTGTCCAGTATCAACTATCAACTTCAATTCGCTTGTAGAGTTGGAGCCGCCGGGTATGTATAAGGTGATGGCATTTATCAACAATTAATCTAATCAAGTGAGCCGGATTTGAGAGGGACTTGGAGTGGATCAAGCATGTGGCTTTTTATTTTATTTTATTTTATTTTTAGTAGGCAAACATTTGAAGGGATTACACATAGTATAGTCCTACTTCATGATCATCCTTGAGGATGATGGAGTACAAGTCCCTATTAAAAGGGTGAGTAGATCTATTACAAGTAATACCATTACGAGCTATATAGTCAGCTATTTTGTTGGAATCTCTGAAACAGTGCTTGAAATCTATCTCTTCAAAATAGCTTATCATACGGTGGATCTTCTCAATATGGTGCTGAATTTCCCAGTTGAAGTTGCTTCTTTTCTTGATTTCCTTGATGACTACTAGGTTATCACCTTCGATGATAACTCTGCTTAATCCTCTTTTTGCTGCACATTGCATACCCAGGATGATGGCAGTTGCTTCCGTTTGGATAACTGTACGGTGTCCTGGTAGAATATATCAACTATATGTCCCTTGGAGTCCTTAACGACTCCCCCCACATGACAAGTGCCAGTGGGCTTTACCGAACCATCCACATTGATTTTGTGGGTGGCACCGTTAGGTTTCTCCCATTTTTTCAATTTCCTTGTCGCTTTCTTTTTAGTTTTTCTTGTGGTAGAATCTTTCCAAATGATTATATTGTTTAGAATTTGATGGATAATGTTTTTGATTGGTTGTGGTTCCTTGTGTTTAAAAATTAGATTATTTCTGGTTTCCCATATAGCCTGCCAGATAAAGGAAATTTCTTCGATTTCGTTATTATTTCTAGCTTTTGCAACAAAGTTAAATAGATCATAATCGTTGTTATCCCTAAGTAGATTTAATTTTCCTGTTAGTTGACCATAGTAGTAGAAAATGCTTCTGGTAAAATTGCAACCTAGGAGTAAGTGGTCGGAGTCCTCGTCTGCACAATTGCACAGGGCACATTGTGCAGGGACTCTGTTTATATGTCTATTGAGACGAGTTTTTGTCGGAAGGCCATCAATTATTATTTTCCAGAGGAGGTTTTTAGTTCTAGGTGGGATCTTTAATTTCCAAATCCAGTTTGAATCCTGAGTTGTATAGTAAGATGTATCTTTTAGACTTTTGGTAGATTTAGTGGTAAAGGCTCCATTTGGTTCAGGTTTCCACACCAGCCTATCTTTTGATTCCCAATCTGGTAATTTTATCTCAATTATTTGCCTGATAATGTGAGGTGGAAATAACATGTTTATAAGGGGACTAGGGGAGTGTTCCATTGTTTATTTGTCATGATTAGACTACTGACCTTCATATTTGGGTCATGGTGTTGTTGATACTCTATAAGCGTTTGGGATTGTAATCATTGGTCATGCCAGAGGTTTACGGACTCTCCATTTCCAATAATACAAAGCTAGCCTTTGTTAAATTTATCTCTTAGCGAGAGAAGTCTTCCAAATTGCCAGGAGGTGTTATTGGTAGATCTTTGATTAATGTTTTCTTTTTGGAGATATTTTTCCCTAATAAGTTTAACCCAGATGTTGGCTGGCTCAGAATGGAGTTTCCAGAGGAGTTTCATCTGAAGACTTTCATTTAGGTCTTCCGCTTTTCTGATTCCAAGGCCACCTAGGTGTTTAGGTTTGCAGATATTATCCCAACTTATGATAGGGATGTATTTTTCCGATTGACATTTATTCCAAAAAAAGTTCCTGTTAATTTGGTCGATTTGATTAAGCACCCCTTTTGGTAGGAGAAAGTTTTGCATGAGGTAGTTAGTTTTAGAGCTAAGGTTGGCTTGGATAAGAACGACCCTTCCAGCTTGGGACATAGTTGAAGCCTTCCACTTGGATAGTTGTTTTTTGAGATTATGGATAACATCTTCAAAGACACAATTTTTAATTCTTCCGTTAACAAGAGGTATTCCGAGATACTTTTCTATAGTTTTGGCTACAGGTATATTCATTTGCTGAGCTAGCGATCTGGATAGGGTACTACTTGTATTTGCAAAGGTTTGAATCGAGCTCTTGTTGTAGTTAATGGTAAGACCAGACAGATGTGAGAATGTATTTAACATGTTTTGGATAGTGTTGAGACTTATATGAGATGCCGGGGCAAAGATGATAGTGTCATCCACAAAGGTTAGGAAGGGGATGGGAGTACCATTATTAGTAATCTTAATACCTACAAGGGCGTCTTCTTGAAGGGCTTCGAGGTGAAGTTCTCGGGCTAGATTTTCCATAACAATTACAAAAATATAGGGGGCTAGGGGGTCACCTTGTCTGATTCCTCTGTTGGGTTTAAATTGTTTCCCTGGTATATTGTTAACTAGCACAGAGAAGGTAGTAGTTGTTAGACATTTCATAATCCAGCTAATCCAAGTAGGGTGGAAACCAAATTTATTTAGTACTGCTTCAATGTAAGACCAGTTGATTTTATCATAAGCTTTTTCCATGTCTAATTTTAATGCCATCCAACCTTTTCTACCTTTCGATCTATTGAAACTGTGAAAAATCTCATGGGCTATAAGGGTGTTATCTTGTATAGATCGGCCTTCAACGAAGGCTCCCTGGAATGGGTTAATTAATTTTGGCAATATTGGTTTGAGTCTATTAGCAAGGATTTTAGAGATAACTTTATAAATAGTATTACATAGGCTAATAGGCCTATAATGATTAATGTTAAGAGGATTATCAATTTTTGGAATAAGGGCAATGAATGTTTGGTTAGCTTCAGCAATGATGTTACCCGAGTGAAAGAAAGCTTTGACTGCTTTGCATAGAGATGAACCTACAATGTGCCAATATTTAGTGTAGAATTCTGGTGGATAACCATCTTGGCCGGGGGTTTTATCTTGGGCCATATTGTGGACAATATCTTTGATTTCTTGATTGGTGGGGAGTTTAGTAAGGATATTGTTTTCTTGGTCAGTTATTTGAGGAGTTACAAATTTAATATCATCTTGGTTTACTTGGTTTTGGTGCGACCCTATAAATCTTTCCGCTAATTCATTAGTAATATGTTCTAATATGTCAGATTTGTCTGTTATTGCTTCGCCCCTTTTTGTCTCGAAGGAGTCAATAGCCTTTCTGAAGTTTTTGATCTTAGTTATAGTTTGAAAGTATTTAGTATTTTGGTCGGTTAGGTTGAGATGTTTGGTCTTAGCTCTTTGTTTCCAATACATATAATTAAACTCAAGAAGTTTCATTTTCTTTTTTTCCAGCCTTAGGAGTTTATTATTTTCATTTATAGTGATATTTCCCCATGGAAGGCGATTTTGCAATTCTTGGATTTGAATATCAATTTTATTAAGCTGGGTTTGTATATTATTTGTATTTTTTTTACACCACTCTTTTGTATTTTTCTTTAAAGTTTTCTGCTTCTTCATGAGCTTGTAGCAAAAGGATCCAGTTACTAGGTTTTTCCAAACATTTGCTACTATTTTTTCATATCCTGGGTTTGTGGTCCATGCCATTTCAAATCTGTAAGGAGAACCGGTTTTGATTTGAGATATGCCAATCTGTAGGGAGATGGGGCAATGATCAGAGGTGGAGAACGGATGGTGTTGAACACATAGATTAGTGAATGTGGTAATAATATTTTGGTGGGCTAGAACACGATCTAACCTCTCATAAGTGTTATTGGTGATAGATGTGTTTTTTCTCCAAGTGAATGGAGATCCTTTGAACGGGATTGTGTGAAGGTTTAGATCATCTTTTATCTGTGATAGTCTCCTGAATCTGTTCATTGTTGGGTTGTTGCCTCCTCGTTTCTCTGTGTTATTCTCAATATCATTAAAATCGCCAATGATCATTACAGGTATATCATATTTATGAGTGAGATTTATAACTTCTTCCCAGAACTTGTCTTTCTCATGCTCCACAGAAGGTGCATAAATTATAACTAAGAGTATCTGGAAATTATTTATCGAGACTTTGATCATTAAGAGTCTACTGGTCTGTTCTAGAATAGTTTGATCATTTATTAAGATGTTATGATTATGAAGGAACCAGAGTCCTCCTTTGTGTCTGGTTGAGCTTATATAGTAGGCATATTTGAAACCCGAAGATTTAATTTGAAAATCTGTCGGACCTTCTATTGATTTAGTTTCAGATAAGGCTAGGAGATCCAGCTTGTTGGCGTTTTTGAATTGGTTAATTTCTTGCCATAGAAGGGGTCGCTTGGAGCCCCTTATATTCCAGTAGGCGATCTTAATCATGATCTGTTTTGGTGTTTTGCCATAGGCGGCTGCTAAGGTTTAATAGCTTGATTAGACATTGATAAATGTGACTTTGAACCTTATCATACTTGCTTGGGATATTATATTTGAGAGATTTGGCAGTCTGAATGATATTCAAATCAAATAGACAAGTACTCCTTGTTTCTTTTTGTTGATATGTTTTTTTGATGAAGTGGGAGTTGAGTCTGAGAAGGATCCCAGCAGGCAACAACATCAAGATGGTTTGAGAAATGTAGCTCTTCTTTGGAGGGAGTATACACTGCAGTTTTAATGTTGCAAACGAGTAGACAAAGGTGTCGATATAGATTTGTTGATTTGTAAGTTTGGGTCGGCTTGCCACCATGCCGTCCAAAATGGAGTAGATGGGGCTTGGCCTAAAGGTTTGTGAGATTTCAGGGAAAGAATTCATACCTGAGATGCTACTGGGATTGCTAGCAGTCAACAAGTTCAAGCCCAGCCCCTCAATAGTAAGATCATAGTTATAATTTAACAAACATAAGCTGTTAGCATAGCAATAATCAAAGAGATAGCAGTAAATATTATAATATAGATTAGAGTGAAGCTTGAAGATAACACTAGCCATAGGGGGGTGGCATCCAACATGTATTGAAAATTGTGGAAGCACCCCCATCTTAGGGGAATAGGTGAACAAAACAGCAAATAACCTAGCAGTACATATAAGGCAACATAGGAGATCAAATTTAAAAGGGTAGGGGGATTTCCAGCAGTTATTGTTCTTCATAAGATGAGCCAGCATAGGCTCAACCCCGAACCCTTGAAGCATGGCGCCAATCATGATCAGTTCTTCTTTTTCCTCGATTTTGTTTGAACCAGAACCTCTTACATTATTCAATTTTACAATATCTATATTCTTTGCCATATTTTTTAATTGTTTCTACCTTCAATTTTTTTTAATATTACGTTTTTCCATCGTCGGAGGGAGGGGCAACCGCCCCCTGCGCCCACCCTGTAGCCGCCATTTTTTTTACCTTCATTCTTTGCTTGCTTTGCCGTCAATGTTCTAAAAAACGCTTGGCGGGTGCTTGACGGTAGAGTAGGGTTAAGGGTCTAGGTGGGGTTTAGGCAGGGTCTAGGCGGATTTCATGACGGGTCTTTGAAGTCTAGACTGTTTCGACGACCATGGCGGCCATGGCGGCGGGGCGAGGTCAAGGATTTAGGCGGGGGTCTAGGCGGGTCTTGAAGGGTTTTTTAGAACAGTGTTTGCCGCCGCCGATATCCAAAGTCGGCAAGTGTCTAGGTCGGTAATCTTTTTCTCCCCTGCATTATTTTATCACTTTATCCCTCTTCACCCCAACCGACACCGGAAGTCAATGATGGCACCGTGTATGTGATGATATATCACTGCGTCGATAGCAAACCAGTTATTATTTGTTTATGTATATACTATTTGCGTCTCAAACTATAATATTATTTAAAAAATTTAATAAAAAGTTAACACTTTATAAAAAAAAATTAGCTTTTTAAAAGGTGTATAAAAAAGTCAAACGATTTATATTTTGAGACGGAGTAAATATAATATTTACTAATTAATATTTTATATAATATTTAGGTTAATTCTTAAAATACCATAATAACAACAAAACCAACAACCCAGTATTTTGCGCAAATCAAGTGAGGTCTAGGGGGTTGGAATGTACGCACTCTTTTTCCAAACTAGTCGAGAGAGTGTTTCCGAAAGACCCAAAAGAAAGATAAAAAGAGTGCAGGGGATCAAACAAAGATGGAGTACGTAGGGATGCAATAAAACAAATATCAAAGCAGCTAAAATTAGAGGCAAAAATAAAAGTAAGAAACACAAAAGTCTAATAATCTATCACTCGAATACTCTTTCTTCAATGATACTCCCTCCGTTCCAAAATAGATGGTCTTTTACTTTTCAGCACGTTTTTTAAAGAGCGAAAAACTCCATGAAATATTATTTTTTAATTAATTTTTTTTATATAATTAGGTACTTATTAGTAATAAGTATCAAATAATATAAAAATTTGAATTAAAAAAGTAATATTTTATAGAGTTTTTCGCTTCTTAAAAAGCGTGTTAAAAAGTAAAAACCCATCTATTTTGGAACGGAGGGAGTACATATCTATAGTCATTTCCTTGTGTAAGACCATGTTTATCAAGGGATACTAGAAATACTAATATTTTATTATTCTCTCTCCGCCACATCATCCTAGCATCTCATTATCATTTTTCCCACTTTATCAATAGCATCCCTAGTATCCCAAACCCCATCTTTTCATACCCACTTAATTTACAAATATACCCCTCCCCAATAATTATTTCCATTCTCGATTATATTATTATTAAAATATTAATATTAAATTAATATTATTTATAAATGAAATAGCGCGAACTATATATGTAACAAAAAAACGACATTAATTAAATAAATAAAAGGATGTTACAACAAAGACAATTCATAAACTTTATAATTTTTTCAATAACATAACATAATTCGGAAAGCGGAAAATACTAATTGCCTCCACGAGAATTTTTTTTTAAAAATTCCTCATATTAAAAAATTTCCTCCTATTCGGAAAGCGGAAAAGACTATGCATAAACTTCCTATTAAAAAATATTATTTTAATAATTATGTATTTCATTTCTTACATTATTTATTATTTCAAATTATTCCATATTTATAATTCAAATTTTCGGATTATATTTTGCATATTTATAATCAAAGAGAATTTTTTTTAAAAAAAATATAGTCGAACATATTCAAATTTGATGTCTACATGTAGATAAAAATGAATCTAGTATTGTGGTAACTTTATTTTATTTTATTTTTTACATTTTCTTTCCCGAATATTGCTTTTTATTGTGTAAAATAATTTCTCCCAGCAACAAATCCACACCCTCCATCACATGCCACTTGTCGCGAGCTGTCGCTGCCTTCCTGCTGGCCATTCCTCGGTCGACACGTGTCTCCTTCACTGCATCAGCTTTCAGACGCTCCAGAGGACACATGCGATGCGCAGCCCGTAGTATCGATGCTTTGAAGACATCTCTCTAGCATCCCACATAGCACTATTCTCATTTTTTAATAATAAATATTGCAGTATCCCTGCACACAAAGTTATCAGTAAGATGCTTTCAATTCATTTTGCAAGTAGCCTCCATGCTGATGTGGACTTAATTATATCAGTATATCATCATCTAAGAGCATCCGCATTGGTTTCGGTTTCTACGGTTTCTTAACTATCATTTATCACTTTCTCTCTCCTTAAAAAACCCAACTCTATTTTCAACCCACATCCATACAACCCATTTTAATACTATATCTATTTAATTTAACAATTAAATTAATTGAATAACCCCACCAATTTTTTCCTCTCTCCTCTTCTCACTCTCCACAATCACTCCTTTTTGGGTTTCTTGAGTTTGTTGTTGAGTTTATAAATAAGAAACTATCAACATCACTTCTTAAACTATTCACCCCTCCTCCCTTTATTTAATTATTATTTTTGTCTTAAAATCCCTTAAGAAACCTCAATGTGGATGGTCTAATATTCCATTTTATGTCCATATTCAAAGAATCCCAAGAAAACTGGTTGGTTGGCCCCACTCACCTTGAATTGTACACGTGTAGGGCCGCTCTTATTTGTGTCCCCAAATCATTCAATGTCTATTTGTCTCTAGATATTTTACTCGTAATAGATTGGGTAGGTAGGATGTTGCAATATGCAACTCGTCGATCATGTCATAGGCCCTCGTATGGAATAGATTTATGATAATTGACTTACTGGAAAGAACTTGTGGGTAGTACTTAAAGGTTTTCGGTTTGAACATCGGATATAATCGTTCTTTATTTACAAATTCAAAAATAGATTTATGATATGTTTGTTCATTCGACTTTGAAAAATAACATAAATAAATCGTAATTATTTTCAACCTTAGGTTGTTATAATAACGATAACTTTTTCGTCATTTGCACGATAGACTTATTGACTCAGTCGGTCGGTGACTTTAACAATATATCCCGAGGTGATCATTCACTTCTGTGTGCAAGCAAGTCACCTCCATCTCTTTTGCAACCGACATCCGATCTCGTTAATGCTTGACACTCGGTGTCGGTGTAACTCTCCCTCGGCTAAATGTATTAGAAACTTATTTCCAATAAGTCAAAAGTGTTGGAAATTCAGTCTTAATTAATACTCCGTACCATTGAAATTTAACTACCACCCACAAATCGAAAAAAATACTCTCTCCATTTCAAATTGTTATGCCTAAATGTAATCTAGATGCATATGTACTAGGGGCTTTGGATGCTTGGATGACTAGGCTAAACAATTAGGACCCAGATCTAAGATGGCTACGACTAAGGTTCAAGTGGAAGAGGCTCGGCTAAGACCTAAGGGTTCCATGGTGACAAGCTAAGTTGAAGTGGTTCTATGTCCTAGAGCTAAAGCTGAAGATGTTGGCCCATTTCTGTAGCTTTTGCCCAACTCTCTACTACTCTCGGCCCATCTGTTTCTGGAGGCTCCCAACGGCTCTATTAAGCCCATGCTCTTGCTTGACTGAAACGCTGCGTTTCCTTTAGCTAGCGCTCGGGTATATAGCCTCGCCTTCTGGAAACCCTAAAGGGTTAAGAACTCATTCCATCGCTTCCGCTTCTGAAAGAAAGAGCGAGAGAGAGAGAGAGAGAGAGACCCTAAAGGCGATCTTGGCGATCCTCGGCGACGCTTGCTATTCCACACTCCGACGAGCTTGATTCCCAAGCTCCTGATGTGATCCAAGGATTCCGAGCTTATCATAGGAAGAAGAAGCTGCTTGGTGCTCCACCTCGGCCCTTCACCAACTTCAGTTCGCCTTCGTCTTCTCAGATGGAGTGAAAGGGAGTATATGTTCCTATACTTCGAGTTTCTCCTTGATTACTTGCTTGCATGAGCCGCTAGATCTAGGGTTACTTTCCTGTTAGTCTATCATCTGCATCCATGTCTTGTATTTGATCATACTTAGTGGATTCATGGGTTTGAGGCTCCGCAGAGTAGGGTAACTGAACTGCGTCATCAATCCTTGTGTTCTCTCTCGCTTTCGTTTCTCTGTGCTTAGCTCTTCACTATCTCTGTTCTAGGGTTTAGATCCGAAATCTGAGTTTTAACAAAGTGGTATCAGAGCTTAGTTGTCCCTTTTCTTCCTTTGTCTCGTGTCTGTAGACGAGGGAAATAGATCTGGGGGCGTGGACATTGGGCAGGCCGCATATAGTGTCCACCGGCCAGGCGTTGTTCCTCTCCCGTCCGACGTACCACACCGTTTTTTCAAAAATAGATCTGTTTTTTCAAAACGTTTTCTCTGTGCTTATATGTTAGTTTTTTCATTATCTGTTAGCTTATTAGTTGTTTTAAGCCTTCAGTTGAACAAACTAGCCCTGTTCTTCTTTCTGTCTCAAGTACCATGGCAGATTCTTATGTCAAAATCAAGCCATTTGATGGCAAGATAGACTTTGCCATGTGGCCGGTCAAGATGAAAGCTATTTTGATCAAAGAAAAATGCTGGAGAGCTGTCTCACCAGCTGCTCCACCCTCCACACCACAGGGAGACCCTTCAGTACAACAAATCCCACCCACCACACATGTAGTAACACCAGTCCCTCCAGAAGTTTCAGAACAAGCCCATGCCGAGATCATGCTCAGGCTCACAGATGATGTGGCCAGACAGGTAGTCAAGGTAGATGACCCCAGGGCCCTTTGGTTAGCCCTGGAGGACTTATTTCTTGTTAAATCCTTGCCCAATCGCATCTCTCTACTCTGTAGGCTCTTCACTTTTAAAATGGACACATCCATTACATTAAATGATAATCTGGATAAATTTTTAAAAATGACACAAGATCTAGAGAGATGTGATGACAATATTAAGGATTCTCATCAAGCCATTTTGTTATTAAACTCATTGCCCTCACAATTTGACCACTTTAAGGATGTCATTCAGTTCTCAAGAGAGCCTCTCACTAAGGAACGCATAGTGGAGACTATCTCTGAGAAGAATGAGATGCTCAAAGTGTTCAAATCAAAACATGGTGTCAAGTCTGACACCTCTGAGAAATCTGAGGTCTTGTTTGCTAAAACAAACAAGTCAAAGGGCAATAAGTCTAAAAACAAAAAGAAAAAGGAAGATGAAAATTCAAATGCTCCTAATCCTGAATCCAGCTCCAAGGTACCCAAGGATTCCAAGTGTAATTATTGTGGACACCTTGGACATTGTATAAAGGATTGCAGGAAGAAAAAGAGGGCTGATGAAAATAAACTCAAGAATTCTATGTCTGTTTCTTTGCTTGAGTCTGATGTTGGTAACTATCCTAATGAACTTTTCATGTGTATTTCAGATGATAGTGATCCATCCTCCTGGATTCTTGACTCTGGCTGCACCATACATGCCACCCCAACCAAAGCTTGCTTTGATAACCTTGATCAGAGTAGGAGAGGGGTGGTCAAACTTGGTGACCGCCACTCTCTTGCCATCAAGGGGGTGGGGGATGTATCACTGAAAATGTTTGATAGGAATGTTATCACCCTTAAAGATGTTAAGTGGGTGCCTGAGTTAAGGAGGAGTCTTATGTCTGAGTCTGTTTTTGATTGCATGAATTATGACATCAACACTAGTAATGGCATTAAAAGAGTTTTCTAGAATGGAAAATGCATTGTCAAAACCATTAGAAAGAAGGGCTTATATCATGTTATTACTCCTAAAAATGAATGCAATCTTCTTGCTAACTCTGCACACATGACTTCTCATCTGACTAAGTTGTGGCATCTTAGGCTAGGTCATATTGGAAACAAAGGTCTTTATTATCTGCATAAGCATGGTTTGTTATCTGAAAAACCTACTGATTTATCCTTCTGTGAGAATTGTGTTGTTGGGAAAGCTACTAAACAGGTATTCCCCAAGTCCTTGTACACATCCAACAAGCCCCTTGAGTATGTTCATTCATATCTATGGGGGCCTGCACAGGTGGATACAATTGGTGGGAAGAGATACTTTATATCATTCATTGATCACTTCTCCAGGAAAGTTTGGCTCACTCTTCTGAAAACAAAAGATGAAGCTTTTCAGGCTTTCAAAACCTGAAAAACTAAAGTGGAGCTCCAAACTGGTAACAAACTCCTATGCTTCAAAACTGATAATGGACTTGAGTTTTGAAATAATGCCTTTGATGAGTTTTGCAGGGAGAATGGCATCAGAAGGCAACTCACAGTGCCTGGCACCCCTCAGCAAAATGATACAGCTAAGAGGATGAATAGGACACTGTTAGAGAATGCCAGATGCCTTCTCTTCACATCAGGCACGAAGCACACTCTTTGGGGAGAAGCAGTTGTAACTGCAGCTGCTGCTATCATCCACCACCTCTGAAGAAGGAGATGATGAGTTTGACATAGGCTATGTCCCAACTCACCACAACTCTCCTCCTGCAAACCAAGCAATCCCAGTTGATGTTCCTGTTCAGCAAACACAACAATTAGGAGGAGAACACCAAGAAGAGCCACAACCTGAAGGAAATGAAGAGAACACAACTCATGGAGTACCTCTAAACCCACACTCTACTTCTGAATCTCCCAGTTCTTCTTCTTCTGGGCTTTCTATGTCTGAGCATGCTGCTTCTTCTTCCTCTTCTGCTCAATCTGTGCCTCTTGTTGATAATTCTGTGCTGCATGACTATCAACTTGCTAGAGATAGGAGTCCTAGAACTAGAATTCCTAATATAAGGTACACAGATGATATTAATATTGTTGAGTTTGCTTACATTGCCTCTGAGATTGTCAAAAATGTTATTCCTGAGACTTTTGAATCTGCTATGAGATCCCCTGATTCTGTGAAATGGTTTAAAGCTATGCTTGAAGAACTTGAGTCTATGAAAGTTAATAACACTTGGATTTTAGTTCCCAAACCTGAGCATGCTAAAACTATTAACTGTAAATGGGTTTTTAAAGTCAAAGAAGGGATAAAATCTGATGAACCACCTAAGTATAAAGCAAGACTTGTAGCAAAAGGGTTTAATCAAAGAGAAGGGTTAGATTATAATGACATATTTGCTCAAGTTGTTAAATACAAAACCCTTAGATTACTTCTTGCTATTGCTACTGTCTTTGATTGGGAACTTGAACAAATGGATGTTAATTCTGCCTTTCTTCATGGTGATCTGGATGAAACTATTTTCATGAGACAACCTAAGGGATTCACTGATAAAAACAAACCAAATCATGTATGTCTGTTGAAAAAGTCTATTTATGGTCTTAAACAGTCTCCTAGATAATGGAACATAAAATTTGACTCATGCATGAGATCTCTTAGTTTTATTAGAAGTGAATATGATTCCTGCTTGTATATCAAAGGTGTTACCACCAAATTTCCATTATTTATCCTGCTCTATGTGGATGACATTCTCCTTGTCTGTGCATCTATGAGAATCATTTCTGACACAAAAAGAAATTTACTAAAACACTTTGATATGAAGGACCTTGGCCATGCCAAAAGAATTCTAGGGGTCATGATCCTCAGGGATAGACTCAAGAGGAAACTTATGCTTTCCCAGGTTGATTATATTGAAAAAGTTCTCAAAAGATTTAGTATGTTTGATTCTAAATCCTCACCTATACCCTTAGGAGGGCATCTTGAGCTAAGCAAGGCTCAATGCCCTAAAACTTAACATGAAAAAAGGGTTATGTCTGATGTTCCCTATGATGTTGTTGTTGGTTCAATCATGTATGCCATGCTATGTACCAGGCCTGATTTAGCTTTTGCCATTAGTGTTCTTAGTAGATACATGTCCAATCATGGAATGCCACACTAGAGTGCTATGAAATATTTGCTTAAATATTTAAATGGCACTAATCATCTTGGCCTTGTGTACTCAGACTATGCACCTGCTGGTGATCTCCAAGGGTATGTGGACTCTGACTATGCCAGTAACAAGGATACAAGGAAGTCCACCACTGCCTATCACTTCACCTGGGCATGCAACTGCATATCCTGGAAGTCTCAACAACAATCTGTGGTTGCCTTATCATCAACTGAAGCTGAATACATGGCAACAACCGAAGCTGCAAAAGAAGCTATCTGGTTGAAAGGCATTCTAGGAGAGATTTTCAGAAAGAAGTTTGTACCTGTTATAAACATGGATAGCCAAAGTGCTTTGTATTTGTGTAAGGACCCTATGTATCATGAGAAAACCAAGCACATAGATGTTAGGTTTCACTTCATCAGGCATAGGGTCGAAGACAAAGCTTTGGACGTCAAGAAGATCAAGGGAGAACTCAACCCATCTGACTTTGGCACGAAGATAGTTCCCTCCAGCAAGTTCTACTACTGCAGGAACTTTCTTCACATACTTGATGTTCACTAACAATGAAGGTACACGAGTCGAGGACGGACGAATCGAAGACTTAAATCCATTTCCACTACTTAAATGATCGAATACCACATATGGTGGCTAGATTAGGAGGGCGAATTGTTATGCCTAAATGTAATCTAGATACATATGTACTAGGGGCTTTGGATGCTTGGATGACTAGGCTAAACAATTAGGACCCAGATCTAAGATGGCTACGGCTAAGGTTCAAGTGGAAGAGGCTCGGCTAAGACCTAAGGGTTCCATGGTGACAAGCTAAGTTGAAGTGGTTCTATGTCCTAGAGCTAAAGCTGAAGACGTTGGCCCATTTTTGTATTTTTTGCCCAACTCTCTACTACTCTCGGACCATCTGTTTCTGGAGGCTCCCAACGGCTCTATTAAGCCCATGCTCTTGCTTGACTGAAACGCTGTGTTTCCTTTAGCTAGCGCTCGGGTATATAGCCTCGCCTTCTGGAAACCCTAAAGGGTTAAGAGCTCATTCCATCGCTTCCGCTTCTGAGAGAGAGAGAGAGAGATAGAGAGAGATAAACCCTAAAGGCGATCTTGGCGATCCTCGGCGACGCTTGCTGTTCCACACTCCGACGAGCTTGATTCCCAAGCTCCTGATGTGATCCAAGGATTCCGAGCTCATCATAGGAAGAAGAAGCTGCTTGGTGCTCCACCTCGGCCCTTCACCAACTTCAGTTCGCCTTCGTCTTCTCAGATGGAGTGAAAGGGAGTATCTGTTCCTATACTTCGAGTTTCTCCTTGATTACCTGCTTGCCTGAGCCGCTAGATCTAGGGTTACTTTCCTGTTAGTCTATCATCTACATCCATGTCTTGTATTCGATCATACTTAGTGGATTCATGGGTTTGAGTCTCTCCCTCTTGAGGCTCCGCAGAGTAGGGTAACCGAACTGCATCATCAATCCTTGTGTTCTCTCTCGCTTTCGTTTCTCTGTGCTTAGCTCTTCACTATCTTTGTTCTATGGTTTAGATCCGAAATCTGAGTTTTAACACAAATTAATTTCGTTTCTCTTTTTTCTGTACGTTTTTTGATGTGGTAAAAACACTACAAAATACTATATTTAAATTATTATTTTTTAATAATTTCATACTTGATAGTTATAAGTATGAATTTATAAAAATAAATTCATTAAAAATAATTTTTTATATAATTTTTTCTTAAAATACGTATAGAAAAGTCACACAACTTTTTTATTATTTTTTTTTTTTTTTTTTTTTTTTGACGCAGAATAAAAATTAGGTTGGGTCGGCCGTAGCAGGACTCCTTCCTAGCGCATCCTTGCGGATGAGAGCACAGAGCTCTGGATCGTCGTCGTAGCAGGCGTCGGCAGGGGAAGCATGTGCACTACGCGCGAGATAGTCAGCCACTGCATTCGATTCCCTGAAAATATGACGGATAGCTACATAAGAAAAAGACAAAGTATCTAACAGAATATCAGATTGTAGGAGCTCGATATTCCAGGGGCACTTCCAGTCCCCTAGCAGAGCTTTAATAACCAGAAGGTTATCGCCCTCGATCAGGAGGTTACGAATATTCAGCTGTTTAGCCCGAAGGATTCCCATTTTTAGACCGAGGTTCTCGGCAAAAACAACTGAGACATTGATGCACGAGTTTCGCCCCATGGCAACCACTCGGCCGCACCAGTCCCTAATGACGAAACCGTAAGAAGCCGAAATACCCGCTCTTACAGAACCGTCAAAGTTAAGCTTGTAGCAGTCCATCGATGGTTTATCCCAAAGGCCCGAACGACTTCGACCCTTACCCTTGGCTGCGGTTGACGTAAAGCGACAGCCGGGATGGATTACCTTAGGAGGCAAAGGCGTACCTGAAGATGACTCAGCGTCAAGCAGTTTCGATTGTTTCCAACATTGTGTAAAAGTAGTATGGAAAATTTCCATTTCAGTAATGGATACTTTCGTCGTGTGGTCAAAAGCCAGTTGGTTCCTAAAGAACCAGATAGTCCACCACGCACATGCTAGAGGGCCGAAATGTTCCTTGCCCACCACCCGCCGAACCAGGTTTAGGGGAAAGTTTGAGCCCGAGTTGACGGCTAGGTGGGAAAGGCTCGGACAGCGGATGCGAAGAGTCCTAAGTAGGCTGATAGTAACCGGGCATTGAAGAAACATGTGCTTGTCTGATTCGTTTGTAATATCACAAAAGTGACACCCAGATGGTACAGAAACGTGGGACTTTTGTAGGCGTTCCGAAGTAGGGAGGCCATCCCGGGATATTTTCCAAAGAAAATGACGAACCTTCGGCGGAACATCAAGGTTCCATATCCAACCACAATCATAGTCTTGTAACCCCTTGTTGGCTGACAGCATGTTGTTTGCTGAGCTAGTCGAGAACCACCCATTAGTGCTTGGCCCCCAATACACTCGATCCTTCATAGGATTATTAGGCAGTACGATACCAAGCAGAAGCTTGATGTCATCCTGTGAAATGATGTTTGTTAAGCTAGAGAAAAGCAATTCCCTGTTCCATTGCAAGTTTTGGTTGATGAAGTGGGAAACTTTTATGTTTGAAAGGTCATTTGGTATCGGTTGGAGTACCCTGCAAGCCAGCGGTTCATCGCCGGCCCATTTCTGGGACCAGAAGTCAATGGAATTCCCATCACCAACAGACCAATGAAGAGCGCTTTGGAAATGATGTCGGATAGACATAAGGCGTCTCCACTGCCAAGAAGTGTTGCCTTTCGTTTGATAGGTCAGGATGTCATGTTCTTTGAGATATTTTTGGGAGATTAGGCGAACCCAAATATTGTCCGGTTCGGACATAATTTTCCACAACAGCTTCATCTGTAATGCAATGTTCATTGTTTCCGCTTTGTGAATACCCAAACCTCCTTTCAAAGTGTCAGCACAGATTTTGTCCCAACTAATCAGCGGGGGGGCTTTAGAGCTTTTGTTCCAGAAGAATTGTCTGTAAACCTTGTCGAGTTCTTGGTGAATGTGAGACGGTAGTAAAAAAGCTTGCATTAGGAAAACCGGTTTAGCGCACAGATTAGATTTGATAAGAACCTTACGTCCTTCGGACGATAGACTAGACGCCTTCCATTTGGTGAGTTGTTGTTTAGATTTTAGTACTACATCGTTAAAGGTGTCTTTGTTAGTGCGTCCGTTTACGATTGGGCACCCGAGATATTTGTCGAAGTTGTTTGCTTGGGGGATACCCAGGACCGCTATCGTGGCAGTGATAGCTGCTGGTGATGTGTTTGAGGAGGCTTGGAAGCTAGATTTATGTAAATTGACCTTCTGCCCAGAAATAAGGCAGAAACGATCAATAATGGACAGAACTGAAGAGCAGGCTGACTGTGAAGCTTTACAGAAAATGAGGATATCATCAGCGAAAGCTAAAAAAGGAATCTTAATGCCCGGATTACCAAACACTACTCCCAGATCTTTGTTAACCGCACTTTCCTGTTCCAGAGTTCTGGCCAAAACCTCCGAAGCCAAAACGAACAGAAAGGGTGATAGGGGATCGCCCTGCCTTAGTCCCCTAGTGGGCTCAATGAGTGTCGTAGGCTCATCATTCACCAGAACAGAGTAAGACACCGTGGTTACGCACTCTCTGATCCAACTAATAAACTTGTCGTTAAAACCGAACTTGGAAAGAACATTGAAAAGGAAGGACCATTCAACACGGTCATAAGCCTTCTCCATGTCCAGCTTCAAGGCGAGTAAGCCTGCCTTACCCCGTTTCAGCTTGAAGGAGTGGAAAGCCTCATGGGCTATCAGAATGTTATCCTGGATGGACCTGCCTTTCGTAAAGGCGCCTTGTAAGGGATGTATCAATTTTTCAAAAATCTTGGTAAGTCTTGCTGTTATAACCTTAGCTATAATCTTGTAAATGGTGGAGCACAAACTAATGGGGCGGTAGTGGTTAACTGTTGCTGGGTCATCTCGTTTTGGTAGTAACGTTATGAATGTATGGTTAGATTGTCTTAAAAGCGTTCCGCTAGAGAAAAAAGCCTTAACAGCTTTCGTGACAGAGGGCCCTACTGTACTCCAGAACTTTTGGTAGAAACCTGCCGAGAACCCGTCAGGACCCGGTGCTTTGTCCGGGCTCATAGAGAAAACCGCAGTTTTAATTTCTGCGTTTGATACTGGAGCGGTCAGCATGTCGTTTTCTGCTTGTGTTACTTTCGAGGGGATAACCCTTAAGTCCCTGGTAGTGTCCAGATCGCTTCTTAAGGAGGAGCGGAATCTAGCATTGAAGTCCGTTTCAAATTCTTGTTGAATAATATGAAAATCATCAACGACAGCCCCACCCGAAAGGGTGAGTGACTTGATAATTTTCCTTCCCCTTTTGGCCGAGGCGATTTTGTGGAAATATCCAGAGTTGGAGTCATTAAGCCTGGCATGCTTAACTTTAGCCCTTTGGCTCCAGTATCTTCGATGGAAATCGAGCATTCTTTCTCTTTTATTGAGCAGTTGCTTTAGTAATTTTATGTCGTCGTTATTGTAGTTTGACAGAAGCGAAGACTGAAGTTGTAGTAGTTTCTGATCGGTTGTCTTGATTTGATTGTTTATATTGAGGAAGGTTTTCTTGTGCCAACCTTTTGAAAGACGCTTAAGAAGTTTCATTTTTTGGAACAGGCAGTACATGAAGGAGCCCGATGAGTCAAGACGCCATGCCTGAGACACCAGATTCTTATAATCCCGGCGGTTTGCCCATGCTAGCTCAAATTTGAAAGGTCTGTTTTTTGTTTTTGCAGTCCGACTGAAATCTGTCGAGATTGGCGCATGATCAGATCTGGTGAAGGGATGGATCTGAGTTGTAAGTGAGTCAAATATAGTGAGGACGTCTGTGTGAATGAGGAGACGATCCAGTCTCTCAAAGCAGTGGTCAATTCCGTGTTGTTTCCGTTTCCAGGTAAAACGGCCCCCGAAGGAAGGTACTTCGTGTAAAGAAAATCTGTTTTTTAAGTCGGTGAGGCGGGTAAATCTGCCATTTGGCGGACACGCCCCCCCCATCTTCTCCGATGGGGAGCAGATGTCATTGAAATCCCCCATTATACAGTAAGGTATGAGTAAGTTTTGAATATAAAGATCGATTGATTCCCAAAAGGGCCCTTTCCTAACCTCGTCTGGGGCGAGCTCACAATATCAAACCGTCTCGATGACAACTAAGGAAAATAAATAAATTCAAATTCCTAAATAAAATTAGAAAATGTAAAACTCATAATAACGCCAAGTCGCCAACGGTCTAGAAGATTCCACTTTCCAGCGGAAAACCCGGCGCAACCTATTTTCTCCCGAACACCCCAAAATCCCCAAACAACAAAATTCAAAAACCTAAAAACAAAAATCCCCCAATTTGTAGCTCTCAAAAAATCCCAAACTCCCGTCAGAATCAAATCCCCAACCAAAATCGATTCGAGCTAAGCACTTCGATCTCTGGAATCTTCACGGATACCAGAGATCGAACGTGCTTCTCCTGCAAGATCGATCTCTCAGCAAAACCATGCCGTTCGGGTGCAAGACCACCCTCTTCGGCAAGTACGAGCTCGGGAAGCTCCTCGGATGCGGCGCCTTCGCCAAGGTGTACTACGCGCGCCACCTCCGCACCGGCCAGAGCGTGGCGTTGAAGGTTATCATGAAGAAGAAGATCGCCGGCACCGCCTTGATGGCCAACGTCAAGCGCGAGATCACGATCATGCGCCAGCTGCGTCACCCTAACATCGTACGCCTCCACGAGGTCCTCGCGACTCGCACCAAGATCTACTTCGTCATGGACTATGTCAAGGGAGGGGAGCTCTTCGGCAAGGTCGCCAGGGGGAGGTTCAACGAGGACGTCAGCCGGAAGTTCTTCAGGCAGCTCGTTTCCGCCGTCGGATACTGCCACTCGCGCGGCGTCTACCACCGCGATCTCAAGCCGGAGAACCTCCTCGTCGACGAGAACGGCAACCTTAAGGTCTCCGATTTTGGCCTCAGCGCGGTTAAGGGCCAGATCCGTACGGACGGACTCTTGCACACTCTGTGCGGGACCCCTGCGTACGTGGCGCCGGAGATTCTCACCAAGAAGGGCTACGACGGCGCCAAGGTGGACGTTTGGTCCTGCGGCGTTATCCTCTTCGTGATGACGGCGGGGTTTCTGCCGTTTAACGACACGAATTTGATGAACATGTACAGGAAAATCTACAAGGGGGAGTATAAGTGCACGAAATGGATGTCCTCTGATCTGAAACGGCTTTTATCGAGGCTGCTTGATACGAACCCTAAGACGAGGATCACCATTGATGAGATTGCCAACGATCCGTGGCTCAGGAAGGGCGGGCACAAGCAATTGAACATTCATCAGGAATTCGATTCTGACGGGGAGGAAGATTGCAGTGTTATTGATCAATTGGAGGTGAGGAACGAGGATGATAAAAATCGGAGGAGCTGCAATTACTCGCTCAATGCGTTCGATTTGATCTCTTTCTCAGCAGGTTTGGACTTGTCTGGATTATTCCATGATGCTCCGATGGAGGACAGTGAGAGGTTCCTGTCGAAATTATCCGTGGAGGTGATCGCCGAGAAGATGGAGGGGTTAGCCATGACGGAAGATTTGAGAGTGAAGAAAAGGAGGAAGGATGTATTGGGAGTGGAATTGGAGGGGGAGGGCGGCAGATTCGTCGCTGAGGCGGTTATTGGGCAACTGACCGATGAGCTGGTTGTGGTTGAGGTGAAGAGGAAGGCAGGAGAGGCTTCATTCTACAATGAGATATGGAGGAGGAAACTCAGACCCGAGCTCGAAGAATTGGTATACCGACATGACGATGACCATGATCGCCCTTCGGAATGCTGATGCTTGGATGTATGCAGAATGTAGCTATTGGTTATTTTGAGACTCAAATGTGAAGAACCTGATAGAGATAGTTCCTTAAGAAACTGCTGTTTTCGGATTGTTACAAGCTTGGGCCTTGGACATGAAAAGGGAAACAAGAGAGATAGAAAGATGTTACAATGTAGAGGATTGTGAGGAGAGATCCCAACAGATTTCGGGGCGAATCGCTTCCAAGGAGGAACCCGGTTTTTCCCTCGATACCGGGACCATAGTCTAGTACAACATTTGTAAATGAGGTCTGAAGAACAGACGCATGAAAATGTGACTACTACTGGCTGCAAGGGCTTGCTGCCATTAACACTCTGTATATACTCCATGATTGTGCAGTTACTTTCTTGTGTTTCGCTTTAAATTGTCGAAAGTATGCGACCAATGAGGTTAAGGTTTTTTTTCCATATCAACGTTGTGGATATGTTAGTCCCTATGTAACATTAAGATGTCTATATGAAGTACAGATACAGCTATGAAATTTGTTAAATGGATAAGCAACATCATATGTGTGATCTTATGCTAGGATCAAATTATCAAGGCCTAATATTGAATTTGAAAGTAGAGGTGGCAATCGGGCGAGTCGGGTCGGGTTATTCGATTTCGGGTCAAATCGGACTCGGGTGTGATGACAATTCGGGTCGGGTCGGATCGGATCGGGTTCATTCGGGCATTATGTTTATCGGATATAATCGGGTTTTCGGTTGCAATTTGATCGAGCAATTTCGGGTTTCGGTCAAATCGGGTTTTGGTTGAACCGGACTTCGGTCGAATCGGGCTTCGGTCCAACCGGGCTTCGGTCCAATTGGGTTTTGGTCCAATCGGATTTCGGTTAAACCGGACTTTAGTTGAATCAGGTTTCGGTTGAAACGGATTTTGGTCAAATGGAATTTTAGTTGAACAGAGTTTCACTTACATCGAGTTTCTTTTTTTGGAATAACCGAATTTCGTTTGAATCGAGTTTCCGTCAAATTGAGTTGCACTTGAATCATGTTTCTATTAAATGAGATCATATGACTCAAATTGGATAAATGAAATAAAGTTTAGTTAAATCAAACTTTAATTTTATTGAAACTTTAATCTGATTCAAAATTTGCGATATAAGTTGTAACTCATCATTAGTCTAGATGTTTTAGATTTGTAGTCATATTTATAATAATAATTTATATAGGAGATATTAATCTTTTTATACAAAAAGCTATTTCTTATCAATTCTTAATCAATGTATATATTATAATGTGTATTTGTACTATATATATAGTAATATTAATAGTGATAAATTGATCATATATTTATATGTGACACCTATAATCAAATGAAGTAAATGAATATATAAAAATTATCACCCTTAAAATAAGTCAATAATCTTATTCAAATTATTTAAAGTGTTAAATGTAGGGATGCAAATGGGTTAAGGATTGATACATAGACATAATTCATAGACCAATATGTTTGCTATTATATCCCATTTGATCCGCTCATCACCTATCTACCCTTTTCATATATGATAATGAGAATTATCAAATGTTACGAGTTATGACATATCCAAAGTAAGATTTATCCAAACTTCATATCATCACATTTGATAACTAAGATTTAATAACTATAATATGTTTTGAATAGTTAGTTGAAAATTTATTATTGCTAAATAATGATTTCCTAGATAAAGGAAAAAGAAAATGTCCACTAAAAGAGTCCGGCTCGAGCTCGGCTCTAAATAAGTTACCGTGTTTTTAACAAATAGGATTGCTTAATACTCGAAAAGAATCCGGTTCGAGCTTGGCTCTAAATAAGTTTTATGATTTTATTTCAAATTAAGTTTATATAGGTTGTTTTTTCTTGATTAACAATAAAACATTAGTACACCACTTAAACGAGACAAGATTCCTACCATCTAAATTATAGTTATCAAATGTTATGATATTGCTCTCAAGTAAGATTTATCCAAACTTCATATCATCTAATTTGATAACTAAGATTCAATAACTATATATAATATATTTTGAATGGTTAGCTGAAAATTATTATTGTAAAAGAATACATTCCTAGATAAACAAAAAGGATAATGTCCACTATAATAGTTTTAACTTATATTTTTCATTATATCGTCATAAAAAAAATACTTAAAAATCTATTGTTAAAGGTATATTTCTTCACCGATCACTTAATATATAAGGTGGTAAGAGAATTAATAACAAAAGATGAAATAAATTTAAAATTATTTATAACTATAACTTAGTATTTGAAAGTTACATAATAAAAAAAAGAAATTCAAGAATATGTATTACTATATAGTTTGATCATTAAACTAAGGGTTAATTGCGCTAAATATCCCGACCTTTATGGATAGTTGCATTTAATATCCCGACCTTGTAAGATTTCACGAAATATCCTGACCTTTGGTGTTAGTTGCGCTCTCTACCCTAGATAGATTTCTTAAATTAAAAAATTACATAAATAATGGAAAAATTACACAAAATCACCCATATTCTTAAAATATTTTCAATAAACTTAACCCCTAATATATTTAACCCCCCCCAAAAAAAAAAAACCAAAAATCATTTCTAATAGATAACATCTACTCCCATAATTATTATAATTATTGAAAATAATTAATTTTATTATTTTTCTTCATAATATATGTTATAAAAAAATCTATGTTTATATATACCGATCTATAAATGTGGATTTGTACATATATTCTCTATATATTATTATTATTATTATTATTATTATTATTATTATTATTATTATTATTATTATTATTATTATTATTATTATTATTATTATTATTATTATTATATATATATATTCTTTTTGGTCCATATTATTTTATATACACTAAAACTAATACATAACATCTTATGTGGAATCTTGTGATTGAATCTTAAGAAAATATTTCTCATCTAAATTCCACAGCATTAAAAAAAGATTCTATAAAAAAATGCTAACTATACATATATGGAATATAATACTTTTAAAAAATAAAATAAAATATATTTTTTTAAAAAGAAATAGTAAAATATGGAGTATATGATAAATATTTATAATTAATAAAGATATGATAAACATATATTAAAAATAGGAAAATTTGCTATATACTCATGGAAACTTGATTAATTGGGCATATAATATGGTACTTACATATTAATCTTACATAAATTATAACTATGGCTTTATAAAATAAATTTTTAAGGAATATAAAATATAATAAGAAACAAGTTTATTTTTAAATAATCGATCTTATTTTAATTTTTTAGAGCACGCATTTTTATATGTTTGGTATAAATTTCCTTTTTATTTTGATTAAAATAGGGATTGTTGAATTTTTTTATATAAATATGGGTGCTTTTGTGCAATTTTTCCATTATTTGTGTAATTTTTTAATTTAAGAAATCTATCTAGGGTAGAGAGCGCAACTAACATCAAAGGTCAGGATATTTCGTGAAATCTTACAATGTCAGGATATTAAGTGCAACTATCCACAAAGGTCAGGATATTTAGCGCAATTAACCCTTACACTAAATAAAAGATAAGAAGATTTAAAATAAATCAAATAGCAACCGAAAATTTTGGAGGGAAGTTAATTTGGGATGGGAGGGAACTAAAGAAATACACTAAATTAGTAAATTCATTTTACATTTACATCTCTCATTTCTCTACTGCTAATTTGGGGCTCAATTTGGGGCTATAGCTCGAGCGTTTCTTCTTCGCCCAATCGCCCTTATGATCTTCTTCTTCTCCATTCTCTAATCGGAGCTCCTATTGTGCTTGGCTCCTTGGATTTGATCGGCCGACGCTCTCCGCTGTTCAGGTTCTTCCTCCTCCTCTTTTGTCCATCTCTTCAGTCAGCGTTCTGTTTTGGAGCTAATGCCCGGCACTCTCCGATGTACAGGTTTGTCGTCCTCCTTTTCGGCTTTCTGTTTGGTTGCTTGGATCTAATCGAAGCTGGCGCAAATCTTCACTCTTTGGTTCGTCTCTTCACTGGCCAGGTGCATCGACTTCTTCTCCTTGTTTTTATTATGTTCTTACTTTATTATTTCTTCATGTATTTTGTCAATTTGCTTCAAGTTGTTAACTGGCACTTGACATTTTGGGATGAAGATGGCAATTTGCTTCCTGTATTAAGTCAATTTGTCAGAGCATCTCCAACAGTTTCTCCATTTTGGAGATTTTGGAGAATTTTAAGGGGTTTTTTAGTCCAACAGATTCTCCATCACATTCTCCAAAATGGAGAAGCAGTAGAAAAAATGGAGATGATTCCCTAAATCTGTAGCGTTCTCCAAACTAAATAATTCTCCAAATCTTCGAACAAATCTTCGAAATAGGGAAGCTGTTGGATTTAAAGCAAAAATAATTTAGAGAATATGTATTTTGTTTCCCCATTTTGGGAAAATTTTAGGAAAGCTGTTGGAGATGGTCTCAATTTGCTTTAAGTTTGTTAACTGTCACTTGAAATTTGTTCATGTATTCAGTTGGGAAAATTATTTATATTTTCTTTATGTATTTATATTTGGGAAAATTTCTTGAAGTTGTTGCCTGTTTATTTATATTATGGTTATGCTACAAAATATGTAGTATTTCAATGGCTAATTAATCACTATATTTACAATCAAATTACATACATTTGACACCAAAAAAGACAGATAATTACTCACTATTTCCACATATATATCTTATTTAATTTGTGATAATTAATATTATAGTTATAAGCTAGAATAATGATCCATTACGAGGGTAAAAAATAATGTTAAAGATAATCAACTTAACTTTGAAGATAAATATTCAAGTTATTTCACATTTCGAAGGGTTATTTCAGGTATGGGATATAATCGGGTTCGAGTGATTTCGGGTATCGGATATAATCGGGTTCGGGTGGTTTCGGTCTTCGGGTTATTGTCGGGTCGGTTCATTCGGCTATTATCGGGTTCAGGTTATTATCGGATTCGGATGCCTATCGGGTTCGGGCGTAGTTTGGGCCGAATCGGTCGGTCTCGGATCAGAACTTTTTAAAATTTATTCGGGTGTCGATCGGGTTCGGTGTTGGATCATTCGGATCGGTTTTCTCGGATCGGGTCGGGTATTGCCAGCTCTATCCGAAAGATATCAAAAACATGCCAAACAACACCTTGATGATCCGTTGCAATTTGGGCCTTGTTTACTTATTTGCTGTTCAATTTTGTGTGATCCAACTCTGCAACACCACTTGAATAATACTTGATACAACTCTGCAACGTGAATATTGATTTTTTTTCACCAACAGAAAGGATAGGGCAGACTGCATTGCATTTTGTCATCATATTAGAAAGATTTTAATGCATTCTATTCCCAATTCCTAGTTCACTAGTTGTATAGACTTGGAAGTCAGGTTGGGTTTTTCACATAGAATACAAACTGATTGTGTTCATAGTAGCCAACATATTTGGAAACATTCAAAGTTAATGTTTAAAGAGTAATGCAAATCAATGCAATTGAAAACTGAAATTTTAAAGCTGAAATCCATGCTTCTTAGCTATAGGAAACATACATCAATGGGGAGAGTTTTTTTTACTAGATTTTTTGCGGTGATAGGAAATTATATACAAGTTGTTAAGTTGATTACAAAAGTCATGTTTTATTTCACACTACCAAGGCAAGAACTGCTGCACATCTAAAGCACAGGAGGATCAAATCACTGATTACGCCATTTCAGAACTTCAATCAAAGATTCAAGCCCATATGTCAAATTGCACACATCCACACCGAGGTTAACGTTTAGCAATCAAAATGCTGACAGGATATACAGCAAGTAAAGAAATTAAATTACCTCTACCAATTCCACTATCATGATTGTTCATCTTGATCTTGATGTGATTGTGGCTGATGTATATGCGTCGGTAACTGCTGCTGCTCGCCTTGCCAAGCCCAAATGATGTCTTGGAGAGCAGGCCGAATATCTTCCTTCATCGTCTTCTGATATTCTAAAGTATCCCCATTGGATTTTCTCATCTCTACCATATAGAGTGCAGGAGTGAACTCAAAGATCTCTGCATCAATCGACACGGCTCCCTTTTTCCCTGCCTTCAGTGCTTCAAAGTTTAACAGACCTTTGTCAATCTGTTTGATTTTAAACTTTAAAGATTTGGCCATCTCCATCAGCTTAGAGATGATGACAGATGCAGGTTGCCTGGAAGTAAATCTTGCCTCTTTCTTCTTATCACTTTCAGCAAACAAGCCTGTAAGATCGAACCCACACGAGAAGGATATAATATCAAAAGCATTCAATTCTGTGGGTTTGATTGAGTCTTCCTTGGGCTCGGCATCTGCATTACTCAAACTAGAAGGACCTGCATTCCCATCTGTATTTGCAGAAGAAGCAACATCCGCACATTCAGATTCTGTTTTCTGAGATTTTGTGGCAAAGTCCTTCCTAAACCAAGAGCTCTCCCGTATTTTCTCGATGGATATTCTCGTTTCTGGATTGGGGTCCAACATTTTGAATAACAGCCGACGAACATCTTGAGGAAACCATTTTGGAAACCTGAACTCGGCTTTTCCAATCTTTCTGTACAACTCCATCAGATTCGAATCATGAAATGGAAGGAAGCCTGCAAGGAGAACAAACAAAACTACACCACAAGACCAAATATCAGCTTTTGCTCCATCATAGCCCTTCCGGCTGATTACTTCAGGAGCGACATAGGCAGGGGTTCCGCATGTTGTGTGAAGCAGTCCATCCTGACGCTTTGACTCTGCTAGTGCACTTAGCCCAAAATCAGTCACCTTCAAATTCTCATTCTCATCCAAGAGTAGGTTTTCTGGTTTGAGATCGCGGTGAAACACACCCCTACTGTGGCAGAAATCCACTGCATTAATCAACTGTTTGAAGTACTTCTGAGCAACATCTTCTCCAAGTCTTCCTTTAGCCACCTTGTTGAAGAGCTCCCCACCTTTAGCATATTCCATGACAAAGTAAATCCTCGTCTTGGTGGCCATGACTTCATAAAGGTGCACAATGTTAGGGTGTCTAACCATTCGCATTACAGAAATCTCGCGCTTCACCTGATCCATTAAACCTACCCTCAAAACCTTCTCCTTGTCAATCACTTTGATTGCCACGCTCTGACCGTTTTTCACACCCCTCGCATGATAAACCTTGGCAAAGGTGCCTTGGCCGAGTACTCTACCTAGTTCATATCTCCCCATCAGACAGCTACTTTTATCCTCCATGTTACTCTACAACTATACTAAACTATTTTCAGAAAGTATCAACCGTCCTCACCAAGGCCCTGCATAAACATTATAGGTGTTTTGCATTGTCTGGCTCCATTAAGCATTCGGGCATAGAGAAACAATGCACTATTGAAGTATCCGCTGTTATCTTTAGTATCAAGAGAAAACCATAGACGACTCAATGAGCGAATAGGCTCAAGCTCTGGAAATAACGGACTCTGCACGATTAAACACATCTTGAAGCATTCCCTAGCTAGAGCAGGCTAGACCAGAAATAGCGCATTACTTCCTAGTGATTGATGTTGAAATGAACCTGCATTCGGAAGGAGGAAAGGGTTAAGGCTGAGCTAAGGGATCATATTTGCGAAGAAATACAATCTGGAAAACCTTAGAAAGTTAAGGAGCAAACTCATATGGAGATCAGAGTGAAGAAATATCTGCATTAATATTCAGTGAATCATAAGATTAAAAGCAGAAATCAAGTTGATATCTTTGGAGATCAGAATGTCAAACACTGAACACTTTTCCCTTTGCATCCTATAAAAACACTTCAAAACCTATTTCAACTCTTAATAGAAAATCGAATCCCTTAGGACTTGGCTGAATCGCAAAGATCCGATCAATTCTTACAGACGAATTATCCTACAACGACATGATTTGACAGGGAAACTAAAATCTCCATGACCTAGTTCTAGTATTAGTAAGCTTGGGATATGTTGATTACCAGGAAATGAGGGCAACCACCAACAAAGGTAATTTCCATGGCGGTATTAAGTAATGGCAGGGCAAATTCACCAAGAATATCTAATTTCGCAATCGCAAACAGCACTAGAGACGATGATCGCAATTCACAGTGAAACCGAAACTTCAAAATCGATCGAATCCTCCTGAATCGCAGGACTATCAATCGATATACACATTCAGATAGCAAAGATCATCAGATATATCCAAGGTATGCGAAGAAATCAAAATAAGAAACTTTGCTCTAAAACAGATTGCAATTAAATTTCAAAACCAAGTTTGGGAACAAAATGTGGATTTGAAAATCGCAAGAAAAATTACCAATTCAAAAAGTGCACTCGCGCGCACAGTAAGAATCCTGAAGCCTCGATCACCGGATTTGGCAGATTGGTTCGACGATCCGCTGGAAACTGAATTGCAGGGTTTTTTGCCCCGAAAATTATATTTAATTAAAAAAATTGGAATATACGAGATCGGAGTGCATCGTTCACACTTCACACGGTAGATATGAATCATGAACCTAATAAATCATTTAATTTAATTTAATTAATTACTCCGTTAATCTCACGAAACCTGTAAAGGCAAGATGACACGTGTATGGCTAGAAACAACAGGCCGTTGTATCTGAAGGTGATATAAAAAGCGACCCCAGCCACGTGGACCTCGCGAAACATCTTGCAAGTTGTAAAATTGGGCCAGATTAAGGCCCAATTAAGAAATTTGATGGGTTTATAAGGGATACCAAACTTTATGATGCTTAAATTAGGAAGTTTGGTATAAGGTATACCAAACTTCCTGTCGATCCCTAAGACGAAGGAATTCGGAGACTACCGGGGCGTTCCGACTGCGTGTGCCGTGTGGGCACTTGTCTGCAGATCGCTACAACTCGATCTTGGATAAAATAAGGAAACGTCTGTCGAGCTAACGAGAGCGAAGAGTGACTTTGGTGAACTCTGTTTTGAAGAGTCTACCATTGTACACCATGCAATCCTCTATTATTCCACGAGGAATCTGCGATGATATTGAGAAATTGGTTCGTGGCTTTGTTTGGGGTTCATCTTCGGAACATCAGAAAATACACCACCTCTGGTGGGATGTCTTGATTAATCCTAGGGATGAAGGAGGTTTGGGTATAAGATCAATGAGAGCTTCAAATCAGGCAAGATTCTGGCTAAGCTAGGATTGCGGCTCCTTCAATAGCCGGATGCACTGTGGAGTACGATCATCCTAGGGATGAAGGAGGTTTGGGTATAAGGGAAGTGTGGGAGTCACTCGTTGAGGATACTCTACCCGAATTGTTTTTTGTTGTCAATGATATTAGTGAGTGAATCTTTGCCAACATCAGTCGTGGGGACAAATGGAGCTTGACCTTTTCACACATGTTGTGATATTTGTGGAAGTGCAGAAACAACCTTGTCTTCGACGGGTTCGATGATGTGCCGATGAATGTTGGTTTAGCATTGAAGCAGACGAATCTCTACAGCACGCTAGCGGATGAAAGGTCATCGCGAGGCGTCATCGGCTCCGATAATGAACCCCCGAATCCTCCCAGTTGGATGTCGCCACCTCTCGGCTGGATTAAACTAAACACAGATGGTGTGTCTAAGGGCAACGCCAAAACTGCAGGTGGTTGTGGACTGTTCTGTGACTGGGGGGTTTCATCAAGGCCTATGGCTTCAAGTGTGGTTCTTATCGAGCGTCTACATCCGAGCTCTGGGCAATCTTCCATGGGCTCAAAATTGCGTCAGCAGTGGGGTGGAAGGTTAACCGTGGAGAGTGATGCAAAGGGCATTTGTGACATCTTATGCTCCAGGGAGAACGCTCCGAACAGGGACGTCCATCTCATAGATCAGTGTCGGTGCATCCTGGATGACAACAACTGGGATGTGAAGATCAACCATGTCAAACGCCAAGTGAATAAAGCCGCAGATGCACTTGCAAACTCGGCGCTTAGTCTAGATACTCATTTCACTATTTTTGACACTTGTCCCCCGTCTCTTTCTGTTGTTCTGAATGATCCGGTGATATCCGGTAACTAATTCTATTAATACTATGGGCTATGACCCTACCGTTGGAACCGAAAAAAAAAGATTAATCTATCTTAATATTAAAATTTAGCTGCAATTTTTGATAAAGTTTTAGCCTTTCTGGATAGATTAAAAGAGTAAATTCTTGTTTGACATGTCAAATTATACAGAGTTTTATAAAGATATTTTTTCAAAAACCGCGAAAAGTTTTGTCACAACTCTTTCAAAATCTCCAATAAACTTGTGTCAAACAAGTTCTTAGTTACTGTACCCTCAACGAGAGATTCAAATTTCGAATTATGATAATATATTATCTTCTTGTGAGAACATTTTAACTTTTTTTTTATTGGTCGGGTCTAACCATGTTGGTGAGGTAAGGTTTCGACAAGATATTATATGTTTATGTTAGGTGGATCTACGAATAATGGGCAAGTTAGTTCATAAAATTGTGGTATCTGCAGAAAGGTATAATTGATGTAAAGTCCTCCACGAGGGTTTCATTGATCATCATATTCATATATATAGGTTACAAGTGATTGGGTCTAAGCCAATAGGCCCACTATACAATATGTAATCTATCAAACCCACGCAGTCGAAAGTGGAGGGCCCCGAGAAGTGAGACTAGACCAAGAATCGAGGAACAACTAACGAGGTAAACCCTTGGTGAAGATATCAGCGTACTGATAGGAGGACGGAACATGGAGAACACGAACATGTCCAAGAGCAACCTTGTCCCGAACGAAGTGGAGATCTATCTCAATGTGCTTCGTGCGCTGATGTTGGACTGGGTTGTTGGCCAGATAAACGGCGGAGACAGTGTCGCTGTAGACTAGGGTGGTCTTCTAAAGAGGACAGCAGAGCTTAAGAAGGAGATTGCGCAGCCAGGAGCACTCGAAAACAACGTTAGCGACACCCCTGTACTTAGCCTCTGCGCTAGAGCGAGAAACCACAGACTGACGCTTCGCAGATCATGACACCAGAGTGTTGTTGAGGAAGACACAGTAACCAGACGTGGAGCGACGTGTGTCAGGATAACCACCCCAATCTGCATCAGTGTAGGTGACGAGGTCATGCCGAGAGGAAGGTGAGATCGTCGTGCCCAACTCGAGGGTGCCACTGATGTACCGAATGATCCGCTTCAAGGTCTGAAAGTGCAGCTCCTTGGGTGCATGCATAAACAAGCAGATCTGTTGTACGACATAACCGATGTCTGGCCGAGTGAAAGTAAGATACTGCAATGCCCCGACAAAACTCCGATACAACGTCGAATCATCAAACAGAGGACCAGAGTAAGCACTGAGCTTGTTGGAAGTATCAATATGGGTGGCGACCGGCTTGCAGTTGCTCATCTTGGCTCGAGCTATAATTTCGGCAGCATACTTACTCTGAGAGAAAAACAACCCAGACGCATGACGCTGCACAGAGACTCCTAAGAAATAAGTCAACGGCCCAAGATCCGACATGGCGAACTCGGCGCTCAACTGGGCAATGATGGACGTCCGAAGAGCATCAGAGGAGGCGGTGAGAATGATGTCGTCGACATAAAGTAACAGAAAAGCCATGTTTGTGCCTCTATGATAGATAAAGAGAGACATATCCGAGCGGCTTCCAACGAAGCCCAAGCGTAGCAGATGAGATGCAAAGCGCTGGAACCACGCCCGTGGAGCCTGTTTCAGACCATACAGAGAGCGCTTTAGGAGGCAAACGTGTTTGGGATGATCAATATCAACGAACCCTGACGGCTGAAATATGTAAACCGTCTCATTCAGATGGCCATGCAGAAAGGCATTCTTGACATCTAGCTGATGAATGGCCCAATGTCGCGATAACGCTAAGCTCAGCACCACTCGAATAGTGGCAAGCTTGACCACGGGGCTAAATGTCTCATCACAATCAATACCTGCCTGCTGAGCTCGACCATTAACCACAAGACGAGCTTTGTAAGGTTCCAACGTCCCATCAGAGTGGAACTTGTGACAGAAGAGCCACATGCAGCGAATGAAGTTCGCCTCAAAAGGGCGAGGAACAAGAACCCAGGTATCATTCCTTGTAAGGGCCCTGTATTCGTCGAGCATAGCCGTCTGCCAATTCGGGTCGAGGAAGGCTGTTTTGTGGGAGGTGGGGATGGGGGAAAGCGAGGCCGGGGTTGAGGCAGAAGGGACCTTGGGGACGGTGGGGACGGGTTGGGACAATGTTGCGGGCGCGACACATGGTTGCGGCCGCGGCAAGACAGTCGGGGTAGGGGGTGTGTGTCGCGGGCGCAGCACATGGCGGCGGCCGCGACAAAGGGTAGTATGGGAGATGGGTTCGGGGAGGCTCGGGGGGGTGGTGTCGGGGCGATCAGAGGCGTGCATAGAGACAATCTGTCTCGGGCTGAATACACCGGAGATGCTACAGGTGTGCGGTCTGGTGGTAGGGGAGGTGGTGGTGGGGGCGGTGTAGGAGGAGAGGTAGAAGCACCGGTAGAGCTCTGGGGAAGGAGAAAGTGTGGGAAGGGAGATTCTGACTCAGACTGGGAGACAATAGGTGTGGAAGAGGGGAGAGGATGAGAAGAGAAGGGAAAGCGAGACTCATCAAATATGACATGACGTGATAGGATAAACCTATGGCTCTGAACATCGAGGCAAAGGTAACCGCGATGATCAGACGGATAGCCGATGAAGACACATAGAGTGGAGCGCGGGTGGAGTTTGTGTGGGGCGGTGGAGGACTGGTTTGGGAAACACAAGCACCCGAAGGTACGAAGGTGATCATACCTAGACAGGGTGCCATATAGTGCCTGAGTGAGTGAGCGATGTTGTAGGGTAGTAGATGGGAGGATGTTGAGAAGATAACATGTCGTTGATAAGGCGTGAGGCCAATAGGCAAGAGGAATGGATGCGTGAAAAAGGAGAGAGCGCATCATGTTGGTTATTGTTCTAATGATTCGTTCGGCCTTGCCATTCTACTGAGATGTATAGGGGCAAGACAACCGATAGGAGATCCCATTTGTATTGAAGAAAGTGTGAAAGTCTTTGTTATCAAATTTACGGCCATTGTCACATTGGAAACATTTGATGGATGTTTGAAATTGTGTTTTGATGTAAGTATGAAATTTGACAAAGATAGGAAACACTTGAGACTTGAAATGCAAAGGGAAAACCCATAAGAAATGAGTGTAATCATCAAGAAACAAAAGGTAGTACTTGTGACCATCCTTGCTAGGCACATGAGAGGTCCAAATGTCACTATGAATGATATCAAAAGGTGCAAAAGTTGAGTTCAAAGACCGCTGAAACGGTAGTCTTGCATGCTTGCCTAACTGACAGGAAGAACATAAACTAGAGTGAAGCTCTTTATTACATTGGACTAGACTCTTAGAACGAAGGAAATCTAAAACGACAGCACTGGAATGGCCAAGGCGTGCATGCCACAGATTGGACGATGATGCCGAGAGGGCGACCGGACACGACGAACGGGATGGTGAGGGCGACGACACAGGATAAAGCTCCCCGTTGCTATTACATCTCAGGCGAGTAACCCCGTAGTAAGATCCTTCACAGAGAAACTGCACACTTTAATGTTTCATAGAAGTACAGTGAATCTGTGAAAAGTTAGTAGAATTGTGTTCTTTAAGAATTTCTCTCTAGTGAGAGAGAGGCTCTTGCCTCTCTCTAAAAAAATCTAACCCAAATATCCCGTTAATCCCTCCACCCCGCCTACCCACCGCCATCGTCACTCTTCTCAGTCCACCACCGTCAACCACGCCGCCCCCCACCCCTTTCTTAACCCAATCGGCTTGATCCTCAGTCGTTTCGGGCCAACCTTCCTCCGTTTCGGCCGACTGAGGTGTCCTTTTTCCCCTCGGCGAATCGATGCCGTCGTGGCCTATTTTCGCCCGGCTTTGCCTCATCTTCGACCTCCGGTGGTTGGGCTGCGGTGTGTGTCGGTCGGTGCTTGGATGTTGGCATTTGGTCCGGTTGTCCTCTTCAGTGTCAACGCGGCCGCCTCTCCACCGGCCATGACGCGATCCTCCTTGGTCCTTGGGACCCAAGCTGCGGGTCCTTCGGGCCCAAGGTTTAGGGGGGGGGGGGGGGGGGCGAAAGGGTTGAAACCACTCTTTGAGCATACCCTGAAAGGGCCTAAATCCCGTAAGGGCTTGAAAATCCCGTTAGGGTTTAAATAAAGTCTTTTTCGTCTGAAAGGGATTCAAGTTGTCTTCTAGGTTGGTTCTTGGTTGTGATCCCTGTTGCTCTTGGCGTTCCTCTTCCGTGTTGGAGCTCTGGCAACCGGTGTCAGGATTGGCTGGGGTCGTGGCGGTGTGTATCGAGGCGACTCCGCGTGTAGGAAATTCCTTGGAGGATCGTCTTCACCGCCCACGGGACTGGCTCCTTATTTACCACCGACCAACGGTGTCGCCGACTAGGGATGCTTGGCATCGGATCTTAGTCTACGTTGTCTCCAACATTTACGGGTTTGACTCGCTTGCTCGTCCGGGTTTCCACGCCTCCCACCTTCGTGGTGTTACACCTTTTTATATGTATGTCTCTCAAATTGTCAGGTATGCATGACTCTCGAATTATTTCCTAATAAATAAAAAAAAAAGGACGAAGGCGTACCCTATCTATCAAGAGTTCATTCTACAAAAAACTCCACACTTTTATGCATCTTAATTGGTTATTTCATAGAAATGCGTTATATATAAGCTCAATGTACAAGTTAATCCATAGAAATGAGTTATTTAAGTTCAGTAAATATGTTTCTTACTAAGCTCAGTACTCTCTAACAGACTTATATAATTGATGGAATAAAATTAGAGTAGTAATCAAGCGGAGGATAACTAAACCCTAACATTATCATAAGACATCCAGAGTCAATCAATACATGAAAAAACTTAACTTAAAACCAGTAAAGGCAAGATTAACCCTGTGGACGAATCGGGGGTTGTGTGTACACGTGCGCTGAGTGGGGTTTCATCCTAAAACCAATTTGAGATAAGAGGGTAACCCACAACTTATATATTAAAACTTCTTTTTTCATATTATCAATGTGAGAACACTCCATCATCAGTACTGTGCACAATCGTATCCGATATTCACTCTTAATCCACCAAGCCACACTCAAAACCTCCTGAGTCCTGCCACAACAAGATCCAATCTTCGATTGGATTTTCTTTCGATGCACCATCCGTATTCACCGTGACCCATCTTTATCATTAATGTGGTTGACCAATCCGGTCCCTAAGAACTCTTCATTAACTCAAATCCAATCATACTCTTAAGTATATATTACATTTTAATTTATGAATCTTGCCACCCCTCTTCATTACCAAGATCATGCATTGTTGGCCTCTCATCATCACAATATCACATGACTACTTCTCTTTTCCTCAACCACTGCCTCTCCATGTGAGTTTCCCATTTTTTCAACCCTTTCAAATATATATAAATTTATATATACTGAGTGTATACACATTACTAACCAATCCATGTGGTGGATCCCAATTCCTCCCATCTCTACCCACCTATTTCAAATCATTCACTATATTTTAATGTAATCCATCAAGATTCAAACCCCCCCATGTAGCCATATGTTTGCACTCCCCTCACCACTTATATCGTCACTCCACTTGATCGCTTTCACGTGTCAAAAGGTATCCTCTTCAACTCCTCCCGTCGTACAAATTAACCGATACTAATTTTTTAGTATCATTTTTCTTAGAAGTACTCATAGAAATGAAGCAAGAAAAGAAGATCAATGTGAATAGGCATTTGTCAAGAGAGGCTTCTCTTGGCACCTCCTCGTTGGGAGACTACCATAGAGAAGCACCGGCGTCGGTCCCGTTTGTATGGGAGTCGGAACCCGGGACACCGAAGCACAAACTCAGCGAGAGGCCTCTCCCGCCGTTGACTCCTCCACCTTCCTACCAATACAGTTCCAATAAGAGGAGTAGTCCATCGACTTCATCAAAGCAGAGCAATCTTATCCACAACATATTTCCGAGGATTTCCTCTAGGAAAGGCGCGCGTGATGCGTTGTCATCGTCTAATCCTTCGTCGCCATCTTTGTCTCAGTGGTCATCCTCGTCTTCTTCGGAGAAGTCGTTGCCACGATCAATGCCATGTTCGGCGGCTGTAAATAGAAGGGGAAGGCGCGCGCCTCGCCAGGGGATGTCGTTTGATTCTATGGGGGAGGTGGAAGAAGACGAAGACGACGAATTCGGGGGATCGCCGGTTTCGACGTTGTGTTACCGTGTTGGTCCGTATAAAGGGTGTTGCTCTGCATTGATGAAGATGTTGAAGAAGTAATTAATTAAGCATTCATTCACCAAAGATTTAATTTTGTTTTGTTTAATTTACAGGTTTAATTTTACTAATGTTTGTTGATCACCTAGGAGTATGATCCAAGATCTATAAAAGCTGGATGTAATCAAGAGAGTATCTCTATAGGTCTATCTCAATCTGTAGAATTGTTTAATTTCTATCTTTGATGTTAAAGTCTATGGGCCAATCAATGGGTTTTGTCTAGTTTCAACTCAAAACCAATTTGCATTGAGTGAAGTAGCCCATCAACTTATATATCAAAATCATAATCAGTAATTTCGTGTTCTTTGAATGAATTAGTAGCCTCTTTGATGATGAGAATGTAGGAAGAAGGGGATTTGTAGAACCCCTTAGCACCCATCTGAGCTCCCCTCGCGGTTCAACCCTTTCTTTGGCGCGCATAATGTAGCTTTGGCCTCCGCGAGTTCAACCCGAGTATGACACAATTAAGTTACACTTCGTATGTCCCTCTATTGCGTGAGTGTTCATTTGTGTATATATGTTTATCGGCTGGGCAATCAGGTGGCTGATCATCTTGCTCACATTTGTCGAGAGAGTCCTTAATTAGTTAGGGCTTGTTGTATCATATAAGGGCTTTAGCTACTCGGCTCATATAAATGCCTTAATTACTTTAAACTTGTTCAGATTAGTTAGGGCTTTGATAAAGATATTGTGATTTAAGTGGTTGAATTTGGAATTTGGATAATCTAATTTTTTTCTTACTCCTTGATTGGGCCGGAAAGCCCAAACGGAAATATGCTACTGGGCTTCCCAATGCAAGGATCCAGGGAGGTCCAATCTCTGGTTGGCGCCAAAATTCCGGTGGTTGACTTGGAAAATAGGGAGAGATTCTGGAACAGTTTTACTAACTTATACTGTAAGTTTGATGTGTTCACTCAACAGCAACAGCAAATGAACAAAGTACAGTTAAGTTTACTTTGACATCAATTAGTGATATTCATTTTTTGGAAATTCGCACATGTTTAATTAATTTGTACACACACATATATAGAGTGGGTCAGTTATCGTGTACACAACTCTTATCGTGTACATATAAATTATTTGTTTATGATTATTCGTTTGTTTCACGTGATTATTCGTCTATAATTATATAATTATTCGTTCATATAAATAGTGTAAAAAATTGTACATTTTATTATAACGAATAATCACTCAATACCACCGAATAATTTTATTCCATCGAATAATCTCTCATTACCAACGAATAATCAAAAGTTACTTTTAATCTCATCCGTTGAATCCGTTGATCTTCTTAATTCAATGATCCAGATTTATTAACATGGTACACAATAAGGGTTGTGTACTGATATATTGTCTATATTTGTGTGTGCCATAATCACTTTAATTTTACCATTTCCTTTCAATCAACTAGGTCAACTAAATCTAGAAAAAAAAAATCCAGCCTAATGAAATTTGTACATGTTTCTTTAATCAATCTAGCTATATATCTAGCTATTAAATCATAAGCATTTTTATTAGGTATTATAACTGCATTTATTTTATGATTTTAACTCAATCCACCTATGTATATATAATATACTAAAAAAGAGACCTGAAAGTCTTCTATAGTGCGTTTCGCCTATGTGCCTTTTCTGATGCAATCTGACTAACAGATCACACTCAACAACTAAATGATCAAATCTCATTATGCCGTGGTTTGGCACAATTACTAGCTTTTCGAAGCTGTTGCCTTTGAATCTTTGATATTATATGATTTTAAATAAAATAAATATAAAATTGAGATTTTATAGTTTACTTATGTTTTAGAATCAAAGTTTTTCAACCGTAACACACCTGAGCTTTTCGAAACTTTTGGTTTATATTCATTTTTTTTTTTGAAAGCTTGATTTATATTCATAGGTTTTCATCAGCTACTCAAACAGTTAGATTTATCAAAAATCATACTAACTTATTAACATATATATATATATATATATATATATATATATATATATATATATATATATATATATTCCGTTTTAGCTAATACATCATCTACCCATTGACCTAATAGAACCAAAATTAGAGTGATTTGGTGTTAATGAAATCATCATTAATCAATACTCCCTCCGTTCCAAAATACATGGGTTTTTAGTTTTCGGCACGCTTTTTAAGGAGCGAAAAACTATATGAAATATTATTTTTTTATATAAATTTTTTATATAGCTTGATACTTATTAGTAATAAGTATCAAATGATATAAAAAATTTGATTAAAAAAATAATATTTCATAGAGTTTTTCGCTCCTTAAAAAACGTGTCAAAAAAGAAAAGCCCATGTATTATGGAACGGAGGTAGTAATGAGTTTGAATCAAGGGAAGTGGCCATATAGCAAGTCAGTAAATAGGTCACATGGAGACTGGGAGCCTTTTAGGCTGATCCCTCTGCAATGCCTGTTTCATGTCTCCTATTTGGGTGTAATTTTCGAAGAAATAAATATTTTAAATGTTCTTCTTCTTAATCGAATTAAGATTGATTTTCCCCCCGATTCATTTACTGTATTTAGATTGTTGAATAGTACTGATGAATGAATGAAAGTTTGTTTGAATTGTCAGATTGTTGGTTAAACAAGAAATATATTGCACTTAATCAACTACAGTAGTTTTTAAGGAAATTATTTAAGTTTTTAAATTGATTCACAGCGCGACTTTGTAGCCGCAAAATACGGGTCAAACAAGAAATATATTCATAGCCTTTTTTTATTTTACAAAATTAATTCCTAGTTTTAATGACTCGTGTGACCTAATAATTCCGTATTATTGTTATTATTATTATTATTACATTTTGATTTAGGTGAAAAATGGCCAATGTTGATATGCAGTATTGTATACAAATGCAGGAAAAAATGGTACTATATTGTTTGTTTACTAACAAAATGATTTAAGGTCATGGTTGGGTTGAGTGAGTTACTATAGAGTTGTTAAAAAAAAAGAAGAAGAAGTTATGAGTAGAGTTCAAAAGAATATTATATGGCTGAAAAAGTATTTAAAGTTTGGATTTCAAATTGATTTTATTTACATAATTTTTCATTCGGTTTTTCTATCATATGCCCTAAATTTCTATTTTAGTAAAAATATATCCTTAATTAAATTGTATTAGTCAAATTTTAAATTAGATTCCTATGATCGCTTATTTTTTATACATTATCTTTCTCAATTATGATATTATCCTATATAGTTTAAGATGGAAAGACTATTTTTCATTTTAGAGTTAGTAACAAAAAAAAAAAAAAACAAAAAAAAAACTAGAGAGAGGGAGAGTCAAATATGGGCAACCATTGAACTTTATTTTGAGTAACTCAGATTGGAAAATATTTCTTAGATTTAGTTATTTATCAATCTTACTTTTCATAATTTAAGAAAATAAATTAAATTCTTAACATATATTTTTCAAATGTAATAGTATTAGAAAGACCGTTATTATATATAAGTAACATATAAAACATTAGGGTTCGAGATTGAGATTAAATTCTTCAAAATGAAACAATGCATTTATATAAATCTATAGTAAAAATGTTTTACTCATTTTCAATAAAAAAAAAAAAAAAACTACATTCAAGCGTAAACATGAATAATATGCAAACACAAATTTATCCATATTTAGCAACGTTTTAGAAAGAGAGAAAAAAAAGCCCATTTTTCGCCAAGAGTCGAAGTGCGGTGCCAAACCCCTGTGGATCAAGTATTGACTTAGATCAAGTATTAATTTCATTTCATGAGCCAAAAAAAAATGTTTTTTTTTTTTGATTAGGAAAGAATTCGAGGTCAGATATATCTGGACCTCGAAGGCCGATAAGTCGGCAGACGGAAAACCGTCAAAAAAAAAACCAAAAATACAAAGAAGGTGCAATATCTAGGCAAAAGCGCTCTACAAAGCGAAACTGAACGCAACTAAACCAAAAAAGACGAGGACGTAGACGAGGGACGAAGCCAAGCACAACCCATGAGTAGCACCGTAGGCCAGCGGCACATCAGGAGTCACCTGTGGGCAGTGAAGACGAACCTCCAAGGAACCATTCTTCCGGAGAAGGAAGACGCCTCGATACACACTAGCACGATCAGTGGCGGCCGCAGGAATTGCTAGAGGGGGGGTGGAATTTTCCGTTGGAGAAAAATTTTTTTTCTCGGTATATATAATAAAGAATTTTTTTAAAAATATATTGAAAGAAACCCATAAATATGGTATATTTAAACAAAAACCATAAATTATGGTATATAAATATGATATTTTATTACAAAAATTTAATAATTTATATATATGTGTATACTTGATTAAGATTTTTTTAATATTGAAAGAAAATTATAATTATTTTTAAAGAATTTGTCATTGGTAAATGAAAAAAATTTGATAGGATTTGAAAAGTATGACAAAAAAACCTCATAAATTGTGGGTTAAATATGACATTAATAGTAAAAAAAATTCATATGAATACAAATTTGAAGATTTTTTAAAAATATGTGTGAAATAATGAATTATCTTATGGAAATATTAAAAGAAAAATATATAAATGATTTAAATATGACATTTATAGTAAGAAAATTTTGTAGGAATAAAAAATAGTGCAAAAAGGGGAAGAAATGAGATTTGAACCCATGACCTCTTGGAAAACCAAATTTCCTTCCCTCCTTTTACCAACTAGGCTACACAAGTTTTGTGTTTTATTTCACATTTTCGTACTAATACTACGAATTGAAGTAAATCTAAAATTGGGAAAAATAAAAAAATTTGCTCTAGAGGGGGGCGCCCGCCCCTCCCCCTCGCGCCCCCCTGCGGCCGCCCCTGGCCACGACCCCAACCTATCCCGACTCCGACTGCCAGAACCCCATCAAACGGAAAAGAAAGTCCAGTCACACCAAATGAAGAGACTCACGACGCCTAGGTATGACCGCAAGAGGCGGAGGCAGCCTCCGTAGCAAACGTCGCTAGACCACACCGTCCAAGGAAAACCGGAGAGAGAACGGGCAATCGGCGACATGATGATGAATGATAATGTATCATATGTGAAAGTGGCGTATATATTTATTTTTAATTTTAGATTATTGATTGAGCCGACGGAGGCCCCGAAAAGCCCAAACATGGGATGTAGCAACTCGGCCGAACAAGAAAGCGAAGGGCCGAAGTTGGGTAACGTTGCCCAGAACAGGGCAACTGAGTACGGGAAACGCCACCGCCCGGAACTACCGACGGTGAGAAGGGAGGGCTGAGCGCCACACCACCACCACCGAAGGTAGGAAGGCAGACAGGTGGAAATGGGAAAACCAGAGTGAAAACCATCCGACCAAATGACCCAAATGGAAGAGAAAGATGGATTTGCACAAATCAGGACAAACGATTGCAAGATTCGGGAGCAGGAACTCAAATAAAAAAAATTCGAGTTGAATGAAAGCCAAAAACAACATGTGGGTTTAATTAAGAGGTCAACTCACTCGAGGAAGAGGGAAGAGTGGGCGGTCGTGGATCGGGGAGGGCCACCGCGGTGGTGGCGAGCCGATGGTTACAAGCGCTCCCGGAGGAATCGGGTTGGAGGCTCCATAGGAGAGGGTTTGAGGCTCCCGGAAGAGATATAGGGCTCCTGAAGGAGATTTAAGGCTCCCGGAGGAGGAGGTTTAAGGCTACGACCGGAGGAGAGATGACCGGGGAGAGCCATAGATGAATAGACGGTGGTCGAAGCATTGTGCGACCGTCGACGGCGAAGCACCAGCGGTTGATTGAGGAAGATACAGGGAGCGCTGACATTTTTTTGTACCCAAAAAAAATGTATTGATTTCATTTTTAACAACAAATTAATTATATGGCTGTTTTTCAATAAAAATAAATATTATATTTAGAATATGAACCTCGACATATATATAGAGACAATTACATACAGGGTGTGTATGGGAAACCATTTTAACTATTAAAATTTTTACTTTTCTAGCTGCTAAAAAAATAAACAGGTAATATGTGTGTATGATAACCCGAAATAAGCAATAAACAGTTAAAATTATGAGTTACAAAAAAAGCTACTTGAGCACTACTAGAATTCTGTTATTTAACATCAGTGGATTAACATCATCCAGAAAAACAGGTGATGTTAAATAGATTTTTAACATCAGCTCTTAAAATTGAGATGTCTAAAATAAATAAAAACATCACCACATTTTTTCGACCAATGTTAAAAACGTTTTTTTAAAAAATTCACAAAGCGCAAAATTGAAATATTGAGTCAATTTAAAAACCCGCCTAATAAATCCAACCAAAAAAATCCAAGATAACCCTATACCCTTCTATTTCTTTCTTCTGCTGGTTCCATTTTCATCCCTCCCAAATCTTTGTTCACCTCCAACCTCTTCCATTTCCGCTGGTTCCATTTTCGATGCTTCCAATTGCTCCCCCAAATCCATCCTCCTCCTCCCGCTCTCCGCCATCCCCCTCTCCGTCCTCTTCTCACTCGAGCGCCGCGCTGCCTCCTCCCCCGCCTACGCCTACCACAGCAGCGGCTGGTTGCGCGAATCCTCCAAGTGGAACATTATCCACCACCGCTTCCTCGTCTCCTTCATGAAAGGCGGCATCGGCCATGATCGTCGTCCTTAACCATCATCGACGACCACCGCATCAGCGAAAACCTCATCGGCGACCACCGCACAACACCGCCTCTTGTCTGTTGCCCTAGACTTCTCTGTTGATGAGTATCAAGTGCTTGTTCGTTTAATGGGACTCTATCACCGAAATTGAGGACAGGTTGGGCACCATAGCTTGTTGCATTGACCAACATATATGTCTTGACTCTTGTTATTCCATCCCGTCTCTCTCTTTTTTCTTCTCTTTTGGGGTTTTTGTGTTTACAGTTGGGGGAGAAATCCACATACTCAGTGGATAACTACAAATTGATATGTTTAATCATCTAGTTTTTAGGGTTTTGAGGGTGGAATCGGATTTGGTAGTTGTTGATTTGGGATGGTTGAGATTAGGGGTGGAGTTAGGGTTGTTTAGGGTTTTCTACAACTTAAGATTCAAATTCAAGCTCCAATTTATTTTCCTTGTGAGAATTCTAGCATTACGAGTATTGACACATTTCCGCATATACTAATAATGAAATTCTTATGGCTTGTTTGTTAGCTTTCTGTAACCATAGGCATAATGCTAGCTTATTTACTAGGACTTTTCATCGAATGGAGAGTACTTGCAGTTCTAGGTAAGTCTCATTCGATGAGTGATGGCAATGTCTTGATTGACATTACAACTTAATTGCAAACATTGATGTTCATCATTGCCAGAGTATAATGTAGACTCTAATTTTGTTATTCCTTTATTCTTTTTTGTAGTAGTTCCTCGAGACTTCATTGCAAGTTCTCCGTGGTTTTGATGCTGATATATCTGCTGAAGTAAATGACATTAAGGTATTTGTTCATTTATATGTGCAAGGAATGACCTCATTTGTGATGAAAGGTAGAGATAATTGGATATAAAGGTGACGTAGGTGATTCTCTGGCTGAATTTTGATCTGAGTAAATGAAAGGTGATGTAGATGTTTTTTTGCAGGAAAGAAGTTGGCCAAGAGCATAGTCAAAGCAAGTGTTGTAGCTTGTGCCAATTGGGTGCCAGGTATGAACTCCAATGCAGTGAACACTGAAAATTCATGTCCTGGTATTGGAATGTTATTATGAATATCTTAATTTTCTCTTGTGTGAGAGAAATACATGTCTTGATTTTAGGATGTTAATTTGCTTCTTGTTAACTGAGTGTTTGTTTCTTTCAATTAACCGAGTGTGTCCTTTCACTGCTGCTGTTGTGGTAAGTTCTTCTCCTTATACTTGAGCATTGGTTGTATGTCACATTCACGAGCATTGGTTGTATGGTTATAATTTTGATTAGTGATCTTAACTAAAACATGTATCAGATTCACTTTTAGCCATTACCTTTCCCTCATAAAAAACCAAACAGGTTAGTCTAAAGGAATCCCAAATAGAGTTTACTATTGTCTCAATATGAAAGTATCAGCTAGTTATCTGTGTTTTACAACGGTGAATGAAGTATTTTGGTTGCAAATAGTTGTGCTCAGCACTTCCTTGTAACATTGCTTCATAACAAATAAAACTCACATCTCAAATTCTACCATTTCATTAATGTCTTGACCTTGGATATTTCTCTGTAGGAAGAGCATGATGGAGAATATGTAGAGGAACCTGAAGTTACTGATGAGTTTGATGGTGATTTTAATGAGGATGTGAGCATCATAAAACCTTGAACTCTTAAGCATGCTTTTGACAAATGTGGTTGTGGTTTCTGGGGATTAATGTGTTTATTGGTCTTTTTCTTTGCTAAACACAATGATGACTCAGGAGCCTGAGGCGGATGAAACTGCTGAAAATGAAATAGACGAGAGGTTCAATTTGCATGCTTAAAGTAAATATCCATCCCTAGTATATTATTAAAAAGGTATAGTGATTTAGTAGTTTGCATTTGACTATAGGTTGTTACAGTTGGTGTCGTAGGAGGATCTGACCTTGTGAAGATTTCTGAACAGCTCAAAAATTCTGGTTTGCTACTTGGGCTCTTTTACAGAATTGTAAATTGTTTGGGAATTTAAACAGGACCGTTCAAGCTGCATTAGCTGACATGGTTATGGTATTGCAGTTCGTGAGAAAAGGGATCCTGGACTTTCGGCCTTTCCTTGCTCTTATTTCTAACTAAATTATCTAAGGCTATATCCCTGTTGTCATGCCTTGAGGGTTTACTTTTGCCTTTTATTGGGCAGTTATTGACGATTATGACTATGTGTTCTCTGAGAATGGTCTTGTGGCTCACAAAGATGGGAAACTGATTGGCATACAGGTAATATCCATTGTTGGAAGCTTGCACAAGCCTTGAGGTTTTGAGGCTGATTTAGTTTCCTCAATCTATGTTTACTTGGTCCCTAATTAAGTGTTGTTTGATTCTCTTATGCAGAGCTTAAAGTCATTTATTGGAGATGAAAGGCTAAAGGTAATCTCATTTCTCCATTTTGTAAATCAGTCATAGTTTCCACCTTCAGGCCTTTTGCCCTTTGTTTTGATCATATATTAAGAAGGCATCAACAGTCATTCATGTTTAATTTACAGGAGTTCATCAATTTTACTCTACACTACATTGCTGACTTGGATATTCCTATCAAAAGGTGCAATGTGCTACGGACGATGCAGGCTGGTTTATGCATGTCAACAAAGCTTTCCTATCTCTATGAACCGGTTAGTTTCTAGCAGCATTGTTTTTAATATTTCAAGAATCAGTTATATACAACTTAGCAATAGATCAAGAGTGCTTATTTAAAGCTCCAATCCAAGATGTATACATAAATATTAAATGGTAATCAAATAAATATTCTTTACACATTGTTTTGTCATTTATATGTGACTTTAGTCTAAATGCAACAATTTATGGTAGTAATTTGTTTTATTATATCTAAGTTAAAGCCTATTAGCTCAAATTGGTAGAGCGATGTGTTCAAGCACAAAGGTGCGGGTTCAAATCCCGTATAGGCTACAACGACAAAAAAAACAAATATTTCATTTAACAAATCGGCTAAAAATCGATGTTAATCAAAATAAAAAATTGATGTCTATGTGGGTGATGTAAAAAGTTTAAACTTTTTAACATCGGGTAATAGCCGATGTCTTTGTATGTTATAACATCGGATGTATTTTTTAATCGATGTTATACCATATCAAAGACATCGGATTTAAATATATGACCGATGTTATAATAAACAAAGACATCGGCTATTACCCGATGTTAAAAAGTTTTGACTTTTAACATCACCCACATAGACATCGATTTTTTTTTGAAAGACATCGGTGATTAGCCGATGTTAAATGACAAAATTCTAGTAGTGGAGGGAGCTTATTTGGGGTTTATTTTGTTTATTTGGTTTGAAAGTACCACAATACTCCTAATAACAACCAAATAAACTCCACTTTTTACAAATAAACTGTTTTTCGTCCCATACGGACTTTATATTTTTTCATAAATTTTTAACTACTTTTTACCAACAATTTATAAATTTTACCCTGTTTATAATTTTATTCAGTTTATTAACTCTGTCCCATACGAACCCATAATGTTAATAAATCTAGATCATTGAACTAAAAAGATTAATAATTGAGATTAAAAGTAACTTTTGATTATTCGGTAGTATTGAGTGATTATTCATTGGAATAAAATTATTCGGTGGTACTAGTGATTATTCATCAGAAAGATACTTAGATATTTTTTTTACAAACGAATAATTGCATTGTTATCCTAGGAAGTATTGAGTGATTATCCCAGAAAGTATGGTTAATATATGTGTTTGATTGATTTTTTTGTCATGAAAAAATCTAAAAAGTTGAATTTATGTGAATTTAAATTCTCCAATTTTAGAGGAAGTTTACTTACCAAATTCTCCTAAGTTCCACTTCTACTCTTTTTAACTAAAAATTCATACTTTTCTCATTAAGTTCTGAAAATTTAAATTCAGAAATTATACTTAATGATAAAGAATGGCAAATAGAGTACACGTGGGCCAGCATGAATTAGAGGCAGATCTGGCTATTTGGGTTTCGCTTTCATATTTCAGAATTGTCTACCCACCACCCCAAAGTACTCCTCTACCACCACCACTACCAAAAAAAACCAAAATAATCCTTTTACTTGTCAAATAATCAACCCAAGTTCCCAAAAAATATATAATATTCATATTTTGATATATAAACACTGCCCCTAATAGTTGTCAATTCCTCATCATCATATTTCCCCATGAATTTTGTATCACCTTGTGCCTTTTAAGACACCTTTGACCTCCTTTCAAGCACCCTTCTCTCTCTCATCTTCTTCTTCCCCAAATCCATACCCATCTCCATCTCTCCCCTTCCATATATAACATGCTTCAATTCCCCCATTTCTTGCTCAATTTTGCCTAATTAAACAATCAATATACATACTCCTCCTCTCGAAGTAATCCGATTTCGATCAAATATGGTTGACGGACATGGTAGGGATGACTTTGAAGACATAGGGAAGAGGATAAAGCGAGAAATCGATGCATCTCCTAAGATCGCTACTACAAACAACAGCAACAACAACAACAATACCAGTATCAACAACGGTCATCAGATTCAGATGGGGAGGAGAGTGCAGATGGTGGGCCCATCTGGCACCGTCCTCAACACCATCACCCCTTGCGCCGCCTGCAAGCTCCTCCGTCGCAGATGCGCTGAGGAGTGCCCTTTCTCCCCCTACTTCTCCCCCCACGAGCCTCAGAAATTCGCTGCTGTCCACAAAGTCTTTGGCGCCAGCAACGTCTCCAAGATGCTTCAGGTATACATATAGATACATATTTTGAATAGTATATAAGTTGGTGGTTACTTCTCCTATTTCACCCAGAATCTATATGCACACAGGATGTGCCGGAGGGGCAGCGGGCAGATGCGGCAAACAGCCTAGTCTACGAGGCGAACGTGAGGATGAGGGACCCGGTGTACGGATGCATGGGTGCAATCTCCGCCTTGCAACGCCAAGTCCAAACCCTAACGGCGGAGCTGAACGCCGTCAGAGCGGAGATCCTGAAGTTCAAATACAGGGAGGCCGCTAACTCCCTCCTTACATCCACCGCTGCCGCCGCCATGGTCGGCTCTTCGGCCGGAGCTGCCGTCACGGTGGCTGGGGCGGTGTCGGGCGCCCCTGCGCAGCAGCCTCAGCCTCCAATGACGCCGCCTCTTGTGTCGGTGGTCGCCTCGTCTTCGCCGGCGGCGTCTTTGTATACGACGCCGTCGAGTACTACCGGAGGATTTAGCTCAATTTCCAGTGATAGTGTTGCATACTTTGACTGATCGATCTTACTTCAATTTGGATCATTTGATCTTTAATTAGTTTGCAGTTTCCTTAGCTGATTAAGGTTAGTTTGATTTTCATTTTATGGGATTTTTTTTTATATAATTAGTTTATTAATTAAGTAATTTATAGAAATTACAAAGGGAAAATGTTTTGAGAGTTCAATTACTAGTTAATTACTTTTTGGGGTCCATAGTGTACTTTTTTTTCCTTATTAATTATCTAATAAATTGGTGTATTATAAAGGCTATCCCAATTTTCAGTTTCCACTATATATACCTTTGTTTCCTAATAAATTTGCACATTTTTTAAACTCACAAAATAACACAAAATATAGTTTGATATATAACAAATATGTAAAAGTGATTATAAATATTCCATCTTGTTGAAGGGTATGTTTTTAACTCGCATTTTTCAATCATATTTTATTCTATAAGAATATAAAGGTTTTATGTTCACCATGTATATGATATTATGATCATTACTCCCAAAAAATAAAAGTATGAGAATTATGCAAATAAAAAGAGCCTAACGCTAATGTCCCTTTAAATATATCACTTTCTTAAATGTGATCAATACATTTTCTTTGCAAAGATAATGCCAAAATATCGTCGTCTTTTTCTTCTTTTTCTTAAATTTTTTTATAAGGTAAATATTTGAGTGCGACCAGGTCAAGACCGTCTCATAGCATCATCATTCAAGGTATCTTAAATTTTTGCTTTTCCTATTTTTCCTTGATTTATAAGTGTAATCCGACTTTAACTTTTTTTTTAATTTATTTTATCATTGATAGAATGATAGACCTTTAAACAAAAACCGTGTATTATAGAACAACCTAATATTTCACAAAAATGTGTATAGCTAGGAAAGCCAAAAATGGAGTTTGATGATGGGTTTATAAATGAATTTCAATACGGAGTATTAGTTTTTCAAGGGATATTAATTAATGCAGTGAATCTCAGTAATGAATTAATGTACACATTAATTAGTGTTTAATTTGAATAAAATTAACGTCATTGTTTATGTGAAAGGGCATTAATAAGAGGCACATGAACACATGATCTATGTTTGAACGGTCGGTTCATGCACGTGTGGTCATGAAATCTTATGATCAGATCATCATTAATTAACTCTTTTCTTTTTAATCAGCAAATTAATCTTAGATTAAGATACTGCATTCTAATTTGTGATGTTTATTAAAGTGCTGCATACTCTATTTTTTTTGTTCCCAAAAGTGTTGTGCATACTCTAATTCATCACTTAATTAGTTAATTTAGATCGAATGGAGCAATATAGTGATAAACACTGGAGTAAATTATAATTTTCCCAAATTAATTTGGATTATAATCTAATCATTACAATAGCATTTGACCAATTATTGATAAACACTGGAGTAAATTAATTATAATCATTATAATTAGTGATAAAAATTTGATGAATTTTGAATGATATTGACTTATTTTAATGAGAATGATATCATTTGACTAATTTTATATCATTGTTTTGGACTAATTTATGGTCGAAAAAATGAGTCGGGATACTTTGTTACCACTTCTCCAAAGGTTGGATTATTTTTCTTACAATTAAAAGGTGTAGATATTTTTTAACACTCTTATCAAGGTTTGATTATTTTATTTAGTTTCGCCTACTTAATACACATCATTTTTAGTCGGAAAAAAAAAGACTTACATACCAAACCTCTCAATAAATATACACTTTTTTTCAACAACAAATATACTCTATTCTTTGATAAAATGTAAAAGAGCTTTACAAAATTTAATTTGTATACATTTTAAATTTTCTATTGTTTAATCCATATTGTCTTATGGAGTTAAAAAAGATAAAATTTATTTTTATTAAAGCTTGGTTAAAATCCTAAAATATCAAATATATATAATTGATCAAAAGAAGTTTTAAAAAATGGGTTTTGTGTATAGGTTAAAAATCTGAATTAGGAAAGTTTCTAAAAGATTACTGAATTGACTGTAATCTCTGTTGAGTTAATTCTCAATCAGAGGACGTAGATATATACTGAGAATTGTACAATGAAGATCTTTACAGAATAATATATTTTCAATATAATCACAACAAGAAAATCATAAACGAATATCCTATCTAATACCCCCTGCAAGCTCATGGAGGGGCAAGGACATGAAGCTTAGATCGAAACAAATCGAACTGTCGGTTGCCCAACGCCTTGGTGAATATATTAGTCGTCTGATATTTGGAACCAATGTGGCGAACGATGAGCTCACGAGTCACGACCTTCTAGCTTTTCACGAACAAAGTGAAAATCAACCGGGATGTGTTTAGACTTGCTGGTGAGGACCGAATTCTTGGTAAAAAAAACGTCCCACTAATATTATCACAGAGGACCACCGGAGTAGCACACAACCATTGTTGGAGGTCATGAAGGAGATGTTGAATTCAAGTGAGCTCAGCCACGGTAGCAGCAATGGCTCGATACTCCGCTTCCGTACTGGACCGAGCCACCACCTTATGTTTGCGAGACGTCCAGTTGATCAAGAAGTTGCCGAAGTAGACGGCGAAGCCGTATTGAGAGTGGTAGTCATCTGAGTCAGAAATCCAGCCAGCATCCGTGAAGGCGGTGACAGTGAAGTTTGTAGAGGGACGAAGGCGGAATGTGTAATGGAGAGTGCCTTTGAGGTACCGAAGAATGTGTTTCACAGTTGCCCAATGATCAATGGTAGGTTGATGCATATACTGACAGACTCTATTGACGACATAAGAGATTTCTGGCCGAGGGATAACAACATATTGCAGAGCTCCAACGATGCTTCGATAAAGTGAAGGATCTGACATCGGATCACCGGAGCGAGAGAGATGGGAATGAGGCTCTGTTGGGCTGACAATCGACTTAGCCTCGGTCATGTTCGAGCGAGTAAGGAGCTCTCGAATGTATTTCTGCTGGCAGAGTTATAAATGACAATAATACTTGGAACCTTACCAAACTTGAGACAGACTTACGAGGCCTACTTACCATGGATATCATATCCAACATTACAACGACTCACCTGCCTCACAATGTTTTCTCTAACAGACTTTTCTGGGGTTCTAGCAGAGATGACTGGTTCTCCACGTCATCAGCGACAAAGCTAATCCCAAATCACGGGGGTGACCAGAGTTTCGGTTACAACTGGATATGGAAATTGGACATCCCATATAAGTTAAGGCATTTCATTTGGAAGATTGCCCGCGATGGTCTCCCGACCACTGATAGACTGCAACGGTCTCATGTATCGGTGCCCTCCGGGTGCATCTTTTGTGGATGCACTGTCGAATCTACAAGTCATATTCTAGTAAAGGGCCCCACAATGATCTCTCTTACAAAAACCCTCCATATCAGCCACCCCTCATATGATGATATTGATACAGACATGAAGCCAAACCACATGCTAAACACCATTTACACCAAAGTAGGCATCAAGCCCTTCACTAAACTAGTTTTCGCTTGGTGGGGAATCTGGTATTTTCGCAACCAACTAGTTTTTCAGCACATAAATAAGGCCTTTATTCAGGCTATAGCCACTTTCTGCAATTCAACATACCAACCATGAAATGCCAGAGTTGAGGACTCTGGGACCGGAGATATAATCCAGCCTAGGAATACGATATAAGGAAACTCTGTAGGATCTACTTCAACTTATTCTACTGCCTCCAGAGCGGAGAAATGGAAAAAACCTCATGCGGGATATTACAAGCTAAACTTTGATGGCTCTTACTGCCTTTCGGGGGTCGGAACCTTCAGCTTCGTGATTCGAGATCATATGGGACATATATTGTCCTTAGGAGCGGGTTCTTGTAATAATAGCTCCGCTGTTTTCGCGGAGGCCCACCGGATGGGGGTCTTCAGGGCCAAATCGCTGGGGATAAATAACCTTCTGATCGAAGGAGATTGTTTGGCCGTCATAAAGGCTCTGTTGGGGACTGGGCTTGCCCCTGGATGATCGAGCTGCTGATGGCTGATACGACTGTTGATTTATATGCATTCTCTCATGTTGCTATTCGTCATATTTTCAGGGATTCTAACGTTGTGGCTGACAGGATTGCTCGTCTGGCCTACAATGTCCCTACCGATGATAGCTTCACTGATGATCCAGAACTTCGTGTTCTCATCCGCTCGGACGCGCTAGGAAAAAAGCCGGGTCGTCGGCGTATTTCCTAATCCTTACCTGCTTAAAAAAAAATAAAAAATGATACCAAACTTTTTTTTTTTTATAAACTCAAACCTATACTCTAAGCTTTAAGTTAGAAAAAACATGTTAAAAAAATACTCCCTCTGATACAAAATCCAGGCAATTATTTTAGGCAAGTAATTTGAAGTTGTGACTAACCATTTGTTGATCAAACCGGTAATCATACGGAAAGAAGAAAAGGAAACAAAAACTTGGAGAGTTTATAACGTGAAGATGGATTTACTTGGCGTGTTTAGCTACTTTTGAGTGTGGGAGAGCCCAAACCTTTAATTTATTAATTAAATAATCATAACGGACCAAATTTTTTTTTTTAGGGTGATTTAGTATATTAGTTATTCCGGAATAGACGGAAAGACTAAGGGTCTATTTGACACAAGTTTTATTGGAGCTGTGCCAAAGTTTTTCATGGTTTTTGGAAAAATAGCTTTACAAAACTCTATATAATTTGTCACCCAAATCAAGATTTTGCTCTTTAAATCTATCCACAATGCTAAATTTTTGTCAAAATTTTCATCTAAATTTAATTTTAAATTAAACTAGTATAATTCCCGCGCCATGACGCGATTTGTTAAAACTAAAATATTAATAATATATATAAATATATTATAAAATACTAATAAAAGTTAAGATAAAAAAAAACTTTACCATAAATGTATCTTATAATTCTGAAATAATTTTTTTATATATATCGTCTAAAGTATAATACATAAATGTAGATATTTCAAATCACCTAGTAATAATAATATCAATATCATTGTAACTTTTTTAGAAATTTTGAAATCTGAATCATGCATTTAAATGTGATGTGTCACAACTAATAATTATATTCAATGTTTTGAATTAAGCTCAATAGTTAGTACATAAATGTAAGTCAAGCCTAATGGTTATATTAGATTGAATTCAATGTTTTGAATTAAGCCCAATTGTTAGTAAATATGTTAAGAATAAAAGAGAATGGAGGAGTAAAAAAAATTAATGGAAAAAAAAAGAAAAGGAGAAATTAAAAAATCAAGGAAAAAAACATAATTGATCAATATTCCTAAAACTCCTTTAAGATTGACACGTAAGCAAAGTCTTCTAAATTAAGGTTATATATAGATAGTTAGTACATAAATGTGAGTTAAGCCTAATGGTTATATTAGATTGAATTCAATGTTTTGAATTAAGCCCAATTGTTAGTAAATATGTTAAGAATAAAAGAGAATGGAGGAGTAAAAAAAATTAATGGAAAAAAAAGAGAAAAGGAGAAATAAAAAAATCAAGGAAAAAAACATAATTGATCAATATTTCTAAAACTCCTTTAAGATTGACGCGTAAGCAAAGTCTTCTAAATTAAGGTTATATATAGATTGTTAGTAAATATGTTAAGAATAAAAGAGAATGGATGAGTAAAAAAAATTAATGGAAAAAAAAGAGAAAAGGAGAAATAAAAAAATCAAGGAAAAAAACATAATTGATCAATATTCCGAAAACTCCTCTAAGATTGACACGTAAACAAAGTCTTCTAAATTAAGGTTATATATAGATATATAGATTGTTAGTAAATATGTTAAGAATAAAAGAGAATGGAGGAGTAAAAAAAATAATGGAAAAAAAAGAGAAAAGGAGAAATAAAAAAATCAAGGAAAAAAACATAATTGATCAATATTCCTAAAACTCCTCTAAGATTGACACGTAAGCAAAGTCTTCTAAATTAAGGTTATATATAGATTGTTAGTAAATATGTTAAGAATAAAAGAGAATGGAGGAGTAAAAAAAATTAATGGAAAAAAGAGAAAAAGAGAAATAAAAAAATCAAGGAAAAAAACATAATTGATCAATATTCCTAAAACTCCTTTAAGATTGACACGTAAGCAAAGTCTTCTAAATTAAGGTTATATATAGATAGTTAGTACATAAATGTGAGTTAAGCCTAATGGTTATATTAGATTGAATTCAATGTTTTGAATTAAGCTCAATTGTTAGTAAATATGTTAAGAATAAAAGAGAATGAAAGAGTAAAAAAAAAATTAATGGAAAAAAAGAGAAAAGGAGAAATAAAAAAAATCAAGGAAAAAAACATAATTGATCAATATTCCTAAAACTCCTCTAAGATTGACAGGTAAGCAAAGTCTTCTAAATTAAGGTTATATATAGATTGTTAGTAAATATGTTAAGAATAAAAGAGAATGAAGGAGTAAAAAAAATTAATGGAAAAAAAAGAGAAAGGGGGAAATAAAAAAATCAAGGAAAAAAACATAATTGATCAATATTCCTAAAACTCCTCTAAGATTGACACGTAAGCAAAGTCTTCTAAATTAAAGTTATATATAGATTGTTAGTAAATATGTTAAGAATAAAAGAGAATGGAGGAGTAAAAAAAATTAATGGAAAAAAAGAGAAATAAAAAAATTAAGGAAAAAAACATAATTGATCAATATTCCTAAAACTCCTCTGAGATTGACACGTAAAAAAAGTCTTCTAAATTAAGGTTATATATAGATAGTTAGTACATAAATGTGAGTTAAGCCTAATGGTTATATTAGATTGAATTCAATGTTTTGAATTAAGCCCAATTGTTAGTAAATATGTTAAGAATAAAAGAGAATAGAGGAGTAAAAAAAATTAATGGAAAAAAAGAGAAAAGGAGAAATAAAAAAATCAAGGAAAAAAACATAATTGATCAATATTCTTAAAACTCCTTTAAGATTGAAACGTAAGCAAAGTCTTCTAAATTAAGGTTATATATAGATTGTTAGTAAATATGTTAAGAATAAAAGAGAATGGAGGAGTAAAAAAAATTAATGGAAAAAAAGAGAAAAAGAGAAATAAAAAAATCAAGGAAAAAAACATAATTGATCAATATTCCTAAAACTCCTCTAAGATTGACACGTAAACAAAGTCTTCTAAATTAAGGTTATATATAGATATATAGATTGTTAGTAAATATGTTAAGAATAAAAGAGAATGGAGGAGTAAAAAAAAATGGAAAAAAAAAGAGAAAAGGAGAAATAAAAAAATCACGGAAAAAAACATAATTGATTAATAGTACTAAAACTCCTCTAACATTGACACGTAAATAAAGTCTTTTAAATTAAGGTTATATATAGATTATAATCTAAAGCTAAACTAATCTCTAGCGAGCTAAACAGGCCGTAACTCGTAGATAGATGAACAAATTATTATAAACAAGCACCGAGCGAAGAGAAAAAAGGAAGATCTCTTTCGAGAAATTATGAAATCTATGTATCGAAACATTGGAACGAATGGAGTTGAGGATTGTAGTAAAAAATTAGCAATCGGGAAGAATGGACATATATAGTGGTGGATCGGTGGTCATAGGATTTTGTAGAGAATGATGAAAATCGATATATATAGGTTTTTGACGATAGGGTAATGTCGTGGTTAATAAGGTTATACACCTTTGTCATGGTAACCTACTTGACGATAGGGTAATGTCGTAATTAATAAGGTTATACACCTTTGTGATGGTAACCTACTCCCTACCTTGAGGAACAACCTAGGTCTTCAGAACCTCATCCGAAATTAATCAATGATGTTCTCGGATAATCTCTGATCATTCAAATTTTTTTTTTCCAGTATAAAAAAATAAATATTTTTACAGTCTAGAGTTTGACCCAAACCTTGAAACCCTGCATCAACTAGAGAAAGTTAACCCTGCATCAACTATTTATATATATTTTTAAAATAATAAAAACTATATAAAATATCAAATTTTAATAATTTTTTAACAATTTTGTACCAATAATAAATATAAATTGTTAAAAAAATATTTTATAAAAAAAATTATATAGTTTTATAATCTTTGAAAAATATATATGATTAGTAAACGGCATTTTTGGCGAAAAATGACGATCCTATAACACATAACGTTACCCCATTGATCGAGAGACCTATTGGGCCGACGTAGCAAATCTGGTTCAACTATTTAGATGGGCTTGGCCCACGAGTAACAAGCCCATTGTTTCTAGGCTGTCTAGAAAATTGAAAGGTTGAACTGATGTTTTTTTTGTTTTTTTTAATAGTATAATTTGAATAGGCTCAACCACTCTCTATATCTTGTTAAACCCGAGTATAAGAATTAAGGGATTGATTCTCCAATTGGTTACTGTATAATTTATTTAAGGGATTGATTTTCCCATTCTCACAAGCAATTTTATATTTTCAAGAAAGGAAAAATTCAAATCTTTTGACATAAAATGTAACCCCACAATGTGACAATTTGATTTGATGTCAGATATATCCTTCATAACATTACAGATCTCTGTCGCCAAAATTGGACGATTTTGGTGTTAGCCTGTGTGGTTATGGTTGGTGTAAAAATGGATTGATGGTTTCGGATTTGCACTTTATTTGATGTTTAGCAATCAGAAATTGAGATCAATTGATCAAAATCAACAATCTGTAAGTCTGTAACGGACTTCATTGAGAGAGAAAGTAATCGAGAGGTTTTGTTACATCAAGAACTGATCAACTACTAACTGAGGAGGAAGCTGCTAAACAGCTTCTAACAACCATCTAACAACCGTCAAATGTACAATTACCAAAATACCCTCATATACTCTATAGTGTGATAAAAAGATAGGCTCCTAAATCTAATCCTCCTATGTCTATTTTCTTTACATACACCCATTCGCGGTACGTTTTCAGTGTGGTTCACTCAATGCTCCCCATACTCGACTCGATGGATCGGAGATGAAGCCCATCACTCGTCGAGGTGAGTCCCATCCACTCTAAAAAATTGAACACCGGGTAGCTCTAAAATTAGATGTAACATTTTAATGTAATGTGTGACAGATTTAATCGATGAGTGCAATCCTGTGTCAGATCAGATGTCATAGATGAGGAGTGGAACTGGAACCCGGCCCAATACATATCTTCATAAATTAGAGGTAGTTGGATCTTCGATCAATACTTGTTACATCCCATCTAATCAGCCTACCATAGCCGAAAATATATAATAGCATCAATCTGGGTTCATGGTCGAATGCAATTTGCTTCCCGGAGAGGTAACTGTATACTAGCTCGTACGACAGCTAATATTAACAAGGCCAGTGTCGGATTGTTGAAAGATTTGGTATGAGAGTAGAGTATATTTTTTTTGTTTTTGAGCAAAAGAGTAGAGTATCTATCCTATGTCGATTGAGTTTTTGTGACAGGGAACAAGAGAAAATAACGAAATTGGGGCCAGAATATTTGGACCCGTATATAGTTGTGGCAATGAATTGAAAGCACTTAATAATTAGAAAAAAGGTAAATCCAACTAATTAATACTCTTGACGGGTTGTTATCCAGAAAAGAAATACATAACGGATTATATCCGTTTACTTTTAATTTATTTTAATTACGATTATAAGGGTATGATCCACAAATCTAACAAGCAACTTAAGCTATTATGCAGAGATTTTCCATTTTCATAATCTAACATCCGAATCGAATATGCATGTCTATTATGCTAAATCAACCTGACTCTGATACCAATTAATTGTAATATCCCAAGATTAGATTTAGAGATATTTAGGGAAGGTAAGGAGATTAAGGGGAGAGAATGAAGGTTTAGGGATAAAGGAGTTCAGCGAAAGAGTGTTGTAAAAAAGGAGGAAGAGGGAGTTATAAGGTTTAGAGAAAAGAGATATTTAACGTTTGATTATTTCATTTCATATCTTCATTACAACTAATAAACGTATTTATACTAACATCTTATAATACGCGTATACCCATCCACATATAACATCCAATATGTTGATCGACGGGTCGATTTCACTTAGCAAACATTGATTAACTAATTAAAATCCTGGGTAATTTGTTTTTTCCACAACAGCATATGTACAATAAATGCAGACCGCAAAACTATCAACCGGGAATTGTACTCCCTCTGTTCCAAAATAAGAATCGTTTGTCTTTTTCTACACGCTTTTTAAGGAGGTAAAAGAATGTATCGATCTACTGAAAGTACTGATAAGTGGATTTTTTTAGTACAAGTGGCTACAATTTAATGTACTTCGGGTTTTTTTTTTTTTTTAAACAAAGTGTTTCGATCCACCACGTGTATTAAAAAGTTGAATAAAATTATTGGTGGATTAAAACACTTAACATTTACGGAGTATAATATACCATGGAAAATCCAAGAAAACAAAAAACCATAATAAAGTTGAAGAAGATGCAATCAAATTCGAGAAATATGTGAAGATGACTCGAAAATTCTTTATTAATTAAAATTTATCGTTCATTTTTAAAATGATAAAAACTATATATATATTTTTATATATATTTTTATAAATTAATACTTAATAGTGATAAGTATGAAATGATTAAAAAAATATTTAAAATTTTAATATTTTATATAGCTTTAAACACCTCAAAAAACGTACCTAAATATTAAAACGTTAAACAGATAGGGTAAGAAATAAAACGATATTTCTCTCCGTCGAGAAACGGCACAATTAATAGTATTTGTTAATGCGTGTTATTTGGGTATTATATACATCATCAAGACATCAACCAATGTATAGTTAGGCCAGCGTTCTCTAAACGTGCTGATGTTTTGAGGACGTCATCCATACATCGTCCTCGCTCTAGCTAGCTACTACTCTTGCTGGATTTGAGAGATCGACTAATTAAGGTACCACTTAAGGTACTATGGTTTGGTACTTTGGTCAAGTCAGATTCATATTAATATGGATCATTCGGGTCAAATTAGATCATTATCCTGTGTAGGAAAAGAACCATAAATACAAATCGGCATCTAAAGAAATTAGAATGTGAGGATTGAACTATGTTTTCTTTGGGGTGGGATTGGCTATAACAAAGCCTGACCCACTCTTTGATTTGTAAGACTAACTCCAATGGTGGTGTGCAATTGTGTAAATGTGTATATTTTACACAATTATGAGTTCCAATTGTTGTTTTATGGGTGCTCAAATGTGTACACTTGAGCATAAAGTGTGTATATTTGAGCACAATGTGCAAAAACTTTCCCACTTTTTGAGAAGGTGGATAAAAGCTTTATTCCATGAGAAGAGAGAAGACATGGTTTCATAAATGACTTTTTTTTATCATTTTTCTTTTTTTTATAAATAAATTTGATTTAATATAAATTAAATCAATCTAATAAACTTCATTTAAAAAGTCACATCTAATGACTAAGAAATTCATTTAAATATTTAAGTTTAAATCTAACAAAAAAAAAAGTTAGATTAGTGATATACATTTTTGAAGAAATGACCATCCAATTTTGTGAACAATATTGAAATTTTGATTTTTCAAATTGTGGTGAAAATTATATTTTTTATATCAAAATGTGCGTGATAAAAATTTATAATACAAAATACATATTTAATTTTTAATAGATATTAATCATAATTAAAATGTGAAGATAAATATAGATTACTTGGTTATTAAAAGAGATGTGTGCAAAAAATACACACTTTAACCAATGGAGTAAAACCCTAAAAAGTGGTGTGCAAAAATACACATCTTGTGCATATGTGCACATTTGCACACCTAACCATTGTGGATAGTCTAAATGATTCGGTGGCCAAATTTTTTTCCACTATATATTGAGTCGGTTCATTTAGAACTGATCACTATCGAGTTGGGTTATTATAATATGAAGTCATTAGAACCATAAGAAAACTATTTTTATTTCGAGTTCGAATCATTTTGGGCCAGATTTTTGTCGATAGGTTCAAATTTTTTTTTAAGAGGAAAGGAATTTGTAAAGATCTAGCACAGATACTAGATCAGATCTCACAAATGAAACAGAAATCAATCAAACAATGTTGATCATCAAGGAGTGAAGTGAGCGGCCAATTTAGGGTTGCTAAGCTGCATTCATTCTCTCTTATTCCAAGATAACAGAAAGCATTATGCTTATATAGTCCGAAACAAAAGAGGTAAGGCCCTCACAGGGGCAAAGATGGGAGAATGCAGCTAAGACAGCTAATGTAAAGAAGAAGACAAAACAGTACTAAATGCAGTAATGAAATGTAGCTGAAATGAAATGCAAATGATGCAATGTGTAACAGAATTGTGAGGTTGGCATCTTGGCATGTGTGGTACACGTCAATACCCCCTCTTCAAGTTGGATCCGATGAGCAATCTGAGAGACCCAACTTGGATATGAACACTCTGAATTGTTCTTCACCAAGTGGCTTTGCCAAGATATCAACAATTTGCATTTTAGTCCTCACATGAGGTGTAACAATGAATCCCTCTAGGACCTTCTCACGAATGAAGTGGCAATCCACCTTGATGTGCTTTGTTCACTCATGGAACACAGGATTTGCAGCAATATGAATTGCTGCTCTATTATCACAATGCAATGGAATAGGGGTGCTAGGACTTATTCCCAGATCGCTAAGGATCCCAACAATCCATACTAATTCACTGGCAGCCTTAGACATACTTCGATACTCAGCCTCTGCAGATGACTTGGACACTGTAGGCTGCTTTTTTGTCTTCCATGAGATCAATGAATTGCCAAAGAACACACAATATCCAGTTAGGGACCTAGCATTGTATGCACATGCTGCCCAATCAACATCACAGTATCCAGTAAGCTCACATGAATCTTCCCTTTTGAAGTTTAAACCCAATCCTAGAGTACCAGCAAGGTACCTTACAACATGTAATGTTGCTGCCATGTGAGGCTCTCTTGGAGAGCTCGTGAACTGACTCAAATGTTGGATAGCATATGACAGATCTGGCCTAGTCAAATTGAGGAATAGTAATCTCCCTATGAGCCTTCTATACCTCTCTGGATCCTGCAAAGGAATCCCTTCATCATGTGTTAACTTCATGCCTCTGGGCATGGGAAAACCACTAGGTTTGCAGCCTGTCATGCCACAATCCTCTATAATATCTAGAATGTACTTCCTTTGGTGCAAGGAGGTAGATTCAGAGGACCTGATCACTTCCAAACCCAGGAAGTATCTAGCTATTCTGAGGTCCTTAATAGTATAAGCCTTGTTCAAAGATCTCTTAACTGATCTTATCTCTTCTGCATCATCACCAGTTATAAGCAAATCATCTACATACACCAATGCTATTACTTGACCTTTTGGAACATCTTTGATGAAGAGAGAATAGTCATGCTTGGATTGCTTAAATCCCAAAGCAACCATGAACTGTGTAAGCTCATTATTCCACTGTCTGGATGCCTGTTTGAGTCCATACAAGGACCTATTCAGCTTACATACTTCCCCTGGTCTTGCTGCATACCCCTCAGGCAATTCCATGTAGACATCTTCTTCTAATCTTCTATGAAGGAAGGCATTGTTAACATCTAGCTGATACATTGGCCAGTTTCTCTTAGTTGCCACTGAAAACAGAATTCTCACTGTTGTTAGCTTAGCAACTGGTGAAAATGTATGTTTATAGTCCTTTCCCTCTATCTGAGTGTAGCCTTTAGCCACTAATCTGGCCTTATACCTCTCTACAGATCCATTTGGTTTGTATTTCACTTTATAAACCCATCTACATCCAACTGTCTTGTGTCCTGATGGGAGCTTGGTTAAACTCCATGTCTGATTTTGCTCCAGAGCTGCTAACTCCTTGTTCATGGCCTCTTGCCATAAGGAATTCTTCACTGCTTCTCTGTAACTGCTTGGTTCAACTACTGTTATCATGTTGGCAAAAGAACTCACATACTCTATGCTGTACTGTGACAAATCACCAAGCATATGAGCTAAAAATGACACATAATTTGATGTAGATGATCTTCCTTGGCAAACAAAATCTCTCAACTTAGTAGGCCTAGCTGTCTGCCTAGTAGATCTCCTCAATGGTGGAAATTCCACAGGATCTGGCATAAAACTCCGTGAACTGTCATGAGGAGAGTTCACTCTCCATGGAGAACTAGATGCACTTTCTGGCTCTCCTTATCTGTTACTTGATGAAGATGATTCTGTGTTTGGAACAAAACCTTCTCCATCTGGACTGGACACTGATACCTCAATCCTTTGCTGTGGCACAAACTCAAAATCTGCAGCAGGATTCACAAGAGGCAACACATCAATCTCATCTTCCTTAACTTCTTTAATCTCTTCATCCTTGAAAGGAAAACATTTTTCATGAAAGATGACATCTCTGCTAATGAAAATCTGTCCAATCTTCATATCAAGAAGTCTGTAGGCCTTTTGACCATGGGGATAACTGAGGAAGACACATCTTCTTCCTTTAGCCCCAAATTTATCCTTGTCTAAATTGCTCACAGGAGCATAACACAAGCACCCCATCACCTTTAGTTCATCATAGGTTGGCCTCTTCCCAAAAAGAACTTTATATGGAGTCTTCCATTTCAGGACAGCACTAGGAAGCTTATTTACCACATGTGTTGCTGAGAGAACACATTCACTCCAGTACTTAAGTGGAAGATTGGCATGGATCCTCATTGCTCTTGCTGTTTCAATGAGGTGTCTATGCTTCCTCTCCACCCTTCCATTTTGATGTGGGGTATATGGTGCACTTCTCTGATGCACAATCCCTTCAGAAGAAAAGAAGGTATCACAATTTCTGTTGACAATCTTTGTCCCATTGTCACTTCTCACACACTTGACTTGCTTCTGGAACTGTGTTCTTGCATAACTGACAAAATTTCTGATGATCCTACTGACCTCATTCTTTTCTTTAAGCAAAAAGGTCCATGTGGCTCTACTACAATCATCTACCACAGTAAGAAAATACTTGGCACCTGTGACACTTATGACTTTGTATGGACCCCATAGATCCACATGAATCAAATCAAAAATGCTATTGGCAATGGACTCACTTAATTGAAAAGGCAATTTGTGATGCTTAGATAAACTGCAGGTGTCACAAAACATGTTTTCTAACACATAATTGTTCAGAAAATCTAAATGTTTCAGTTTAGAAACTGAAGTGTGTCCAAGTCTAGCATGATAAAGATTTAAATCTAGTTTAGAACTAGCAAAAACTGTGGAATATGACTTCATGTCTGTCCTCTCCACTTGATTTCTCTGACTTCCTCCCATGAACTGCATCACTCTATACATCCCCTCTCTTCTTGTCCCACTGAGCAGAACTGGTTCACATCCAGGGGCCTGAAAAGCACAACCATTCATGTCAAAGATTGCTCTAAGGCCTGACCTCTCAACAAGCTTCCCAACTGAAAGAAGGTTAAACTGAAACCCAGGCACAAAAAGCACATCATATAGTGTAATCTGATCTGACAACTGAACTTTTCCTGATTTTGTAACAATCATAATATGACCATCTGGCAATCCAATATAAATTGGATGTCTCAATTTGGTCTTGTGATGCAAATATGCATCATCATTGACCATATGATCACTGGCACCTGTATCAACAATCCATTCTAACCCATCCTGATTCTTACTCCCTGACCTGAGAGTAGAAAAACAAAATTTACCTGCAAAATTTGCTGAGGATGAAGTGTTTGCAACTCCTTTGCCCTTCATCATCTTGAATACTTCCTGGCATACAACATTCACTAGAGCTTTGTCATAAGCTCCTTCTCCCGCACTCTTCTGAGACTTGTCCTCTTCAAAAGGACTTTCCTGCTCAAAATTTGCAGCTGCATTGGCAGACCCCTTCATCTGATCTTTGGGCCCTTGGTACCACTCAGGATACCCGTGCAACTTGAAGCATTGATCCTTGAAATGCGCAATCTGGTTGCAGTGATGACATCTCTTGTTGGTCCTCTCTGGCCTGTTACCTCTAACACCATATTCTTTCTTAGCATCCCTTCCCTGGTACTGATTTCCCTGAGGCTGATTTCCCTGAAAGTTGTTGCTCTCCTGGTTGTTCCTGCTTCCCTGTTTGCTAGCAACCAAAGCACTGGAATCTTGAATGCTTTGAGAATTCCCATTGCCACCCCTCTGACTCTCAACTTGGGAAACTAAATAGAATGCACGGTTCAGATTTGGCATAGGATCAGTGGACAAAATCTGGCTCCTAACCCCCTCATAATATTCATTCAGACCCATCAAAAACTGCATGAGATGATTCCTCATCTCAATTTCACTGATCTTTTTCTGTAAATTACAAGTACAATTAGAAATCCCTCCACACACACAGACAGGGATACTCTCTAGCACCTGCAACTGGTCCCAAACTTGCTTAAGTTTGTTAAAATAATCTGAACAGATAGCCCTTCCTGCATCACAGTGCTCAACTTCTTTTTCAATTGATAAATAAGTGGACCATTAGACTGTCCATACCTCTCTGCTACCTCATCCCACAGTTGCTTGGCAGACTCAGCATAGATACTACTTTCCTTAATGGAACTAGACATGGAATTAAGTAACCAACACCTCACCATAAAATCGGCCCTCATCCACTTCTGTGTGTCAATCACATTTGTTGGTGGTGGTTTGACACACGATCCATCAATAAAACCAAGCTTGTTCTTGGCTCCTAAAGCCATCATCGCCCCTCTCATCCAGGGCAAATAATTCAATCCATTGAACACAGTCGTCACAAGCTGTGAACCTGGATGATCAGAATTAGCTAAAAATAATGGATCGGCAAAGTTACCTTGTGCATCCATGATCAGTTGGTTGTTCGTCTGATTGTTCACAACTTCATCTCCCATCGTCAAAAGCTCTTCCTAGGATCAGAAATCCTTACAGCTCTGATACTATGTAAAGATCTAGCACAGATACTAGATCAGATCTCACAAATGAAACAGAAATCAATCAAACAATGTTGATCATCAAGGAGTGAAGTGAGCGGCCAATTTAGGGTTGCTAAGCTGCATTCATTCTCTCTTATTCCAAGATAACAGAAAGCATTATGCTTATATAGTCCGAAACAAAAGAGGTAAGGCCCTCATAGGGGCAAAGATGGGAGAATGCAGCTAAGACAACTAATGTAAAGAAGAAGACAAAACAGTACTAAATGCAGTAATGAAATGTAGCTGAAATGAAATGCAAATGATGCAATGTGTAACAGAATTGTGAGGTTGGCATCGTGGCATGTGTGGTACATGATGCAGATCAAGATGGCCTTTTGTGGGTCCAACAATGATCTTGATCCAGGCAAGCTCTCAAGACCGATTCGAGGGCTATTGATGGCGAAGAGTGTCATCCTCAAAAGGAGGAAGAAGGCTCCACCATGGAACAAGGTCCAAAGGAGCAAGGTGAGCTAATGTTCAAATTTGGGTTCGTTCTTAATGGGTTGACAACATTTCGACGTCTCAGTAAAACGGGTCGTTCGGAGTCCATATTTATCAGATGAGGTCGTGCCATACCTTGTTGGAACGAGGACGAAAAGATCTACAACTTTTCTGTTGAAGGTTTCTCCAAACTAGACGTCGAGAATGGCCGAAATTCATCATCTTTGCAGTTGTCACTATTTGGACGAATTTCCACATATTTATTTAGTTAATTTCGAATTTAATTAATTAGATATATTTATTTTATGCAATTAGGAAATAATAAGGTGGAAGGAAAATATCTCATCTTGGTAATTCCTTTTCCACCAAGTTGTTATTTATCTATCTTTATTAGATTTGATTTATCTTATGAAATAATTAGCCATCTTTAGATATTTTATTTATCTTTATCTAACCAAAGCTCTATCTTTTGCAAAGATAGAATTGGTATGTTTTTCTATTTAAACAACATTGTAAGCTTTGAATTATTCAGATTAGAATTATAATTGAGGAACCCTTTTAAGTATTAAAAGGTTCCCTCGATTTCCAATCCAAAAGTCTTTGCATTCAAGTGATTGTTCTTACTTTCATCCAAACAAAGATCCCAACACAACCATCACCAATTCACACGTCAAACACCAAACAACCAAGGCTGCAGAAACCGTCGCAATTCAGCAACCCAGAACCGTCGCAGAGAGGGAGGCTCCGTCCCTGTTCGCTCGCGCCAGTCGCGGGCAGCGGCCGCAGCAGCCTTGCTGCGCCCGCAGCATCCGTCGCTGCTGCTGCTTCCTTCTATCGTTGTTGCTGTTTGGCTTTGCTGAATTTTTCTAAGTGTTTGTCGTCGCTGTTTCCTTGATTGCCTTTTTATTTGGTTTTATTTACTTGTTTTTCTTTCCTTCCACAATAGTTTCAAGTCCTTATTGTAATTAATTGCAAACATCGAGAATATAAAGAATATTGCAAGATCAGGCAATCAACAAGTTTGAAGAAAATACATCGATTAGACATTGAGAAGTCGATAGTTTCCAATTGATTATCAGTGTGGTAGATCAACTTGGATAGGATCGGGTAAATATCAATTGAATTAAGATAAAAGTTCGGATTAATCTATCAGATTGGCAAGGTTTTGTGAGCTCAGGGATAGTAGATGATGATGTTTTTCATGAAGGTACAATGTAATCAATCGTTTGATTACATCTTTAATGAATCTATGCAATTTTCCACATGGGGCCAGGCTGGGGGGTTATTTGTATTTTCGATTCACAATAACTTTTACGTAGTAAAATTTAAAAATAAAAGTTACTTACTCCGTTTCAAAATAAGTGTCGCTTTATTTTTTTTTCACGTTTTTTAAAGAGGTTAAAACTCTATAAAATATTAATTTTTTAATCAAATTTTTTCCATAAATTGATATATATTAGTAACAAGTATCAATTTATTAAAAAAAATTGATTAAAAAAATAATATTTTATAAAGTTTTTACCTCGTTAAAAAACTTGTAAAAAGTAAAGCGACTTTTATTTTGAAACAGAGGGAGTACTTTAATTCACTTTTCAGCTTCAATTAAATTATAAATTAACGGACACAAAAATCTGCTTACTCCACAAACCTTCCAATTCGCACCCATAAAAACTTTCACGTTTTTTAAAGAGGTTAAAACTCTATAAAATATTAATTTTTTAATCAAATTTTTTCCATAAATTGATATATATTAGTAACAAGTATCAATTTATTAAAAAAAATTGATTAAAAAAATAATATTTTATAAAGTTTTTACCTCGTTAAAAAACTTGTAAAAAGTAAAGCGACTTTTATTTTGAAACAGAGGGAGTACTTTAATTCACTTTTCAGCTTCAATTAAATTATAAATTAACGGACACAAAAATCTGCTTACTCCACAAACCTTCCAATTCGCACCCATAAAAACTTAGAACACGTCGTTTTTAATTTTAATGCCCCTAAGAGCATCCCGACAGCTTATGTAAAATAGAAAAAATAGACAATTTCAGAGGAAATATAGATTTTTTTAACCCCAACAGCTTTTGTAAAACCATCTCTAAAATAGAGAAATGTGAGGAAAGAGAAAAAAAATCTCTAAATTTAGAGAAAGGTTTAAAATCTGTAAAATTAAATGCATTCACTTCTTCCCATGTCTACCAATTTATTCATTGGTTGTTACATATTGATTTAATTAATTTATTAAAATTTTATTTATTAAATTATAAATTTATGCATTTATTATAGTGTATAGTAAATGTATAAATATGTAAAATAGAGAAGCTGTTGGGATTAGAGTATAAAAATTATAGAGATTTTGATATTTTTCTCTACATAATAGATAATTTTTAGAGAAGATGTTGGGCTTGTTCTAATGCCCTAATAACTCGATCGACCAGGTAGATTGTATAATGTACACAATTAAATTGGAAGCCATTGAATGGCGATCAATGTCGAGTTGGATAGCTTGTCATTTAAGTGTAACCTCCTTTGTCGGTACACCTCCAACTCCAACTCTCCAACTCCAAGGCTTCCAACCACCACTATATGTGGATCATATATATAATCTTCGTTGTAACTTAACTTTCGATTCATTATTTTTCCAAATAAATTAATCAATATTTGATTTTGTTTTATACATGTCACATGTGTATATTCTATATATACAAATATACTCCACATGTTGAAAGGTTTATAACTTTTTATCATTAAAAATCATGTTTTTACCAGTGTTCTAAAAATCACGCCTAGGCGCTAGACGAGACGGGACCTATGAATTTTTAAGCCTTGGCAGACCTCTAGGTGGAAATTTGTCCCCTAGACACCGTCTGGTCCCGCCTAGGCGCCGCCTAGTGCAATGATTATTCAATTTGAGCTTCTAAACATATGATTAGTTGACTTAGTGTTTTTTAATCCCCCGTGTCGGGATGCATTTGCTTTTCAGTCGAACTTATAGTTTTGGATTTTAGGAGGTTTAGAGTTGTTAGTTAGACGTGTACTTTTGCGTTTATTTACTTTAGTGTTAGTTAAGTACAACAAATTTGAGTTTATGAGTGATATTATGGATTATTATTATTACATTATATGAATTATTGACAAGTGTTATTTGTCAAAATATAAGGAAATAATCAAGTTTGTTATAATTCTGCCGCCTAACGCCTTTTAGAATATTGGTTTTAACAAATTTAGATAACTAGAAAATTTATTATTTTACAAATAATGGTTTTTTTTTAAATATGATTTTTAAATAAAAACTTATAAATGTTTCAATATAAACATATAGAGTATAAACACAATTTCTTGTTTTTTTTAAATGTGGTTCTGATGATTTATGTCCAAAATAGTAAAATGATGCAATGAGAATAACACCTTTTTTAATTAGGTAAGAATTTGATCTAAGATATATCTGAAAATTGAAGGTCGGACAAGTCGACATACCGCGGGATAACGGTCTACAAACCATAACATACAACAATACAAAATGGTGCAAGCTCAGACAAACTCTACAAAAAACGAAACCATCAGGCATACCAAGACCAATTCAAACAGGAAGTGTGCACCCCTAATTTAAATCAGATCTGTCTATTCCAAGTCTCAGCCAAAGCCAAAACGTCGTTTACTCGTTTTCCACTTAATGAGAGAACCAAGCTCAACTTTGGGCTACCTGCAGGCTGCAGCTCTCCGACAATCAATGGGACTTACTCTCTGTATGGGCTAAAGCCCAACCGAGAATATAAGCTCACACATACTTATACACATTATACATATAGTATATGATCTATGTATTATCACTCCATATATTATCCTTAACCTTGTTAAAGGATCATGCCCCCAAAACAGCTCAATACAACTCAGTCAAGATTTAGGCTTAATATATACATCCATACATAGTATATACATGGTATATTATGTTATATGTATGATCATCATATGCACATACATGTTACAAGCATACACCCAATATTACACGCAACAAACAAACATAAAAGACATAGGCAAGTATCACATAACATTACACCTTTGTTGGTAGTCCTTTTTGTATTAGTTCCCATAAGAAGTCTTTCACTTTTAGAAAGTATTCTATCTTCCAAATTAATCCACGTGTTTTCATCTTCTTTCACTCTATTATGTTCCGTAATCATGTTCAGAGCTAATGTCGTGGAGAACCATCCATGTTTACTAGATTTACAGTAGAGTCTGTTTTCAATTTCATTAACTGAGATGTGGTATGCATAATTTTATTAATTATTCATTGTGGTAATTTGTTTGACAATTCTTCAAATTTCCCCTTTTTATTGGCACTCATGTAACATATACGGAGTATTTATTATTACTCTATATATTTCGTAATGAACCACATGTACTTGTCCGATACATATTCAATTTGTTTTTATGAAACACATTCATTAATTTAAGAATTGAACCATGTTTGCTTGATGACCTCCCACGGCCTCTTTTGGAAATACACTTACCTTATGTTTGTTTAATGTCTTAGACCACTTTTTTCCTTTTTACTTTCATGAATATGTTAGGAATGATTTCATGTTACTTGTATATACCTTGAAATTGTAAATATATAGATGAGGTGATTAACCCTAAGTATGTTGTGATATGTGGATGATTGTCCCACATCGAAAAACACGGAACTCCGGACCTTGCATATAAGTCAGTGGGCGACTCCTCCTATTGTCAATTGGTTTTAGGTTGGAACCCCGTTGGTCTTGTGTGCTCGGCTCGGGTGCGCATATGCGCTCGGATGTGTGGAGCCCCCACGTTATATAGCCTGCCGAAGGAGTGCCACATGATCGATTAGTACGTGTTCAAATATTGCTATCTTAAGTTTGATTATTCGGAGTAGATCTAAATCCTTAACCCTAATTAAAATGAAGTTATGAAATTCCGAAAAACTTTGGTCGGATCGTTTGAAAATGGGAGTCATATCTGGTTTATTTTGTTTTTGGTTATAAGCGGGATATACTGAATTTGTAATTGTTGTTGTATATAGAAACATCAAATTGCAAATTACTCGAACTAGGGTTAATTATGTGGAGGACGTGGAGGTTGAGATTTCCAAAGATAGGCATTGCCCGATTAGGTTTAAGTTGGGAAATTTAAGGTGAAATTTTAGGTTGAAGTCATTGGATATGAGTGGTAACAACAATTCACAAATTAAGGTGAAAATAGAAAGAAAGAAAAAAGGCCCAATCTACTATTGTTGACAATTAACACTCTTTAAGAAGAAATTAAGAAGGAGAAGCAACACACGTAACACAAGTTGAGAATGAATTCCAACCAAGTTTCATCGGCCCAATCAATTAAATGCAAGTTCCTTTTGTAATCAATGCCTGTATTAATTAGCAGGCAAATCAAGCTACATATTGTTCCTCTTCAAATCAATTTCACAATTGCTACACAGTTTATATGAAAACGATCTATTAAGCGTGAGATCTTTAAACTACTCCTAGTTACAACTTACAAGTTGAAAAAATGACTTAATTTATTTTCTATTTTTAAATTGATTATTTGTTTTTTTTCCGAAATACTACATCCGTATCAAAATAATTAGCCTTTTGACCAATCTCACACTTTTTAAGAAAAATAAAAATAAAAAGAAGAATTGTGAAAAAAAAATGGATCAATGGAAAAAAAAGAAAAAGAATAATATGAGAAGTTGGAAGATTAATAAAATATCTTGAAAATCAAGAGATAAATTGATAAAATTAATTTTTTTTTATCATTAACGAGGTTTAAAGGAACAAATATATGATAATGTTGTAATTTATAAAGGGTTTAATGCAATTTATAAAATAAGGTATAGTTTTGTGCAAAATGGCTCAATTTAGGGTTGATTTTGTAAGTTTACCCAAAACAGAAATGTGAACTTTAAGGCTCATAGTCTTTGCTGGAAGACTACAACACGAAGTACCCTGTTGTTTTCATGAATCTTGACTGGAAAATCCTCTCGTTTCCTATAGTTAATAAAACTGTATTCGAAGAAATTAGAACGATACAGAGAAGATTCTGTATTCGAAGAAATTAGAACGATACAGAGAAGATTAGCAAGCGAGCTCTTACTACATCAGAAACTGCAACTATATCAGTTTCATTGCTACAGGCCTGCAAGTATTAGAGACCTACAAACTACAAACTAGTTGCAAGAGTTAAACTATTGAGTTTATGCCGTACGGAAATAGAATTTTCGGGTTCGAATGTGAAGGATCAGAGCAAGAAGAGTCCCAATGGAGCAAAGGGATCCCCAGCTGATGAAAGTCTTTTGGTAACAACTCAAACCGAAGCATGTTTCGGCCCCTCCTGCTCCTTTGCGGTAAACGAAGGCCGAGAAGCTCCCGAAAAGGAATGAGCCTAATGGGATGTTGCCCACCACTATGTTATGGTTCACCCCGAAGTTCTTTGTCCCAAAGAGCTCGGCGGTGACTGAGACGCAAAGGGTGCCTATGGCCCCTGTACAGATTCCGATTATCGACGTGCTGACGTAGAGGGCGAGGTTGCTTCCGTGTAGAAGTACGAAGAATGCTCCTGATAAGGGCACCATCATGGATACAATTGATGCTGGCCCAGGAACCATGACTCCACGCCTGTTGCAAGAAAGCGGAAAATATAAGGGAGGGTGAAGCTCCTACACAATGGTTTAAGCTTTTGAATAGAAGCTGAAGATCGTACCTTGAGCAAATGTAGTACAGAAGGCATGGCAGGAGACGGCCGAAGAAACTGAACGCAGAGGATAATGAGACGAGGGAAGATGTCCTTGAGTACCCCCGGGACTCAGCTATCTGTCCCAGGTTGTTCATAAAGACGAGACCGAGTGTTGCTCCTAAGAAATATACAAAGAAATATAACCAGAAGGACAACCTTTTCACCATCAACCTTGCCCCTATATCCTCCATAACTGCGACATTAGATTCAGGTATGTCGTCGCTGTTCGTGATACTTATACCATCTAGCTGCTTAATTCCGCTCTCCGTATCTTCCTGTACTCTCTCTTCTACTCCTGGACTACTCAGATCACACACTCTAGAGTCCCTAACGGTACCGAGCTTCCCTTTACACATTATTGCTCTCAGATACTCACATAAAGGAACTATAAGTGGTAATGCTAAGCATGAACCAATGCTAACCACATTTACCAAAGGCGAAAGCTTCCCCGAGGCTGATCTCAGAGAGCTATAGATAGCATATAATCCAGTACCCACTGTGATTATGGAGATGACAAGAAAGTGAACAAACCCAACTTCAGATCGTTGCGGCTTTCTAGAACTAAGGCTTCTAACAATAGGTGCAGCTATGACACTAACCAGAATGGGTAGTGCTGAATTTAACAGAAGATAAGCTTGAGCTCTTCCTAAGACCTTAGAGAGAAAAGCATCCACTATGGCTGTATAAATCACGGCACTTAAGCCTGTGTAGCTCGTTGTCAACCCCACCGCCGCCTGCAAATGTAAGGGGAAGTTTTTGACAGCAACAACATAACACACAGTGTTGATCCAGCAAATGCTGTTACCCGCTAAAACATTGAGCAAGAAGATACCCCAGTATGATAGAGATGAAATACGGCGGATAAGAAAGAGATATTGGACCCCATATCCGATCAACCCGAGGGCTGATCCGATCATAAGGACTAGCCATAAAGGTAAATATAGGACAGCAATGCCGGATAGCCAGCCAAAAAGCTTCCCGGCGTCTGAAGCAAATGCAAGGTTGTTCAGCTGAAGCTGTGTCAAGGATAAGAGCTGTTTAAGCTGAGAAGAGTATGCAGGAAAATTGGTGTTTGTTCCATTGATTGATTGAAGCCATATCATTCCCACCAAGCTCAGCCATTGGAGAGTGGTAGAAGACATGACTAAAGATTTTCGAAGCTGAGCATGATATGAAACCAAACACAGGCCTTGCCTTTTTATAACCAAATTTTGTGTGTGGTAGCAGTACAGCCAGTACTAGGAATTGGAAGCAAATGTGAAAAGAGGGAGGCGGAGTTAGAAATGGCGTCAGCTACAGAAATAAATATTGTGGCCGATAGGGCAATATGTGGGTTTATATTAACCACGGGCCTTAGTTTAAATCTTCAGCATGTACAGAAAGCCAAACACTTGGGTATAAATGAATTAATCAGCAGGATAGAATGATAGATATGAATGCACCCATGATCAAACGGGCGAGGTTAATCTGTGGGTACATATCAGGATGGGGGACGGAAGAGATATATGGTGGGGAAGTTGGAAGTTTTTTTAATGCATGAATCTATTTAGCCTCCAATTCTCTTAAGACCCTGACATCATGGATGAGTCAGAACTACGCCAAGAAAATCATTTAGAACCACTCATGTGGAGGCCTAGTCCTGTAAAGATGGTGAGATCATTCTGGCTAAACTTTGTAGACATAACCAAGGCAGGAGCAAACAAATAGACGGTTGTGGACTAGCAGTATTACTAGTGGTGTATAAGATGTTAGAACTAATCAAATAAACTTGTGATTGAGACATCGTGATGGTGAGTGTCAAGTGTCAAAGCCCTAAGTGGCTAGGTTGGAAGTTCCTCTACTATAGAACAACTAGATTATGGAAACCAACTCAGGGGTTCACACTTCACCAAATTTGGTGCTCTCCAAATGGAGTAGGACTATCCCTGACCAGAAGTGAAGTGACCATCTGTACTGTATAAACAGCTTCTGTAAATGTGAAGTTGTTTTGGAAACGAAGAGATAACGGAGCAAAAGGATAAATAAAGATTTAAGCGACTAAAAGATTATCAACTCCTAGTTGTAAATCATGCTGTCAAAAGCAGGATATTTGCAGCTACACCATAATCTGGTAACTTCTGTATTGAAGCGACTAAAAGATTACCGCTAGCTTCTTTTTTCTTTTTTTTGATAACGGGTGCATCCTTGAGGAAATAGATCACTGTTAGCTTGTTTTTCCAACTAAGAGGGATAAATTATATAGGCACCAGAAATGAACAAGTGGGTGTTAAAAAAATATCATACAAAGTTTGGTCCACAATATCATTAAATAGTACAGTGACTGCTGCTATATACATTTGGAACAAGCAGCTGATCAAATTGTAATCACATGGCTGCTGTGAAATATGCCAGAGCACAAGCATGACATATCTCTAGGTTTATTTAAGAGAGAAATCTAAGGTGTCCTAGTGAAATCTTTAGATGGATCATATGTTACATGGCTTACATATATGGATATTTTGTAGTTTTTTCCTCACTCCGACTCTGATCATGTGTTCCCAGGAATGAATGACAGAAAGATGCTAGAAGAAAGAAAGAAAGAAAGAAAGAAAGATGGTCACGTGAATCTTCAAATTCTTACTCCCTCAGTCCCTCTGATCTAAAATAGATGGTTTTTTTGCAAATAAAACGAGTTTTAAGAAATGTTTCAGTTTTCTAAAAATATCAGTATTCTACTAAATTTTTCATCAATTTTATTATTTTTGAATATCCACTACAAAACAAATAATATTTTAAAGTCAATAACACACAAATCAATACAAATTATTACATTCCACTATCTAGAAAATCTAAAAGATCGTCTATTTTTTTATTATCAAAATTTATCCTCTTAACAATCATTGATTTTAGATCGGAGAGAGCATGACCTTGATCCGAAAAAGCATGTCTTCAAGTGTGGGATTTGGTGATAAACAAGCCCAAATTACACAGTACCTTCTATGAGAAACTTTTGTCATTTGGAAGTTTATCACTTTGCACCTGTCATATTCACCTTAGACTCTTAGAGAGAGCCAGAAATTTCCCTTTCTAGAACTAAGTAGAAAAAAATGAGAAATAGGCCTCATTGCTGGTTCAGACGGAAACAAAACACCACAAGGCAATGTTTGAAGTGATTCTTTGAGATCTTCCTACCATTTTCTGGCAAACTAAAATGACAGATAGCGGAAATGAATGCATCCTAATGATATCACACAATTTCAGAACATAGATGAACTTATAGCTTATGACAAGTTCTCATTTCTGGGTACAATCACAGAAAAAAGCATCAATTGCATTTTTCAAGTAGAAAATAAGCAGGAATTCACAACATCTAAGCATGTAATGAGTAAATCTGCGGTACAATTTGTATAAAGGAGTAGATTTGAAGAATCAAATTGAAGATTTAGGCTGCACATTACCTGAATTAGGGTTTCCGACTCCGTCGATTGTTGGCGGGTAAAATTTCATAAGCAGGCTAATGACAACAGAAATCGGAACGGCGAGAGAACCCTACCGTAAATTCAGCCGGTAAGGGTTTCTTTTGTTTTTTTTTTTTTGGAAGCAAGATAAAGTTTAGGTCGGGTCGGCCGCAGCAGAGCCCTTCCTAGCGCGTCCTTCCGGACGAGAACTCTCAGTTCTGGATCATCCTCACAGCAAGCGTCGGCAGGGGAGACATGAGCACTACGCGCAAAGTAGTCGGCCACAACATTCGATTCCCTGAAAATATGACGAATAGTAACATGAGTAAAGGACGAAATATCAGACAGAATATCCGCTTGTAGCAGCTCGATCGGCCAGGGACATTTCCAATCCCCTAATAGGACTTTTATCACCAAAAGATTGTCTCCTTCGATCAGAAGTGTAGACAAGTTCAGCTCCTTAGCCCTTGACAATCCCATCATGAGGCCGAGATTTTCGGCATAAATGACCGAAATATTCGTGCAAACAGATCTGCCAGCCGAGACAACTAAACCGTCAGAGTCGCGGATGACAAAACCATAAGACGAGTTACCATTTTGGATCATCGAACCATCGAAATTTAGCTTGTAACTATTCGGTGGTGGTTTGTCCCACTTCCCGGACCGATCTTGTGGCCTGGCTTTCGATCCACTAGTACTAATTGGCTGGTCGAGATTGCTCCTACGATAGTTAGGTATGGGGGTCAAAGGGCCAGATGGATCATCATCTAGAAGCTTTGATTGTTTCCAAATGTGAGTAGTAGTGCTGTGTAACAGTAGGATTTCATTAACTGTTACCTTCTTCGTGTGTTCGAAAACAAGTTGATTTCTAAAAAACCACATGGCCCACCATGCTGAGGCTAGAGTAGCAAAGGAGGTCGACCCAATCGCAACTTTGATCGCAGTAAGAGGAAAAACATAACCCATGCCACCAGCAGAAATATGTCTAGGGATATGGATATGTAAAGCTTTACGTAAAGCAGTAGCCATAGGACATCGAAGGAGAATATGATCCCTCGATTCATTTGTATTGTCACAGAAGGTGCAACCAGCAGGTACAACGACATGCGACCTCTGTAGTCTTGTCTTAGTCGGTAGACCGTCCCTGGAGATTTTCCATAGAAAATGTCGTACCTTACTGGGAACATCGAGACTCCAGATCCAAGCACAATCGAAATCTTGCGACCCGATGTGTGCAGATAAGAAGGAGTTGGCGGAGACGGTTGAGAACCAGCCATTTTTGCTTGGCCCCCAATACAGACGGTCTGAGATCGGATTACTTGGTAAGGTGATACCCATAATGTGGTTTATATCATCATGTGTCAGCAAATTTTTTAGTGCGTCCTCTATGAATGGTTTGTTCCATTGTCTGTTTGAGATGAAATGAGCCACCGAAACGCTTGCAAGCTGAGCCGGTATGGGGATCAATGTTTTGGAACTCAACGGCTTCTCAAAAGCCCAATTATGGGACCAGAAATCAATAGTTTCTCCATTTCCAACCCGCCATTGAAGACCCGGGAGGAACTGATGCCTGATGGACATAAGGCGGGACCATTGCCAAGAGGTATTACCCTTTTTGTTATAACTATAAAGGTCGTTCCCTTTCAGGTATTTATGTGAGATGACTCGAACCCAAATGTTGTCTGGTTCTACAATGATCTTCCAAAGAAGCTTCATTTGTAGCGCAATATTCATAGATTCCGCTTTATGAATCCCTAACTCACCTTTCATCGTGTCTGAACAGATCTTGTCCCAACTAATAAGTGGCGTAGCTTTTGCGGTTTTGTTCCAAAAGAATTGTCTATACACTTTGTCAAGTTCGTGAAGAACGTGGGAGGGTAGAAGGAAAGCTTGCATTAGAAAAATTGGTTTGGCACTCAAATTTGCCTTGATAAGCACCCGGCGCGCTTCGACAAGAAAGGTTGGATGCTTTCCATTTTGTGAGCTGGTTTCTGGTCTTGAGGACCACATCAGCGAAGGTATCCCTATTAGTCCTGCCCGTTGACTACAGGGCAGCCCAAATATTTGTCAAAATTGTTTGCTTGTGGAATACCAAGTACGGCAATTTTCGAAGCTATTGCGGCAGCAGTTGTGTTTGGAGATGCCTGGAAACTGGATTTATGCAGATTTACCTTCTGTCCTGAAATTAGACAGTATCTGTCTAGAATAGACAGTACCGAAGTACATGCCGATTGGGATGCTTTGCAGAAAATGAGAATATCGTCAGCAAACGCTAAAAAGGGAATCTTGAATCCCGTACGACCAAAACAAATGCCTAGGTCCTTACTAGCAAGGCCTTGGTTGTGCAGTGTACGTGCTAGTACCTCCGATGCTAGGATAAAGAGAAAGGGGGAGAGTGGGTCTCCTTGTCTTAAGCCTCTGGTGGGTTGGAAAACCGTGGTAGGTTCATCATTAACCAGGACCGAGTAGGATACAGTTGAAATGCATTCTTTTATTTTATTGATGAATTGATCTTTGAATTCGTACTTGGATAGAACTTGGAACAGAAACGGCCATTCAATGCGGTCGTATGCCTTTTCCATATCAAGCTTAAGGGCAACCATGCCCGTTTTGCCTTTCTTTAAGCGGAAAGAATGCAAGGCTTCATGAGCAATCAGAATATTGTCCTGAATAGCTCTCCCTTTTGTGAAAGCTCCCTGTAGGGGATGTATCAGTTTGTCAAAAAATTTCGTTAGCCGTGCTGAAATAACTTTAGCTATAATTTTATAGATTGTAGAGCATAAACTGATTGGTCTGTAGTGGTGTACGGCAGTTGGCACGTCACATTTTGGGAGAAGCGTGATGAAAGTATGGTTCGTCTGGCGTAGTAACCTACCACTGTTGAAGACGGCCTTAACGGCCTTTATTACAAAAGGGCCCACAGTGGGTCAGAACTTTTGATAGAAACCAGCTGGGAAGCCGTCAGGTCCCGGAGCCTTATCTGGGCTCATAGCAAAAACAACCGCTTTTATCTCATTGTTTGTAACAGGAGCAGATAGCATATCATTATCAGTCTGAGTAACCAGCGATGGGATAACCGCTAGGTCTGGAGATAAATCCGGAGCAGAATTCGAAGATGCTCTGAAACGAGCCTTGAAATCGCGAACAAATTCTTGTTGGATTGTGTGGAAATCAGTTGTGGACTGACCACCTGGCAGTAGGATAGACTTGATCATTTTCCTGCCCCTTTTCGCAGTGGCGATCTTATGAAAATAGCCTGAGTTGGAGTCATTTAGTTTTGTATGTTTAACTTTAGCCCGCTGGCTCCAGTAGCGCCGGTGAAAATCGAGCATGCGCTCTCTTTTGTTGAGTAGTTGTTTAAGGATTTGGACATCCTTGCAGTTGTAATTTAAGAAAAGCGATGTCTGTAAACTAAGGAGCTTTTGATCCGTTACAAGGATTTGGTTGTGAATATTGCGTACCGTATTCTTATGCCACGTTTTGGAAAGTCGTTTAAGAACTTTTGCCTTGTGAAGCAATTTAAACATCAAGGAGCCTTGTGGGTTCGCCCTCCAAGCCTGCGAGACTATGTTTCTGTAATCAGCCCTTGATGCCCAAGCCAAATCGAATTTAAAAGGTCTGTTTTTGGGTTGAATGTTGTGGCGAAAGTCTATGGAGATCGGAGCATGATCAGATCGTGTAAATGGATGGATCTGAGTGCGCAGTGACTCGAAAATGGTAAGCATGTCCGTGTGGATGAGTAGGCGGTCAAGTTTTTCTAAACAAAGGACCACCTCATTCGATTTCCGTTGCCAGGTAAACTGGCCCCCAATAGAAGGTATTTCTAGTAGTGATAGGCTGTTCTTTAAGTCTAGTAAACGTGTGAATCGGGCGTTTGAAGGGTAGGCACCTCCAAGCTTATCAGCTGGGATGGCTATTTCATTAAGATCACCCATAATACAGTAAGGAATGACAAGTGACTGAATATAAGGGGTGATTGTATCCCAAAAAGTTGCTTTACGCCGCTCATCTAGAGGGGCATAGACCACCAGAAAAGCGAACGAGCGCTTCATAGCGTAGTCTGAGTAGTTGAAATGAATGAATCGGTGCTGAACCGAAATAAGGTCTATGGAACCTTGTGTCGCAGAGAAATCTTTCCATAGAAGACAGATTCCCCCGGAAAAGCCAATCGCTGGATCAAAAGCTACATTCGTGAACCCACACTTACGCAGTGTACTTTCAGAAGGAACCTTGTCAGTCTTAGTTTCTAAAAGAGCTATAACGTTTATACTATTATTTTGGCAGAAAATATCCACATTTGTCCAGAAGTTACGGCTCCGGATGCCGCATGAATTCCATGTACAGATATTCATAAAAACCTTATTGGGCTAACAGTTTGTACTAATCTAGGAGTGACTGGCTCATTTTTTAAGCAAGAAACCATAATAGAGATGGTTCTGTTGCAATAAACGCGTTTTTGAAGTCCGGTTATGGTTATAAAACCTGAGTAAGAAGAATCTGTGTAAGGGATATCTCGGCCAGAAACCCAACTTTTGATGGTAACAAATTCATGATTAGGCATCACGTTGGGTATTGGTAAACTGATCCGGGTTTGCACCTGGCTCACGAAGGAAACCAGATGGCCCCTATTGACCCATGTCGATGGGTTGTATAAGCCGTGGGCGTGTTTCCCCGCAGTTGGTGTGCTATCCGAGTATGTGTTGAGTACAGGGATGCCGACTAGGAGGTTTGGGGTCTTAATGATTGGTCTGCAACTATGAATAAGTGAGCTATGTTTTGTTAAGAATAAAATCCGGCCTTTGTATAATATTAGGTTGTGTAAACCCATCCCGTTTGAGCTAGTCATGCTGAAGACTAAATTAAAACCATCGGTCAGTTCGTATGCTTTAACAAATTTGGGTGTATTAATGAACCCAATTTTTTTACTGATAAGTAACCTTTGTGAGGTGAATAAGTCCGGTAAGGACAACGAGATTAGCGAGCCCGGTTCGGACCATACACTGAGCAACCTATCAGCACATAAAAATGTAATTACATGAATAAGGTAGAGCATAATATAAAGGGCCAACCCAATAAAAGTAATGGCCAAAGGTGGACATTACTTGTGATGAAAATAGATTACATTGAAGTTCAAGGTAACCCAGCAGTGGATACAAAATGGAATTGAATCAAAGAACAAACCCAAATTCATCAAAAAAGAAGAAAGGCAGCGTAAGGAAGCCAAACTCCTAGCAACTAACATCTTGTTAACTTGCAAAACAAGCGAGACCAATGAAATCCAACACAGGACACGCAGCTTGTATAACATAAAAGCCGGGAGCACATAGCAGTGCAATGGACGTCAACCCCAGGCTAGGATGCAGCCACCCACAACACCGCCGAGGGCACCCAAAGCAATCCAGCAGCCAAAGGCAAGAGAGCAGTACCTGAAATCAAACGACAGCAAGGGACAGACCACACCAAACCCACAGTAGAGGAAAAGGCTAGAGTGCAATTGACTGATTGAAGGTATAAGGTAAAGGAATGAGCCATCAAAAAAAGTAAGAAACCAAAGCCGAAGAGAGTGGTGGGATGGCAGATCCCCACAACCTTTTGAGGTAACACAATTAGGCCATTCAAAGCTCAAGAAACCTGAATCAGGGTAGCTGATAGAGAGAAGGAGACTGACCTTGCCACAGGCGCCAAGTCTAGGCGATCCGCTGGTAGAGCAGAAAAAGCGAATCCAAAAGGTACCAACCTGAGCATACCAGGACCTGCAGCAAGAAAAAAACAACCAACAGAACAAGGTAGAAGAGCGCCTCATCCACATCCAAAGTCCTTGGGCTTTATTGATAGCGGAGATTAAATAACGGAGAGTAATAGATAGCTTGGGGCTGCTGATTTGAATCAAAACGAATGTCCTGTGAAAGCGATTTCCACCTTCATGATGCTGGTAAGCAAGGACAGTAACCTTATGTGTGAATAAAATGTACCAAAACGAAGGCAGTAACCAAAGACAAACCACACCTGAGGGCAATCTGCAAAACCAACAAAAACCACAAGCAGAAACACAAACACCAGTCGCAAATGCGACAGTAACAGCCGATGAGGCAGATCGGGCTACACTCGACAAGAGTCCAAATCGAAATCGATAAAAATCCGGGTGGGATCTTCTATTCATTAAGTGAAACCGAAGCGGGTAGCTAGCGATTTGTAACAATCGGAAGGCTTTTTGAAGGCAATGGAGGCACCCAAAAATCGGGGTTACCGATATAAATCTCATATATTCTTTAGGATCGATTGTATAGGTATGGCGCTGGTAGGCCAAAACAAAGTGATTGTAGTCAAAAACCGTGATTGTAGAATCATATAGGGTAGATAATACCTGATTTGAGGGGTTTCTGATGTATAGGTAGATGAGACGGCAAACGCCTAACCTCACAGATCCGCCAGAAAGCAACTGTCCACCACAGAGCCGCCACCGGATCCGCCAACGCGAAGCCCAAAACCAACGGCCGACCGAGAGCCAAACGCCGCCAGAGCCATCGACCAAAAACAGATCTTTACTCTGTTTAATTTGATTTGTAGAAGCTTTTTGATTTCTTTCATACTTTTCAGATTTGCGGGAGCGACTCGCTCTTTTGTTTCTTGCGCTCTTGGTTGGAGAGGGAGGCTTGTGCTGATTGATTGCGGTGGCCGGAGGCCCGACGATTGGCGTTTGGGCCGAAGTGCTGGTGGCGGCGGGCTGAGAACTAGGGTTTAGTTTCACGGAGCGTTTGCTGAATTCCATTTTCTCACCGCCTGTAACATTGTTAATTGTTACAACTTTCCCCTTCTCGGTAAGGGTTTCTGTTCGCGGTAGAAACTTCCTTTTTTCTTGCCCAAATGGCCAATTTGCGTTTGACACAAATTCTAAATGCAAAATATTTTCAAACTTTTCCTTTGTAAAAAAATATATTTAAAAATAAGAGGAGAATTTAATTTCTAACGTTATGAAAGATATTTTTTTAATTGAAATTGATAGAGGTATATAGATGCAAATTAAATTTTAAGGTGAGATTCCTCGAGGATATTGTTGGATAAATGAGGTTTTCTTTAAAAATAAATAAATATATGTTATATTTATTATTTATAGTAGTTCAAAAAAATCGATAAAAATATAACTTTTGTATTGGATATTTTGGTTCTTGCATAATTAAAAAAAAGTATGTTTTCACGTATTAGCAACTCAAATACTAGTGTGTAAAATTTTATATGTCAGCATAATATAATACTCTAAGACCAAAAATCGTATAAGTTCTTAGTTCAGTTTAATCGGATTCAATCGTTTTACCTCTAAAATGGGATATATGACTCATTTAAGATGAATCCTTCCATTTACAATAGACTATATTTTCAAGACGATTTCAACCCAAATCTCTTATTATGAGACGTAGCCTTACAAACACCACGTAAATTTCAAATTATTAGGTTATATGTTGAATGAACAAATTATATTTCTAATTTATACACTCCCTAAAACTCAAGGTATTAATCCCCTAATTCAAATTAAGTGTTGTTTAAGACTTTAGAATTTTATTTAAAATAAGTGTTAATTAAATAATTTACTTTAAATTGTGCCAAAAGCTAAAATGAAGTATCATTTGGATAGGAGGAAGTATATAAACTCTAAGAAAATTAATTAAAAAATAACTAAAATAATTATGAAGAATATTTTCCAATAAACAAAACTTACAATAGTCAATTAGTTTGACTTGAAGGCAAAGTATATGTTCAGAGGTGACCAGATTGACCACCACGAGCAAAATTGAAAACCCCCCAAAAAGCTTTTGTGGTCGTTTAGCGTTGGCGTCACCGGCGACCAAATCAGACCCACGGCGAATCAATCTCATCCAAAATTCGCTTCCAGAAATTGATGTATCCACTTCACACCGATCAAAAAGTGTTGTTCTAATCTCGCGGGATTCCAATTGGATGGTAATTGAAGCTGTGGATCAAGGGATTCCCCAAATTCCCTTCGATCTCTTCGTGAAGAAGAAATGTAAAGGATTCCTCAACATCACCAACCCCTTCAAATCCCCGGTTTACCTGGTCCAGGCCGCCGCTTGCTCCGATCACCGCCGGCGCAATCGCGTCTTGGTCGATCCATCCGGCGTCACTCTGATCTCCATCCACCGCAACGAAGTTAGATTCTTTCCCTCGGCGTGGTAGTTTTGTGAAACCCTAAGCTGCGATTGATGATTCCTTGTTTGTAGGATGGATCTTGGCGAGGATTTAAAGGCGATGAGGTTGCAGGTGAGAATCTGGTGTTCAGAGTGGAGAGAACACTCAACACGTTCGATCGGGTCGAAATGGATGCTTTCATTGTTCGCCAGAACGGGGAAGATTCCGTTTTTAAGTTGAGAGGTAGCGTTTTCTGGAGATCCTGCACCATCTACCATGAAAATTCGCTTGTTGCTCAGGTACAATACTCCCAATTACACATCTGAAATTGGCGATTTATGATCTGTATTTCAATCTAGAGTGATTTTGTTCGTCAATCTGTGTATGCAGACAAGTATGATGTACACTCTTGGATTTCGAAAGATTTTTGTCAGCAGAGATAAATTCAGGATAACAATGTATCCTGGATTTTCTGACTATGCCATTGTAGTTGCCTTGGTTGCTGTATTTTTGGATGGAAGAAAATAGATCATCCTACAGCTGACATCTGCATTAACCATTTGAAGAATAAGGGTGCATAGTGCATACAACTAACAGTTATGAGCTCTTTGACTGTGAGATCTCCTTAAAGATGAATGTATTAATCTCATTCTCAGTCATGGATAATCACATCTATGAGTTAGATTCAGATATCCTTGTCGGATTCGAGAGCTATATGTTCATGGAGTACATTCCATTGCAATGTATCATGTTATCAATTACTCCCAACTTCAATTGAATTCATTTGGGTTTTATGTCTATTGATGTTTATAAAGTATAAACCCGTTCTGTTAATGTCTACGTCGATGCTCACTTCCTTTCATATTGCAAAAGGTGCAATGGTGTACATCGTCATCCTGTCAGAATGGACAATGTTGTAAACTATAAGCAGCGGGTTTGGAGTGCTTCTGATCTTAGGTGCTCAATGATGAGAAGTGAAATTGCCCTGAACAATAAAGTAATTTTACTCGTTCGTTCGCTTCGCATCACGTAAGTCAGTTATGACGCGTCGAGCTCTTTGGATATATCATATATCGCTTCTGGCCCTCTGCATAATCCTTCAAGTAGAGCTTATGTTCAATCATCTGTGCTGAAAAATGAAAGCAACTCACAAAGCAACCAAATTGCACCTGATCAGCATTCAACACCGAAGTTTAATGGGCCTAATGGGCTTTGGGTCAAGCAATAGAAAAAACAAGGTGCATACTAAGCCCAAAATGAGTACATTTATTGGGCTTGATGAGGCCAAGCTTCTCTTTTTATCACCTTCTTTTATCACCCATGACTTTTATATTTTGGTTTTATACTTTGGGGTTTTTAATTTGGGTAATTTTAAGTTTTTTTTTCCTAACAGATTTTTCATCTCGTTTTTTAAAATAGAAAAGTCGTAAAAAGTAAGTTTCATGAATGTAAAGCATTTTTCAAAATTAAATACCTTTCAAATATTCGAAATGACGAAATTGTTGATTTCAAGTATGAATAATTTGGAGAGTATGTGTTTTATTTCTCCAAAAAAAAAATTGAAAAATCTATTAGAGATTATCTAAGGGCTCGTTTGGTTAAATGTAGGAATTTCAGTTCCTAGGAACTTACGTCATAGGCAGGGGCGGATCTACATGTATGAATGGGGATGCTCAAGCATCCCCAAAATAAAAAAATTATTTTTATTTTTAGTGTTAATTTCTTCATTTTTTTCGTCAAGCATCCTCGACCCGGGAAAAAAATTACAAAAGAAATTTTTTTTTTTACCCTTAAATATTCTCGGAATGATGAAAATTTTACCTTCAAGTATCCCCGGAATGACGGTCCAGGATCCGCCCCTGGTCATAGGAAATAGAATTCCTATGAATTCTACTTCTCGGGAAGTATGAAAATATGTTTGTTTGCAAATAAATTCTCATGAACTGAATTACTGCATTTTGTTTGGTTGAACACGGATATTTGACAGCAATTGGTTTTAAATTACCTTTATAACCTTCATATATAAATAAATTCATCTTGTTAATGTGGACAAATTAGAGATTTTCTTTATAAAATAAATAAAATATTTGGGGAAGAAAAGGGGGAAGTAGATCTTACCCACCCCCTCTTAGTAAGTTGAATTCCTCCATTTTGTAGGAATTCCAATTCCTAAGAATTCTAATTCCTGTGTTTTTTAGTTTAAAAATATTGTACCAAACACATATATTGAAAATCAATTCCTAGGAATTTATACTTCCCGAGAAGTGAAAGTGTAACCAAAAGATGTCTAAGAACAATGACAAATTCCTAAATGGAAAAACAAATGAAAGTGGCTATGCTTTTTTTTTTATGCCAGCAGTCTTGCCCATTTATCGAAATCTAATTTTAAAACTATTTATCTAAATAACAATGTCAAAATCCTATAAAATAATTCTTAAAATGTCCAAATTACAATATTTAGAAGAATCTTACTTAAATTAAAATGGTTAACCTAAGCTTATATTGTCTCATCACTATTTTCTGATAATAATAATAAAGTAAACAAAGCTTACTAACCCTAATTTAAAGATCAAATTGAAACAAAGTAGCAGCTCAGAATTTTCTAAACCAAGACCCAAACGTTCGATCGTAGGAAGTTTTTCTAACCCTACTTTCGACACCATAATATAATTCATTTGTGATGCGTCAATCAGGTCATTTAGGTCGAGCTCTAATCAGTTATTCCGATTAAGTTAGTAATTAACCATTAGCGATAAAAAGGTTGGAATTCGAGGCAAAATTGCAACTTGCAAATATGAATATTTATACTTCAAATTGATGTAAATTGAATGTGAGGCCTCACATGGAGTACCGAAAGTGACAGGCACAGCTCATTACCAGCTAGCTGACACCCCCATCTTCTGGGACTGGGAATCTCTGAGAGATCGATCAACCCATTTTTTCTTTGTTAAATGGTTGCTTAATTTCCCGACAATATCCAATAATTTCCCTATTTTTATTATTTTCTGCTTGCTTATTGGTTCTTATCTGGTTCAGACATTTTAATTTAATCTATTACTGTAATGATTTAATTTCTTCTTATCTTTAGTGCGAAGTACATACAAGCATATACTGTATATTCTTCTACATTGTACTTGTTTTGTATTGATTGAGCATCTTGCTAATACAGTACTGATTTTCAAGAAATTAAATGAGGTACTCCCTCCGTTCCAAATTAAGTGTCGTTTGTCTTTTTCTGCACGTTTTTTGAGGAGATAAAAACACTATAAAATACGGAGTATTATTTTTTTAATCAATTTTTTTAAATAATTTCATACTTGGTATTCATAAGTATAAATTTATAAAAACAAATTCATTAAAAAAATAATATTTTATATAGTTTTTACCTTCTTAAAATGCGTGTCGAAAAGTCAAACAACTTTTATTTTATGACAGAGGGAGTAGGTTTTAGTGTATTGGTCAAGTTGTCTTATTGGCATAAAATAATAATATTGCAATAATCCTATTCCTAGGCATATGTTAATATTTTCTTATTTAAAAACTATTTTCTAGATTGTAAACTCTAAACCTATGAAATAATTTTTTTTAAATCAAAACTTAAAAAAAATGTAAGAATTAATTTTCAGATCGAGCTTATATAACATAAATAATTTTTCTAAAAAAAATTGCTAGAAAAATCTGAAATTAAATGATGTTGCACAATTGAGTTTAAAAACAGTGCATATCTAAATCCAGATTTTTAATATGATGAGTAGGTATAGAACAGATTCCAATAAGCTGAAAACAATTCAAAAGTGATTTCATAAGTTGAATGAAATCTGGAACGAATATCTTGAAGATCTCCAGTTCTTGTTCTTGTGTACATTTGGTGATATATAGGACCACTTTAATTTTTTGCATACATACATGGCATGATTCATGTTAATTAATTTTTAAAATTATTTCGATCCTTAATTAGGGTTCCTAAAGTTGCTTACATACAGCCTTTTCATCTTTTTTTTTTAATTTTTATTTCTTTGAAAAATAACAAGAGTAATTATAAAGATATTAACTGATGAGCTGGTAGATCTACTTGAGATACGATCATACCTAAGCAATTGAACGAACTAACTTCCGATCTAAATTTATTTATGTCACAGATTTATACCCCAATAGATTAAAAAAAAGTCCAACAAATCTAGTATGGCTCGTTCGGTTTAACACAGGAAGAACAATTTATAGAAAGTAACTTCCCGGTAATTGAATTCCTACGAATTGTACTTTCCGGAAATCAAAAAAATATGTCTGGTTGGATTTTAGATTGTATGAATCAAAACAAGAGAATAGGAATTTTCTAATTATAAAAGATGGAATTGCAACTTGGGAGGTAGGTAAATTAAATCCCTCCAGAATGGAGGAATTTAAATTATTAGGAATTTAACTTTCTGGGTTTTTCTGTGATAAAAAATCCAACCAAACACATGTAGTTTATCTACTTCTTGAGTTTTTCTACTTCCTGGATTTTTTAGTTGCCAATCAAACGAGCTCTAACTATTATTTCACATCTTCCACCCCCATATGTCTGATCTCCCAGTAGTCTCCCACCCACCTCTTATTGGGCAAGTGCACCATGCGCTAACGGCTAACCAAGTCGAGTAGTGAGACATTAGATCGAAGGGGTAGCTCAAACTCACCGACTTTTATAAAAAGCTTGGATTCTTTATAATATCAATGTGAGATCGATTTATCATTTCACATCTTCCACATAGACTACTAGCTAGCACATATGCCCCGTGCACACAACCCCCAGTTACGAGTCTCAATGAATTTCAGTATAATATCAAAGCAGTAAAGTCAAATAGTATAACTATCGATTATAGGATAGCTAGCTAAAAAGAGAATGATATGGTAAATCAATTGTCCAATTATTAACTAGAGACACCCTTAATTGCACTTATGCATGGGATTGTGTTGATGTGTGAATTAAGATATAAAAAGAGTCATACATCGAAATTGTGAACTAAAAAACAAATCTAATATATATAAGTTGATGAACTACTTCTCGTATTGTCAATTTATTTTAGGATGAAAGTTCAATAGTGTTCGTATATTGAGCGTGCTACTAGCGCATGTACGCCCATACATATCCATATACATATGACCTTTGTTATGACTTGTGAGTTCTAATGAATTTATATGTTGTAAATGGAAACAAATGTTTTTATGATTTAGTGGTTTTATTTATGCATGATATACAAGTTGAGATTCGTTTATAGCATTAACCTGAGTCCATATCCTTTACAACCCCTGGTGCACCACTAAATTATTTCGGAAATAAGTTTACTTTCAAAAAGTATACTAACATTCCACGTACTTGTATTTATATGTTTATAAAATTTTATTTAAAAAAATTTATAAAATTAAAAGATCAATTATATTAGAAAATAAATTTTATGTTTTTTTTAAAGCATGATTTTTTCCAAAAAAAAGTTTATAAACATGTAAATACAAATAGTAAATATATTTTTTAAATTTTTTTAAAATTAAAATTATACCCGAAATAATTTAGTCGTACAGAAGTTGTTGTAGTGGATCCAGACTCCATTAACCGATTAACATGCTTGTATATAGAGAGTATCAACCACATTAATGATGGATGTGTGTAGATTTTAGGAAAGCAATTTGTGGAACGATTTTCTGTATTTCTCACCAAGGAGATCTGAACGATCTACACTATATATATACACAGTTAAGAACATAACAAACTAACTAAGCTAACTAACCACTACTCAAGCTCCTAATCTGACTTCTAACCATCATCAAGTAATTGGAGCCTACTAGGCCGGCCCACTTGACTAATCAACGAGGAACCCAAAACCAGTCCATTCTGAATCCCAACTTTCGACACCAAAGATGTTACTCCTGTGTCTACATCCCCCCCGCAAGCTGGACGGAGGGGAAGACGAAGACCAAGCTTGGAGCACATGATGTGGTGAAGTGCAGCTCCAAGGGGCTTAGTAAATATATCGGCTAACTGCAGACCCGAAGGAACGAAAGAGGTGTGTATGAATCCATCTTGAACCATTTCGCGGATGAAATGCCCGTCAATCCTGATGTGTTTGGTACGCTCATGGAACACTAGATTGACGGCGAGTTGGAGCGCAGCTTTATTGTCACAATGCAGATCAATTGGTAAACAAACAGTAACGTGAAGATTAGATAGCAAACTATGAAGCCAAACAAGTTCACTAGCAACCGCCGACATACTTCGGTACTCACTTTACGCTGTAGACTTGGATACCGTTTTCTGTTTCTTGGTCTTCCAAGACACCAAAGCATCCCTAAGGAAGACGCAGTAGCCAGAAAGGGATCGAGCTGTGAAGGCGCAACTGCCCCAATCAGCGTCGCTGTAAGCAATGGGTTGCAAAGTGGATGTCGAAGGATAGAACAGACCAAAATTAAAAGACCCCTTTAGATATCGAAGCAAATGCAAAACCACATTCATATGGGGTTGGCGAGGTTCAGCAACAAACTGGTTGAGTTGTTGTACGGTATAAGTAATATCGGGTCGGGTGAGGGTGAGGTAAAGAAGGCGACCAATCAACCGACGATACCGTTCCGGATCAGCACATGGCTCTCCATCAGTAGGAGTAAGCTTGAGACCCTGTTGCATAGGGAATTTTGCCGGTTTGCACTCTGTAACACCAGCCCCATCAAGGATATCAAGCACATATTTGCGCTGATTAATCAGAATTCCTTCCGCTGATCGAGCAATCTCCATTCCGAGAAAGTATCGGGCAATACCAAGGTCTTTTATAGTAAATTCATAATGCAGATCAGCCTTCAATTTTGTAATTTCAGAAGGGGAATCACCAAGCAATAGCATGTCATCGACGTAGACGAGAGCAATTGTCAAGCTGTCCGGCAGTCCTTTCACAAACAATGAGTGATCATAAGTGGACTGACTATATCCTTTGCCAACCAAGAACCTGGTGAGGGCAATGTTCCATTGGCGACTAGCTTGCTTGAGTCCGTAAAGAGAACGTGTGAGCCTACAAACTTGTCCAGGCAAAGCACTATTGTACCCAGCCGGAGGAATCATATAGACCTCCTCATCTAATTCCCCATGTAGGAATGCATTATTTATATCGAGTTGATGAAGATCCCAATTCCGAGCTGCAGCTAATGCCATGATAACTCGAACTGTAGGAAGCTTGGCGATCGGAGAAAATGTGTGTTTATAATCCTTGTCTTTCACTTGATTGTAGCCCTTGGATACCAAACGAGCTTTGTGTCTTTCAACCGAACCATCAACCCGATACTTGACTTTGAAAACCCATTTACAACCTATAGGTTTCTTTCCCGGGGGTAAGTGAGTAAGAATCCAAGTCTTGTTACACTCAAGAGCTTGCAATTCCTTTTCAATAGCAGCTTCCCACTCAGGATGGCCTTGAGCTTGCTCAAATGTATGAGGTTCAAAGGTCTGGAAAACAGCAGCTAAGGACATCACAAATTCAGAAGAGTAGTGGTTGAGATGCTGAGAGCTGAACACAGCAAACGAAGATGACAGTCTAGTGGAAGAGCTGGGTTGATCTCTACGAGAAGGAAGATTGAGGCATACAAAATCCTGCAACCGGGAAGGAGGGACAATAGGACGAGTAGATCTACGAATGGCGTCATCACGTTGAAGAGGAGCACCATGTTCTTCAACAACAGGAGCAGAAGATACCTCATCTTCTCTACTCGAACTGGAAATGGAATCAGAAATATGAGGAATAGGTGGAGCATTTTCGGACGAGGAGGATGGAGCTATATGATTATCAACATAATCACTCCAATAAGAAACGGTTGCTGGGTTTACAATAGGCAGAGATTGATCAGAAGGAGCAATATCCCTGGGTTGCTTATCTCGGAAAGGAAAAATAGCTTGTAAGCTTTCTGATGTGGTGGATAACCAACAAAAATGCACCTTCTTGCAGCAGGTTCAAATTTATCACGATGAACCTTACTCTTGGAAGCAAAACATAAGCAACCTATAACCCTTAGTTCATCATAAGTAGGCAACCTCTTAAACAGAACTTCATAGGGTGCATGACTTACCTTCAAGAACTGATGAAGGTAACTTGTTGATGATATATGTGGCACTTAGCACACATTCTCCCCAAAAACGCAGAGGCAAGTTAGCATGAACCCTCAAAGATCGAGTTGTCTCGATCAAGTGCCGATGCTTTTGCTCTACTCTTCCGTTTTGCTGTGGCACTTCAGGCACTGAGCGCTGGTGAATGATGCCCTTCAAGGCAAAGAATTCACTGCACCTTCTTTGTATGAATTCGGTGCCATTGTCGGTCCTTATGACCTTGACAGAAACACCAAATTGATTGGCAACTAAAGCAACAAAGCTCTCAATCAATCTGAATACCTGCAATTTATCATTCAACAAATACGTCCAGGTACACCTGGAATGATCATCGAGGATGGTAAGGAAGTACTTAGCACCCGAAATCGATGCAACCTTATACGGACCCCAAAGGTCCATATGTACCAAAGCAAACGGTTGAGCTGCAATCGAATGACTCACTGAAAACGGCAATCTATGATGTTTAGACAAAGCACAAATGTCACAGTGGAATGTTTTGACAGCTGAGCTATCATACACTGAAAGTAATCTCATCTTTTCCAAAGATGTATGACCTAAACGAGCATGAATAATATCCAAATTGTCACTTGCTCCGCAAGCATTAACAATTTTATTGAAATGAGAACCTGAAGGATTGTCACAACAACTCCCAGCACCACCAGTCTTCAGCTTGTAAAGTCCTTGATCAGCCCATCCCTTAGCAACAATCTCCTTAGTGGAAAGGTCCTGAAGAACACAAGCAATAGCATTAAATCTGAGTTCCCTAGTGCCATCAAACAACAACCTCGAGACTGACATGAGGTTGTGATTGAAGTCAGGCACATATAGCACTTTGTAGATCACAAAACCATCAGAGACAGCTACAGTTCCAGCATGCCTGACTGTTTTGATGGATCCATCGGGTAACCCAAGCAAGACCAATTTATCAAGCGCATAAAACTCCTTAAAAACAGACTTATCGAAAGTGATGTGATCTGTAGCACCTGTATCGATGATCCATATGCTCTTATCACCCTTTCGTTTCAAGTAAGTTGGTGGTGTGTGAATATTACCTGCGAAATTGACCATAGAATGGTCATTGTCTCTGTCTGTCATATCAATCTTCCCTTTACTTTTCATCATCTTCGTTATCTCGTGATATACAACATTTACAACTCCAGAGTCCACCTTCTGATGGTTTCCTGAATCGAATGGAGTGTCTGCAGCCGATACCACATCCTATATCTAAGCCACGAAATTCCTTCCTTGCTGATTGCTCTGAGTGTTCCTATTATCCCGGGGGCCAGTGTACCAATCGGGATACCCTATAAGCTTGAAGCAAGACTCTCTCAAATGTCCTTTTTCTCCACAATGATAACACTTCCTATCATACTTAGTTTTCTTAGTCTCCCTCTTTCCAGAATCAGACTTAGAACTTTCTCCCTTGCAATTCTCACTTTGCTTTGGTTGAAAGTTCCTTCCAACAGCCAAAGCACTTGAGTCAACAGTGCTCGACGAACCATCCCCTCCTGTAACCTCTTTCTGTCTCTCTATTTGCAAAACCATAGACAGAATCGAGCTACGAACGTGCTCGTAAGTATCAGCAAGTCCCATAAGACTCTCTCAAATGTCCTTTTTCTCCACAATGATAACACTTCCTATCATACTTAGTTTTCTTAGTCTCCCTCTTTCCAGAATCAGACTTAGAACTTTCTCCCTTGCAATTCTCACTTTGCTTTGGTTGAAAGTTCCTTCCAACAGCCAAAGCACTTGAGTCAACAGTGCTCGACGAACCATCCCCTCCTGTAACCTCTTTCTGTCTCTCTATTTGCAAAACCATAGACAGAATCGAGCTACGAACGTGCTCGTAAGTATCAGCAAGTCCCATAAGAAACTACATCAGCCTAGCCTTTGCCTCCTTATCAATTAACCTTCTCACAACAACACACCTACACTGTGTTAAAGCTCCACATTCACAATTAATACTGCCTTCCAGCGCCATCAATTCATCCCAAATCCTCTTCAGTTTGCTGAAATAGGCTGCAACCGACAAGTTTTCCTGCCTGACATTAGCCAATTCTCGGTGCAACTGGTAAATCAATGGCGCATTGGACTCGGAGAATCTCTCAGCTATCTCGTCCCAAAGCTCTCTAGCGGATTGAACGTACATGAAGTTCTCAGCAATTTCGGAATTCATAGTGTTGATAATCCAACACGTCACCATGTAATGCGCCCTTAGCCACTTGTCATAGTCTTCATCAACCTCACTCGGTTTCACACAAGCTCCAGTGATAAAACCTAATTTCATCTTAGCACCTAAAGCCATATGTATTCCTCTACTCCAACTAGAGAAATTCATTCCATTGAATTTAGTAGCAATTAACTGCATACCTGGATGATCAGATCCAGATAGGAAGAGCGGATTGTAAGCAATCGAACCATGGCTCAGCAAATCGCCAAGTCGAACACCGTCGCCGTTCGCAACCTCCGTTGTGCGCTCTTCGTTCGGTATTTCCATGTCTGCAGAGATTCCGAACAGGAAACGCTAGCTGTTCACCAGAAAATCAGAGATCGAACACTCCGATCTCCAACCAAAACCCGATCTAGAACCAGAAATCCCTAGATCTCCTTTCGCTCTGATACCATGTAGATTTTAGGAAAGCAATTTGTGGAACGATTTTCTGTATTTCTCACCAAGGAGATCTGAACGATCTACACTATATATATACACAGTTAAGAACATAACAAACTAACTAAGCTAACTAACCACTACTCAAGCTCCTAATCTGACTTCTAACCATCATCAAGTAATTGGAGCCTACTGGGCCGGCCCACTTGACTAATCAACGAGGAACCCTAAACCAGTCCATTCTGAATCCCAACTTTCGACACCAAAGATGTTACTCCTGTGTCTACAATGTGCCTGAATTAAATAGTGGAATATATGAGATTTTATAAACAAGTGCCCAAGTAGGACGATCAATGACAATTATTGGTGATTATAACTTATTTATTGCATTATAATTTTTTAACGCGTTGGCTATGTACACCCCAAATCATGCACGTCCTTAAAGACGTGTATGGTTAAAAGGGGTTAATTAATTTTTTTAAAAAGTTAATTAGTCACAAGGTAAGGACGTGCATTTTCAGCCTTGTGATTTGTGATGTATATAACCACACCCTTTTTAAAAGAAAAACTTCAAAAAGCTTATACCAATATCTCTCATTTTTTTTGCATCATTGATTTAGAATTCTTTGAGGGTAAATGGAAATTGCTCCTCAAATTCAAATTGTGTGACAAAAGCATTTGCATTTTGTGTAGCTTTTAAAGAGTGTTGTACGTACCTATAAAGACAATCAGCAGATAATAATTATTGTTATTCATCGATCAAGCAGCGCTAAAGATAATAATTATTATTATTTGAAATTCCTCATCTTTATTGTGAATTGAATACCATAAAGCCTTACTCAAAAAAAAAAACATAAAGCCTAGTAATTCATGAGAATTGTAAAAATGTTTTTAGTTGATTTTTTATTTTAGATAATTAAATGGAAAATTTGGAAATCTTTCAATTAAAAGAGTTGAAGTTGAACTTAAGTAGGGTCTAGTGAGACCATGTAAGTAAACTTTCTCTAAATTGAAGGAAATTTAACTTTATAAAAAGTTGAATTTATAGGTTTTTAGATTTTAAAAATACCTCTTGACCAAAAAAAAAGATTTTAAAAATATCAAATGCATACTTTTCTCTTGCTTCCTGAGAGTTTCAACTTCCTGAGTTTTTTAATGGTCGTCCAAACAAGGCCTTAGTGTTAGATCTGCACCTTAGACACAAGTATTTAATTAATTTATCACTCATTATTTTAATTTAAAAGTGTATATGTATATAATTATAGTTATCTTATAATTTTGATAATATATCATTGTTAGTTAATTACAATACGTATCAAAATTACATTGATACTACCATAATAATATATGAGAAAATTTACGCCGAAGTTGCAAATTTTCGACTAAATTAGCCAAATATATACATTTGTATACACCACTAATTATACCCTAACCCCTTACCTCCCCGTTCTTCTTCCCTCTCGCCTCACCTCGTTCGTCTGGAGATTGCATCGCCTCGTTCTTCTGGATTTAGCATCTCCTCGGCCGATAGCGGACTCTTCAGCGACGAGGAGGAGCGATTCGGAGCGGAAACGGAAACGCTCGTCTCGAATTCCAACTATTCGAGAAGCTTCTCGAGGGATTCCTCAACCGAATTCAGTCCTCACCTCGAGACGATCCGCGAGGGCGCCGCGATCCGGCCGAAGAAGCACAAGAAGAAGAAAAAGAAGATCAGAGGCGCGAGATCGTCGCGGCGAAGGTGGACGGCGAGGAGGAGGAAGAGGAGTACGTGCCGGACAGATCTGCAGGAGTTGTTGCGTTGCTTCTAGCCTCGCCGGAGATTGCCGATTATTTTCGAGTTCGAGCTTGAATGTCCAGCACAAATCTCAGATCTGCAGGAGCTGTTGCGTTGCTTCTAGCCTCGCCGGAGAGAGATCTGCAGGAGCTGTTGCGTTGCTGTCTCGATCTTCCTCGAGGCCGCAGTTGAATGTCCAGCCATGTAGGGCGAGGGAACTCCATGGCCAGAAAGTGCATCCGGAAGGAGAGGATTTCTCAGCTCCTGTTCTTCTCATTACTGTCATAATTTGTGATGATTTCCCAAGGTTTTCTCAGTTCCTCTTTGTTCTTCTTTCTACAATCAGAATTTGTGATGGTTGTTTGTCATAATCTGTGATGATTTACTGGTGTTTATTGGTGTTGCACTAGGAAATTTGAGTCAGCATTTGCTGGTGTTTATTTGCTGGTGCTTACTTTGGGATGATTTGTTGGTGTTTTCGTGTCAGCATAGAAAAGTTAATTAAATGTTGTTCCAATCATCATGCACATAGGAGTATAGCATATAATGCCATCTAATTTTAACTAAATTGAAATCTTGTCTGCATATAAGCTTGTGCTGACATGGTCTACATCATTTTAGGCTTTTAGCCTTGTTTCTTTTTTCTTTCCTTTTGAAGAAACTATATAAGGTTGTATTAATTTGCTTCCAAGTCTACTGTTTGTTTAGATGTTTGTGCAAGTATTTATGGCTTGCAAAGATGATGAGAACTGTGTGGTGTGGTTGCTTCAAGCGAAGGTGATGAGCTACCATAGATATAAATATATATTAATTGTGTATCACACTCACAAGCAACAAGCAGCTTATTGATCAGTTTATGAATTGGTTGTTTTCTTGTAGTATCAGCTATTTCATTTATGCCCATACTGTAAGTTTTTTAACAGATTGCTAGTAGGATTTAATATATATGTCTAATATAATTGTCTAATATAATTATATATGTCTAATATAATTGTCTTTAATATAATTTGCAGACTTCAAAGTGGGTGTAGAGTAGGCCGAGTGGGTTCAGCCTAGCAACTGCCTAAATTAATGACAGTGCCCAATGTTTACAAGGATTCAGAAATTCCATTAATCGTGTGGTATCTCCTCGTGTTGACATGGTCTTTATTACCTTGTTTAGGTTGCTCTTTAGGTATATATGTATGCTTGAGTCATTAAAAAATGGTTTATTTTTTAGTGCTGACATCGTTTTTCTAAGTATTTTTTTAGCGCTGACATCGTTTTTATACATATTTTTTAGCACTGACATCGTTTTTATGTGTATTTTTTGGTGCTGACATCGTTTTTATGCATATTTTTTAGTGCTGATATCGTTTTTAGTTGTATATTATATATGTAGGTATATATGTATGCTTGAGTCCTTAAAAATTGGTTTCTTTCTTAGTGCTGACATCGTTTTATACGTATTTTTTAGTGCTGACATCGTTTTTATGCATATTTTTGTGTAGGTATATATTTGCTGACATCGTTTTTGCAATATAAGAGATGGATGAGGAAAGAGGTCAGCATCGTCGGCATCGAAAAATTCTTTGTTTCTCACTACAAAAAAAATAAAATATTCGTTTTTTTTAAAACATTCCTTTGTCTCTTTGTTCTCCCCTTTTTATATTTTATATAAAAATATATTGATCTCTGATGTCATCACCGTCGGCGTCAGCATTCTCGTAGAGGGCGTCCACAATGCTGACGTCAGCATTCCTGACGTCATCATCGGCTGCGTAGCATCCTCGTAGACGGCGTCAGCATTCCCGACGTCGGTGTCAACATCCCTCAAACGGTGTCAGCATCGTCGACATCCCCGGTGTTAGCATCGTCGACGTCCTCCGCGTCAGCGTTGTCGGAGTCTGCGGTGTCAGCAATGCAGACGTCAACATTCTTGACGTTGGCGTCAGCACCGACGCGTGGGAAAAAAGAAAAAAAAGTTGGCGTCAGCATCCTTGTAAACGGTGTCAGCATTCCCGACGATGACGTCAGCACTGACGCGCGCAAAAAAAAAACTTCATTGTAAACGATGTTAGCATTGTTGACGTCAGCATTCCCGACGATGACGTCAGCACTGACGCGCGCGCGAAAAAAAAAAACAAAAAAAAACTGCTGACGTGGAGGGGGGGCACGGGGGGGCTGGAGGGGCACAAGGCTTTGTGGTAGTGTTGTGTATAGTTTTGCAAAATTCCCACAATCTTGTATAGTTGGCTAATTTGGTCATTGTATTTGTATAGTTTGCAAATTGACCCATAATATATCTTTAGTTTTTGAAAAAAAATAAAAAATGATATATTTATTTGAAATTACTTGAAAATAAAATTCAATGTAAACTAACTTTATGAAATATGTGTAGATTCTTGACATAATTATATATTTATATGAACATTGAGAGGATATAATTAAAGTGACTTAGTGAGGGTTGTCGTTGGAGAGGTTATAAATGTACGTAGTGATTTAGTGGGGAAAATTGTCACCGAAAATCACCAGAAATTAGAGCACGTGGAGAATAACTGCTTGAAACAAACACATTAGATATCACAGGAATGATATGTAAGCGCTTTGTAAGTGTTATGATGTAATGAATTAAAGAAATCATTTCGAATTGACTCAAATCGAAAAAGACTTATGAGTAATATTCAAAGATTTTCGATTCGAAGACTCTCGTATTATTATGGAGAACTCTTGTGCTTTAATTTTAATACTAGCTAGTATAAAAGATAGATTCACATGTACTACCAAAATATTTTGAGAATTGTGTCATCAACCCTATCAAATTACTTGTATTTTTTCTCCTCCAACTTTCGACTTTGACCTATAATAACTATTAGTCTACATATACTACCAAAAAAATCCACACGCTCAAAAATCAAAATATTATTCAAAACCATCGAAATATGACTTTTTTAACCTTCGCTTTTTTTGAGTTCGTCCCCTCCAATTAAATCTATAATAAAATTGAAATGATAAATTTGTCTAACTCTAACAAATCTACTATTCGATCCACATTATCATATTTCTAACAAATTAACTAAATTGTCTTAACTTGCATTCGATCTTCAACCAAACAAATCAAGTACACACTACTAATAAAAAAAAATTGCACCAAAAAAAAACTAATAAAAAAAATCAAAATTAATTTGACCAAATTTGTTCAAATCAAAATTAATTTTAATTATAATTAAACATAAAATAAAAAATTAATTAATTCAATTATTAATTAACTACAATCCAAGTACATTTTTAGTGGAAGTAAATCCACCATCTACCACCAAATTATGCCCATTCACATATTTAGATTCGTCGCTCGCCAAGTAAAGCGCCGCTTCCGCAATATCGTTGGCTCTCAGCGTCGCCCCTTTTAGCGTCGCCATTTCCCTGACGAATTCTTCCATCTTCTCCGCCGTCACCTCCTCCATTCCGTCGCCATTGCCGTCCATCCCTGAGCTCCTCCAGCCGTTGACGAGCATCGGCGTCGCTACCCCGAACGGCGATACACAATTCACCCGAATCCCGTACCCTCCGAGCTCGCACGCCGCGTTCTTCGTCAGCCCCACGATGGCGTGCTTCGACGCGGTGTACGAGTGCGGGCCGAGACCGCCCATGACCCCCGCCACGCTGGCGGTTGAGATAATGCAGCCGGCGCGGCGGGCCCCGACCATCGCGCGGGCCGCGTGCTTGATGCACAGCGCGGTCCCCTTGACGTTGACCCGCACGACGCGGTCAAACTCGTCGGGGTCAAAGTTGAGGATCGACTTCTTGGCCTTGGTCTGGCTGCCGAGCACGCCGGCGTTGTTGAAGAGGATGTCGAGCTTGCCGTGCTGCGCGAGGGTGGCGTCCACGAGGGCTGCGACGTCGGCCTCGAGGCCGACATCGCACCGCACATACGTGGCGAAAGGGGCGAGGGAGCTGGCTAGGGCGGCGCCACCAGCGTCGTTGATGTCAGCTATGACAACCCTGGCGCCGTGTAGGACGAAAAGGCGCACTGTGGCCTCTCCGATGCCGCCGGCGCCGCCGGTCACAATGGCGACTTTTCCTTCCAACCTGTCATTTCAGTAACAAACAAGTAAATCCCACGTCGAAAGCGTAGAGATAATAATGTTATTAAGTTGCGATGGAAATCGCAATGTAGGAGGTGCTTACCGGCGAAAGGGCGGGATGACGGGGACGGAGGAGTCTCTGGGGAGGAGATGGAGGGGTAAATCGGGGATGGATTGAGCAGCAGGCATTGCGTAGAAACAAGGGCAGTTGAGGTTGATGTGGGTTGGGAGGTGGGGTGCAAATTAGGAGGAGGTTTGGGGGAGTATATATAGGGAGGGAGAATCAAGAGTCAAAGAGAGGAAGGGGGGGCTGCTTTGTGGGCCGCCCTCCACGGGGTGACTGACGCACTGCCATAAAGGCACTCTCCCTCAAAATACGTAGTATATTATTATTATTTTTTACTTTTTTTTAATACGATTACTATATGTATTCTGACTTATTTTATTTATTTTAAATAGTTAAAAACTATATAAAATATTAATTTTTATTTTTATTATTAATTTTATAATTATTGATAATAAGTAATAAGGAAGAAATCATTAAAAAGATTAATTAAAAAATTGATATTTTATACCTTTGATCCAAAATGTATATCATTCAACACACATCTTATGAGGTAATAACTATGTAAAGTATCATTTTTTTTCTTAATTTTTTCACAATTTAATACTAATTACAATATAATAAAATGTAAGAAAAATTAAGAAAAAAAGTTTATATTTTATATTGTTTACAATACTGGTTGAAAAGTCAAACAACATGTATTTGGAATAGAAAGGAATACTTTTTTTATTATTTTAAAAAAAAGTGTATGAATAATAAATAATATGTTTTTCAGAACGAGTAGAGTTAAAGTTAAGTATAAAATTATTTTAAAATTTTGATAAATCAAAAGACCGAATATTTTGAGATAGAGATGCAACTTGCAAGTGTTTGAGACGTAGCTATATTGGTGACATAACCATGGGAATCGAAATGAGTACGTAATTTTATTGAGTATTTTGTTTGACATGTTAAAATTTGAGACGTAGTTATAGTAGTCATTTCGTATATATTCTTTGGAATCACACAATAACAACAATATTCCAATGATTTTTTTGGCAATCAAGCAAGATGGTCTTGGACCTCTTGGTGAATGGAAATTAAATTAAGTTTGTGTTTGATAAAGAAAAAAGCTAGAATTAATTAACTATAGAAAATAGGTCATTCTCAATTTTAAGTCATTTTCCATTTCAGAAAAAAAAGAGTTAGAAATCAATGCAACTATTTCATATTTCACGGGTTCAAGGAAGTATCGTTCTCCCATATACTTTGGAAAGGTAATTGCGTGGCAGATAAGGTTGCACACCTTGGCCACGGTACCTATAACCCATCTATTCCAATCAATCCAGGTCTTTTGGACCTCATCCGAAATGATGCGATTGGGTAGGATCCGCTATGGTTTCACCCGAATTATTACCTAATCAAAAAAAAAAAATATTCACTAATACTATTCAAAACCTTCTTTTTCTTTTTTTCTTTCTCTCTTATTTTGGCATCACTTCCTCTTTGCCCACAAAATGATCAGTTGGTTCCAACTCCCAGCAGATGGATGCATTAATTATATAGGAGGTGGAGGCACCAAATCTACTTCAAATCATGTTGTGTGTTCACTTTCTCTGTATTATGTATTTCTTTAAAAGGGCTCTTGTTTAAATATTACAAACTTCTGGTTGTCTAATCTGACATAGATAGTTTTAACTTAGTTTATGTGATTGTCCTATAAATGGTATTGGAAGTGAATCATAATACAATCATATCTATAAATAATTTAATCAAAAGTAGCATTAGTCAGAGTGCTTTTCTCACCATATAGTAGTCAGAAACCAGTAGTTTTCAAGTCACAATCCTCCTCCAATATATTCAAAATAAACCATTCTAATTTCTAACTAGCTACGTTGGACTTTATGACTTATGGGCAATACCCCTATTGTACTATTTTTGGAATAAAATTAATATTTGAAGGTTGTCAATTCATATAAGTTAGTCAATTCATATCTCTTACCTACCTTTTATCCAAAAATTCCACATCTACCCGGTATTTGTATATAAAGAAGGGTAACTCCATAAATTTAATACAATTTATAATATTTTTTATGTTAAATTTATTTCATATTTGGTTAACACAAACATTTTACAATATGTTTTAAATAAAATTCATTATAAATGGTGTCAATCAATTATATTAAAATTATAATGTAATTATAAATTTTAGAAATAGTGGTTGTTTAATTGCCAAAATTTACAAGGTCTTTCATTTAAAATATTATTTTAAATATGTTAGAAAATATATTAACCAAGTATTGTTGAAATATTTATATTTTTATGTGTATTATAATTATAATATACGGAAATCCAAATACCAAAAAAAAAAAAAAAAAAAAAACTCCATTTACTTAGATTATTGGATTGACTAACCAAAAGTTTGACAACCCAATCACTGTTGTTGTCACCGAAAGTCAAAATTATATATTTCAGTCAAACCCATTTTAAGGTACCATCACACCGACATGGGTTCTAATTTGGGCTAGGCCCAGTTCAGTGTTATCTTTAAGGGCCCATATTCAGCCCAAAAGATTACAGCAGAAGTATTTGGGGTTAGACAAATTGTGTAAGTTTAGGGAGTTGTAATTCTACCCATTTGATTGGATTCTCTAGCTCAGTTTATGGATGTTCTGCTAACGGATCCTTCTCCAAATGTGGAACGAATCTATCAGCACATACGACTCCTTGGTTGTACACCAAGACCGCGCTGAGACTATGAGGCTGATGACAATGGAAAAGTGCGTAACATTCTCAAGCCCAGTACACAAATAAATGGGTTTCAAATCAAAACTAACTGTCAGTGAGTGAAGTATATCTATCAATTAATGTGCTAGCTTTGAACCTCTTTCACTTAAATGTGAGATATTGAACATCTGTTAGAGGGAAAAGGAAAACTAATGGATCGTAGTGCGACAACAAGGAATTTGAAAATATAGATTAGGGTTGTTGCATGTAGTTGAGAATCTGCCATTGCGCGGTTTCCATTGTCTAACTAGAATGTGTAGCTAGCTCTTTGTAGTTCAATTTTCTCTGGGCAAATGTTGTTGAGCTTGAATCTTGATTGTCCGATTCATCACTATTTTTTTTATTTAGTAAAAATCCGATGCACCGGATAGACTCGATGGATCGAGAGATCGAATAAATCGGTGATGGACAAACCGTCAAATAAGCAAACTAAAAAACAACACCAAACCACATAAAACCAAATTACAAGAATGCAGTTACAGACACAGGCTAGTACTATCCAAGGAAGAACCGAAGCAAGTGCGACAACTCGTCTGTCAGTTAGTAGAGGCGACGCAATAAATATCTGGGGAACTAAGTGAAAACCTCAGATTTGGATTCTACAGACGAGCCTTCGGGTTTCGAACACGTCCACAGCCTCTCGTGCATTGACAAAAGAGAAGAACACCGCTCTAAGTTGCTAGCTTCAAACCAAATAACCACACAATTCCAAGCAACTCCGCAAACCTAACTAATCCACAATTTCCCCCCTTTTTCCATTTCTCTTTTTTTTTCCCAGCAATTTTTCCAAAACGGGTCGTTTTGGGCCCAAGCCGAAAACCTTGGGCCCAAAGAATAAGAGATGAGCCCGAATAACGGGTCGCCTACGGACCCAAGGCTTAGCCTTAAGCCCAAAGGAAAGACGTTGAATCCAGGGCAAAGAAGCCGCACTCTCGGCGAGAACCGACCCTGGAGGAGGATCCAAAGCACGGACACAGGAGTCGACCAAGACCCGGCCAACCAGGGAGATGGAGATTGACAAGGCGGCGACATAAGGGAGTCAGGGGAAGGAATTGAAGAACCCGAGGAGCACCTAGCCAACATCAAAGGGACCCGAGGCCAGCGGCAGAGACACAGGAGGCCGCAGGAAGATAGGAGAGAGGATCGAAGATCCAATCAACGAGCGGCGACCAGAACAAATCCAAAACAGGAGACGGAGCTCCGGGTGGACTATGACCGAAACAAACCAAATCCGGCCACCACTTACACAAGGAAGGTGGATAGGTGAGGATAGGACCGCAAAAACGGATGAGCGGAGGAGAAATTTAGCCAGCACAGGGTAGATTTGAGTCGGTTATCAAATCCCGAAGGATAGGTTCACAAAGAGAGAGAAACTTTCGTTTTCCTATTCATCACTACAGTAAGTGTTTGAGTTGGTTTTCAAGTAGTTAGAATTTAATTTGAAATTCTCAAATTCAGTGTGTTAGATCGAACATCTACCAGCTAGTACGGAGTATTAAACATTACTACTCCGTATCAAATTGCCTCGTACGTTTCACCTCAAGAACACACAAACTTCGTTCGGATTCGGTCATATATCAAGTCGGGTCATCTGTCGGATATATTATATGTTCGGTCGGGTCGGGTCAGTTTTCGGATAGGATAAGTTCGGGTCAAATGGATTTCCGGTTAGATCGGGTTCGAGTTGGGTCAAATCGGATCACATTAAATTTTATTATAAAATAATGATTATTTTTTTGTTAATATTAATTATTTGACTATTAAACTTCATTTATTTTTAGTATATTATGTCTCATTATATGTAATTCATATTATTTGAGTATTTTAAAAATTAGAAAATTAAAGTAATTGTAAGGAAAAGTCAGGTATTGGTCGGGTCGGGTTTTTTTGTATTCGTGTCCATTCGGATATCGAACCAAAATGGATCAGACTTAGGTTTGATTTCAGATTATATATAACACTAGATTTTCGGATCGGGTCAGATTTTGCCAGCTCTACACCATTCACCTCGAGATTACAAACCAATTTACATTTTTTTTTTTGATTAAGTAAGAATTCGACGCCCGGACAGACCCGGGGTTGATAGGCCGAAGAACTCGGCGACGGATAACCCGTCAAAATAAGCTAAAGACATAAACCAACAATAAGGCAGAGCCGACAAATTACTAGAGTGCAAATAAAGACAAAGACTCATATGATGAAAGAACCGAAGCAGTGTGCGACAACTCATCAATCAGTTGGTAGAGGCAACGTAGGGGATCCCTGGGGAACTAAGTGGAAACCTCAGATTTGGACTCTACCAATGAGTCATCAGGTCTCGATCACGTCCACAACCTCTCGCACGTCGACAAATAAGAAGAAACACCGCTCATAAGCTGCTAGCCTCGAAAGCCCCACCATTGCACCACCAAGCAATTCGACAACCTGTCAAACACTACGGATCCAATTCGAAATTTCCTCACCTACAAAAATATCGTCAAGCCCTTACGGGATTTCCTCAGACCCTTTCGGGTAGATTTAAAATAATTATACATAAGAAAGTTCACACAAATACAAAATAATTAATTGTTGAATACTCCTCCACACTTCCAAAGCTTGCCGTGCAAGATGAAAGAAAGTCAGATCCAAGGAAACACATCCCAAATTTTGCAGGCGAAGAATTAGACGCGGCGTGCAGAAACTCATCCTTGCACGTCACGGAATTGCAACAAAGCACCTAGTGGGATCCTCCTTGCACACCACGCAGCCCAGCAATCAGTCCAAGCGCCGGCGGGGAGGACGGAGGTGAGGCCAGGCGGAGCGGAAGCCACGCCGGCGGAAACGAAGGCGGGGAAGGAATAGATATGTCGGCAACCCACCGGAGAGGAAGGTCAGAACCCACTGAGGCTCACAAGAAGCCAATCGCACCGGCGGTTCGAACCAACAACCCGGCAAGGAAAGATTTGAGGACAAAGAATCGACACAAGGAGGGGATAACAGGGGAGGCAAAAAGCCCCAAATCGAAAAGAGGGGGGAAATCGAAAGGAGGGTTCGATTGAAGATCGATCCCATGGCAGAAGCCATGAGGAGATGCAAGACCGGCAACCAATCCGGGCGGCGTCACCATGAAGAAGACGTGGCGAACGAGAGCCCGACGGAAGCGATTCCACAACGGCTACCAAATCGACTCAAAACGGAGAGAATAGATTGGAGTGAATAGATTGGGTGGCTGACCATGAACAGAAACCACGGACAGGCCACATGCTTTAATCCTCGAAATGGTTCGGAAAACTTGACCCAAAGACACAACCGCCGGCGACGGAGAACACTCCAACACCGGGAAGCAGTGAATAAGAAGTCGGGTTTGGGGTTGCGTGGGTGTGTAGACGGATTGAGACTGCGAGAGGGATGCGACCCTGATTGACGATGGCCGGAGCCGGAGTGAGACGGCCGAAGCCGGATTCTGGCAGCCGAGGTCGGATTGGGCCAGCCGAAGCTGGGGGTTAAGGCTCCCTCTCTCTAGAAAACTAGAGAGAGGAGAGAGAGTTTTTTTCCTATCTAAGAAAAGTGTTACCTTGTAGAGTAGATGTGAGCTAGATTGGTAGAAGATAAATTCGAAAAGTCTTCCCTTGTAGAGTAGATGGGAAAAGCTGCTAATGAGCAACCCACTAGAACACGAAAGATCATCTCAAATGTCAACTAGACTTCAACGAACACGTACACACTAAAAGGCTACACCTGATGTCCTCCTCATACTCAATAATGACCTTAGTACAAAAACTCTTTTTAAGTAAAATATCATAACTTAGAACCTAGCTAGGGCGATCCTTTTATTGCCCAATTACCTTTCAAAGCTCATCATATCACCGAAAATACAAGACTAATAATGTTGCAACAATAATAAATCAATTATATTAGCTCAAAAGAGAGCATAGAAGATCAATACATAAACACTATCTCTCAATTATATTGAAAAACAATGTATTTTAGAAAGTGCCTTTACCAAATCATCCTTGAATTGATGACCCAAAATAAAAAATGAAGAAAGACTGAATCCAACAAATAAAAAAAAAATCGTAGAATTTATCTATTATCGATCTTTTCAGTCTCTCGACCCACCTTCATTCTATCTGTTTCAAAAAAAAATAAAAAAAATGAGGCAGGCGAATTATGGATTGAAATTTATCTATGCCCAATCAAATTTTGTAGACCGTATCTGAAAGTAGTTGAATTTGTACAAGTAGGTGAACATGGCTGCCGTGCCGATACACACTAGATATACGTCGTACGGAGGAATACTATTATGCAGGGAAGGTGGGGCCACTTAATTACTTACTGTATACTCCGTATAAAATTGTCCAGTTGCCGTCATCTAACGAGTTTATATAGCCATGTTTTTTCTGCCTCTTTCTTCCGGAAAGAAAATGTGCCCAACTACCTTTAAAAATGCGGTGTTTTTAAATACACCGCAAATCCATCTTTAAAAATGCAACGTGCAAGGCACATTACTAATTAACACTTTTTAAAATTTAACTAACTCACTTTGACCTTGCACGTCGGAATTGACGCGCAGGATTTGTGGTGTATATAGCGAAGACGTATTTAAATATTTACATTTAAACACCTTAGATTAGACTACCCCTTCTCTTTTTTTTTCTTTTTTTTTTTTGAAAAGGAAAAAAATTGGCTAAGGGGATTAACCCTAGTAGCCAAGAGCATCGATCTTTACGGATGAAACTACGAAGCAGATAATCGTCCGGAGCGATCGAGCTATGGAGAGCATAGGTCATATGCGATAAGCGATCTGCTACCTAGTTAGCCTCCCGATAGACATGACGAATCTCGACGGAAACAAAGAAACCTAGCGAGACTAGACTGTTCGAGACAATCATATCAGAGTCTCCAGTAGGCTTCCCAACACCTTTAAGACTATTTATTATGGTGAGGTTGTCACCTTCAATTTCGATGTTTGTTAGGTTCAGTTCTTGGGCTGCTGAAATCTCATACTAAATTCCAAGTTATTCGGAACTAGCAGCCGAAGAAGTAGGGCAAGGCCCTAAGCCATAGAAAACCGGATATCCCCTACAATCACATATGATAAAGCCATAGGATCCTGAGTTATTAATTGAGAGAGCGCCATCAAAATTGAGCTTATAAGCTCCCGACTTTGGTGGTTTCAATCTTGCTTGTTTTTGTTTGTTTGTTGTTGTTTTACTCGTAGGTTTCGGCTTTTGGAGCTCGTCGTTATCCTCACTATTTTTGGTAGAATTCCACATGATCATTTGTTCTTTGGTGAATGCAACAATGCTCATGTAGTCCGGTTTTATGTTGTCAAATAGTACTTTGTTTCTGAAATACCAGACGGCCCACCAAATAAGCGCTAATTTGGCAAAGCGAGGGAGGCCTAGTGCTTCTTTAGTGTTGTTGATGATTTGGTTTAGATCCAATACATCCACAAAGTAGTTGTTTAACTTGATGAAAATTGTTGGGTCTATTGATAATATGGTTTCACGTGTAATTGGACAGCTCCAGAGTAGGTGTTGTAAGTCTTCGTAAGCACTGTCACAGTGCGGGTAGTTTGTTGGTATACCGTACCCAAACGGCGGGAAGCGATCTATAGCTTAACTGCGGTGGGTACCCCGTTTTTGGTGATTTTCCAGAGAAAAGCTTTTACTTTGGGCGATGCGCCAAGATACCAAATCCATCTAACATCGGAATGTTGGGGATGTTTCATATAGTTTATCATATCAATGGCTGACTTGGTGGAGAACCAACCATTCTTGCTCCATTTCCAATATAATCTATCTAGGTGAATATTTTTAGGTATAGGTGTAGGAGTCTTTTATTTCATTAAGCAGTATACCATGAGCAATGTCATATAATTTCTCTTGATCTAAGGATTTATCTGGTTTTAGGAGTTCTGAAACTCTAATGTTTATGTTTATCGGCTGGACTGAAGAGGCCAAGTCGATAAGAGGACCATTCCCAAACCAGTGTTCAGTCCAAATTTTTATATCATTCCCGTTACCAATCGACCAGCGTAAGCCATCTTTAAATAATGGTAGCAACTTAGTAAGTTGTGTCCATTGCTAGGACGAGTTCCCACTTCTAGAGTAGTGTAGGATGTCTTGTTGTTTTAGGTATTTTTCTTTAATTATTGTTACCCATAGGTTGTTTGGTTCTGCAAAGGATTTTCCATAGTAATTTGAGTTGTAGTGTCTTGTTCATATCCTTTGATTTGCGGAGACCAAGACCTCCATCCTCTTTGGCCTTACAGACTTCAAACCAACTAATGAGCGGTTTATGCTTTGGACCCTTATTCCATAGGAAGTTTATGTTTATTTTGTCAAGTTCTGTGTGGATAGCCTTAGGGAACATGAAGCATTGCATAATGTGGAGTGGTTTTGTTGATAGTGTAGATATAATGAGTGTGCATTTCCCGGCTTGGGATAGACCATTAGCTTTCCATCAATTTAGTTGTGCTTTTGTGTTGATAATGAGTTCCGTAAATTATTCCTTTTACTTTTATAAAATTTTCATCTCATTTTTTAAAATAGAAACGTAGCATAAAAAAATAGAGTAGATTCTCCTAATCCATATCATTCTCCAAAAACATATCCGAATCTTCAAAATGGAGGATTCATCGGATTACCGCTTGCTTTATGCGGTTTGTTTGCTATTGCATGGGGTGGGGAGGGGAACGAATTTTCCATCGGCTCCACCGGGCAGTCCACCTTGGTTGGCCACCTATCTAGCATGCCCACGTCCGCCTGCGTTTACGCCTCTATCCCGGCCACTCGTCATCCTTCGACTCGATCTTATGATTTGTTTTCCAAACGCTCTCCTGCCTCTTTGCCTGCCTATTGTGATTCATTTTTATCCATCCGTCTTAGCCGTCTCTATTTTGGCTTACCCTTATGGTAGCATATTACAATATTGTTATCGTCCTTGAAGGTTTGAGATGGGTTTTGGGGGGTTGAATGGGCAATTGTTTGGCTAGTGTTGCCTTGTGGATTGGTGTGCTTTGACGTTTTTGTTGTGTTGCAGGTTTCATATGTACGGTGGTTGATTTTCCATGCTCGTAGACGTTGTGGAAATACGATCGACATCTAATGGCTCTGTTGGAGTCCATAATTCGAGGCATCCGCTAGTAATCCATATAGTTCTCTGTGTGTGTCTTTCTTTTGAACGGTCATTTCATTTATTTTGCTAGCTTGTAGTTTTCAGTGTAGGATGACTAGCTTATACATTTCTTTTTGCAATTTTGTTATGTCATTTGCTTCTGTAATTTACTTATGGTTGTACATGATAGTGAGTTCAAGCTGGTCTCTCGGTTTCTCTAGCCTTTTTTGGATAACCGAAGTTCTTTCTTGATATCAAAATAAACAATAAAGAATATGTTTTTGTTTCCTTGTTTTGGAATTTTTTTTTAAAAATAGTTAGAGATAGTCTTACAAGTCACTTTTGTATTTTAAAAAATTGTCATTAACCACCCTATATTAATGATTTCTTATCATTGGGTTAAGTCGATCAGTACAAACCGATTTACTTGTACGTAACTCTTGCTGACAAGGTCAAGTGTGCGGGGTTTACCACTAAATTATCAAAGGTGGGTTATCATCGATAACAAAAATAAAATAAAGCATTATATAATACTCCTTCCTTTTTTTGCGTAAATGTCAATCAGTATAGTTCCAAGACTTCTCATTCCATTGTGTATTAGTTAACAAAATTTTGATAAGAATGACATGTACAAAACCAATAGGTCGCGAGTTTTAATCACTCTCTCCTATTGTAATGGCATTAAAGTCTACCTATAAAAAAAATAGTCTTTACTATTTATGTATATTTTTTATAATGCTAAAAATATATACAATATCATTTTTTTAATTATAATTTCATACCCATTTGTCTTAAAATACATGTCATTTGACTTTAATTTTTTTAAATATGAAATTATTTAAAAGAAATTAATTAAAATTGTGATATTATAAAGAATTTTTAATTTAAAAATTATGTTAAAATATTAGAATGACCTAAACTTTGAGATAAAGAGTAATTATTACTAATAATAAGTGTAACGTTATAAAGAAAAATTAATAAAAAAATATTTGTTATATTTTTTATCTTCTAAAGAAAATAAATAAAGTAAAAAAGTAAAGTAATAATAATTCGGGACATAAATGTATTTTTATTTGATTTCTTAAAAAATATTAAATAACTAAAACGAAATATTTTAATTAGAGCATATTTTAATTAACTAAACGAATATACTTTATATAGGTAGGTGGGTGTCAATTTCATGTGGCCCTTATTTACATTTGTTTAATAAAAAGAAAGGGCCGTACTTCACCGGTGCACTACTGCACTTGGTATTGTCCTTTCTTTGACAAATATCAGTCCTTTACATCCTCACTTGGTAACTTCCCCGAATACGATCACCCCCACTCCCCTTCATATTCATCCAAGACCAGATCCACCTGCCTTGCCTGCCTCTCTATTTTCCCATACTACCCCTTCTCCAAATAACTAAGCAAACCAACCCACCGAGGACAATATGGTAATTCTGCCAGTTGTATACTTGTTGTACTTGCAAGTTCGCATCCAGGCAGCTCTTTCCTCTCCCACTCACGACTGTACTCATTCCTTCCATTAATCCTTCCCACAACTGCTTCCCTTCGGATATCTCCAATCCAATCCAATTTCTCCCTCCAATCACTCTCCTCCCTCCGATTGATTCCTTTCCAACTGCCGAAGAAATCCGCCATTGCTGATGAAGCAGAAGCTTCAGAAGTTGATGACACCTCCTGAATCCACCAGCCCCTTCGACGTCGTCACCGAAGAGATCGTCTTCCTCATCCTCGACCGCCTCTCCGGCGATTCCTCCTCCCTCAAGTCCTTCTCCCTCGCCTGCAAGGCCTTCTACTCCGCCGAGTCCCGCCACCGACGGAGTCTCCGCCCCCTCCGACCCGACCTCATCCGCCGCCGCCGCTACACCTCTGTTTCCCGCCTCGATTTCTCTCTCTGTCCTCGCGTCGACGACGATTGCCTCCTCCAAACGGCGAGGCATCTCCCCGGCCTCCGCTCCCTCGACCTCTCCGGCTCCCGATTCGTCACTGCTGCTGGAATTTCGAATCTCGTCGCTGGATGCCGGAATCTGGTGGAAATTGACCTCTCTAACTCAGCGGATCTGACGGACCTCGCGGTTACGGCGATTGCGGAGGCCAAGGGACTGGAGAGGCTCTCGTTGGCGAGGTGCAAGCTCGTATCTGACTTCGGGATCGGGTGTATCGCCGTCGGTTGCAAGAGATTGAGGATGATTAGTCTCAAGTGGTGCGTTCATGTTACGGATCTAGGCGTTGGATTGCTTGCGTTGAAATGCAAGGAGCTTCGTTCCCTAGATCTGTCCTATGTACCGGTATTTGATTGTTTATTCATCTATTCACTCCTTGTTTTTTTCGGAATTAACGCTCTCAGAAACTGATTTGTGATTTTGTCTGCTCGGGTAGATTACAGAGAAATGCCTTCCACATATTCTGCAACTAAAATATCTGGAAGATTTAGTCATGGCTGGATGCTTTGGTATTGACGATGATGGCCTTGCTACAATCAAAGGCGGTTGCAAATCATTAACGGTATGAAATTTGATTTCTTAAAGTCTGAATTGCAAGCAATTTCAAGTTGTTTGATTATGTTTTAAACAAATATGGACTCATTTTGCTCCCATGACGATCACATTGTTTGACAGGCTTTAGATTTGTCTCACTGCCAGAACATTACTCACACCGGTCTATTGAGTTTGACCAATGGTGCTGAGTGCTTAACACGGATCTCTTTGGCTTATGCTTCTGCTGTGAGTCTGAATTTTAATCTAGATGTTTTAAATGCAACTGATTTTTTTTATCATTCCTTCTAAGTGATGGTGTTTTCGGTGTGATTTAGGTTACTGTGGATGTGGCAAAATCCCTTCACAGTTTCACCAATATCCAGTGTATCAAGTTAGATGGTTGCCTTGTGACATCTTCTTCAATGAAGGTGATTGGGGCATGGTGTGCGACACTCAAGGAATTGAGCCTGAGCAAGTGCTCAGGAGTCACTGACGAGGGTATCTTCTCACTGGTTAGCAAGCACAAGGAGCTGAGAAAGCTGGACATCACATGCTGTCGCAAGATTACCTCTGCATCAGTTGACTACATAACAAGCTCCTGCCGCTTGCTAACTTCGTTAAGGATGGAATCGTGTTATCTTGTTACAAAGGAAGCATTTCACTTTATTGGAGACCGGTGTCCTTTGTTGGAGGAATTGGATGTAACCGACAATGATTTGGATGATGAAGGTTCATTCCTAACCATCTTCATGGACTCTATGGCCTCCACATGATATACATTCTAAATCTAAATGCCTGTCATTGCTTCTGTTGTAATACAGGTTTGAAGTCCATTTCTAGGTGTTCCATGCTTACCAGCTTAAAGCTCGGGATATGCCTAAACATAACCGATGCAGGGCTTAAACATGTTGCTATGAATTGCCGAAGGCTCAAAGAAATTGACTTGTACAGGTTAGTGATCTTCTTGCTTGATTTAGCCATCACTTCTCTTGTTCATGTTAAGCTTTTGTCAAATGCAAAATGATTTTACAAACCAAATCTCCTGTTATATGAGAGAATTGAGTTATCAATGCACTTTTAAGCGTGCCAAAAAGGAGATCTTGTTGTATGAATAACCTCATTACTAGATCTCCAAGCTGCTATTTATTGAAACTACTCTTCTTCTTTTGTCTCCATTTTTCTAAGTATTATTGTTGTTGCTCCTAACAGGGCTATGGGTATTACGGACATAGGCATTGAATTGATTGCTTCAGGATGCCCTGCTCTAGAACTGATCAACATAGCCTACATTGATAAAGTCAGTGACGCGTCTCTAATGTCCTTGTCCAAGTGTTCCGAGCTTAAAGCACTAGAAATGCGAGCATGCCCTTGCATCACATCTGAGGGTCTAGCAGCCATTGCTGCGGGATGCCGGCAGCTTGGAGTGCTGGATGTGAAGAAGTGCTTCAAAATCGATGATTCTGGGATGATTTCCCTTGCTCATTACTCACAAAACCTGAAACAGGTACTAAATTCCCTTGCTTTCTGAAGTCAATTTTACTACCCTTATGGGTAACAAGAATCCATGGTCAACCTAACATTGCGGTGTTCCTGCTACCCTTTTGCGCAGATCAACCTGTCATACTGTTCAGCTACAGATGTTGGTTTATTAGCTCTAGCAAGTGTTCGCAGGCTGCACAGCGTGACTATCCTGCACGTTGGGGGATTGACTCCGCGTGGCCTGACTGCCGCATTGTTGGCCTGTGTAGGGCTTAAGAAAGTGAAGCTTCACACTGATTTCAAGCCACTGCTTTCCCAGGCTCTCCTCGACCACATGCATTCTCGGGGATGTATCTTTCAATGGCGCAACAAGCCATATCAGCCTCATGTATGTCTTCTGATTTTTTGCTCTCATGGAGATGATCACAGGTCCACAATAATTACTCAGATTGTTGAAGAGCTTGTATGTGCTTTTATTTGCAGATTGAAACTGACCTAGAGGCTTGGAACCAGCAAATTGGGAGATGATTGCTGAGATCACACATCACAGTTTCATGCAATATTTCCTACTATTTGGTGCTCCTTGTTGATACAAAAATTCAAATGGTGAACACCAATATCAACATTTATGTTTGTTTTGGGAAAGAATCCGATGTACTCTCTCTGACCTCCGGTGCAACCGCCATTAGCACAAACGACTCATCTAGAAGCCTCTACAGCCTGGCTTACTTCGGATGGGCAATCACCATTCAGCCATTCTTGCTGGAGATGACCCAGAAACCGGCAGGTGGGTTCGGGTTTTCAGAACTGGGAACCCCAGTAGGTCCTTCTTGCAATGTAAATCAACATGAACAATTATTACAGCAACAATGCAGCTACCGAGAGACGATATGTTCTTCGAGTCTTTTGCAGTACTAAGATGCAAGACATTGTAAAGAGGGGAGAGATGGTATCATTTCTATTGAACAGGATTTCTTTGTACTACAGTGTGTAGATAGATACTTGTGAGGGCATCACTTACAAAAAAAATCCACTCCTTGATGTACATCTTGTCAGGGAAAGAGTATGTCCCCTCTTTGTAGAGAGGGACGAACCTGTTATCTGCCATTGTTGATGGCAAAAATTGAGAACAAGGTGCCGTGCAGTAGCTTAACTCGGAATCAGGTGATTATCCTTCAAGTTTGTCATCTCTCGAGCTATGTTTCGAGTGTTCACTCCTAGCATCTTCATTATCCTTCTTGTCCTCGGAAACAGTTGAGACTATCCGGCTTCCATAGGCAGCAGGGTTTAGAGGATCATACTTCACAGCAGCAAGGTAATTCAAAGCCGTGGCAACATCAGCGGTTCGAGGGCGCATACTTGGCTGCTCTTGAACACACATGGCTGCAATGGCGAGTATCTGGTACAGGCCCCTAGTCGGGTACTGTCCTTTCAGACCCGGGTCAGCCATTTGTGAGAACTTGCTCCTGTCTTTGAAAAGCGGCCTAGCCTGCAAGTAAGAGCTCCTTATAAGTGTATTGATCGGTTTTTACACAATACACGACAAGAAAACAGCTGCGTCGTCTTACCCAGGCAACAAGATTTTGCTCCCGAGGGACTCTTGCAGGATCAATCGCCTTTCTTCCGGTTATGAGCTCCATCAGAAAGACACCGAAGCTGTAAATGTCCGACTTGAAGGTCAGCTGGCCAGTCATGGCATAGTCTGGTGCACAATATCCATAGGTGCCCATCACCCTGGTGGAAACATGAGCCTTATCGTCCTCGGGACCTACTTTGGCCAAGCCGAAATCAGACAGCTTCGGATGGTAATTCTCGCCCAGCAAAATGTTTGAGCACTTGAGGTCGCGGTATATGACAGGAGGCTTCATCTTGTCGTGCAAATACTCCAAGCCCATAGCTGCCCCTGCAGCTATCCTCATTCGAGTATTCCAGTCCATCGGTGCTTGACCAGGCTTGAGATCTTCATCAAGTGTTAGTTTCAAGGCAAATGTTAGTTTCCATGAATTCCGAGCAAAAGAACAAGAATGGTTTTATCAGTATTGTGCATACCATAAAGATGAGTTTCAAGTGAACCTAACGGCATGAACTCGTAGACCAACAGCCTTTGTTCGCCTTCGGCGCAATACCCCATCAATTGCACAAGATTCTGGTGGTCAGCCAGACTGAGTGTAAGAACTTCGACAACGAACTCTCGCATACCTTGCATTCCGTTGCGATCAAGTTGCTTGATAGCCACTTCCTAAAATATAAACAAACATTATGAGAGTTGGAATCTGGTGAGAACTGTGAACGATGCACTCTTAGTTATAAAATGGTGCACGTTTTAAAGCTGGTGCACTTTTTGACGTAAACTAGTGCATTTTGATTAACCATTTCGGAATGGTTCAACGGGAAAGGACTTGCAGGTAGTACCAAAGGTCCCCAATTTAAACCCGGATGATCGCTCTTTATTTACCAAAATGAGCACCGTATTAGTTTATGCGTAAAAATGCACCAATTTCTTGCCCCACAATGATTGTATATTTCTTGAAGAAACTCACAAACCTGATTAGTCTCTTTCAATCTTCCCTTGTAAACCTTGCCAAAGCCCCCCTCTCCTATGAAACAACATGGCTTAAAATTATCGGTTGCATCGACCAATTCCTGATACGAAAATATATGTGCTGCGTTGGTTTTGGTGTTGCCTTGAGGACTCGAATCACTTGAACTCGAACTCGACTTTGGTGATGGATTTACCTCCTCATTCTCCTCATTTGCATCCATTTGTTTGTTGGTGTTTGATGTATCTACAAAGACACACCCAATCAGACTTTGGCTTAGTGAGATGTGAAATTGGACAACATGAAAACTAATACTCCCTCCGTTCCATAATACATGGTCTTTTGGTTTTCAGCACGTTTTTTAAGGAGCGGAAAACTCTATAAAATATTATTTTTTTAATTAATTTTTTTATATAATTTGATACTTGTTAGTAACAAGTATCAAATTATATTAAAAAATTAATTAAAAAAATAATATTTTATAGAGCTTTTCGTTCCTTAAAAAACGTGCTGAAAATTAAAAGGACATGTATTGTGGAACGGAGGTAGTATCAACATCATCAATCATCATCAACAACGACATCATGATTCCTGACGGAAAATCCTTGAAAAAATCGCCATTTCTTGAAATTCAATAACACGAAATTGAAGACGGTAAATTGGATTCTTGACAAATTTGATTGGAATCCAGAAAGTTCTGAGAAGCGATCAAAATTCAGAATGAAACTCGACAATCAATCAGCCGAATCGACGAAAAGCAACACAATTAAGCGGTAATCAAATTCAATTCAATCAATTCAAACAACGACGACAACGGAAACCTGCAAATGCAAAAACCTAAAACTCGGAACGGAAATCCGAAATAAGACAAACAAACAAAAATGTTGGATGAAAGGATGAATACCGTGCGTGGATTGCGATTCTTTTCTCTTAATACTCCAATTTCCAGGAGGCCGAAAGCGTCCCATTTTCCCCATCATCGCCAACGATCTACCTTATGTTCTCCCCCCACTCCAACCTCAAAATCAATCTGAACAACATACAAAAGCAAGGGATCACAAACTCCGATTTGAATGGCCTTGTTTATTTTGTATTTCTGCGAGGAGGGAGAGACAAGAGAGGGAAAATGTAACGATTTGAAGGCTCTCAAGCTATGAATTACTCTATTCTACGTATTTATATTATCGTTTTTAATTAATTGAATTATGGTAGCAATCCATTTTTTTTTTTTGATTAAATTCGAGTTCAGGAGAACCTGAAACTTGATGGCTGACCAAGTCGGTAGACGGAAAACCGTCAATACAAACAGTAGAAAATCAACACAAAACATCATAAAAGAAAGAAAAAACCCAATCAACCCATACAAGACATCAGCCAGGAAAGAAGTCGATGGAGAACCAAGACGCGCCACGAGTGCCGCGAACGCGGGAGAGTGCAATGACTCACGACAGTACCCCAGCCGAAAAGGGCAACTCCTGAGGATGTGTGGATCGCCGACGTTGCCCCCACCTAAATGAAGGATCTTCGAAGACCACGAACACATCCACGATCCGTCGTCGATCAAACAGGACGTCCGATTCTGCAACCCGACACGGGGCAGACACAGACACACCAAAGCACCGACCCGACGCCAGAAGATGGAGCAAATACGGGCCAAAAAGGAAGATCAATCAACCGTACGTCTGAAATGTGAAAGGAGCTCTCGGGCCAAAACAGGTCAGTCAGGAAGTATAATTATTCATAAATAGATAGAGTTTTTTAAATCCTAACGGAATTTAGTACACGCTCTTTCGAGCGAGATTAATAAAACATAATGTTTAAAGCTATATATATGATTTCAAAAATATATATAGAGGTAAACACAAATAAGTTTTTTAGATCCAGCATAAGACATGGATTAAATTCCAACGGGCCAAAATGAGGCTACCAAGAACCCGGCCCAAAGATGGCTTAGCAAGCCCAAGGCAAACCCCATTTACTTTACCACACTTTTTACCTAAGGGTAAACCGCAGAAAACCACCATTTAAATATGCTACATTGCACTAAACCACCCCTTATATATAAAATTGCAGAAAACCACCCATTAAACACAAACCGTTAACCAAAAGCCACCTGTTTTCACTATTTCGTTAAGTAAATGTTAAGTTGTTGATAAAATTATGTTAGATTACCATTATACCCTTATCTTTGTTAGTATTAGAGTTTTTTCCCCTAAAAATAGTTTTTTTTAACAAAATCTTTTATTGTATTTTTTTAACAATTTTTTTTATAGAATATAATCCATTCAATTTAAATATCAATCTCTATTTTTAGAAAAAATGTTTTAATTTTTGATGATATTTTATTTTATTGACCAAAATTATTTGATTCAATTATTTTTTTACAAAATAAAGTGCATACTTTTTATTTTTTTTTGTGAGCAAATTTTATTTATTATTTAAGATTTAAAAATAAATGAAACATGTATTTTTTTCTTTCTTGAGGAAAATTTATATTTTCATTAGCTATTTAATTACTAGATAACTAAAAAAAAGTATATAAAATAGAATTTTTTTCCCAAATACTTTCTGAAAATTAAATAATTAAATGTGGGTATGTGATGGGGTTGAGTACGGGTCACACAAGAAGAATGGTGTGAATATGAGGAGAAGGCTGGGGCTGGGGTTGTTGGAGAGGTCCGGGCGAGGCGGGCAGGGCTCCGGAGAGCCTAGATCCGGCGACGGGGCGGGGGATGAAGGTGTGGGAATCCGGGGCGGAGGTGGATTTGTTGTTGCGGGGCTGCAGAGATTGGCGAGGTTGTCGGGCGATGGGCAATGGGGCGTCGGCGATGGGTTGCAGTGACTTATTCCCTCAACTGTCCCGACCTCCTCCTTCCTCCCCAACCTGCAACTACTCCTCCAGATCTCGATCCAAAGTCGTCTCCAATCCAAGGTCGCTTCCAAACGTGGCCTAAATCCATATCCAGATCTAGATCGAAAGAGGAAGCGACCTCTCTTCCTCCTTGATCGAAGGTCTCCTCCTTCCTAGTGATTTCTCCGGCCTCTGGCATCCCGACCTCTCTTCCTCCTTGATCTGAGACGACGGCCCGACCTCCATTTCTCGTTCTCCTTGAAGGCTACGATTTCTTGGGGGTGAAATTATAATTTCAATTATTTTAACGGAAAATAAACGGAGTTAAGGTAATGGGTGACTTTTTGTTAACAATTTGTTTTTAATGGGTGGTTTTCTGCAATTTCAGATATAAGGGGTGGTTTAGAGCAATGTGACTTATTTAAGGGGTAGTTTTCTGCAGTTTACCCTTTCCCTAAATAAGTACGTATTAAAATTATCTCAGTGGGCCTCTTTGGGCCAAATAAAGTCCTTGGGTCCGAAGGTATTCACAAAGGGTCAGACAATGCTCCGCCTAGAAGCACCGATTTCCACTGCCAGCAAACGAGGAGGATCAACGCCGGAAACCTCCGATCTCGGCCAATCACAACCCAGGGAGAGCCCAAGTGAGCAATCCGGCCAAGAACGGGGGAATGGATCCGCTACTGCGCAACGCCACCAACCAACCAGACAGAATCGAAATGATTCAAATCGAGGTCAAAGGTAGCGCCGAGAGGATGATTTCACTGCGAGGCGGAGAGATTCACAAGGAGGGTGACCCAGGAGGAGTCGGTGGCGACCGAGACAGCCCGACACACCAACCCCAGCCTAAATCCACCAAGAAACCCCGGGATGGGGCCGAGGGTGGGCGAATGTTGACTGCCAACCCCCGACTCCAAGGGGAGGGCACCGAAATTGGAGGGAGGAGGGTGATCCGAGAAGGTTAAGGGCTCCGATCGAATACATCGATTGTCGCTAGGTTTTCAAAATTGAAGTTGGGGGCGCGTGGGATAGAAACCCCAGGCGCGTACTTCCCGGCCCCGAAGGGTTCTTCCTTATCGGTGATAAGCCCACTCTCTATGAGTTTCCCGATCGCCAAAAGGGCTAAGCCCACAGCGAGGAAGATCGAAACCAGCGTGAAGCCACGATGGTGGCCGACGGTGAGACTAACGCCGAAGCCGGTAGTTTTTCCCCCAACGGAGGGGACGAGGGGTGTTTTGATTCCAGCCCATTGCTGATTTCCCAAGCCTTGTGATAAGAGATTCTATTCTCGTCAGAATGTTATCCACCGGATTCCTTACTCCTCACCCTTTATTTGCTCATGAACAGGCCAGAAGGCCGGTTGGTTTTCAAGACCCCGAGGGTTGGTTAAAATCTCCCGATGAGAGGTTTCTTTTAGAGTTCTTGGGCTCCTCCCTCTCTCTAGAATTCTAGAGAGAGGTCAGAGAGTTTTTTATGGTAGCAATCCATAATTCAATTATGGTAGCACCGTTGTTCTATAAAATTATGGTAGCACCGCTGGTCCGCGATGCTAATGTTCGGTGGTGCTTCCTCAGCTTTTCTGGTGTTGGTCTTTCTGCCGACTGTGGGCCTCTCGATGAGTCAGACTTGTCTGACCATTGAATTTTTACCTGATAAAAAAAATATTTTATTTTTTATTTGGCTGAAAAAGGATCGGTAATCATTTTTTTTTTTTTTTGATGATGAGAAATCCACCTTTGGCAGTAAACTCCGAGCACGTGACCCAGCCGGCAAGAGTCACGTACCATGTAATCAGTTTTTTTATTTGCGAGGTTTGATTAATTTGCCCTGTGGAGTAAGTTTTAAGTTACACGTACGACCTATTATGGACAAGGGAAAATTGGTCATTTTCTCAATGCAATGCGATAAGGGTCGTTTGGTTACAATTATTGACGGGTTTGGTTGTTTACTAGCTTAAACCGTGGATTTGTGATCGACATCTAAAGGCTCTTAGGGAGTCCAAAATTTGAGGTGCCCACAACTTCTTCTATACGTCCTCCTGTGTTGCTTCAGTAGTCTATCAACCTATTTCCCTTTTTTTAGTTTGATTGTTTGCCCTACGTGGCTTTTATAATATTTCCAATGTCATTTGCTCTCTCCTCTCTCTACTCTAGAGTGAGAGAGCCCCAAACCCTGGCCTCGACCGCCATACCCCGGCTTCGGCCGCCTTATCCTGACTTCAATCACTCCACCCGGCTCCGGCCACCCTTGCACCATCTCAGGTCGCCAACTCGCCATGTTTCGTCGGCGGTCCCTAATCGAAGAACTAGATTAGAAGAACCCTAATCGAGAAATCAATGATGAAGAGTCAAACAAAAACCTAAATTTATTTGGGGCTTTTGTTTTTGATGGGTTCTTCTTCACTTCCGCATCATTCCCGTTGCACAGTTTGAACAGCGAAATCCAATCGCTCAAATTCGAGCTCGTGCGTTTCTTCCCCATCTCTAGGTTTCTTGGTGATGTGGGAGAGATGCCGCCGGATTCGAATCCACCACCGAGTCGCCCTCGGCCCCCGTCCCATGGCTCGATTAAGAGTCCCAATATCTCAGATCTGGCTCCGTCCGCCCTTACGGGCTGGCTTCGTCGAAGCATTGGCTCTCCCTCGTTGCTCGTTTGGGTGTCAATGGGTGCTGGCCAAACCTCCTTCATCTAGTGTGCGCTTGTCGGCATCTTGGCTGACCTACCGCCGCCGGCGAACCTTGCTGGTGTGCTCCCGCTCAATGTTCTGTTTGTGCTTATCGTCATCTCGTGCAAGCATGGAACAAAAAAGAAAAAAGAAAAAAAAATCAATTATGTGCGTACTGGCCAAGCTTTCGCATATGGTGCAGGGGTGGAATGGAGCGGATTATGGGTGGATGAAGTCTCTCCATCACTCGCCCCGCGGGTAAAAAATTTCACCCGCTCCATCCATCACCCGCAAACCTTTTCATCCGCATCCGCCCCGCGCCGCCGTGCGGGTGATGCGGGTGGAGCGGGTACCCAATGGGTGAAACAAAAGAAAAAAAAACAAATCAACACAAGTAGTCAAATTTTAATTCAAAATTACAAAGGGGGTGGATTTATGACTTTATGTATTTATATTTTTTATCGGCAAAGCAATGAAATCACTATCTAATTGAAATTTGAAAGTGGAAGGGTATATATCGATCTCTTTATACTAATCATATATTAATCCAATATATCTCTTGCTATAACGTGGAAGAGCAAGCCGAGACCATATCCATTCTAATTGAAATTTGGTGGGCAAAGGACTAATCGAGGATTATAGTTTTTTGTAGAAGTTAAACTTGAGAAGGGTAAAATAGTAAAATCACACACATTGCATATATAAATTTTAGGGTTTTATGCGGGTTTGCGGGGCGGGTTAATGGGTGGGTTAATGGGGCGGGTTATGGGTGAAAAATCTTCACCCATAATCCATCCCTCACCCGATTCACCTGCACCCGCTCGACTCGTCACCCACTTTTTTGTGGGTTTTCACCCACAAAATTAATACGGGTAAAGCGGGTGGAGCGGGTACCCGCAGGTTATTTCCAGCCTTAGGTGCAGGTGCTGGTGACGTATGTCCAATTTTGGCTTGGGTTCTCCTTCGGCCCGTGTGACCTGATTTCCGAGCCCATGGGTTGTTCTTTGGGTCCAAGGCTTGGGTTTGGGTCCAAAGGAGTCCATTTGGTAAAAAATATTAAAATATAAAATAAAATAAAATAAAAATAATCAAGACAATTAATAATTATATTTATTAATATAATTAATAAACTCCCGAAAGGGTTGACCAAAATCCCTTTAGGGTTTCCTGGTGCCTCCTACTCAGGCGGTTTGGGGCCTTTGGCGTGACTGTGTTGTCTTTACCGGTGATGGCCGGGTTTCTGGCTGTTGGAGTTGGGATAGGTTGGGATCGTGGTAGTGCGTATCGCGGCTTCTCCGTTACTCGGGTTGTCTGCTTCCCTGGAGTTCGTCATCACTGCTCACAGGATGATCGGGTCCTGATGTACTGCTGGCCTACGGTTCTGCTGCAGAGTGGAGCTTGGCTTCGTCTGCCGGTTCGTCCTCATCACGATTAGGTTTAGATCGGTTTGGTTTCGCTTTTATAGGGTGCTTTTGCCTGTGTTTACACCGTTTCTTTGTATTGGATGTTTGTTCAGACGGTTCTCCGTCTACCAACCTAGTCGGCCCTCGAGTTTCAGGTTTTCCTGAACTTGAATTTTTACCTTATCAAAAAAAAAAAATTCCAATGTCATTTCATTTGTTGTGCATTTCTTTTTCTTTTTTCTGCCGTTTGTTTATACATGAGATTAGTTTATCTGTCATCTTTTTTTTGAAACAAGGCAAATATTTGGGTGATGTCAGTCCCTGCTGACCCACCACCCAATAGCGTCCTTTCGGACGAGTGTAAGAAGCTCTGGATTGAAAGCAAATGGCCCATGGAAAAGCAATAAGCAGAGATGAACCACTTTGTCAACCACCTGGTTGACTTCACGGAACATGTGGGCAAAAGAATAAGCTTCAAAGGACTAGAGCAAGAGAAGAACGTCAGAGATCCCCATCTCGATCTCCCATGGACACTTCCACATGCCTTTCAAAGAGTTGATGACCGTCAAACAATCTCCTTCAACCTCAATCCATGGGAAGCCCAACTGTAAAGTCGTCGTCAACCCCAAATGGAGAGCTAAAGCTTCAGCCATCAAAGCTGAAATTGAACCACGGAGTGAGGCGTTGCAAGCCCGAACATTGCCATGATGGTCTCTAATTACAAATCAAGTAGCAGCAACTCCTGTGGACAAACTAGACCCGTCGAAATTAATCTTGAAAGATCCATCAACGGGTTTCTTCCAACGAAGATTTTTCCTCTTCCTAGCCTTAGGTGCTTGTATTGGTTCTTTAGCTTCAGTTTCTTCCCAGTGGAAAGTCTTTGCTTGTTTCCAATTTTGTAGTTGTAGTGTTATGTATCTCTCATGTTGTTCACGGTTCATGTAATTCTCGTCATTAAATAAAACCTTATTTCTTATTGTCCATAAACTCCACCAAATCGTTGATAGTAATCTCCTTTGGTTTTTAGATAGTGGTTCAAAAACTTCGTTTACAATTACTTTCCTGAAATTAAGGGGTCGTTTGGTATAAATGCAGTAATCGGAATGAGAATGGAAATCGGAATCGGAATAAAAAAATGGGAATAAGTCATTCCTGGACCATGTTGTTCGGTATAACATGGGAATGAGAAATTCAAGAATTCAACCTAAAAATACACAAATTCAACCCATCCTATTCAAAAAAACACAACTTCAATTTCTCAAATTAATCATAAAAAAAAACAAATTCAAGTTATCAATTTCATAAATTCACTCGGGCATTGCCCGCTTATGGACCAAAAAAAATCATAAATTCACTAAAAAAAATAGCAATTTCTCAAATTAATCGACTGCAATAGAGGGAGTTTGAGGGCGGGTTAGGAAGTGGTGAGAGAGAAGGAGGAGGAGGGCGAGGGCGACCGGGCTGGGCGACAGTGAGAGAGGAGGAGGGCGAGGACGGCGGGCTGGGCGATAGGCAGGAGGGAGGGTGAGGGAAACTAGGCGGCAGACAGGAGAGAGGATGACGACGGAGAGAGCTGGGCAGGCAGGAGGGAGGGTGATGGCGAGCGCTGGCCAGGCAGAAGAGAGGGCGACGACGGTTGCTAGGAGGCAGATCTGGATGACGGAGGAAGACGGTTGTTGAACAAAAATGCGCAAATAATCGTACAACGAATTTTATTTGATTTTTAATATTTGAGTTCGACCCTTTTTTATTATCCTCTTGATTCGAAGTCGTATCGATACCAAGATTTGAATGGCTTTGGTGATTTGGGCTGCACCCGTAATTTAACGGGTTGCCTACGTATCTCTTGGAAGAGAATCAAGCCTCACGTAGTTCATAGTGTTTAAGTTTTGATTTTGTGTTTGGTTTGATTTGGATTTGGTTTCGTTTTCTTGTATGCATCATAGGATGAAGTTCAAACCCACCTTCTACGAATAGTAGCTCGAACAACACTCCACCCGAGTAACCCGAGCCCACCTTCTCAGAAGGGTAACTCAAGTAACCCGCCTATTATTTGCATAGAAAACGATTTTAGGTGGAGTTTGATTTTATGTGGACTTGTTTTGACTTAAAGGTCAATTTGGGGGTCGTGATTGAACTCGTTTGTGAGTTTCCTACGTACCCTTTTGGAAGGGATCAAATCACACGCAGTTCTTGATAAAAAAGAAATTTGTATTTGGGTTTGATCGTAAGATCATTTGAGAGTGGTAATTGAACTCGACGAGCATAAGCTTTGTATCGAGTCGGAGTGACCAATTTGAATTTGTTTTTGGCGATTGAACTCGACGAGCCTTTTGCTTTATGTCGAGCCTCCTACATACCCGTTTGAACGGGATCAAATATTATGTAGTTCTTAAAAGGACCAATTTAGTTTGTTTGGTTTTAATCTCATATTCATTTAAAAGTGAATTTAGAGGTGGACGACTGTACCCGATTTATTTTTAGGGTTTAATATCAGGTTACCTACGTAGCCGTTTTTACGACGTCAAGTCTTTACGTAGTTCTACCCGAACCGAGTTTATATTTGATGAAACTTGATTTGAGGTTTTGACTCCGTTTTTATTGAGGTCGATTTGAGATTGACCTGTTAGAATTAATTGGCAAAGAATATTTGACGAGTTTAATTTTATATTTTGATAAAACTCGAATTCTTAATTTGTGCCAATTATAATTTTTGGCAAAGAATATTTGACGAGTTTAATTTTATATTTTGATAAAACTCAAATTCTTAATTTGTGCCAATTATAATTTTTATATTTTAGTGGGTAGGTTGTGCAATTAAGCACACATTTTTTACCAAGCCAAAAGCTCATGCCGTGTGATGTATATATATATATATATATATATATATATATATATATATATATATATATATATATATATATATATATATATATGAGTGGTTCTAGAGTGCACACCCCTTATAGAGTATTATGTGCACAAATCCCAGCCATATATCTTAATAGATTGAAAGGCCTATATTACGCCATGTGTGCGGGTTATTGAAAAAAAAAAAAAAAACCCAATCTTCAACACTATCCTGGGAGAGTGGAGCGCGTGCAAATGGTGGAGGATTAAAACCAACCCTAACACCGATTGTGTTCTTCTTTACGCTTAAACGAGTGTTCCTTCTCCAAAGCTTTGGCGATCGTGTTTCACCGTCCCCGCAAATTGTGCTCTTAACCGGCGGCGATAGCAATTCTTAGTGGCGAAACCGGCGGTGGCTCGAATCGAAGAGGACAGCGCATCGACGACTCGAAGATTAGAAACGAACTGGGTGGCCGGTCGATTCCGCCCACGAGCCCAGTCAAATCGGTGGTCTGGCATCGATTCTTCTAGGCGAAAACGGCGGCGAAGAGAAGCAGAGAAAGCGGAGGCGTACCGGCAGCGGGGGTAAGCCCATCGACATTCATCCGCTTTCGTTTGAATTAATCCCCCAAAACTTGCCTTAAAGTCTTCATTCGGTGAGAGTGTAGTCGACGATGAAGTTAGAGGACCTGTCTCCGACGTTGATGAGCCACGAAATGAATTGCATTCCTAAATCCCTGAAATTGGACCTCTTTCACCGGCGCACAGAAGTAGTACAGGGTACAACCCCTTTCCGGCTTTTAAAGTGGGTAAAAATCAATCTTTGGAATTGGGGAGATTTTAACAGGTATTTTGAGTGAATGTTTTTTTTTGTTTTTAGGATTTTTGTGGCCCTCGTAAAAAAAAAAAGAATTCGACTGAATAATCTCCCCATTATTGTTCAATATACGCATTAAATTGAGTGATTCGACATAATAATTCTAAAAATTTACTTATTCATAACGTTCTTGCAATTATACATCGTTTCTGTGTACCTCGTAAAAATAAAAATTTCACTGTATAATCTCCCAATTATTGTTTAATGTACACGGTAAAGCGACCGATTCAACCGAATAATTCTAAAAATCTACTTATCTACAACGGCTATGCAATTATTCATCGCTTCTGTTTACCTGTAAAATTAAGAATTCCACTGAATAATCTTTCAATTATCGTTCAATATACGCATTAAATCGATTGATTCAACTGAATAATTATAAAAATCTACTTAGTTACAACGGTTATGCAATTATTCGTTAAAATATGAAGCATTATTCGTATAAATATAAAGACTCTCCTTAAAAATCAGGTCTATGCAATCTTGAGAACGGTCGATTAAACCGAATAAAATTGCTACGGGTGCATCACATCCGATTTTTTGAACCAAATTAATGATTTGTGTTCATCTCAATATAAATCTTTACAAGAAAAAAAATGATTTGGATATGCACTATCTTGATTTTGTGTTCATCCATATCCTCCAACTAGCGTTTAATTAAAAAAAATTCGAATAAAAACACAACAATATTTCAACTAGCGTTTACTTTAAAAAAAAGTCAGAAAAACATTATTCATTGAAATATGAAACATTATTCTTATAAATCGTAAGTATTGTTTAGGGATATAAAGTTTATTTTATCTGAAATTGATGAACCAAAAAATAATATTCAGTAGCATGTGACTAATTATTCAGTGGAATTGGTATATTTTGATATAAGCTAGATGAAAAAAAAGAAGATAAAATAACATTATTTGGTTGCAGGTGAAACATTATTCGATGGAATTGCTGAATTTTTAAAACGAACGAAATCAGGTGGGCCCCCTCAGCAAATCATCCAAAACTAAAATTATTTATTTTTCACAAATATTTTACCGGGCTTTTACTCTTCGACACGTTTTTTAAGAAACGAAAAACTCTCTAAAATATTATTTTTTTAAATTAATTTTTTTATATAATTTAATACTTATTTGTAATAAGTATCAAATTATGTAAAAAATTCAATTAAAAATAATATTTTATATAATTTTTAACTCTTTAAAAAACATGTTGAAAAGCAAAGTCGATGTATTTTGGAACGGATGGAGTATATATTTTAAAAAACGCAGAAAAAAAAATCCTAACCCCGATTGTGCACAAATGGTTAGAATATATTAAATAAAATATAAATAAGAAAAATTAAAGAAGGATAGATACATACGGAGTATCAATTTGAAGTTTGTGGGACCCAAATATCATCACATTCATCTCCCCGCGCCATTTTGAAGAGATTTGGCCAGTTTTGCAAAGTTTGTGGGCGGGACCCACTTGGTATTAATTAAAAAAAAAACCCTCTTTTAATCTCATCTATCAATCCACACCCGATCAATGGCCCAAAATTGTGCACAAGGTACACTCTAAGGGGTGTGCACAAGTTACCCATTCCCTATATATATATATATAATAATAATAATAATAATAATAATAATAATAATAATAATATAATACATAAAAAGTTGTGTTCATGGACAATTTAATGTCATTATTAACTCCACAAAAATTTTGCTATTTTTTCTTTTATGCTAAATTTGCATCAATATAATTTCTTTAGCCCAATGGTAGTAGTAGTTGTTAAGAATCCATTCATCCAAGGTTCAAGTCTCAACAACTACATCTTTTATTATATTTTCCTACTTTGTCATTATTCTACTTAATGACAATCTAATCTAATCTAATTAATTTATATATAATAACAATAGTAATCTTTTTTCTTGGTCATTTATATATAATAACAATAACCTCTTCATAACCTTAGTAATTACATCTTTTATTATATTTTTTCATGGTCATTTTATTGACTCAATGATAATCTAATATATAATATGGTTCAAGAGTCATTTTTGTAAACTATCGTGTTTGTAAATATTTTTTGAACAATTATGATCGTAATGATACATATCTTATTATTCTATAATTATTATAATTATTATAAAGGTATATATATACATGAATTAGTTATATATATATATATATATATATATATATATATATATATATATATATATATATATATATATATATATATATATATATATATATATATATATATATATATATCCTGATGATACATACCGTGTTTGTAAATTATTATATTTAACATATCTTATAAAAGGTTAGGATGAATTTATTATTCTATAATATTTATTATAAAGATTGAAAGTTATTTGTAACTACTTTATAAAACTTCATTTGAAATAATTATTTAAATAAAATAACATATTGTAATTTTTTTTAAAGGTATATATATACATGAATTTATCTCTAATGGTATTTATTTATCTTCTATATAGTATGTCACACATGTGGAAACCTATATTAAACCTAAATAATTTATTGTGTTGAACCGGTTGAACCGGTCCAAGCTAAAATAAAAAAATAGAAAACCGGTCGGTTCGGGTGAAACAACCCTCCTTCTTCCTCCTCCTTCTCGTGTGCAACTCCTAGCCTCCGTCAATGGTGGTTTTTAATTCTCCGCCGTTTCGACTTCAAAACGCCTCTATTAAGTGCTCCTCTCCACCCACATCACAAAAACATGTTCAAATTTTGGATTGAACAATGTATTAAGCTTCGAATTCGTCCAAGTTCACTTTGCCCCAAAACCAAAGGTTGGGTCGTTTGGATTGATTTATTCAACGTTTCTTGCAATTGAATATATAAAACTGATCACCAGAAGAAGATGAAGAGATTGGTGTATTTAATTTGATCTTTCGTGCTCATTTTAAAGATCAACTATAAAAGGGTCTTCAACCTTTGGGAGCGGGGTACACCATGGAAAGCTAATCTCCGAGCTCCGAATGTAGTTCATCGTCTTCTAAAACCTTTAATCTATAACCCCATTCAAAAAGTTTTGAGAAAAGCATACAAAATAAAAACTCCCCAAATTCGATCGGACCTCCGTCGGAGCCGCTCACCCACCACCTTCCAACCGTGTCGCCGCCGCTAAAACCCTCGGCGAGGAGCTTCCCGCCACCAGGAAGATGTATTGGCCACCCTAGTCCACCTTTGTGATCTTTCGCCGTCGCTAGGCTTCGTCGAAGTTGCAGTCGAGCCTTGCCGGAGAGGCTGCTGGAACGTGCTGTAGGGGTAGAGGTTGGAGATGGCTAATTACGTAAACCCTCCCCAACCTTTTAATTTGTTTAAATTATGCCCATGTTTCAATTTTATAAATTTCATAAAAAAATGTTATTGTTTTTCATAGGCTCTTATATATTCATGTTCAATACTCTTAGTTGTGGGTACGTTAGAAGTCGGAGATTTGACAATGTTTCTGCCTATCTTTTGTTTTTGGCTAAAGTTCAACATTATAGTATGTGCAAATATACTTTGTAATTTACCAGTATTTGCGTTTTTGCTTGATTGGTAATTTTATTTGCGAGTTAACGATTCACATCACTAAGTATTTGCTTTTAGTTTTCTATAGAATTTTATTAAATATTATATTTAAATAATTTCCCCCGTTTCAAAGATTTATTTATAAGATGTGCTTTTGAAGACAAATGCTATTTTTTATTTTGAAAATTGATAGAATACTATTAGTTTTAAAAAATATCTTTCTATAAAAATAATAAGAATTAAATAAAACATAGAAAATACCCTATTGTAGAATTTAAGAAAGTCTTATGCTTAAATTATGCTTAAATTTGAGAAAGTCTTATGCTAATAAAAAATGAGTAATTAAAAAATTATGCTTAAATTTACTGGATAAGTTATTGAAATTTCATTACCCTATTGTAGAATTTATGCTTTGTTAATTTTTTGCGTCATTCACCAAGTATAATACCAGTCACGTAATTGATATAAAATTATGCCCCGGACGTAGCACGGGTCTGCCACCCTAGTAAAACATAAAAAGTTGTGTTCACTTCCAATTTAATGCACATTTATTTAATGATTCATTTTTTATACTTATTTTGTCTCTATTCCATGAAATATCAAAAATACTTGCATAGATCAATGGTTAGAAGAATTGTTGGGTATACATGAGGTCTTGAGTTCAAATCTCATTAGGTACATTCTAAACACATTTTGCAAATTTTTTATTTCCTCTTAAATTTTCATGTATTTGTTATGTGTAATTTTTTAAAATTGAATATTATAATAAATTTTCATGTTATGTGTAATTTTAAAAAATGGAATATAATCTATAATCTATTAAATTATCCTTTTTGATTCTTTACACATAATGTTTTGGTTTCAATCACATTCACTACTCTTTGTCAATATTTTACAATTTTATTTTATCTTAAATTATCATTTTTTAGGTTTAATTATTTAAAATATATAATACATCTATCTATAACATAATATCTATAATATAAATGTGCATCCATATATTATTATGTCTTTATTTTTGTTTTCTTATTCATATTTGAATCAATTTACTTTCTTTAGCTCAATGGTTATAGCTACATTTTTTATTTTAATTTTCCACTTCTTCGTAGCTACGTCTTTTATTATTTTTTTATCATTAAATTTATATATGTAATATATAATGTTTTTTTATCAATTTAATAAATTGCCAATTCAATTTGATCATTAAACCAATTATGTAAAAATTATGTTTATTTATTAATTTAACTTTATTTTTTCATTAGAAGAATTGACTTTAATTCAAAAAAATAATGTGCCCAATTAATAATTACAATTTTTTTACAAAAATAATCAAAATCAAAATCAAATTAAATAAATAGGGACGTAAGTAGATATAAAATCAAGTATTTGGTTTATTACACCGGATGAACGGGACCAAACCAAGAAAAATAAAATAAAATGGAGATCCGGTTGAGGTGAACCGCTCCTTCATTATAGTTGTTGGGGATTACCTCTTGGTTGAAGCTTCGAACCTTGATAGCTACATTCTTCATTTTAATTTTCCACATCTTCATAGCTACATCATTTATTATTTTTTTGGTCATTAAATTTATATATGTAATATATAATGATTGTTTTTTTTTTTTTATCAATTTAATAAATTGTCAATTCAATTTGATCATTAAACGGCTTCTCTTTTCATCTTCCAAATGAGTGTTACTATCTCCATAAATATGCCCAATTAAATACAATTTTTTAATAAAAAATCAAATTAAACAAATAGGGATGTAATTAGATATAAAATCAAGCATTTGGTTAATTAAATCGGCTGAACCGGACCAAACCAAGAAAAATAAAATAAAATGGAGAACCGGTTCGGGTGAACCGCTCCATCCTTCTTCCTCCTCCTTCCCGTACGTTCAACTTCAAACCTTCAATGGTGATTTTTAATTTCGAGATGTTTCACCTCCAAAACGTCTTCATTAACTTTGATTCAACATCCTCGTGTAAAAAACGTGTTTAACTTGTGATATCATCAACGAATTCAGCCCCGTTTCCGTCCAAGTTCGTTTTGCCCCAAATCGAATTTGGTGTCATTTGGGATGATTTTTCAACCGTTTCTTGCAATTGAATACACCACATTGATCACCAGAAGAAGAGGAAGATATCGGTACAATCAATTTCATATTTCGTTCTCATTTTAAGATCGACTATAAAAACCCTTTCGACCTTCGAAAGCTTCGTCCACCATTGAAGGCCAATCTCTAAGCTCTGAATCTGATTCATCGTGTTCTAACACCTTTTATCTACTATCCCATTCAATTTTTTTAGAAAAGCATGCAAAATAGATTACGCCCAATTTCAGATTCGATTCGTCGGAGCCACATCGCCTGGCTTCGTCCACCGCTACCGGAGCCACCTAACGCCTCCCATATGTGTGCCAAGGTGTAGGGATCCCACAACCATCGCCTCTTCCGCCGCATGAACTGTCGGCTCCGCCAGGGATCGCCGAAGTGGTGCCGGATTTGAGTTGCTGACTTGCTGTGTCTTTGTAATCTATTTCAAGTTGAACGAGGAATTGGACAGTGCCATTCCTCCTCAATTTCAAGAAAGTGTCAAGGTATTTCTTCTTGAATGCAGGATTGATAAGTTCTAGATCTCCTAATGACTGTTTGATTATGTTTCAATGATTTTTCGCAAACGTTTTGTGATCCTTCTCGATGCAGAAACTGATTGATGATGCGATGGAATCCAAGGGGTCGAAGAAGGAGGCTTATAGGGAGAGGCTGAAGATCATATCCGCGTTGAACAATTCAAAAGAGCTCCAGCTTAGCTCTACTGAAAAGAAGCTTATAAATGCTTACAAAGACAAGCCATTCATGGAGTACTCATGGTTATTACATTCTATTTGTATGATAATTTATAAGTTATATAATGTATTATAGATTCTAATTTATATTCTATTTATTTAATTTGCAACTTTAAAAAAGTTTACAATCGAAAATTTTAATTGGTTATCATATGCAAAAAGCCTAATGAAAAAAGTGTGTATAATTTGATTTGGTCAGTATACTTTTTTTTTATGGATTCTTTTCATGTTATAAAAAATTATAACATTATCAAATACATGAAATTTTTTTCATCTTTAAATTTCTCTGAAATTTTATCTCTTCACTCATGGGTCTAGATTAATTTTTTTTGCTATATATATGTAGTAATAGATATTGTTTTATTTTTTTTATGTTTTAATAATAATATTTTAATTTAATTGTTGTTTGTAAAAACTACACTATGTGCTAATATTCTATTCTTTTAAAAATTTGCCTAATCTCACTATAATGTTTGAAATAAAATATTTGGAACAAATCACATGTCCCGGGCATAGCACGGGTCTGCCTTCCTAGTTGTCATATATATTCACATGTCATATATATACATCTTAATGTGAATTCAGACTACGTTTGGTGGGCTTTAAGCCCAACTCCCAAATCCAACCAAGCCCGTATGTAATTGGGAAGTCCGATTCCAATCCAAGTCTCAATTCCTACGTCTTTGTTCTGTTGATTTGACGGTATTGATTTTTTTTTAACCCTAACCCACAACAGCTCGTGTGATTCAACCGATAGAATTCCGCCGCTTAGCCATGTGGTTGAGACGGGAACAGCGACAGCTAGTCGACGACTGGAGGTGCCCTCATCTACCGGTGCCGGCGACATTCTCAGACCATCCCGGCGCGATTCAGACGAGGAAGAAGAGCCGGTGATTCAGTCAAGGAAGAAGAATCGACGACCGACGGAGCGGCCCTTGAAGCCGGAATCAAGCAGCAGCGAACGGGTTCTGATAATTGAAGATTTAAACTCTGTATGTCAGATGAGTTTATAGATTTGATTTTTCTCTTCTTTCTCCTCCTTTCTCTCCTGTTCTTCTTCTTTAATTTTTTTCTTTTCAGTACCAATTCGGACATTAGCTTGAATGCTGCCCCGCTGATTAGCTTGGATATAAATAGCTTATTTTAGCCTTAGGAGGTTCAACTGAATTAATGAAATCCATTATATTTGAGTTTCAATTGGAAACATTTTTTTTGTTTGACCATATTGTCTCCCTCCTTGTAGTTCTTGGTTTGCTGTAAAGCATATCGGCTCAATTTTGAGCGATTAACAGACTCCGGAACCCATGCCATGGGGAAAGCTCGCAAGGTTTTCCATGGTGGGATTCCTGGAATAAAAAAGGGAACACGTCTCCATGTTGATGCAATTTTGACAGCAACCCACCCCGATTAAGGGATTTGATGATTCTGAAACCAAAACACCCGACGAAGCTCGCAAGGTTCTCGAGTGCATGATTTCAAGAATCGAACCAGAATTAATTAGGATCGCTACCTGATTGTATCTGCAGTACGTATTGACGATTTGTGTGTATTTGCAAGTAACCGCCCAGGAGCAAGAAGATGACCAACCCCGCTCAGGCTGCACCAGTAGCTTTTATAGGCTGAACTTGAGGAAGTTACCCGAAGAAAACTACCTTTAATCCCACATACTGACAGTTTTTTTTTTCTTTCGGATATTTCACGAGGTACCCCTAAGGTAAGGGCTAATTCATGAGGTGTACAACTCTTTGACATATTTCATGTGGTACCCTTGAGTTTTGATCTTATTTCGCCTCGTGCCCTCCTAAGTTTAATTTAACGGAACACGTTTAGTAATTAAAAAAAAACGAAATTCATTACTTTAAACAAAAACCTACTTCTCTCCGGTTGAGTAGATGAAGGCGACTAGAGAAGGCCAGTTTTGCTGTCGATGGACGCTGGAGATTAAAAGCAGCACAGAGGCGGCGACTGGGCTAGTGGGTGGCGGTGTGGCGCTATTCATACCACAATAGGTACGTATTGCTTACGAATTTTGGTATCTTTAGGTTTCAAAATAAAAAATTAATTTGGGGCTTTTCATGAAATTAGGGTTTATTGGTTTAGAATTTAGGGATTGTCCAACTTTTGCTGCTCATCTACCATGGGCGACCATTAATTTTTGCTGCTCATGACGTAGGAATAAAGTTTGATATTCATAGTGGATGTCAAAGCAACACAAATAAGTCGGTTGGCTAATAATTTTTTCAGTTTGTTAATGGCATAGAGGTGCTTTGTTTCCTTTATGTTACTCTACGTCTATGTAAATTATTGTCATATTTATTTGTAGTTTGTTAATGACAAGTGTTTTGCTTTTGTATAATATGGCTGTTTCTAGACGCTAAATCAGTACAATTGAATATGTACGAGAATGAGTAGTCATTCCTGAACAACACGGAGACCATATGATAGAAGTCGTTTGAAGATGCTTTGCTTTTCACCAGGTGTATTTGTAATTCTATTTTTACACTCGATTTGTGTGTGATATTTTAAGCCTATTAGCTCAAATGGTCGAGCTGTGTGCACGAGCACAAAGATGCGGGTTCAAATCCCGCATAGGCTAATTTGATTTGTCTCAATGAATTGGACATGGTTACTATAAGGAGTTTCATGCAACTATCATCAAGTATAACAACAAGTTTTTGCAAGTGACGATATCAAGTAATGACAGCAATGAGCAATCATAAAATTCATTGGTGAATATTTCCTCTTGTAAAAAATTAAGTGATGTCGCAACTTGCAAGGGTGTGAGTGTGACACCAGCAAACTTGTTTCAAAATGACACCAAAAACTAGCTGAAAGGTGTTTTGGTTGTTGTATTAAGTTTTTGGTGCAGGGGTGTGAGTGACACTGAAAGCTAACTGAAATATGGTTAATATAAGGAGTTTTCTAGAGTTGTTAAGCTAATTACAAGCTCCTGCAAGTTATGAAAGAAAAAGCATGTGTTGAAATTTATGTCCGAGTACCTTTTTTTCTAGAATTGTTATAACAGCAAAAGCTCCTGCAAGTTATGAAAACATAACCTAAGTACAAGCTCCTGCAAGTTATGAAAACAGATCTGCTTAATTGATTGATCAATAAAAATAACATTATCCAACAAGAAACAACATAGTAGAATGGAAAAAACATACAATTTAAAAGACTTGATCATCACAACTACACTACAGCTACAAGAACTTCTTTCTAGTGGAAACTAAACGTTCCCACTTCCATGGAGACTATAGCTACAAGAACTCCTTTCCAATAGCAGAATTAGAGACATGGAGCTTGAAAAAAAGCTCTATTTAACAACCTTGAAAAAAGAATTTATCTAATTTCTATACAAACCATTTATTTTTGAAAACCTCAAACAAATTATCTAATTTCCATACCTCAAGGAGCATAAATTAAATGTAGATTATATAGCCTATGTGGGATTTGAACTCACATATTTGTGCTTAGGCACATAGCTCTTCCATTTGAGCTAATAGGCTATACACACACATAGATAGCATGCTAAATTTCTGATTTTATGACTGCATATTTATGACAACAATTTTTTATTTTATCAAATTTACAACAGTTTCTGATTTTTTGAGGTATATTTATGGTGAGACATGTTTTTATTCACATGACAGCTCTTTGGCTTATGACAAATCTTTGTAAACTGAATTAATGAAAACAGTTTATGACGACAAATTGATAAGCTTATTCATATGCTATTGCAACTGATTTTATGACAGCAAAGACATGCTATTTTATGATAGTTGCATTCCTTTGTTTTTATGACAGCAAATTGAGACAACCCGATCTTCTGATTAATGACAGCATAATAAGTTGAGAAACCTAAATTACCCATCATAAGAAACAAACAACAAACAATTTTGGTTGACAATATGTTAATTCCAATTGAGTCAAATGAATGAATTCAGACTTAAACCCTAAATTGAGAAACGAATTTCATTAACAAATCAGATTGCAATTGAGAAACGAAATTTCGAATTCAAAATCTATCAATTTCAACCTAAACCCTAAATTTGACATCACAAAACCCCCCAAATGCTTCAAATTCAACCTAAATCCAAAATTTCTATCGACATCAACTAACCTCTCTACAGAAGCACATTCGTCTCCTCCACCTCCGGTCGCCGGCCGAGGCAATGGGCCGCCACTGCCACCGTCTTCGCCGGCCGAGGCAACGCCTCCCACTTCTCCTCCCATCGCTGAGGTCGCAACAGCATGTGAGAGCGCGCAGAGGTTGCAACAGCAGGTCCGAGCGCGCAGAGGTTGCAACAGAAGGTCCGAGCCGAGCCCAGGTCCGAGCCGCTGCTGCTATATCGCGTCTGGTCTCCCTCCTCGAGCCCTCTCTCTTCGCTTTGCTCTCTCCTCGCTCTCTGATGTTTCGCTCTCGCATTTCTTTTTTTTTTTTTTTTGGGAGCAAACTAACGGAATTCACCCAAAAAGGTTAAAGTTAACCGAGAAGGGCACGAGGCGAAATGGGTTAAAACCTCAAGGGTACCATGCGAAATATGTAAAAAAGTTGTATACCCCGCGAAAATTACAATACCTCAGGGGTACCTGGCGAAATTTCCGTTTTTCTTTTGTGTTAACTACACTTTATAGCAGTTGTAACTAGCTGATGGGTTGATTGGGCTGATTGGGCCTTTTATATAATTTAAGCCTTGCAGCCCATTTTACAAAGTCCAATTTCGAGTTTAATTAAACTTAGTAAACTCACCAAATTTTTCAACATATAAAGAATGTCACAGACTTTGCATATGAAATCATGAATCTATTTAATTCATTAAAATTTACCCTCCAACAACGGCGATGGAGGAGGACGATGATACCATCAGATCTGGTCCATGGCGGCAGAGACAGGTCTAGTTAGGGCGGAGGACGGTGGTGGCGGCGACTTCATCGGCGGATTTGGACGGTGGCTATGGAGATGAAGAAGAACCAGAGTTGTTGAGATGAGGGGCAGGAGAAGCAACGCTGTGGGAAATTGGGAATGGGGGATTCTACACCTTTTGGGCAGGAATAAAATGGGCTTCAAATTGGAAATGGGGGATTACTAGTAATCATTTCCAATACCCATTTTTGCTCTACCAAACATGAAAACGGGAATGCTTCATTCCGATTACCAAATTTTGATTCTCGGTAATCCATACCAAACAGGCCCCGAAAGAATAAGGACAAAAATAAAAACAATATAACTGTGAAAAACGAGCTATCGGGGGAAAAAAAAATTATTTAATTCTCTCCTCCCATTTTAGTATTTTACGGTTCATTTTTTTGTCTTCCCCCCAAACGGTGGCAAAGAGCCATCATCCAGTTGCCACCATTCACTCAACTCTAAACTTAAACCCTTCATTTGCTATATCTTCTTCTTCATCTTTGAATCTTTCAATTCAGTATCAAATTTATCGGCTCTATATTCTACAATTCAGATTAGTTTCTGGACCATGATTCCTAGCCCTATCCCTATTTCTCCCTAATTCCCCCAATTCCAGGGCATTCGATTTTGTTCTCGCTAGGGTTTAATCCAGTTTCCTTGCCGAAAACCCTGGCGAGAAGCTAATCAGGAAGAAAATTGATTTCGGAGCTCAGCCATGGCCGCGGCTGCTTCTTCTGGGATAACTTCCTTCGGTAAGTTTTGTTTTTCTCCTCACAAACGGAAGGTCGCCGTTGAATCGTCATCTAGGGTTACAATTAGAGTAATCAGGGGTCAGAATTTCAAGTCTGTAGCCCCAATTCGGTGTAAAACGAAGGATTTCAGGTTGTTGAAGTCGGTCCAGCAGGACCGATTCGTGACGACTGTGGATGAGGATGAGATGAGTGAGGTGTTCTTCGAAACGATTGAGGAACTGGAGAGGATGGCTCGAGAGCCCTCCGATGTTCTTGAGGAGATGAACGAGCGGCTCTCGGCGAGGGAGCTACAGCTTGTGCTGGTGTATTTCTCTCAGGAAGGGAGGGATTCTTGGTGCGCTTTGGAGGTTTTTGAGTGGCTGAAGAAGGAGAATAAGGTGGATAAGGAGACGATGGAGCTCATGGTTTCCATTATGTGTGGTTGGGTCAAGAAATTGATTGAGAGTGAATGCCCTGTAGGGGAGGTGGTTGACCTTTTGGTGGACATGGATTGTGTCGGATTAAAGCCCAGCTTCAGTATGATTGAGAAGGTGATTTCTGTGTATTGGGAGATGGAGAAGAAGGATCAAGCTGCTGTGTTTGTGGAGGAGGTTTTGAGAAGGGGAATTCCGTGTTTGGAGGATGATGATGATGATGGAAGTAGAGGCGGACCTGTTGGGTATCTAGCTTGGAAGATGATGGTAAGCTGTGATTCTCTTTATCCAAATTCGTTTGATTTCATATCTGATTGACCCGAACACGAGATTGTGTATCATAGGAGAGCCTTTAGGATTGCATTCAAACAAGTCATCTGAATCAGTTTATTTGTCATAGTGCTTTGTTGATGTGCTAAGCCAGTTGATGTTTGGTTATGAAACTGTGAGTTGAGATTGTGTAGTTGTGTAGTATGTTATAATTCAAATATGATTATTTCTGTTTTATTGCTTGGATGTGTAGCACAGTAGCATTGCAGCCATGAAAAAGAAAGACACAATATGCCTTTAAACCTCGGCAAAGATTGCTACGATGTGCTAACTATTAAGTAGTATATATGATTGAACTAATGCATGATTAAATAATTTCAATTGCTTATTCTTGTACAGACTGACTCATGTGGTCTGTTGCTGAGTTTTTCATGCCATTTCCATCTGCTTTTTACTTGGTTTGTTCTCTCCTTCACTGGCATTTTGTGTTCATTATGTTGTTTAAAAGAGTTCCCAAAAACGTCATTTCAGGAGGAGGGAAACTATAGAGCTGCTGTGAATACAGTAATTCACCTGAGAAAATCTGGTTTGAAGCCTGAGGTATATAGCTACCTCATTGCCATGACAGCTGTGGTGAAAGAGTTTAATGAATTTACCAAAGCATTGCGTAAGCTCAAAGGTTTTGTCAGATCTGGTCTTGTTTCTGAGTTGGACACTGAAAATACTTCTCTCATCGAGGAGTACCAATCAAATCTATTAGCCCAAGGAATAGAACTGTCAAGGTGGGCAATGCAAGCGGGAAACGCTTCCATTTATGGCTTAGTTGACGAGAAGCTCCTTGCTATGTACGTCTGCGCTGGTCGTGGAGTTGAGGCTGAGCAACAACTCTGGGAAATGAAGCTAATGGGCAGGGTGGTTGACAGGTACTTCTACGACATCGCTCTAGCCATCTGTGCTTCTCAGAAGGAGACCAAGGCTATTTCAAGGCTGCTTACGACATTGGAGGCCACAAGCTCAACGTGCAAGAAGAAGACCCTGTCTTGGTTGCTCAGAGGTTATGTCAAAGGAGAGAGCTATATTGCTGCCGCTGATGCTTTAACCAGAATGCTTGATTTGGGTCTGCGGCCTGATTATCTGGACCGCCTGGCTGTGCTGCAGGGGCTAAGGAGAAGGCTGCACCAGTCGGAAAACTTGGACACCTATCTCAGACTATGCAAACGCCTCTCGGATGCTGAGCTGGTAGGACCGTGTCTCGTATATATGTATATAAAGAAGTATAAGCTCTGGGTTGTGAAAATGTTGTGAAATGATGCATATAGTATGTAGCTCTAGAAGTATATTAGTATAAAGTATATGTTTTATCCTTTTGAACATGTTTACTCGTACGGGTTACCGGGTGTGATGGGTTCACAAATTCTATGAGGTATGTAAGGTGTAAGCTTCCAACTCTTTCCATGGTGTTTATCTTCAGAGAAAGGGGCAAAAACTCATTGTTCATTCATCATGGTTTGAATACCAATTCGTGTTCCATACAATATTGTTGTCAAACTACTTGTTCAAACTATATATTCCATCTTTTCTCACTTGCACCTTCCGTTTCCATGATTCAAAATCAGTGCACCTGCGTGTTTCCATGGTCGTGGTTGCGTGTTTAACTGTGTAGTCGCTCTACATCTGGATTGTGTCCCTTATAACTCATTTAAGGGATTACCCTGTTTATAAGTTTTTTTTTTTTTGAGCACAATCCTGTTTATAAGATAATTGCGCAAGAACACACAAAAAATATGAAGATTCTATATCATGTTTGACTACTACGTCTACGTACATACACACGGACACTACAATCAACCAATTGAAAATAAAAACTACCAAGAAACATAAACATCATTGATTGAGTTCAATCGACCCCTTTTACAATTGTTCAACAAAACGCAATACGCTACGACTATCAACATACTTGAAAAACCTGATGCAAAACCAACCATAAGTCCATCTGAAAACTGTTGCAAGTTGTGATGACTTTTGTTTCTATATGTCACATTTGATGTTATTGGAGTAGAACAAGAATCATTCAAGAGTCCGCCACATAAGCCGGGATTACCTTCAAAGTTAGATTCTTGAAAAGTATCAAATTGGCCTTGTGTCGGTATTGGACCTTCAAGATCATTATAAGACACATCAAAATGTGACAAAAAACTAAGACTTTGCAACGAGGTTGGAATCTCTCCGGTCAGGTTGTTTGTAGAGAGATCTAACACTTCAAGAAGTTTTAAATTCGATATACTAGTAGGAATATGACCCGAGAAATGGTTGTTGTTGAGGTTTAGCTCTTGAAGAATTTGTAAGTTGCCGATCTCTTCTGGAATATTACCGCTAAGTGCGTTATAGGAGAGGTCGAGGCCATGATAATAGTCTTCATTAAACCGAATGTAAGATCTAATGTTGCGATTGTTGCCCTTAAAGGTGATAATAACAGGGAGCTCATATTGAGAGATGTCGGAGTCTGCTGACACATTTTTTGAGATTAATGCTGACAATTGACACAATTTTAGGGGAAGCTCTCCAACCAAACTATTGTTTTTTAGATACAATCTTGATAGATTCGGTAGAGTTCCCAACCAATTCGGAACTCGACCTACAATTCTATTGCCTCCAAGGTTTAAATAACGTAAGCTCTTCAATCTAGAAAGCCAATTAGGGATGATGCCTGCTTGAAAATTGCAATCCATAAGGCTGAGTAATTGGAGCTTTGGGAATTCACCTAAACCTATGAAGGTTTTATGGGTCGGTAAGGATTCGCCAAAGAAGTTTATTGAAAGGAAGAGGCTGGTTAGATTCTTACATTTCGCTAAGATTCCGAGTGTTCCTGTGATGTTTGTAAAGGAATTTTGTCCCAAAGAAAGGAAAGATAGGGATTTTAGTTCAACCATTTTGGGGGAGATTTGGCCGGACAAAATATTTCGAGCTACTCCGAGTGCAATGAGGGACTTGCATGAGTATATACTCTCTGGTAAAGTGCCATTCAAGCTATTGTTCCTAAGATCAAGCTTTTGGAGTCGCGTCAATTTTGAAAAATCTAGTTTTGATATATCTCCATTGAGATAGTTATCCCTTACAAGTATTTCCACTAGAAGTGTACAATTAATCAAGGATGATGGGAAAGGACCATTAAGATTGTTTTGATAAAGATGAAGCTTTTCCAAGGATGATAGCTTGCTTATTTCTTGAGGGATGGGGCCAAGAATGTTATTTGAAGATAAATCTATGACTCTAAGGTTGGTAAGGCTAAGAAATTCTTCTCCTAGAGATCCATAGAGATAGTTATTCGACAGATTAAGATGAGTAAGCATAACAAGGTTGCTAATAGAGGAAGAGATTACCCCATTTAGACCCCTTGACGACAACTGCAAATGTGTTACCCTGCCATCGGCATCACATTCTATCCCTTCCCATCGACAACAACTTATAGCAGAAGACCAATTTAACGCTAGGGGGTTCGATGTTGAAATGTTTGAGGAGAAGGCGAGAAGAGCGGATTGATCTTGGTGGTTACAAACTTGCTCATACGAAAAAACAAAAGAATACAAGAGTGGAATGAAAAAGAGAAGACGGATAGGAAGAGTAAATGGTGGCAGTTTTGGAAGCATGGTTTTCTTGTAGGATATGAATTCATAAGCTAAGCAAGCAAAGGAATGAGAAATTGAATGTATTCGTTGTTTGTTAAACTTGTACATATATACCCCTTTTGTAGTGATTGATCAACCAGTTCCCATAGGACTAGCTTGTTCAAAGTAAGTGGCTTACATTTGCAGTTGCAATTTGCAAGCACAAACAAAACAAAGCTCTTTCAATAGCAACGGTCAAATTCATCTTGGACCTTTGGGCATTTAAATTAGTCAAACATGTAATTCATGGTGTCCAAACAGAGCTTTTTCAAAATATTTGATTTTTTTATATGAAGCATATGGGAACTGTCAAATTCAGACCTTAAGCATTCAAAAGTATCTCTACCAATTTCTGATGTAGTAGTTATGGTGTTAGACAAAGTTTCCCCAAAATGGGAAAACAAAATACATATTTTTTAAATTATTTTTGCTTTAAATCCAACAGTTTTTCCATTTTAAAGGTTTGGAGAATGCTACAGATTTAGGGGATCCTCTCCATTTTTTCTGTTGCTTCTTCATTTTGGAGAATGTGATCGATGGGGAATATGTTGAACCAAAAAACCCCTTAAAACTCTCCAAAATGAGGAAACGGTTGGAGATGCTCTAAAGACCATGAGATTCCCTAAAAATTTTCTAAAAGAGAAACAAAATACATATTTTTTCAAATTATTTTTGTTTTAACTCCAACAGCTTTTCCACTTTGAAGATTTGGATAATCGTTGAATTTGGAGAATGCTACATATTTAGGAAATCATCTCTATTGTTTATGCTACTTTTCCATTTTGGAGAATGTGATGAAGAATCTGTTAGACCAAAAAATACCTTAAAATTTTCCAAACTCCAAAATCTTTAAAATGGAGAAATTGTTGGAGATGCTCTTATATGAAAACCGAAATTCTTGCCCAACCGTAACAAATGGTATTGAAAAAAAACATATCCAAAAATATAAAACAAATCCTCAAAAGTGTGAAGTTTGTTTCTAAACAAATATAGTTGACGTTTGTTAAGTTTAAAAAGTAGTTTTAATCTTTAAATATATAAATCGTTGTGAGTTTGTTTTTTCGAAAACACAAATAAAGCCAAAATAAATGGGGATTATTTTCTCCATATGCTGATATAGACCTGTCAAACAGGTCAGGCGGGTCGGGTTCGGGTCGGGTCATCTCGGGTTCGGGTCCATTCCGGGTCGGGTCATTTCGGGTTACGGGTCATGAAATGCTCAACCCAGACCCATATTTAACGGGTTCGGGTCGACCCAACGGGTCAAGAGCGCTACTCATTCATAATTTTTTAAATGTTATTTACTATTTATACATGTTATTTTAAAATGATAAAATTATGTAAAATATCAATAAAAATTTATTACTTGTTATAATTTCATTCTTTTTAGTTTTTGAAGTATGAAATTATATATAATATATAAATTGATATTTTATATAATTATTATCATCCTTAAAACCATACATGAATAGTAAACGACATTTAAAAGTAAAAAGATGGAGTATTTTTAATGACTATTTACATAGTTCATAAATCTAAAATTGTTATATTATCCTAATAATAGTTATATTATTGAAAAATAATAATTAATGTTGCTACAATGGTAATATGTAATCTTATATACATAACAAATTGTAATGTTAAATTATAAAGTAAAGTTGATGATGAAAAATATGATATTCAATTTTAATTATTATTAGTAATAAATTTCAATATTAGGTTAAATTGTAATTTATTTATGTTTTTATTATCTTAAAGCTTGACTCAACGGGTGACCCACGGGTCGACTCAACCCGACCCAGAAATTTGCGGGTTGCTTTGGGTTTCGAGTTGAAATATTTGCGCCAAAACCCACGTTTTACGGGTCGGGTCGGGTCACGTTTTGACAGGTCTATGCTGATATGCACCCTAGACATATGAGGTTTTTTTTTTTATTGTCAATACAATGTATTTACTACACTAGTTTCGCCAGAAAAGGTGATATAAAATACAAATAAATAGATACTACAAACTGCCAGAAAAGGTGATATAAAATACAAATAAATAGATACTACAAACTCGTATGGGATATCAAAATTCTTTACACTATCAATTTATCTCCATTTATAAAGTGTTTAATTTGAAATAGAGACTTGAAATCCACACACCTATGAAGCATAATCGATGGATAGATACGTTTGTGCGGACCGATTTCCTTTCAGCATAAATGAATTCCACTGGGCCCATAAAGAATATTTCATCCCACAAAATTCTTTAGGCCCAATAGCAATAAGCCCATACCCTACTAAACCAATCCATTAGTATATATAGGTAAATTGCATAAAACTGCCCCTTATGTGATTTGCTCAAAACCATCCCTAGATTTATATGCTAATAAAGGTCCTAGATTTATATACATGTATCGCAAAGGTAATAATTCAAAAAATCATAAGACATTATCTAGCAAATCGAGAGATCGTATAAACGGTAGACAAGGAACCGTCGTCGATAGGGAGAGCACACATTGATAATTGATAGATAAGCTTTTACTTTATAACTAGTTCTATTACCCGCGATCTTCGCGGTTTTTTTATATGAATTTTATTATTTATGTACAAATTGTATAAAATCAAAAAAATAATATAAAATATTATTTTTTCACTTTTTAATTTCCTACTTATTATCAATTTATTATTGGTTATAATTTTTATTGACTAATTAACTTTAATCGCTAAAATATTATAAAATACATACTTTCTCTTATATATACACACCTGGATCTAATATTTGTAAAAATTTGGTTTATAAATTAATTGTTTGTTAAAGATAAACACCTATTGATTTGAATTATTTCTATTGTTTAATGTGATTGTTTAAAGATAAACACAATTATTTGGTAAGTGGGCAATATTTGCAAAAAGTTGATTTATAAATTAATTGTTAATTTGTTAAATATAGTCACTTAATGATTTGAATTATCTCTATTGGTTAATGTGATTGTTTAATAATGTAATAGAATATATATATAAACTAATTCTCTCTATATATAATTTAATCAATTTTCATTAGTGGTAAAACTAATCTAACCTTTTTTCGTATAAAATTATCTAATTTTAATTTTTTTTTTAGATAAAATGTTTATTAAATTACTTAAGGTAAAATTGAGTAGTTTGATCGGATAAAACTCATAAAAGTCATAAACATTAATTAATTTTTATAATTATGCATGAGTAGTTCTAAAATGATAAGATAAATTAATTTAAAATATAATAGTTTGGTGTTTTGTAAATATTTTTCAATTTATAATTTTGTATGGCCCTTTAGTTTATGAGATGAAATTATATTAAAATTTTGATAACTTAAGTGCACGTTTATGAGTTCTATGAGATGAAATTCAAAAAATAATTATGAGTTCTACTTCTATCTAATACTCTGAATATTTTTTTATTAGAAACAAAAAAAAACTTTGAATCTTTATAAAATCTATTATTAGAGAATTAGCACTTAAATTTTTGTATGAGTTCTATCTTTATATGAGATGAAATTAATTTATTAGAGAATTGCACGTTTGATTTTGAAGATAAAAAACTAAAATTATTTTCCATCATTTAGAATTAGCACTTAAATTTTTTATGAGTTCTATCTTTATATGAGATGAAATTAATTTATTAGAGAATTGCACGTTTGATTTTGAAGATAAAAAGCTAAAATTATTTTCCATCATTTTAGTATTGTGAAATCTAATCTTTTTTAGGGAAAATATTTATAAAATAACTTATAGTAAAATGATCGGTTTTGTAAACAATTAATAAATAAAAATTAATTGTAACAACTCATATTGATAAGTTTAATAATTTAAATGATAGAATTTATAACCACTTAAGATATAAAAATTAATTATAATAATCAATAGACACATAGGATGACACATGGATAAATGGATAAAGTCATTGTTCAACGTGGCTTAAATATATTGGATCATCATTAACTGACGTGTCAAAAACTCGGGCCAGATTGCACCATAAAATTACACGTAAGCGAATCGCACCAGAACCCGCCACATAGGATTTCCACGCCTCTGTTTTAGTATTATATATTGATGATTGATTGATTGATTGATATGTTTTTACAATGCTAAAGCTAATTTTATATAAAAAAAAAAATAATAATTAAAAATCATAGTTTTTAGTTTTTTTGAAAACGTGTGAAGAAAATGCATCTATTTTTGAACGGATATAGTGCTCAATTTTGAAATATATTTAAGCTAAATTCGGTTATTATTTTTGCCAAATATATAAATTCAATTAAACGAAAAAGGGGAAATTTTATAACGATGTTGGACAAAAAAAAAAAGCTCTGTCCTCCCTCTCTAGAGGGACCTCTCTAGAGGGAGCAACAAAAAAAAATGTGAGTTTCAAGCTTCATAACACAAAAATGGAGACAAAAGGAGAAAGAAGAAAAGAGGAAAGAAAGGAGAAAGAAGAAGAAATTTCAGAAATAGAAAACGGTGTAATCAGCCTTAGGGGGTTCTTATCGGCTCCCGACATCTGTGGTGGTGCTGGTGCGTGGTTTTCTGGTGACTGTGCTCTCCGTGTCGGTGCTAGATGTTGTTCTTGGTGTTGCTTCGAAGATCCCTTTCCCACGAAATCAACTATGGTGCGACCTTTCTTGGCTTGAACTTTTGGAAGAATTTTTATTTCCTTAGCTGAAATTTGGGGGTTGCCCCAATTTCTTGCCCCGAATATGATTTTTCCCTCAAATTGAAACTGGTGGTTTGTCCCATTTCAAACCATAATTGGATAAACTCTCCTTAGGGAGCCCCAAATCTCCTTCGGGAGCCCAAATCTCCTCCGGGAGTCACTAACCCGCCTCATTGGCTTAAAAATCTTGGCTTCGGCCACTGCTACGGCGCTACCGGCCACTGCTACCGGCCACCAGTTTGCCACCACCGCTGCTCCACTCCGGCTGCCCCGCTTGCTGGTGTGCGCTGTTTCCTCAGTCTTCCGTGGTGTTACCTCCCAGATTTGCTTCTGCCATCATCTCGATCGGATTTGCCTCAGCCAAGATCGCCTCAGCCATCTTTGCGACCTCTGCTTGGTCCGCTTTCTGTACATCGGCATGCCGCTTATCTCCACCCTCTTGGAGCCACCTACGTCTAAGTCACCTCCAGCGCCCGATATGTTGTGCTGCTGGCCTCATCGTTTGGTCGCCGGCTGTTGTCGTTGGGTGGCTTTCCGCGTTACCTACCTCCGATGAACATTCCGTCAATATGTCATTCCTCCTCCAAGCCAATTTTTGTGCTTTGGGCCCAAGCTACATGTCTTGGGCCCAAAGTTGGCCCAAATGTAAAAAACAAATTAAAAAAACAAACAAACAAGTAATATTTTCAATCTGGCCTGGAAATTTAAATGTTAAAATTTAAAATATTATAAATGTAATAAATCTCGGGCGGGTTGCTTTTTCCCGTTTGGGCCTCCGGTGCGTTCGATTCAGGTGACGGGTGGCTCTGCGTGTGGCGTGACTGGTCTTTCTTTCGTGTGATGGGGTTCTGGCAGTCGGAGTCGGGATAGGCTGGGGCCGAGGCAGTGTGTATCGAGGCGTCTCCTTTTTCTGGAAGACTGTTTCCTTGGAGGTTCGTCTTCACTGCCCACAGGTGGATCCTGATGTGCCGCTGGCCTGCGGTGCTGCTTTCGAGGAGTGCTTGGCTTCGTCTTTCGTTTACGTCCTCATCTCGTTTCGGTCTGGTTGTTTCTTGTTTCGCCCTTGTAGAGTGTTATTGCTTGTATCTGCACCATATTTGTATTTTCTATTTGTTTTGACGGTTTACCGTCTGTCGACTTATCGGCCTTCGAGGTTCAGATTTTTCTGACCTCGAATTTTTCCATTGTGAATCATTTTATATTTGGATAAGAAAGAGAAATAACTTTCGCACACACCGGTAAGCATACATGAGTGACCTATCCATCATCAATCCGTGTAACATAAGAGAGAATTGTTGATCCAACGGCCGAGGATGGAGCCCGCGGGTGATGAGATGAGATGTGGACCGTTGGATGAAAACATTTGGTAGCTCCCACTACAAACAGTAGGAATAAAGGGAGGAGACAAAGGGAGGGAGATCACGTGAACTCCCCGCAATGAGAAGGTGGGATGGTAGTTCATAGTTGCATGTGCACGTGAAGCTTTTCAGTTTCCACCCAAACTCCCACCTTTTTTTTTTGTTTTTTTTTTTTTGATTAGGTAAGAATTCGAGTTCAGACATATCTGAAACTCGAGGGCCAGGCTGGCAGACGGAAGAACCGTCTAAAGACGCATACAACAATACATAAGGTGCAAACTCAGACAAACACAATCTACAAAAAAGCGAAACAAAGCAGACCAAAACCAAACTGGATGAGAACGAAGAAGACGGACGAAGCCAAGCCCCACAAGAAGCAGAACCGTAGGCCAGCGGTACATCAGGACCCGATCATCCTGTGAACAGTGAGGACGAACTCCAGGGAAGCAGTCAACCCAGGTAGCGGAGACGCCACGATACACACCACCACGACCCCAACCTATCCCGACACCGACAATCAGAATCAAATCCAAGGAGAAGATCACCAAGCCATGCCAATGCAGAGTCGTACAACGTATGAGAAAAAAGCACCTAAAAACCCTGACGGAATTTAATCAACCTTAACGGGATTTAGTACACGTTTATACGAACGGTTTGGAGCCCTTATGACGGGATTTAGTCCATCCTTTTCCCCTCTTTTTTTTCTTTTCTTTTTTATAATTTTTTTATTATTAACATTCTGGGCTGATTCGGGCCCAAAGCATACCAAAACGAGGAAGCCAGAAGGCGACCTAGAATCAGCAGGATCAGGCCACGACGATGAGGGCCGCCGCAACCAACGATCGGGAGGGAGGAGCAAGGAAGGGCGAGCGAGTTTCCGACGGAGCCAACCGGGCCTAAAGGCCGTCGGCGACGACGAGCAAAGGCCGGACATGACTGGGGTTTCTAGATCGAGGATACCAGGAGCACCGAGGCCGCCGAGGAGTGCAAGGTGAACGACGGCGCTCAGCCACAGCCCAATCGGAGAGTACATCCGAGGGCGTCGATCAAGCCCACCCGGAGGAGGAGTAGGAAATCATATCCGAGAGCCTGGAGAAAGAAGGCCGGATTTCAGCGCGGAAGAAGAGGGTTACCGGAGGCGGATGAGAGGGATAAAGAGAGGAGAGAAACCCAATAAACCCTAGATCCGAGAATCCGAAAGCAAGCAGAGCAAATCGGAAGGAGATGACAAAGGATCTGAGATCCTCGACTATGGGCCATAGAAAGCCCCAAGAAATTAGAGCAGATTGTTCAAGAAATAGAGGTTCGCAATAGGGGTTTTCCATCTCCTAGCCGGAGAACTAAGCGCCAGTCGACGGATTTGGTTGAACAGGGTTACCGCCCCAAGGGATTTACCACCTCTCACACTCTCTAGAGGCTATAGAGACGGAACCGAGATGAACGGGGGTGAGTATGCTACTCCGGAGCCGGACTCGACGAGAGCGGCTCAGCAGAGGGGTAGTCGGACCCGCTGAGCGGGGTGGTGGATGCCCCATAAGGGGGTTTGAAGCTCTCTCTCTCTAGTTTCCTAGAGAGAGTAGAGAGAAGACCTCACTAGTTTCACAAATTAATTTCCTTGCTATGGAGGTTACTATTTCTATTTCATTTATTTTGTTTTTTTTTTCCACTTTTTTCTCCTATAATTTACCTATTTTAATCCCTAATTTTATCTATATTAAAGTCCGTGAATGGTGTTTTATATAATGGTATGCCGATGTTGTATGAAGAAATAGCATATCGATCAACGGAACATGTTCAAATAAGGAAGCAAACAACCATAAATTAGCAAGAATAATCAGATAATAGAGCTACAACCGTAGAATATTCAAAAATGGTATTTATATCTTCATGATGGGCGGCTACAATCCCCAAACCCCTAAGTTTAGGGGAGCAAAACATTGTTTTATATAGTATGCAATGTAGAGAAGTGCAAGGCATATGGGACAGCTGTCCCTTATTACACAAGGAGACAAAAGAGTGAGAACATGGCATGAAAGCCATTTCTCAGCAAGGTGCAAAAATATGAAATAAAGCTAGAATGTTAAGTAAAACATGATAATCTTCAAATCCCCTCCTCAAGTTGGACTTGATGGGAGACCAACAAGACCCAACTTGAAAGAAAGAAAATGGTGTTGTGAGACCAACAAGAGGTTTAGTGAGCACATCTGCAAGTTGAACTCCTGTTCTGACATGTTGAGGAAGGATGAAGCCTTCTTGCATCTTCCCACGAATGTAATGGCAATCTATCTTTAAGTGTTTAGTCCTCTCATTAAACACTGGATTCTCTGCTATATGAATAGCAGATTTGCTATCACAAAATAGTGGGATAGGTAATGGTACACTGATCTTCAACCTTTGCAAAACACCTTCAACCCAAACTATCTCACTAGCAATGGTTGACATGCTTCTGTATTCAGCTTCAGCAGTTGATTTTGAAATTGTTACTTGTTTCTTAGTCTTCCAAGAAACTAATGATCCTCCAAAGAGAACATAGTAACATGTAAGTGACTTTGCACTAAACTACATGAGCCCCAATCAGCATCACAAAAGGCACTGAGATGCATAGAAGAGGTCTTGGGATAGTGTAAACATGTGGATATTGTGCCTTTTAAATATCTGACAACATGAACTGCTGCATCAAAATGTGGTTGCCTTGGCTCAACCATGAATTGACTAAGATGTTGCACAACATAAGATATATCAGGTCTAGACAAATTTCAAGAATAGCAATCGGCATATGAGCCTTCTGTATTTCTCTGGATCATCCATTACTTGACCAACATCAATAGATAACTTCAACCCTCTTGGCAAAGGAAAAACTGCTGGTTTACAGTCTTCCATTTGACAGTCATCAAGTATATCAAATATATACTTCCTCTGGTGAAGCAAGGTACCAGTCTTATCATGTAAAATCTCAAGACCAAGAAAGTATCTAGCCTTTCCAAGGTCCTTGATAGTAAAGGCTTTATGAAGTGCTTCTTTAGTCTGCCTAATCACAAACTCATCATCTCCTGTGATCAAAAGATCATCTACATAAACCAATGCCACAACAATCCCAGTTGGCACTGCTTTGATAAACGATGAATAATCTTCACATGACTGTCTATATCCCAGATTCATCAAGAATTTACACAACTCTGTATTCCATTGCCTTGAAGCTTGCATTAAACCATTGATGGACTTTCTCAGCATGCATACCTGACCAGAGACTCTTGCAATGTATCCCTCAGTGGGATCCATGTGAACTTCTTCCTCCAATTTTCCATGAAGGAAAGCATTATTCACATCAAGCTGGTATAAATTCCAGTTTCTCATGGTGGCAACAACAATGAGTATGCTCACAATGGAGAATTTAGCTACTGGAGAGAAGGTGTGCTTGTAGTCTCCTTCCCTTTGATCTGATTATAACCTTTTGCTACTAATCTGTCCTTGTACCTCTCTACACTCCCATCTGGTCTATACTTGATCTTATAGACCCATTTACTCCCAATGAACTTATGACCAGCGGGCAACTATGTCAATTCCCAAGTCTCATTTCTTTCCAATGCTTGAATCTCCATATTCATAGCATCCACCCATTTAGGATGTTGTGATGCTTGCTTATATGTATAAGGTTCTTGCTCAGCTACCATACAAGAAAAAGATCTCAATACCTCTGTATCACTACTGATTTCATCTCCCAAACACTAAGCAAGAAAAGATTGAGACATAGAATTCCTTTGTCTTCCATTTCTGCAAACATAATCTTGTAGTCTCCTGGGAGCAACATGTTCACAAACATACCTTCTCAAAGGTGGAAATTCATTGATATCTTGCAAAATTTCAACTAACATTTGCTCAATGCTCCCACTAAAACTCAAGGAATCTGCTACTTGTGATGACAGAGGAGATTGATCATGAGCATTTCCTATAGGATCATGTGGTGGAGGAGAATAAGATCCAGACATATCAGGGAAATGTTGTAGACCAGTGGCGGACCCAGGAATTTTCCTAGAGGGGGGCTGAAATTTTTTTTGAGATTTTTTTTACATGTATATATGAAAAATAATTTTTTTTTAAAAAATACATTAGAAAAATCATTAAAATTATTATTTAAATAGTCATTTCTAGTAGAAAAAATAAAAATTATCCAAAAAATGAGAAGTTTTTTTTTTATGTATAGGTAGAAAAAATATTTTTGATTAAATATATTTGAGATAAATTTTAATTAGTTATCAACTGAGTAATGCTTAAAAAGGAAAAAAAAATAATCTCAAATCAAATATTAACTGTATAATGCAATAAAAAGGGGAAAAGCGCCTGAATGGGGCCTCGAACTTGGGTTTGCTTCTAAACCCTCTCACCCTTCTCTTCCAAATAACCAGTTGAGCCAAGCGGAATTACTGATTCATTGTACATTCTTGTTTTACTTATAGCAAAAAACCCCCTAAATTTTTTTTTTTTTAACTCCCGAACCCAGGGTGGGGCTAAAACCACCCCGAGCCCCCCTGGGTCCGCCACTGTTGTAGACCATGATCACTATCAGGTGCTGGGTTCACCAAGGGTAGCGCGCTCCACTCATCCTTCACTAGATATATCTATAAAATTCTCCACCTTGTTTTTGAAAGGAAAAACATCCTCTCTAAACATAACATCTCTACTGACAAATACATTTCTGGATTCTAGATCCCATAGCTTGTATCCTTTTTGACCAAAAGGATATCCAAGCATCACACATTTTCTAGCTCTTGGCTTCATCTTATCTCTACTACCATGAGGCACTGGAGCATAACACAAGCTCCCAATGACTCTAAGATCATCATAATAAGTTGGTTTGTCAAATAATTTCTCATGATGTGCCTTCCAATTCAGAACCTCTGTAGGCATTTTGTTTATGAGATGAGTAGCAGTCAATAAACACTCACCCCAAAATTTCAATGGCAAACTAGCATGTATCCTCAAACATCTTGTTGTCTCAACTAAGTGTTTGTGTTTCCTTTCAACTCTCCCATTTTGTTGGGGAGTATAAGGAATAGATTTCTGATGAATTATGCCTTTGGGAAGAAAATAACTCAGTACACTGTCTCTGAACAAATTAAGTGTCATTGTCTGTCCTCACACTTTTCACAGAGTGCTCAAACTGATTGCCAACATACATAAAAAAATCATTCATTGCTTGATATACCTGCATTTTGTTCTTGAGCAAGAAAGTCCAGGTGACTCTAGTACAATCATCAAGAACAGTAACGAAATAAGAAAACCCATTGTAAGTAACACGTTTGTATGGACCCCATAAATCCATACAGATTAATTCAAAAGGCTTGCTATCCATGTTCAAGCTTATGTGAAAAGGAAGCCTATGATGTTTAGACAATGAACAAGATTCACAGTGGAATTCATCCAAAGCAGAAGAACTGAACATTTTTAAATGTTTTAACTTGGAAATGGAGCTATGACCAAGTCTAGCATGAGCTATCTCTAAGCTTAAACTAGCTTTATTACAACTTCTCATCAAGCCATCATCACTTGCACTGGTGCTTGACAACTCTGAGCAGATCTTGTAGAGACCATTCTTCCTGACCCCTGATAGAAGCACCTTCCTAGATCCAAGGTCCTGGAAATAACAATGAGATCTAGTGAATATAGCTACAAGATCAGTTTCATCAAGAATTTTTCCCACTGATAACAATCTGTGTTTGAAGTCAGGAACAAGCAAAACATCACTTAGCAACATAGAATCTATCAACTGCATTTTGCCCATTTCAGACACAGTTTTAATAGGACCATCATGTAGTCCTATGTGAATAGGCTTACCCAATTTCTCCTTGTGATATAGCACATGAGAGTCTGCTATCATCTGATCATTGCTCCAGTGTCTATAATCCAATCAACAGAAGTGTTTTCTTTCAAAACACTATTTACATTATTTAGAGGAATCATACCCACAAAGTTTGCATAAGAACCACTTCCACCCTCACTGTGACTCTTTCCTTTCATTTTCCTGAGCACTTCCTGATATACAACATTTACCATAGTTGCATCAAGGTTTCCCTCAACATTGTCATCATCTAAAGGATTGTTCTGAGACTGAGAGCCCACTGATCATGCCACATTTGCAGACCCTCTATTACCATTTCCACTCTTCTCTTTTTCTTTAAGTTCCTTGAACCAGTCAGGAATACCATGTAGCCTAAAGCACTGGTTAGCTAGATGGCCTTTCATTTTGCAATAAGAGCAAGTTAAATTTTGCTTAATTCTCTTCAACTCTCTCCAATCCTTTGCTTCCTTCTTGAAGCCAGGACTGTTGAAGCCAGGGTTGTTGAAACCAGGACTGTTAAAGCTAGGATTGTTGCTGTTACTACTAGTTCTGTACTGAAAATTGCCACCTCTATTTGCTGCCAAAGCACTGGAATCCACATTGATTCCTTGAGACCCAGAAGTCCCATTAGAAGCTTCATTTCCTCTCTCTACTTGATGTAGAATATAGTTAAGTGGCAAGTATAGAATTCCTTGCAGCATCATAGTTCTCATTCAAACTAACTAAGAACTGCATAAGTCTATTACGAGACTCAATCTCAGTGAACTTCTTTTTCAGATCACATGTGCAATTCACTAAGGCACCACACAGACATTCAGGGATGCTCTCTAGGACTTGCAATTCATCCCAATATCTTTTAAACACATTATAGAGATCTGCAACACACATATTGCCCTGCGCAATATTGCCCAGCTTCTTCTTAATCTGAAAAATCAGAGGTGCATTAGACTGCCCAAACCTTTCAACAATCTCATCCCATAAGCCCTTAGAAGAATCCACAAACATGAATCCCTCAGCTATAGTTTTACTCATCGAGTTCAAGAGCCAACACCTCACCATATAATCTGCCCTGATCCATATTTCCAAATCAACATTTCCTACTACAGGCTTACCACAAGCACCATTTATGAAACCAAGTTTGCACTTGGCACCAAGGGCCATCATAACCCCTCGGCTCCAAGTCATATAATTAGTACCAACAAAAGGTATAGCAACAAGTTGAGAATCCGGATGATCTGAGTTAGATAAGAACAAAGGATCATTGGCATTACCTGGTGTGGCCGTATCTTCAGGATTCCTGTCTTCAGTGTTTGAATTCCCACTCATAGTGAACATAAGTAGCTATAATATCAAGATAAAGGATCCAAATCTCCCAGAAACGAGCTGATGCTCTGATACCATATGAAGAAATAACATATCAATCAACGGAACATGATCAAATAAGGAAGCAATCAACCATAAATCAGCAAGAATAATCAGATAATAGATGCAACTATAGAATATCCGAAAATGGGCGACTACAATCCCCAAAACCCTACATTTGAGGGAGAAAAACATTGTCTTATATAGGGTGCAATGTAGGGAACGTGTGCCTTGCACATGGGACAGTTGTCCCTTATTACACAAGGAGACAAAAGAGTGAGAACATGGCATGAAAGCCATTTCTCAGCAAGGTGCAAACATATGAAATAAAGCTAGAATGTTAAGTAAAACATGATAATCTTCATAAGTTGATTTGAAGATAACCTGAAAATAAGTGTCGGGCCTCAGATCAGTTCGGATCATGCAGATTAGATCAACGGACTTACTTGAAGTACATGGTCGATTTGGGACCCACGTGTTCTGACTTTGGCCTTTGAACCATTGTTCATGTAGCACAATCTTTTCCTCCTCCTAAACGAGATTCACCATGGCCATATGAGAAAGAGTGGTACAACTTATGAACTTTCATCCGAAAACCCAACGCACATTAGTTGTCCTTCATTACTTCCACTCCTCAAACTTTAGCAGTCTTAACTCCTTGATAAAGGACAGAAAATTGTTTTCAAGGTCGAATTCCAGACGTGGATGGCTGATGTCCGTAGATCTTCTTTGAAATCTCTCTTTGCTAAAAAGCCCCTCTATTTGTACGCATTCCCATTCAGATGACAAATGTCCGAATAGGGTGGCCACATGTCGTTGTCTTGACGACCCGTGGGTTGTGGGCATGAAAGCCATGTGACATTTTACTTAGTCGGGATGAATTCCATCTAGCTGCAGATGAATAGGCCACCCTTATTTGTCCGAGTCTTTGTATTTAAAAAGGGGGTTACATCATGATTATTAAAAAAATGCATCCAAGAATTATATTGAAAAAACATGGCTATAATTATCTATTTAAGTAAATGTTCATTTTATAAAATTTCCTCCCGTTTTAAATTTTATAATTTTCGAATGAAATACGGTTTGAAACCGCGTTTTTCTGATCTCCATGCAAAAAATGAATATTCCTGTAAATAGTTTCAAATGGTGAATAAATGTATAATTATTTATTTTTCAATGAATATTTAGGAAAAGAAAAATCTAAAACATATTAATGAAATTGTATTTTTCACGTTCAAACAAAATGTGAAATATATTTTCTAATAATTTAATGAATGAAAATAAAATAACATTAAGAGAGAGGTTAAAATTTTCAAATATTCAATTCTTCTTTAATGACACTATACTAGGGGCAAGCTGGGTCCGCTACAGCTCGACCTCATTGCTTTAAAAATAAAATAATTGGTAAAAAATTATGGAAAATTAATAAAAAAATATTCATTTATTTGTTAAATTAAATTTTTTTATTAACAAAAATTATACATATAAGAAAAAATTTACCTACTTGGTTCAGTGTCTATACTATACTTGGGAAATAAAATAAGGGATTGGATTTAGAAAGATTTTTATTTTTCAATCATTTTAGTCATTTTAAATGATTTTTCTAAAGTTTATCTATTAAAACTTGTAAAATTTTTGACAATTAATTTGTTAATACTCTCTGTTCGAAAAACATATCGTTTATTAATTATTATTTACAAAAAATGCTAACAATTATATAAAATATCTATTTTTAATAATTTTTTTAAAATAATTTCATTTATTAATTAACTATTAAATTGTTATATATATAAATTAGATCTTTGTACTTTTTTTTTTTTTATCATTCTAACATTTTGTACCACTCAACCCTCGTGCTATTTGCCATTTTACCTACCTATAGATGAATTAATTTGTTTTGTTTTACTTTTCACTGTAGTTCCAAAATTACATGGTACAAATCAAATGCAGTGGCAGTGAATTGAGAAAAAGGTGAAAAGGCACATGCCTAGAGCCTAGCCTAGTAGGCGGCTACTACACCACTGTAATTTTTCGAGGTAATATATAGTTGAATCTCTAAGAACGATAGATCGACAGACGGATAACGGTCGAAACAAACATAAAATACAAAGACGAGACAAAATTACTACACCACTATAGTGGTTTGGGCTGGGGGAAAACTATCGAACCAATTATACTTTTTATTTATTTAGTACTCCTTTCGTTTCAAAATAAAAATCGTTTGTTTTTTTCTGCATGCTTTTTGAGGAGGTAAACACACTATAAAATATTATTTTTTTAATTATTTTTTTTTTAATAATTTCATATTTAGTTGTTATAAGTATAAACTTATCGAAACAAATTCATTATAAAAATAATATTTTATATAATTTTTACCTCCTTAAAATGTGTGCAAAAAAATTAAACGACTTTTATTTTGAAACAGATGGAGTAATTGTTTTAATTTTTTAAATGCAATTGGGTAAATGCTTTTATGTACTCCGTATAATACAGTTAGGTTAATTTAATCCGTTCCGGCTATATACACCGCAAATCATGCACGTCCTTAAGGACGTGCATAATTAAAAAGCTTGCACGTCCTTAAGGACGTGCAATATTAGACACAAGGCTTGCACGTCATTAAAGACGTGCAATATTAACCTTGTGATTTGCGATGTATATAGCAACACCCCTTTAATCACATAATTAATCAAATTCTATCAATCAACCATCTAATGACTAACGAACTTTGAAACACCACCACTTTTGAAGAAGAAAAGTTATTTTTGCACTTCCTAACCTTTTACACGAATATATTCCTATATGTACTACTATATTCGATTAGTTATTATCTCCGGATAGGCATGTGCACCGGTTGTAACCGAACCGGAACCGGCATAAAACCGGAAAAACCGGAACCGAAATATTATAGATATTCAAACCGATAATCGGACCGGTAACATTCCGGTTCGGTTTAAAACCGAACCGGAATATAGAAAGCCGATCCGGATCCGGAATAACCGAAATATTGTTTTTTCACTTAATATAGTAACAATTTATATGTACAGAAAAAAAATTAAATTGCTAATAAGTGATCTTTAACCAAAGTAGAATACCTATTAAACAAACTGACAGAAATTAGGCATAATCAATTAACGTAAAATGGATTGGGAATGATAACAAATTCAATGTTAATTCAACTTTAATTTAACTTAATTCAATGTTAATAAGGGATATATTTTTTTATTTAAATTTGGAACGGTAAGATTGGGTATCTTAACAAAATAACTTAATTTAACTTTAAATAGATTTAACAATATTTTTTCAAAAAAAAAAACCGGTTCTCTTCGGTTTAAACCGGTAAACCGCCGGTTATTACCGGAACCGAACCGGAACCGTAATTCACCAAAACTATCAACAAAAAACCGGTCCAGAATATTTGGTTCGGTTGTAAAACCGGTTTTACCGGTTCGGTTCCGGTTGATTTTCCGGTCTAAACTGAAATCTGCACAACCCTATCTCCGGATATCTTATTCTTTTCGCCTGTATTATGTTACATCCTAATGTTTATAAATTGAAAATTTAAGTTAAATTTAAGTTAAATTCAGAGGACATGAACTATATATTCAGTGGCTCGTGGGTTTCTCTTGTGAACTAGCTTCGGTTCATGTTGATGAGATATGACGCATGTACTTCTCCCGATGGACTTATACTGGCTTGGCTATGAGGCCTTCGTTGGATACTTCAAGTACCCAACGAAGGCCTCATAGCCAAGTACCGTACTTGGCTACTTCGGACTGATGAGTATGAGTTGTGTACATAGGCGCACATGCATTAAGTAATTCAGCACACAAATTGAGTGATGTTTCAGTCAATTATCAATAAAAAAAAAGTAGCCTACTAACCTATATATATACTAAGACGTGTTATACTTAACTTTCAACGATTTTTTTTAATCTCATTCACATCTCTTAATTACACAATCAACATGATATGACTTTCACATTCGTTGTCTAAGCATTTAGCTTAGTGCTACGATGCACGTGCTTTTTAGGTAGAAGTTGGACTTCCAAATTTTGACATATTATTCACAAAGCGGATCAAGTATGCAATTTTCTCGCTTGTTAGTATGCAATTTTCTCGCTTGTTAGCACTACCTTCGTTGCAAAATATAAGGACGTTGACTATTTGACACGTTTTTTAATGAGTTAAAAACTCCATGAAATATTAAATTTTTTTACATAGTATTATACATATTAACTTTTAGCTCATTAAAAAACGTGCCAAATCCTAAAAACCCTTATATTTTGCAACGGAGGTAGTATCATTTAGTGGCGTATGCATCGTCACTCTATCATGTTAGTACTCTCTCCGTTTCACAATACATGTTCTTTTAGTTTTGAGCACGCTTTTTAACGTATGAAAAACTCTATAAAATATTATTTTTTTAATTAATTTTTTTTATATAATTTGATACTTAAAAATTCGGTTGGATTGACCGCCGGTAACATCCTTTCGAATGAGATCACTAAGATATTTATTTGATGTCAGTGCGAACCCAGAAGAAACGTGACTAAGGTGTACAACCTTATCTGCCACTCTATTATCTTTCCAGGACACATGAGATCATCGTCACATCGTGATATATTAGGCCCCGTTTGGTATAAAGATGGTAAACATCGATGTCTCAAGGGGGGGGGGGGGGAGGGAGAGAGAGAGGGAGATCGGAGGGTTGTGATGGCGGTGGTTGAGAGGGAGATCGGAGAGGACGACAGTGATGGCGGTGATTTTGGTGGCTGCCTTGGCGGTGGTTGTGATGGTGTACTGCAAAAGGGGGGGGGGGGGGGGGGAAGAGAGAGGGGGAGATCGGAGAGGCCGACGATGGCGCTGTTCAACGTGATGGAGACGGAGGACATCGGTGTAGATCTGGACGGAGGACAACTGCGGTAGATCTGTTAAGGGGGGGGGGGGAGAGCGTGACCTGTAGAGACGGAGGATGACTGGGACAATCAACATGCCTTGACATAGGACGAAGGCTACGAAGATGGAGGCGGCGACGACAACGGTTGTAGATTAGGACGCTGGGAGTGATTTGAACGAATGTGGAGGCATCGACAAATCTGGACATGAGAGCAGAGTATTTGGGAATGGGAGGATCCCCCAACTTTTGGGGAGGGATGAAATTGGACTTGAAAATGGGAATGGGTGAGGGTCTTACTATTTACACAGTGAATTTTTCGCCATTTACATGGTTTATAACTGCGGATTCAGAGTACGCAGTTGCGGATTTTTTTTTCCTACTACTTCTTCTCAGAGAAGCGTGAAGTCCGCAGATCCGATCCCAGCGATTTGCTTGCAATTATTCATCTACAAATCTGGAAGAAGAAGAAAGTGCTTCGATTTTGAGGTTCGATTTGAAGAGGGGCTTCAATTTTGAGGTTCAAATTTGAAGAATTGCAACAATTTGTCATGCCTAGGCTTTGATTTTTTAGGTTCGATTTGAAGAATCGCTGCAATTTGCCATGACAGGGCTTCGATTTGGATCAATTTGCATCTGGAAGGCCTTGTTCTTAGAGGAGGGAGAAGCGGCCATAGACAAGGCTATCGGCCGAAGGACGCGGAAGGAGAGGAAGAGAGGAGATGAGGCCGGAGACTATGAAGGCGGAGTACTAGTGGAGGGCGAGGCGCCAGATCGAAGATGAGGCAGTGGTAGGCAGGAGACTAGGGAGACGAGGAAGGCGGAGTACTGGTCAGAGATTTCTTCAGAGAGGTGCGGCGGGAGATACCGGCGAGGGAGACGACGGCGATGGCGGCACCGATGATGAGCGGCTAAGGCAGTCGGTGGAGGTGGCGCGGAGCTAGATCCCGCCTCGAGGATGGCGATTGAGAGGAGGAAGTTGACGAGGCGAGCCATTGTTGAGTTGGAGAGATGCTACCATGGTTGAGTTGGAGAGAGATTTCTGTGAACCCGTACTCCGCGAACGCCAATTCCTTTTTTTTTTCTACCGCGAACCCGTAATACGCGATTGCAAATGCTTTCCGTGCAAAATGAGAGAAAATCATCGTGTAAATAACAATTCCGATGGGTAATTACCGGTAATCATTCCGATTACCAATTTTGAGTGTGTCAAACATTAAAAACGATAATCCTCCATTCTCATTACCGATTTCTGATTCTCAGTAATCATACCAAACATGCCCTTAGTCCCCTAAACTTTTGATGCACCCACTATTTAAATACTCCCTTCATATTCATATTAAAATTAATCGTTTGATTTTTTTTATTTTTTATTTTTTTGGAAGCAAGATAAGAGTTAGGAAATCCGCCGCCAAGCAGGCTTCTTTCCTAGAGCGTCCGAGCGGACGAGAACCCGAAGTTTTGGATCAGTAGCCAAGCTATCATCGGCAGGGATGCAGTAAGCCAGACGCGCAATCCTGTCAGCAACCGCATTAGAATCCCTGAAAACATGACGAATAGCAACATTAGCGATAAATTTAATATTTATAGTCGTATCAGCCATCAGCAACTCGATGTTCCAAGGGCACGACCAGTCGCCTAGGAGAGCTTTTATGACGACCAAACAGTCTCCCTCTATTAAGAGATTTTGAATACCCAACAACTTAGCCCTAGCAACCCCCATATGAAGGCCTAAGGCTTCTGCGTACACCGCTGATGTATTATTACAAATGCCCGATCCGAGCGAACATAATTGCCCTAGGTGGTCGCGAATGACGAAGCCGTACGAACCCTCCCCGGACAAGAAGTGAGAGCCGTCGAAGTTAAGCTTGTGATGACCTGCTGGAGGTTTTTCCCATGCTTGAGAGTGGTTCCTTGACATCTCGGAGACAGTAGAGCCGATGTTAATGCCCCTTGAGGGTACATTAGATATCCTATTGTGAGTGTCATCTATTTTATCCAAGCGATCCGCCCAAGTCCTCTGGCTAGAGTTACATAAAAGCGCAATTGTCTGACAAGAAGTCAACGTGGTGTGTTGAAATACCAGCTGGTTTTTAAAGAACCAGAGACTCCGCCAAGCAAAAGCCAGTTTGTTAGTAGCTTTCTTAACAACCAAATTATAAATTTGATTAAGGATTGTGTTAGGTTTAGTGTTGATATCTAAGCCAATGGGACTTGGGAAAGCAATGCAAAGATTCGCAAGAAGTGCAATGGTCATGGGGCATTGTAGCAGAAGATGGTAGGTAGACTCCGTTGAACCGCCACAGAAATAGCAACCGGACAGAACCGCCACATGAGAGCGTTGTAGGCGAACTGACGTTGGCAGACCATCACGAGCGATTTTCCAAAGGAAGTGTTTGATCTTATGAGGAATGTCCAGTTTCTAGAGCCAATGACAATCGAAACGAGGGTCCCCATCGTGTAGCGGGATGATAGATGTGGCCGAACTAGTCGAGAAACATCCATCCCTACTAGGCCCCCAATAGAGCCTGTCTGGAAAAAAGTTATCTGGGAGTTTGATATCTGTGATATTCTTAATGATAGTTGGAGTGAGCAAACTCTGTAACCCATTATTTATGGCGTTGATATCCCATTTATTATCATTGGTAATAAAGCGGTCTACAGACCAACTCGCCGTCGTACCCTCGATTGGTACCAAAGCAGAATTTGTTAATGGGGTGTTGAGGGCCCAGTTATCCGTCCAGAACTTAGCTGAACGCCCATCCCCAATAGACCAACGAAGCCCCGGTCTGAATAAGTGCCTGATGGCTACCAATTTGGACCATTCCCACGAAGTGTTGCCTTTCTTAGTATAATCCAACAGCGTAGCCCCTTTTAGGTATTTTGCAGAAATGACCCTAACCCAGATATTGGTAGGCTCCGCTATAATCTTCCATAACAATTTCATTTGTAGTGCTAGGTTCATAGTCTCTGCTTTGTAAATACCCAAACCACCAGACAAGGTATCTGAGCAGATTTTGTCCCAACTAACAAGAGGAGTAGCATTTGGCCCTTTGTTCCAAAAGAATTGTCTGTAGACTTTATCTAGTTCATGCAGAATCGAAGAGGGGATCATGAATGCTTGCATAATGAAGATTGGTTGTGCATTGAGGTTGGACTTAATGAGAACCTTACATCCCTCAGCTGACAGAGATGAAGCTTTCCATTTGGACATTTGTTGTTTAGCCTTAAGTATAATGTCCGCGAAGGTATCACGATTAACCCTTCCGTTGATGATCGGGCACCTAAGGTACTTTTCAAGATTATTGGTTTGTGGGATTCCCAGAGTCATAGAAACAGTATTCACTGCTGATGCTGTCGTGGCAGCTGAAACTTGGAAGCTGGATTTGTTCAAATTAACTTTTTGTCCTGAGATAAGACAAAATCGGCTGATTGTGTGCAATAGATCGTTACGTGTTGTCTGGTTGGTTTTACCAAAAAGCATAATATCATCTGCGAAAGCCAGAAACGGGACCCTAACACCCCCCCTCCCAAGACAGAAACCAAGATCCTTGGAGACATCTGCCTGGCGATGAAGGGTCCTAGCCAGCACCTCTGCTGTGAGGATAAAAAGGAAGGGGGAGAGAGGGTCACCCTGTCTCAAACCCCTAGAGGGTATGAATGGAGAAGATGGTTCGTCATTTATAAGAACAGAATAAGAAACTGTTTGTACACATTCTTTGATCCAAAGAATGAATAACTCATCAAAACCGAACTTCTGTAGAACGGCGAAAAGGAATGGCCACTCGATTCGGTCATATGCCTTCTCCATGTCTAGTTTGATTGCCATATAGCCACATTTAGCTTTGGAGATTCTAAATGAATGAAAAATTTCATGTGCAATCAGAATGTTATCCTGAATGAATCTGCCTTTCGTGAACGCACTTTACAGAGGGTGGATTAGTCTATCGAAAACTTTTGATAACCTGTTGGTGAGAATTTTTGAAATAATTTTGTAAACTGTAGAGCATAGACTGATTGGTCTAAAATGATTGACTGTTTCAGGGTTATCTATCTTTTGGATCAGGGTAATGAAAGTATGGTTTATCTGATGATGCATTTTCCCCGATTGAAAAAAGGCCTTCACCGCCTTTATGACAGATGGACCAACAATGTCCCAATAGGTTTGGTAAAAACCTGCCGGCATACCATCAGGACCCGGTGCCTTATCGGCTTTAATGGAGAACAGGGCGTTTTTTATCTCGCCATTTGTAACTGCAGAGGTTAGGAAAGAATTCTCATCCTCCGAAATCTCAATACCGATAACATCAAGGTCGTTGCTGAAGGAAATGTCATGGTTGTAAGAAGACTTAAAGCGGGATGAGAAGCATGAGGCGAACTCGTTTCTTATTAGACTATGATCAGTCAGATGCAATCCTGATTCCGAAATTAGATGTTTTATAATTTTTTTCCCCCGTCTTACCGAGGCGATTCGGTGGAAATAAGCTGAGTTTGTCTCATTTAATTTTGCGTGTTTGAGTTTGGCTCTTTGGCTCCAATATCGCCTTTGGAAGTCGAGCATTCTTTCCCTTTTGTTTTGTAATCTGTTGTGTCGTATAGCAATGTCCGGTCTGTGGTCTTTAATTAGAATCTGTTGTAAACGTAGGATCTCTTCATCAGTTTGGTAGATCTGTTTGTGGATGTTGTTGAAAGTACGCTTGTGCCATTTTTTAGCCAGTTTTTTAAGTAAGGTCGTCTTTTTGACCAATTTAAACAGGTTAACGCGCCACGCTTGTTTTACAATATTCTTAAACTCCGGTTTGGTCGTCCATGCTAATTCGAAACGGAAGGGTTTCTTATGGAGACGCGTCGGTGAACGTAGGTCAATGGAAATCGGAGCGTGATCAGAGGACGTGAAGGGGTGAATCTTAATCCGTAGGCCGTCGTAGGCTGAAATGACCTCACTCTGAGCAAACAGGCGGTCTAGTTTGGCAAAACTGTTGTTTGATGAGCCAGTCTTTTTTCTCTGCCAGGTATAGTTACCCCCATGAGTTGGGACATCTTGAAGCAAAAGGTTGTTTTTGAGCTCTTGAAGCCTAAAGAACCTCCTTTGAGACGGGATAATTCATCCCAACTTGTCGTCCGGGATGGCGATCTCGTTGAGATCGCCCAAAATACAGAAGGGGGTGACTAAATGGGAGGAATACAGGGTAAGAGACTCCCAGAAAGAATCCTTTGAGGCAAAATTAGGAGGGGCATAGACAATGATGAAAGCAAACGTTTTGTTTAAGCTACAGTCATGGTAGTCGATATGTATATATCTATGATTTACTGAAACGAGCGTGATTACACCCTCGTCAGGTGGGAGATCCCTCCAAAGCAGATAGATCCCACCCGAGAAGCCAATGGCCGGGTCGAAGGCGATGTTCGAGAAACCGCATTTCTTCCACGAGTAATCCAGCAGAGGTTTATTAGTTTTAGTTTCTAAAAGAGCTAAGACGTTGATATAGTTGTTTCTACAGAATAGTTCTGTATTTGTCCAAAAATTACGCCTTTTAAGGCCACGACAATTCCAAGAGCATATATTCATGGGAAACCTTGTTGAATTCGTGATTGTTTGAGAATTGCAACTGAACTTGCAAATTTTTGGCTTTGGTTAAAGCAAAGGGTATTGGTTTGAGAAAATGCAATTGAAATTGCAAATTTTTGATATAGGTGGGTATATGTGCCTTTTGTTAATGCTAGACATATTGGTTTGAGATTGATTATGTTGATATTTTGTAGTGTAACTAGCAAAAGACACACGAATAATCAATTGTAATTGCCATGTAAGGCACATCCCAACCACACCAGTGATCTGAGGTCTTAGTAGGTAAGTCCTGTGAAAGCATTTAAGGGAGTTGTAATTTACCCGGGTTAGATAAGAAATGAAACCATCAAAGAGGGAGCAAAGCATGGCTTGGTATTGCATACATACAGCACAAGAGGCTACAATATTGGCTTGTTTGAGTGAATATACATAAAAACAAGTAATTAACATTGTAGCTGTTGCCTTTTGGGGCTTAGTTGACTGAAGGATATCTTCATAAGAGGCTTGTGAGCCATTAGAATTGGGGTTTAAAGAAGGAAGCCTGCATAGGTTGTACACAAGTAACACACCACTGAAGCAGCCGCTAGACGCCGAGTCGATCAGAAGCAGCTGCAGCAAAGGGCGAGTCACCAGAAACCTCCAGCACCGATAGAGCCTAACCTCTACAGTCCTAGTAACACACCTGTAAACAGAGGAGAAATAGCAGCAGAGAGCAGGCCGACCATCCAAAACCAATTTCCAAGAAGGAGAATCAGCGACGATCTCCGCAGAGTGGGTTTGAGATATAGTGTTTGGGGGTTGATTGAGAGGGGGGGCTTGAGCATCTTGTAAAGCAGCCAAAAAGGATTTCAAAGGCTCCGTTGAAGCACAAAAGCACAGAGAAACCGACAGCAGAAATAGTAGGTGATTGAAAATAAAAACTGATTGTAAGCAGTAAGGAGGGCGATATGCCCAATAGCACCTTGCGATGGTGTTTAAAAAGACAAGTTGCTAGTAAGCAAAGGATCCCAGGGTTTGTTCACGAGTAGAGAGAGAGAAACTTACAGAGATTAGAGACGAGGCATAGAGCGAGGCATAGAGCGGAAAGTAGAACGGCGGACAAGACAACCGACGGACCAGCCAATCACGCCACATACGGAAGTGACCCGCGTCGTCCGGCCACCACACACTCCCCTCCAATCTCATAATTGCCCGGTAATTGTTTGATTTTATAACATACTTTTGAAAGGCTTAAAACTCAATATAATAATATTTTTTTATTATTAAAATTTCGATGTAAGGACTGCAAGGTGATTCCCTACGGTGGTATTTCTACACCTCACCATCTTCTAGTGATGGACTTTATATTGCTTGGTCGCATTTGGAAGAGGAACCACAACTTCCCTCCAAAAATCAGGTGGTGGCGACTGAATGAATCGACTGGGCGTCTACTGAAAGATAGAGTTTGGCAAGCGGCTGAGCAGGCTGGGATTGGAGATAGGTTGGGCAATGCGGATGCGATGTGGAGCTGTTTGGCGGGTTTTATTCGCAGAGTGGGTCGAGAGGTGTTGGGGGTGTCTTTAGGGAGTCGGGGGCACAGTCGGGGCGTAGCTTGGTGGGGTGAGGAGGTGAAGGCTAAGGTTAAGGCGAAACAGTTAGCGTTCAAGAGATGGTTACACAGAGGCATTGGAGAAGATGGTTTGGAGCTCCGGTCCAGGTATAATGTAGCCAAAGGGGAGGCTAAGAGAGCGGTTGCCAAGGCTAAAGACAAATCTTTTGAGAGTCTGTACAAAGCCCTTGACGAAAAGGGAGGAGATAGGGTGCTCTACCGCTTAGCTCGACACAGAGAGAGGATGAGCAGGGACATTGACAGTGTCAGATGTGTTAAAGATGAGAGCGGTCAGGTATTGACGGATGATCAGCAGATCAAGGGGAGATGGCGGAGGTATTTCTCTGAATTGCTCAATGAAGAGGTCTTCTCGTCGGATTTGCGTTCCAATCTTTCGGCTCGTATCGACTATGGGTTCCACCGGCGCATTTCTTTAGAGGAGGTTAAGGAAGCTATATGTAGGACGAAGAACAATAGAGCTTCGGGCCCTGATGATATACCGGGGGATGTTTGGAAATGTTTGGGGCCCAAAGGTTTGGTTTGGCTTACTTCGCTCTTCAATGCTATCCTAGGGACGGCTAAGATGCCTTCGGAATGGAGACTCAGTAAATTGGTCCCGGTCTACAAGAACAAAGGCGATGTCCAATGCTGCAGTAACTACAGAGGAATCAAACTGCTGAGTCACACGATGAAGTTATGGGAAAGAGTTATAGGGGTGAGACTTCAGAGATTGGTAAACATTTCGGAGAACCAGTTTGGCTTCAGGCCTGGCAGATCCGCTGTGGAAGCTATTCACTTGCTCAGGCGGCTGATCGAGTTGCACAGAGATAGGAAGAAGAATCTGCACATGGCCTTTATTGATATAGAAAAGGCCTATGACAGTGTGTCGAGGGAGCTTCTTTGGAATTGCTCGTTGGAGAAGGGAGTTTCGGGGTCGTATATCAGAGTTATTAGGGATATGTATGAGGGTTCGCTGACTAGTGTCAGAACGCAGTGTGGGGATTCAGAGTACTTTGAGGTGCATGTGGGGCTTCAACAAGGTTCAGCGCTCAGTCCGCTTTTATTCACGCTAGTTATGGACACACTTTCTGCGCCTCTCCAGGAAGAGGTCCCTTGGTGCATGTTGTTTGCTGATGATCTCGTTTTAGTGGATAACTCAAGATTGGGTTTGGCTCGCAGGCTTGATATCTGGAGAGAGGTGTTGGAGTCTAAGGGTTTCAGGATTAGTAGGAGCAAGACAGAGTATGTTCAGTTTCGTTTTGGTGAGGCCGGGGATCCAGATGCTTCAGTTTTATTGGGAGGAGATCTTGTCCCAAGGAAAGAGTTCTTTAAGTACCTTGGCTCGTACGTTCAGAGCGATGGGGGGTGTTGATAGGGATATCGAGCATCGAATCCAGGCGGGTTGGTTGAGATGGAGAAAAGCGTCCTTTGCGACAGGAAAGTACCGGCAAAATTGAAGGGGAAATTCTACAAGGTAGTTGTAAGACCGACCTTATTGTATGGCTCGGAGTGCTGGCCTATTACTAAAGCTCAAGAACAGAAGTTGGCAGCCGCTGAGATGAGGATGTTGCGTTGGATGAGTGGGCACACGAGATTAGATAGAATCAGAAATGAAGTCATTAGGAGCAGGGTTGGAGTGACGAGTATTGTTGACAAACTTCGTGAGTCTAGATTGCGGTGGTTTGGACACGTCTGCAGAAGACCCATATTTGAGCTTGTTCGTAGGTGTGAGATCTTGGAGCTTGGTGCTATTTGTAGGGGGAGAGGTAGACCGAAGAAGAGCTGGATGGAGGTTATTCGGCATGATCTACACTTGCTGAACCTTTCGGAAGATATGACAGGGGATAGAGACCGCTAGAGGAGGTGCATTCGGGCTGCTGATGTTTAGAAGCTTCAGAAGTTGGAGGATGGGTGTTGGGTCCTACTGTTTTGCTCCTTTTCTGCATTGCTCTTTGCTCCCTTTTACCTCACTCTTTATTATTGGCATGTTTCCATGTTTGGTTTATACCCTATTGTTTTGGATCTATCGGAAACACTCTCTCGACTAGTTCGGGGAAAGAGTGCGTACATCCTAACCCCCCATACCCTGCCTTATCGCGGGATATACTGGGTTGTTGTTGTTGTTGTTGTAAAATTTCGAAATAATAATATTATTTTAATTATTATTTTAAAGAATTAATAAAAAAATTAATATTTTATAAACATTTTAATTTTTTTAAAACATACGGTAGTAAAAAAGTTCAACGATATAGTGATATACGGAGTATATTTTAATAAAGTAATCGGTGATATGAAAATCCCTCGTTACCATCTTTAACTAGTCTTATTGTTAATGATTACGAACACATAATCTGTCCTTCTGCTTGAATCTTCTTCATCTCCCTCTCAGGCCTCAACCCCAACCAACTAAAAGCTACACTCCCTCCCTCCCTCTCTACGCATCTCCTCCCCAACTCCCTCTGCAAAACCCCCCAAGAAGCTCCTCCAATTCCCACCGCCCTCCCATCATTTGCCCCCTTTTCCATCAACGAACCCGCGCTAATTACTAAATTAGCCCCTCAATTTGACTCCCTAGGGTTTGCACATCATCTAATTGATTCGCCGATCCACGGTAGCCGGGATTGATGTGGCCGCCGTTGGCGAGACCATCGCCTAGGCTTCACAGCGCCTCACCCAATTCCACCTTCACCTGCTCCTCCTTCAAAGATCTCCCTCTCCTGTGCTCCGACGACGACGACAACGACAATCCCTCCGACGACGACTTCTCCCCCTCCCCGCCGCACCGAATCCAGTCGCTCCAACGCCGCCGCCAACTCTCCGCCAAGACTATCTTCCATCGCGTCCGCCTCGCCTCCTCCCTCCTCCGCAACTGGCCCGCCCGCCCCGAGCCTCAAACCCTAACCGAATCAAACTCCTCCGCCGCCGCCGTCACTCCGCTGCCGGATGAACCGGAATCGCTCCCGGTCATCCGGCTCCCCGGAGCCGAGCACCGAATTGTTGTCTACTACACTAGCCTCCGCGTGATCCGGCGGACCTTCGACGCCTGCCACTCCGTCCAATCTATCCTCGACGCGTTCCGCGTCACCGTCGACGAGCGCGACGTATCCATGTGCCCTGGCTTCCTGGAGGAGCTGCAGCAGATCCTCGGGATCGGAAAGGACAAGCTAACACTGCCGAAGGTGTTCATCGGCGGCCGGTACGTCGGCGGCGCGGACGAAATCCGGCAGCTCTACGAGACCGGCGAGCTGAAGAAGCTTGTCGAGGACCTTCCGGCGGCGAAGCCTAGGGTTTGCGAGGTGTGCGGCGGCTACCGCTTCATTCTCTGCGGCGACTGCGACGGAAGCCACAAGGTGTTCTCCGGCAAGGGCGGGTTTCGGTCTTGTACGGCGTGCTACGAGGACGGTCTGATCAAATGCCCTGCTTGCTATCCGACGGCTCTCGTTTCTCGGTGAATCTCCTCCGTCGGATCGGAATATTACCAATCCGATGCTAACAGGTTTTTCCTTATTTCTTTTTTCTTTTTTAAAATTGAAGAACATCAATTTTGGGTTTATTTTCGTTGAGTTAAGCCCAGGCCCAGATTTAGGGATTATTTTAGGGATTTTTTCAGATTAGTGGGTGAAACGAGTTTTACTAAAATGACAAGAGACAATTTCATTTTTGGTCTCCTTTTGGGCACTTTGGATCCCATGGAGTTGCTAAAATAACATTTTGGGATTTGTCTTGTGTTACCATTTAGTAACGATATTGGAAATGTGTAGAATGATAGATTTGGCATTTACTCTATATGGATTTTTGGGACTTAATTGCATATAATTCATGTGCTGCGAGTCATTAATCATACATTTTTATGATTGTGAAACAAATGATCCTTGATTTAATTGATTAAACTTCCCACGGTATCACTTTACACCATGTTGTTTGTTTGTTTTGGATAACCCAAAAGCACCAAAATTGTCAAAAGGACAAAATGTTGGCTCATTTGGTATAAGTGTTAAATTATCGTCGTCGACTATAATGATTGTCGTCGAGATTGTTTGGAAGCAATAATACAAAAGGGGTCGGTCTTATTGCAGCGGAGTTGAGAAAAAACTCTATTAAGATGACTTATCTCTGTGACACTTTCTATGTTATACATTTAAACATGAAGTATTTTTTCTTAATTTGATTTATAATTTATAATAAAGTTGTGTAACGAAGTGTGTGTGGTACATAAAGTGTTTATAAAGGAATTGATGGTTAAGATTTTGTTAGTTTTTTTTTTTTTTCAAACTCTATCCAAACAAGACACAAGGTTGCTTAGTTGGATTGGCCATGCTGAATTATGGAGTGGGGTTTACTAGGGACCAAACCCTTTTTGCGATGCACGTTTTCCATTTCAGCCTTTGACTAAAGCGATGGTTGCGGTTTGGGTGATTCATGATTGATGCTGTACTGAATTGAATTAAGTGGGGGGTTTCTCTTAAGATTTGAGATCAGTCAAACAATGCCTGCAGATTTAGGTGTAAATACAACTGTACATGTCATATTATGAATCACTAGCACGTGATCAGTAGATGATTAACCTCATTCAGTCATTTGCCATTGAACTTCCTACGAGTTTAAAGTATCACGTTTATTACTAATACTCTGAACTTTGTTCTAAGTTGGGATTACAAATACAAACGAGCACTTATATAGTGCTAAAGTCGACTGGGCCGGCTGGAGAGAGGTTGTGTGCGGGCTCACGTACGGGAGACATGAACAGCATAAAAACCCAAAGGAGTTTCAACATAAAACCAATTGACAATGATAGGAGTAGCCCACCAAATTTATATATTGTTCATAATATCTCAATATTTAAATTGTGAAACAACCCCACATTACAACACAATACTTATTACAAATCGTCCACTACCATTGTTTCATCCGTCTTTATTAACTAAGTTTGTTACTTATTGGTCACTATATAGCATCTCTATCAACTAAACTAGTAATGCTTGACGTATTTAGCCACCAAGGATAAAATCACTGAATTTTTTAAACATAGCATAACATAAACTGGATTAACCATGCACCAAAGTTGTTGGGCCTAAAGAAACCGTGATAGTTGGGAAATGTTGGGCTTCACTGGCCCATTGAACAAACAACCCAATAGGCTGATCTTTATTGGGCTGGCCCATCCATTCCTTCAACTGCTTAAGCATCCGTTCCTCGGAAATTCCCACATTAACATCCCGAAACTGTATGGCTTACTCATCCTGTCATCCATGTATCTTGAATTTGTAAATAAAGAGCGGCCATATTCGGGGTTCAAACTGGGGGACTTTGGGTACTACTTGCAAGTCATTTTCAGTGAGCCATTCCGAAATGGTTCTGTCATCCATGTCTCGCTAACACCTTTGGGTCACCCGAAATAATAGAGGGAAGCGCGGAGGAAAGAGTCAAATCAATGTAAATATTACTTGCATTAACGTATCGAGTTACTATAATACGACAACTTCTCAACTAAGGGCAAGTTAAACGGGATCTTGGGGTGGGATACTAGGAGTTTTTATGAATAAAAAATTGAATTGGGTTCAAGATCCCTCCACACCGATCCTAGGGGTAGTATTCTTCCACGTATCCCATGAGCATCAAAAAGGGGCCACGTGTCAACCCAGGAGAGGAGGGGTAACATAAGGCTGTGATCTTTTGGGTTAGACGGTTGAGATTTAAGTTGTTGGGTGATTTTTTACAAGTAGAAAATGCAATTTTTGACATTGAAAATGTAAATTTTTTTTAAAAAAAATAACCAAAATATTAGATTTATTTTTCTCTACACATAGACATCAATTTTGAATATATTTGATTAATTGTTTTTAAAAAAAATATGTTCAAATCCAATTATATGTAATAATACATTAAAAATTATTTTTACTTATATTTCATTAACTTTGACTATTTAATAATTATCATTTGAAGAATTTATATTGGACTTGTTTAAAAAAAATATAAAATATGTGATAGATGGTAATAATTTTCATGATTTATCTACAAATATGGTTATATATATGCAGTCATCGAGTTAGTTTATAAATAATATTAATTTATGAATAATATTTTTTTACGAATATTATAAATTATTGTATTTTTGTGAACATTTAAATGAAATTTTTTATGAATAATATTTTTAAATGAAATTTATGAATATTACTCCCTCCGTCCAACAATACATGAACTTTTAGATGTAAATTTTTGTCCAACAATAGATGGTCTTTTAGGTTTTCTAGGTAAAAAGTTGTAATGATTTGTATTGGTTTGTGTGTTGTTGACTTTTTAAAATAATTTGATTGGTTAAAATGTGTAGTGGGTGTTAAAAAATAATAAAATTTATTAAAAAGTTAGTGCGATGATGATGTTTTTTTTAAAGTAAGGTGTTTTATTAAAACTTGTGCAAAATGCTAAAAGACAATGTATTTTTGGACGGAGGGAGTATAAATTAATCTAGATTAGAGAAAATAAGTCAATACGGGTATAATCGTAAATTGATTTGGTAGGAAATGATGAAAATAATTATGGGAGAGGGTTATAATTGTAAATTGAATTGATAGGAAAATATGGGTATTGGGATGCTAGAGATATTATTGATAAAGTGGGAAAAATGGAAATGAGATGGTAAGATGATGTGGCGGAAAAAGAAGAATAAAATATTAGTATTCCTAATATCCCTTAATAAACATGGCCTAAGAAGCCAATCTAGGTGGTGAAAATTGACAATGCTACATAGTTGAGTTCACGGCAAAGAATACACTGAATTTGCTCTTAAATCTTGACGCTGGCTGTCGCAAATTCAAGTATATTGAGAAAAGCTAGAAGGGCAAGGTAATGGGCCCTCAGCCCACATTTCAGCCCAAAGTAGCCCAATCTACTCGTAGGTGTGGGATATGGACAAGTATAATGTTTTAGGTCATTCGGGTTTTGGATAGTATTTAATGATATGGTAATTCGGATTGAATCGACTTCAGGTTTCTGTTGTCTCGGTTTCGATTATTTTGGGTTTCAATTTCTCGAGTTTTGGTTGTCCCTCAGTTTTTATTATTTCAACATTCATTTTTAAAATTTTACTAGATTTTATTTTAAATTTTGGATTATTTTGGGCTTCGATTGTAATGTGTTCGAGTCTTATTGGGTTTTTCGGTTGATTTGGTTTCGATTTATTTGGATTTGGATCAATTTCAGTTATTGGATATTTGTATGTTGAGTAAAAAATGAGTCTGGTTTTCAAGTGATGAACTTCACTAAGTTTTCGGGTATTCAAGACAATCGACTGCGGACGAATAGAGTCAGCCGGGTTTTGCCTACTCCTTCTACTCTCAATTTTTAGAAAGTTGGTCTTTAAAAAAAATGTTAGGTGGAAGGAATCAAACCATCTATAACCATAAGGTTATATTTTTGCTATTTTTTTCTCTCTCTTGATAATATTTTGAAAACTCATTTACTTTTTTCTTTTAAATAGTTTTCATTTTATCAACTTTAATATTTTTTTGCAATGATGAGTTTATCTCATGTCTCTTCTTTCCCTTTTTCTATAGTCACCCCATGTATTTTTTTTTGCTAATCACACTATCATTTGTTTAATAAAAAAAATGTACATCATATGCAATATATATGTTTTCTATATCTCTTGGTGAAGGTATTCTCTTCTCTCTTTATCTTAAGTTTTTCCCCGCAACACGAGATTACAGTATAATAAAGATAAAAAACTATCTCCACTACTAATTTTTTATTTCTCCATCACGCAACAACACTACTTGTGACGCTGAATGTTTGGACACAACATTTTATCAAATGCTTGTCATAAAAAAATTAGTGGTTGAAAAGTTACAGAAGTTGAAAGATTCAATTGATAAGCCGGTTTAATATTTGCACAGTGAATTTTTAGTCAAGCACATGGTTTTGACATGAATTTTTCAAGGAGGTAGACATTTACTTGGGGAACAACTTAAAGCAGTAGATATTTTGCTGGGCAGACTATTTTCGGATAAAAATGTCTACTATTTTAAAAATGTCAATCTAATCATTATATATTCAGTAGTATTTTAATCGTACCTTATAAAAAAGATGGGCATGGTAAGTTGCGAGAGGGTTTTTGCTGGTAGAGATCGTCTAGTCCACTGTCCACTATTATGGTTCATTATATGGTCTGTATATGCTAAATTATTTTATAATTTCTCTTAGTAAATGGGGTGGTTTTATATTTATTTTCAATTAATAAAAAAAGACGGAGTATAAAAGAGACGATAATTGCGAACTAGAGGATCTCACAAACCTTTTACTAGATGAAAATGAAGGTGTTTGAGAGACGATTGTTGCGAACTAGAGGAGCTCACAGAGCTTTTACTAAATGGAAACGAAGGGTGTTTGAAAGTGTACGGACAGGGGAAGATGGAGGAAACAGGAGGAATCAAGGCTGAGACTAATGGTGGTTCAGAGGGTGAGGAGACAATGGGAGGAATACGGTGGGGCCCTTGTAATTGATGGAAGTCTGTTTTCCTTGGACCCACCCTTCTCTTTTTTTTGAATCCAATCCAACTTTTATTATGTGAAAATATTTATTCCCTTCTTGAAAAGCAATCAGGAAAAAGAAAAGAAATTTTTAGAAGGGTGTTATATATACACCGCAAATTCGGATTAAGGATTTGCACGTCCCGTGCATGCACTTCTTAAGGACGTGCAAGTGTGTAACTGTGCACGTCCACTAGCAGACACTTTGCACGTCCTTACCAACGTGCAAACCCTAGTTAGGGTTTCGCGTTTAGGGTTTAGGGTTTAGGTTTTTCAAGGGTTTGTATTGTTAATTGCAAAAATTGAAGTGTTTAGCTAGTGGAGTTGAAGTATTTAGGGTCTAATTAAATGGAAAGCAATAATTGTTAAGGTTTTCATTCGGATAATATGCGAATAATGTTACAAGGAACGGAAAAAAAGTTTACATCCATAATTTTAATAAACTGGTGGAATAAAATCTAGGAAAATAGTAAAGGGCGACCGGACTCGACACGTAAGGCTCGAAATCTCTCAAATTGAGCTTGAAACTGAGCATCCCATCCTTCGACGCTCGGTTGATGATGTGCGACCCATTCTGGCGGAGTCGATGGAAGAGGAGCGTTAGGACGCAACCAGATCTATGAGAACGGAAAGTTAGAATTAGAGTATTGACATATATATGAAAATGAAGAATAGGTAATAAAAAAAGACGTTTGAAGTCGTACCGCAGCAAAATGGTCTTGGTTTCCGATGCAGGCTACACCAATGGTTGCTGATTGAGGGTTGTTAGCAGGTGTCGGCGAGGTCATGGGGAGACATGTGAACGGATGATGCCAAGCTAGGACGACGAGAGGAATCTGATATACCGTCGCAAATACTAAACCCATAATGAGTAGCTCTATCCACCGTCTCCTATCACCATGCACAACTCCCGCCCATCTCTGGTAGTCGACGAACTGCTGGAATGGGTACTCTCCCGTATAACAACCGGCGTGATCCTCCAAGTGATTGCATAGTAACGCTTTCAGTTCCGGGAAAGCAGTCTCGCTGATCGGTGATGTCAAAGCCACCAAAGCACGGTATCCACAATGACCATCTCCAATTGTGTCCCTCACACCCTCAATATGCCCGAGCATGAAGGGATCAATGTTTTTTCGACCCAAGTTGAACCCTCCGAACACATCATCACGTCCACGTCGAGCCAAGGTCGCTTGTGGACGATGCCGAGCAGCATTTCGAGCAGCACGCGCTTCTTCTCTCTCAAACCTTTCCCTTACCTCCTTGTATGGCAACGGGTTGGTTCTGCAGGCATTCTTCGACCCCCGAGGCCTCCCCTTCCTTCGGACACTTGCTGATGAGGGTGAGTGCAGCTCATCCTCACATACATCATTGGAAGCCGTGTATGAAGATGACAGCTCATACGGAAGTGGGGTGTCATCGATGTCAATCCATGACAAATCCATCCAGAACGGGTGGATGTCCTCGGCGGGTATCGGAGTACCGGAGTTGACGTATGCCTGAATCTCATGGACACAAGGGATCCCGTAACAAACCCTCCAATGTCAGTCCGTGCATACTGGAGGAACCTTTTGGTTCACGACATCCTGCCACATCTTGTACAGATAATCGAAGCACTTTTTGGAGATTAAAGTCTTTACCTCATCGAAAAGTTGACTTTATACGCCACTGTTCGCCATTTGAAGCGGTCGATCTCCAAAGCAGTTTTCAGCTCATGCAGTTGACAATCGTTGACTCTATAGATTGCATCGATCACGATGCGAAAGTCACCAGCCGATGAGTGAAGTGCCTCCTTCAGAACCTTTTGTTGACCCTCAACTCTGTACACATTGAAGTGCATACCACTAAATATTTGATGTTATATCATATTGTAATGGGAGATATGAAGTAAGGTTGTACCTGTTTGTCATATGGGTGCCGAGATGGAAGACATTATCTACGTAGCATCGTACGATGCTCCTGCTGTGTGGAAGCCACACCGCCTCTAAATACGCCACCACACCTGGGAATGGGTGCCATGCAGCGTGTAGCGCCCGACGACGTCGGTTGAATGATTCCTCTTACCTCGATTCGAACAACCCCCAACAGTTGCCCTTAAAGATGCCAGTGTGGTTTAAATTCTTCGTGATCTTTAGAGCAGCTTCCTCGCATCTTCTCGTCACGTGTAATCAGCAAAGGAGATGTTGGACGTCGGGGAAGACAACATTCAGCGCCGCCAAGAGACCTAGCTCTCGATCAGTCATGATAGCTTGAGGCTGAACCGTCCCAAGCAAGATCTGAAGCTGACGCAACACCCAGGCGTATGTGAAGGTTCTCTTTCGACATGAAGGCATAGGCGATGCAGTAAGTCTTGCCTAAGGGTGTGAACCCGACCACCTCGCACAATGGAATCCCATATCTGCAAGTGTAAATATGTTACATGTAAAATACTTTATAATTGGCTATATGTGCAATAATGTAATCATAATTAAGTAACTTACGCATTTGTTTTGTACGTGCTGTCCATTACGATGACGTAATGGAACCTTCGGAGAAGCCGTATCCCGTCAGGATGCGCCAGGAAGAGGTCGCTCAAGACGTTGTCGTCATCCGGATGTCGTCTGAAGTCGTAGTAGTACCCTCTTTCTTGACGTGACGCTGGTCTCATCCAACTGCCTCAATCCATACCCAATGGATTTTGGAGGAGTGCCAATTTCCTTCATCCACCTGGCCATCTTCTTTTCCCCCTCTGTCATCTGTCCGGCGATGGCATGACCCTTCAAGCTCGTGGAAAGCCCGTGGTTATGAACACCGTGGGTTACCGTCATAACCCAGTGACCCGACGGAGCTTCGTGTCCGTGTAGAGAGAATGGAAAACCGTTTATCTTCGACTGCGTGCTTCGGAGCTTCCTCCCGCGTGGTCGGTAGTCCCCATACTGCTCGCAAGCAAGGAGAACCCCGCCTGGACGATTCGACGCCCCCGTCCAAGACCGCTTGATTACTAAAATCATGCAGTGTCTCCGACCCAAGTCCTTGAAATGCGTAACCATTTCATCACGGTCATTACAAACCCTTGGGTCTGAGAACTCAGACGTAAAGTCTCGAAAGTGTAATAACATTAGTGGAAATATGAACAAAACGTAAGGAATACGAAATATATTCACTATACGAAACGTATCCGTACCTGGCAAACTTGGAGGCGACGATTGCTTTGCGGCTCGGCCATAACGATTCTAACGGTGAAGGAATATATCGAAACAAGTCGAACTTTGTTTTGGAGTGTGGAATCAAGCTGTCCCCCTTCGCTTCAAATAGGCACTATTGCGTTAAAGGTACGCGAAAGTGCACGTGATCAAAGACGTGCTAGGGTTTAGGGTTTGGCTAGGTTAGGGCTAGGGTTAGGGAAATGCACGGCGTCGGCGTCGCACCACCACCCGCCTCCCTGGCCACCAGCAGCTCCGCCTCCATCGCCGCCACCGCCGTCTCGATCTCTCTCTCTCTCTCTCTCTTTCCGTCTCCATCTCTCTCTCTCTCTCTCTCTCTCTCTCTCTCTCTCTCTCTCTCTCTCTCTCTCTCTCTCTCTCTCTCTCTCTCTCTCTCTCTCTCCGGCAAGATCTCGCTCGGCCGCCGCTATCTCTTTCTCTGGTAGGGCTGGAAGTGGGAAGACGAAGCACGTCCACTTCGTCTTTAAGGGACGTGCAGCACGTGCTTAAGCACGTGCAGTTTTGCACGTCCTTAAGGACGTGCAAGCACGTCTTCAAGGACATGCATGCACGTCTGTAAGGACGTGTGGATTTGCGGTGTATATAGCCGAAACGTTTTAGAATGATGTATTGTTATTAGGGTTAATTTGGTATTTGTCCATTTGTTGTCCAAAATTTAAGTTCTAGGACAAAAAAGGGGAAAAATTAGGTGAGTGTCCATAATTGACACTTTTGCCCCTACCCTTATTTCTTCCCCTTCCCCAAATTAAAACAAGCTGAAGATCTGGCAATGAGAGCGAGATCTCCCACCTCTCGCCTCCCTGCTCGGCGACTCCTCGCACCACCACCCCCGGCAGCCCCATTGTAGGCCATCGTCAGTACACCACCACCACTCCCACTTCGTCGGCCCCAACCAGTGCTTCGACCAATCCCCGATGTTCCTCCTCCGGCATCCGCCGCCGCCGTCGTTTGACCTCCTCTCCGTTCGACCCTAAATCAAAGCCTTCTACCCGCTCAATCACGTTCTACATCTCTCAAGGATGGTTTTCGTGCAAAAAACCCTCTCAAATTTATACAAAATCGCTAACTGCCATTGTCGGACACCTTGGAGCTTCGTGAAACAGCCGCTTAGCAGCCACTGTTCAAGCACTCGTCATGGTGTGTTAGATCATCCTTCGACAAAATCAGCACAATGAGACTGAAGTAGAGATTGCACTCGTCGGTTTAATAGGTCATACGCGTCAAACAGAGCTCTGTGTAAGGAGAACGAGCCGTCAGAAGATCCCCGAAAATCACTGTTGAAGCTGCTCGAGATGGGGGAAGAAGAAGAGTAATTACGCCAAACCTCCTAGACTTTCTGTTTTTTTTTATATAAAATATGCCCCTGTGTTAGTTTCTAAAATTTCAGAAATTATCCCACAATTTTAGAAGTTGTTCTAACTCGCGTAATCTCCGTTAAAAAATTAAAAACGTAACTACTATTGTCACCATAATAAAAATAAAGTCATAGATACTGTCACCACTATAAAAACGTGGTCATAGACACTGTAATCAAAGGGAAATCATTTGATAAGGGAAGCACAACCCCTATAGGGGCTAATGAGAAGCCAAAATAAATATGGTGACGTTTCTTCTCTAATATATGAATGAGTAAGAGGATCATAAACACTTTAAGAAAAATAAAAATAGGATCATAGACACTGTAACCAAAGAAAAACTTTAGGACGAGGGAAGTATAAACCTTATAGGGACTAATGAGAAACCAAAATACATGTGGTGACATTTCTCCTATAACATATGGATGGTTAAGAGGGTCATAGATGTTGTAAGCAAAATAAAAATAGGATCATAGACACTGTAACCACTATAAAAACAGGGTCAAATACACTGTAATCAAAAGAAAAACCCTATAGACGATGTAACCAAAATAAAAACAGCTTTATAGAGATTATCGATCTCCACTATGAAAAAAGGTGCATAGACACTGTAATCAAAGGAAAATCCTAGGAAAAGGGAAGCACAAACCCTATAGGAGCTAATGAGAAGCCAAAATACATGTGGTGACAGTTCTTCTCTAATTTATAATTTCTAGTTTTTTAGATTTTTTTAAAGTAGTGTCACCACAATAAAAAAAAAATTTAAAATGTAACTACTATTGTAACCACTATAAAAAAAAAAGTCATAGATATTGTCACCACTATAAAAACATGGTCATAGACACTGTAATCAAAGGGAAATCATATCATAAAGGAAGAACAAACCCTATAGGAACTAATGAGAAGCCAAAATAAATGTGATGAAAATTCTCCTCTAATACATGAATGGGTAAGAGGGTCATAGACACTGTAATCAAAATAAAAACAGTGTCATAGCCATTGTCACCACTATGAAAACAAAGTCATAGACACTGTAATCAAAAGGAAAACCCTATAGACGTTGTAACAAAAATAAAAACAACTTTATAGACATTGTCACCACTATGAAAAAAGATTCATAAACACTGTAATCAAAGGATAACCCTAGGAAAAGGGAAGCATAAACCCTAAAGGGGCTAATGAGAAGTCAAAAGAACATGTGATTTACAATATGGTTTAGGGTTAAGTCTTTAGGGTTTAGGGCCAAGACCCTAAATCCTAAAATGTTAAGTACAATACGTCGTTAAGAGATGATTGTTGTCACCAAATGGAAAACCCTAGGAAAAGGTAAGCACATACCCTAAAGGGGCTAATGAGAAGCCATAAGACATTAGGTGAACAGTTCTCCTTCAATATATGAATGGGTAAGAGAGTCATAGCCACTGTCACCACTATAAAAACCGGGTCATAAACACTATCACCACTATGGAAAAAAAGGTCTTAGACATTGTAATCAAAGGAAACCCCTATAGTGTTATAACCAAAATAAAAACAGGGTCATAGACACTGTCACCACTATGAATAAAGGGTACAACAAGGGAGGCACAAACCCTATAGAGGCTAATGAGAAGCCAAGATACATGTGTGGACAGTTCTCCTCTAATATATATTCGAGTAGGAGGGTCATAGACACTGTAACCAAAATAAAAACAGGGTTATAGACAATGTAATCAAAGGGAAAGCCTAGGACAAGGGAAACAATTTTTTGATGACATGTTCGTTTCAATAGTTTTTTTTTCCGGGGTCACTGTCATCACTCTTATCAGTGGTGACACGCTATAAAAAAAATAGGGTAATAGACACTGTCATCACTACAAGAACAATGTCATATACACTATAATCAAAATAAAAACAGGGTCGTAGACACTGTAACGAAAGAAAAATAAGGTCATAGACACTGTAACCAAAATAAAAATAGGGTCATACCTTATTAGTGAGCTCGATCACCACCCTTATCTTTAGAGATGACCTCAATTACGCAAGTATACGATCTCAAAATGCTAGATATATAAACATTTGTCACCAATTGCACATCAATTTGACCATTTCCTTACAAAGCGCCCACCATTCAAAATCAATTACAGGAACAAAGCAAGCTTAAAGCAATTCTCTGCAAAAGTAAACTAGTCTTCATTTAATAACGATTTCTACACATCTATTACTATTATTATTATTACTACATTAAACTGCAAAATTAAACCACAGTATGCAAGTGCACCTTTCATCACGAATCAACTCAATTGCTTCAAGAATTTCAATCTGCATGAATTAATTTAATGGCGCCGAACTCTTTCATCACGAATCTAGGTTCATCGGTGACTTCGAATGCCATCCGCGCCTATTTTGCGGAGTTCATCGGTAACTTCCCCCATCACAGTTCCTCCGCGCCTATTTTCCGGTAATCTCAGGCCGATTCGGCAGGCAAAATCAGGTAATCGATCGAATTGATCGACCAAAGGAAGAATCAGAATCAGGTAAGAGGAAGAGGAAGAGGAAGCACCTCCATCGACCGCCACGTAACAGCACATCGGACCTTCTTCATTCCCATTGCGTCGACCAACCGAAGCGCCACCGGAGATCCACAAAATCCACCGGAGACGACTAGACGAGAGGCGGAGAGAGCACTGGTGCACCGCTAATCTGCCACTAATCCACCGGTGTCGGATATCGCCTTGAGGCGGCTGGAACGCAAAGACAGGGACGGAGGAGGAAGGAAGGGTAGGAAAATTAGGGATTAAATTAAAAGAAGGGTAGTGTTGGTATTATGAAAATATAATGGACATTTATTAGCAATGCTCAATCCTTAGGACATTTACTAATTGCCCCAAAGGTCTTCGGCCTTTGGGCCAAATTATTTCTTGTTATTAAGGAGAATATATGTAATACTTACTCTAAAATGTGAAATCGCTCGCCTCGGATCCGACGAAGATTGTGAGAAAAGGTAAATCATGATGACTCGGTCGATAAAAGAGTCTCGCTCACTGCGCACAAAGAGTCCCACTCATTTGAGATGAGAATATATAATACTAGTACTACACCTTTCGGAAAGGCAAACCAAGTTGCAAACATATTGGCGCACGTTAGCTTATTCTATCAAGTATGGAATTATTGTTTTTTTTTTGATATTTTATATATATTTTTTTATCATTGAAAAAACATGTACATGAATAGTTTTGTTGAACGGGCGTAGTAATTTTATTTTATGATTTCAATAAGTATGAAATTATTTTAAAAAATTAATAAAATGTTGATATTTTATATCCAGTTTTTTTCATTCCAAAAAACGTATGTGAATAGTAAATGAAAAAAAAAGTAGTAATTTCGTTACAAGACAATTATAGTTTAAAATGAAAAATGGAATTGATCAAACTACCATACAAAGACGAAGATCATCTAGAATGAAGATATGCACATGAAATTGTTGTAAGATTAGAAAAAGATCGAAACCTATGGAGAGAGATTGAAGTTCCCATGCAAGATTGAAAATATTCAAATCATAGCCCTAATGGAAACTAAAACAGAAAACCAGCCCCTCACCCCCCCCCCCCTCGAGGGCCTTTGGAAAAAGGCGGGTTTCAAGTCCATTTGATGGGCTTTGGCGGTGGGCAGAGCTAGTGACATTTGTCTCCTATGGAAAAACTACCAAATAGCGAATGAAAACGTCGAAATATTGACAAAAAATTAAAGAATGTTTCATCACAAAGAAAATAAAAGACAATAGCAATATATGGAGCTGCGTATTGTGTTTGCTTTGTATATGCTCCGCCTCAGGAAGATAAGAAGGTGTTGTTTTGGCCTTTTTCTTATTGATTGTATATAGAAAAATGATGTCCTGGTTTTAGTAGTGGGAGACTTAAACAAAATCCAAAGCTCGATTGAGAAACTAGGTGGAGCCCAACCGAACCCAAACAGATATGAAAGATTATTATTTTTCAAGGAACAATGTAACCTACTGGACATACCAACACTATGAAATGAGTTTATATGGAGAAAAAATAGAACAAATATCAACAATATCTATGAAAAATTTGACATAACTCTAGTTCAAGACCAGGTCCTTAGATGGTTCCCAAACATAGCAACCACAAATCAAGCATTCGATCTCCTCCTCTTACCATTGTCCTATTTCAGTGAAGCTGATTATAAATGGAAACATAAAGAGTAGGTCTTTCAAATTTGAAAAAATGTGGCTTCAAATGAAAGATTATAGAAACATATATAGTTTCAAAAGCATGCGGATCTCATCTGCTTGGATCTCATATATTTCAAGTGACAAAGAAAACTCAGTAGTTGATATGACTCTCAAAGGAATAGAACAAAATAACGTTTGGGAACATTTTTCGACTACTAAGAGAAATTGAAGAAAAGCTGACATGACTACAACAAAAGAACAATTATTCACAACAAAATGACAATAAAAATTGGAGTTGCGACTCATCAACAATAACAATAAATTATTACAGTACAATAAGAACTATTAGACCAAAGAGCGAAAACAAAGCATCTGAAATTATCTGATACGAATTCAGGATATCATCACTTGGTAGCAACATGCCGACAGAATAGGAAAATAATTAGAGAAATATTCTCTCAAGAAGAAACAACTATTATGGGCGAGTATAACATTAGGAAAGAAATCAAAGATGATTTCGAAAAGAGATTAAAAAAATAACAAATAAACAACCAATTATTATCATAATACCTGAACCTGATTAACGCCGAAATCATTGACGAGGATAATGAAAAACTCACTAAACCTATCACAAACCAAGGAATAAAGAACACGATGTTCTCTATCAGGAAAGACAAGTCCCCATGACCTAACGGAATGACAACATAACTTTATCAACATTTATGTGACATTGCATGGGCCATCTATTACTAAAGCAATCAAAGGCTTCTTGTCTTTTGGAAGAATTCTTAAACATATAAACCAAACTTTCATAACTCTAATCTCAAAATGTGAAAACCCAAGAACAACAAACAGCTACAGACCCATCAACCTTTGCTCGACTATATATAAGACTATTGCAAAAATTCTTGCAGATAGAATGAAACCACTTCTTAAAAAAAAATCATCCACCCGTTGCAAGGTGCCTTTATCGCAGATAGAGTGATTTAAGACAATGTTTTTATTTCTCATGAAATCTTTCACTCCAGAAACAGAAAAGAAAAAGATGGATGGATCGCAATAAAACTTGATATGGAAAAAGCTTATGACCGAGTTGACTGAGACTTCCTATTGGCAGTTATGGAAAAATTTAGGTTGTGCCATAAATTCTGCGGGTGGATCAAAGAATTTACTCAAACAGTTTCATACTCGATCCAAACCTTCCGACCTCAAAGGGGCTTACGACAGGGCGATCCTAATTCACCCTACCTTTTTATCCTAGGGGTTGATATTCTAGACAGAAAACTCCAACAACTGAATGACCAGTAGCGGAGCACATTGGGCTTCAAAATGACAAGAACATGAACACAAATCCCATTCTTATCTTTCGTGGACGTCATTATAATTTTCGCTAAAGCCACCCAGGAAGTCTGCTCTTTAGTAAAAACAATTCTTGATGAGTATCGTGCAATCTTAGGCCAAAAAGTTAATTTCCAAAAATAAGCATTTCAAGTTACAAAAGGGGTTTCAACCAACCAAAAATAGAGAATCCAAACCACCCTACAAATTACGAGTCAAACAAGCTTAGAAAAATACCTTGGATGTCGGATTATAAATGGAAGGGTAAACAAGAATACATTCGATGAAGTGATTGAAAAGACAAAAAATCAATTAACAAAATGAAAAGCTAACTCTCTATCCCAGTAGGGTTGAACAGTTCTGATCAAGTCAAACTTAGCCCCTAAATCGAACTATATGATGTAGAACTTTATGCTTCTAGAGGCCATTCACCAAGAACTTGACCGACTAAACAGATGTTTTTACTGTAGAAAAGATCAAAGCCACGAACCCTTATCGGATGGGACATAATATCTAGACCTAAGGATAATGGAGGATTGGGCCTAAATAAAACAAAAGATATGAACAAGGCACTACAGATGAAACTACTCTGGAAGATCTTAGCGAAATCACATATTTAATGAATGGGTGAAAATTGCCAAAGAAAAATATTTGAAAGAATTCGAAATATGGGATTATAAAAGAAAAAAAAAAGAATATCTCATGACAGTGGACGAAATTGATGGAAATAAAAGACGAATTCTATGCAGGACTAACTTGGCAAATAGGGAACGTAAAAACGATTAGATTATGGAAAGATAGATGGTTGAACGATGACATATGTCTCATCGATAAAAGTTTACTTGATCTAGTAGATGAATAAGAAACAGTTGACCAATTTATTAAACGATACACTTCCCAAGGAAATCGCTGAAAAGATCCTTAATATCCACATTCCAATGAACGATTTCGAGGATAAATTGTACTTGAAACCAAGCGTAAATGGACGTGGTTCTCAATGGTCAGTGCGCTTGAGCACATTATGAAGATATGTAAAAACAACTCAGATGCATATGACTGGATTTGGAAACTTGACTGCCCACCCAGAGTAAAAAAATTTCTTTAGAAAAGCCTTCTCGGCGAAACTCCTACGAAAATAAGACTACGTACGAAATAAAGGAATAGACGTACCCCTGGGATCGATGTATCCTTAAAAACACCCTAAAGAAGACGCATTACATATATTTACCGAGTGCTATACAACATTTACAATCATAGAGAAAATGGATTACAATATACAAAACATAATATGAAGTACCAATAAGACCAATAGAACATACAAGAAAATCGCTTTTGACATTTTCTCACATCTTAACTCGGACCAAAAAGCAACTCTCGCCATATCCCTTTGGGGTGTTTGGAAATAATAAACAAAATTCTGTTTAACGACTACGCCTTCCATGAGGTGGATGATTGAGTATAATACATAAAATAACAACGAACAAACTGGAAAAAAAGCAACGTAACTAGAGGAACTAGAAGACGAAAACCTGACCAAAAGATCCCACAATAATCAAATCCCATTATTAGTACTATTTGGTTAGGTGGTTACTCAATCCTTGGTTTGTGTTGAACTCAGTGGCGGAGCCATAAATTTATTGAAAGGGGGCGAAGTTTTGTACAAATTATTAATTCACTTTTCGATAGAATTTTTTTTATAATTTAGCGAACCAAAATTATAATATTTTAGATTAAACGATGATATTTTAGTTTAAGACAATGTTTTTTTTAGTTAAAAACAAAATGTTTTTTTTGTTTCAGAACGGTGGTGTTTTAATTAATTTAAAATTGTGTCATTAGTTGTTATATATTTTTTCCCTTTGAACGAAAAAATGACAACGTTTTAATCTACAACAACATTCTTTTCATCTAAAAATATATCTTTTTGAAACCTACAAAGTCAATATACAACTTGTTGTTTTCTTAGCATGCAATAACTTGTAACAAGATATACAAACTTTAAACATGCATAATTTCTTATTTAATTACCTAGTTTAGTAATATAACATCTTGTTTCGATGCTCTTGTGTTCAAAACATCAAATTAAGTAAAATATAAAAGAATCGTGCTTTATTAAAATACATTTGAAATAATTAATTTGTGCTTGACTTTCAAACGTTCATATATAACTTTTTACTCGGTTATCGGATTGAGGCTTATAATATATCAAAATGAAGCTATCGACGCATAGAACAAATATAGGTGATCCGTCAGATGAAAGAAGGAGTGTATGCTCCCGCTTGCCCTCGCCTAGATCCGTCTATGGTTGAACTTGTCTAACAGTTTGCCGCTTGTCTTTCTCGTTACGAATGTTTTAATTACTAGTACTAGTTAGTGAATCCACATGGCATGACTTAGCTCAACCGATTACAAGGGTGATATATGCAGCAAGCAGGGTATGCAAGGATTGGTCCGGACCCTACGTTATCAAAAAAAAACAAAACGGTTCGGCTATATACACCCTAAATCATGCACGTCCTTAAGGACGTGCATGATTAAAAGGGGTTAAATTTTTTTTAAAAAATTTTAATCAATTACAAGGCTTAGAACGTGCAATTTTAACCTTGTGATTTGCTGTGTATATAGCAAACCAAAAACAAAAAAAAGTAGGGGTGGGGTCATTGCTGTCAATCAACAAGATGCACTTGCAGGGTAAATGTGGAGTAACTCAAGACTTCCCACTTATGGAATTTTATGAAATTCCACAATCATCTCTCTCCCCCCATCTTTGTTTTACTGTATCCAATTTCATGCCTTTTTTCATTGTTCGGCTTTGCAATAACATAGCACGTCAAATCTGCGTTTGCCAAAGATAAGTCATTTTCCCCCTTTCAATTCATTAAGTATTTCAAGATAAATGTAACACCATATGTATAAAATTATATACTGATTTTGATTTATAATATAAAGTATTTGAGAAAATTGTATAATTAAAAAGAAACAAAAAAATACAATAATGGGAGAGAGAAAAAGTATATTGATAAAGTTACATATACAAAAGCGCTTTATATTATAGATCAAATGTACATTTTTATAATGCCTTATATATATAACTTTATCGGATAAATTATTATTCTTGAAATGTGATTGAAAAAAAACATATTTATATTCTTAGAAAAAAACATCATTTGAAAAGAGTGGGATACAATGACTAATAGGCTATGTTTGGCACAAAGCTACACAATAATTAGCTTATCAAAACTTATGGTTTTGATATTATATAGTTCTAAATGAAGTAAATGTAAGATTTTAGTTTAATTAACTTTTGAAACATGAGTCTTTCAACAACTACTCACACAAACTTTTTAGAGCTTTTTGTTTTTTTATTCACAAATTTCCATTAGCTGCTCTAATAGCTCGATTTGTCAAACAACATACTAACTTATTAACATATATTTAACACAAACAATCGATCGATCAGCTTCAACTACCCTATCAGTTACTCTTTTATCAAATATATAACATACTAAGAGTAGTTGGTTTATACTAAGTTAAAATTTTGCATTAGGCGTTAAATCAACACCTGATCGTATAATATAAAGAATGGATTTTATATCCTATTCCCTTAGAGTATATAAGAAGAATTCTAATTTGAAAAATATTTTTTCTAAATATATCTAATTTAACCATTTTAAAAATATATTATAAACTTTAATTTACCCGCGCTATTTACGGAAACAATTACCCAATTTTATTGTATTATTTTTCCAATCAAATTATTTATAGGATGGATATATCGTGCTTCCTGATTATTGATATGGATCCACTTGGATAACATAAGGTCTAGGTCATGCTAAGCTAGTTGCTACTTGCTACGTAGCTTTTAACTGACGTTTACCAATATTGGATAATATATTTTTTTTACTTTAATGAGCTAAAAATTAGACTGTAATTAAATTTTTTTACATTCTAATACTCATTATTAATAAGTATTATATTGTAAAATATTGGTTCTTTCCTCTTAGACAAGGCCAGCACAGCTGAGACTATTATCCAGTTGGAAAGGTCGGCCAATCAACATATGATATATAAAAATCGGTAATCAAAGTCCATTAAAAGCTGAAGCTCTTGCTTTAAAACTCGGGATACAGAACGCACTAAATTTACAAGTTACCAAACTTCAAATTGAGGGGGACTTTAGAATAATTATTGGCCATCTCAACAGAAAAACAAGGAAATCAAACTTAATTATTATGTCAGATTTTACAACTATGTTAACAAATAGTGAAAGGGTTTCTTTCCTCCGTGTACCCCGAATAGGCAATAGAGTGGCCCATAAGGTTACACACCTTTGCCACTTCGCCTAGGGTAACAATATTCAGAATAATCCTGGTCTTCTTGACCTCATCTGAAAGGAGGCCTTCGGATAGAGTTTTCTCCCCCGAAATTTTCTGAATCCACCACTGTTACTAATCATATACTCCATATAACTTGCATCTTCATTAAGGTTAGAAAGTTATTCTTAGCAATACACAAGTCTATCAGTAACTTTATATTTCTTTCTCCGTTCGGCAAAATATGTTATTTATGTTATGTGAAAGATACTATGTAGTATTAAAATATGTATTAGGAATATTGGTATAAATAGTGATAATTACATTCATTAGAGGATATTTTGAAGGTAATCAAAATACCAAATTTCTCCCTTACCCTTTACTCTCTCAATCTCCCGTTAATTTCCCCCTCCTTTTACTGTATACATTTGTTTCTTTTTTTTCCTAAACATATTCATCTCTAACCTTCCCCTTTCCTTTCAATTCCATAAATCCCAATTATAACCAGCAGGGGATGGAGATGGGGCATGAGGTGGCTCGAGCCCCCCTCTAGCTTGGAGAATTTTTTTTTAAAAACTATATATTTTTTTACAATTTTTGATAATTTAAGGGTTAAAAAAAGTCAAAAAAAGAGTAGTAAATCATAAAGTGTTCTTAGTTTAGTTAGTATGGAATGGGAATTTGAATCATGAGGTCTTGAATTCAAATCTTTATAGCTTCATTTTATGTCATTTTTCCCCTCATAGCTTTTCCCCCTCGAGTTTTTCATGGCTCCGTACCTGATTAAGTTCACACATGTTTTTTTAAATGATACAAACTATATAAAATATTTTTTTTTAACAAATTCATTATTGCTGATGATTACAAAATTGTTAAAAAAAATTTAATAAAAAATTGAATATTTTATATAATTTTTATAATCATTAAAAAAACAGTAAATAATAATGTCTTATCCAACTGATGTAAGGATATGGAGATGTAATAAAATGAAATACTGAATAAAAACAGGAAATGAGATAGGAAAACGGAGTGAAAGGGCATGGGAGGGAAAGTGACAGGAGGGAGGGAGGGAGGGAGTGGCGTTTGAAACTATCTGATTGAATTGCTTTGCTCTTCATTTGTCATCCCATTCCCATTCATCAACCATTCATAAATACAGTAGGATTTATATTCCAAAACAAATCAATTACAGCTCCGTACAGTATTATTAATTAATGGATTTGTAAATATGTACAATTTTAGTGTAGCGTAGGTGCCGACTCCACCATTACTCCATTTTCCGATCCGATCGGTTATACTCCCTCCGTTTCCTTTTAAGTGACTTTTTCAAATCATGCACGTAGTTTTAGAACGATAAAAACTATATTAAATATTAATATTTTAATAATATTTTTTAATAATATGATACTTATCACCAATAAGTATGAGATTATCGAAAAAAATATTTTAAAAAATTATTATTTCATATAGTTTTTCACACCTTAAAAAACGTGCATGAATAGTAAAACGACAATTAAAAGGAAACGGAGGGAGTATAATTCTAATTCAAATTCAATTTGATTTTATATAAGAATTCCGTACGCGCTTTAATTAGCTGGTGTAGACCTTTTAATTTCTGCAAAAAATACTGTATTTTTGGTTGAACCTAAAACTCACACTAGATCTTCACAAAATTTTTCGAACAGAGGGAAATATCAGGGAATGATTTTTTTTTTTAAAAAAAAACATTCTCATAGTTTAAACAAAAATGATAACCTTAGGCTCCGTTTGGCAAAACTAAGTAGCGTTTCGGAGCTATTGGTTTTGATATTATATAGTTTTAAATGAAATAAATATAAGATTTTAGTTTAATTAACTTTTGAAATCTAAAATTTTTAACCCAAATTTTTCGAAGCTTTTGGTTTTTTATTCACAAAAGTTTTCAACAGCTTCCCTAACTGCTAGGTTTATCAAAGAGTATACTAGCATTAACTTATATTTAATACAAATAATCCAACATTTTCAGCTACTCCAACAACTACCAATTTGCCAAACGCACCCTTGTACTCGGTAGTTTTTTTTGCAATGCACATTGCATACACTTTCAATAATATACGGAGTAAATGGTAACTATTCAACTAAATTAAAAATATATTTAATAAAGAAATTTTTTTAATTGATAAATTTAATAAAAAAAACTATATATAGTTAGAAAAACCATATTACTGTTATCAAGTATGATTTTAGTATAATCCAAACTAAAATTTAGAAGTTCAATTATATCAATGTGAAAGAATTTTTTTTGGATTAACTTATAACCCACACTATGAACACAAGATCCCTAAATAGAGAGGCATTTTTTTTCTTTTGGATAAGATTTTGACTTTGCAATACCCTTAATAAATGGGTAAAATATTAAATTGAATGCAAAAACCTAAATACTTGTTAGATGTCTTAAATTAATTAGATTTCTGGTTAGACGGAACTTGTTCATTTTATAAGGAGAATAGTCGTTGGATGTCAATGGACTCATAAGCACATTTTGAAGATTCCCTATTTTGAACATTGTGGAGTTTTTTGGAGAATTTTAGGAGGTTTTTTTTGTCAAACATATTCCCATCTCTTTCACCAAAATGGGCCAGTAGAAAAAATAGAGAAGTTTTTCTAAATCTACATCATTCTTTAAAAGTAAATCATTCTCCAAATTTTAGAAGTGGGAAAGTTGTTGGAGTTAAAGCAAAAACAATTTGAAGAATATGTATTTTGCTTTCCCATTTAGAGAAATTTTGAAGAAGTTGTTGAAGATGGTCTAAAACTAGTATGATCCCCGCGCCATGGCACAATTTTTTATAAATTAAATCTTACTACTATATTAAATTAATATTATAACATAATTGTAAAATTTCAAATAATTAATATTTTGAATTAAACTCATGGGTGAGAAAACAATTAAAGTAGTATATATAGATATATATAGATATAGATATAGATTACTAATATTAATTTTATATTTTCTTATTATTAAATTTATGTTTTGAATTAATCCCATTGTTTTTTAGAGAAAAAAACTACTAAAATTATAATTTAGGCTAAGATCAATGTTTTGAATTAAGCCAAATAGTTAGTAAAATTAAAGAAAAAAGAGAATTAAAGAAAAAAGAAGAAAAACATTAGAATGAAAGAAAATCAAAGAAAAATGGAAAAAAAAAAATGATTGGTCGAGACTCCTAAAATTCCTCTATGCTTGACACATCATCCTAAACTCTTCTAAATTAAGAGTTTATATAGATTGTTTTTTAGAGAAAAAAACTACTAAAATTATAATTTAGGCTAAGATCAATGTTTTGAATTAAGCCAAATAGTTAGTAAAATTAAAGAAAAAAGAAGAAAAACATTAGAATGAAAGAAAATCAAAGAAAAATGGACAAAAAATAATTGATCGAGACTCCTAAAATTCCTCTATGCTTGACACATCATCCTAAACTCTTCTAAATTAAGAATTTATATAGATATAGATGTAGAGTTCATCCTAATTTGTTGATGGGAAGAGAAATGAGAAACACTCAAAGAAAGGAGACCAATTTAGCTTTTATAGTTAAATAAGTGGTAAACAGTTGTAAAATAATTTTTTTTTAAATCTAATAATCACAGTTAATAAAAGTGCAATTAGCTAGAGTGTGTTTAGATGTGCATATTTAATTATAATATTTTGACCAAATAATTTGAATTATAATATATAAATACTTTAATAGTTTTTTTTTATTAACATGTTTCCCAATGTATTTAAAATCATATAAATTGTATGTCATTCAAAGATATGCACTATTGCATATATAAAGTCTATAATTATATTATAAATAATTAACACAAGTTGTAAAATAATATATTTAAAATTTATATTATTTTAAACATATTATAAAAAATTATAACAACATCTCCAACCGATTTCTCATTTTGAGGATTTTGGAATTTTTTTTAGAATTTTAAGTTTTTAACATATTCTCTATCATATTATTCTCAAGAAGTAACAGAAAAATTAAATAGAGAGTACGGAGTATTTCACAAATATATAGTATTCTATAAAACTAAATAATTTTTTAAAATTTTAAAATGAAAAAACTATTAGAGTTAAATCAAAAATAATTTAAATAATATATATTTTATTTAAATTGAGCTCAATAAAACATCTATACAATATAGTTAAAATACATTCAAATCCAAATAGATTTTTTTTTTGCCTCAGAGAATTTAAAGTTTAAAAACTCCAAGAGACAAATAATTAAAAGAATTTTTTTGTTTAAAAAAAAGGAGCAAGTGGGGAGCTAGTGACAGTAGGGGAGGAATAATTAGGAAGGTGAGGGAATCCAACAGTAGGTGGTTGAATTAGCAAAACAACTGGTGCTTGTGACGGTGACGATGGCGGTGGTGGGGGTGGCGTGGAGGGGGCCGCCGGTGGCTCCTCCTTCAGGCGCCATCTCCACGTGATTCCTCACCCCCTCCCTCCCTCCCCCTATCATTATACTATACGGAGTTTTCTTTTTTTCCACAACAAATTAACGTACAATTCTTAAACTCGTCATGGTTAATATTTCTCTCTCTACAAGGAATTAGGGCTATTTACAAAAACCACCCCTTTAATTAAATAATTGTAGGCAATTACCTTAATTTCAAACATTGTTAAAATGTAAGTTTTTTTTTTTTTGTTTTTTTTTGTTTTTTTTTTTGCAGTGGGCAAACATTAGGTAGGTTCTGTTAGAAAAAAAGAACACAACCTTGATCATCCTGTTGGATGATGTTACAAAAGATCCTTGTTCAAATGGAGTGTGGACATATTACAATTTCTCCTATTCTTAACTATGAAATCTGCTACTCTGTTCGCTTCTCTGTAACAGTGCTTAAATTCAATATGCTCAAAGGAATTAGAAAGAAGTTTGATCTCTTCAATTTGACGCATGATCTCCCATTTAGTAGTGCTCCTTCCATTAATTGCTTTCACTGCTTCCAGGTTGTCACCTTCAATTATGACTTTCTTGATCCTTCTCTCAATCGCTTTCTGCATGCCAGTTTTAATAGCAAAAACCTCAGTACATGTCTCTTGATTTTTTGTCATGTTTTTATAGAAGTTAAAAATTATATAAAATGCCATTTTTTATCAATTTTTTTATGAATTACAAACTTATTAGTAATAAGTTTTAATTATTTTAAATTTATATAATTTTTATCTTTTAAAAAACTTGTCAAAAAATAAAAAAAGATTGGTTTGAGTTGTAGGTAGGTAAAAAATTCAACTTTTGAGATAGTTGATGTTGAATTGAGAATCGATTGGCTCTAGATACCAATTTGTCATGATCCGAAGGTCATATAGGTGTAACTTGGCTTTCAAGAGAGAGATCAGAGGATAGAAGAAGAAGATAGGAGGAAACTGAGATTTCTATATTCGATACCATCGACAATACAACTTGTGGGTATTTATACCACAATACCCTACTTTTTAATATTTACAATACTGATTTCATACATCCAATTCCTAACAGAATATGATATAAGTAGAGTGGGGTTCCATCCTAAAACCAATTGGTGTTAGGTGGGGTAACCCACCCACTTATGTATAAGGCTTGGATCTACTTTTTAATCAATGTGGGATCTATCCCACAACTTCAACTTATATTCTCAACAAGTTCGTAACTTCGTATACATAAGAGAGCTACGTTTTTGCGTTGCGTCTTTTGTCTTTTGCTTGTTTATATTTATATGTAATTGTTTTTATAACAGTGATTTACTCGAAAACACCATCTTGAGACTCTTGCTCTGAGAGGGACGACGGATTGAAATTGTTGTTGTTATGGTCGAAAAGTTGTGAGGAGCAAGAGTCGTTATGTATCTCTAAAGCTCGATAAAGTTGACAAGATATGTCTTTGCATTGGAAGCCCATGGCGACCAACCAATGCAACAACATCAAAGCAAAACTATTTTCATTCTCGTTATAACAACACTCTATATACTTAATTGATTATTAATTTCGTATAATCGTCTCCTTGATTTTGGACAATTATAATCTTCAAAACAGCCTAATGGGCCAACCAATTGACAATAAAAGAATAAAAGAAAGTATTCGATCAACCCAAACACCCCTGTATATATCTCATCAATTATATTGTTCATTTTCTTTGATTCTTTTTTTCATTCCTCACAATAAAAACACACCTAATTTGGGTGATTTAGTGTAAATAACCCAAAAAATGAAATTGGAAAGAGTCCCACATAATTCATCGATTAGACCCTTTTAACGTCCCATCATTCCCTCTCTCTTCCTCATCCCCTTTCCCTTACTTCACCATCTCTCTCACCCAAAAGAAGCAAAACAAAAGTAGAGATTCTACCTGCTGCTTAATTGTTTCTCTCTTATCTTCCCTCCCTCCCTTTCACCCACAGAAACCCCTCCCCTCCCCCTCCTAAATTAATATCCCTTATTTCCCGTGAAACCCCCTACAAAAGATCCATCCATCCTACACCACCTTCCCAATTTCAAACAAACAAGAATTAAATAAAAATTCAAGAAAATGGCTTCGTCTCCCGGAGCAGGAGGCTCGGAGGAGCCGCCTCCGCCCAGCCCTGGCTCCGAACCAGCAGCGGGAGGGTCATCAGCTGCGGCTCCAGCGGCGCCGCTGAGCCGGTACGAGTCGCAGAAGCGGCGGGACTGGAACACGTTCCTGCAGTACTTGAGGAACCACAGGCCTCCGCTGACGCTGGGGCGGTGCAGCGGGGCCCACGTGATCGAGTTCCTCAAGTACCTGGACCAGTTCGGCAAGACCAAGGTCCACGTCAGCGGCTGCCCCTACTTCGGGCACCCCAACCCGCCCGCTCCCTGCGCCTGCCCGCTCCGCCAGGCCTGGGGCAGCCTCGACGCGCTCATCGGCCGCCTACGCGCCGCCTTCGAGGAGAACGGCGGCCGCCCCGAGTCCAACCCCTTCGCCGCCCGCGCCGTCCGGATTTACCTCCGCGAGGTCCGCGAGGGCCAGGCCAAGGCCCGTGGCGTCCCCTACGAGAAGAAGAAGCGGAAGAGGAACCCTCCCCTGCCCCCTCTCCAGACCGATGCCGGCGAGGGCGGCAGCGGCACCCCTGCCCCCGATCCCACCGCCGCCGCCGCCGGGAGCGGTTCCACTCCTCCTGATGCACAATAGGTTTCCGCTTCCTATTTTTTTTAATTCGAAAATTGAAATTCCAATTATTACTACTACTATTATTATTATTGTGATTAAATGATGGAGGCAAAATTATTGATTAGTGATGATTTGAGTATCGATCTGGGAGGAGATTTGATCAATTATATATATAGTTGAAGATCAACTCCATTGAACAGAAAATATATATTAATATATCTTTGGTTGCGAATTATATATATCTATTTCGAGTCGTTTTAAAAACGGTCAGGATTTCGTGGAGTTGGAAGGATTACCCAATAGGAATGCATCGACCCTAAAAAATAAATTAAAAAATGGCTAAATGCATTTAAATCTAAACCATTTATTTAGAATTAAGTGGTTAGGATTTAACCAACTTCACATGGAGTTATTTTAGCAACTCCATGGGATCCAAAGTGTTTTAAAAATGATGATTTAACTCGATCACTTGTGATACACACTTTGCTAAATCAGTGCAGATCAATTAATGGGATATATATACTGTATATAGTAAGATATTCCAATTGAGAAAAATGGTGGATTTTATTTTTAGGTGTATTAATTGTGTGAAAGAGGGTAATATTTGGTGCACTACAGAGGACTGACTCATTCTATAGGTGAGTCCTCTTACAGTGGTGAGTGATGACAAACACTTGTAAAAAATGGTCCCCAAAGGGTACTGAAAATCTAGCAGAAACGTACACTGTGGGTTGAATTGAAGCACACGTGTGGGTGGGTGTTGAAATCCTCATGAATCATCCATCTGATGAAATTCAGTGAGTTACTGTAATTTCTACTTGCAGTCTCAGGTGCTTACTTCTGCAGATCACTCACTGTCATCTCATCTGCTTTTTACGGTATATTAATTTTTAGTAGTATTATTAATTGCCCATAGTTTCTGATTTATGGGGTTTTCTGTTTCATCGATCTTAATTGATTAATTAATGGGTGACCAATCCAGATTCTCACTCTACCGAGCAACGAATTGAGTTTAGGGTTTGGGTTTGTTATATGCAGTATATAGTTTTTTTTTTTAATTGGAGACAATAATTTTTTATAAAAATATCTAATTTATACTGTAGAAAATTCTTTGATACTAACATCCTTGCTGCCGAAGTAATGGCTTTAAGATACAGTAACAATTTAAAGAAATTTGTTAGAAAATGTGACAATTTGATGGTCGTTAATATTTTGGGAAAAATAATGAATGGAGACCGCTCTCATACAGAGTAACTAGCTAATTATCAAATAATCAATAGATTTTCATATTATATAAAATATCCAACAACCTTTTTTTTTTTTGATAAGGTCGGAATTTGAGGGTCAGACAAACCTAATTTCTAAAGTAGCCGACAAAGTCGATAGACGGCGAACCGTCAAACATATAACGTAAAATAGGAAAGTGCAATACAAAGATCTAGGCGAACAATCGAACCTAACCCTGACAAGTTGGGGGACAACGTCGACTACAACCTGACACCAAGCGCCACCAAACGATGACACCGCTGACCAGCGATACATTAGGAGTCTCTGTGGGTAGCGAAGACGATCCTCCAAGGAAGTTTCCGACAACCTAATAACAGAGGTCAATACATCATTTTTTAGTCATTTATAACTGATGTAAGAGAGACCCTAGCTCTTGTGTATACTGAACCTCTCAACAAATTCGTTTCCATCTTCACTTGATCGAGTTGCATTCGTTTATGTCTAAGTTTCTTGGGGACAATGGTTCAAAGTAGTTTGCTTAGAGGGTGTAAAGGCTCGGATTTTTAAATCCTAATTTTTGCGGAAAAAAAAAAATAAAGAGAGAATTAAAAATGAAATTAAATCGGAATATAAAATTTGGCAAATAATTTCCGTCCTTTCACCTCAAAAACTCAAAATAATTATCGGATGGCAATATCCGTCGACTTTAAAAAAATCTAATCGATCGAGAGAGCGAGAGTCGGAAAAACTAACGTTTGAGGACTAATTGCGGGATTCAAAATTTGCGTATTTGGAATTTATTTCCGGGTATTGTTTTAACCAATTTCACACCCTAACCTCACCCACTCCCTCCTACCTTACCCTGCAACCCGAACCCATCCCCTGCCTACTTCACCCCGTCACTTTCACTTGGTCACCATCACTGTCGTCATCGTTCTTCACCATCACCTTAACTGATTCCCTCCCTCACTCTCCCGCTCCCATCGGTTCACCAACCCCGCTCCATTTTCATTCATCGTCACCCTCACTCACAAGCATCATCGCCATCACCGTCTCTTGCTCACCATCTCCATCACTTCTTCACTCATCACCTTAATCGCCCTCCATCGATCACCATCGGCGCCAGCAGAAGCACCTCATCATCGCGAAGCCGAAGTCCGACGAAGCTAGCGATCCGTTGAGAGCTCACAGCACCACCACCGAAGCTCTTCCTCCCATGTTCGATCGCGAGCCATGTTCCGGTAAGCGATTCTATTCCGTCTTCGATCGAAGCCACTCCCGGACTTCACCATCACGCTCATCCATGTCCCACGCAGGTCCGACGATCCATCGGGAGCCTCCGACGACGCTCAGAACTCCGATCGAGAGCTCCGAAGTCGCGAAATTTCTCGGTGAGCTCTCTAGCCTTCTTTTCTCTCTCATTCGATGTCTTGAATTGTTTCGATGTTTGGGCTAATTGGGGGTGAGCGAGAGCTGAGTGTGGGGAGTCGAGCGAGCTCGAGAGCTCCGACAGCTCGAGGGCGTAGGCGAGAGCGTGAGCGAGCAGCAACTGTGCGTGAGCGAGCGGCCTGAGGAGAGGCAAACGCGGGCATGAGAGCGCCGCGAGGGCGTGAGCGGGTGCGAGAGTGTTGGCTGCGAGCGTGAGCCGGTCCGGCGAGCGGGGAGGCAGGAGAATCTCGAGGGCGGGATCCGGGATGGATGAACGGCGTCGATCGGCGTGGTTCAGGCGAGGGCAGCTCATTTCGAAATTGGAGGAAGAAGATGGATCAAGCGGGGCCCCTGCCCAGTCAGCATACGTGGCCCCACTCCTTCGTTTCATTATTTTGTTTAACCGGTTGAGATTTATGCGGGTTCGGTTCGGTTTGGGTTAAAAGCGTTGGTTCGGTTTGGGTTTATTTGTTATTTATTTATTTATTAGATTTATTAATTAATAGTTTAACCGATTTCCGATAATTGATTATTTAGAAATCGATTTGTGTGTCGGTATTTAAAAGGGGTCGGTTTTAAAGTATATAAATTGAATTATTTAGTAACGGTTGAAAATTATTTAAGTCCCTAGAAGAATGATTTTAAATTAAAGTAAAGTATGTCGGGATTATTTAAATGGATTTTTGGAAGTATTTTTAAAGATTAAATATTTTATGAATTAGAAATGGCTAAATATAATTTTGAAGTAATTGTTTTAAATAACAACTTGACTAGCTAGTGAGATTATATGGATTGCAGTATGATTGAGCGAGTAATGGAAATGACAATGGAATAAGATGATATAAGATGTTGCCATAAGTTGAGATAAAGAATGTTGATGATGCTATGATTAATGGATTGGTGGGCATGTTATGTAGTGGTAAATGGATCCCGTTTTGTGCAGTTTACTTATGCATATTTATTAATAATTGCTAGGTGATCTGTAACTTGCTTGCTTATACCTTGCTGCTTTTCGTCTTGCTGATCTGCTACTCCAGGTAAGTTCTTTGAACTTACTCATGATGGGCGCTCTATGCACTGGGTGTTATATAGTAGGCTAGTGTCCATGCACCATACGACTTAGAATCATGCTTAGGAGCTAAAATGAAAATCATATGATTGCTATATGTCCTTGCAAGAGAACGGCCGTTATCTGTGATAGTCCTAGAGTCTTTGCTAGGGTCATAGGGTAGCCCAGCCTCATCGGGTACCCTGGGTCAATCGAGTCTATATGAGCATGATATGATAGCCCAACACCATCGGGCAAGCGATGATATGATATGATATGATATGATGATGCCGTGGGTTGTGCACCACCACGAGGAATTTGCTATGCTATAGCACCGAACTGGCCAGTGTCCGCCCTATCGGAAGGGGGGTGGAGGTACGAGAGGGACATGCCACTTGGCATTCTGTGTGGATCCATTTATCGCTTTCTGCATTATATTAAACTGTCAATATATATACGTGATTTAATTTACGCATGGCATTACGCATTTCATCTTAAGAGTAGGATGCTTATTATATGCCTCTCAGAGTGTGTTTACATACGCGCATGAGTGACCTGATGATTGACCCAGATCCCCCTCATTTTTTTTAGATTCAGGTAATCACTAGCCGTTATCGTTGCTTATGTGGATGCTTGGCGGGTTCAGACTTTTGGCGTTAGATCGAGAGGTTGAGAGACCACCACACTTCCTCTCTTTTAATACTCCCTTTCGGATGGTATTTAAACTCAACCTTATTTTTGCTTTCGCTCGATTTCACGATTAGACTAAGGCAGGTATTTGATCTCCAATGGATCCGCGATCTTTAAGGGTTCGAAATCCCTTCTTTTAGTACAAATATTTTGTTTTAAAACTCAACCCGTACCTGAATTGCAAGATCCGAACAAGGGGTTTTATCCCTTGAAACGTAACCCGGAAATCATAATTCCGGGCCGTTACAAAGATGGTATCAGAGCCCAGGTTGTGCAATTCGGGTACACAAGGGTCGAGTGTGTGTTTTGAAAACCGCCCACGAGTTTCAAGGACTTTTTGAAAAGGATTTAAAGGGGCAAAATGAATTTAAGGTGCTTAACTAAAATTGAACTAAGTAATGAACTCGAGTTGTAATAAAAAAGGAGAATCGACGAAACGGGGACACGATTGGGTAGTAAAGGCGCTAGACCCCCCCTATTGGGTGTAGTTTGGAACGGTAGGCAAAATATTAGCTTGCTCTTTACAGAGGGTCCGGAAGACTCCAAGGAATTTGCACCAAGGTGGTTGGAGTGGCAAGTTAGGTAGGATCGCGAGGTTTTTGCCCCTCCGGTCAGTCGCTCCTCGAAGAGTGACATTAGATAGCTTTATGTGCTTTATATATTGAGACTGAGTACGATCTCCCTCGAAGGAGGTCATTATAATTGTCATTGACTAATTCTATGCTGAGTGCTTGATATGCTAAAGTCTGATTGGTATGCCTAACAATTAAATGTGTATCGACTGATCTGTACAAACGGGATAGTGGGAGTACCCTTAATTCTATGTGGTCAACCCAGCTTGTGTGAAATAGCCCTTCCACTATGTTTGTTAACCCTTTGACGGTTCTATCGAGTCTTTCTCCCGGATGTCAGTATCTTTCATGGGAATCGGGTAGGTAAACACATTGCGTCAGAAACTCATGTATGTATATGGAGGTTGTCTGAGTGAGTATTGAAAGATAGTTCTTGATGTCATTTTGAGTCAAAAGTAAGGTGTTTCCGGGGTTGTCTTCCTTGATTCTTATGATGATCAACCGAGGTTTTCTTGCCACAAAGAGTCATACGTACCAAGGTCCCACGAGAAATAGGGGTGATGAGTCAGTTCGGGAAGGTCAATGGTTGCCCTTAGGGATTTCTGTCCGGTTGTAATGGTGACTCTCTCTGAACTGCATGGCATGATTTTGTAACCTCCTGCATGTATCTTGCAAAATGCTTATTTGTAAAATGTTGCTCATGTTATTACATCTGTGATTAGTTACATTGATCAAGTCTTGTGTTATGTCTCACTCTCTATCGTGATTACGTTGCCATAGCATGCCTACTTGACTTATTGTATTAGTTGTACTAATGATTGATTGGAAGCGTATAAACCACATGATATAAACCTACATGATAATTGTTTTCTCCTGGGTTAGGTCCATGATAGTGTGATAAACTCTTCTTCGTATGAATGCCTGTAAATGATATCTTTAGCATACTAGTGGATGACGCCTTGATGCTTATTACTTGTTTTATGACAAGAATCTACAACATGCCCATCTATTTTGTATTCATCAGATTAATGATTGTTGGTTGTTTGCACTTGATATTGTTGTGTGATTAGTTGCGTTGGATGGGGAATATGTGGTATAATTGAGTCTTGATGAATGCATGCTTTAATTTTTTTATGACCTCATGATGGCCATTGTGCGAGTCCAAGTTACACATGTTACGTGTCTATCCTCCCAGCATGCCCTACTCGGTATGTTGCACCGTCATACTACTGCATGAATGTAAATGTCATGTGTTAGGAAGCCGCATGATTAATGTTCTCCCTGTAAATAGGTTCATGATAGTGTGATCGTTCAGTTCTTGTATCATGATAGGGTGACTTCCATACTTGATGATTATGTGTTATAACTTGATGTCAACATGCCGTATATGACACGTAATTTCCAGTACATGTTAAGATGATGATCCTAAATGTAAATTCGTGGTTGTATGACATTTTGTACCCATGCTTTCCCCATTGCTTAGGTTCCGTGTTGCACCTTGCTTCCTGTCCTGATTATATGTCGCCTTCGCATGTCTAATTGACCTGTTGTATTGGTCGTACTAACGGCTGATTTGAAGCATGAATTGCATGATAAATGTATGTATATAGTTATTGTCTTCCCCTAGATTAGGCCCATGATAGTGTGCTACATTTCCCTTGTATGAATGTCGTAAGATAATTTTCCCTGCATGATTAGTCGATGTTACCCGTGGTTTGTTGACTAAATTAGTAGTTCAATTGTGATCATGCTATTTAACGTGATGTCTTGGTAAATGCATGCCTTATTAAAATGGTTGTTGAGTTGGAATACATACCTTGTATGCTTGTCATATTGCCAGTTGCGTAGGTTTGCATTATGCATTGCTATATTCCCCTCATGCTTCTATATCGACGGATTATGTTCATAGGATTTCTTGCACATCGATGTGTTGGTCATTCAAGCGCATGTATGTATCGAATGTCATGTTAAGTCTTTAGTATCATGTAGGACCATTGGTTGTGACTTGTGCGAATTTATACCTTGCTTGCATTATTGTTGATTCCCTCTCGAGTTGGGTCTCTCATAGTGTGATCCTTCCCTCTTTCTATCACCTTGAAATATCTTACTCATGCAAATTAGATTGATGTTGAATTCGATGATCAGTTGCTTTATATGATGGTTTATCCTAGCATGCCTACATGTTATCGCTCGGGAGTGTTTCCCCTATTACCTTATGAATTCCTCTAGTGCTGGCATAGATGTATGACTTGGCACCTCGCATGATCACACACCACGTTATATCATTTCGCATATGCATGACGCGTGAATGTTAGAATAAATTTAGTCGAGTTACCTTGATTGTGGTCATGATTCGTTATGTGCTAGTAGTATCATGTAGGGCTTATGATTTCCAATATGACTCGCTAAATGATTACATCTTTTACCTATTCTATGATATGATAACTATTGTACCCTTATATGTGCCCTATGATGATTCGTTCCTAGCATGATTATAATCTATTGCACATGATGTCCATCTTGTTACTTTTGATGATGCCTCATGTTTCGTGAACATCCTGTTGAACCCCTTTTAATGACTCTTGACTATGCTTGTATCACATTATGTGTCGCTAGTATAATGTAGGACATGTGTTTTCTAAATGTATATCGTCGTATGATTACGTACCATGTTTGACCTATTATATGACCAGTGTGTTCGGATGAGATAGTTACTAGGTTGCTCCTATGTGTTCTCGTATGACGCTTAATCTGGTTGTTATATTACACCTCGCCAGGCCATATTTGACCTCACCTATTGATGCGTACACCATGCTTGTGCATTCGTTCATATACACCATACTCGTCATCGTCGTTAAATCCCACATGACCTCGAATCCTGCATGATCATTCTTGATTCCGCATAACTTGTTTAAGTTGCTAGGGATATCTGCTTTCATGGAATAATAGACTACTATATTGTCTCGCATGCATCAGTATAGGAATCGATCGTGTCGTTGGAAATTAATACGAATGTTGCTCCCCCGATATAGTTACATGTTAGCGTGGATTAGTGTGATTGACATGCTCCGTGATGAATTCGTGTTTGCTTGTCGCGATTATAACTTAATAGACTTCCATAAGGGCATCGTTGCTATTCTCAGGTCGGAGTTTCGTCTCTAGTTGTCATCTTTAGGATTGGTCTGTGTTTGTTCCGAAAGGAACATTGGGTTGTCCGCTCTTGTCCCTCCCCTATCTTCGCTAACTTGAACTCCTACGCGACACGTTGGACGAGCGACCGCATGAAAGAGGAAATGGGAAGTCCGATAGCGATAGAGCAACGCCGCGAAGGCGTGGGCCCATAACCCACGGGCCTCAGGATCAATGATTTTAGCAAGACAAGCACGTTTTGAGGATGACGATTACTGAGTACGATATGACTTGCAAGCAGGAGTGTCCTCCGTTCGAACTCTTAATCCTCTCTGAATTAATTGATGATGTGTATTGACATACTAACCCCGTGACACCTAGCCCATTGATCTATTGACATGTGTGCTTGCATGATAAGTTATGAGAATTCGATCACGGACTTGTGATGCCTTCAGTATGATGTAGATATGCCTTATGTCTCGTGGTATGATGTTGAGATTTTGTTATTGCTTTTGGCATGTTTTGAAGGGATGGTATGATTTATGTTATGGGTAAAAATGTTATGTGGTTGAGATTATCATGATTGATGTTGAGATTTGCCACATGAGAGGTGGCTAATGATGTTATGAGTTGATGAGTTGGTTTACTTTTGTTCATGCTGAGTTGAGAACGATGATTGATTTGATTCGGAAACTAGGAAGAGAATATGAGATTAGTCTTTAGAGGTGGATGATTCCACCTCTCGTGATGTGAAATTGCTTGACTAACGTCGAATTTGAAGATTTTGAACGAATTTGAAAAATACTAACTTGGATTTTAAAAGAATAAATCCTATCAAGAATTTTAACGATTTCGAGGTCAATCTTTCCATTTGCAAAACTCTTTTGAATCATTCGGGACTGGATTTACATTATGGCGCCTCACGAAGTGGATAATAATATTTGAGTTATGATATGGCCAAAGAGTCGGAGTAAGGATGTGGTAGGGGCCCATATTACATTCTTACTACGGTCTATTTGGGGATATTATGATCACGACAACGGTACTGTGAGTACCTCATAGGGGCACTTATGAGGTGTTTACGGGATCAATGACATGATCCTTGGACTCATCGCTTTAAAACTTCATCCCCTGTTTTAAAATGATTTTAGTCTCGGGGACGAGACTTGTTTTTAGAGGTGGATGATGTAAAGGCTCGGATTTTTAAATCCTAATTTTTGCGGAAAAAAAAAAAATAAAGAGAGAATTAAAAATGAAATTAAATCGGAATATAAAATTTGGCAAATAATTTCCGTCCTTTCACCTCAAAAACTCAAAATAATTATCGGATGGCAATATCCGTCGACTTTAAAAAAATCTAATCGATCGAGAGAGCGAGAGTCGGAAAAACTAACGTTTGAGGACTAATTGCGGGATTCAAAATTTGCGTATTTGGAATTTATTTCCGGGTATTGTTTTAACCAATTTCACACCCTAACCTCACCCACTCCCTCCTACCTTACCCTGCAACCCGAACCCATCCCCTGCCTACTTCACCCCGTCACTTTCACTTGGTCACCATCACTGTCGTCATCGTTCTTCACCATCACCTTAACTGATTCCCTCCCTCACTCTCCCGCTCCCATCGGTTCACCAACCCCGCTCCATTTTCATTCATCGTCACCCTCACTCACAAGCATCATCGCCATCACCGTCTCTTGCTCACCATCTCCATCACTTCTTCACTCATCACCTTAATCGCCCTCCATCGATCACCATCGGCGCCAGCAGAAGCACCTCATCATCGCGAAGCCGAAGTCCGACGAAGCTAGCGATCCGTTGAGAGCTCACAGCACCACCACCGAAGCTCTTCCTCCCATGTTCGATCGCGAGCCATGTTCCGGTAAGCGATTCTATTCCGTCTTCGATCGAAGCCACTCCCGGACTTCACCATCACGCTCATCCATGTCCCACGCAGGTCCGACGATCCATCGGGAGCCTCCGACGACGCTCAGAACTCCGATCGAGAGCTCCGAAGTCGCGAAATTTCTCGGTGAGCTCTCTAGCCTTCTTTTCTCTCTCATTCGATGTCTTGAATTGTTTCGATGTTTGGGCTAATTGGGGGTGAGCGAGAGCTGAGTGTGGGGAGTCGAGCGAGCTCGAGAGCTCCGACAGCTCGAGGGCGTAGGCGAGAGCGTGAGCGAGCAGCAACTGTGCGTGAGCGAGCGGCCTGAGGAGAGGCAAACGCGGGCATGAGAGCGCCGCGAGGGCGTGAGCGGGTGCGAGAGTGTTGGCTGCGAGCGTGAGCCGGTCCGGCGAGCGGGGAGGCAGGAGAATCTCGAGGGCGGGATCCGGGATGGATGAACGGCGTCGATCGGCGTGGTTCAGGCGAGGGCAGCTCATTTCGAAATTGGAGGAAGAAGATGGATCAAGCGGGGCCCCTGCCCAGTCAGCATACGTGGCCCCACTCCTTCGTTTCATTATTTTGTTTAACCGGTTGAGATTTATGCGGGTTCGGTTCGGTTTGGGTTAAAAGCGTTGGTTCGGTTTGGGTTTATTTGTTATTTATTTATTTATTAGATTTATTAATTAATAGTTTAACCGATTTCCGATAATTGATTATTTAGAAATCGATTTGTGTGTCGGTATTTAAAAGGGGTCGGTTTTAAAGTATATAAATTGAATTATTTAGTAACGGTTGAAAATTATTTAAGTCCCTAGAAGAATGATTTTAAATTAAAGTAAAGTATGTCGGGATTATTTAAATGGATTTTTGGAAGTATTTTTAAAGATTAAATATTTTATGAATTAGAAATGGCTAAATATAATTTTGAAGTAATTGTTTTAAATAACAACTTGACTAGCTAGTGAGATTATATGGATTGCAGTATGATTGAGCGAGTAATGGAAATGACAATGGAATAAGATGATATAAGATGTTGCCATAAGTTGAGATAAAGAATGTTGATGATGCTATGATTAATGGATTGGTGGGCATGTTATGTAGTGGTAAATGGATCCCGTTTTGTGCAGTTTACTTATGCATATTTATTAATAATTGCTAGGTGATCTGTAACTTGCTTGCTTATACCTTGCTGCTTTTCGTCTTGCTGATCTGCTACTCCAGGTAAGTTCTTTGAACTTACTCATGATGGGCGCTCTATGCACTGGGTGTTATATAGTAGGCTAGTGTCCATGCACCATACGACTTAGAATCATGCTTAGGAGCTAAAATGAAAATCATATGATTGCTATATGTCCTTGCAAGAGAACGGCCGTTATCTGTGATAGTCCTAGAGTCTTTGCTAGGGTCATAGGGTAGCCCAGCCTCATCGGGTACCCTGGGTCAATCGAGTCTATATGAGCATGATATGATAGCCCAACACCATCGGGCAAGCGATGATATGATATGATATGATATGATGATGCCGTGGGTTGTGCACCACCACGAGGAATTTGCTATGCTATAGCACCGAACTGGCCAGTGTCCGCCCTATCGGAAGGGGGGTGGAGGTACGAGAGGGACATGCCACTTGGCATTCTGTGTGGATCCATTTATCGCTTTCTGCATTATATTAAACTGTCAATATATATACGTGATTTAATTTACGCATGGCATTACGCATTTCATCTTAAGAGTAGGATGCTTATTATATGCCTCTCAGAGTGTGTTTACATACGCGCATGAGTGACCTGATGATTGACCCAGATCCCCCTCATTTTTTTTAGATTCAGGTAATCACTAGCCGTTATCGTTGCTTATGTGGATGCTTGGCGGGTTCAGACTTTTGGCGTTAGATCGAGAGGTTGAGAGACCACCACACTTCCTCTCTTTTAATACTCCCTTTCGGATGGTATTTAAACTCAACCTTATTTTTGCTTTCGCTCGATTTCACGATTAGACTAAGGCAGGTATTTGATCTCCAATGGATCCGCGATCTTTAAGGGTTCGAAATCCCTTCTTTTAGTACAAATATTTTGTTTTAAAACTCAACCCGTACCTGAATTGCAAGATCCGAACAAGGGGTTTTATCCCTTGAAACGTAACCCGGAAATCATAATTCCGGGCCGTTACAGAGGGGTTGTAGACGCGGTATATAACCTAGTTATGAGCTCTATGAAAGTCCAAATATGAGGTTTTCATAATTGTACTCTAAGCGTTTAAATTGCTTATACACTTTATTCTTGCATTCCCACATCGTAATTCATGACTTTCACCTCCCTACCTCTCTAGTCTCGATTTTGCCACGCATGCCTTTTCTTCTTCTTCTTTCAGGATTCTCGAGTCATCATATTAATCATTTGATCTCTTGAATTCCTTTCATTGTTAAAAAATAATAATAAAATTTTAGGTGTTGAGATGAGTAACTTGGGACAAAGCCCAAAGGGTTTAAGTACACATTCCACATTGACGAAAAGGAAAGAAAAACGGCGGTTTATAATAAAAATAAAGTTAGGTAGTAAGGCGAAATTTACACATTGGTTTATGATTTTGTGACAGAAAATGAATCTTGACACCTTATAACCACGGAAATTAAAGATGAGCGATGTAGTCCGATACATTTAGACGAAATACAAACGCTAAACACAACATATAATGTACGTCAACCGGTGATACCAAACACAACATATACTTGTATTAGTATATTATAAGGACAAAAGAAGGAAGAGAGGAAATGGAGGGGGTTTGTTGGATGGTCTACCCTCTGCAAACCATAGAGTTTGTCTCTATGGATACTCTGTGAAAGCGTCCCGTTTTCTATGAAAACGACAAGTTGCCAAACCCTTTTTTTTTTTTTTTTATTATTATTATTTACATATTTTTTTATTATCTAATTATATGGCAGTACTCCATAGTCTTAATTTAATAGGTACAAAAGTAAAAAAATAAAATAAAATTACTAAATTATATGTATTGGGTCGACTAGCATAGGATCCTGCCATATATATATTCCACCGATATGCCATAAATAATAATTTATTTGTTGCAATCTATCAGTAATATTCCTAATCATTCCGTATACACCATATAAATAAATTCTCTCTTTTCTTTTTGGTAAGATCATATATATACATAGACCGTAAGATAGAATACATATATGTATATATACTATATATATAATATATACGGCTTTCTATCCTATGTTCTTGTGATATAGGATAAGAGTTTTATTAGAAAAGATTCATTATTAAATATAGTATTGATCCTAATTAAGAAAGTTATTTTATAACAAGTTAAAATAATACTACCCCTTCGTTAATTAAAACTTGTCATTTTAAAAATCTGCACACTTTTTAAGAAAACTAATAAAAATACAATTTATTGAAAATTACAACTAACACATGTACGTCTAATCATTATAAGGTCAATTTTGTAAAGTGAATGGAAAAATACCTAAAATGACATATATTTACATATTAAAACGACATGTTTCAATTAAGAGAGAGTATAATTTTTTTTTTAAATCCAATAAATTAATTTTTTTTATCGTTTACCTTAAAAATATAGTATAGAAAAATGTATGGTACTCCCTCTATCTCGCAATACTTGTAGTTTTAGAGTAGTAAAGTTATATAAAAAAACTTGTTGTTTTAGCTATAATTATTATCTTTATAGGTAATGATTGCTCTTTTTATAGGTAATAATGGCTACTTTTAAGTATTTTAACCTATAAAAGTAAAGTAAATATAGGTTTTATTAATAAATGTGTATAAAGATAAAACAACAAATATTGCGATACGGATGGAGTATAAAATATATCGTCAAAAAAAATTTCTCCACCTGAAATGATATGATACGTACCTTTTAATTTACTGGATCTTTCAAAATTATTATATTGCATAAATAAATGGATATGATGACTTTATCGCTCTTTATTTTTCTGCCCTTTACCACCTCTCCATATCACCATATATTAGTTTAATATTGTAGGAAAATGACATAAAAGTGAGCAAGGATATATTTCTTTCTATTATTTTCCACAATTGATAAGAGTTGACACATACGGTTCAATTATTATTCTCACGAGCAATTTACCCCCCCCCCCCCCCCCCCCCTCCACCTAGCTTGTAAATAATAATTCTAGTTTTTTTATTCTATAACCTTAAAAACTTGTGTGTATAGTTTCATCTATTCACACATATTCCTTTGCGTTGTGATTAATTAATCGATCTATTCTCATTAATAATTAATACTACCTCCGTCTAAAAATACATGTCTATTTACTATTCATGCACGTTTTTAACTCATAAAAATACGTGCTAAAAAATAAAAGGACATGTATTTTTAGACGGATGGGGTATATAATCTTTAAATGACTTAATCTTTTTCGAAATAGATTCTTATCTCTCTCTCACACACACATATATACCTTTCCCAGTTAAAAATTTCCTATGAAAATTGATACTAACTAGATGGGATCCCGACAAAGATAAGGTTAGCAAACAAAGGAATTAATGTCCCACTAGACTGCTCATTATGTGACCAAATGGAAGAAAATCCGACTCACCTTTTTCATTAAGTACGTGTAGCCATACACTACACCTTATTAGAAAAAATAGATTAGAGCATTGAAAGGATTGTCTAGAATATCGATACTACAAACAAAATGACCAAAACTATCATCTGCGAGATATTTGACCAACTAGATGAGAGCCAAAAAGGGAAAATTGGTCATGAGCTGGTGGTGCATATGGACAAATAGGAATACAAAAATATTTGATAACGAAATTACAATTCAACGTCAATACATCTAGAGTATGGGAATCTACACGATCCAACAACTTAGGAACTGGGAAAACACAAAAAAAAAAAAACATTTGATCGAGGATGAACCAGTACAAAACCAGATAGGGCAAACAAGGGAACCAAGAAAAATGAGGAACATTAGATAGAGTAAACCACCTGAAGGCACATATAAATTCAACTTTGATGGATCCAAATTGGCCTGGTGAGGCTACACCGGATCTCATTATTTGGGACCATCATGGTTCGGTGATTGAGTGTGGTAGCATCCGTTGTAATAGTTGGTTTGCGCTGACACTTGAGGCATTGTCCCTCAAATGCGGCGTCACTAAGACAAGGAACTCGAAATCGCCAAAATCATCATTGAAGGCGAGAGCCTAACGGTCATGAATTGCTTTCCCAAAACGTGGAAGTGTCCATGGAGCATTGAGATGCTCGTCTCCGACTCCCAGCTCTTCCTTTAGGGATTCGAGGAAGTGCAATTCTGGCTGTTCTGCCACATTTTCCGAGAAACTAATTTGGTAGTTGATAGGATTGCGAGTATTCTCCATCCGACATCAGCCCTACAGAGGCTTCTCGACAACTCTACGTTGCGCATTTCGGATGCTATTGGGTGACGTCCAATAAGGTCTGACCCCACTCAAACCCTTACTGTATATATATAACCGATGGAGGCAGTCGTTGATTTACCTCATCAAAATAATTCCCAAATAAACAAACTAGTATAGTATGCAAGTAAGGGGTCTATCCCACAGAAAAACAATTCAAGTATCTTTATATTGTGTATTTATCAATTGAAGCGCAAAAAGATGAAAAATAAAATAAAAGAAAACATTATAAACAAAAGCAGGTGATGGATAGAAGACATGTGTTTCCACCCACAAATTCTCGACTTTGGTTGACGATATTGGTCATCGAATCCAATTAAAGTCGTTTCCTACAAATTCCTCCCATCTTAGTTTGAGTAGATTAAAACACAACGAGCACAAATAATCCCTTACATCTTTATGCAACCAAAGTATGACTGAGATTTAACATAAAGAAAGCTTATAGTCCTAAGAATCCAGGCATATAAATAACATCAAGTTAAGCAAGGTAAATCGATGTTTAAGACACATGTCAAACTTCCTACTTAGTCATGATTCAACAAAGGTCTTCACAGTCCTAAGCATGCTACTACGGAATTCCTTCAAATTCGATAAAATAAAAACCTAGCTAGCAAGATGCTATCATGGTGATCAAGCATAATATTATCAGAATCAAGAACAAGGAAGTTGAAGGATATTAAAGATAGAGAAAATAATAATTATATTGGAAACTCACAAACCATCAACCAACTCTCGAAAGTGTAGGCAAAAACATCGGAAAATTAGCCAAGCATGGCTTACCTAACTCCCTTCTCTTGAATGGATAAAAGTATGAAATATGAATGTGTTTGTGTTGGTGTTTTAGATGTGATATGTCAGGTGTGTAGAATGGTTGAATGAGAGCCCTATTTATAGTGCTAAAAAACCCTAGAAGACGTGCTTCCTTAGTGTACAAGCAAAGCCCAATGAGTCAGATTCGGTTACGTGAAGAATCTACTGAGATACAGGATCGGCGGGCGCCGCTCCTGTTGCGATAGCTTCGACATACCGAACTCGTAATGCGCTTTTTAGAGTCCTCATTCGTCCGATTGACGCTAGCTTTCTGATTCCGCTTCTAGCGCTTTCTTAGCTTGTTCATTGCTTTTTGGGACGTCTTCCTTAGCTTTTCCAAGCTCCTTGACTTTCTTTTTCGTCTTTTCCCAAACTCTTCACCATGTCGAAACTACAAATCTACATAAATCCAATAAAAATAGCATAGTTTATGAACTTCACCACTAAAAGTGCACAATATGAAATTAACTATAAAACATGATTATATATATGACAATGAAATGCATCTAAAATTATTCTGTTATGCCTATTAAAATATGCATTATCAATAACCCTTATAATGTATCATGTTAACAATCTGGAATATTGAATTAAGAAGATCAACACATGATATTAAAAGTAACTGTTGATTATTCGGTGGTATTGGGTGATTATTCGTTTTAATAAAATTCATATTTTTTTTACAATTTTTATACAGATGAATAATTAAGTTGTTATAGGTGAATAATTATGTGAACATAGATGAATAATCCTAAGAAAACAAATAAATAATTTATGTGTATATATATGACAAGGCTTATATATATATATATATATATATATATATATATATATATATATATATATATATATATATATATATATATATATATATATATATATATATATATATATATATAAGAGAGAGAGGTTGGTTTCGATGTATACAACTTTTACGGTGTACGCATGCCTTAATTATCATGTAAGCAGATATTATTCGTTTGTTTTCTCTTCATTATTTTTCTGTTTTCATATCATTATTCGTCTATAACAATGTAATTATTCGTCTATATAAAAAAAAGTGATAAAAATGTAAATTTCAAAATTTGATGAACAATCGCTCTGTACCACCGGATAATTTCATTTCAACGTACGAATAATCACCCAATATCACCAAATAATCATAACTTACTTTTAATCTCATCCATTAATCTTCTTAATTCAATTACCCATATTTATTAACATGATACACCATATGTTGTGTGCATATGATCTATTGTTTATATATATAGAATAAATCTAATGTACGTAAGCTTTAAAATGTCAACAAATTTGAAGTATTGGATTAAGAAGATCAATGTTTAAGCTATAAAAAAAATTGGACAACAAAATTATTCATTGTTAACAACAAGATTATTTATATACATAACTTATACGAATAATCATGTTTCTAGATACGAGTAATTTTCAAATGAAAACATCGTTAATACATATGTATATATAATTACATTACGTTAAACAAAATTTATGTTGTTACATATAAATAATTAGTGTGAGTATTGATCGTTGATCTGAATTAAAAGGACGGGTGAGTTGATACGAGTTAGCTAGTTAATTATAGGTCTCCAGTTCGAACCCTGGAATAATTAGTGTAAATAACTAGTATAATCATATAAATAATTAGTGTAACCATTCGGGAATGGCTCATTAAAAATGACTTATGAGTAGTATTCATATAGGTCACCAGTTCGAACCTCGGAATGACCGCTCTTTATTTACCGATTCAAGAGTTAGCTAGTTAATCAAGAGTTACATATACATGGGCCTTGCAGAATCGATCATATTGTTTATTGTCTTTAGTTTGAAAAGGATAGATCGACTAACTTATAGATGAGAAAATCTACATCGTGGATAGAAGATGAGATACGATTTAATTAATTGAATTGAATGCATATACGTACAGAAACATCACACATCGCCACATACAATTAATTGGAAAGTTCATATCATATGGAATTGATCGATGGGCGTAATTTGTTGGTGATTTGGGTTGCAATTTCTGTCTGCGTGAAGAAAGCCCCTATTACTTCAACCAAACACACCACGTACGTTTCACCCTCCCACTTTTGTTTTCTTCTATTTTCTCATTCTACGATAATTGATTTTTATGGCATTTTGAAATTTCAAAACACTCAATTAAATGTATATATATTACGTGCTGTTGTTTTCTTAGATGTCGTATGGTACCGATTGATTTTTTTTTTTTGGATAATTAGTATTGTGATACGTGGACGATTGTCCCACATCGAAAAATACAGAACCCCTGAGCCTTGAATATAAGTCAATGGGTCACTCCTCTTATTGCCAATTGGTTTAGGATGGAACCCCGCCGGTCTTGTGTGCTCGGCTTGGATACGCATATGCGCTCGAACGTGGGGACCCCCCACGTTATATGACCCCGCCCTAAATTCATCAATGTTGCTAACCTTTGGTGGTAGAATTGGGCCCGGACACATGACCCAATCAGCAAGAGAACACACCTTTTTTATGAATTTTAGAAGAGATGCCAAGAGCTCAAATTAAGTTACTGTTTGATGAAGCATATCTTTTTTTTCCCTAGGTTAATTCAATCTATGATAGATTTAGTTTAGTGGAAAACTAGTATCATTGGACCTAATATATTTTATATAGAGAGGCGAATTCGGGTCACCGTCAGCCCCACTTCTTCGGGAAAAAAAAAAAATCAATACTTAATGCCCTCGATATTTTTTTGACCCTCCTAATATACAGTTTTGGACCTACCATAGTCTATTCATAAACAATTCTTTGGTAGAGGGTTGAAAAAATTAAACGATAGTTGAACACACGGGCGAAGACAGGGGTATGGGTGTATAAGAGTGTTATGTAAACACGAGTAGCTCGAATTCGACTCGTACTCGCTCGATAAAAACTCGACTCGAATTCGTTCATTTTCTAAACGGGTTGAGTATGAGCACATTTTTAAGCTCGGTCCAAAACTCGGCTCGTTTGAATTAAACTCGAATAGCTCGAATTTTATGGAATTTTTAAAATTTCCTTTAAGTTACTATATAATGAGCAAGTAGAATTGCCTAAAACTCGAAAAAAGCTCGGCTTGAGTTCGCTCATTTCCTAAACGAGCCGAATATGAGCACATTTTTAAGTTCGAGTCAAAATTTAGGCTCGGCTCGAGCTCGTTCATATTCTAAATGAACTGAATATGAACAACTCGGCTCGTTCGGCTCGAATAACAGCCCTATGGGTGTATCGGGTGGCTTGAAAGAGAAATATATATATATAGGGGAGGGTTCAAGTGAGAATAATCCGGTTCGGTAAGAAGGAAAGAAGTGATTTGATTGGTGGAAACGGATCTGATTTTTACTTAAAAAAAAACATCCTCACGCGCTTGGTTACCCCCGCCAACCCCGTCTCTCTTTCTTCTTCCTCCGCCCTACAATCTTTATTGAGCATATAGAATTGCTGTAAGGCTTGATCAAATACATGTATATAGATACATTACAAAGGGTATTTTAGTCAAATGTGTATAGGCTTATAAATACCCTTTACTCAAGCTTGTACATCATCCAATTTCAATACAGAAAGAGGAATCTGGAGTTTGTTGAGTGCTGTAACAAACTCCAACTGCAGAATTCAAGAAACTCCATTGATGAGCTTCACCTAAAGCTCTCATTTCGATTACTTTTCATGGTATCAGAGCAACGACGACGATCTGAAGCAGCACCACACCAGCAATCGCAGAAATGAATCCAGAAGACAACAATCAAGTTCAGACTGAGATCAATGTCGGAAACAACAACATGAATGATCCTCTCTGGCTGTCAAACTCCGATCACCCTGGCGCACAGTTGGTGGCGATCACATTCAATGGATCTAATTTCTTAGGTTGGAGCCGAGGAGTGCAGATGGCACTTGGCGCCAAAAATAAACTTGGACTCATTGACGGAAGCTCACCAGAAGATGAAGTTGCTCCCGGGGATCTGCAGCGATGGAGGAGATGTGACTATATGGTTCGGTGTTGGATCCTCAATTCCATGACACCGAACCTCTCGGAAGGATTCATGTTCACTGAGTCATCCAGGGAACTCTGGCTCGAGTTAGTAGAGAGGTACGCGCAGTCCAATGGACCTCTCTTGTATCAATTGAGGAAGAAGCTCGATAATACAGTTCAAGGGAATCTTACTGTAACCGATTACTATGGAAAAATCAAGAAGCTCTGGAGCGAGATCCTTAGCTTAGAAGGCACTATCAAATGCACTTGTGGTGTAATGGCAAGGTGCACCTGTGATGTGAAAAAGAAGCTCGCTGAAATTGATAATCGGAACAAGATGATTCAGTTCCTGATGGGGCTGAATGACAGCTATGACAGCGCAAGGAACCAGATACTGTCCACTGATCCTCTTCCATCAATTGAGAAGGCATTCTACCTTGTTCAACAAGTGGCAACTGGTGTGGAAGGGGACAGTAAAGGCCAGACGTCGGATTCAAGTGCACTGTCTGTGAACAAATCGAAAGGAGGAGACAGAAAGTTCTCCAAGAAAGATAAAGTTGATAAGTCAACATTGAAGTGCAGTCACTGTGGCATGACTGGCCACACAGTTGAAGGTTGCTTCAAGATAATCGGCTATTCGGAATGGTTCAAGAATCCAAAGGCAAAAACTGAAACTCGCACGGCTGCTGCAGCAACTGGCATGATGGATTCACCACTAGAGGATGAGGATGGATCCACCAATTCCTTTGACAAGTCCTTTGTCAATGCTGTGTGTAAGAAGGTCCTTAGAGCTATGAAAGGCAAAGATGTCATGCCTTCAACAAGCCTTGCAGGTACCATATTTGCCTTGAATGCATCTAAATTCACCTTTGAAAGTTCAAATACCTTGATAATTGACTCAGGAGCCACTGATCATATGACCTGCAATAGAAACTTCCTAAGAAACACAAGACCTCTTGCTCGGCCAATCAATGTTTGCTTGCGTGATGGTTACATTAGGAGAGTGCATGAGGTTGGGGATGTGAAATTAGCTTGTGGTCTGTTGCTACAGGATGTGTTTTTTCTTCCAGAATTCAAAATCAACCTGCTCTCTGTTGGGAAAGTAGTTGATGATACAGATTTTGATGTGATTTTTAAGAGATACAAGTGCTTGTTTCAGGACCATAGGACTGGCAAAGTGATTCTCAGTGCTGACAGGTTGGCCAAGAAACTGTACAAAGCTGATTTGGATATAGCAGGGATCAATGGTGATGCAAGGGTTGCAGTACAACATGTGAAGTCTCTTTGTGCTTCTGTTGATAGAAATAAACCTGTACCTAGGAGTTTGCTTCACTCTAGGTTGGGACATATATCTTTTTCAAGATTGCAGCATGTTCATGGTTGCAAGGTTGTTGTTGATTCAGTGGAATTTTGTGAGCCATGTGTTTTGGCAAAACACCATTCTCTTCCTTTTGATGTAAGCAAGTCTATTGCTACTTAAAAGTTTGCTTTAATCCATGTTGATTTGTGGGGTCCTTACAAAGCTAAATCTATTAATGGTGCGCATTACTTCATCACTATCTTGGATGATTACAGTAGAGCAGTATGGACTCACTTGATTAGTGATAAGTCTAAGGTGGCTGCAGTGATCACTGAATTCATTTTGATGATTGAGAAATAGTTTCAGGTGCAGGTCAAGGCCATTAGAACAGATCATGGGACTGAGTTCATTCAATGTAATCAGTTCCTCAAAGAGAAGGGCATTAGTCATCAATATTCAGTTCCATATCTGCCTCAACAAAATGGAAGAGTTGAGAGGAAACATAGGCATTTATTGGAGACTGCACGAGCCTTGAGGTTTCAGGCCTCTTTACCAATCAAGTTTTGGGGAGAATGCATTCTAGCTGCTACACACTTGATAAATTTGATGCCATCATTTGTGTTACAGTGGTCAACCCCTTTTGAAAAGTTGTATGGGAAGCAGCCTGATTACAATTATCTAAGGGTGGTGGGTTGCCTTTGTTTTGTGTTGAAGAAAGGCCCTCACAAGGATAAATTTGAGCCTAAGACAAAGAGATGTATATTTCTTGGCTACCCTTCTGATCACAGAGCCTACAAACTCTATGATCTGGATGACAACAAAGGGGTTATCAGTAGGGATGTCCTTTTCTATGAGGATTCTTTTCCCTTTGCCCAAAACAAGCATGACAAACCCAACCAACCATCCATACCACAGCCCCTACCACTGGTAAATCCAGCTTTTAGTCCACCAAATGTGGTGCCAACCACATCCATTCCCAATCTGGTGCTTGAGCAACCTGTACCTCCCTCCCCACCTTTTGACCCTTTTCCAAATACAGCACCTGATACACCCACTCCATCTGATGCTAGCTCCACATCTGGCATCCTACCACAGCCTTCAATTCCTATTCACAACCCTTTACCTGTCACCACCAGACCTACAAGAAACCCTCAAATTCCTGCACACCTCAAAGACTTTTACTGCCCTACCCTTGATTCTTCCATGTCCAATTCATTCATGGTCTCATCCTTGGATAACCAAGCCTTTTATCCTCCTGATTATGTGGCTTCCCTTGCAAATGTTCTTTCCCTTCATGAACCTGCCACATACAAACAGGCAAAGGATGACCCTATGTGGATTCAGGCAATGCAGAAAGAGCTTCAGGCTTTGGATTCTAATCAAACCTGGATTGTAACTGACTTACCACCAGGAAAAGTGGCTATTGGTTGCAGATGGGTCTACAAAATAAAGTTTAGACCAGATGGGAGTGTAGAAAGGTACAAGGCTAGATTAGTAGCTAAAGGCTACAATCAAGTCAAAGGGAAGGATTTTAAGCACACCTTCTCTCCAGTGGCCAAATTCACAACTGTCAGAGTACTAATTGCTTTGGCTACTATGAAGAATTGGTGTATCTATCAACTGGATATAAACAATGCTTTTCTTCATGGTTTTTTGGATGAAGAAGTATTCATGATGCCTCCTCCTGGTTATGAAGTAAAGCCTGGCAAAGTTCGCAGCCTCAAAAGATCCTTGTATGGCCTGAAACAAGCATCAAGGCAATGGAATATTGAGTTGTCAAAATTCCTGACATCACATGGTTATGAGAAGTCCATGTTTGATTTTTCCCTCTTCATCAAACAGGTTCCTGCTGGCATAGTAGTGATCCTGGTCTATGTGGATGACCTCCTCATTACTGGTGATGATGTCTCTGAGATCCAGTCTATCAAGGCAGCTCTTCACACTGCTTTCACTATCAAAGACTTAGGGGAAGTCAAATATTTTCTGGGTCTAGAGGTGTCAAGGACTGACAAGGGCACTCTCCTCAACCAAAGAAAATATGTCCTTAACATATTGAAAGATACTGGCATGGAAACCTGTAAAGCAGCTCCATTTCCTATGCCTCGTGGTCTAAAGCTTAGTACAGAGATTGGTGATTTGCTTGGGGATCCAGAGAGGTATAGACGTCTTGTAGGGAGATTGATCTACCTCAACATGACAAGACTAGATATCTCCTATTCTGTGCAGCATCTTAGCCAGTTTATGGGATCTCCTAGACTCCCACATCGGCAAGCTGCTCTACATGTGGTCAGGTACTTGAAAGGGTCCTTCAACATTGGCCTCATGTATCCATCATCTAATCACAGTCACCTGTTAGGTTTTTGTGATGCTGACTGGGGCAATTGCATATTCTCTGGGAGGTCCTTATCTGGATTTTGCATTTTCTTAGGCCATGCTTTGGTCTCTTGGAAGACAAAGAAGCAGCCAATAGTTTCAAAGTCATCAACTGAAGCTGAGTATAGATGTTTGTCTAAAACATCAGGGGAATTGGTTTGGCTGGATTCAATCCTAAGTGCACTGCATTGCCAAATTCCCAAGCTCATCCCTCTATTCTGTGACAACAAGTCAGCAATACACATTGCAGAAAATCCCATATTCCATGAAAGAACCAAACATCTGAGATTAGACTGTCATTATGTGAGGTAACGGCTTCAAGAAGGATTTCTGGTGCCAACTTATGTGAATTCTCAAAACCAATTGGCAGATTTGCTGACTAAACCCCTGGGAGAAGATAGGCATAAACAATTGGCTTACAAGCTTGGCCTTGTGGCATCCACTAGTCAAGCTTGAGGAGGGGATATTGAGCATATAGAATTGCTGTAAAGCTTGATCAAATACATGTATATAGATACATTACAAAGGGTATTTTAGTCAAATGTGTATAGGCTTATAAATACCCTTTACTCAAGCTTGTACATCATCTAATTTCAATACAGAAAGAGGAATCTGGAGTTTGTTGAGTGTTGTAACAAACTCCAACTGCAGAATTCAAGAAACTCCATTGATGAGCTTCACCTAAAGCTCTCATTTCGATTACTTTTCAATCTTCCATGGAGTATCCCTTGCACCTCGGGCATGGAGTCGAAGGAGGAGGACGTCGAGGAGCTGGATCGCGCCTGTCCTTCCTCTTCAGTCCTCCCTCCCTCCGATTTCATCTCGATCCGTTCGATTCTCCTTCTCCTTCCTCCTATCGTCGCCGCCCCTGTCTCCGCCACCACCCTCCGCCATCGCGCCCTGTCCTTCCTCCCTCCTATCGCACGCCATAGTAATCCTTGGGAGTTTCCCTGTTAATTAATTCTCCCAAAACACTCGATTTCCTTCTTAAACCGGCGGTGTTGTTGATTTCTTCATCTCCAATTACAACTCTTGCAAAATGCTTTTGAGTAACTGAAAAAAAAATAGATTCGTATGAGCAAAACGTAAATTAACGAGTTTGACAAAAAAATTGTCTTTTATGAGGGCTTTATCGCTATCGGTCGAGTGTTGTATTGTTCCTGGTGTTTGATACCTATTGTTGATCTCTACACCTCCTATCTGTGAAGTTTCATGATTTGAAAGACAAATGGCAACTACAGTTACTCCACATGAGATTTGTATTTTTTTTTCTATTTCCCATCATTGTTGAAGTTGTGGAATCTTTAGGAATTGATTTTGGGATATGTTTTTGAGGTTTAGTTGTTATAGACCTCACCATTATTTTAATTTTTTCACAAATATAGAGTGGTTCAATGACTAAATATATAGTGGTTTAGTGTTTTAAACAAAGTGGTTCAGGGTTTTAATACCAAGTGGTTCAGGGTTTTTATACGAAGCAGTTCAGGGTTTTAAACCAAGCGGTTCAGGGTTTTAATACCAAGTGGTTCAGAGTTTTAAATCAAGTGGTTCAAGGTTTTAAACCAAGTGATTCGGAGTTTTTATATCAAGTGGTTCGGGAGTTTAATACCAAGTGGTTCACGAAATAAATAGTATTGGTTCAGTGGTTCAGTGACTAAATAAGGATTTGTTCAGTGACTAAATAGAGTTGAGTTTAGTGACTAAACAGAGGTTGATTCAGTGACTAAATAGAGGTTGGTTAAGTGACTAAATAGAGGTTGGTTCAGTACGTGACTAACTAGAGGTTGGTTCAGCGACTAAATAGAGTTTGGTTTAGTGACTAAATAGAGGTTGATTCAGTGACTAACTAGATGTTGGTTTAGTGACTAAATAGAGGTTGGTTCAGTGACTAAATAGAGGTTGGTTTAGTGACTAAATAGGTTGCTTCAGTGACTAAATAGAGGTTGGTTCAGTGACTAAATAGATGTTGGTTCAGTGACGAAATTAAGGTTGGTTCAGTGACTAAATAGGTTGGTTCAGTGTCTAAAAAGAGGTTGGTTCAGTGACTAAATAGAGATTAGTTCAGTGACTAAATAGAAGTTGGTGCAGTGACTAAATAGAAGTTGGTTCAGTGACTAAATAGAGGTTGGTTTAGTTACTAAATAGGTTGGTTCATTGACTAAATAGTAGTGGTTCGTCAAATAAATAGTATTGGTTCATGAACCATTTTACTTTAAAATAAATTTAATTAATTAATTAAAAATAAACATTAAAAGAAAATAAAAGAAGAATGAAAATTTTATAATTATTAAATAGTAGCGGTTTATGAAATAAATTATAGTGGTTCATCAAATAAAGAGTAGTGGTTCATAAACCATTTTATTTTAATATATTTATTATCATTTAAAAAAAATGAAATTATAAAAATGTGAAATTTTTTAGGGCAAAATATATATTAATATATCAATTAATATATTTATTATCATTTTTATTTTAATATTTATCTTTATTTTAACATTTATTATTATTATTATTATTATTATTATTATTATTATTATTATTTAGGGCGAAATATATAGTATTAATATATCAATTAATGTGTAATTAATAGATTTATGTGAAAACCTATTAATTATATTTAAAGTGGTGCCATTAATAGATAAGATGTATTGAGTGTTGCAATGGTTGAAGTTGTGTGGCGTGTGCAATAAGCCCGTGTTCGAATCCCATGTGCAACACGGCATGCTGGTTTTTATTAGCAATTCTATCAGGCGCGTTGCGGGCAGCGCTTTCTTTGCCCGGATTTTTTAATTGACGTGGACCAATCAAATTGCTTCTTTCCTTCTCATTTTTAGAGTTGTGTGTACCCGAACCCAACCATATATATATATATATATATATATATATATATATATATATATATATATATATATATATAGGGAGTGGTTCCCTTGTGCACACCTCTTAAGATATATCTTGTGCACAAATCTTGACCTTTGATTGAAATAAATGGATCTGATTTCGCTGTTTTGAAAATTTTTTCCATTCCACCGAATAATGTTTCATATTCTACCGAATAATGTTATATTTTATTTTTTCATCCATTTCAAATCAAATTTTACCAAATCAACTGAATAATTTGTCACATACTACCGAATAATGTTGAATTTTTTGTCAATCAATTTTAGTTTTGACTTCGAGTTAATTTTTATACATTCAGTTTTGAAATATTATTCGGTAGAATAGTTATATTTTTTGGAAAATAGAAACAATAAAATGTATGAGTATTCGGTGGTATAGGAATAATTATTCGATCGTATATGAGAGGTTTTCATGTTGTTTGTCAAACCGAAAACTCCATATACCGTCAAATAATGATTCAAATTTCACCGAATAATTACCAACTCAATAACACTAACAATCAAAATTCTTCATATTCATCCGAATAATTAATGAATATTGAATCGAATGCATTCAAACTATATTACATTCGAACGGAGGTCCGACTTAACAAACCACCTCGCCCACCACCCTCGCCACCCACCAAACCACCCAGCCCAACCCCGCCACCCACCCACGCCAACCCAAAAAGAGCAAAAGAAAAAAAAGGAACAACCAGAGATCGAGGACTTGGACGAATCAGAGAGGAATCTGTACAGAGACGGAGACGAATCGGTACCGCCCGGATGACTTACATTCGAACGGATCGAGGCTCTCAGATTCTCAGACCCGCCACCCACCCCACCCACGATGACGGAGACACCGCACCCTCCATTCGCACCCCTCGCATCCCCCTCGCAACCTCCTCTATTCGCACCCAAACACAAGTGCACCCCCTCTCCGGCGCCGACGACACCCATTCCGGCCACCACCCGCCCCACAGCGCCGGATCCACGCCCCTGAGCCGACATCAACAGTCCACCGAGCCCCCGCAGCCCCTTTTCGCTTCTGTTTGCATATTCGAAAGAAACCACCCCTAATCGTCTCCTCCTTCCCTTAGCACCGCCGGATCTGAGAAGAGGGAAGGGCCGCCTTCTCCTTAGTGTTCAGATTCGGCCGCCGCCAAGCCCACACCACCGTCTCCTCCTCCCCCAACTGCGCCGCCGCCATCGCCTTGCCCTAATTTATACCGGCGAATAGATCATCGAATCAATAGATACTCATGGGAACCGTCATCGCCGACCCTTCTGGGGACCAGTCGATTCGATTCTCCAGGAACCAGCCTTTCGCCGCCACCTTCGATGCCCATAAGCGCCGCCTTGCCGTCGATTCCATTCTCCTCTGGAACCAGTAGGGCTCTTCACACCTCACCGCCCTTTAGGGTTATATTGTCATATTTCCCACGCGCTACACGTTTTCATAGGTGAAAATGGGATTGTTTTTCACTTTTTAAAAAATAAACCACCCATACACGTGGCACTATCCGGTCCCTCCATTTCATATAGATCAAAGGTCTAGATTTGTGCACAAAGTACACCTTAAGAGGTGTGCACAAGTTTCTTCTCTCTCTCTCTCTCTCTCTCTCTCTCTCTCTCTCTCTCTCTCTCTCTCTCTCTCTATATATATATATATATATATATATATATATATATATATATATAAGTATGGATCAAATATTAACAAGCCTTACGGTGTTAAATGTTAACAAATCTGAGGCGTTGATTGAGCGAAAATGAAAGGCTGAGATTTTTCCATAATTTTTATTAATTAAAAATAATAATAATAAAAATACACCCCATGACTCTACAAAGTCGCGTGTATCACAATCTCAACCCTAACCACAGTCCATCATCTTCAAAAGGCGGAAGCGACGACGATGGGAACACCGTCTCTTCTATCGTCGTCCTCGACTCACCTCCTCGCCTCGCCACACCCCCCACGGCCATCCTCGCTCGGATTCGAGGTGGTGGCCAGCACCAGTGATGACAGATCCTTCAACGAGGACGGAGAAATCGGAGATCGAGAGGCGTTGGCTGAGTCGCCCGAGATGGTGGAATCGAAGATCGAGAGCGCAGGGTGGACGTCCCTAAGCGCCGGTGTAATTTAATTTTGCAGTGAACAGGTAATGGACGGGACGCGGCGGAGAAGGTAAGGCATTTATTCGATTTTGCATCGAACCGATAAGTATCAACCTTTATCGATCGATCTCTATTGATTATTGCTCGTTGAAATTAAATTGAGTTGGATGGATCAGATCTTATTAGTATTAATTTCCCTTTGGGATTAATAAGATTCCTTCTTGAATGTGTCGTCGTTGATGATGTTGTTCTCTGTTGTTGATGCTGTTGTTCGCAGATTCAATGGTGCATTCTCATGGGTGTTGGAACCGTTAACTAGGCTTATTTTAATTCTAAAAATTGTAATGTTTTTGCGATTTATCCAGAATGGATTTATAATTGTATGCAATAGATTATTGGTAACTATTTAGTTATTATTCATTGGTATGTAATAGATTATTCGCAACTATTTAGTTATTGTTCATTGGTATGCAATAGATTGTTCGATGGTATGTGGGTAATTAGATGTGGAAAATGAAGAATTACATTTACATACTCTTTTAATCTAGCGAATAATTACTATCAATTTAGCGAATAATTACTATCAACCTAGTGAATAATTACTATCAACATAATCTTGCGGAATAATTACTATCAATTTAGCGAATAATTACTATCTATCTAGCGAATAATTACTATCAACTCAGCGAATAGTTGCAAAATTGAGCAACGCTTTTAAACGATAACTCCTCTTTACACACGAATAATAACTATAAGTTCGCGAATATTTAATATCACCTTATCGAATAGTTCAAAATTGAGCAACGCTTTTAAACGATAACTCCTCTTTACACACGAATAATAACTATAAGTTGGCGAATATTTAATATCACCTTATCGAATAGTTCAAACAGTGCACCGCATTAAAAAAAAACAACGTTACTCCACCCAAAAATGTTACGGCACAAAAAAAATTTACAACACACGAGCTTAATTCAACAAGTGGGGAATGAAAGAAGTGGGTCCATTAATTTTTAATTAAAGAAAAAAGGCAAAATTGTTTAATAATTTCAGCCACCCATTTCATTCAATCAAAGACCCAGATCTCTTAACATTTAACATCATAAGGGATGTTAACACATGATCCAACCTCTATATATATATATCATTTTTTTTTAAAATTTTGACTAATTCTAGGATTAATATAGTATAAGAAGTAATACAATACTATATAAAACTTGCTTAGTTTAATGAGGTCATATTTTCAAACTGTTTCAAGTTTCAACCTTCATTTAAAATTAAATTTTTTATTTTTTCTTAGTTTTTTCAACTAAAATTAACTATTCAACGCTCCGTGACTCCAATGAACATCACCTGTGCTTCTGTGAAGAAGTCAATCAGGCACTATTAAGTGAGGCCGGAGAGTTGAAATTAAACTAGATTTAATGGATGCCTTATCTAAGCACCTGTGTGGAGTTGTCCTGTCCACCGATCTCTTCCACTGGTGAAGAGGGAGATGTACAACCAACGTTGTGCAAATAGAGCTTGCATTGATCATCATAATGTGTCAACAGTAGTTTCTAGGTGACGTTGTGCAAATAGGGGCTGCATTGATCATCATAATCCGATGCGATACCCCTTCGCTTAGGACGTAAATAGTGAGATGTGTTGAATCCGTTGCCAAGGGGGGCAAGGTCGCGTATGGGCATCCAGCTCCTTTGGTTTCGGCAACCACCTACGTGGGGCAAGAAACCCGAGAAATCCCAACACACCCTAAACCTCGTTTGTTCTTTACCAACTGTATCTTATTCCGAATGGAAGAGGCAACCAGAGAGGAAGCATTTCCGCCTCCCGTTCTTGTGTAACAAAGAATTGGCTATAACATTTTATATACCAAACACACTTAACTCGGAATGTAGCATTTTGTGTCTCATTCCGATCATGCAATAGAAAATAGCCAAAAGTGTACCAATCATTCATGAAAACGATGTAAGAAGCAAGTGGGAAGGTGTGATTCATCCTGTTATACATTATACATTTGTCTTCATTGTATAGGTATAGCACTCTGATGTAGGCACACCAACGGCTAAAGCTTGACTACGACGTCGTATAGGTCCTCCATAGGGTATGGTAATGGGGAATATTTTACACACCATAATATATAATCAACTAATCAAGGGTTGTTAGTACGTAATCAAAGTGTCGGTTATAACTAAAAATGCTCCGAAAATCAAGCACAAATTATATATATAAAAAAATACGTAGGAGACGGAGACTAGTAAATTCCTGATGTGATATTCCACTCAATCAAAGTGATTAACACTCCTATAAAGCATTTGGCAAAGGGGTTTAAAAATGTAATCTAGGGTTCATCTGGTGTTGGTATAAACATTTCCTGTACGTCTTAAGCTGTTATAAGCTGTCAATTTGTATACAGAGAAATAAAAATAGCAAATTTAACCACAGCTAAGACAGTATAAGACGTCTCACAAGTCGATAAGAAAACGATAATGTACAAATACGAAAACCTTATAATAAGGGTTCAGATTTATCAAGAGTTGACGTGAAACTCTAGGGATGGTGTTCAGAAAGCGTCTCATGATTAACAAATAAAGGAACATAGAAATTTAAAATTAGAGTTATTTTTCAACCATGAAAAGGGTAGGGTAAGATCTAACCGGATATGTTGATAATAAAGAGAGATTCTACGGTTGCAATGTCACAGACTCCAATAGAGTTCCACAAAAACTCCATTGGATTCCATTCCTATAACAAGAAATGTTAGCGGACACACGTGACAAGGTAAGAAAAAGAGAGACAGGTGCGTAATTTCAAAGGAAAAAATCCCAAAATAATCAGGTAATTCAAAAAAATTGCCATTTCCAGAATGAAAACCTGATCTCTCAAAGCAACATATAAGGCGTTTCATGTTTCACGACCCACGTGCTCTAGCTGGCGAGTATGTATAAGGAAACAGCGGTAAAGGACTGCCTCCGGTATTATACAGCACTTCTCAATCATAGTCAAACATGGGGGAAAGGTTGCAAAACACTAACCAGTGCAAAATTCAGTCTGGAAAAGGATCACTCAGCTAAGCCAGCACCGTCCAAATCAACCTCTCCCATTCCGGTATCTTCCTCCTCCTCACTGTCCTCGTCGCCCTCAACTTCCTCATTTTTAATGCGTAAGCTGTCCATGTGCTCTTGCAGTAATTTGTCATCCCGTTCACTCACCTGCAATAGTAGCCAGGGATTGGTGAGCCTCAAGAAAGGGTAAAAAAATACATACAATAAATATTCTGATCAGATTTCTAAAAAAAAAAGCAAATATTTTGACAAGTGAGAAACGAAAACAAACTTACAGCACGTGGTGCCTCTTTCACTACCAGTTTTCCTTTGTGGTATTCGATTTCTTTAGTGCAGGCAATTATTGCTAAAGTGAGCGTTGAGATGCCTTGCTCCTGCCATAAAGATGGTACAGAATCGGATGAATCAAGCGTGAATGCGTGATTCAAGGGGTGAAAATAGCTGATGTATACAGAGTAATAAAGTTCCAGTTTTTTCCAGAATGAAGTCAGATAGAACAAGTCCTATGCTCTTTTCCTCACCACTAGAATTCAGTGAGTAATGCAGTATGCAGAACTTCAATACATGGTATTTAAAAAATAAATAAATAAAATACTAGGACTCCTCAAGGCACAGAAGTACTAGATAAGTTGGGCATGGTAAAAGCAATCATCCATCCCCTCCCCTTACTAAAAGCTTCTCCTTGATTTGCATATCATTCTTATTTCAATGTCTCACAGCAGTGCCTAATCCCTCTTCGTGACCATGACCTTGCATTAGAAACTAAGTGGCTGTAATAACCACAATAAATTTCTAGTCTAAGACACAAGTCCATTTGCACAAAATGAATATAAAGGAAATAATATAGAATGTTTCTATTTTAGTGACAATTCAGGCACATACAAGTTATGACCGAACGTTACCGAAGCCTGTAACAAAAGGCCAGTGGATCAAAACCAAAAGAAGCCGACCACTTCTGAATTTCAGATCACTAGTAATGTCAATATGAAATGGTTAGGTTCATAAACATACGAGAAAACAAACTAATTCGTAATCACTCGAATAAAACAAAAGGAAATGGTTTCTTGATGTGCTACAATGCAGGGGCAGATCCTTTAAAGGACTACGGGTGGCAGTCGCCCACGAATGAAATTTAATATTATGTTCTTCTCGTCAATAGCTTCGATTTGATATATTATAAGCTCAAATCCGAAACCCGAGTAAAAAGTTATAAATGTTTAAAGATTGAACCTAACTGATATACTTCTATCGTAATTATTGTTTGTTAAACATCGTAACTTAATAGTTATTACCTAAATCATATACTTCTATCCTAATTATCGTTTGTTAAACATCGTAACTTAATAGTTATTACTATAATTAAACCCGAAACCTTCAAATTAGTATGCTATATTAAAATATTTGAAAACCGTGAAATAAAGTATATACGATTTATATTTTTATTCTAACTACACATTCATAATATTGATGATTTTTCGGGAAAAAAACTTAGGGTTTAATTTTCCGCCCCCTCAACTAATTGTATAGGATCCGTCACTGCTTCAATGAAATCACACCCTTACCATGCCACAAGGCCAACAATAGGAACAAAGAGAGATAACAAAACAAGCACAGGAAAACTATGAGATGGAGAGCATGTGGGATCCAAAAATAGATTAATAAGGCAGTTGTGCATAGGAGAAACCTTACCTTATCAAGGGTCTGAGTGGTAAGAACATAGAGAGGTGGAGCAACAAGCTTAATTTTGACTGGGCAATCATCGGTGCCAGCTGCTTCGGCTTTGCGCATGGCTGACTGTTAAGTATTCCCAATTGTTACCAAATACATCAACAAAACAAAGGCAAAGTAAGTCCAGACATGTTGAAGATAAAGCAAATTATATCAAAGAACACATTTATACCTTTAGAAGCTATTTTAATCCATATTCTAGAAGGGAAGTTAGTAAAATCATTACACCAAAGAAATGGTTTTATAATTTTATCACCTCAGTCACTCAATGATTGGTAATATACTAGTGAGCAATGCAACATCTGCTAGGGAGAGATTGGAAATGTGCAGGGATTAAAAAAAAAACAGCAAAAACTTATAATGGGACCTTTCATGATACTCCAAACTCACAAAGAGGTTGAAAACTATCAGTAGGGTCTTCCATGATAATGCCAGTTCACAAAAAGACTGCCAACCGGCCACCTAACAGGATCTATCACTTAAAAGGTATGAATAAAACGTGAACACCTTCTATCATTCTACAGCATCTTCTCAATAGGTAGTGACACAAACAACGACACTCCAAGGAATGAAAGTAGCCTTCCACCAAGACAAGCAAAATTTACACTACCTTAAGATGAAGCACACCATCAAACTGAAAGCATTTCATTTCAATATCAGCACGAATCTTCAATGGTTGAGGTGTCATGCGACGTTTAATATTCTTCAGCAATGCATCCTTAATCTCTGGAGTCACAGCTGGAACCACTTTAGTCACCTGATCATCAGTTTATCAGTTGTGCTGCATAGACCGATCCAATGTCTTAAAAAAAAAGCTTCACAAGTGATGCAGAGATACCTCCTTGCCATCAGCATCAGTTTCTTTAGCTTCATAAGTAAGAGAGCCCACAACAGAGTCAGGATCATTGACCATTTGCTTGAATGCCTAGAAGATCAATTTTGTTCACAATTCAACTAAATCAGAACCTTCGAGTAGGTGTGTAAACATATGAATTTGGACAAGACCAGTCCAGAAACACAAACCTCGAAAGCATGACCATATTTCCTATACAGGGGCCATCCAAAACGTATGTACAACTCCTGAAAAGAGTAATTTATAACCTGCCATCAGCACTCGTTCTACAGACCTCAGATCATGCATTAAACCAGACAAGTATCAAATTTTTACAAGGAAATCATTCTACAATTAGCTTTTGGCACTTGTTTAGCTACTCAACTGTCCCAATAGTCTCATTCTTCAGAAGTGAACCATACCACCACTATCTCAAATCCTAGGCATATCTTATTAGCTCATCTGCTATAAAATCACATAATCCATATCGATATTTGATATGTTAGTTGAACTTCCAATGTCACAAAATCTTGAATTTTCAACATTAAGTAGTACAAAAATTAAGCTATAACGTTAAAGAATCTGAAACTGAAAATCCAACAGAGAGAAACGGATAAACGAGTGACCTCCAAATCAACGTTAATCGTCTCAGCAACATGGCGCATGATGGAGTGAACGAGCTTGCTCTTGTTATAGCGCTCCTCGCAAGTCTGAATATCCTCCTCGGAAACCCTACGCTTGCTGAGATCGATGTAACCTTTCTCCGTGTCGACACGAAGAACCATGACGGGTTCAATGCGGCCGACCTTGATGAGGCTGTTAACACTACGAATTCGACGGCGAGAGAGCTCCGAGAAGAGGATCATGCCTTCGATGTTGTTGTACTCCAAAAGGCTGACGTAGGCGCCCATATCGGCGATTGTCTTCACCTGAATCATTACAGCCATATCCACGTCCGGGTACCTGGCTTCGTACATTCTGCACTCCAAATTGGGGCCATCACTCGCCATTTCTGAACTCGGAGCACTTCTCAAGATTCAGAAATCAAGGTTTAGGGGCGAGTTTTTGACGACCTTGTGCTGTGCTCTGCTTCCGGGGTTCACAGTAGATTGGGGTTGAAGATCTCACGACCCTAGGGTTTTTTATTTGGTACCTTCGAAACTAAAACGTCGTCGTTTCATCTTGGAAGGGCAAAAACACAAAAAAACTAATTTTTCCTATAGTAATTGTTTCGATTTAACTCCATCGTTCACAGGTTGAAGCTCGAGTTTAGCATATGCAAAATAAGTGCTCTACTCCTTCGGTTTTGATACTCAAAAGTTTTCATATGGGGATTTTTTTTTTCTTTTGATTTTCGGTTTTAATTCTTGGCACATTTTTCTCATATCAAAAGATCAATTTCAATACAAATCTAGTTTTGATAACAAGCAACAAGGTTATGTGTGAGCTTTACTAAGATTAAAAGGAGTAAACTAGTGATCCAATTTCTACAAGTTCAATAAAACTCCATTCATTCCAAAGAGTTATACTAAAAAAGATACAACATAAACCTCAAACTAAAAGTGACTAACATCAATAACCCGACACACAAGTTGGGTGATTCCAATGCTTGATCTCGAAGGTCTTCATTTGGGAACTTGTTGAGGTTGATATAGTACGAGTTGGCGAGTGAGTGACTTGCGTGTGCACGAACTCGTTGGTGAGTGCATTTTCAGCACGTATGGTTGCAGCCTGCAGAAACTGAATCATTCTTGCACCACCCCATGTCGCCTCCACATTACCATTTTAGTGTAAAACTCCAAAACCGAGAGATTTGGAAGGCGATGGAGAGGGAGAGTTTTGAATGTAAGCTCTTGATAATTGGATTAAAAAAAATCGAGGATTGATGATAAAAAAGATTCACTCTTAGAGGTCGTTTGTTTATATAAGAGGAGAATGAAAATATAAGGTATTAAATTTTACATATAAAATGTGTAGGATTATCATTTTTTGTGAGCCTGGAAAAGAAAAATGATTAGAATAGTGATTAATGAATCTTAGGTTAAATACAACAAATCTGAAATGTTAAAAATAAAAAAAATCGTCGACAGCAGGATTCGAACCTGCGCAGGCAAGCCCAACAGATTTCGAGTCTGTCTCCTTAACCACTCGGACATATCCATTGTAATCTAATTATTGCAAATAAAATATTTAAAGACGACTATACAAGTTTGGATAAAACATTTGTTGCTTATAGCCTTTATTTGTGGCAGCTGCAGGGCTAGCATGGTGAATCATATGCACGGTGACGAACGGAGTGTAACAGATTTCGAGTCTCCTTAACCACTCGGACATATCGACTTTTTGGCAGTCACGTACCACATAGCCCCTGCTGCTAGCCTGCTACTGATGTCGCGCCCGCGGTGAAGGTGAAGCAATGTGATGAAAACTGTGATGTTTTTACCTTATCAAATCTGCCGCCTAATGTGACCGTTGAAGAAGTTGGACAACTTTTCGAAGAACTGGGTACAAAAAATCGGGGCTAAAACGACATCTCTTATATTGACTTGGTTTCACTTGGTTGCATTTGATGTGTGTTCCTAATGAAACCAATTGGCAAACTTGAATTGCTGAGCAAACTTAATCGGCTGTTTGATTAGCAATTAAACCTTTATTTAAACATTTTTTTTTTGGGTTCATTTTCTGGAGTACTACAATGTTAAGCTTTAGTTATTTACTCTTTTGTTGGGATCCATAACAAATTTGGGGTACAAAAATTTGAAAATTTTCTTGAGGTTTGGTGGGAGGCCGGTGTCCTACAGGTTGAATTTGATGCGATTTGTACAAATCAAACAAATCCAATTTAGAGCAATTTCGCTTATTTTTGTAGTTTTCAACCCTTTCTTCAAGATTGAAAATAAAATTTTGGCGAGCTGATCAAGTGATCAACACATTTTCCTTACCACCTTCATCATCAATCAAACCAGGCTCGATCAATAATTAATTTGTCTGAGTCTTACATATAACCATTTATATTATGGGCAAATTGCAATAAATAACCCACACTAAGGGAAATTTGTGAAAAAATCATTTGAGAAAAATATGGTCAATTAGGTTGATGAGTTTTTTTTTTTTTTGTAATATATAGGTTGATTTTTTTTATTAGGTAAAAAATCGAGGTCAGACATATCTGAACCTCGAAGGCCGACAAGTCGGCAGATTGATAACCGTCAATAACTACAAAGGCAAAACTAAACACAACTAAACCAATTAAACGAGATGAGGACGTAGACGACGGACGAAGCCAAACACTACCGTCAAGCAACACCGTAGGTCAACGGTACATCAGGAGTCACCTATGGGCAGTGAAGATGAACCTCCAAGGAAACAGTCTTCCGGAGAAAATGAGACGCCTCGATACACACAACCACGACCCCAGTCTGTCCCGACTCCGACTGCCAGAACCCCGCCAAACGGAGAAGAAAGTCCAGTCACGCCAAACGCAGAGCCTCACATCGCCTGAACCAAAAGCACCAAAAACCCAAGCGGGATTTAGGAACCCTCCTGGGATTTAATTATATTAAGTTTGTTATTATTATTATTATTATTTAATATGTACCAATTTCTTAGGGCCAACAAGCCTTGGACACAAAGGACACACATAGGTCCCAAACCACCCCAACTGGCCACAATCGGGCCCAAGACAGGCCCAAACCATGGGAAGGACGCCATAGATATATTGAACAGGGCCGCACGAGGGCAAGCCAGGTGGACACGCCAAGGAGGGACCCCGACCGAGGATCATCGGCGACAGCAGGCAAGCCTGAGCGTCGCAACCAAGACGAGACGGTAGTGCGACCAACATCCACAAACCTTGGACGAGCCAAAGAGGAGTGCCAACAAAGCGAGAAAGATGCTCACCTGAAAAGGTGCGGGGGCAGCCGAAGACCAGAGTAGATGGGTTGAGTCGTCATGCCCTCCATGTTCTCAGGTCATCTTGACAAAAGGGAACTATGGACATGGTACTAGTACAACTTACTTTATGCATTTTGGGTTTCTTGGAATATATATTTCCAGGGATGGATATGATACATGGGTTTACTTATTTGCATTTTGAATTGAGGGATCGACCATCAATTTATAGGCTAGATTTGGGCCAGATTAATTGTTTCGTTGTGGTCGGGTTTCACACAAAAACAAACACATGGCCTATATCGATGATCGGAGGAAACATAGTGTGTGCTAGTTAGTTTCACACCAAATGCATACATGGGCTATGTGTTTCATCGATCCATACAAAACATATGAGGTGTATTGTATTGTTTTCCTCCTCGATCGATCGAATTCCATTTCTCGTCCGTTACTTTCTGGTTCAATTTCAATTGAACAAGAACACCAACAATACTATATGTATGTATATATGTATGTACGTACGTATGTATATGTATATACACGTATACACACACATATGTATATATGTATACATATATATATATGTGTGTGTGTGTATACATATACATATATACATATGTATACATAATGTATACATATATACATATGTATGTATACATATGTGTATATACATATATACATATGTGTATATACACATATACATATGTACACATATACATATGTATACATATACACATATACATATGTATACATATACACATATACATATGTATGTATACATATGTGTATATAAACACACACACACACACATATATATATATAGTATACATGATATACATATACTATATACATATGTATACATATATACACACACATACAGATATACACACACATATATGCATGCATAGGTAGGATCATATTCATATTAGAACCGGGACTTTAATTTGAACATACATATATACATACAAACAATGGCGGCCGCAAGACTCCTCGAAAGTTGGGGTGAAACTCTACACTACGAAAGTGTTGCATCATCAATTCATCAACAAAATAGCATTCAATAATAGAATTCTACAAATAAATTCAAATGTTCAACGCTAACTATTTAGAGTGAATACATATGAAAGATTAAATAGTAAATAATATAAGTTCAGTTTGATGATAGAGGAAGTAAATCCATCACGTGTTTAGTTGCCCCTTGGAAAAAATAACACCAAAAACAAAATGCGGCAAAAGTAGCTACATTGTACTCTAACCATGTCCATTCCTTAAACCACTTCACCAAAAAAGCTCGATCTTTTTTACCTATCTCAATGGAAGTTATGTGATAAAGGTTGGCAAGGACCTTTAGTCGCATACTCTCTCCTTACAACATCCCTGATTGAAGGTTCATCTCTCACACTCGGTTCGCTCGGAACCTCCTCACTACCATTAACAACATCAACTCTTTTATCAAGCTCAACATCATCTCTATCAACAACCTCAACATTATCAATCAAATGACTGGGAATTGAATTATCTTACCTCTATATTAGCATTATCAACATTTGCAACGATATTGCGATGAGTGGATTAACTAACACTTGATGTTGATTCGAGCAAAATATTTATCCATACCGGAATCACTAATCATAATTCATAAGCAATGAAAATGAAAAAAAAACTCCAATTTTCACACTTCAAATCTCAAACCCTAAAACCTAACAAGTAACAAAATTTCAATTATTCAAATCCTTAATCCTAATTCATTCATAAGCAATGAAATAAATAAATTATAATAATCAAAATCCTCAATTTTCATACTTCAAATCTCAAACCTTAAAATCCAACAAAATTTCAATTCTCCAAATCAATTCAAATATGAATATTTAAATCATGTGCACTCGTTTGTCAATTTAAATATGGATATTTAACCATTTAAATATGAATAATTGATAATTAAAATATGAAATAGAAGATAGAGAAGTGTGGATTTCATATGGAAAATGGGGAAGGGGGGGTTACACTCTTTATTACTCCCTCCTTCTCAAAATATATGTCGTTTGACTTTTCAACACGTTTTTTAAAGATCTAAAAACTACATAAAATACTATTTTTTTATTAATTTTTTAAAATAATATTATACTTTATTACTTAATATTATTATAAAAACATTGAACTTAATTATCTTGAATTTATACATGGAACTTGACTTTCAAAATAAAATCATTGGATAAAAAATATAATTATAATTATGTTAACATTTAAATTTTATATTAAAAAATTAATTATGTTTTATATCCATTAATTATAAATTAATATTTTTTTAAATTATTTAAAAGTTAAATAATTTTAGTATATAAGTCAATTATAATTGTATTTTCATCTAATAATATTATATTAAATATATTATGGTCAATAAAATAAAATTTACATGATTTGATGAGTATATAAATAATTTTAAAGTTTTGAAATTTTTTTTTGAAATATTCATTAAAAAATAAAAATTTACAGATAAATTCACACATTTAAACTATTTACACAAATATTCAAAATTTGCAAATACGTCAGAAAAACGCGGTCTCAGACCGCGTTTCAGGTGTTAATTGGATACTTTATATTTCTTAATTAAAAAAAACAAAAAAAAATATATCGACGTAAAACGTGGCCTGAGGCCGCGTTTTACTTTGGAAATAAAAAAAACTAGAAGAAAAAGCAGCGCTCAGCAGCTTCTCGAAGACCGGCCGACCGGACACTCGACGGAGAGGGCATCTGGAGAGTGATGACAGTGGGCGGAGGACTTCCGAAGAGTGATGGCAGTGGGCGGAGTAGGTAGCCAACGTCTCACAGGTGGTGGTGGACGGATTTGGGGCGATTTGGGGACGAATTGCAGATCTGCCTGTCGCTGGCGGTGCGGCCCTGGTGGAGCGCCGGTATGGAAAAGAAGAAGCCGATGCCGCTCGTGGTGCTGCCTTGGTGGAGCGCCGGTATGGGGAAGAAGAAGCCGATGCCGCTGGCGGTGCTGCCCTGGGATTTGTACGACGGAGGCGAAGGAGTCCAGACAACGATGGAGGCGGCGTTCAGCTCCGATGGCCAAGGTCTCGCAGGCGGTGGTGGGTGGCGTTCAATTGAAGGTCGTCGGTGGTTGGGAGCTCTGGCGAACCTCTCCGGCTAGTCCTCTCCGTCGATTGTCCCGGCCGGCCTTCGAGAAGTCCTCTCCGGCCAATCCTCTTCTTCTTGTTTTTTTTTTAATTTCGTCAATTTTTTTTTTTTAAATTAAGAAATTAGAAGTATCCAATTAACACCTGAAACGCGCTCTCAGACTGCGTTTTTTTAACGTATCTGCAAATTTTGAATATTTGTGTAAATAGTTTAAATGTGTGAATTTATCCGTAAATTTTTATTTTTTAATGAATATTTCGAAAAAAAAATCTAAAGTTTTGATAGATAAATACCCAATTAATCAAGTTTTTAGGGGTATATACCCGATTTTGCCTAATTGTAAATAGCTAACCAATTCATCAACCATCAAGGTAGGCATTCAAATTGTAAGTTTATAGTGTTAATTTTGTTTATAAAAAACATATTATTGTAGGTATATCGATCTTTATTTTACTAAAATGTCCTTATAATGATTAGTAGATTAATTGTTAATTTTAGGTTTTGAGAAAGTAAAAGAGTAATATAATAAATGAGGATAAAATATATAGTTTATTTTAGGGGTGGGCACAAATCCCGCAAATCCCGGTCCCGTCCCGGGCTCGTCCCGGTCCCGTCCCGATCCCGGTGGGATTTCGAAAAAAAATAGTAAATCCCGTCCCGCAAAAATTATGCGGGACGGGACGCGGGACGACCCGTCCCAATCCCGCAAATCCCGTCCCGTCCCGCATATATATATATATATATAATGTAATATTACTATATTATTTTATATAATATTATATATATTAGATTATATACAGTGTATATACACACTGTAATATATAGTGTATGTATTTTGTTCAACCTACTGTTCTTAGTTAGAAATTTGATTAGCATTTAATCATGCTATTTCTTTTATTGAAGTTTCTGTTTCATCTCTGAAGATCGTACATAACACAAATATATTATATACAGTGTGTATATATATTATAATTATATGTATAATGTGTGCAGTGTATATATATATATATGGAAAATTAAAAAAATATTACAAATTTATATATGTTACGCATTTGAAAATCACAAAATATACAAAAATTTTAGATTTTTTATAATGTATTTTTATTTGAGGGACAGGGCCCGTCCCGTCCCGTCCCGTGAGGGACAAGGCCCGTGCGGGATTGAAAATAAAGTAGTGAATCCCGTCCCGTCCCGCGCCCACCCCTAGTTTATTTGTAGATTTTATTAAAATTTATAATAAAAAAAAAGTTAAAATAATATGTTTTGGTGAACAGATATAAATATCTCCTTTAGCGCTCAAACAGAAATAACAAGATTAATTACCTGCAACTTCAAGTACTTGACAGTAGGCAAGAACTAGATCGACAAAGCGATCTTGAAGCCATCAAAAAATGGCTTGAAAGACCCTACGCAGAGGGTCGCCAGTCAAAAGAAAAAAAAGTCTAAGATTACAATTACATAAATCTAAAGTTAAAAAAAAAACATCTTGAGCCGTAGAACCATTGATAAACATTTTGAATAGTAGAACCATTGATTGAATAGTAGAACCATTAATTCTTGAGATCTGATTCGGTGGCTTAGGTGGCTTGCATGCAAGCTAAGATATAGTTGTAGATCTAATTCCAAATATGACGACGGACTAGCTTGGGATCGGAAGTGGTGTAGTTGGTTTGGAATGGAATTTTAAGGAGAGATCGGTGGAATTATGGCATGTTGGATCGATTGAAACTAGGTATTACAACTGCTAAAATTTGAAAGAAATATGTCTAATTGGTGGGGTTTCTCATAAATTTGTTGTTGTATGTAGTTGGTTGACAACCTAGATGCCATAATTTTATTAATAAGGGTTCTGATCTTTGAAAAAAATTTGGGAGGGTTTCATCTGAAAAGTTTGGGGTAAAAAATTCGGGTAAAGGAGATTTTGATTTACAAATAAAATTTTGGGTTTGGGATTTTTTACCTTCACATAGGGAGGTCAAAAGACGAACACCGGTAAGGGGCAACGTCCTCAGCGCCGCGTCGGAGGGGAAGGTCGGGGAGGCGAAGATCAGCATCGAGATGGGAAAGGCGCCGAGAAGGGGAGCGCCGACGGGGGGCATATGGATGCATGCTGGTGGAGGATGCTTTGAGGAGTTCGCCAAAGCAAGTGGAGCCAACGGCTACCAAGAGGTCGAGAAGGCTCAACCCACCGACACCGCTGGTGACCACCATGACCGGATCTGAAGGTTGGTCGAACCGGGAGGCGGAGCTGGGCTTAGTCCAGGGCGACGGGGCCAACCACAGGGGCAGAGCCAAGAAATAATCGAGGGGGGGCTCGGGAATATTTTTTTTTAATATATATATATAAGATATAATTTTGTTGTAAAGAATATAGTAGAAAACACATTAAATTTATAATTTAAATAGCTATTTTAAGTTTAAAAAATTAAAAGGGGGAAAAATCCATTAAATGAAGCTATGAGAATTCGAACTCAAGACCAAATCATTCAAATTCCCACCCCATATCAAATAAGCTAAGCACATTACTTGTTTTTTAATTCAAATTAACTTGTTTTAACCCTTAAATTATAAAAAAAAAATACCAAAAAAATACATATTTTTAATTTTTTTTTACGTTTAATTTCCTCCGACCCAGGGGGGGCTCGAGCCACCTCATGCCCCTCCGCCCTCCACCCCTGGCCAGCCGGGATGGTCTCCAGGAGTTTCTCATGGGCAAGGCGTAAAGCGGCAGGGGATGCCGAGGGCTTGATTTATTGGAGATTGGCAGTGGGCCAGCCGCTCAGGCCGTCGAAGGAGGGACCCGAGGCAGCGACGATTTGAAGTAGGAGCTTTTTTATGGGAGAAGTTTTTTTTGGGGGTTCTTTGCGAGCTCTCGTTCACATCAGGTTGCGATGGAGGAGAAGGTGCGGGTGTGTGTCGAGGCCAACGGGAAGCCAACCGACGGTGGCGGCAATCAGTCGGATCTGCTTCACATGGTAGTGGCGGCGATCAGTCGGCCTTTTGGCTAAGATCAAGTGTAGTATTTTAAATATATTAATAGTTGCTAAAACAAAATGGTGTTTTTAAAGTATAGTTTAAAAAACTCTTAAAAAATTGGGATAAATTATAGAAAACCATCATTAAATTAAATTGGTTTTTACAAAATCACCCTTAAAATAAAAATTTATATAAAACCACCAATAAATTTATTTTTCTTTCAAATAACCACCCACGACTCTTTTTATGTGTAAAAAGGTATTAAAAGTTATAAACAATGTTAGGTTTTCATATTTTCTTAAATTTTTTTTATTACCGATATCAATATCTGGATATCAAGATATCGACATCAAGTGATATCCCTCCTCAAAATTAGCAAATCAAATAGATCCATAATCGATCTGATATTTAGATATCAAGTGATATCGTTATATGTCTAGACAAAACACTAGATATCAAATATCATATTAATCACTTAAGATTCTTACCGTATATTAAGTGATATCGATATATATATATATATATATATATATATATATATATATATATATATATATATATAGAGAGAGAGAGAGAGAGAGAGAGAGAGAGAGAGAGAGAGAGAGAGAGAGAGAGAGAGAGAGAGAGAGAGAGAGAGAGAGAGAGTATGGATCAAATGTTAACAAGTCTTAACATGTTTTGTGTTAACAAATCTGATGCGTTGATTGAGTGAAAATGGAAGGATGAGATTATTTGATTATTTGGATTAATTGATAATTAAAAGTTAAAAAACACAACCCCACATTACAAAAAAGCGCGTGTTACTCAAGTCTTACCCTATCCCATATAAATTCTATGTTTACCCTAATCGTTTTCACAAAACTCCCCATCGACGCCTCCTTCTACATCTACACCAGGGTCTTCGATTGCCTCTTCCTCCGACGGCGAATCCAGCGATGGCGATTTGCAGAGGCGGAGGCGATGGCGATTTGTGGAAAACGTATCTCTCTTCCGTTTGAATCTCCTCCTGCCAATTCATTCCGTTTTAATCGAAGACCTCCTTGGAATTAAGCAGGAATCACACACCGAAAATATGAATGCCCAAGGTGTGTTTTCATTCTCTCGCTCTGTTTGTTTCTGCAACAATTTTAATGTCAAAATTTCAAGCTTAATAGCTGATTTCTTGACATGTGCTTTGATTCTCGTTTGCTGGAATTAAGATATTAAGGATGTGGGCAGCCCGGAGTTGGAACAGGAATCAACGTGCCCAACTTGCTATCGATACATCTAGGCGGGTTATCTTCTTGTTGATGGAGTACTTTATGTGAAATCAAGCGACCTCAAGTGACATCAAGAGACCTTTGGTGAACAAAGACACCAAGGGAGGGCAATAGTAGTTCCATTCCTCTTCAAATAGAAGATTGTCAACGATTCAAACCCAACACCTATTAGATTAATGACATGGGGTATGTACTTTGATTTAAGTGTTTAGGCTTGTAGAATGATAAAATTAGGTATTGTTTTTATTGATGGTGCCGTATTATGGGGGTTTTAGAATTATTCATCCATTATTCAAAGATTTGTTAACCATTCTTAAGCAAAATTGTTCATGAATTTATCGAATATTCGACAAATTCAGAGTTTTTATTCATTGATAATCAAGAACTATTTAGTTATTATTTCCAGTAGAGTCACTATTCGGCAAGTTCATAGTTTCTATTCGTTGATAATACAAAATTATTCATATGTATTTGATCAAGAATAAGGAATTATTGTATATAGATTGGTGGTTGTTCATGATTCTCCTTCTTATTTGATCAAGAATAAGGAACTATTCATTGGTATGCAATAATATTCGATGGAATGATATAGGTTATTCGTTACTATTTAGTTATTGTTTTATGTTAAGAGTCAATATTCGGTAAGTTCATAGTTTCTATTCGTTGATAATTTATAATTATTCATATGTATTTGGTTAATTAGGTGTGGGAAATCAAGAATTACATTTACATACTCTTTCAAACCAGCGAATAATTACTATCAACTTAGCGAATAATTACTATCAATCTAGCGAATAATTACTATCAATCTAGCGAATAGTTGCAAAATTGACCAACCCTTTTGCTATTATCTAAATGATAACTCCTCTTTACGGATGGATAATAACGATTAATTTAGCGAATAATTACTATTAACCTAGCGAATAGTTGCAAAATTGACTAACTCTTTTTCTATTATCTAACGAATAATAAGTATAAGTTAACGAATGTTTGTATCACCTTATCGAATAGTTCGAATAGTGCACCACACAAAAAACAACGTTAAAAAAATGTAACGCCAAAAAAACGTACAACACACGCACGTTATTTAGCAAGTGGCAATGAAAGAAGTGGGTCCCATTGATTTTTAATTAAAGAAAAAAGCCAAAAAAGCCAAAAAAATCTCATCCATTCATTTGCACTAAATCAATGGCCTATATTTGTTAACACAAAACACATTAAGGGTTGTTAACACTAGACCTAATCTATATATATATACACACACACACATACATATTAATACCAAACATTAAATATTAGATAACATATTAAGTGATATCGATATCTATCTATATCAAACAACCCCTTACGTCATATTGAATACAAAAGTGGAAAGTTTAACCTTTTTAAAACACTTTTTATACATGAAATTTGTCATGGGTGGTTCTTTGAAAGAAAAATAAATTTGTGGGTGGTTTTATATAAACTTTTATTTTGAGGGTGGTTTTGTGAAAACTACAGGAAACCATCCTTTTTTTTATTAGGTAAAAATTCGAGTTTAGACATATCTGAAACTCGAAGGTCGGACAAGCCGACGGACAGGAGAACCGTCTAAAAACCATACAACAAAACATAAAGGTGCAAACTCAAGCAAATATACTCTACAAAACAGCGAAACAAAGCAGACCTAAACCAAACTGGATATGGTCGAAGACGACGGACGAAGCAAGCCCCACTTTGAAGCAGAACCGTAGGTCAGCGATGCATCAGGACCCGGTCGTCCTGTGGGTAGTGAGGACGAACTCCAGGGAAGCAGTCAACCCGAATAGACGTCGCGATACACACTATCATGATCCCAATCTATCCCGACTCCGAAAGTCAAAACAAAATACACGGAAAAGATCGTCAAACCTCACCACCGCCTGAGTAAAAGAGCACCGATAAATCTTAAAAGGATTTAGTCAACCCAAACGGTAACTAACACACGCCCATACGAGCGAGGTTTGACACCCTTGCGAGATTTAGTCTCTACAAAGACATATGATAACTTTAACTTTTGATTTATATATATAAATAAATATGCAAATATATATATATAAATAAATGAACACCCCAACCAAATATATATATATATATATATATATATATATATATATATATATATATATATATATATATATATATATATATATATATATATATTTGGTTTTCGGTGTGTTCATTTATTTATTTTGTTTTGAGTTTTGGGCAGCTTTAGGCCCAAGCCTTAACATTACAAGCCCGCTATATGGGCCATACGATCCCAGACAAAACTAGGCATCAGGTTGCATATGACAGGCAAAGTGCAAACCCTCGATCCAATCTCGAAGGAGACAGATGAAGACAAGCGAAGAGATGCCGAGCAAATCTTCATCGGCGGTCGCCAGCCACCACCCGGGAAGGAGACACCGGGGAAGAGGCAGCATGTAAATCGACACCAAGGCCAGCAAGGTTAGCTCTAGCGGAGGCGGAGCGAATGAGATCGAAAGGCCCCCTCACACAGCAGGTCAACGAGGGCCAACGACAACCGACGATGCGATGGGTCCAAGCGACGAACAACACCAAGGCTACCCTGACTCAGTCCGGGCCGACAGTGGCAAGTCGAACTAAAAACCCAACGCCGTCGGTGAAGATCGAATGAAGAACAGGAGAATCGAAATCGATCAGATGTAGGAAACGCTTTGGGAACACGCTAGAGCGATCGAGATTTCCAACATCACAACGAGGCCCCAACAGGGAGGACGATGAAGAGCGACACCAGCCAGATGCAAGTTTGGGGCTGAAAATTCAGGAAGAAGGAAAAAACAAACCCTAGGTCTGAAAGTTGAGGTATAGTTGCTCGAATTGGTTAAGTACCGAAGGTGGAACGAGCTCCACAACCACGGAACTTCAAAAGCCACAAAGAAAGAGAGCTTTTTGTTTGAGAGAAGGTTACTTGAGAGCAGCGATCGATAGTGTAGGTCGCCGAGTTCGCATCATCTGAGGCTGGGATTTGGTGGCCGAAAGTCGGAAGTTGGTGGTCACCACGCGAGGTAACCGAGTTGAGAGTGGACGGAGCCGAGTTTGTGGTGGCCGGAGTCAAGTTCGCATCAGCCGAGGCTGAGATTTGGTGTCCCACAATGGGGGTTTACAATCTCTCAGTCTCTCTAGAAGAAGAGAAAGGAGAGAGTTTTTTTTTCCAAAAATTGTTTACATAAAACACCGGTTCATGAAACCACCTCTTAAATGCACTACATTGTTCAAAACCACCCATTAAATAAAAAATTGCAGAAAGCCACCCTTTAAATCTATTCCGTTAGCAAATCACTACCCCACCTATTTATTACGTTAAAAAGTCCGTGAAATTCAAAATAGAACTTTTCCGTGTAACCCTTTAAACCTATTCTGTCAATAACAAAAACTAAAAATTAAAGTGCTTCTTCCTCATTTGCAAAGTACCGCTTGTTCATCATGTCAAGCTTTATCAACGATGGTAGACGGTGGCTACATGGCAACAAGGGGTGCCACTGAGAACACAATCTTCAAGGACGACAAGCAGATCTTTGCAAAAGACTTCTTTGTTTTGGTGGTTTGGAGGAAAGTACATGGCGTTTTGTTCTTCGATCAGATTCAGATCCGAGACCATAGATCTCATGTCTAGGTTAATTAAGTACAAATTGGGTAGGAAAACCATTAGAATTGAGAGATTGCTCTATTAAGAGAGAAAATCTTGTCTTGAATTGGTTGAATCTTTACAATTTTGTTAGTTGCAAATATAGGGTTTGATGGCTCAATCTGTCCTTCATCAACATCTCTAGCCAAATCCCCATCGATTTCAACCGCCTCGGATAGTGATGGGGCTGGGGACGGGAAGGGAGCTACCCTAAGAATTGGACTGGGGTCAAGGTTGAGGGTAGACCTGAGCATTGGCCGGGCCTCCGACATTTTAGCGGCCCATTGTACCGGGCCAGACCCGATTTTTGGGCCTACTACCTTGCCCAAGCTCGCCCTTGTAGACGGGCTGGGCTGCCCACCGGGCCTAGCGGGCTGATTTTTATTTATGGAATATATACTTTTTTTATTTTATTTTATGGTTTCCTATATATATATGTATATATATTATACATATACACACATTGAACAATGTATATATATACACACTGTACGTTTTGACAGTGTAACTTAATATAATACAAAATATTTTGACAAAAAAAACACACTATAATATAAACTATGCAATATATAGTTAGGATTATATAGTTTGTGAAAATATTTTGACAAAAAACACACTGTAATATAAACTATAATATAGGAAGGGAGTATTATATTATAGTTTGTCAAAAACACACTTTAATATAAACTATGTACGTTTTGTCAAAATATTTTGACAAAAAAACTATGTAATATATATATATATATATATATATATATATATATATATATATTATAAATATAAACTATGTAATATATAGTTAGGATTATATAGTTTGTATTATGCTAAAAAAATCATTATATATATAATTATACATATAATATTATAATATTAATATATATTGGGTTGGGCCTACCGGCCCACTTGGGCCTGATACTTGGTCCAAGTCCAATCCGGTGGGCCTACCGGGCCGGGCCTATCGGTCCGCTTGGGCCTATTGTTCTACTCAAACCCGCCTTTTTTCCCGGGGCGGGTTGGGCGGGCCGGGCGGGTTAGCCCTGGTCTGCTCAGGTCTAGTTGAGGGGTTGGGGATTTAGGGTTTGCGATGTTTAGGCTTGGGGTTGAGGTCGGAAATGGTTAGGGAGGGCGGATTATGGTTCAATGGGGGTGGGTCTAGTTCGGGCTTTAGGGGAGTGGATATGAGGGCTTGGCTATGGGGATAATAGGCCACGTCGCCGACAAGAGGTTGTGGGGGGATAACGGAGGGGGTTGGGTGTGGGCGGTAGGGCTGCGAGGAGAGGGATGAGACTTAGGAGGGGATGCTACGGTGGGGGAGAGAGAGAGAGAGAGAGAGGAGAACATGGGAGGAGGGGAGAGCGATCGGGTTAGGGTGGTGCTGGGCGGCGGGCTACGACCGGAGGATTTGTCCGGTAGCGGTGGTCTGAGACTTCAAAGGACGATGCAAGAGAAGAGAGAAGTATTTTAGGGTGTGTTTTCCTCTCTTCTTTTTTAAGAGGTGGAAGGTATGGAGGTGGGGAAAATGGGTAGAGGCCGGTAGGGGGAAATTCTCTACCTTCATGAGAGAAGGTGGAAGAGGTGGGGTGAATTTCCACCCCTTAAGGCTGTGTTTGGCAACGGAATGGGGGTAGGTGGATGGGGATGAAATTTTAGGGATGGAAGGGATGAAGATGGAATTTCGGGGTGGACGGGGTGGAATTTTTAATCCAGTTTAATCCCGTTCGTGTTTGATTTTGGTTTAAAGTTTATGGGATGGATGACACTGGCAGAGACAAATTTGCCCCCACTAAATGACATGAAAGGACAAAATTGCCCCTAAAAAATACCCCTCAACTTCAAACCCCCCAATCCCCCATCTTCACTTTCACTTGTCGTTAGCTCGAAAGGAGATTGGGAAGACATACGACATCTGCGGCGACGACCTTCACTCCGGGAGCAGCTAATCGCACCTCCGGCCTGCCCCAGCGCATCGACGGCTCCAGCAACGTCGGACTCCATGTAAGTCCTGAATCCCTACTTCTGCGATGGTCCTTGAGTTCTCATAGATTTTCGACACCCTTGCCATTGGATTCCCTTTTTCTCTAGTCGGGGAAATCGGCAATATAAGAAAAGGGGGTTTTTGATGCACTGCTGAGTAGAGGATATTGGGATTTTGTTGATAGCAGATTGGGTTCAAATTGGAAAATGGGAATAATCCGAACGAGATTGAACATAAACCATGTTCGCTTAGGGTTAAAATTTTAGAATTTAGGGTTATGGAATTGGCGATGTTGTCAGCTAATAGAACAAGTTAGAGTTACCCTTCGTAACGTTCTAACGAGCTGGCAACTCATTTGTGGTCGATTGAATTGCATTACTGGGTTCAACTGCTTGAGAGGAAACTCGGGCATACTGTGAAAATGTTAGGATAATGAATGATTTCTTTGATGGGTGTTAGTTTTGGTGTTAATATTGACATTATTTCTTGCGTTTACTGATTGTCTCATTTTTTCGTACATCATATTTCCAAACACAAAACCGACCTATTCATTCGATATACTAGCGACCCCCGTCGACTGCAAATCTGAGACCTATCCATATGGAATCCTCTGGGAAAGCGAAGGGGAAAGGCAAAGGGAAGGCCAAGAAAGCAGCGTCTGGTTCTGAGGACAAGAACTGTGTCCCCGCTGCCTTCTACTGGTCTTTGGAATTGACAAAGAAGATGATGCATGTGCTCCTCGCTTATCAGTGGGAAAATGGTAAGGATCAGTCCTTCAAATGGGGGCCCATCAACACCGCATTCGAGGCTGCCACAGGTAAGAGGTGCAACCAGTACACTTTGAAGAACCAAACTCGCGACATGAAGACGATATACCAAGCCTGGGGTAAGTTGAAAAAATGGGAGACCGGACTCGGATGGGATCAGGCAGCTGGCACCGTAAGGGCACCTGACGAATTGTGGGACAAGAAAATCAAGGTATGTTGTGCTCGCCTTCCCTTTCCCTTACGTCAATGCAAGAGAGACTGCAATGAACCGAAACTCGTCACGTGAGTTGAATTGCGCAGGAGGATAGCAAATTTGAAAGGTTCCGGAAGAAGGGGATCCCTCCGGAATTGGAAGAGCTGTTCGACTAGGTGTTCGGAGGCACCGTAGCCACCGACGAGTATTGCGTCGTCCCCTCCATGGACTCGGAGGCTATGGTTGCGCAGGCCCACAACGAGGTTTAGAAGGAGAGGCTTGATGACCCCTCGAAGGAAGATGCCGATGCCGATGCTAATGACCCCGACGCAAGGGGTGACCCCCACGGGTCACAATATGAGGGTGTTGAACGAGAGTTCGATGAGATGTTCAACACCCCTCGCGCTGAATCTACAACGCCCTCCATGCAAAACGTTGTCCAGGGCATTGTGGATGACGATGCCTCACCCTCTAGCCGGGCGCCTGGAGCTTCAAACGCAAGGGCGTCACAACCCTCTAGGCCTAAGCGAGGCCCCGGTTCTGAGACGACCTCCTCCCGTGACATCATTGACATGGTGAAACAGGATAAGGAGAAGGATGATGTATCGTCCAATGCCCCCCAAGACACAACGAAAGAAGTGTTAGATGTTGTGAGGTCGATTGTTGGGGAGGGCCTTTTCGGCGAAGGAGACACCCTATGGTGCTTCAGGTTAGCCATCATCAAGTCTCCCGAGCGACGTGAGGTCTTCGTTCATCTTGACAGCAACGTCGCCCGACTGAAGTGGCTTCGGCGGTTGTATTCGACCAACGATGGTCAGCAGCTGAGCACCATCCATCTAGATTGATCGTGACCCATCACCGAAAGTCCTGCCTCTCACATACGAGAACATTGTCCGCTTAGCGCCTTCAATTCAGAAATAAAGAGATAGTTTAGAATGTGTTGGAAGACTTATGTTTCTGTTTGCTTGATCTGTTTGTTTATTATTGCTTTCACATACCAGCTCATGAAAATGGAAGATACAATTATGGATAATTTCCGCACCTGTTGTGTGGCCTTCATAACGGGTTTTCCCCTTGTAATAAAGTTGTTCAATGTTGTGTGTTAATGCATCGTTCTTGTGGTTCCTTAGCGTAACTCACTGATTTTTCCGCATTATGTTGTGGTTCATTGTCATAATCATCGTCGTCTGTGCATGCAGGACGAAGGAAACGGTCACCGAACGTCGTCGTCGTCATCGCCGCAGACATGCGAAGGGTGTGGCAGGAATTTTCGGCATCCTTGGCATATGGCTCACCATTGCGAACCACTACTTCAAAAGGGTGCACAAGGTACCCTAGTTCCTTGGAGACTACACTGGGGCACGATGGGTAGACCAGATCCTCATCCACCGGTCAGACGTCAGGAGCGTTAACGCATTCCGAATGGAGAAGGCGACCTTCACTCGACTGTGTGGCATGCTGGAGCACCAGTACGGTCTTCGGGGGTCAATGCAACTTTCTTTGATGGAGAAGGTTGCTATATTCGTGAATACCATGGCATGGGGGTCCAATCAGCGAAACTCTTGCGAGCGGTTCCTCCGATCGACATACACAATCTCAAAGACAATATCGGAGGTATTAGACGCCATGTGCGGGGGTAGATGTAACGGGTTCCGCGGGCTGGCTGGGGACTTGATCCAGCCTTGCGACCCTCATTTCCGAGCCATACCCAAGCAGATCAGGAACGACAAACGGCACTGGCCGTACTTCAAGGGCGCAATTGGCGCAATTGATGGCACGCATATTGAGGCGATCATGTCGAAAGATGACCAGATCCGGTTCCGATGCAGGAAGGGTACAACAACGTATAACGTCATTGCCGTCTGTGACTTTGACCTTCGATTCACATTCATATCCGCCGGCTGGGAGGGAAGTGCGCACGATGCACGGGTGTTCGAGCACGCATTGAAGACGTCGGCCCTTCGGTTCCCCCATCCACCGGTCGGGAGGTACTATCTATGCGACAAGGGCTACGCTTTCCGAAATGGGTACATGATGCCTTACTCGACGACGAAGTACCACCCCCGACCTTCGTCGCATCCCAACCGAAAAACGAGAAAGAAGCCTTCAACAAGTCACACTCTTCCCTCCGAGGAGCGATAGAGAGGTCCTTCGGGGTGTTGAAGATGAAGTGGAGGATCCTCCGTCAGCTCCCCAGGTATCCGATCCGTAAGCAGATTTCTATTATTATTGCGTCCTACACCCTCCACAACTACGTGCGGGATTCACGCGATGCTTCAGAGTCCGACGACGAAGACGATCTGAGGTTCATGGAGCCTCCGATGGGGAGTGACATCCCATCTAACGGGGACGGTGATGAAGACGCGTACGACGCGGGAGAGGATGTTGGAAATGATGACGATGACCCCTTTTTCCCGCACGACGAAGCTCCGGGGTCAAACACAGAGATCAAGGCGCTTAGGGACGACATTGCTCAGCAGATTTGGAACGACCGTCGCGGAGGCAGGTAAACCTTGGATGGACAAGGCGCTAGAGTGTGGCTGCACCTCCTGTAATTGATGGTAGGATGCAAACCACTACTTTCTGTAATTGATGATAACTGAAAGCGTAGACCAGATCCTCACCTTTTGTATAAGACATTGACGAATCTGTTATGTTGTTGGTAGGATGCAAACCACTACTTCATGTAATTGACAAATGCCTAATGTCATTTTGTATATTGGTAGGATGCCTGTCATTACTTCATGTAATTGATCAAAACTGGAAGTGTATGGCCGTCACCTTTTGTATAAGACATATTGACAAATGCCTATAATGTTCACTGATGTTGTCTACGACATGGTCGTAGGAAAACGATGAAAGTAAGGCAACATCAAGTGTAGTCGAGGAATATGCATATCATACATAACTTACGGAAACTGCTTTGGTTACAACAGTTAGGATAATGCACCATTGCAAAAGGTTGCAACAACACTCGGCTTACAAAAAGGGGTAAGCACTACCGAGGTTGCACAAACATTGTTCCCGACTTACATCCGAGGCCCCGAAATGCACAAAATGGGGGCCCAAATCCAGAGTTTCGTTAGAGGTTCACAAATACCATAAACGAAATACAACACTTGCAAATCTTCACAAAAAGGGGTAACAACAACATGGAGAGGCTTGATGTCCTAGGTCCGGGTGACCAGACGCACTATGATCGCCAGCATGAGAAGGATAATCCAGCCGAGGATCCTGACCAGGCAGGAGAGCCTCTGACACTGGAGCTGGTCGCTTGCGTGCTCCACCCAGCGGCCACACATGAACGAGCACAACTCGGCGACCCTCTGCACGAGATGGTCGTTGCTCGCCTCATACACGACGAGCCTGTTCGCGAGGGAGACGTTGTGGTCCCTAGTCTCCTGCAGCCGAGTGTTCGTTGCTATCAGGGCGTTCTCCCTAAGGGCGTCTTGGGCTAGGAGCCCCCGGACCTTGGCGCGCAGCTCCTTAAGTCCGTCGGCAGCCATGGCCCACAATGCATTATCCTTCTTGACGTCCTTGGGTCACGGCGCTCAGACTCAGGGTCGTCATCTTCCTATGCCGCGTGACGACTGGACTGACCTTGCTTGTATGACGTCCTAAGCCAGGGGTACTTGCGAGGGTCACCGCTGGCATAGCTGCGGTCACAGTCGGAGTCGGTGTCGGACTCGGTGTCGGAGTAAGGCCACATGATTCCTACGTTGACATCGGAAGCATATTGTCGAAATCAGAATAAGCTCAAACATGGGAGTTCCAGATGAAAGCACAACGACTTCCAGATAAAATCAATCATTCAGACAGAGATACAATCAATGATAAGCATTTGTTTAAGGGAGAGAAGACTATATGCAGTGGATATGCATAAGCGAAATAACAACGACTTGCAGATGAAAGCAATCATAAAGATAAGAAAAAACATTAATAAGCATGTAGGAGAGGGAAAAATAGCAGTAAACACAAATATGAATGGAATGAAGTGAACACAGATATGAATTTTTAGGATTCTTCTAGGAAGCAAAATATTGTCAGAATGGAAAAGAAAGCAAAACGTAGAGGAAAGCTTGACATGAGGTAGTGCAATCGGTTGAGAACCAACCCCATATCCCTAGAGTGTCTCATACATCAAGGGAGAAGCAACAAGAACCAGAGGAGAAGCAACAAGAATAAGAGGAGGACCAACAAAAATATCATGGTGTCACGCAACAAAAATATAGAACTGGGGCGAAGAAGTTCATACCGTAATCAGCTAATAAGAGACGCTAGACCACAAAAAAAAAGTATTGAAACAAACTGAAAAATGTCAAGGATTAAACGTAGTCTGGCAACTTACTTAGTCTGTTGGTCTAATATAGTAACATACAAAATAAGCAGACATTAAAGGTGCATTTGTACAAAGATAAATAGGGGTTAAGACTATCACCAAATAGTACTAGCTTAAAACCTCCATAGATTGGTGCATATTAACCTTTAAACCATCTGAGACAAGGAAAGACAGTTAAGCTACAGGGTTTGCCAGAACTGGCAACAACACAACACACACATTCTTACAGAAAGGAAAAAACAGGGTAACATTAAAAAAAAAGTAACACTTCACCTATCAAGCAAGGGATGGAAAACATAGTGATCCATACGACTCTACATTAGGTGTGAAAAATAACCAACACGTCAACATAGTTGACAAGAATTTTTTTTAAAAAGAGACATAAGAAGCTAAGGTCATAGTTTAAATCATGGAAGAAGATGCTACATGGGGAATTTTTTATCCAGACAGTACATCAATTGTAGTTGACAGGAAAAATCAAATCGAAAAAGGCACATAAGAAGCTACTGGCAAAGTTTCAATCATGCAAGTGCAATTGAAAATGAGGTCAACCATGGAAGTTCAATTCAAATAGAGTTCAATTTATATGGGGATGATATCATGGTATGAAAGTCATCAAAGAAAGAGGATGAAAGTAATCAGCTTCAGTGCATTATCTAATCCAATTGCAAGCAGTGACCACCCAATCAAAATTAACAAGCAAGATCCTGATTGACAGTGGATTCATGTAGAGTGATTAGTTGGGACAAAACCCCATGAACAAATGCAAACGTACAAACAACGATTAAACAAAAAACCGAACATAACCACAAAAATGAACATATGAAGATCTGCCAACAATGGTTGTAGATGCAATAGCACAAAACCTAAGATGACCATAATTGTAGCAATAACACAGTCCTGTGGTATAACTTATAAGACAAACATATTTCATCCTTGATTAGTGTGTTATGAAGACAAAAAAGCATAACACATGATCAAATGGAAACTGCAAAGCATGAAGATATACAACTGGTTTGCATATTTTTGTCCCATGAAGAACTACAAAGCACAAAGAGTGAAATCCAAATTGAAGCTCCAATGAGGAATAAAAAAGTATGTTATGAAGAGGTGTTTGTGCTCGTAATAAGACATCAAGCATGCATTATTGTAATGAAACACAAAGCTATGTGCAATGAACTCTTCAAAAAAACTGGCATGCTTAAATGTTGGGTGCAATGGCAACTGATATGAAATCAAGCATCTTAGAAGTCCAGATTTTGGTTTCAGTTCGTCATTATGCCACATAGGTTGTTCAATCAAAAACCCTAAACTTACCCATTTGCAGAAAGTCCTTGAGATTTCAATCGAACCCCAAACATGGAAGGCAAAATCGAAGCTTTCAATGTAAAACTCTAGAACCCTAAACATGGAAGCCAAAATCATAGCTTTTAATCGAAACCCTAAACGTTGAACAAAACCCTATATTTCTTCAATCGAAATGGGAAAAACTGTAAATCCCATCAAATTGGAACCGAAACTCGAGCACTAGTGGGAAGCAAACCGTAAGCCCATAGATATTGGAGATGAACAGGATTACCTGGCTTTCAATCGAAGATGCAGAGCTCTCGGAAGAAGATGATGATCATCGTTCTTTGGAGAGAGTTGAGGCGTGCGTGAGAATAGTGGAAAGAGTGAGAAATCGGATTTATGAGGAGAGAGGAAAGGGGAAGGGGCAAATCTGGGACGTTTCCCCTTCCCATCCCGTCCATCCCCCTTAAATCAGGTGGATCTCTCACCTCGTCTCACCCCCACACCTCCTGCTTCCCATCCTCCTCCATCTCCTCGCACCCCTTGCCAAACACGCCGGCGCGCGCCCCGAAAACCCATCCCCACCCCCGGCATCCCCTCCCACCCCGTGCCAAACACGACCTAAATGAAGGTGGGGAGTTGTGGGAGGAAAACACCCCCTTTGAAACAGAAAAGAAACAAGTGTAGATGAGTGAGTCTCGGTTTGGACTTTGGAGGGTGAATCAGGGGTATAATTGTATTTTCACATATTTAATGAACTTTTTAACGGAATAGTCGGGTTGGGTGATTATTTGCTAACGGAGTATGTTTAAAGGGCGATTTTCTGTAATTTTCATTTGAAGGGGTGGTTTCCTGCAGTGTACCCGGATCCCAATTGCCCAATTGGTTTGGGTGTCTGTATTCGGAAATTGTAATGGTTGTCTTTGCAATTGGTTATTGGTCCAACAAATTCGGAATTGTAATTTCAGATTCGCTTTCACTCTCTTAATTCAATTTGGAAATTTCTTCTTGCCCTCTCCCCCAATAAATCTCAATCCTCCACCACCACCTCCTCCTCCTTCAAGCCTCCAACTACCCGTTTATGGCGGCCACCACCACTCCGCAATCCCCAAATCTCAAACCCTAACCCTCTCTCCTACTCTCCCATGGCCGCCACCGAAGTTCCCCCCAATTTCCACGCCTCGTCCGACCTCCGCCCCATCCCCACCCCTCCCGATTTCCACCCCGAGGTCGTCGTCTCCTCTGCCGCCCACGACGGCCTCCACTTCTGGCAATTCATGATTGCCGGATCCATCGCCGGATCCGTCGAGCACATGGCCATGTTCCCAGTTGACACTGTCAAGACCCGTATGCAGGTCCTCGGCTCCTGCCCTATCAAATCCGTCGGCGTTCGGAGCGCACTCCGGTCTATTCTCCGCTCCGATGGCCCTTCCGGTCTCTACCGCGGCATCGCCGCTATGGGGCTCGGTGCCGGCCCCGCTCACGCCGTCTATTTCTCTGTCTATGAGTTCTGTAAGAAAGCCCTCTCTCGCGAAAACCCTAACAACCCCCTCGCTCACGCCGTCTCCGGGATCTGCGCCACGGTTATGAGCGATGCCGTGTTCACGCCGATGGATATGGTGAAGCAGAGGTTGCAGCTGAGCGGAAACGGCGGCGGCGGCACCTACCGCGGGGTGAGGGATTGCGTGGCCAGGGTTCTGAGGGAGGAGGGTTTTGGGGCCTTCTATGCTTCGTACCGGACGACGGTGGTCATGAATGCTCCGTTCACTGCTGTGCATTTCGCCACCTACGAGGCCGTAAAGAGGGGACTGTCCGAGGTTTCGCCGGAAAGTGTGAACGATGAGCGGCTGGTGGTTCACGCCACAGCTGGAGCAGCTGCAGGGGCGTTGGCGGCTGTAGTTACCACACCACTTGATGTGGTGAAGACTCAATTGCAATGCCAGGTGAGTGTTTTTTGGATCAAATATTCAGTCTTGATGATTGACAAATTGACATTGAAATCTACAGTTTTGGTTTGAGCAGGAGCTAAATCAGTGGCAAACTATTAGTGGTTTAGGTATCTTGATTTGAGATCCATGAAAGGGTTGTGACATTGAATGCCGAAAACTGTGACATTGAAAGGACAGTGAATCATTTTTATTTCTTGCTGGTGATTGCTGACTTGATTGTCGAATTTATACCACTTAGCGTAAAGATCAAATGCTTGTTTGGATTGGTCTCTATTGCATTGAAACCTCATTTTGTATAGAAGGTGGGCTAAACTAAATTGAGAGATTGTTCTAACTAGGATATCTAATTTTGGACTTGGAGAGGTTGCAAATGATCATTATGTCGTATTAAGCTATGATTATGGGACATCCAGGGAGCCTTTTCAAGGAGCTAAAACAAGATTGTTTTGATGACACTTTTCTATGTAGAAAAGTAGAAGGGGTTGCATTTTGTATTAGACCAACATCTGAGTTGTTAAATTTTATAACCCATACATAGCCATGTTTAAGGTTATGGACTTTGGTAGTTCATTTGATGTGCCAGAGTATGCAGCCTGAATAAACGATGCCTTATATTATGTTATGCCCTTGATTGAAAATACCAGGACGAACTTAAGGGTGTTGGGTGCTTGGGCCATTAGATTGGTCCAATTAGTCAGCGATTCCAGGCTTATTGGAGTATCAGGTATCTAGTGAAAATGATAATGGGCAAATGCCTGTCAATCTGTCATTAGGAATACTGCATTTATTCTTGTAATTGGCTTATCTCTTTTAGGATGAAGAAAGAGATCTTTTGGTAAAGGCTTAAAGCTTTATAGAATATTCCCGAGGGCCATCTATTCCTTCTGGCTTTGGTCCAACGCAATTATGCCCCCATTATTATCACTGAGGCATTTAGTCAATATGTGAACTTAGTGTCTCGAATGGTTATATTGGCACAGTGGCACCTTGCCAAAGTAATGGTTTGTTTACTTTATTGGAACAGTTATGGGTTATTTTTCCATCTCTTTAAACTTTGTTTCTTTCACCAAAGAATTTTTAGGATCTTGCTTGCAGGACTTTGTAAGACATTCTATTGTTTATAGATTAATGAATAGTATATTTGAAAGTTTTTGGTGCATGTTCAGGGAGTTATTGTTTTGATGAATGATTGAGTAATGCACTTGATGTGCTTGCTAGAACTTGTGATATCAGATACATCGTTTTCTTTCAGTAATCACATACTTTATGCTTGCAGGGTGTTTGCGGGTGTGACAGATTCACAAGTGGATCAATGCGGGACGTTATACAGACAATAGTGAAGAAGGATGGATATAGAGGGTTGATGAGGGGTTGGGTCCCAAGAATGCTCTTCCATGCTCCTGCTGCAGCCATCTGTTGGTCAACTTACGAAGCCGGGAAATCTTTCTTCCAGGAAATTAATGACAGCAGTAGCCAGACCAATACAACCTGATTGATCTTCTTCAGAGTAGCAATCTCTCTCTATGTCCCACGCCACATTTTTTTTACCGCATGCTACTTGCATATGACGCGGTCCAGTTTTAGTGGCAGAAATGCCCATACACAGGCTTTGTAGGAGAGTCCAAACTCTTGTGGACATTTCCCCTCCTAGAAGAAGAGTTTTCTATTGGAAAGAAAGCAGGAGTTAGATTGATTGGCGATTACATGTTGTACAATAAGCAATACCCCCACCCCCATAATTTATGGTGAAATTATCTGTCAGATGTAATTTTTTTATCTGTTGGTCCTGAACTCTTTTTGTCAAATTGAGTTTGAAGATTTTGAAAGTAGCAAGGGATTGTTTCCTACAATCCTGCACAATTGGTTCGTTTTTATCTGCCAGGGATAAGTGACACCGAGTTAAGTTTTCAGGTGTAAGTCCATTGCCGGATGCACCATCAGTGAGACTGTGAGAGACTGAGAGTGGTTACCTGTAGAGCTGCTTCTAAGTGGAAGCCTTCCACTGGAAGGGGTGAGCATTTTCCATCTCCCCTTCTGCAACGCAAACAAAATAACATATGAGGTGGAGCAGAAGTACAAAATTAGTGTAATTAGTGTGTGTGTGTGTCTGTAAAGTATGTCCGTAAAGAAAGAATTTCTTTTAAAAAAGTTCCTAACCTAATTAGGTTAAGGGTATAGGTTAATCACCCTAATTAGGAAAATTTTCCTAAAAAAAAACGCATAAATCCTAAGAAAACAATTAAAAGAATAGCTAAACAACTAGATATTCCCCACCAAAAAAAAACAAGTAGATATTGGTCTATTAGCTTGACATCATACCACCCCAACAACAAGCACCAGTGGTCTAGTGGTAGAATAGTACCCTGCCACGGTACAGACCCGGGTTCGATTCCCGACTGGTGCATTATTTTTTGGTAATTTAATTGGCAAACATTTGCTTGTTCATTATCAGATTTTCCTTTTCAGCGTATTATACATTTTCATCTCATTATTAGACTCCAACACGAGTAGCTCGAATTCGACTCGTACTCGCTCGATAAAAACTCGGTTCAAGTTCATGTTCATTCATTTTCTAAACGAGCCGAGTATGAGCACTTCATTTGCTTGTTCATTTTCAGATTTTCCTTTTCAGTGTATTATACATTTTCAGCTCATTATTAGACTTCAACACGAGTAGCTCAAATTCGACTTGTACTCGCTCGATAAAAACTTGGTTCAAGTTCATTCATTTTCTAAATGAGCCGAGTATGAGCACATTTTTAAGCTCGGCTCGTTCGAATAGCTCGAATAACTCGAATTTTGTTAAGCTACACATTGCAACTATCAAGTGATCATCACCAGCAGCTGACAGTCAGCAATTGCAGCCTCACCAGAAGACATTAGATGTGTGTTCTATAGGATCACTTCTTGTGTAACAACCAAACTCTTCCTCTATTGTCTATAAGTAGCTGGACAGAGGTTGTAACCGAATTCATTCAATGAAAAGAAACATTTCACTCTCTTCCTCCATGTTCCCGCGCTCTCTTCCCTTTCCCAATTTCTTCACTTGATGCGCTCTCTTTATCCGGCTGAGGAATCGAGTCAATTGATCAACAATTGACATGGTATCAGAGCGAGTTGAAGATTCTGAGATACGGAACATCAACGTTGGAGATTCAGAGGTCCGAAACATCAATGTCGGAGGGATTGATCCAATGGATCAACTCTACCTGCACCATTCAGACAATCCGAACTCTGTGCTATCAACTCGTCTTCTCGATGGAAGGAATTACAGTCATTGGCGTCGATCTGTGGAAGTTTCGTTAATGGCGAAGAACAAATTTGGATTCGTCACCGGAACTTGCAAGCGTCCAGCCGCCGATCCGCTTCTCCAGCAACACTGGGACAGGTGCAACTATATGGTACTCTCCTGGCTTTTACATTCCGTAAACAAAGACATGGCTGAGTCTGTAGTTTACTTTCGAACTGCTTCTCAAATTTGGAAAAATCTGAAAAGTCGATTTGGAATGGCAAATCGAACTCGTTTGTATCAAATTCAGAAAGACATAATCTCTGTTGAGCAAGGAAATCTTAGTGTTCTAGATTACTTCACCAAATTTAAGAAATCTTGGGATGAATACATGACATTTGTTGAATGTGAGTCAGGTGAATGTGGATCAACTCTTGCTATGTCGAAAATGATTCAAGATCAGCAGGTGATCTTCTTCCTGATGGGGCTTAACGAGTCTTACAGTAGTGTAAGGGGAAACATACTCATGATGACACCTCCTCCCAGCATTGATGATGCGTACCGATTCCTGATCAAGGATGAGCAACAAAGAGGTTTGAAAAAGAGTACTCCTAACACAGATGCTTCTGCTTTTGCTTCTCAGTCTAAAGGAGGCTTCAAGAAACCTTTGTTTTGTGAGCCTTGCAAGGTTTCTGGCCATGCTGTAGAGAAATGTTGGAAGGTGCACGGGTATCCAACCAATTCAGGAGGTTCTTTTTGTGATCACTGCAAAGTTGCAGGACACACCATGGATAAATGCTGGAAACTCCATGGTTATCCAACCAATTCTCAGAGTCCATGCAATAGCACCTCTCAATCTCCTGCTGGTTCTCGCCCTTTCTGCACTCATTGCAAGTCCATGGGACATGTAGTTGACAAATGCTGGAAATTACACGGATATCCTGCGGATCATCCATCAAAGAAAGTTGTTGCCACTGCTGCTTCCTCACCTTCCATCACTCAAGAGCAATACCAGCAGCTGTTGTCCCTTCTTCAACACCATGAGATCAAAGAACCCTCTGCTATGTTGGCAGGTATGAGGCCTTGTCTCTTTTCTTCATTGTTGAATTCCTCTTGGATCTTGGACAGTGGAGCAACTGACCACATGGCCCCTTACCTTAGCCTTTTCCACTCTTTTGAAACATCTACCAAACCTTCTTCCATTACCTTACCTAACAACATGAAAGCCAACATCTCTAATGTTGGTACAGTAAACATTGATCCCTACATTTCCCTAAAAAATGTCCTTCATGTGCCAGATTTTCATTTCAATCTTTTGTCAATTCACAAACTCTCGAACGACGTACAATCTAATGTGCTTTTTACTCTAAATTCGTGTATAATCTAGGGCCCTTTGATGAGGAATCCTCTGGTAATTGGGAGTGAAGATCGTTGACTGTACATTGCACACAAACCCTATGAGTTGCAAAACTTTCCTGAATTGTCCTCTCTATTACAATTTGATTTTTCCAAGTGTAACACTTTGTCTTCAAACTCTATGAGCACTGGTGACATTGCTTTTTCTGCCAATTGTAAAGCTGAATTGATACATTGCCGTATGAGGCATTTACCCTTTTCACAAATAAAATTCATAGATGATTCATTGCATATTTCTTCTCCTCCATCTATTTGTCAGATTTGTCCTCAAGCCAAGTTACACAGGCAACCATTTTTGCTGAGATCTACTAGGTCTGCAGCCCCATTTGACTTGATATATTTTGATACTTGGGGACCATACAAACACACTACTCACAATGGCTTCAAATATTTCTTGACATTAGTGGATGATTTTTCCAAGTGTACTTGGACATATCTTATGGCATCCAAAACAAACACCCTCACCATTTTGTCCAAATTTGTTTTACTAATCCAAAACCAGTTTCAAATTTCTATCAAGTCCATTAGATCTGATAATGCCACTGAATTCCTTGATCAATCCCTATCCAATTTTTTTGCTACTCATGGCATAGCCCATCAAACCAGCTGTGTTGAATCACCCCAACAAAATGGAGTTGTGGAGAGGAAACACAAACATTTATCGAAGGTAGCTAGGGCCTTAAAATTCCAATCTAAGGTGCCTATACAGTATTGGGGTGAGTGCATTTTGACAGCCACATGCCTGATTAACAGAGGCCCTTTGCCAGTTTTGTCCAACAAAAGCCCTTATGAGTTACTTTACCATAAACCACCATCATATGATCACCTCAAAGTATTTGGATGCCTCTGCTTTGTGAGTACCTTAAAAAGGGGAAGGGATAAGTTCCAACCCCGGGCTAAACCATGTGTTTTCTTGGGTTACACCTATGGCAAGTGTGCCTACACAGTGCTTTACATCAGCTCCCAAGTGGTTTCTCATACCAGAGATGTTGTCTTCTGTGAAACACATTTTCCTTTTCATTCTACTTCCTTACCTGATGTCACCCTCCCTCCTCCTGCTACAGACCTTCCTTCTCACATTTTCCTACCACTAAACACAATCCCATCCCCTACGGCTGTTTCTCCAAGCACGGATGAGTATGTTCCCTCCTCTAGTGATTCAGTTCATGGATCACCATCCCCAATTTTGCCTGATCTTGATCACATTCCTTCTCCTCAAAATTCCTCTTCATCCCCACACATTACTCCCCCTATAGCCCCACCTCTCAGGAGATCTTCAAGGAATCCCCACCCTCCTGGTCACCTTAGAGACTTTGTGTGCAATGTGTGTTCCACATCCTCAGTTCTTCATTACCCTCAAGCTCTTTTTGCATCATCTCTGCCTCCAACATCCTTCTCCCTTTTGTCCACAATCACAGCCTATGTTGAACCCACCCACCACCTATAAAGAAGTTGCTCAAGATTCCAATTGGATTTTAGCAATGAAAAAGGAGATAGATGCTTTGACTGCCAACTGCACTTGGGTTCTTGTTCCTCTTCCTGCAGGGAAAAAGGCCATTGGATGCAAATGGGTCTTCAAAGTTAAGTTGAAGGCAGATGGGAGCCTTTAGCGTCACAAGGCTCGTCTTGTTGCTAAAGGTTTTACACAAACTGAAGGACTTGATTACCACGAGACATTCTCTCCTATTGTCAAAATGGCAACCATCAGAACTGTCATTGCATTAGCTGCTGCAAACCAGTGGTCACTTCATCAAATGGATGTCAACAATGCCTTCTTACACGGGGATTTGTATGAAGAAGTCTATATGAAACCTCCAGAAGGGTTTCCTACTGCTGGCAACCTTGTGTGCTATCAAGTGATCATCACCAGCAGCTGACAATCAGCAATTGCAGCCTCACCAGAAGACATTAGATGTGTGTTGTATATGATCACTTCTTGTGTAACAACCAAACTCTTCCTCTATTGTCTATATACGTAGCTGGACAGAGGTTGTAACCGAATTCATTCATTGAAAAGAAACATTTCACTCTCTTCCTCCATGTTCCCGCGCTCTCTTCCTTTCCCCAATTTCTTCACTTGATGCGCTCTCTTTCTCCAGCTGAGGAATCGAGTCAATTGATTAACAATTGACAAATTTTATGGAATTTCTAAAATTTCTTTTAAGTTACTGTATAATGAGCAAGTAGAACTGCTTAAAGCTCGAAAAAAGCTCGGTTCGAGCTCATTCATTTCTTAAACGGGCCGAGTATGAGCACATTTTTAAGCCTGAGCTCGTTCATATCCTAAATGAACTAAATATGAGATAATGAGCTTTATAGACCTTTTTTATTGTTTTTTTAAGTTTATAGACCCCATAATAAAATCTTTAATTATATAGACCTTTTCATATATATTGTTCCATCTATACCCTTCAATACCTTTTATTTTCTTAAAAGTTAACATCTTTAATAATAAATTTGAAAAATGAGTAGAAAAAAATCTTCAAATTAAATATAATATACATTATAAGGAAAAAATAATATTTTATTATATTCAGTCCCTAATAAAATATCTAGGTACGTACATTACAATTAACATTATTAACTATTGTAACACCTACAATAACTTGTGTATTGTGATACAATATTTCACCTTTATTGTAATACAATATTACCACCGTAGAAATTCCATATTGTAATACAATGAATAATTTAGTGTAATTTTTCATGTATTACAATAAATACAATTTTTATTGTAGATGTATTGTAATTGATTATTCTAATCACATATGTAAATTTTAAAAACAAAGATAATGTGAATATATATGTTATGCTATAAATTAGTGTATTATATTTATATGAATGTAGAATTTCAAAAAAAGAATTATAATTATCTTTAACTATTTTTAAAAAATAGTTTTCAATTTTATTATTTAAGTGTATTAATTTTTTTATTAAACTAAAGCAATTAAGGGTAAACAAGTAATAACATCAACAAAAGGGTCTATATAATTAAAAGATTTATTATGGGGTCTATTAACTAAAAAAATTATGAAAAAGGGTTCTAATCCTCTAATTATCTCACTAAATATTAACAAGTAATACTCGACTCATTCGGCTCGAATAACAACCCTGGAGATATCATTTTTTTTATTAAAAAAATCAACACCGACGTAGAGGCTGTCAAAGGCGGGAATTGCAGCGCCTCCTAGACTTCGGTGTTGGTTTTTTTAAGGTTTTTTTTTTGTAATTTTTTTTAAGACAAGATTGCAAAATTTTGAAAAACAAGACATATTTGCAACTGGGTTTTTATTTTAGGGTACATATCGCCAATTCCCCTTGTTTTATGGTAACAAATTTACATGTCATTTTGTCTGCATTCATTTCTACTCGGCGAAAGTAATTTGTGATTTTAGTTAGCCTGTGAAGTGTGAACAAAAGAATAATTGGCCAAAAACGAACAATAGACAAACTGTAACAAACATTCATACTCTAAACCGATCAAATATGATACCAGTGCAAAATAAGATGCAAGTTTTGATACAACATTGTCATGAGTGCTCGAGACGCTCATGGTCTCACTATTATGAAAAGAAACTCATCTCAAACCAGCAGAATCGGAAAAGGAACAACTCACGCAGTGACATTTTCAATCTCTGCGCCTTTGTCAATTCGCTTTACAATGCCAGCAATAACCTGAAAATCACAGTCAAAGAAACGCGATTGCAAAGTTAGGAAACAGGGTCTTCTTGCCATCAATAATGTGTTTACAGTGTAAACAGTAAGCATACATACCTTTCCAGGTCCTAGTTCATAGCTCTTCTTCAGTCCTTTGTTCAACAAAGTCTTTACGGTTGTCTCCCACTGAACCGGGGAAGTTACCTAGCATTCAATGAATTGGGTTGTCATCATCATCATCATCTATGTAGAGAAAATGGAAGATAACAGTGCCTGTGCCATCTAATGTTACCTGCCGAGCCAATATCTTCTTTATGGTATCAGGATCTGAATGGGGCTGCACATCAACATTCGAAATAACAGGAATTCTGGGTCTTCTTATCTCAGTAGCAGCTAATGCAGCTTCCAATCTTGAAACAGCGGGTTCCATGAAACTAGTGTGGAAAGCTCCAGCAACAGCAAGGCGAACCTAATATAATATACGACGGTGACGTTGGAATGTTTTGCTGCTTGGTGATTGGTTTTAAGGCTACAAGTATTGAGTTAATGAAAATTACTGTCATTCGAGCCTTGAAAGATTTTGCCTTAGCTTCTAATACTTCAATTCCTTTCACACCTCCGGATACTGCATAGTTACCCTGCTCAAAAGAGAAGAGTTAGATTGAGGTAAATGTTTCGAAATGAGAATTTAGTATTCCACAACATGGGTTATAGAATCGGCTTACCGGGCACAAAAAATTTGCTATTTGAACTTTCTGGTTTTCTTCCACTTCTTCATTGGCAGCATCACACAACTTTTGGACTTTTTCTGTGTCTAGGCCAATCACACTAACCATGGCGCTCTCAGCAGCATCTGCGGCTTCCTAGAACCGTCCATGCAAAGAATTTGCTCATCAAAACTTATTGTTGTGCATGTGAAAAATGAAATTTGGCAATTACTCTTTATTGAGCATAAAAATTGACCTGCATTGCTTCACCCCTTAGTTTCACCAGCTTGAGCCCATCCTCAAAGCTTCAAAACATGGTAAATGGAAAGATGTAGATAAGGAATAGTATATTAGATGGTCTTAAAAAAATACAAAACCAAACTCAGCAGCATGATCACTTAAATCACATTTTCGATTGAGGAAAGGGTGAGAGAACACCAATGCCCGGTGATATTTCCAGTGCAGATGGTCTTTCCATAGATATAGATAAGAATCAGAACTCCGGATTTGTGATGTATCTAGACGTACCTGAAAGCTCCAGCAAATGCTAGAGCAGTGTACTCTCCCAAGCTAAGACCACATGTCACATCCACAGACTCGATTATCTGCTGACCACCTTCACGAGCTCGCAATAATTCAACTGCTGCAAGGCTAGTAACGTAGATAGCTGGCTGCACAGAGTAGATTATACAATTTTTACAAGACTGTACCAAATACCCGGTAGGACCTTGCATAAAACAATTACTCCCTCTGTCCCACAATAGTTGTCTTTGGACTATTCATGCACGCTTTTTAATGAGCTAAAAACTATATAAAATATCCATTTTTTAATTATTTTTTTAAAATAATTCTATACTTATTAGTAATATGTATGATATTATTTAAAAATATTTAATAAAATGTTGATATTTTATATAGTTTTTAGCTTCTTAAGAAAACGTGCATGGATAGTAAAAGACATCTATTGTGGGACGGAGGGAGTATATTTGAAAAATTTCCTCGTTTTCTTTCAAATGCATGTATTTATTCAATCACCCACACTCATTCGAGTCGACAATATAACCAATTCATATATCCTCTTAAAGAATCACTGAGAAGCATGATCACATTAAACAAAAGAAATCACCGCCTACAAGAAGAACAACCTCTTATAGACAACTATAATGGTGTCAACTGTCTGAATAGCTAAAAAAAAACACTATCCTAACACCACTGTGTACTATAAATGAATTATATCAAGCAACTGAGTAATAAGACACGATGTAGAACCCAAAATGTATGATAAATGATATACCTGGCTTAAAACAGTTGAGTTGAGCTTTTCCTTTGGCCCATTGTTGCAAATATCCAAAAGATCAAACCTTGACAGAAAAAGTAACAAAATCAACCATCAGCAATAGCTCAACAAATATGAAATTGGGGGATAACACTTGGATTAAGCATACCCAAGGATATCATTTGCTTTCTGGAACAATGCTGCAGCTGCTGGCACATTCTTAGCTTCAGCGCCCATACCCACAGCTTGTGCACCCTGCAACATTAAGGATAAGTCCACGACAATTTGAATCGTCCAAACCATAAATAAGTTACTGAAATGGCAAATTAAATCCAATTTCTTCTTCAAATTGCTACACTAATGGCCACTGAATCGCTGAATTCTCCAACCATTACTCATAATTGAGCAAGAAAAGGATCCAATTACCTGACCGGGAAACAGAAAAGCACAAGAAGGTTTATAATCAGCAAACAAATCATCGCTAATAACATTTTCAGATCCAACTGCTACGTTCATGAAAACCCTAGCATTGCGCAAATTCTTAGGACAAGCTCTGCGGATCCCGGTCCTGAATCCAGCGAATCTTGAACAATTCATCCCCTTGAGAGACTCCGAACAGTTAATAGAAACCTTTTTCAGTGAGATAGAAGGGGATACAATTGAGGAGCTCATTGCGGAGATTGTCGAGGAGGAGAAACAGCTACCAACTGAAGAAACTGAATAGCAGAGATCAGTGGTGGATCAGGATTGTTGTCAAGGGGGCTGAAAACTACAAAGAACGATAATAAAATTCATTTTGCGAAGATAATGCTACAAAATACAAATATGTTCAATACTAAAAGCAAGTTTAATACTAGACATAAGTTCAATAATACAAATAGATTCAATACTACAAACAAGTACACTGTGACATCATAATCTGTACACAGCTGATTAGCCTATTTAAGGCATCCTCCACCCTTGACTGATTACATATCTATCCCTCTAATTGGTGTGCACTTCATTTCACAACTTGTTGGCATCATAAGTTGTACCACTTTCTTGTACGTTGCAACAAGGAGTCCATGATAAACTGTGTGGGATAGTAATGTGGCACAATGACAGCAGTTTGTAAGCTAAACTGTGTGGGATAGTAATGTGGGATTGGACAAGCTTCCTAACACTAACAGCTCCAATAGCCCTAATCAATGTATATCCCGCCAATAAGAACCAATAAAAAGCTTCTATAGAGACATCTTCCTTCCAATTTGTAGGATTCCAGTAGCACTTCCTACAATATTGCCAACATTATTTATTAATTTGTAGCAGCACCTGGGAACAAGTCCTATCTATTTTACTAACTTGTGGGGGTCAATCCACTTGAAGAGAAGGAAAAAATTGCACACCCAATAACACCCAAGGTAGCAGCAAATCCTCCCTTGAATTCATCTCAGAGCACCTCAAAAGACAGACTATTAAGACCCAAACTTAACAAAGCAATTCCATATGCTCACTCCTCCCGGATCAAAGACTAAAATCAGTTGCTCATTAAACAACTTGCTTCCTCTATCTCTTTCAAAGGGTAGTGAAACACTTACAATTCGGAATTTATTAATTCTCAAGACCATGATTCTAATCACAATTTCTGGAAATTTATTATCAAAATCACAAATCCTAATCGAAATTTCCCCAAATTGATTCTCATCCCAACAAGGACCAAAACTAACTAACCTGTTGAAGGTCTAGATGGAAGAAGACGGGAGTGCGGACTGTCCGGGGTTCGCCGACTGCCGAGGGCTGGGTGGAGGTCGGCGGGGCGGCCGGAGGTGAAGCTTGCGGCGGCGGCCGGCTCGGGGACTCGAGCGGCTCTCTCTGTGTCGGTTTGCTTATCGCGTTCCCCGTTCGGTCTGTCTGTCAGTGTAAAATAACAGTGGCTTCTGTCTTTTGATTTATTTTCATTTATATATAGAAAAAAACAGATCCGCCACTGGCGGAGATTAGAAAGCAGCTGCTTCCTCCCTTCATCAGTTTCTGTTTGTACAAGTGGAAGAATGACAGCAAAGACTTGGCCCTTGTTCTTCGATAAATGGGCCTAAACGGCCCATTTTTTTACGGTTTTGGGCTTTTCTAAACTGCGGCCCATTTGCAACTCACTCGCTAAATTGAATAATTTCGTTTGGTTGAATGTTGGAAGTTCAATTTCTCGAAAGTTATTTCTCATTAATTTAACTACCATTTGAATTATAATTTATATAAATTAATTTTTTTTCTGAAGTTATAAATTGTAGGAAATTAAAATGAGGAAAGTTATTTTTTTTCCATAAAAAAGGGTAGAAGTGCAACTTACTCTTTTTTTTTTTTTGGTGTGTTTCATAAATAGGCATTAGATCCATTACAATATAGGCCGGGGAGGGGACTTCAAATTCGTGACAAACTTATCACTACATGTCATCCTTATTACTTAAGTTAGCAATTAAAAACTTTTGACCAAATTTTTTTAGCAATTAAAACCTAAATTTATATATTTACTACAAATTAAGCACGGATTTAACAAGTCTTGGCAATTTCAACGAACTTATACAAATTCAACCGATTTCGCCCCAAATTTCTCCCCACAAAAATCAAAACCCTAAATGTTAGAGTTAAAACTCAATAAATAAACTTGTTAAGTTGAATATAACCTTAAATCAAGTAAGAATGTTAAATATATATCAATTCATTCATGTAGAAATCAATAGAGCATTAAAATGTTAGAGTTAAAACTCAATAAATAAACTTGTTAAGTTGAATATAACCTTAAATCAAGTAAGAATGTTAAATATATATCAATTCATTCATGTAGAAATTAATAGAGCATTAAAAGCCTTCAAATCTTCAATATAATTAGCTTAAGAGGGTCCGGTCTTGGGCCATATTCTACTAGACCCATTTGCATTATTTCACTTTATTTATTAAAACAAACCCTTCATTGACATAACATGTATCTCTGTCAAGGTAGAAGATATCATTATCAAACAGATGGGTAAATCCATTACTACAAGTCTACAAGTAAGATGATGAGCTGCTGAATTACTTGACCTTCATACAAGAATGAGAACTTGAAGCTCTAAAGCGAACGACGCCCATAAAAATGAAATGAAAAAAAAATCATGTAACGAAACATCTTAACCTTTTGGAAAGGGTCATTGAATGGACATAAAAAGAGAAATAAAGAGCAAAGAAAGAAACATGCAAGAAGATCAGCTAAGGAATCTAAAATGCATATAAGCCAAACCCTAATGGGACCTCCTCCTACAATGCTAAGGATCAAAAGTCTAGAATGTAGCCTCATGGGAACTACAAACAACCAAAAAGGGTCAACTTCCATTGCCAAAACTAGGTCATTTTCGTACGACTAGAAGATGAAGATGTGAGAGATCAAGAAACGGGTAGTTAAAGTACTTGAAAGCGCTACTTTCTGTTTAACTCGTAGTCGATCTGGATCATCGAGTTTCCTCGGAAATGAGCTTCCTAGCAAAAGAATAGTACTGAAGGGTGAAATGCATGGAATTCAAGCATGCTATATAACTTTGGTGTGATGGGTCACACTCAAACAAACACTTAGGTGGCCTCATTGAGGTCTAAGGTTTCATGTTCTTGTGACTCTTGTCTTCACATGAGAAATTGAGAATCACATTTTTTTTTTTAATCTTTATTAATTATTTTTTCCTTTTTTTGGGTGTATGTGGTAGGGGTCATATATTTGCACATATTGATCTTGCAAATTAAGTTGGATTTTTTTTTTTTGTTGGGGGACATTTTGCACAAAGGTCATAAGGTGTACTTTCCTCCTTGTTTTTTGGGGTTGAAAGAAATAGGTTCACCAATAATTCAATTATGATGTTTCACTAGTAATTTTCACATGCAAAGTTTTAGCCCTTACTTTATTTTCAATTTCATGAATTGTGTAGATGAATTAGTCATTCATGCTTTAGATTATCATAATTCCTAGATGAAATGATAACAACTAAAATTTACTAACATAATGTGAATATGTGATTATATACACACACTATGGCTTATATACTAATTAAGGTTTGATCTTTCATATTTTCAATGTGAGATTCGATCTTTTGATCTCTTCTTAGTCAAAATGAAAATTAATATATAGAAATGATATATGTATCGATCACATGTGTTAAATATGCTCTAAAGTAACGGATCAGTTCACCACCTTTTTGAACACTAACGAATCATGCGTTAATTCAAAGATAACTACAATTGTTCGTGGCATACATCCTTTTTCTTTGGTATTAATTCTAAAAAAATATTTAACGAATTTCTGATCCGTTTGTGATAAATTCAAAATAAAAAAACAAACATAATTTTGAAAAAAGCCCATTTTGAATGGCTCATAGATCCCTTCTTTGCCCTAATGAATTGGGGAAAAGTAATTCCAAAAAATTACCTATGATGGATTTGGATTCAATTGTGGATCGTTAAATCAATGCGGTATATTGCAATTTCGAATATACCGTAGATTCATCATTCCGGAGTTCTTATAACACTAACAAAACCATGAAATCAATAAACTGAATGGGTAACTGAAATTGAATGGTTAATTGTGTAAAATATATGTTAAACTAAACTATTGATAAGTTAGTAATGTGTTTGGTAATTGTAGCCGAATGAGTAGTATTAAAATATAATCTTAGTTTTATTTCATTTAATTTATAACTATATAATATTAAAACAAAAAATTATAAAAAGCTATTTATATTGCCAAACACACCCGAGATTCGATTCATTCAAACACCAATTTTAGGATAAACACATAAGTCTATTTTTCAGTGAAGCAACTAGATATCAGTGAAAAATGAAAATTAAGGATCCGTTTGATATAAAATTTGAAAAAGTTAACGGAAAAAGGATAAATATAGTATATTTATAATTTAAGATAAATTATTAGAAATTTTAATCATTACCTCCATCTCCGAATTTTTCATATAAAATTTATTTTATTTATTTCTTTTCAATATTCCATATTAATTAGGGATAATCATGTCCCCTATAATCCTCCTATCATTACCCATCTCATCTTATTTTTCACTCAAAAATGAACATTCTTCTTCTCTTATTTAGACTCGCAAAACTTTCCTACAATACATTTTCCCTTGTAAAATTTATTTTTATTTCATTTATCTTATATAACCTTATATAATTGGGTGTTTTTGGCAACCAATACATTTTGAAGATCTAATTACCTAACTAGCACCCAAACAAAATTATTTAGTTAACCTAGCACCCTTTCCAAATGGGCTATTAAGGTCAACGGTCAACATGACGTTGACCGTTGACCGGCTCATTCAGATTTATTTTAAAAAAAAAAAAAAAAAACCTATGATGCCACTTTTTTATAACCAATTGATGCCACTTTTTTTATGCCATTTTTCATAGTGCTTTGATGCCAAATTTATAATTATATTTTTTTCTTTAATGTGATGCCACTTTTTAAAGTAGCGTTTTTGATGTTATGTGATGCCACTTTTTTCAAAATTTGATGACACTTTTTTATGTCAATGTTTTGATGATATGTTTTTTTACCATGATGCCATATTTTTTCAAAGTGGTATTTTGATGACATTTTTTTCTTTTAATGTGATGCAAGTTTTTCAAATTAGTGTTTTGATACCATTTTCCTAATGTAATTATTTTATCTCACTTTTTTTAATCAAATCGTTTGATGCCATATTTTTTTTCAAGGTACTGATTTCGTGGTGCCATATTTTTTCAAGGTAATGTTTAGATGACATTTTTTTATTTAATGTGATGCAACTTTTTCAAAGCAGTGTTTTGATGCCATTTTTCTAATGTAATTATTTGATGATATTTTTTTAATCAAATCGTTTGATTTTATAATAAAATGGATTGATGACGCTTTTTTAATGCCACTTTTTTCAAATCTTGCTGATATTTTTTTGTTTACTGTGATGCCACATTGACCATTGATGCCATTTTTTTTACCGTTGACTACTGATGACACTTTTTTGATATCAATTTTTTGATGATATTTTTTTTTTTCGTGATGCCATATTTTTCCAATGTAATGTTTTCGTGATGCCATATTTTTTCAAGGTAACGTTTTGATGACAATTTTTTCTTTAATGTAATGCAACTTTTTCAATGTAATGCAATATTTTTTCTTTAATGTAATGCAATTTTTTCTTTAATGTAATGCAACTTTTTCATATTTATGGGTTAATTTTTGTAATTTTACAAAAATTGCTATTTTGGGTTAATTTTTGTAATTTTGTAAAAACTGCTTCTTCAACCTCTGATTTGCTCCTCGACAGCTCCTGCGCAGGCCGCCGCTCCTGGAACCCTCGCTCCGGCCGATCGACCTCGCTCGCTCCGAACGGTCCACCGCTTGTTCCCTCCCTCGCTCCCCCGCTCGCCCGTCGCCGCCTCCTTCCCTCGCTCAGATCTGGACTCGCTCGCACCGCCTCGCTCGTCCTCGGCTCGGATCCGGCGCCTCCACACCAGATCCGGCGCTCCCTCACCAGATCCGCCCTCCTTGGCCACCAATTCCGGCCATCCCGAGCCCAAATTCTCGCCGATCCGACACCCAGCCCCCACCGACGAAGCCTCGCAAACTCTCTCCCGTCCTTGCACCGGCCCCGAAGCTTCGTCGAAAATTAGCAACGCCGAGTAACTGACGGGTTAAAGAATCCCTGAATTCACTGAGATCCTCCTTAACCCCTCGAGATTGACCTTCATCTTCCTCCTCCGGCCGGTACTCTCGGATTTGTCGGTCAGAAAACGAAGATTTGTGGTATAAATCGTGATTGCTGCCAATCTCGTGAGGAGAAACATCATGATTTCGTTGGGGATTATGTTCTTCATCGTCGTTGATGTCGAGAGAATTGGTGAGGGAATTGAGATTCAAGGCAGGATTCCTCACCGTGGTTGGACGAATTAGCTTGAGAGAGAGAGATGAGTGTTAGGGTCCTAATTTTTTTGAATAAGGTGTTATAAAGGCCAATTTATTTTCTTAGGGTACTAAGAACCTAATTGAATTAGCAAAAGGGGATATTCCAACCAATTTTCTCTATATAATTTGGGCCAGGAATTGAATGAGGATGTGTTGGAGGGGATGCCGGATCCGGTAATGGCGTTGTGTGTTATAAAAAGGGGGCCGGGGACAATTTGGATACCGATTCGATATCGGGTAAGTAAGTAATTAAGTAGGACCATTTCTTTGCTCGTATTTATAACTTTTATTAAATATAATTTATCATTTTCAGTCGTTATCAATAAATGTTATTTAATTCAATTATCTACCACTGTACGATCAAGAATAATTAGATTGAGATGTTGTTAACACTACAATAATTTCCTTGTATTAAATCTCCCCATCTAAATTGTGAGATTGTATTGCTTTTTGTAACGTAGCTTTACTCAAGTTTCGGTGAAATTATGGTGTGTTTGGATTCCAAATGCATTACGTTTATAATACAAAATGATAAAGTGGTGTTTGGTTAACAAAAAAAATTTAAAGCGTTTAAATTATGATATTTTTTGATTCCACGATATATTAATTAAAATGCAATTATTTTATCTCAATTTATGTGATTATTTGGTGAAATTACGGTTTTACCTCGATTTTTACGAGTTTTTTTTTTTACAATCAAACGGACACATAAAACGAGGTAAAATAATTGCATTATAATAAAAATGCAATAGAATCCAAACACACCCTTAGGCTTCTTAACATATGCTTATAGAAATAGAACAGTATCTTTCAACTAGAGATAAGAGTTTTATTTTGACATATCATACATACCTCAATCCTACCATCAAAAATAAAAAATTACGGAGGTGTGAAAGATTGAAGACACTTTGTGTTAGCCAATTTAAAGTAAAGTTAATAAACCAAATTGCTTAGATTAATACTTGTACTCGAATTTGATCAGAGAGCTTCGAAATTAGAAGATCATATTATTATTACTGGGTGGTGGATCAGCAGAGGCGGAGCTGGGGGTCTGGAGGGTCATGTGCCCCCTCTCTCATTTGACTAACTACCTAGGCGTATTCTCCTCGTCGATAGCTTCGTTTTGATATATAATATGCCTTAATTCGACATCTGAGTAAAAAGTTATGAATGTTTAAAATTTAAAGGTATATTAATCACTTTAATTTTGTTTTAATAGATTATAATACTTTTATATTTTACTTAAATTAACATTCACATACTATAATTCATCTTGAGAGCTTCGAAATTAGAGGTTATACTAATCATTTCGACAATTAGACAAGAAGTTACGCAAGTTTAAAAAATTTATATCGATTTGGTTATACATTATTATATGTTATGAGTGTAACAAGTTATACTTTATGTTAACCAGAGTTGTTATTCGAGGCAAACAAGTCTAGTATTGTTTGATTATATTTAGCTCATTTAGAAACAAGTCCAGTTCGAGTCAAACCTATATTTGAACTTGAGCTCATTTTTTTATTTTTTTTATTTTTTAATTAAGTAAGAATTCGAGTTCAGACAAGCATCAAACTCGTGAGGCCGACAAGTCGGTAGACGGCAGACTGTCAAACATACAACAAATATATAAAAAGGTGCAAAAGCCCAGGCTATACAACAAAAAAAGATGAAAAATAGCAAATCTAAAGTCAGTAGATCGGGGACGTAGACTACGGACGAAGCCAAGCACCATCGTGAAATGATACCGTTGGTCGGCGATACATCAGGCATCCCTGTGTGTAGTAAAGACGAGCTTCCAAGGAATCTTTCTGTACACAGAGTTGCCCCGTACACAACACCACAATCCCAGCTAATCCCGACTCCGACTGCTAGAACCCCAACAAAGCCAAAGACTGCCACGTCACACCAAGCGAAGTCGAAAATAGCCCGAACAGAACGCACCCGGAAATTTATTACTAGTTTAATATAATTGTTTACTCAAGCCCTAGCGGGATTTAGGAAATAAAGAAGTTTTCTCAACCCCAAACGGAGAATAGGATAACCAAACAGGGATAAGATTAAACCCTTTCGGAAATTTATTCAAACCCTTTCGGAATTTTTTATCAAGCCCTTGCGGAATTTAATAAATTAGTTTTTATATATATAAGGAATAAACGGGCATTTATACAAATAATAAGTCAACATTTGAATTATATAATTATTATTTGATTTTGATTTTTAGAGGGTTAATTTGGGCCCAAGAATACCTTAGGACCCAAGGATCCAAAATCCATGTGCTATTCTTTTACTAGGGCTCAAGGAGTCAAGGACCCACGGCTCTTGCAAGGCAGAGGACAATCCGCCATTAGAACACCAGTACGGAGCCACGAACAGCAACGATGCCACCACCAAGTGCCGATGGCGGTGAGAAACGGGAAGGCATGCACTACCCTCCACCACCGAAGAGAAGGGAGCATGGGCACCGGCGGAGAGGTTGTGATGTGTGGATAATTGTCTCACATCGAAAAACACGGAACTCCGAGCCTTGCATATAAGTCAGTGGGTCACTCCTTCTATAGCCAATTGGTTTTAGTATGGAACCCCGCTGGTCTTGTGTGCTCAGCTCGGGTGTGCATATGCGCTCGGCCGTGTGGACCCCCCACGGTTATATGGTCCGCCGGAATTTATCAGTACAATGGCACGGGAACCACAAGGAGTGTCAAACTCATGGTTTGAAATTAGGGGTGTTAAAGCCCGAATCCAGATCCGGAAATTGAAGAAAACGGGACTTGAAACACGGATCTACAAAAGTCATTTCTCAATTTGGTTTTTGGTCGAAATTCGAACAAGAACCGACGACCGAGGGAGCGACGGCGGAACTCGAACGAAGAGGAGTTGGTGGCGGAGAGAGCGGAGCAGGAGAAAACGACTCAGCGCATAGCCCCTAGAACCACCCACAACGACAGTAAACACACCAAAACCGCACAACCAAGGAACAAAACTCCACCAGAAAACGGCGAAGCCTGGACCAGGAGGCGGCGGGGCTCGGGATCAGAGATGAGGGTCAACCAATTGCAGAGGACGAAAACGCCCATGAAATTGGACGATGGTGACGCCGGATTCCCGAGAGAAACCGAAAACAGGCCAAGAAAATTGGTGAGGGAGAGTTTATGGCTCCAATCGAACGAAAAACGCCCATTAAAGGGGTGATTTGGGGCTGCTAGCAGCTCCCGAAGGGAGGTTTTTTAATCCCCTTGAAATTGAGCTCATACTCGACTTGTTTAGTAGATGAATGAGCACATCTGAGTTTTTTTTCCAAATATTATGCAACTTTACTTGCTCATGACGTAGTAACTTAAAAGAAAAAGGGAAATTTCGCGTGATGCCCACGAACTTTTACAAATTCCGCGTGGTATACAAAGTTTTGAAAAATTCTGCGTGGTGCCCACGAATTTTTGTAAAAGTCCACATGGTGCCCACGAGGTTTTTCAAAAGTTTATGTGATAACAATAATGGGTTTTAATATTGAAAATTGAGATTAAAAATTATATTATTGTACGTTATAATTTGAAAAACACTACAATATTGGGTATTGGTTTGAATCGTTTTTAAAACTAGTTTTTTTTTATATAAATTTTCTTAGAGATAAACTAACCAATTTTTTTTCTCAAAAATCTTACGTCTTTAATTTTTATTTGTTTTCAATATTTAGTTTTTATTTATAAGGAAGTGAGGGAAAAAAATATTAAGAACTATGTAGTAATATTAGTCATTTACAATGAACCAATATTAATAGAAAATTTGAAAATTACAAGAAGATATACATGTACACTTTTCCATATTAAACCAATTTTCATACGAGATAATTTTTAATACACAATTAAAAGTTTCACATTTTATTTGAGTATTAAAAATAGAAAAATAGTATGGCACCACGTTCTTAAATGCCCAATTTTAATTTTTATAAAATTTGATAAGTAAATAATTAGCTCTAAAATACGATTTATAAAATTAAATTGTTTATATTAAGTTTATACAAAAAAAATGAATTTTGGAAATTTATGATGTCACACCACGTTATTAAAGTCTTCAACCACATTTACTTTGTCAAAATTTGGTTAGTTTATCTCTAAAAAAAATTCCTTATAAGAAAATTTATATAAAAATAAATATTGAAAACAAAATATTGAAAACTTCCTTATAAGAAAATTTATACAAAAATAGGTTAGTTTATCTCTAAGAAAATTTTGGGAATTTATAATGTCACACCATGTTCTTAAATGCTCATTTTCTTATAAATAAAAACTAAATATTGAAAACAAATAAAAATTGAAGACGTAAGATTTTTGAGGAAAAAAAAATTGGTTAGTTTATCTCTAAGAAAATTTATATATATAAAAACTAGTTTTAAAAAAGATTACCCAATATATAGAGTGTTTTTTTCAAATTATAATGTACAATAATATAATTTTTAATCTCAATTTTTAATATTAAAACCCATTATTGTTATCACATAAACTTTTGAAAAACCTCGTGGGCACCATGTGGACTTTTACAATACTTCGTGGGCACCACGCGGAATTTTTCAAAACTTTGTATACCACACGAAATTTGTAAAAGCTCGTGGGCACCACGCGGAATTTCCTAAAGAAAAATTATAAATTTTACAAAGTTCGTGCTATTTCAGTTTCAATTGAGTCGAGACGAGCTTTGAATCGAGCACAAAAATGTGCTCATGATTAACTCATTTTACAAAGGAAATGACGAATCTTACATAGAATGTCTAATTTCCAAATCCAACGACAGCCGAACTGAGAATCGTTGGCATGGTTAGGACAGAGCTTTGCCGTCGAACTGGTAGAGAACCAACCGTTCTTACTCGACCCCCAGAATAGCCGATCAAGGAAATTATTTTTGGGTAAATGAATTTCTTTAATTCTAGCAATAATATACGTGTTCAGCATTCCGCTTAGTTCTGTATATAGTTTGGGAATATCCCACTTCTTTTCAGAAGTAATGAAACGGTCAACCGTCCAGCCCAATTTAGCCGCATCAAGCGTGAGAAGGGCTTGCTTTACTAGAGAAGTACCAAATACCCAGTTATCTTCCCATAAGTTAACCGAGTAACCGTTCCCGATTGACCAATTAAGACCCTGACTTGAAATCGGGTCTGATAGCCATAAGTTTGGACCATTGTCAGGAAGTGTCGTCTCTTTTGACATACTTCATAATAGGTTCGTCTTTTAAATATTTACCCGTGATGACTCTTACCCAGATGTTATCCGGTTCAGCGATGATTTTTCATAACAGTTTCATCTTTAGAGCGATATTCACCGTTTTAGCTTTGTGGATCCCTAGACCGTCCGAGAGCGTATCCGTAGAGATTTTGTCCCAACTGATGAGTGGAGTGTATCCTTCCTGTTTGTTCCAAAAGAATTGTCTGTATATTATGTCTAGCTCGTCAAGGATCGACGACGGCAGCATAAAGGTTTGCATAATGAATAAAGGCTGAGCACTTAGATTAGCCTTGATAAGGACTTTTCGGCCCTCAGCCGATAGTGAGGACATTTTCCACTTTGACAACTGTTGTTTTGTTTTAATAATAGTTTTCGTAAATGTTTCTCAGTTCACTCTTGGGCAGCCCAGGTACTTTTCTAAGTTATTTGCTTAAGGAATTCCCAGCGTTGTTGTCACAATATGCACGATTATAGTAGACGTTTTGGGTGAAACTTGAAAGCTAGATTTATGCAGATTGACTTTTAATCCGAATATCGCGCAAAAACGTTGAATAATATTAGATAGATTAGTACAAGTCAATTAGTTTGCTTTACCAAACAGTATGATGTCGTCTGCAAACGCAAGGAAAGGGATCTTAACCCCTCTTCAACCGATAGTAAAACTAACGTCCTTTGTAACTGATGAGTTGCGTTGAAGAGTTCTGACTAAAACCTCTAATGGTGCATATGTATTGACCCTTCAAATGGAAGATGGAACTTGGAATATAGCAAAGAATGACTTGTTTAAACTGTCGACAAAATAGTTATGTTGAGCGATTTAAGAACACAAATACAAGATCTTCTTAATTGCGGTGGATCTTTTTTTTTTTTTTTGCATGCATGAATGTAATTAAAAAGATGAACATATGATATGATACACCGGACGATATTTTTTATGAAAACAAAACCCCAACTACCCATTACCAACCAAAAAACTTTTTATATTCGTTTTCTCTATATATCTTGTCGATTTGATATATGTCCAATCGAATATATATTCCGGAGTTATCATTTTTCACATAATCATCATTTATATTGAAGAAGATTTGTATAACCTTTTTCACCATAATCGTCTTTTTATGTTTTGTTTCCTTTTATTCTATTTAAAAAAAAAATTAATGTTTTTTTCTCTTGTCTAATTAGTTAAAAAAAAATTCTCTTGTTTAATTTTTTTGTACAGTAAGCAATGAATTAGATGTACTACCGACATTCATGATCATCAGACATGATGATGTTCTGGAACTCACAAGAACTCAAAATAAAATTACAATTAAACTGAGATTTAGCAAGAAAATCAGCTGCACCATTCGTCTCTCTATAGCAGTGCTGGAATGTGATGATCTCAAAATCTTTGTTGAACGAACGGATTTTTTGAACTATTTGCGCGATCTCCCATGGTATGTTGTTCACCTGATTAATGGCATTGATAACAATTGCGCAATCACTTTCGACTATAGCTTTCTGTATCCCAAGCTCCACTGCCAGTCTTATACCTGTATATACTGCAAAAGTTTCTGCTAGGATGACATAACTCATCCTAACATTACATTTATGTATCCGAATAACTTGACCATAGTTATTCCTTAGAATGCACACAATCTGAGGTTGTCAACCAATTTTTACTGAAGCATCTACATTAATCTTATCAGGAGGCCTAATACGTTTTGATGATTTGGTTTTAACTTGTTCTTTACTCCATCATGAGATCTCATCAATAGTTTGAGTTAGAGCGTTGATAATACCCTTATCAGAGCTATTGTGGAAAATAATTCTATTTCTCAGTTTCCAAATAGAATGCCATAAATGGCATAAGTCTGTAAAATCTATATTAAGAGCCCTAGTATTTAGAATATTTTCAGAGACATCACTTGTTAAATTTGGAATAGCAAAACATTTATTCAATTTAACACCCAAATTTTAAATAAGGGATTTGGTAATTTGACGATTAAACAATAAATGATTTGTATCTTCTATATCAGAATTGCAATTGAAGAGAACAAGTATTAGACACTCTATTTATATATCTATTTAGACGAATTGGTAGGATATGTAAAATAATTTTCCAAATAAATTTTTTAATATTTGGAGCAATATTAAGTTTCCGGATCCAATCTGTTGAGATTTTTTTTTTGTATTCCTTGTATTAAAAAGTGAGGATATGGATTTAACAGAAAAATTCCCATTATTACTATAAATCCAAATTAACTTGTCTGGAATATCAGTTACTAGAATATGGATATTAGTAATCATATGAACAATATGAGAGGGAAATATAGTATTTAATTTATCAATATCCCAAGAGTTGTTAGTTGTAAATAAATCACACACTTTTAAATTAGGATCACGATAATTCCGAAAACTCTCTAGGTATTGTGCATTTACCCAAATGTCAGACCATACATTTATAGTTTTCCCATTACCAACTAACCATAACAATTCTTTAGAGAATATATCTCTGATATTAAGAAGTCGTCCAAATTGTTAGGAAGTTTTGAATCTTCCTCTTTCCATTAATGATTCTTTTGAGAGATATTTATCCGATATTACCTTTGATCAAATATTATCGGGATTTGCCATTATTCTCCAAAGTAATTTCATTTGCATGCCAATATTAATTTGCTCAGCTGATTTAAAGCCTTAACCCCCATCTTTTTTAGGAGTACACAAATGTTCCCGGCTGATTAAAGGATGATAATTATCAGATTGAAGTTTATTCCAAAATAAATTTTTGTTTATCTGATCAATTTTTTGTAGAACTCTTTTTGGTAGAAGAAATGATTGCATTAGATAATTTTTTTTAGATTAATTTAGGTTTGCCTGAATGAGAACCGATCTACCAGCTTGTGAGAGAGTATTAGATTTCCATTTTGGCAGTTGTTTTTTAAGGCTTATGATTACCTCATCAAACAAGACATTACAAACTCTACCACTAATCAGTGGTATACCAAGATATTTTTCCATTGTTTTAGTAACCGAAATATTTAACTGTTGAGCAAGAGACTGAACTTTACTAAAATGAATATTTTTAGATACTAGTAACGAACTTTTATTGTAATTAATAGTTAAGCCAAACATATTGGAAAAAGTACTCAAGAGATTTTTAATCGTATGAAGACTTAACTTATCAGCACGTCCAAAAATAAGCGTATCATTTTAAAAGGAGAGAAATGGAATAGGATCACCGTTATTTATAAGTCTGATTCCAACCAAGGGGTCACATTCCAATAATTCTTGTTGCAACATTCTTCCTAATAGTTCCATAACCAATACAAAAATATATGGTGCAAGAGGATCTCCTTATGGTATTCCCCTATTAGTTTGAAATGTACGATCAGACAAATTATTAACTAAAACTGAAAAACTAGTTTTAGTTAGACATGTCATAACCCAATTAATCCATTTAGAGTCAAAACCAAATTTATGTAGACTTTTATTCTATGCTCTTGAAATATAAGCTGAAATAATTTCAAATGTAAACTTTTATTCTATGCTCTTGAAATAATTTCAAATGTAAATTAACTGAAAAACCTAGAAAAGCATCAATAAGCTGAAATAATTAAAATCTGAATAATAATTTCAAATGTAAACTTTTATTCTATGCTCTTTAAATATAGGTTAGAAAACCTTTAAATTTTACTTAACAGAAAAGTCATTGAAAATAATTATTAATGTCTTTGTAACTGAAAGAAATGTCACCAGACCAATGATTATTAGGACTTGAAGAGTCGCAATAGGTGATATAAAATAAAGTAATAAATAATACTCTAGAAGGGGGGATGAATAGAGTATGATAAATTTTTGCAACCTTTCTGCAGACGAAACTTCAAGGCCTTGAAATGAATCCCAATGTTTTGAATCAGAACTCAAGGTCTTGAAATGATTCTAGAAACTTGTTTAGCAGAACCTGTACGAAAATAAAACTTATCAAAGTATAATGCGGAATAAATAAATAGATGGACACACGAATTGTTAACGAGGTTCAGCACGAACTTGGCCTACGTCCCCGCCTAGGGTTCTCCAACCCGTAGGATTCAAAAGCACTATTATTTCACTTTCTATGGATCCTAGATACAACCGAGAAGATCTTTCCTTCTTTTGAACACTCGAAGCCTCACCCGCTTCTATCTAGTCAACTCAGATCCCTTAGAGTCCTAGATACAACTTTAGAAGAACTACCCTTCTCTCAACTTGTAGCCTCACCCGCTACTTTCTAGTCAACTCAAAACACTCGTGAAATAATAGCCTAGTGAATACGTTTGAGTAGATGTATACTCTTAGTATAACACTTTAGACTTGTACAATGAAGCTTTAGAAACTCTCAATCTCTCAAAATATAAAGCAAGAACAACAATGGAGAAAGAGAGAGTCAAAGGCAGATGATTGCAATGGAGAACATTTTCATATAGATTGAATGCTCGAGTCGTCTTTTTCTTCTCTGCTTGCATCGTCCCTTTTATAGTCCGTAGGAGCTGGAGTTTTGAACGTTTTAATCCCTTATTCTTGTTTGAATTACAGCCATGAAAATCAAGAAAGAATCCCACAAAATGAGATCTTTTGATTGCGCGGAATCTTCACCATATCTTCAATTTGAATGAAAAAATTCAGCCTTTTAAAGAAGATTTTTTAACCACCAAATCTTCCATAATCTACATAGAAAACCTCAGCAACCTTTTCAAATATATGTGAAGGTTCGATAATATAAAACTAAGTAATATAGAAATACTCTAGAAGGGGGGTTGAATAGAGTATGCCGGTTTTTCGCAGATAGTCTCAAGACTTTTGAAGCTCGTGGCAAAACCCTTTGAGATTAGACTTAGTCTTTTATCTGAAAACCTGAATCACAGAGTTAAACAATTCGAACCAAGTGCGGAAATAAGGTAAAGCAGTAAGTAAAGGACGCAACGAATTGTTAATGAGGTTCGGCACAAACTTGGCCTACGTCCCCGCCTAGGGTTCTTCCACAACCCTAGGATTCAACAGGCTTTATTGATTCACAAAGCTTAGGATCCTAATAGCTCACCGAGAAGCCTCTCTCCTATACAATTGCAATCTAGTCAACTCACGTTCCCTTGGAGTCCTAGACCAATCTAGAAGAGCCCCACCTCTCTCAGCTATCTAGTACAATCCTCTTACTCTCGAGAATCAATAGCCTAGTGCCCACTTCCTGAGTTATAAATTCTCGAGTATAACACTCTCTCAGAATATATCCTATAAGCTCACTATGTATCTCTCAAAAGCTTTGAAACAAAATATAAGACTCTTAAGAACAAGCAGAGAGAACACGCTGAAGAGAGATCGTAAACTTGAGGGCTGATTGTGCAATGATCTTCGTAAATGTACGTCCCTCTCTCTCTTCTTCATCTCCTTTATATAGTGAAGATCATCGGTGCCACTTGAGGAAGGAATCTTCTCCAACGGCTATTAGAGATCATGGCAATCTTCACAATCTTCTATTTTGGGAAACTCCGAAGCCATGATCCACCAGATTTGATCTTCACGTCTTTTAGCTTAAGGAAGGAGATATCTTCGAAAACCTTGCTGTATGGTTAGTATATAATGTATATAATAATATTCGGAAACCATACATAAATAATATAAGATAATAATAACATAAAATACAGGTTTTGTGTTTCATCAACACAAAACCTGCATGGGTTAGATGAATGTTGGATCGTAATTTTAAAACGTGAAAATATCCAACCAAAAACAAAACCAAGGTCTTCCAAGACCTTTGAATCGCAATAGTTTAAAAAGTCTAACACCACAGATCATTTCCCCATTTTTGTCTTTCAACAAAGGGAGGAGCGTGGAAAAAAGTTCACCAAAATTATACTTACCAAAACAATTCAAAATTCGAAAAAAAATCCTTTCAAATCTTAAAGGCAAGAAAAGATTTATCCGATATTAAAATAATTTCCACAAATAAAATGTACTCGGATAAAAAGATTTTTCGGAAAATAAAATAGGTAACATATAAAGAAGGTTAAAATCCATTAAAACCATATTTGATCAAATATCTAATAAGATATCAACCAAATACCTGATCCATTATATGTGCTCTACTGTTCAGTTCACAACCTTTGAAATGAAGTTTAAGGATCTTGACATTGAGTAGAAGTTATCTTTCGTAAAGGGAAAGCTCCCCCTACGAAAGTGCATCCCTGTTAAGCATTCCGATCTCACGTCTAATGAAGGTGAACCTGTCCTCTGCCAAAGGCTTAGTAAAAATGTCAGCCCATTGATAATCAGTTGAAATAAAGAATATGGACACATCACCTTTTTCGACATGGTCTCTAATGAAATGATGTCTTACATCATATGTTTGGTCCTTGAATGCTGAACAAGATTCTTTGTAATGGAGATGACACTTGTATTGTCACACTTAATGGGAATGTCTTTGAGGTTGATGCCAAGATCTCGCATTTGTTGAGCTATCCCAAGGATTTGGGAGCAGCATGCTCCAGCTGCTATGTATTCAGCTTCTTATAACTTGCAAAATCATTCTCATCTAGCTTGTTTCGAAATACCCATCGTGTTCCAATGACTGATTGATGCTTTGGCCTAGGCTTCAAGGTCCATACTTTGTTCCTTTCAAATTCGTTAAGCTCACTTTGCATGGCAATGATCCAGTCTGGCTCTTGAAGTGCCTCATCTACCTTCTTTGGTTCAATAAGAGAAACAAACGCGTGAAAAGCACAAAGATCTTTAAGTTTAGAACGAGTTTGAACACTAGAAGTAGGGTCAGAAATGATATCCTTTAATGAGTGTGATGAGGAGTATTTGAATTTCCTTTTGCTAGTCTCAGCTCCTTGATTCGTCACACCGGTAGGATTGACTTGTGGTACATCTGACTCCGTGGTCCTGTTAAGTTTAGTCACAACAGTTTCTGACGTTTCAACACTGTTGGATTGGACACCAAGGGCTTTGGACGAATCTTCAACACCTTGGGCCAATTCTTCAGTGTTGAGAATCTGATCCTACATGTTCCTCTTCTCTGTGTTCTTGATAGCAGCATCATCACCATTCGCGTTCTCTGTATGGATGTTAAGATCTATATCTGCAACACTTTCACTCAAAGAACCGTCTTGTGTTTCTTGTCAACGTCGAGTTGACTAGGTGGTGTTCGGAGCCAGGGTAGGTAGTGGCAGCCACTGGTTTTGGAGGGAAATTTTTTTGGACTCCCTCTCTCTAGAATTCTAGAGAGAATAAAAAAAAGAGTATATAATTTTATTTTTGTGACTCATAGGTAGACACTTAGGGCATCCGCATTTGTGAAATCCACTTGAGTTCCTTAACTCCACTTTTTATATTTCTATCTCTTTAAAAAAACTCAATACAATTTTTCACCCAAATTCCAAAACCCTTTGAAATCCTTTTTTTTTTCTTATCGGGATCCCTCTTTTTTTCCTCTCACTCTCTCTCCGCCTGTTGACCCACCTCATCTCTTTTTCTTTCTTTCTCTCGTTTTTTTAAGTTTTCTTAGTAAGAAACCTTTCAAATCATTTATTAGGTCATTATAATATTGGGGAGGAGAATTCGAACTCACGATCTATTGGTCACTATCAAAGTCCGACTCGGATCGATGACTGGGGGTCGTGTGCACAGGCGCACATGCGCTAGTAGCCTAGCACACAAGCCGAGTGAGGTTCCATTCTAAAACCAATTGGCAATAGAAGGAGTAGTCCACAAACTCATATATTAGGCCTTGATATGTTTAACTTTCTGATGTGGAACACTTTTGGTATCATTCATATGTCTAATAGTCACTATATGTAATCTTTACCAGTTATGATAGCAAGACTTGACAATATACTGTATGATTTATTTAATGTGTTAAAAGGAAAAATTAATTTTGGTATCCAGTAAAAAGTGTTCGGGATTGCAGGTCAAGTCATCATAATTATAAACTTGACAAAATAAAAGTCTGGAGACGTAAAAATCACAAGTGATATTGGGGTGGTGAAAGGCAAAGATGCATATTTGAGCTTATGATGCAATGATTATTTGTCCACCCATCATAAATTAACTTTTAATTATGCTTTTTCCTGAATTTAACACTGAAAGGGAACGCCGTCAACCCCTAATTACGTTTTTATCCCATTAATTACTTCATTAATACTCTATTGATCCTCTGACCGACGTTTTTTTTTCCCCTCTATCAAACTAATTTTATTCAACAAACACATTTTTTATTTTTCCACTTTTTCCCCTTTCTAGATTAAAAAAAAAGCTGTCCCTTTTCAACTGTGGAAATCTTGATTTTCCCTTTTCACAGCAGTAAAAGATTGTTGGCTTTTCAACTCCAAAAATTAGCCATCAAGGCCCATCAAATTCAAAAGCTTTCTTTTTCTTCTTCCTTCTTCCTCATCCTTCTTTTTCTTTTTCTTTCAAAAAATGTTTTTATTACCTTTTCAAAAATCAGCCTTTTAGGCTTTTGGTGGTCTGAAATTTTGGCAATTTGACCAACTTTTTCTTAACGTCAAAGTACCCGTTTTAGTCCAATGCGCAGTTTAAAATAAGTCATACTCCATCCATTTTATAGAACTTTACAATGGTTTTTAATTTCGTCCGTAGTCTACATCTTCACTTTACTGATTATGGGTCCGTTTGGATTCGTCTGTGTTGGGGGTGTCTTGCCTGTAAAATGTTGTAATATGTTGTATTCTGACGGATTTCCACTAGTCAATCCATCAACCTCTTAAATATTAGGCTTGTCTGATCTCGAATCGTTTCCTTATCAAAAACAATAAAAATACTTCATCTGATTTACTCCATATAATATAATATAAGGTACTTTAGATTTTAGAGTGCATTTTATCCTTTTTCCTTTCATTTCTTGCACGTTGCTTTTTATTATGGAGTTTTGTCTGTCTTTAATTAATTTTTCATAAGTCACTGGGAAATACCTTCTCAATCTAGTCGGGAAAGGATGCATACAACTTAACCCAAATACGGACCTAGGAATTGGATGCTACAACCCACCCCAAAATCCATAATATAACTAATAGGAAATAGGAAGAAATAATACTACGTATCACACAAAATTAATTTAGTGCAGGTGGTTATTATTTGGGCTTGATAAGAATCTTTAAAAGCCCCCCCTTTCCCCCTTTTTTCCTGTACAACATATATATTTCAAATAATTAGGAGTTTATATGTCATATTTTTTCAAACAATTTATATTTCATATCAATCACTCTTTCAAAAAATAAAAAATATGTGTAATATGTGATATTAATTCTTATGTTAAAAAAAATACATGTGTTATATTTAATGATATTAATAACTATTTAAAAAAATTGTATAAGACGATCCTAGCCTACCTCAAATTTCGTTATTGGTTCCGTGTCTAGGGCTGTTACATGAGCTGAACAGCTCGGGCTCGGTTCGGGATCAACTCAAAAAAACGCTCGATTCGAGCTCGTTCACTTACCTAAACAAGCCGAGCTTGAACATGATTTTAATCTTGGTTGAAAGTTCGGCTCAGCTCGTTCGATTTAGGCTCGAATATCTCGAAATGTATGGAATTTCTAAAATTTTCCTTAAATTAATATGTTATGACCAAGTAAAACTACTTAAAGCTCGAAAAAAGCTTGGTTCGAGCTCGTTCATTTACTAAAACAAACCGAGCTTGAACAAAAAAGAATACTCGTTTAAAATTTGGGCTCGGCTCGAGCTCGTTTAACAAATGAAGCAAGTTTGAACATGTCAAACTCGACTTGTTCAGCTCGAATAACATCCTTATCCGTGCCTGACTCGACCCCCAGATCCTGCTCTCTGGGCAGGATACACTGGGATTGTTGTTTTTGTTGATGTTGTTGTAATATAAGGTACTTTAGGAATAAATATTTAATCAACAGTGGAAGATATTTTAGGTAATTGTAGGATTTTTATTTGTTAAATCACTTTCACTGTTACTTAAAATGCTTTATTTTATTTTATTTTATTTTTATAGTTTAGATCAGATGGATTACTTTTTAAAACTTTAGGAAAATATTACATTTTTTATTAAAATAAACAATATTAGATTTCATTCGGTGAGATAAATACGTATAAGATTTGATAGAACAAAAATGTGAAAAATGTTAAATAACCTTATTTAATTACATTGGTCTTTTTAACATAAAAAAAATATGTACATATACTCAACCATTTCATTTCAAACCAAACAAACTCTTAAGTTTGGAATTTGCTTGTCATCCGAAGATCAGCATTAAGAGTGTATTGCCTATACTTAAAAGAGGGAGTCAAATAAAGGGAGTCGCAGGTGATCAGAAAAGAGTAGCACGCTGGTGCAGTGGGTGCCCTATAGGCTACAGTCGTTGACCAGACCTCTGAAAAAGCCACTCGTACTTGGGGGTTTTATTTTCGGACCCATCCGTCGTCTAAAAAGCCCACTCCGACATTAACGAGTTAAATAATGCGTTTTTAGGGACGCTCCGAACCGGTTTACCCTACCTACCCCTCACCGCCCGCTGCCCGTGTTGCCGTATAACTGCAACAAAACCGGGACCAATTTCCTCTTAATCCCCTCATTTTCGTTTTCCTTTTAATCTTTTTTTTTTCAATTAGTAGTTTTTTGTTTTTAAATATATGAAGGGGATAAGAAGATTTATGAGACCGGAGATCCCACTGGTAAAATATATATTTTTAAAATTACTTTTGTTTTAACTTCAACCACTTTTCCATTTCAAAAATTTGGAGAATTATTTAATTTAGAGAATGATATAGATTCACGGAACTTTCTCTATTTTTTGTGCTACTCCTCGATTTTTGAGAATATGATTTTTTCAAAAAACTCTAAAATTCCAAAATGGAGAAAGTATTAGAGATGCTCTAAATTCCAAGTATTTTCCACTTTAGATGTGACTAGTCTTATAAATCTCATATGAGCGATGTATATATCAACCACTGGACACACGAATTAATTGAATGTTTTATTTCAACTAGGAATGTTACACTACCATTATAATCGAAATCACAACACTGTCACGTCGACGTTTTCAAAAGAGTGTTACACATCGTTAGACGGTAACAAGTCGATCCTTCAAGATTCGATGCCCAATTCGATCTATACTTTTTCCGGGATCGTAATTTGTGATCCTCTCGGCCTAATGCACACCACTAACTATTACTTGTTCCAAAAGTACCTTAATATATAACTCAATTGAAGGTGGGAAATTAAAAAAATAGTAAAAAATGATCCAGGGCGCCCATACTTTAAGATCCGTGACAGCTTGTATTTGAAAATCCGACTGGAAAACCCGATCGATCACGCCAGTGTATCACTGAAAATCGTTTACTTATGGGAAACGAAAATATATTATTAAATATAAAATGAATATATATATATATATATATTAAAATAATGAATGATATCTCCTCGTCGTCCCCTTTCCCCTTTATAAATACTGACAGTAGCCACTTCATCCCCTCGTCCATCCACTTCTATCTCTTCAACCCACTTTTTCTTCAATTCCCAGTATGGAAGACTCTGTAAAGCTCAGGAGGGATAGCGCCCCATCGATCGTTTCACGCTTCAAATTAAGGCGAAAAAACAGAGAAACATCTCGGTTCTTTGTGCGGCGCTATCTATCCTGAGTTTCATGGACTCCTCCTGCTTCCGATCACCTAGGGTTTCCACGGTAAGGCCTCTTTGTGCTTCAATTTTGGGGGTTTTGGGGGATCAGACCCCTCCGATTCCTATAAACGAGATTTTTACTAACAATTTCTTCGCTCATCACTGTAACCCTAGACATCCCAAACTCGATCAGTTGTCTAGGGTTTTCCATGCTCATACTCATTGTGTATTGTGAATTTACTTTGCTGTATTTTTTTAAACTACTGTGTGAATAGTTTATTACAGTACTACTGTGGATGTATATGTTAATGGGTTGCAGGTAGGGTGGAGGAAATGAAGCCATGGACTGATCCACTGTGAAGGAGGAGTAATCCGATGCGATTCAGTAACTGCAGATTTTGACTCTTTTCCTAGTTGCGTCCTCCCCACGGCCTTGCTTGTCTCTTTCACTTCGTTTTTATAGTAATTTACTGCTTTTGTATTTTTTTAACCCTTCATTTTACATTGGAGATTGCATTTATTAATTGATAATCACAAAGCTTTTGCATTATTTACACTTTTCTCCCAACAAAGTTATTTATTCACAAATTAACCCCAACCTTATTCGTGGTGTTACTCTAAACTTTCAAGATTACGGAAAATAGATAAATCATGTGAAGAATTACTAGAACCGGCCAAATATTGACAATTGATTTAAAAAAAGTTGATGTTTTTAATTAAGATATTTTTCCACAATTTATGCCAGAACTAATGCTATTTTCAACAGCTTTAATAATATATTTTTAGACTACTTTTGCATTATTTTATTCAACTTACATTCTTGTAATTGAATAAATTAAGTAAGCTGTATCATTTTAACATTTTGCACATTTTAAGTATATTGTATTATGGTTATTTAAAAAAAAAAAGACTTTTTTAATATCTCAAAAAATATAACTGTGAATCTACCAATGGTTGTCTATTCCTGGTTCTCCTCGACTTTCATGTTGATTGGGTTGATTGTTATCTTGATGGTTGAGGGGAGTCTTTCATTTTTTTTATTTTTTTGGTTTATTTGTTGTATCATGAGATTTAGTCTGTCTGATGTCATCGGTCTCTCGAGTTGTCAGACATGGTGATGTCTGGTGAATCGAATCGCTTTCCTTGTTATAAAAAAAACAATTTTTTTAAAAGAAACACGAAGAAATCCAAAATAACATTGTTTGTTTAACTAACTTTACAATTTACATCATAAAATGACATCGGACAGATTAGTAAAGTAAATAATTAAGGACAATAACTATGCGGTGATGACCGGTTCATAACACACCCTCAAAACGACACTAGATTCTGCGTTTTGGTGTTTACTCACTCAGGGCCCGTTTGATTGAGTACTGGGGGGGGGGGGGGAGTGGGGGCCGATTTTTCTACAGCAAAACGGCCGGGGCCAATGGGGCTGGAGAAGGACACGTGTACGGCTGGGATGGAACTTAGGGCGATGCATGGGAAGAAGAAGCTTTGGATGGAAGATACACCATAAACATGGTGGATGGATGGATGGATGAGTTGGATATGGAAGATACTGGTGTAGTTACTTTAGGACGCATATATGTCATTGCTGTATGGCGACATAGAAACCATATTTACTGTTTAATCCCCCCATTTTCTATTTCTCACTTTTCTGATTTTGTTGCTCCCCCTCTTATCTCCATAATCATTTCCCTCTTTAGTTCTTATCATCTTAACGACTGCTACTGCCTACTACTAGTAGTGCTGGTGGCGGTGGCTGTTCTTCAATAGTTTCATCTTGATCGATCAGTCGAATCATATGATCGACTCACATATTTCTTATGGAAAATTCCGATTAACGATTTATATGCAACTTAGTTAGGTTTTCTGAATTAGAAATGTTCCAACACGTACTAAGTATTTATACATATTAACTAATGTATTTTACTCCATGAATAAAATAACCGACACTCGGATCAAGTAAATCATGAGAAGCTGAAATAATCGACAATATGACTAACTGAGTTACAAACAAATAAAAAAAGAGGTCAAAATACAAAGCCACAAAGGTTCAAATCCTAATTGACTATAACAATGAAAAAACCCGACACATGAAGAAGTCGAGGAACACTCTGGAGGAAACATTAATTGAAAGGGAGTAGATGAAGATCAAATAGAGAGAGAGAGGATGTCTGTTGGGGGGAAGGAATAAAGGGAGTAATTGCAGTACTGAGAGGGTACGTGAGGATCGGAGAAGGGGGCCGGAGGAGGTGAGGCTGTGGTTGGGCATAGATGGCGCTGCAACGTAACTGCACCACCGCCCCCCCTCCCCCTCCCTCTTTAATGTCTCATTTATTCATTTCTTCAGAGGCTTAGCTAGCTACTATATAGTCTTAGCTCCCTAGAGAGTAGAAACCCTCTTTATTAAGCTATCTACCCCTCTTTTAAATTCATTTACATTTATATATTTTCTGGTTGTTAATTTCCGTTTTTGGTTTGTTTTAGGTTTAGTACTAATCAATACTGTATTTTCACTAGTATCAATTTAGATTTTAGACCATAGGCTGCTTCATATTACTATATATTCTTCGTACAATCAAAATTACAGGCAAAAGGTACTATTACTATTCTTCATTCTCTCTAACTTTATTGTATTATATGTAGTTTCTACTACCTTATACATAACTGATTATGCAGGTAGCCATTAATACGAGTTATTGATATTTTGATAAGCTTGATAGGTGTTTGGTTAAACCTAATTACCAAAAAGGATATAATTTCGAGGTAGTTTTATTGCCTCTTGTTACGTTCCAACATCAAAAATATGACAATTCAAGTGATCATAAACGATGGAACCAATAAAGATTTAATTACTACAATAAAAGGAGAATAAGAGGTTATCATCTGCACGAAATCAAAAATTAAAATTCGGATGGGTTAGATAAGTTAAATTTTTCTTATATGCTTAATTTTCATTAACAAAACCCTTAATTTAATAAATTCAATAACTTTTTTTAACTCATTTTTTATAATTTTTTACCTTTTTTTTTTTGAAAAAATGGGGCGGTTGGAGCGAGCCCTCGGTTCATGTCGGTTTGTCGGGTTTATCATTTTAGAGAAAAATTCACCAATTAGGAGGGAAAATTCTCCCTCCGCCATCCCTCAAAACTTCAATGCCAACCACACCAACAACAAATGAGCAATACTACACACCTATTTTATTTATAAAAAAGAGTGAGTTATATGAATCTCAGTCCATCTCTAAATCCGTCCTTCTGCCATGCCACCATCAACACCCATGCATGATTTCAGCGTGAAGCACGCAAAAATCATCAACTAACTGGCTCCCACAACATTTTGGCTTCAAAGCTTGCAGATGATCAGTATCTCTTTTAGTAGAAAACAACACCAAATTGGCTGCACCTCCAACCAACTTTCGATCTACAATATATACCCAAAAGATGAATTTTAGTGACCAACCAATTAACAACTCTTTCAATTGTAGCTCAGATATGATTTTTGTATGCTAAACAACTCCAAAATCTGAATTTCAATGACAGCAAATTAATTAATATATATCGATATCTCATTTTCGATTGAAATCAGTGAAAACCAGCTTCAATCACAATAGCTCAACACTACTCAACAACGTACAAAGAGGGAATGGTTCCGTTAATCGAATTCAAACATAAATCTATAAGCTCTAATTCATAAACTAGTTGGGGAAACTACCTAAAAATTGTTTGAAGTCAGCCAAAGTGATCCAAACCTCTCAAGCAAGGAACAAGTCAGTTTGCTGTTAGGTTGTCGATGTCGAGTAAAGTGTCCAGCTGTAGTCGATATCGAGGAGTGTTAAGAAGCAGTTAGAATTTGAAATTCAGTTTTTATTTGTAAGGTTGAATTAGCTCAAGTAGTGGATGTAGTGGGGTGCAGTTATGAACGGTTATTTCCTTTGCAAGTGTATTATGTTTGACACTTTCATTCAATCAATGTTAAGCAGTTCAGTTGAAAGTTTATTGCTTCCTCTCTTGGTTTCTTTGAGCAACTGTCGAAAGACAGATTGTAGTTGTTGTGTGTGTGTGATCTGCAGTGTGTGGTGGCCATTCTCCCTTCCATTTCTGACAATTCGTATCAGAGCAAAGAGTTGTGCTCTTGCCGGGTTTGAGTTTTTGGGATTGAGAGAAGTGAGAACAAACACAGGGAAACACTTTGAGTGTTCATTATTCTTAGAAAATGCAGAACAATGGTGGTAGTAATGTTGGTAACCCACAATTGCCAATATTTAAGGGAGTAAACTACCATTTCTGGAGTTTAAAGATGGCCACTTTGTTTAAGTCACAAGAGATATGGAATCTTGTGGATCAAGGGGTCGAAGATGCTGAACCACCAGAGCCAGATCAGCAACTAAGAGAGAAAAGGAAGAAGGATTCAAAGGCTTTGTTCATGATACAAAGCGCCTTGGATGATGAGATCTTTCCAAGGATTGCAGCTGCTACAACTGCTCATGAAGCCTGGGATGTGTAAAAGCAGAAGTATGTAGGAGATAGAAGAGTATTTACAGTTAAGTTGCAGACACTTAGAAAAGAGTTTGAGACTCTAGCAATGCAGGAGAAGGAGACAATTCAGGTGTTTCTTTCTCGAGTGTCTAGGATTGTGAACCACATGAGAACCTATGTAGAGACCTTAAATGATGAAGCAGTTGTGAGTAAAGTGCCGAGAAGCCTTACCAGGAAGTATGACCATGTAGTTGCAGCCATAGAAGAGTCCAAGGACCTGTCTGTGTACAGGTTTGAGGAGTTGACAAGCTCCTTACAAGCACATGAGGAGAGATTGTGCATGACCAGTGATGTTAAGGAATAAAAGGTCTTCCAAGTAAAGGATGAGAATCAGAAGGGAAAATCTGAAGGCTCATCAAGCAAGGGTGGTTCAAGAGGTGGCTTTAGAGGAAGAGGCAACTACAGAGGGAATTTCAGAGGTAGAGGTGGTAGAGGCTATGGTAGAGGTCAATCAAATGGCTCAGGAAGAGGCAATGGTACTGAGCAAGGAAGAGACCAATGGAAAGAGTCTAGCAGAGGTCAAGGAAGTGGCTCTAGATCTCATAGGAGTAACATAAAATGTTACTATTGTAAGAAGTATGGGCACAAGGAAGCCTACTGTTGGGAGAAGCAAGAAAATGAGCAAAGGGGAGCAAACTTTACGGAAAAGTCTGAGCAAGAAGATAGGTTGTTCATGGCCTTGACAACCACAACTGACACAACAAGTAGTATGTGGTATTTGGACAGTGGGTGCTCGAATCATATGTCAAGTTCAAGAAGTATGTTCAGAGGCTTAGATGAATCCAAGAAAAGTAATGTGAAGCTTGGAGATAACAAGGTGCTTCAAGTTGAGGGAAGAGGCATAATTGTGATCAGAAGTGCTCAAGGAGGTGAGAAGTGCTTGCAAGATGTTCAGTATGTTCCAAAGCTTGCTCATAATTTGCTCAGTGTGGGACAGCTTCAAGGTACTGGTTATTCTCTGTTGTTTGATGAAGATGCCTGTGTAATCAGAGAGAAAAGAACAGGTGAGGTGATTGTGAATGTGGGAATGACCAAAAATAGGATGTTTCCTTTGGACTTAGCAAAGGGTGTCAATAGAGCAATGACAGTGAAAAGTGATGCAGAGACTATGTTATGGCATATGAGATATGGCCATTTGAATTTGCAAAGTATGAGAGCTCTGATTTCAGGTGATTTAGTTCAAGGCATACCAAAGATGGGTGAGCTGGATTTCTGTGAAGGGTGTGTGTATGTCATGCAAATGAAAGGATCATTTGCAACTGGAGATGCATGGAGAGCAAGTGATTGCTTAGAGTTGTTGCATGCTGATCTCTATGGACTAATGCAAACTGAGTCTCTGGGAGGAAGCAAATACTTCTTCCTCATCACAGATGATTTTAGCCGAGCAAGTTGGGTGTACTTTCTGAAGCTCAAGTCAGAAGCAATTCAGTGCTTCAAGAAGTTCAAAGCACTGACAGAGAATCAATCAGGGAAGAGAATCAAGGCTTTGAGAACTGATAGAGGAGGTGAATTCATGTCATATGAATTTATGGATTTCTGTGAGGAGAATGACATAAGGAGAGAATTGACTGCACCATACACTCTTGAGCAAAATGGAGTGGCAGAAAGGAAAAATAGGAATGTGGTGGAGATGGCCAGGAGTATGTTGAAGGCTAGAGGTGTGCCAAACCAGTTTTGGTGTGAAGCAGTGGCTACTGCAGTGTACATACTCAACATATCTCCTACAAAAGCTGTTATGAACAAGACTCCATTTGAAGTTTGGAGAGGAAAGAAGTCGTCTGTAGGTCACCTAAGAGTATTTGGGTGTGTGGCTTATGCACTAGTGAATCTGAGATCCAAGTTAGATGACAAGGTTGAAAGGTGTATCTTTATTGGGTATGCAGCTCAATCAAAAGCCTACAAGCTTTATAATCCTTTGAGCAAGAAGACAATTGTGAGCAGAAATGTAGCTTTTAATGAGAATGCAGCTTGGGATTGGGAGAACAGAAGTAAAGATCCAATCCTTGACAAAGGGATCTCAGTGAGCAATGTTGGTGAGGAGAGTGAAGAGAATGTGAATGGTGATGAAGATGATGATCAACAAGATCAAAATGTGAACTCTCCAGCAACACCAGTGTCACCAGTCAGTTCACCAAGCAGTCACAACTCATCTCCATCCAGTTCATCAAGTAAAACTCCTCCAAGAAGGTTCAGGTCTCTAGCTGATGTGTATGCAGACTGTGGGTTTGCTTTGCTAGCTTCAGATCCAGAGAGTTATGAAGATGCAAAGTTTGAAAGCAAGTGGCAGTCTGCTATGGAAGAAGAAATGAATGCCATCCAGAGGAATGATACATGGGGATTAGTTGAGCTTCCTCAAGAAAAGAATGTTATAGGTCTGAAGTGGGTATTCAGGACTAAGGTGAATACTGATGGGAGCATACAAAAGCACAAGGCAAGGCTAGTTGCAAAGGGGTATGCTCAGCAGGAAGGAATTGATTTTGAAGAAACATTCTCACCAGTGGTGAGATTGGAGACAATAAGAGTAGTGTTGGCTCTTGCTGCACAGTGGAGTTTGAAAGTGTATCAATTAGATGTGAAGTCGGCTTTCTTGAATGGTGAGCTAGAGGAAGAAGTGTATGTTGAACAACCTAAAGGGTTTGAGAAGGAAGGTGAAGAGCACAAAGTATACAAGCTGAGAAAGGCTCTCTATGGCTTGAAACAAGCACCTAGAGCCTGGTACAGCAGGATTGATTCTTTATTTGTGAGTGAAGGCTTTGACAGAAGTGAAAATGAGCCTACTCTATATGTGAAGGGAAGAGGAAAGAAAGAATTCATAGTTGTGTGCTTGTATGTAGATGATATCATCTATTTCAGCTCATCTTAGAAGATGTTAAGATAATTCAAGAAAGCAATGATGGAAGAATTTGAGATGACAGATCTCAATGTTTTAAAGTACTTCTTAGGCTTAGAAGTGCATCAGGGAAGTGATGGGATTTTTGTGTGTCGGGAGAAGTATGCAAAGGACTTACTGAAGAAGTTCCATTTAGAAGGCTGTGATGTTGCTTACACTCCTATGAACACTCATGAGAAGCTGCAAATGAGTGATGGAACAGGGCTTGCAGATGAGAAAATGTATAGAAGTATGGTTGGAGGCTTGAACTATCTAGCACACACAAGACTTGATATTGCATACAATGTGAGTGTGATATCAAGGTTCATGCACAACCCTTCAAAGCAACAGTTTGGAGCAGCAAAGAGGATCTTGAAGTATGTAGCAGGATCTGTGAAGCAAGGAATATGGTATGGCAAAGTTGAAGAACTCAGACTTCATGGTTACACTGAAAGTGATTGGGCAGGGTGTTTCGATGGAGAAGAAGCACCTCTGGCTCTGTGTTCAGTTTTGGCTCAGGTGCAGTGACTTGGAGCTCGATCTAAGAAGCAAGAAACAGTTGCACTATCATCATCAGAAGCTGAGTATGTGGCTGCTGGAGTTGCAGCAAAGCAAGCTTTGTGGTTAAAGAAATTGATGAAGGACTTGGGGTGCAGTCAAAGGAAGGCAACTGAAGTGTGGTGTGACAATAAGTCTGCTATAGCCATGGCCAAGAATCCTGCATTTCATGCTCGTACAAAGCATATTGATGTTCAGCATCACTTCATAAGAGAGCTGGTGGAAAAAGGAGAAGTTGAATTGAGGTTCTGTGGAACTAATGATCAAAGTGCAGATTTGTTCACAAAGGCTTAAAGTGTGGCAAAGCATCAATTCTTCATGGAGAAGATTGGAATGAGAGGTGTTGAAACAAGGGGTGGTGTTTGAAGTCAGCCAAAGTGATCCAAACCTCTCAAGCAAGGAACAAGTCAGTTTGCTGTTAGGTTGTCGATGTCGAGTAAAGTGTCCAGCTGTAGTCGATATCGAGGAGTGTTAAGAAGCAGTTAGAATTTGAAATTCAGTTTTTATTTGTAAGGTTGAATTAGCTCAAGTAGTGGATGTAGTGGGGTGCAGTTATGAACGGTTATTTCCTTTCCAAGTGTATTATGTTTGACACTTTCATTCAATCAATGTTAAGCAGTTCAGTTGAAAGTTTATTGCTTCCTCTCTTGATTTCTATGAGCAATTGTCGAAAGACAGATTGTAGTTGTTGTTGTGTGTGTGATCTGCAGTGTGTGGTGGCCATTCTCCCTTCCATTTCTGACAAAAAACCCTAATTTATAAACCAGTTGGTACTGATCGATCAATCGAATGAGGGTGGTGCGGTATCTTCTGCATCGAAATTGAAGCAATTGAAAAGAGATGAAGAAAATTCATGAAAACCCTTTTTTTTTTATAAGGAAATAATTCGAGGCCGAACAGGCCCGGACCTCGAGAGGCCGACAAAGTCGGCATACGACAAGCCGTCTAAACATACAACAACGAAATAGAAAATTTAACATAAAATACATCAAAAGAGCACCCAAAGTAAACCCGGAAAAATCCAAAACCTATGCAAACTAGCGGACACAACATCGAGAGGGAAGGAAGTCGTCGCGGAGAAGTGGATAGTTGTTGTTGCAGGAGGATGGTCAAGTATGAAATAAATGTAAAATAAAGATCAGACTGACTTCCCTGTCTCAGCAAATAAATACAAGACTTCCTCCCGTTGTAGTAGAAGGTTGTCAGGATCGAATCTACGAGGAAGCACGTCAGCAATTCTTAGGTAGCAACAGATCTCACAGACAAGCAGCAGAAAGACAGAAATAAAAGCAAAAAGGACAGAAAATAGCGAAAGAAAGTAAAGAACAAAGCAAGACAACAGACGTACTCGATCTCGATAACTACCTACTCGAGATCGACTACCAACAGTGAAGACAGAAACTGCAAAATCGACAACAAAAGCAGAAACTCTACTCGACCTAGACAAGACCGTACTCGAGATCGACTAAGGCCTACTCGATCTCGACAAGCTTCTCCTCTGTATCGACTGGAAAGACAGAAAACTCAAATTGCAAATTCTCGAACCCAAAACTCAACTTTTCGACAGAAATAAATCAATATAATAAACGACTTCCAAGACCAGGGTATCAACACCACAACGATAACCATGCAAAGTGACACATAAAGGCATAAAAGATAATGCTTTCCATCAAGATAACTTTCGTTATTAACAAATAGGCATATAGAGGCTTTCGCATAAACCCTAATTGTTACTAACCCTTTTTCACATAATTAACCCAAGTTGCATTAAGATCACTTTCGCTTCAATAACACAAACAAGGATCACCTTCAACTCTCGCAAAAGAATCATGCTCATAGGGATAGAAGATGAATTGCATAAAAAGATCTGACCTTTACCGCATCACCTCACATGGCCACCGTCGGGCTCACCCCAGCCCCAGAAGTGGGTGGACTACTCACGCCTCATCGCAATCGCAGACATTGGTGTATAAAAAGAAACTTGCATTAAACTATATTCAAAGCTTTTACAATCCCGGCAATCAACTTTCGCAGAATGCCAAAACCCTAAAAACTTAAGAACTCCTAAAACTTCTCTGTGGAACTACTTCTCTAACTTGTGAATTATGATTGAATCAATTAAAAACCAGCCCCTAGGGCTTTATTTATAGTCTTCTATTCCTTGCTAATCAAGGATAGGATCTTCTATCTATATCTAAAACTTTAATGATAAATAAAAGCGATAAAGGAATTAAATCTAAAATAGGGAAAGATAAATCTAAACTAGGTAAGTCTCTTCATGTTGATAGACTTCCCTTCCATGGATAGAACTTGATAGATTTCGGCCTACTCGACTTCCTTCGGCTCCAAGTAACTCCAACTCGACTCGGACTTCTCATGGCGACGCGTTTCCAGAAGCTGGTCTACTCGATATCGACAAGGGCTCGTCGACATCGACTAGGATTCGTCGTCGACTGATCTTCTCGGGTGACTATGCTCGACAAGCTTGGATCTGGGCTCCTGGGCGTCGCCGATCTCGACTAATCTTCCTCGAGATCGAGTAGGGGTGTACTCGAAGACGGCTATCCGGTGATGTCGAGGACTCCTCCTCGGCATGGACTCGGACTAGGGCATGGTGGCTCCTCGATCTCGACAACAGGCCTACTCGAGATCAAGTAGGGTTGCTCAGCGCCTTCGTCCTCGGCTTCTCGATCAGCTTCTCTTCTTGTCGACTCCGGATGTGGCGTTTAGGCTTCGTCGATCTCGACTAGTGGTACTCGAGATCGAGTAGGGTTCCGGAGCTGGGTTGGTCTGGCTCTCGACACTGCTCCTAGTCGACAAGGCCTGTGCTCTGACATGTTCGTCTAGATCGAGTAAGGTTCACTCGAGATCGAGTAACCTGGGCTCTCAACTTGATTCGACTGGTTCCGCTGCTTCTTTGACCTTAGACTTCTGTAGTGGTTTTCCGAGCTTTTCTGACCTTCCTTAGAGTTGCTGTAAAACGTCTCGAATTCTGCGATTTAAACAGAAACTGGTGTAGACTCCATAATTTGGCAATTAAGCATAAACTACATAGATTCTGTACTATCTAACCCAAATGCATGCAATGTATGCAGAAAATGATATAAAGTTACTGTAAAACATGACAGATTCAGCTCACAACAAACACCCCATACTTAAGCTTGCTTGTCCTCAAGCAATACCTTTAACTGTCATTCAGGGGAAGAAATCAAAACTCTCAACATATTAGATTCATTCTTATATAACCCAGCAGTCAATTACCATCCTCGAAAAGGTACTAGTGTCACAAATCCATGCATGTGCAATTTAAAGAGCAACATCTACTCACAAAAGGAGGGTTATGCAAAAACATTTATAAGTGACAAAGTATTGATAATCAAGAGGACTTCAATTTAAGCTCAAATAAGGAGTAGATTTGGTAAAAGGCTAAAAGGTGGGCAGTTTCTGGCAATGTGGTGCTAATGATCCGGGGAAATGGAGTATTTCCAAACTACATTTCCACATTCCTTCTCCATAAGATTCATCACCTTTCATAATGCTTTTTTCAATAATAATGCTTTTACCTCTCTGACCTCAGCACTGCTTTCTTGCGAGTCGCAAACATGGGTGTCATGAATGGCCCCGGATACTTAGTGCCTTGGACTCCTCACAATGTGTCCCATCTCTCCAAAATATTATCTCAGAGAGCAGGGTCAATCTACCTTTATCTTCTGAGGTGATTGGATTTTCTTTCACTCATTAAATTTTTCATATATTTCAAACAATTTCCTTCCAAGCTCCAATAAATGAAAATCATCACAACACAAACACCATATGATAATCTCCATAATGTAACATCATTCTCAACATAATCCCTGGATAAGGTAAAGAATGGCAAATATTTAGGTTATGTGGAGCAATAATTGAAATAAGGCATAATATGGCTTTTGTGTAATGCATAAGCATAGGTAAGGCTAGGAATATAAACAATGAGCATTATATGGAAATATAAAGTCCTCCGTCATCTTATCATGCAACATGTCAAAAGCAACTTCAAATTTTACATCCTTCTATGGTTTTCAAGAAAAAATATGCACTTCATTATGACTTTCCTTTACTAGGCAATTTCATCCTATATCTCTAATGAATCCAATTTTGCATCGTCGAGTCCAATATAAGCTTCCATGAAATTAATCAAATTTTCAAATGGGGGTCATTTTTCTCAAACTTTTTGGAAAACATGCATATAAGCTCATAAATCAATAATGCATTCCAAAATAGCCATGTAGCAATTCAAAGAAATAATGCACATATAATGTCAAATAAAGTAAATATGCATAATGTAAGCCCTTCCCCCACCCCATACTTAAACATTATAGTGTCCTCACTGTATATAAAAACAAGGGTAGAGAAAGAAACTCACTAGACTGGTGTGCAGGGATTCTAAATTTTGAATGGAAGCACCTCCTGGGCCGAGTATGAATGTTGATATAGCTTGCCTCTATCCATGGACCTGAAAAGTGTAGAAGACATATACCCATAATAGAAAAACTAAAAGTGTTTCAAACCAAAAACAAAGTCTCAAAAGTCCTAAAAAGTCTATGTACAAACTCTAGATTTTATAGTCGCTAGGCCGACTTTTCCATTTAGCTCAAGGTGGCATTTGCAGGGCCCATGTAGCTTGGGCCTCAAATAAGACTCCATTCTTGTCCATCAGCTGTAATCCTCCAGAATGGATCTTGTTCACCACGAAAGGTCCCATCCGCTTCTTGTTGAATTTATTAGGGAACCAATGATCCTTTGATTTAGAGACATAGAGCTTGTCTCCAACTTCATACTCCTTGGGCTCATCATTGGATATCCTACATAAGCGCACATACCAAGGCAAACCTCTCCCATGTATAGATAAATCTTTAATGGAAATAGGAGAAGAAAGATCCATACCTTGGCTTACCTTTGCAGTGACGGAATTGGGGATCACAGTGTTTGGTTGATCTCGACTAGGGCTAGTCGATCTCGATGAGGTTTCAGGTCCTGGTGGTGGGCTGCTCGAGGATGCAGAAGTCGATGAAGGGGATGGCTCGTCGACCTCGAGTAGACTACTCGATCTCGAGTAGTCTTCTGCTCCTGGTGGCTGCAGCGTCGAGGAAACAGGAGCTGGTGGAGCCTGGTGGTGGTCGATCTCGACAAGCCTGGTCGAGATCGAGAAGCCTGGTTCGTCTGGTGGAGTCAGCGTCGAAGAAGGCGAAGTCGAGGAAGCCGAGTGGTGGTCGATCTCGAGTAGCGTACTCGATGTCAAGTAGCCCTCAGCTTCTGTATTGCTGCTCGATGACGCTGGTGCTGGTGGAGGCTTCTGTGTCTTGTCGAGATCGACTAGGGTCCTTGATGTCGAGGAGTCTTGGTCGATCTTGACCCCATACTTAGTTCCTGTCAAGGCATCCGAAAAATAATTAATCCATAACGACGTACCTTCATTTGTATCGATTGGATTCTCTGCATCCTCCTTTAGGATTGCCATGATCTCCTCCACCTGGGCCTCCATGTCCCTCTTTTCCAGCTCCTCAGGGGTCATATTTCTGACCTTGGGTTCCCCGCAGGTGATGTAGCCAGCTGAGATAGATTTGACCTCTTCCATTGGACCTATATGCCTTTCAGTTTTATTAAAGGAATACTCAATTACCTCATCACTGATGTTGAAGGTGAGCACTCCTTTTTTTACGCTTATGTTGGCATCCACCGTCGCCAAGAAGGGTCTCCCTCGAATAATTGGACAAGCAGGATCTTCTTGCATATCAATAACTAGGAAATCAGCAGGGACAAAGAATTTACCTACTTGTATTGGCACATTGTCCACCATGCCTGTTGGAATGACCACTGTGTTGTTGGCCATATATAGTCTAGCATCCACAGGCTCTAGGGCACCTATCTTAATCTTGGACCAAATTGTTAAAGGCACTATACTCACACTAGCTCCAAGATCACATAAAGCATTAATTTTGTATGGACCAAATCCAATGGTTATAGCAAACTTACCTGGATCTGGCCTCTTCTCCAGTATGTCCAAATGGCTGCATTCCTCTGTAATTTCAGCCATCGATCGCTTTTTGCTCAGTATCTCCTTCAGGAACTTGACATAGGATGGCATTTCATTGAGAGCTTCTGTGAAGGGGATGGTGACGTTGAGTTTCTGAAGCATCTTGATGAAGCGCTGAAATCTCTTTTCTGCCGGGTCCTTTGGAGATTTTGTGGGGAAAGGCAGCTTCTTTTTCGGATTCGGAGCCAGAACAGATGTCGGAGGTGCTGCAGTCTTCTCGATCTCGGGTTGACCGTCGTCGATGTCGAGTAGCCCCTTGTCGATCTCGACCAAATTGGGTGCAGTCGAGTTGCTGAGCAGTGCAGACGAAGGTTTCTGAAGTTTCTCCTCGAGATCGACGAGGCCCTCCTCGAGATCGACTACAGTGTTGTCTATGTCGACTTGCTGTTCTTCATTGTTCTGCTGCTTTCCGACCTCTGGCTCTTGCAGTTGATGGCCGCTTCTGAGTTTTACAGCAGCGATGTGTCCAGTCTTTCCCTTAGGATTTGGTTCTGAAGATCCAGGGAGCGCACCTGACTGTCTGGGGATTCTTGCTGCTAGCTGACCAATCTGTGTATCAACTGATTTTCTCCATATATCAATTTCCCCAAGCCTAGAGTTGACACCTTGCATCTGAGTATAGACGGAGTTGAAGGAATGCCTAGTTTCTGAGTGATTCCTCCGTATGTCTGTATATCATCCTTTTTCTGGTCCCTTTCCGGATGTCCTGGAGCTCTGTAGGGCGGGGGGTTCCTAGGGACACCTTGGTTCCATTGTGGTTGCTGAAACCTTTGGTCCCCCATGTAGCGATTGGAACCCCCTGCGTAAGCTACCTCCTCGTGGTGTTCTGCCATCCTGACTTGCTCTGTGTGTGGGCACTCAGGAGTGGTGTGCCGTTGCGATCCGCATTCAATGCAAGGCTGGTTGACAGAAAGATACTTCACTTGCTTAAGGAGCTTCTTGTTCTGATCTCTGTAGTACTGTTCCCTTACATCCGGATCAATTTCCTTAGGAGGCTCATAGAGGGGCATGGATGGTGCTGGCATGGCGTATGGGTTCTCTTCATAAGTTGCAGTAGACCCATACTTGTTGTCGTAGTTGGTGAGCTTCTCTAGCACACCCCATGCGTCACTTGGCGGCATTGTCAGATACTCATAGCGAGTATAATGGTTGATTCTGTCCTTAGTGACTTGATCAAGAGAGTTGAAGAAGATCTCTTGAATGACGTAGGGTGGCTGTCCATGAGTAGGGCAAGATCGCAAAAGTTCCTTGTAGCGCTCCCATGCCTTTGCCAGCGGTTCCCCTTGCTTCTGTTTGAAGGCGGTGATTTTCTGGCGGAGATGTGCTGTTTTGGCGGGTGGGAAGAATTTGTTCAGAAACTCTTGCTCTACTTGGGCCCATGTTGTTAGTGATCTTGGTTTCAGCCCTTCAACCCACTTCAGTGCAGGTCCAGCCAGTGACCAGCGAAAAGACTTCATCTTGACATATTCCAAAGTTGTACTTTCACGAAGAGTACGGCACATGTCAGAAAAGTTCGTAATATGTTCAAGAGGACACTCATTAAATCTACCAAAAAAAGGCATTATTTTTAAGCTCTATAAGAAATTGAGTGCGAATTTCAAAAGAGTTTTCAGGGATAAGAATCGCTGATTCAGGCACGACGAGGGTTGAATGCATATAATCCTCAGCAGTAGTTGGATATTGGGCAAGCTCAGCTTCTGCTTGCCTTGCGCGCTCAGCTTTTTGTTCCCTCGCTGCCCTTTCATTGGCTATAGTGGTATCCTTTGCGGCTAGCTCCCTTGTAAGCCTGGCAATCAGCTGTTCTTGTGTTTCAGCGGCCGCCATGATCCTTTTGAGTTTAGAGTGGATGTGTAGGTAACGCTCTGGTTCGTCTAAGCTGTCAAACTCGGGTGGTAGACCAGAACGGCGCATACACCTGAAAAGTAACTCAAAGTAGACGTGAGATTCAACTACCTAAGGCGCGAATGATAGCTTCCCCGGCAACGGCGCCAATTTGTTGTTGCAGGAGGATGGTCAAGTATGAAATAAATGTAAAATAAAGATCAGACTGACTTCCCTGTCTCAGCAAATAAATACAAGACTTCCTCCCGTTGTAGTAGAAGGTTGTCAGGATCGAATCCACGAGGAAGCACGTCAACAATTCTTAGGTAGCAACAGATCTCACAGACAAGCAGCAGAAAGACAGAAATAAAAGCAGAAAAGACAGAAAATAGCGAAAGAAAGTAAAGAACAAAGCAAGACAACAGACGTACTCGATCTCGATAACTACCTACTCGAGATCGACTACCAACAGTGAAGACAGAAACTGCAAAATCGACAACAAAAGCAGAAACTCTACTCGACCTAGACAAGACCGTACTCGAGATCGACTAAGGCCTACTCGATCTCGACAAGCTTCTCCTCTGTATCGATTGGAAAGACAGAAAACTCAAATTGCAAATTCTCGAACCCAAAACTCAACTTTTCGACAGAAATAAATCAATATAATAAACGACTTCCAAGACCAGGGTATCAACACCACAACGATAACCATGCAAAGTGACACATAAAGGCATAAAAGATAATGCTTTCCATCAAGATAACTTTCGTTATTAACAAATAGGCATATAGAGGCTTTCGCATAAACCCTAATTGTTACTAACCCTTTTTCACATAATTAACCCAAGTTGCATTAAGATCACTTTCGCTTCAATAACACAAACAAGGATCACCTTCAACTCTCGCAAAAGAATCATGCTCATAGGGATAGAAGATGAATTGCATAAAAAGATCTGACCTTTACCGCATCACCTCACATGGCCACCGTCGGGCTCACCCCAGCCCCAGAAGTGGGTGGACTACTCACGCCTCATCGCAATCGCAGACATTGATGTATAAAAAGAAACTTGCATTAAACTATATTCAAAGCTTTTACAATCCCGGCAATCAACTTTCGCAGAATGCCAAAACCCTAAAAACTTAAGAACTCCTAAAACTTCTCTGTGGAACTACTTCTCTAACTTGTGAATTATGATTGAATCAATTAAAAACCAGCCCCTAGGGCTTTATTTATAGCCTTCTATTCCTTGCTAATCAAGGATAGAATCTTCTATCTATATCTAAAATTATATCTAAAACTTTAATGATAAATAAAAGCGATAAAGAAATTAAATCTAAAATAGGGAAAGATAAATCTAAACTAGGTAAGTCTCTTCATGTTGATAGACTTCCCTTCCATGGATAGAACTTGATAGATTTCGGCCTACTCGACTTCCTTCGGCTCCAAGTAACTCCAACTCGACTCGGACTGCTCATGGCGACGCGTTTCCAGAAGCTGGTCTACTCGATATCGACAAGGGCTCGTCGACATCGACTAGGATTCGTCGTCGACTGATCTTCTCGGGTGACTATGCTCGACAAGCTCGGATCTGGGCTCCTGGGCGTCGTCGATCTCGACTAATCTTCCTCGAGATCGAGTAGGGGTGTACTTGAAGACGGCTATCCGGTGATGTCGAGGACTCCTCCTCGGCATGGACTCGGACTAGGGCATGGTGGCTCCTCGATCTCGACAACAGGCCTACTCGAGATCAAGTAGGGTTGCTCAGCGCCTTCGTCCTCGGCTTCTCGATCAACTTCTCTTCTTGTTGACTCCGGGTGTGGCGTTTAGGCTTCGTCGATCTCGACTAGTGGTACTCGAGATCGAGTAGGGTTCTGGAGCTTGGTTGGTCTGGCTCTCGACACTGCTCCTAGTCGACAAGGCCTGTGCTCTGACATGTTCGTCTAGATCGAGTAAGGTTCACTCGAGATCGAGTAACCTGGGCTCTCAACTTGATTCGACTGGTTTCGCTGCTTCTTTGACCTTGGACTTCTGTAGTGGTTTTCTGAGCTTTTCTGACCTTCCTTAGAGTTGCTGTAAAACGTCTCAAATTCTGCGATTTAAACAGAAACTGGTGTAGACTCCATAATTTGGCAATTAAGCATAAACTACATAGATTCCGTACTATCTAACCCAAATGCATGCAATGTATGCAGAAAACGATATAAAGTTACTGTAAAACATGACAGATTCAGCTCACAACAATAGCGAGTGCATGGGACAACTCTAGCTGACACGATGTCTTGCCGCCGGAAAGACGGAAAGCAGAAATCCTCGTAAGGCAAAGGCGAAACCTGGGGAAGTGTGGATCACACGACGTTCCCCCCACCTGGATGAGGGATCTTCGGAGACCACAAACACCACCAACATGATCACGTCGATCAACCGGGGCCGCAGAACTGCTCCTCAACCGAAACTAACCACGAACCAACATACGGACATCAAACCATACGAGCAAATGAAGCACAGCCGCAAGGAGGACAAAGAGTGCGGGAAGAATCCGAATTTATTTACTTATAGCTTGGCTATAATATTTAATAAATTTCTATTTTAAAATTATTTTAAACCTTATTCCGATGGGCCAACCTTGGGCCCAAAGCAAGAGGCCTTGGGGCCCAAGGAAACACAACCCTAGCCCAAGAAGGGCAAATCGGGCAACAGGAGCGCCGAGGGCTTGGAATCCAAGGCAGCCAGCAGGAAGCCAACAACACCAGGGGATAGGAAAACCGGCGTCGCAACCGTCGAGCACACCAAGAGCGAGCAAGGTGGCGAAGCGGTAAGGGAACGGACCCCGTCAGTGACGACCGGAAGATACGAAGCCCCACAGGGTAAATCTGAGACCACGACAGCGACCGGAGGGAGAACCAGGGCCGCGGAATGGAAGCCGAAAAGCCGAGGCGGCGCCGAAGGGGCCGGATCCACAACTCCCAGAGGGAGCGAAAGGACACCGAGGAGGGTGAGGTAAGTGCGAACGGGGGGAAGGCACCTGGAGAAACCGATGGGGGAAAGCCAAGCACCACAGAAGGCGGCGCCTGCACAGGCCGGAAATCAAAGGGGTTCCGAGGAACCTGCTCAGACGAAGAGAGGAAGAGGGCGACTGAGAAACAGCCGGACAACAGCCATGGAAAAAGCCCCAAATTGATTAGGGATTTCAGAGGATAATTTCGCCCCAGAAAAACGAGCGAAGCGAGATGTAGAGCGAGGGAGAACCAGGCAAGACGAGGTCGCCCGATTCACCGCCACCGGGGGTTGCAACGCCGAGAAACGGCACCGACGTATGTGAGAGAGACCGACGGTGAAGGAGGGGGAAAGCCCGAAACCTTGGACCAACGGGGATGATTTTTAGCCTCCGAAGAGGGATTATAGGCCTCCGAAGAGGGGGTAATTGGCCTCCGAAGAGGGATTGTAGGCCTCCGAAGAGGGGGTGTTTGGCCTCCGAAGAGGAGTTATTTGGCCTCCGAGGAGGTTGTCGGCGGTGAACCCTTGAAAGGGGGAAGTTGGTTTTCCGACGAGCCCAAAAAATCAGAGCTTTCATGAAAACCCTATTTGCTAGTTCAAACGGGTAAAAAAAAAACATATTCATAGTGTTTTTTTTTAAAAGGAAATGATTCGACGAACTGGACAGGCCCGGTGGGCCGATAGGTCGAAAAGAACCGAAACAGACAAACTGATATGAAAAGGACCGAAAAATACAGGACAAATTAACAGAAACAAATACACCGCGAAAAAACTAGAAAGTGATCGAAAACTGATACTAGCAAAGACGAACGATGTAATATTCATACTTTAAACAACTATTTTATATGTTACAATCTTTTATTTTGAAAAAAAAAATCGTCTTTTACAAAATTATAAAAAATATATTTTGTGAAAAACCATCTTTTTAATTTTTAATATTTTTAAAACATGAATTTTTAAGATAAAAGGTTATAAATATATAAATATAGTTGTTTAGAATATGAATATAATTTTTATATTTTTAGAGATAAATATTGAAGACTAAATTAATTAATTTTGTAATGCAGCAAAGCCACCAAGTGTTTACATAAAGTGACCTAGAGGCTAGGATATATGGTGATTGTATAACATATAATACACCTAACAATATATATAATACAGTATATAAGATATTCACTTAAATTATTTTTCAAAAGTTGACAACCAACAACATATATTCGCTTAAACATAATTTAAATTAAGAGCACCCACATTGGTAGTTTTTAGTGGGTTTTTAAAGGCAAGAAAATATTATAAAGGTTAAAAACCCAAATTTGAGTTGCTTGGGTAGCAACTACACTAAAAACCCAAGAAACCCAAATTGAATACACTAAAAAAACTCAAGAAACTCAAATTGAAGAGAGAGATGGAGAGAAGGAGAGAGAGAGTGTGAGAATTGATGGGATAAAAGAGAAGGTGGGACCGCATGCTATTATTTATAAGTGTAGAAATAACAAATGAGGGATTGAGGGTTTTATGGATGTGGGTAAAAAAATAAGTTAGATTTTTTAAGGAGAGAGAATGTGATAAAAGAGATTAAGGCTGTGTTTGGTAACCGTAGCTGATTGAGTAGCTGAAGCTGAACGAGTAGCTGAATGGGTAGCTGATGCTGAATGATTTACTGTGTAAAATATGTTAAATTAAGCTAGTACTCATGTTTGGTAACCTTAGCTGAATGGATAGTTGATAAACGAGGAGAATTGTGTATATAAAAGGAAAAGCTCTGAAAAGCTGGGGTGGGTAGCTAGTGGAAATTCAATTCCAAAACTCTAATTAACTAATAATGTTAGCTTTATTTAATTTAAAATTATATAATATTAAAACAAAAAGTTTCAAAACGCTACTTGTTTTGCCAAACACATCCTAAGAAACCCGCACTAATGCGGATGCTCTAATAATAAAGAGAGTTCTACTCAAAAGGTAAAAGAACGTAAATGTAAGAACCTATTTAAAAGCACACCTAAGATTGTTTTTTGCGGCTCTAATTTGGTGGTGAAACATCTATCAGCTTTGTTATTTGGAATCAGTTAGTGGTGGTGAGGTTTTGGTATATGATGTTATGTGTGGTTCGGTTTCTGATTTGCTTGCGGAGGCTATTGATCTCGAGTAAGACAGGGTCCAGACTTCTAGTTGAGGGGATAACTTGATCTTCATCAATGTAGTGTGGGGTCAGTACTCGTGGGAGATTAAGTTGGTCGAGCCGGAAATAATCTCAGGATAGTATCCGGACGTTTCCAATTCAACTTTTGGAATTTTTTTTCAAAATATTCACAGAAAAATAAAATTTTACGAAAAAATTCGCACTTTGAAAATATTTACAAAAATATTCAAAATTTGCAAAGAGATCTGAGAAACGCGGTCTGAGACCGCGTTTCATTTAAACTAATATGCATTTGCATATTAGTTTAGATCATTTTCAAGCATATTTATCAGATTTTATGCTTTATTTATTTTATTTTGCATTTTTGGAGTCTACACCTGGATGTTATGTGTTTCAGGCATTTTGAGGCCAATAATGAAGAAATTCAAGGTTTAATATGGAGCAGCGAGCAATTTGGATTGGACCGAGGAGCTAATTGCGAAAGTTGTGGAATTTTGGGCAGAGATAAATCTATAACTGGGTGTTGGGTCAGTTTTTAATTATTTATGTTTGTGGGTCAAAATGGTAATTTGATAAAAACAAATATATATACTCCTGAACGATTGCTAGGGGAGGAAGTTGGGGAGTTCGGACTAGCGCCGTACAGTGCTTCGGCCGAGGGTTTTAGTTTAGCTTTTCGTTATTTCTTTTCGGTATTCCACTCTGGATCGAGGACGAAGATTTCGGTTTGCACATTATTCTAGACTTTGATCTATTTCTGTCTATAATTTATTTCATCGTTTATTATAATATGTTTGGTTGATTTCTCCGTTCTAGGGTTTGGGTGATCCCGATGATTATTTGGTAGCATTAGTATTGATATTCGTTTGTCTGAGAATTTGTTAGATTCAATCCTAATATGCTTAATCTAATTGATTTCATGATTGATTGGAGTCCTGTTAGAATTTGAGACCGAAAGGAGATAAGACTAATAGGACAATTAGGTAAGGGTTTGAGGCCGAAAGGCGATAACTTACTATCGGAATCTTAGGATTGAACCTGGAATTTTATTATTGTGAAAGCTTTATAGAATTTCTTGTGGATTAATAGCTATCGTAGAAACTCTAGGTAGAGATTGTATTTGATTGAGCGCGAAAGCGGATATTGATGCAATTGAGATCTAGGTTCTAAGAGCTTAAAGGGTTTGAATTGGTTGCTTGAGACCGAAAGGAGATGGTTAACCAATTTAGGCACAATTACTATGAGACCGAAAGGAGATTAGTAAGTACCTTAGATAGCTATCTTCAACAAACTCAGACAATGTGGCACGGATATCGTTATTAATCTACTAAATAATTATTGTGGTGATCCTTTATCCTAGATTTGTCTCGTTCTATTGTGTTTGAATACCACCTTTTGTATAGTTATTTAGTTTTAGTTGGTTACTTTCTCCATCCGTATTAATATTTCTTCCTTGGTTTCTTGGCTTAGTTTAATCAGTTTGAAATTACGATCGATACCACACAGTCCCTGTGATTCGACACTCGATATACTACAACTGAACCCCATACACTTGTGGGTGTAGGTTTTTAGCCTATCAGAGGGACGAAGCAGGAGTGCTTTGGCTCACCCAAGGATGGAGTGCATTCACCAGATCCAGGAATGTCCATGTGGGAGGGGCCGTCATATTCAAGTATCTGGGCGACTCACGTTTCAAAGCCACCTATGTGCCTTCGGGAGAAAACATCTCGGAAGGTGAAAGTAGTGATGACACTCCCTAAGGAAGGAGTGCTTCTTACTAAATGTTTAGGTTGTCAAGAAAAAGGAAGCTTGTATAAATAAGAATATTGAATGGAAAATGTTAGACACTCGGGCGGCGAGGTTTCCAAATCCTTTTTGTCACCTAAAAAGATACGGAAGGAACTACTATTAATAAACACAGCAAACTGAGTTCCCTGACGCGGACCATCCGCGAAACCTGGGGCAAAAACCAATTCAAAAAACCGCGGACCAAGTTTTCCCATCACCGACCTTCCGCAAAAAACAAAACATACATAATCCGAAAAAGAGACGCATAACAAAGTACCAAGGGTTGTTTGAAACAAAGAACCACCCGAGATGGTGGGAACGAATGTCTACAATCCATCACCAGAGAAATCCACATGGTCGTCATCCACCAAACCCCAATCTTCCCGATCCTCGCTGGGGGAGAACGGCTGAAGAGGAACTCCTGGGTTTTCCGCAGATTTCTTCACGCTCTGATGTATCCCAGCCTTCATCCCTATGTAAAAGCAATTCCGGTACCGGCCTTGGATGAATTCTTGCCCAGCCTCTTCGTTCAGCCACTCGGGAACCGCGCTTCTCATGAACTCCAAACCAGTCGGAGTTTTCAACCAGTCGTCCACTAACTTAGTACGTTTGTGCGGAACGTCCAACCAAGACAGAATGATATCGCCGTCCGTACGAGACTGATATCATTCCAACTCAATCGTATGACGATTGGCCTCCACGACCGCCTTACTCCTCGCCTCGTTAGCCGCAAGCATCTGTTCCTCAAACTCCTTTTTCTGGGCCTCAAATCCCTGCTTCTGAGCCTCAAACTCCTTCTTCTGGGCCTCGGAGTCAGTTTGCAGGATAACCATTGCCTGTTGAGAAAACTCAAGTTGAGCGCGCAGCGTCTCCACGTCCTCCGCTAGCTTGCCACTTTTCGCTTTCTCAGCGGATATAATCTCATCTTTTTCCTTCACCCGTGAACGTAGAGATTCAACCTCTTTCCTCGGTGTCTCAGCCTCTGAGAGTTTCCCTTCCAACTGCTCCAGTCTCCCTTCAAGTTCATGAGCATGCTGGCCCAAGCGGAGATATCTGCCCCAGCCGCTATGAGTAAAAACATGACCCTAGCCACAGAAAGCATTATGAGAATCGAGAACACATTTAAAAATCAAAGGGATAAGAGGTATAATACACAATTTACTTACCCAGTTGCACCAGCGCTCTTGTTCTAATGTGAATTGCTCGTCAGTAAGATGGTCCAGATACCGTAACTCCGCTTTCCCTAGTTCGGGGGGAAAGGCCAACTGTTCGAGAGTTTCAGAGTGGAAGCCGGGCATCTGGTACGCGGGCCGACCATTGGCATCTACCTGAAAAACTGGTACATCCGAGCTCACACCTTCCCACGCTGGGTATGAACGCGCTTTCTTCTTCTTCGGTAGCGGTTTGGAAGTTCCCGCGTCACCAGGAGAGATAACTCGACGCTCTGCAGAAGAAACGGGAGGTAGGGCCTTGACCTCAGCGACCGGGGAAGAATCAATTAGTATGATGGAAGGCTCAGGTTCCGTCGGAGCAACCGGAGGAGAGGAAGTCGCAACAACAGTCTTTTCTTTCACCACCGCCTTTCCTTTAGTTTTCGGGGCTGAAATTTTGGGGCGTTTCAGAGCTCTCGTCACGTCAGTTGGAATTTTCCTCTTGGAAGAAGAAGGGGGGGCCGAAGACATTTTAGCCGCGTCCACCATGGTTTTTAGCTCCGCAGCACCTAGAAAAAACCACACAAATCGAAGACGATTAAAATCCGAATCAAGAAACTACTATGGATAAAACAAAAGCAAGGGCACCCCCCGAATTGAGCTACAACCTATGCGCGGATGAGGAAGACTTAAGCCAGCCATCTCCAGCCGCAGGGGGGAAACCATGTCTTTCCATGACGGTTTCGTCTCCACGGCAAACTTCTGCTCGATCTCCTTAAGGTCAGAAACAACTTTCTTTTTCATCCGCGTATACAAACGCGGCTCAGTATGAAAATTCAAAATCCGACGCGAAGGATCTCTGACCAGAAACCATTTATGTCGCCATTCCGGCTTGCTGGTATTCCGATCCACAATAGGGACGCTGAGCTTAGCCTGATAAAGGCTTTTATGGATGCCCCCATGACCCAAGGTAAGCATATTGCTCAAAAGTCCGAGAGAAGGTTGGACCCCGATCTCCAGGCATAGCATCACAAATGAAGTCAAGAAAAGCCAGCTATTCGGTACCAGTTGGGCAGGGCTCAAGCCACAGGCTTTCGGATAACGTTTAAACAGATTAGGGAAAGGGAGCCGAAATCCTTGTACCAAGCTCTCGATATACACCACCAAACAACCGGGGTAGGCATCCAGACTTCCTCCCCCCCCCCCCCCCCGGCCGGCAGACACAGCACAACCCCCTCTAGCCAGGGAAAGACGCGAGCGATTACGTTCAAATCCTCCACGGTTGTGAATGTCCCCCCATCGCGGCTCTGAGCGTTCGGGGGGGGCTATAGGAATCACACGCTGAGGAGAAACTACGGGTATTGGGCCTGCGACGGAAGGCTGAAAATCTCCCCTGAAGGAACAAGTCACTAGCACATTCTCGTTGTACAGAACCGGACGAAAATCCCCCAACACAGACGACGAACGGCGTTCTTTTGGCATAAAGACCGGGCCAGAGGGCAAACCAGTACGAGAATCCTACTCTTTGTAAGAGTGCTGAGACTCCGGCGACTCTAGTATCGAGTCAGATCCCGATGATGAGGCCCCAACGCCCGACCGCGAGGACACGGAGTCGACCGGGGAGGAATCTTCATCGCGTTCGCGGCTCGGGGAAGCGTAAAAAGAAGGATCCTCAAGATCTTTGGGTTGCCTGAAAGTAACACTCTCGGGAACCTCAATTTCACCCATCAAGAGTTTTCCCCCTGGGCGTCGGGAAGATGTGGGCTTAACCAAAGCCTGCACACTCCCCGAACTACTTGGAGAAGTTGACATGATGAGGATAGCGGAGCCAGTTAAGAGAGAAGTAGTGAAGGAGAAAGAGGCCTAAGGACCAGTCGCGGCCAATATAAACCCAGACGATTTCTCGCGCACCAACCACGGCCCGAGAGAAGAAAAGGGGGAGAAAAAAAAACTAGAATAAAAACAAAAACTAAGGCGCGGAAAGAAAAGAAAATAAAAATCAAGATTTACCTCGAAGATGTCCAAGTAGAAGGGCTGTAAAAAAACGGAGAACGGTAAAAATAAAAGAGGAATCAGAACCCCTATTTATAGGCACCATGATCCAAGACGTTTCACCTCCTTTCTCAAGACACGTGTCGAAAGCATGGTCCCCATCAATCAAACTAATGGGCCAAAAATTACCGGCCCATAAAAACCCATTTGGGCCCTGAGAAGCCCAACGTTCCTATCTTCCTTATCTTTTTGCCCTGAAAGAATTACCCACTACGAAGGAGGTTTTCGAACCGCGGTAAAACCTATCCGGTTCCCCCACGACCCGAGGAGCTGTGATGACGCCCGAAAGATAACGGAATTAAAGAAACAGTTAAAGAGGGTTTAAAAGGTTAATGAAAATAAACTCTAAAAGACAAACATAACGGCCTTCTGTCCGCGGACGAAGAACACTTGCACAAATAGGACAGGTGGCGCACAGATGGGACAGATGGCACAAAAATGGGACAGATGGCGTTCATGCCCCCCAACCAAGTGCATTTCTTTCCCTGGACACCTGGCAATACGACATCGACAAGTGGCCGAAAGAGGGGAACATCTCCCTTGCTCGACAGACGAGGAAATGTACTATAAAAGGCATAAATAAAGCCAGAACAAATGACTTTTTGGGAAAAACAAGAGAGGAGACGATAGTCCCAGAGAGGGTTGGGAGAGAAACAGCCACGCCGAGGTTCCCATCCTGACTCATCTCGGTATCACCTGTCCGCGGACGCCCATAGAGAGGAGAACAACATAATCAACTTGGGACAGGTAGTCAGACGTCAGGATAAGGGGTTGGGAAGCATGTGGAATCTTTTCACCCTCAACTTCTACTGTATTATACGAGCGTATCTCCTTTACCATTGGGTCATTTGATGAACCCGGATAAGTAGAGATGCGAGTCTTCTCGAAAGACTCGGCGGCTCCGATCGTGGGACCCCTATAATTCGTGGGGATCCCAGGTAACGGGTAAGACCGTCCTCATTTCCTTTAGGGTAAGCGGCTCAGGTGAAGGTCTCTTTCCCCCTGTTCTGTCATCCCTTCCGGATGGTTGACTGGGGGAAGGGGCTTCAGGTAAGTCCGTATTACCCATTTTTCTATAAAAGGAAATCCATGGCATACCCCCCCATGAGGACGTGGGGGAGGGGGGGGGGGGGGCACACATTTTTTCTTGAACGGTTTCGTCACCTCCGGACTCGAAATCGGACATCCGGCCAAGCCATCGACTACCCGAAATCAGCACTCCGACCTCCTCTTTCTCCTCTTCGCACCAGCAACCTCTGGCCTCCGACCTCCTACCGACTTCAAATCGGACCTCCGGCCTTCTTCCTAAGCTATCGACTGCCCGAAATCGAGACTCCGGCCTCCTCTCTACTCCTTCCCATCAAGGACATCCGGCCTCCGACCTCCCCCCTACTCGAAATTGGGCCTCCGCCCTTCTCCCAAAGTCATTGACTGCTCGGAATCAGACCTCGAGCCTCCCTGCTCGAAATCCAGCCTCTCTCCTCCTTCCCAATAGCGGAGAGGAAGGTGGGGCGCCATGGATGAGGGAAAGGTGAAAGAAGAGGGACTTGGATGGAGGTTGTGGAGCGGAGAAGGAGCAGAAGTATGGATGAGGGAAGGCCGTGCACCATCGACGAAGCGGAGAATTACAGAGCAGCGGCCAGGGTTTACAAATGAAACGCGGAACGAAGCCGCGTTTCATTCCATTTTTTTTAAATATATTTTTTAATTTAGAAATATAATTAAATCATAATAAATGCGGTTTGAAACCGCGTTTTACTTAAAATTAATTATAAAACGCGGTTTGAAACCACGTTTCTTTCGGGTTTTTTTCCACCCAGATTTCACATCTTATGAATGAAACGCGGTCTCAGACCGCGTTTCTCTGATTTCTTTGCAAATTTTGAATATTTTTATAAATATTTTCAAAGTGCGAATTTTTTCGTAAAATTTTATTTTTCTGTGAATATTTTGAAAAAATATTCCAAATCTTGGATATAATCGCTCTTTGTTTACCAAAATCAAGTGAAATTAATTAAGTTGGTAATTATGTAACTATGTTGGATTAGATCCTTCTTAATTCTCTAACAGAAAATATTACTCTCTCCGTATCGCAAAACTTGTAATTTTGCCTTTTGACACGTTTTTTAAGAAGCTAAAAACTCTATAAAATATTAATTTTGTAATAATGTTTTTTAATAATTTCATAGATAATCGTATTAAGTATGAATTTTTTTTTAAAATTAATAAAATTATTGATATTTTATATAGTTTTTACCGTTTTTAAAAAAATGCTAAAAGCAAAACAACATGTTTTACGAGTCGGAGAGAGTGTGATAGACAGGGTCAAGACAGGGTCAGGACAGAATGTACTGGTCACCAGATAAAAAAGGATGGTTTACAACGTCAAGTGCATATAAACTTAACACAAAATCAACTGAGTTCAACAATAACAACAACGCATGGATATGGAACCTGAACGTTCCTCCCAAAATTAAAAATTTCATGTGGAAGGTCTTCCAGAATGGTCTCCCAACTGCGGTTCGTCTTGCGAAAAGAGGAATTGCAATACCTCCCTACTGCGCGTTGTGTAACAACCATGAAGAAGATGCAACCCATCTTCTGTTCGAGTGCAGATTCTCGACATGCTGTTCAATCCTATCTCCCCAAATTATGAGTCAGATAAAAAATGATATAAAGGTGTCAAGAAAGGTAGAGGAAATAATAAATAAATTAGGGAACCAACTAGACAAACGAAGACGAGAAAAAGTAGTTTTTCACTGGTGGACTATCTGGATGGTGCGCAACAAACTCATCTTCCAACAACAAAAACCACCAAATGAATGGGGGTTTGCAAAACTTGTAGACTCTTACTTCAACGAATGGGTGAAAGCGGAAGAACACGAAGGGGAAACTGACAGGAGAAAGCTGAGAGTTGCAGAATACGACCAAACCAGAGGACATAACAGAAAGACAACCAAGTGGAAAAAACCGCCTAACGGAAAAGTAAAACTCAATTTCGACGGATCCACGTCAGGCAATAGGCAATGCTCGATAGGATACATTATACGTGACAACTCTGGAGGGGTAATTGCGATGGATAATGACATGGTTGGACAACAAACACCCCTAATGACAGAAGCACTAGCGCTTAGAAAAGGTGTACTCAAAGCCTGGGAAGTAAAGATACCTAAAATTGTCATCGAAGGAGATTCATTGATTATAATTAGACATTTCCAGTCCACAAATACTTGTCCATGGGAAATCGAACTAATCATGGCAGACATAAGTACACTCCTAACGGGATTTCACGAAATTTCGTTTTCCCACGTTCTTCGTACCAGCAATTGTGCGGAAGATAAGGTTGCACACCTTGCCCAGATTGCACCATATCCCCAGCTACATAATGACCCAGGTCTTCTCGACCTCATCCGAAAGGATGCCGTCAGATAGCTTTTCTGCATCCGAATTCTTACTCAATCAAAAAAAAAAAAAATGTTTACCTTCACAAAAATAAAAATATTCAACGCATAGGCATAGTAAACAATTTATTAAAGTTTGATTTTATTTTATTTATTTAAAAAAAAAATCCCAAATATATCATGTTTTTGTTGGAGAGTTACAGCAAGCAAGCAGAGATGCAAGGAAACGGCACTTTTAACGCACAACCATTGTTCGTCTTCAACCTCCCAACACGGATCAGTCTCAAAACCATCTGCACACACCACACCTTCTTCTTCTCATACATCTCCAGTTCTCTCCCCATTTCCCCAAATCATCGAAACACTAATGCAGCAATCGCCCCACCAACATGGACATCATTTGCCGGCCTGCACTACTCGACCAGCCCTTCGGCGTCTTCCGTCGCTTCGGGACTCTCGATTTCTCCTTCTCCTCCGTCTTGCTTGAGCTCTCCATTCTCCTTGTCGTCACCCACCTCTTCCGCGCCCTCCTGCGGCCTCTCCACCAGCCCAAGGTCATCTCAGATATCATCGTATGTATCTCTTCTTCTTTTTTTCTTTAAGGCATTTCATCGAACACCTTATCTGCGCGGAATTGCGTGACAATGCCCTCTTTATCTCATGAAATTGTTGTTCGATTTGCTTTTGAATGTGTAATTGAAAGGCCGGGGTTTTCATCGGGCCTTCCTTTCTAGCCACGAGCACGAAATTTGCGACCTATGTCCTACCAGACACAAATCTATACGTGACCCGGAATTTGGGGGTTATTGGATTCGTGTACTTCGTCTTCATCTCCGGCGTGAAGATGGATCTGGGTGTGATTATAAAGTCTGGGAGGAAGCAGTGGATCATGGCTCTGGCTGGTGTAGGGATTCCTTTCGTTATAGACACAGCTTTTGCATTCAGCCTCCGAAACTACATGGACAAGGAAATGGCGAAATTCGGGACCTTTGGTGGGATTATTACTATGTGTGTCAACACTTCTTTCCCTGTAATCTACTCTATCCTGGAAGACCTCAACCTTCTCAGCTCCGAGCTTGGGCGCCTGGCCTTATCAATTGTTGTGATCGGTGATGTGTTTGGCGTCATTGTGGTCAATGCATTCGAAGCCTCCAAGCAAGCGGAGACCGGAATTATGAATGCTGTCTACTACTTATCTACAGGGTCCCTGCTGTGTGTCTTGGTCGTTTGTGTTCTCCCCAAGTATATGTCCAGGATCAATGATAACATCCCAGAGGGGAAGCCAGTGAATTCAGATCTTGTGACCGGGCTCCTTTTAGCGGCGTCTACGATCGGTTTCTTGACGGATTTCATCGGGGCCGCCGTTGCCAACGGCCCCATGTGGCTGGGGCTGGCCATACCGGATGGCCCTCCACTTGGATCGTCGATTGTGGAGAAGTCTGAGGTGGTTATCACTCAGATTCTACTCCCGTTCTCGTTCGCCTCCATCGGATTGCTCACCGATGTGTACACTTTGGGCATTTGCTGGTCTTGTTTGGGTCCAATGTTTGCCATTACTATGGTGGGTTACATCACCAAGTTCGTTTCGGTTCTGATTGCTGCTCGGTACTTTGACATGCCAATGAGGGAGGGGCTTACACTTTCCCTCATGTTGAGCTTGAGAGGGCAAATGGAGTTCTTGTTTTATCTTCACTGGTTGGATTGGAGGGTAATTCTTACTTTCTCTTATCTTAATCTCCATTGCTATAGTCAGTCTGTAGACTGCGTATGCTCTTTTATTATGTAGTGATGCAATTAGTCCATTTCCCCCTCAATGATAGCAAGTTTGTTACCTTCATCACGAAAGCCTTTAAGCTAACATTAATCCTCACCAATCCTAGATCACAGCAGTTGTGATAAGTTGAAATTTCACATTTGTGCACTTTTTAGCTTATGCCAGAAAGGAGGAATTTGCAAGTTACTTTCAATTTTGCTGTTCCAAATCTGACCTCAACCATACACCAATTCTAGGTTTACAGAGTTGTTATTGTTTCTTATTCTCATGCTATGTTAACAAGTTACTCGGCTGTTTCATCAGATGATAAATATAAATCACTTCACCTTGATGGTTCTGGTAACAATCGTGACTACAAGCATATGCACACCCTTGATCAGTTATCTGTATGACCCCACGAGGCCATACATGACTAACAAGAGGAGAACGATACAACACAACCAACCAAACACAGATCTCCGAGTTTTGGCCTGCATTTACGACCATGATTGTCTAACCAGCTTGTTCAGCCTGTTGGATGTCTCAAACGCGTCGCCCAGCAACCCCTTTTTGATCTTAGCTCTCCACCTTATTGAGCTCAAAGGCAGAGCAGCCCCTGTATTCATAGACCATTCGGAACAAGATGAGTACTGGGACACCACTGATGAGTCCATACACAGTGCTTTGAACGCCTTTGAGGAAGCCCGGTCTGAGTACATGCGTATACATTTTTTTACTTCCATAGCAGCCCAGAGAACAATGTATCAGGTACTCCAAGCTCATCTCTCTCCCTTACAGTTTGAAATTTCAAGTTGTATCGTGCTAATGTTATTTATTCCCGGAAAAATTTGGCCACTAGAAATGAGCTTATACATGAAAGAGCATCCAGCAAATTTTAGTTTTGAGTTAAATGCATATACTGATATTATCTCAAAATGAAAAAACATTCGTTTTGTTTCCTTTGAAGTTTAAACTTGCTATAAGAATCAATCTGATACTGTATTAGTTTTTGAGTTAAAACAGATGTTTGAAAGCACATTGTTCTAGTTTGCACTTTTCAAAATCATGCTAAGTTATAATAAAGTTGTAATAATTTTGAAGTGATTATTTGATGATGTTAGAAAAATAAAAGCAGTTGCAAACTTAAAAATGTTAACTCACTTATACCAAACGGAATTTCGTTTTCTTCATCCTGTAATATGAATGGTTGTTGGTATCATACATGGTGTGATTGAACAGGATATATGTGAGATAGGACTGAGACAAAAGGCATCCTTTATAATCCTACCCTTCCATAAGAAATCCATGGTCGCCCTCATCGGTCCAGGCACTGTCCGACCAGGCATCCAGTCCATAAACTCCAACTGCCTCCTCCACGCGCCCTGCTCGGTTGGGATCCTGGTTTGCAAAGGTTCCATACAACCCAGCGTTGCAGCTCCCAACACTGACAACAGCAGGGAGCCAAAGCAGTTTGCTGTGCTCTTCCTAGGTGGGCCCGATGCTCGGGAGGCGCTTACCTACGCAGACCGCATGGTGGCCGACCCTGCCATCTACCTGACTGTGGTTAGGTTCCTGCCGTCTACCTATGAAGGTAGCGACGAGTTGGAGAAGAAGCTGGATGATGGGGTGGTCACATGTTTCTGGGTGAAGAATGAGGGGAATGAGAGGGTTATATACAGGGAGGTTGTGGTGAATAACGGGGATGATACCATCACTGCCATACAGGCAATGAACGAGGACGATGGGTACGACCTGTGGATCGTCGGGAGGAAGTATGGGGTCAATCCGCTGTTGCTCGAAGGGTTGGCAGACTTGAGTGAGAATCCGGAGCTGGGGGTAATGGGGAGTTTCTTATCCTCCAAGGACTTCAGCACCAAGGCATCGGTTCTGGTGGTGCAGCAGCAGATTTTGCGAGATCAGAGAACCCGCACGATATAGGTCTCTAGCTTGAGGTTTTTGTAGTTGTTTGTAGTTAGTCATCATTTTCCTGTAGAGTATAATTGTTGTGTACATAGGCCTTTCATTAGTTTTCGACATCGGTTTTGAGAAGAAAAAAAACATGTTGCTTCATCATGTATGAACAATGTACACAACAGACTTGGATTACAGGAATAAATCACACTGACTTGAACTTGACCACTGCTGAATCTACAAATGATCTTTGATCTACTGAATGCATTTTTTGATTTGAGAAAAGAGTATAATCTGAGATTGCTTCACCAACTGGCTTTACTGTGAATGTCTTGCAGGATTTAGCACTGAGGCAGATCTGCTGGTGGAGGCTCAATGGCTTGATTCTCTCCGACTCCGCTCTCGACTAAGAAGGCCATTGCAAGACCCCAAGTGATGTGGACATCCAGATGACAGTGCATCAGCCAGATCCCTGTGTGCAAAAAGGTACATAAAATGGTGAACAGATGCTTGATTTTTGGATGTATGTGTAGTTTCATGATGACAGATATGTGGTTTACCTGGATTATCAGCCACGAAACGGATGGCGACCCATCCACCTGGCGGTGTCCCGATGGTGTTACGGAGAGGCGGGTCAATGAGATTGAAGTTAGCCGGATCCCTCCTTGGATCAAAGTTCCCGAATCCTCGACCAACAACGTAAAACTGGTAGCCATGGAGGTGCATTGGGTGCTCCTCGATCCTAAAGATACTCGTGCCTTGTAAGACGAGTTGTACAGATGATCCATACTTCAATCTAAAGAGCTTAGTCCCTGGGGCCGGTTGCCATAGCCCTCGGCTCACGTTGCCAGTGTAATCGAATGGTAAAGGCGGGATAGCTGGGAAGTCTGTTGTGAAGACACCATTGGCATTACCTTGGTAGTAGGCTTGCAGTAGAGAGTTCCTTCTCGGAAACACGAAAGATACATTGTTCATGCTGGCGGTGAACCTTGTGTTATTCGGACCTTGGCAGTTGAAGCTCGGGCGTGAGCAATTGATCAGTCCCAATGCAATCGTGAAGAACAGGCTCTCATCGATCTCAAGTGGGACATTCACCTTGGAAGGGCTTTTCACCCGGAGGGTGAATGCAGTTGCGGAGTTTGTGTCGTTGAAGGCTGGTAGTGGCGGCAGCACTGGGCTTGCAGCATTTCCTTCACGAGAACCGCAATCTGCAGCTGGACCTGCACCTACAACTGAGCCTGAACCCGAACCTGAACCTGAACCTGCAGATTGATATTGAAAAATGGCAGTGGTGGTAGTGTTATCAAACGGCAAGCCAGGGGCGCTTGCATACGCGTGTGCAGCCATGTAGTATCGGGCTGGTGGCTGATCTGCGGTGACAAGCACATCTGTGGTCTGGCCAGGGCCAATCACTATGTAACTCGTAGTGAAGGGCTTCGTGTAGGAAGCATCAGCTCCAACCACTGTCATCATGTGGCTGCCTATCGCGAAAAAGAGTTGTTGATTGAGTGCAGCGTTGATTATTCGAAGAAGAACCGTCTCACCAGCATTCACCGCGAACACCATTGTGTCTGCACATATCGAAAGCCAGCTGTTTCAGCATCAAATTCCAACCAATCCAGCACACACAATCACAGTGCAAAACAAACAAACCTTGGCTTGAACATCTATATAGATCACCAGGTTGCCCATTGATGGTGAATGCATCTGACACATTAGGAGCTGCCCCGGTTATCGTTGCTTGCCTTAAGACGCTCATCGGATCTCTGTTCCACCACTCTCCTAAGAGCACAGGGTACTCCCTTGCAGGCTTTATGAAAGGGTATGAAGCACCCAACCTTGGACGGATGACGAATGCTCCATAGATTGTAGCCCTCAACCACCTACTATGAGCATGCCACCAGAGAGTCCCTTCTTGCTGTTCGATTGTGAACCTGTATGTGTAGGTTTGTCCCGGTCTTATTGGGCATTGTGTCACGTACTCGGGTCCATCTGCCCATGGCGTTCGCCTTTGGCGGATCCCATGCCTGTTTAGCCCATCAATCAGTTCATCATAGAAAGCACAATTAAACAAATTTACACTACAAAGACAAAGTAGAGATTCAACTGTCATGGTACCAGTGAAGAGTGACATTGTATTGGCCTGCATTCGTTACTTTGATGACGACAGTGTCTCCTTCCCTTACATCTATGTTAGGCCCCGGAAACTGGCCGTTCACTGTCATGACATATACGGTTTTGCACAGCCTCTTCACCGGTACTTGTTGAACCTGTCAAAGAACCCGGCCCCAAGGAAAACGAAACAGAGTGAGCTTTGAGTTACTGAGTAGATCAACATATAAACGAAGGGCGGAGTGTTGAAACATACGACAAACTCGTGATGCTGAACTTCAGCATTTGCGAATGTGGCCATGAACCCGAAAACCATGAATGTGCAGATCAGCAATACACAACCCTTGACCGAATGAGACTTCATGGCTGATGCTTCCTTGTTGAGGTCTTTGGTTCGATGAGAATCGACATTTATAGAGTGAGTACGAGGTATGTGGCAGGTCTACAAATAGAGGATTTGGTGCACCCACTATACAAAATGGGATTCATTTGTTCTTCCTCGAGTGGTATTTGGTGACAAGAAATTGTCCAATTTAACCAAAGTGGAATCTTGAATGATCAATTTGGTAACGAAATCGATCAGTCCTGGCAATTTAGATTCCTTAGAACTTGAAATATTGGATTAACTAGTTTAGATGATGTACTTGATCAATGATCACTGATTCACTCTAGTTTAGCAGTTGAGCTAATCCCAGAAAACTCCAATGCCTACTGCACTCTCCGATTCTTCGTTTCGAGTACTTCAACTCTTCCAGTGATTTGAGCCGGGGTGCTAAAAGAAAAATCACATTTTTGTGTATACCTATTAAAAAGACTTTTTTAAAAAATATTGAAAAAACAATAAAATTGTTATTTATTTATAATATTTTTATTTTTAATTGAAATAATAATGAGGAATAATGATATAATAAACCCAATAAATATATAATTTAAACCTAACATTTTCAAGTGAAATAATTGTGAGGAATAATGATATAAAAAAACAAATAAAAGTGAAGAGGTTGAGATTTAAACCAAAACCATACCCTTTTTGTATTTTGCCACCACTCCCGTGTTGGATTTTTATATTGTTTTTCGGTTATAATGTCGGTGAAGCGTTCCTAGAAAATCATCTTTATTTATTACCTCGTGATGAGGATGTATGTATATCCTATATTTACCTGTAATGCGAGAAATACTTGTTTATGTTCAACCTTGGCGTGAATTAGTTGGCAGGGTAAATTTGCTTCTCGATGTCAGTGGTCGCGATCTTGAATTTATACTGTTCAATCGCCGTCTTTGGGATAACTTTGAAGAGGATGTTGTTATTCTAAAAGAGTTGTTTTCCGGTCAAAAACCTTAAGAACTCAACTCTGAGATTTTTACTTCACGGAGGAATTGCAGAGCTCTATTTGTTATTCTTTGAATCATATTCCTTTCTTGTGTGCGAACAGGCCCGTCCATTAGAGTGTACAAACAGCTCAACAGAACAGGGCCCCCATATTTTATGGGGCCCCAACTAGCAATTTATTTATACTTATTATATTTATTGCTAGGAAGTTCACAATGTTTCTTTAGCCCAGTGGTTTGTAAAGGAACCTGCTTGGCAGGAGTTCGATTCCCATTAATTGCTTCTTTTTCAAATAAATTTTTTTTCACCGGTGATTTGTAAGAAAAACAACTATTTTCCTCCTCTATTACTTTTTTTTATTCGATTTCTCCTCTATTACTAAATTAGCAATTTTTTTCTCGTGCAACAAATTTTTTATTGTAACCTTGACTTATTCAATTAGGATTAAAAATGTGAAAAAATAAAACGTATATGTAACAATATAAATATAGTGAGTTAAAATGAGTTAAAATCTAAGGGTGTGTTTGGATTCCATTGCATTTTAATTATAATGTAATTATTTTACCTCGTTTTATGTGTGTGTTTGGTTCTGAAATTGAAAATCTCATAAAAATCGAGGTAAAATCGTAATTTAACCAAATAATCACATAAATCGAGATAAAATAATTGCATTATAATTAATATGTTGTGGAATCCAAAAACATCATACTTTAAACACGTTAAAAATTGTGTTAACCAAACACCGCCTTATCAATTTGTATTATAAATATAATGCATTTGGAATCCAAACACACCCTAATACTCCGTACAAAGTAGTCCTACATTAAATTTATTTTGGCATAGTTTTACTATTTTTAAAATTTAAAATTTTAAAATATTTTAATACTAATTTACTTTATTTTTTTTTATTTTTTTTTTAAATTTAGTATACACTATAGTCTATAGATTGAACAGGGCCCCCAAAAATCATTGGACGGCTCTGTGTGCGAATAGGGAGTATTTATAGGTTTATCAAGCGAGCAACTGGTGGCAACCTCGTTGTTTAGTTGGCGATTTATGAGGAGTTGCCAATGAGCAATAGGGGTATTTATAGGCAATTAAGTTATAATGGCGAGATTTAAGTAGTTGACAGTAATTATCTTTTATGAGTTAGCAGCAAACATCATATATAGATTGCGATATGTCTCGTACTAGCCTGAAAGCTATTTTCTGGGACATCGTCAGTCGAAATCCAAATTCCTAACACAACCCACGTCGCCATTGTGTATGACCTTCCTCCTTGCCAGACCTTTTATTGTCAACAGGGTTTTCAAGCTCCAAATTTGGTTGTTTAAGTTTAACCAAGGAAATCCTGTAGCGCTCTCTCTGTTCCAAATTATTTATTTTTTACTATTTGTACCCGCTTTTTTAAGAAAATAAAAATTATATAAAATATCCATTTTTAAATTAATTTTTTAAAATAATTCTATACTTATTAGTAATAGGTATGATATTATTTAAAAATATTTAATAAAATATTAATATTATATATAATTTTTACTTATTACTATATAGTTTAACCAAGGAAATCCTGTAGTAGTCGCTCGTTGTCTCGTTGATAACAGATTAGTGTGCTGAGTCAACTGCATTCAAACCCACTGTTTTCCGTCCTGAAATTCAAACCGCGTTTTCACGTTGGAAGAAATTATAGCAAAAGAAATAATAAAAAAAACAAGAGGATTAAAGAAGATAGAAAATTCAACCCATTGGCCAATTTTCTAATGATAATGGAGATGTCATCTAATTCGTCAAAACCCTCATCCACTCCGAGTCGGTGACCGGCGACGCCCTTCATTCATCTTCACCGCCGACGGCTCTTTTTGCCGGCGAATATGGCGAACGACTTCCGCCGGAGCTCCATCCCCTCCCACTTCGATGAAGCCCTAAGCTCGCTCGACCGCCGCATCACCCGCTTTTCGGCCGTCGACCACTCCGTCTGGGCCACCGGGGCGGACTCCTCCGCCTTCCTCGACGCTCTCGACGAGCTCCTGTCCCTGATCCACGAGTGGTCTCCCGTGGCCGGCGAGGAGAAGCCGGTCGCCATCTCGCTTCAACATGCGAAAGACCTCCTACAGAAGGCCATTTACCGGCTTGAGATGGAGTTCAGGATGGTTCTCGATAAAGGCGGCGAGTCATTCGATCTGGTTCGCAACGGCGAGTACGGTTATGGATTATCGGAGGAGGAGGAGGACGAGGACGAGGTGTTAATTGACGGAGATGGAGAGTCGATTCTTGTGGCGCGTCCGGTCAACGACTACAACGTCTTGATCGAAGCGCTCCCGGCGGGGACGATTGGCGATTTGCACGAGATCGCGAGGCGGATGGTGGTTGCTGGCTTCGAGGAGGAGAGCTCGCACGCCTACAGCGGTAATCGGAGGGATTTCTTGGAAGAGAGCCTCTTGAGGTTAGGGTTAAAGAAGCTGAGCGTCGATGAGGTGCAGGAGATGGCGTGGGCCGATCTGGTGGACGAGATCGATCGCTGGACGGTTGCCGCCAACGTCGCGCTCAAGATCCTCTTTCCGAGCGAGCGGCGGCTCGGCGAGCGCGTTTTCTCCGGCTATCCATCGGCGTCGGACCGTTCCTTCATGGAGGTGTGCAGAGGCTCAGCGATTCAGCTGCTCAACTTCGCCGACGCCATCGCCACCAGTAGCCCCGCGCCGGAGCGGTTGGGCAGGGTGCTTGAAGTGTACGAGACGCTCGGGAATCTGATGTCCGATTTCGAGCTCCTGTTCTCCAATCAGTACTGTGCGCCCTTGCGAAACCAAGCTGCCACCATCTGGAAGAGGCTGGGAGAATCAATCAGAGGCATATTCATGGAATTGGAGAATCGAATCCGCCGAGATCCTGCGAAGCAAGTCTCAGCTGCTGGCGGAGTTCATCCAATCACTCGTTACGTGACGAATTTGCTCCGCGCCGCCTGCAAATCCAGGCAAACCCTAGAAAAGGTGTTCGAAGAGGGCGTCGACTCCTCCGGAGGTAGGGCTTCAAATCCTTCAATGACTTCCCTGAATGTGAAAATCGCCTGGATTATGGAGCTTTTAGACAGCAATTTAGAGGCAAACTCTAGGATGTACAAAGACATGGCTTTAAGCTCTGTGTTCATGATGAACAATGGGAGATACATTGTCCAGAAGGTCTCTGACAGCGAACTCGGGGAGATTCTCGGAGACGACTGGATCAATAAACAGAACTCGAAGATCGGAAAGTTCCACATGAACTACCAGCGGAGCTCATGGAGCAAGGCGCTCGGAGCACTGAAGTTGGACAATGCTTCAGCCCCTGTTAGGGAGAGGATCAGTCTCTTTAACAGCTGCTTCGACGAGACCTGTAAGGCTCAATCCTCATGGATTGTTGCTGATGATCAGCTGAGGGAGGAGCTCAAGGCAGAGATAGCTGAAACCCTGACATCTGCTTACAGGAAGTTCCTTGACAGATTCCGCAATGCGAATGCTGACAGGCTGATCAAGTACAGCGTCGAGGAAGTTGAGGCGCGGATCAACAACGAGCTGTTTCAGGGGAGTGCCCGGAGGAAATGAAATTGGTGCTGATTTATCTTGTTCATATGGAAAGGATCAGTGTAGGATTGGCTACTGGTCGTCTCAAATCAGTGTATGATATCATATCAGTTCCTTTGTTTTCCTGCTTTGCTTGATCTTGACTGATTGAAATGTTGTTGATTCTTGTGAATACAGTTTGTCTGCAATTGCTTCTATATTGGTGTCTGATTGATTCTGAATTCGGGTATGTTTGGACGGTTGCGATTTACACTATCAGTGTTAATGCGATGTTTATTGTAAACGGGTCTATCGTCTGTCTATTTTGGGCTTTCAGTCCATTGTCTGTTTAGGGTTCCATGAGTCTCTTCATATACTCATGGAACGCCAACCCCTGTAACTTAATCTGTTTCGCTTCCTCTAATAAGAAAACTGGTTCTCTGCCCGTGGACGTAGGCAACACACCGTTGTTGAACCACGTAAATCTCTGTGTTGTTCTTCGTTTTATCATTCTCGTTATAACAAACTGGTATCAGAGTTTTGGTTGTTGATTTCCGTCGAGAATGATGTCTGGTTCTGTGTTGAAGATCAACAAGTTTACTGGAAGAAATTCTTTCAGTCTGTGGCATATCAAGATGCGGGCTTTGCTGAAACAGCAAGGCTTATGGACACCGTTGGCCGCCGACAAGAAGGGGGCAGATACAACCACTGCTGAGTACGGCCTTCTGGAGGAGAAGGCTCATTCGACGATTATGTTGTGTCTCGCAGACGATGTCATAACAAAAGTTGCTGATCAGGAAACCGCAAGCAAGTTGTGGCTAAAGTTGGAGTCTTTGTACATGGCAAAGTCTCTGACGAACAAGTTACTTCTGAAACAACGGTTGTTCGGGCTGCGTATGCAGGAAGGTACACAACTCAGAGATCATCTTGATCAACTTAACACTTTATTACTTGAATTGCGTAATATTGATGTTAAGGTGGAGGACGAAGATGCTGCCCTAATTCTGCTGGTATCCCTACCCCCCACATACGAGAACTTCGTTCAGTCGTTCGTCGTTGGGAAGGATACCATAACTTTGGAAGAGGTTAGGTCGTCGCTTCACAGCAGAGAGTTGCGTCTGAAGGCAACCGCGTCGGTTACAGACAATCAGGCTTCCGGGCTTGTGGAAAACGGAGGCAAATCTGATGGTAAAAAGGGCAATAAGAAGAAGCATCGGCAAGATCGCAAATCAGGCCCTAAACCAAACGATGTTTGTAACTACTGCAAGGAGAAAGGTCATTGGAAGAATGACTGTCCGAAGAAGAAGAAGCAAGAGGAAGAGAAATCTGGGTCTGCAGTAGTAGCTGATCGTGGCAATACTTCTGAGGAGGATATTGTTCTGTTAGCTGATGATTACACACACAGGGCTGATGTGTGGTATCTTGACTCTGGGGCGTCCTATCATATATGTCCTAAAAGGGAGTTGTTTGCAACATATAGCCGTGCTGATGGGGGCAATGTATCCATGGGGAATGATGCTCTCTGCAAGGTTGTTGGGACTGGCTCAGTTAGGTTTCGGACAGATGATGGGAAATTTCGCACATTGGAGGATGTCAAGCACGTGCCATCCATGACGAAGAATCTGATATCTCTAACAGTGTTAGACGACAAGGGGCTCAGGTACACAGGTTATGGGGGAAAGTTGCGTGTGTTCAGAGGCTCTGATGTGGTTCTGCAGGGAGTCAAGCGGGGAAAGGGAACTTTGTACACCCTACAAGGTTCCTCAGTTATAGGTGCTGCAGCGGCTGTTTCTGCTGGGGTTCAGGAAGCTGATCTGACCGGGCTTTGGCATATGAGGTTGGCTCATATGAGTGAAAGGGGGATGCAAATTCTCTCGAAAGCAGATCTTCTGGGAGGCCATAAGGCCCAGAGCCTTGAGTTTTGTGAACATTGTGTGTTTGGGAAATTACATCGCATCAAATTTCTTAAAGCAGTTCATCAGACAAAGGGCACGCTAGATTACATCCATTCAGACTGTTGGGGTCCTTCACGTGTTCAGTCCTTTGGCGGTCACATGTATTTTTTGTCTCTGATTGATGATTACTCTAGGATGACTTGGGTATTCATGATGAGGCATAAAAGTGAGGCATTCAGTAAGTTCAGGGAGTGGAAGACTCTAGTAGAGAATCAGACTGGAAAGAAGGTCAAGAGGCTGCGAACTGATAATGGTCTGGAATTCTGTTCATCTGAGTTTAATGGGTTCTGCAGAGATGAGGGCATTGCTCGGCATCATACAGTCAGATACACACTACAGCAGAATGGTGTAGCAGAACGAATGAATCATACTCTTCTAGCGAAAGCAAGGTGCATGCTTTCCAATTCAGGCCTTGAAAGGCGATTCTGGGCAGAAGCAGTTTCAACGACTTGCTATCTCGTGAATCGGAGCCCACACACAGGTATCGACTGCAAAACACCTTATGAGGTGTGGACTGGAAAGGCTGCTGATTACTCTAATTTGAGGGTTTTTGGGTGCATTGCTTATTATCATGTTGATGAGGGTAAGCTAGAGCCAAGAGCTAAGAAGGGAATCTTCATGGGCTATGGTACTGGTGTGAAAGGGTACAGGATCTGGTCTGATAGCAAGATTATACTTAGCAGAAGTGTAGTCTTTGATGAGAGTTCTTTGCTGAATTCTAGGAAGAAGACCAGTGATGCTGTTGAGAAAGAGGTTGTTGCTGAGGAGGTGGAGTTGGACTTCACTCCATCTGAGAGTCAGGTACATGATTTGGTCACCAACCAATCAGGTACTATTGAGTCAGACACTGCTGAGACAGATGCTATACCACTAGACACAGGAGCAGGTAGAACGACACATCGCAGTATTGCTCTAGATCGGCCAAGAAGGGTTGACACCAGACCTCCTGCGAGATATAGGTCTGATGAGTTGGTGGGATATGCCTTGCAGGTGGCCGAGGAGGTGGAGGATGATGCTCCGTCCACCTACAAGGCTGCTATTTCTGGAGATGAGTCAGCACAGTGGCTTGCAGCAATGGGAGAAGAGATGGAGTCTCTTCAGAAGAATCAGACTTGGGAGCTTGTCAAATTGCCTGCTGATAGGAAGGTGATTACTTGCAAATGGGTCTTCAGGAAGAAGGAAGGACTATCAGCTGCTGAGGGTATTAAGTACAAAGCACGAGTAGTTGCAAGAGGATTCAATCAGCGAGAGGGAGTAGACTACAATGAGATTTTCTCACCAGTGGTCAGACATACTTCTATCAGGGTGCTACTAGCAATGGTTGCACATCAGGATTTGGAGCTTGAGCAACTAGATGTGAAGACAGCTTTCCTACATGGAGAGTTGGAGGAGGAAATATACATGTCTCAGCTGGATGGTTTTTAGGTTCCTGGAAAAGAGAACCATTTTTGTAGACTGAAGAAGTCTTTGTATGGGCTGAAACAGTCACCAAGGCAGTGGTACAAGCGATTTGATAGCTATATGGTGCAACTGGGATACAACAGGAGTTCATATGATTGTTGTGTTTACCACAACAGTCTGGATAATGGTTCACGTATTTACTTAGTATTGTACGTGGATGATATGTTGATTGCTGCTCAGAACAAGTCAGATATCCAGAAGTTGAAGGATTGTCTCAGTGCAGAGTTTGATATGAAAGATCTGGGTGCCGCTCGAAAGATTCTAGGAGTAGAGATCTATAGAGACAGAAAGCAGAGAAAACTCTTCTTATCTCAAGAAGGGTACATCAAGAAGATATTGAGCAGGTTTGGAATGTTTTCGGCTAAGTCTATAGATACTCCAATGGCGTCTAACAGCAAGCTGGGAATGTACACACTTCAGACTGAGGAGGAGAAGGAGTACATGACTAAGGTCCCTTATGTCAGCGCAGTGGGGAGTCTGATGTATGCTATGGTCTGCACTCGACCAGATCTAGCATTTGCTATTAGTGTGGTAAGCCGCTTTATGGTTCAGCCTGGGAAGGAACACTGGCAAGCTGTGAAGAGGATCTTCAGGTATCTCAGAGGCACTACTGATGTTGGTCTGTGCTATGGGAATGATACAGAGTGCTTGGTTGCTGGGTTTTCAGACTCTGATTATGCCGGCGATGTGGACAGTAGGAGATCGATGACTGGCTATGTTTTCACTCTTGGGAGTTCTGTGGTGAGTTGGAAAGCAACTCTACAACCTACAGTCACTTTGTCTACCACAGGGGAAGAGTACATGGCGTTGACAAAAGCTGCTAAGGAGGGAATCTGGCTTAAAGGCTTGGTCAATGATCTAGGCCTACATCAGGATCGGGCTTTAGTGTATTGCGACAGCTTGAGTGCAATATGCTTAACCAAGGATCAAGTCCATCATGAGAAGACGAAGCACATTGATGTCAGGTACCATTTTTTGAGGAATGAGAAGAGAATCAGGGTGAAGAAGGTGGGAACTGCTGATAATCTCGCTGATATGTTCACTAAGCCAGTTCGAGAGAGCAAGTTCCAACATTGTTTGGACTTGCTTAATATCACCAGCTATTGAGTTGCCCTATGGGGTAGTCTGGGTCCTTCTTCAAGGACCAATCTGAGGCAGAGAACGTATGGGCACTTGTCATAGGTGCATCTGTTTATGAGAGGATTCAAGTCAAGGTGGAGATTTGTTAATGTGCCTTGAACGACTGTTGACCGGCGACGCATCGGGGGGTCCGGGGGGGCTCCGCCCCCCGGCGGTGGTCTCGCTGCCTTTACGGTATGCGATGTTTATTGTAAACGGGCCTATCGTCTGTCTATTTTGGGCTTTCAGTCCATTGTCTGTTTAGGGTTCCATGAGTCTCTTCATATACTCATGGAACGCCGACCCCTGTAACTTAATCTGTTTCGCTTTCTCTAATAAGAAAACTAGTTCTCTGCCCGTGGACGTAGGCAACACACCGTTGCTGAACCACGTAAATCTCTGTGTTGTTCTTCGCTTTATCATTCTCGTTATAACAATCAGACATCCTTATGAACAACGAGTTATCAAGCGCAATCGGAATCGACAGTTGTATAAGGTTTTTGTTATCAGTTATCACTCAAAATATGGGTTCAGCTCGATCATGCCAAACATATTGCAAATTTGAGCAATTGAGTTTCAATTAGCATGTACCACTCCAGTCAATAGTGTGTTTAAACATTCAACTACAATTGGGAAGGTATAAACTAGTAGTGTATTAACGGGGTATGATCTGGGCTGGGCCTGAACAAGGCCCATTACAGGGAACTATTGGCAATTTGGCACTGTATGAAAAGAGTATATTACTGAAAACTATCCAGTGTTTGTTTATTACATATGATTAATAGTTCCGTTCATAAAAATTATCTTTTTTTTTTTTTTCCGGTGTTGCTATATACACCGCAAATCACAAGGTTAATATTACACGTCTTTAAGGACGTGCAAGCCTTTTAATCATGCACGTCCTTAAGGACGTGCATGATTTGCGGTGTATATAGCCGGAACGTTTTTTTATTGTATTAGAAGAATTTAACACATTTGAATTTTAATTTTTGATTCCTTTCTTGATTATATGAGCGGTTTTTTTCCATCACTTTTGTTCTATTGATGATTGTAAGGTAATGCAGACGAGTTTTATACGTGTGAATTATAAGGTAAAGCTGAAAATAACGAATGATATGACTCATTCAAGTACTTATATTAGAGACTGAGAAATTCATTTTTATAGAGAGGTAAATCGTATTGCATATTTTCTTGTTTATTTTGGCTTTTCATTTATTTGAGGGTGTTCTTTTCTTTATTATCTTGCAGACTAGGTTAAGAGTTGAGATCCGAGCTTCCTAAAAAAAAAAAAAAAAACTCCTTTACAAATGGAGTAAGGGTGAAAGAGGCCATAGATAACGGATGAATCTGATAAAAGTAAAATAATTGATTCATCAAGTTATAAATAGATTTGAGTACATGCCCTGATGCACCATAACTTTTTTTTTTTTTTTTGGTAGAGGCAGCATATATAACTTTTATATTGCACCCATAACTTGAACCATTTACATATAGATATATAGATATCCCTACTTGGCTGCATCTTTAGGGTCTTGTGCAAATTAAATGCAAATATTAATCAGCAAATCCAAATTCAAGATTACAACTGCATAACCTATGGATTTCATTTTTCAATATATCATTAATTTATAATATTATTTTGGGTTCAATGCATTTGGGATTAAGTCCAAAATTTGCCACCGTGCATGCTAGCTGTAGAAAATTCTTCATAATATTTAATGTTATACAGTATGGTTTAAGGATGATACAAACAACAGTTTTTTGTTGTCATTTGATGTGGTGATATATAAAATGCTAATGGTACTTTGATCGTGTTTGTGTAGAGTTTGAAAGAACTCTTATTTTCTATCAATTCTTTTATTCCATTTTCATAATTATTCATTTGACATAATATAATTATTCAAATGTGTTAATATTCTTTTCATATATGTATATCTATGAAAATTATTCGTCTATTTCAATATGATTATTCGTATGAGTTATATTTTTTCTCTTCAAAATTTTCTGTAAATCTCAAGCGTTGATCTTTTTAATCTAACACTTCAGATTTGTTCACATATTACACCATAAGAAGGATTTACAAATAATATATTGTCTTCATATGACTAGTAAGAGAACGTATCAATTGTATATAACAGAGGAGAAGTCGTTTGTAACATGTGTCGTCTCGTCTTCTCCTAAATTATAGTATTTTTAACCAATTGCATTTCCCATTTATTAATACAATATAGCAATATATATACTCAAGATAAGATTTTACTCTCTTTTTTTTATATCCAATTCCACTCAATCAATATAGAAATATATGTTTAAGATAAGATTTTAACCAATTTAGTTATATATCGATATATTTTTAGAAGATTAATAAAGCAATATATGCTTAAAATAATATTTTTACCAGATTTCATTAGATATCAAAATTTATTTACAAGATTTTACCCATATTTGTTAAATATGGATATATTATATTATATCTCTTTTATTGGTAGTCAATTAAACATATTGACATGAATTAATTAGTTAAACGTGTGTTAATACAATTATTTTTTAAAATAAAATAATATATATTATTGTAGTAGTTGTAGTTAATGTTTAATTTACAAGTTATTTTACTATATGTTTTTCAATATCACACGATTTAATATCACAAAAAATACACAAAAGTGCGGACATTTAACTAGTTTATTTGGACACTAATAATAACAAAGTTAGCAATTGAATTTAATTTTATCAGAAAACAACTGAATTAAATTACTGACTTATGATACATACAGATTGGATTGAACGCGGGTCGGTGCCGGAAATGTACTTTCCTAGTAGCTTCGTGTGTAACCAAATAAAACAAAAACTAGATTAGTAAGTTAATAAATCATGCTTTGCATTCTTTTAACAGGTTGGGAGTCTCCCACTCAACCTCGATGGGTCCGGCGGAATGTCCATTTGGGGACTAGTAAACAAAGTACACAGGTCGACCTCTTAAATCTTAATCCCTTTTTGTGTGCATATATCATATTTCACTCTTTGCGACTGGATGTATATTTGGTGAAAAGTAAATAAGTACACATGCAAGTCGGCCGAATGAACCCTATTATTATATATTATATATAGCTTTTGTTCTAATATGGATAACTGTAATTTGTTATATCCATCTTTCTATAAAATCATAAATTAAAAAAGATTTCCTATCAAAAAAATAAACAACACTTTTTCTATCATATACCCTAAGAACATACGATATAATAACAATTTTTCTATTCTATATAACAACGATTTTTTTATCCTATCTGTTGTTATATATATGTAAAGGAATTACAAGATATTTTCCCAATATAAAAAATATAGAGAATAAAATAGATAATATTATCAACGTTTAACTATCCTTTGCCCTTAGGGTATAGGATAAGTAAATCATATTGGGAAAGATTTCCAATATGAGAGAATATTATCAATAATGATCGACAAATATAAATTTGAATGCATGTATCATAGGAAAGCATTATTAAAAAATGGTTAAAATTATTTAAATTTGAAAAATCTTTATAAACGTAGCTTTTTAAGGGCGGTTAGATTAATTGTATTCCCAATATTGAGAATATTATCAATGATGATAATATAGATAATAATAATGTAGATAATATTGAATATACAGAGAATGTAGTAAAACCACATATAGAATTAATTGACATATTTATTTATTTATATACAAATGTAAAAGAAAATATAACAGACGATAAAACATTTGATAGTATTGATAAAATAAGAATATATGAAAATATTGTTATTGTTATATTATTAAACATATAAGAAGAATTTTATTAATGGATAAATATATTATATATTATTATAATAATAATGACATGTTTTATAATAATGGTGTGTTTTATATCCAATGTGTAATTTATATTAAAAAATAAAAGCAAATCGGATACTCAGTTTCGGATCGAGCTTTGGTTCCGACCTGAACTGTTTGGTTGAGCCCCCTAAAAACAAACTTGGGGTCGTTTGGTATTGATATCTAGATATTAGATATCAACCACGGTATCTGATATCTAGTGTTTGGTATAGGTAGATATCGATATCACTTAATCTGGTATTAATCTGATATATATCTATGTTTGGTATCGATATCACTTGATATCGATCTAAATATTAGATTTGTCCCATATTTGATATACTGATTTTAAGGCAGATATCACTTGATATCAAGATATCACCCGATATCGATATCTTGATATCGATACCAATACCGATATTGATAACAATATTTTGATATCGATACCGTTATCGATAACGATATCTTGATATCTAAATATCGATACCAAACAACCCCTTAGTATATAAGCAGGTGAGGTATTCTTCAATTCGTATTGTCAATTAGTGTTTTAGAAAGGAACCTAACTCACTAATGTAATTTATGTGCACAAGACCCTCGATCCCGAGTCATAACAAACTTTAATAAACTTTACCCTTTGGAGAGGGTGCATTGACCGGTGTTCAGCTTGACCTTGTAAGATTATCCATTAAATTAGTTAATTTCTAACAATACTTCTTCATTCATAATTAATATAAAATTAAATGAAATTCATAATTAGTTATTTTCTAACAATTAAAAAAATTAAATGAAATTCTATATATATTCTTTCTTTCTTTTAATTTAAATAAATTTTATATTCAATAACAATTAAAAAAACGGTACTACTTAAAAATTGAAGCAAACAACCTGCAATAACAACACCAAAAAGAAGAGAAAAGAAGTCAATGTTTGTGAAATAACATTAACAATCTAAACTATATATAGGTCAAAATCTAAAAATCTATCCATAATTATAGATGTATAAAATCTATAAAATGTATCTCATAAATATATCAATAACTTCAAGATAGGAAATTATCTTATATAATACGAAGTAGTATTTAAATTTGGCTAATATCTTTTAAAAATATATCCATATCTAATTAAACTGGGTCTAATTTTATCTTATGCATATATAGATATATTGATTAAATAGAGTTAGAATAAAATTTAATCCAAAAATATATCATATCTAATCAAATTGGGTCTAATTTTATTTTATACATATATTAATTATTTCTTTTAAAAAAATTTCAAAAAATATGATTGGTTCATACAACTACTTTTAAGGAGAAGCTACCATGTGTCTCAACCGACTTCTCCTTAATTATATATAAATTGAAAATTAATGATATGAACATAGGTTAAATAGTGATATTAACAAATATTTTTCAAATATTAATTATTAGTGTCAAATATCAATGCATTGAGATTTCGAGAATCCTTTCAATGTGATTTTTTTTTTTTTTACAGTATGCAAACATTCGGAGCTATTACAAAGAATGTAAACGCGCTCCGGGATCATCCTGACGGATGATGGTACAAAGTTCCCTATTAAAAGGGATAGTAGATCTATCACTAATGATACCCCTAGTGGCTATATAATCTGCAACTTTGTTCGCTTCTCTGTAGATGTGATTGAATTCAACCTTTTCATATCGGTTTGTCTACTGTGTATCCATGGTATAAAATAAGAATACTTTATTGAAAAAGAAAACCCTAAAAAAAAGGTGAACCCCATAATCTAATTTAAAAATGGCTTAACTTAGTGTATATCCAAAGAAATATTTTCCAATTTAATATTTTATCTTATGCCTTTGAAGTATAGGATAGAAAATCTGTTCTTATATATATCCGATCGAAAATAGGTTAAAATTGATCATTAATCAGAAATTAATGATTTAGATAAAATTAAATATAATTAAGCACTTGGCGATTCCCTACCGGATGTTTATTCTACAAAAATTAAATATTATATTATATTATTTTGATAGATACTAGTATTAGATATATGGATATTTTAAAATTTAAATTTTAATTATAATCAAGGAAACTCTGTTTATAAGAAACGACGTAGTTTCAATCTCACGCCTAGTGTTTAACCAAAAAAAAAATCTCACGCCTAGTGATGGCGGGTCGTTTAATAATATACTCGTTGAAGGAAGCTCGCCGGCGCCTCCGATCCTCCCAGTAAAACCATCATCAGTAAAACGTTTTATGCCTGAATTCAATTAAACAACTAATCCGTATTAATTAATTAAATATAATTAATTAATTATTGTATAAATATAAATGGTTTTGGTTTCACTTTCCCCTCTCCCTCTTCGTGTGTGTATATATATGGAATCTGTTTCTTCTACCCTGGGCCTCACCACACTCCAACTCGATCTTCTTCCCTTTCAATCTCCTATCAAGAAATCGTGATTGAGATTGTTCCGATTTGAAATCAGGATGGGAAACAGTCTAAGGTGCTGTTTGGCGTGTGTTCTTCCCTGTGGATCTCTGGATTTGATCCGAATCGTCCACCTCAGCGGCCACGTCGAGGAGATCTCCCGGCCAGTCACCGCCGGCGACATCCTCAACGCCAATCCAAGCCACGTCCTCAGCAAGCCTTGCTGCGAGTCAACCGGAGTTCGCCGGATTCTCATTCTCTCGCCGGACGACGAGCTCGAGAGAGGAAGCATCTACTTCCTCATCCCCGATCCCTCCCTGCAAGGCAACACGAAGCCTCACGCCACCGCCGACCGTCGCCGCCGCGGCAATTGCTACGATCGGTTCTTCTCTGAGGCGGTTGCGGTGCCGGAGAAGAAATCGAAATCCTCTAGAAGATACCGGAGATCCAGAGGACAGATTTCCAATTGGACGCCTCGTTTGGCGAGCATTTGCGAAGACTGAAAGATCCGCGACTTCTCGATCTCCTCCTAATTTGTGTACAGAAGATCTGATTTCTTCCTCAAAATTAAATTCTACTCCGTATTGCTTTTGTGGTAGACGAAGTAACCAAATCTGATTTCTAACTACAGATATAATTCCTCTTCACACATCAAATATTCTGTGTTTGATCTGCAAATTGCAACATCGAGATCCGTATTTGGATGGTTTGCCGATTCCTACAAGAATTTTATCTTCTGTTTTTTCATCTATCTACTTTGCATTGTGTTGAAGTAGATAAAACCTATATTTTACATATTTTACAGTATACAAATTACCCTCTTTTCTCCAAAATATAAGTTCGGTTGAAGATACTCTGATTAAATTAGAGATTCCTATTTCTATGATGAATGTCTAATGTCTAATATATTATGGGATAGTAAGGTCTAATATAAATTTTATATTTTACATTAGTCAAATATTAGGTGAAATTTTTTTATTATAAAAAAAACTCATTAAATGTAAGATTTTAAAAATAAATTAAATATAGTATTGACTAATCTAATATATAGAAAATTTCTTAAAATACTTTAAAGTTCTTGTAATAAACCTTTTGCAGGATTGTAAGAATCATATGTAGAATTTGAATAATACATAAGGGGCGTTGTTAACCGCACCACAAAAAATCTGGTGGGGCACCCAAAAAAAATATAGCCTTCCGTGTTTTAGAAACGGAAGTAGTGCTATATTAATTATTTCTTTTTTTTTAATTTTTTGGAAAATATTATACACAACTTCCGTGTTAGAAAAACGGAAGGTCAAATCAACTTTATACCTTCCGTTTTTAAAACACGAGAGACAAAAGCTGTTTTATGCCTTCCGTGTTTTAAATACGGAAGTACAAAATAGTTGTTTGCCTTCCGTGTTTTAAATACGGAAGTACAAAATAGTTATTTGCCTTCCGTATTTAGAAAACGGAAGGGTATGTTTAATTTTTTTTTTTTCGGGTAAAAAAAGGTTATGATTTTCTTATTAATAGGACGAATATATTAGTCATAACCGGTATTTGCCCTAGTTTCGCCGAATTGAGTAGAAGAATGTCTAACCACGCATCCAATGGTAACGAAGGAGTCAACAATAATATTCAGGTATTTCAATTGTTTTCAATTCGTGAAATTTAATGATAATATTGATTCAATTCGTGAAATTTGATTATTTTCAACGCTATTTCAATTGTTTTCAGTTTGATAGAATGAACATTGTTGGATTCGATTATTCGCCTTGTTTTGCGAATAATTTTTACTGGTCGGATAGAAAATCGATGTTAGAATGGGCTCGTCAAATTGCTTTTGTGAACAACTTTGTTCTCACAATTGTAAAATCTTGAAATAGCTCTGCAACCCGATACGGCTTAGTATATTTTGGATGTGAAAAATATGGAGAAAATAGAAATCGTAAGAAGAAAATCAAAGGTGCTGATGTACCAGTAATAGTCCCGCAGGATGGAAGGTCTAAAAAAAAATGTCCATTTTTGTTGTATGGTTGGGAAGCCGAAAGAAATGTATGGCGGCTGAGAGTGGAGTTTGGTATGCATAACCATAAACTGCCTCCTAAACTACAAGGTCATTAGATGGTGGGACGATTGGCGAATGAGGAGATTCAACTAGTCAAAGATTTGACAGTCGGAGGGGTAAAGCCAATTCCCCTTCTTGCGACATTGAAAAATACTTTCAAGGAGAATTTGAGCACGAGACAACAAATTTATAATGCAAAGGCGAGAATCAAGAAGAATGAGATGCAAGATATGACCCCAATGCAACACCTCCACAATATGCTCGTGTATTGAAAATTCACTTTTAGTCACAGGCTTCGTCCCGATGGGTCTTTGCAAGACTTAACATTTGCTCATAAGGATTCACTAGAGTTGTGGAAGAAATTCTCATACGTCATGATTATGGACGCAACCTATAAGACCAATAGGTAAGCTTAAGTTTTGGTAATGCATACATTATTCTAATTTTATTGTTTGTAATTGAATCATCTAATTTAGAAAATGACTATGATGTAGGTACGATTTGCCGTTGTTTGAGATAGTTGGACTAACAAGCACTGAGATGACGTTTAATGTGGGATTTGCATTCTTGGGTGATGAAACTGAAAATACATACAATTGGGTGCTGCGACAAGTGGAAGGATGGTGTCCAAACCGTCCAGGGGTGATAGTGACTGATAAGGATGGTGCTCTTATCAATGCGGTTGCTACAGTATTTGGGGATGCAAATTACATGTTGTGCGATGTTCACATGCATCGTAACATAGAAGAAAATGTTTACAGGAAGTCCCATAACCAGGAGTCTATACATAAGGAATTTTCTAGAGATTGTTATGCATTATTCAGATCTAAGTCAAGTCAATCATTCGCCCGACGTCACGAAGAGATGAAGGGTCGTTGGGGGACACGGTGGGGTTTGATGGAGTATTTGGACCTTGTATGGGTTAGTCATAAGGAGAAGTTGGCTTGGCAATTGACCGACCAATATTTTCATCTCGACAACAAATCAACAAATAGGTACATAATCTCTCATCCAAGTGAATGATTAAACTTAAGACACCTAATTTGTCCATTAAATATCAAATTATTTATATCTCCTTAAATTTATACGAGGGTAGAATCTGCACACTCGGTATTGAAGCAACAGTTGGGTGTGAGCACCGGGAAACTTGACACTGTTGTTGAGCACATCTACAGGATGTTGATTGATCAACGTCTCCAACTTGAGGTATCTTTAGAGATGTCTCGAGACAAGACATTGACAAAGATTAAGAAAATTGATATGTTCAATTTATTGTGGACTGGGGTGTCTGAGAACGGTATCAAGCATTTATATAACATATACTTGCTCGCATGCAGAGGAGGGTATCCTCCAGAGTGTCGAGATTGCTATGTTAGGTCTTCGATGGGCCTACCATGCGTGCATGAAGTGAAGCGGATTAAAGACGTCGAACGGCGAGTGTTCGTTGAAGACGATATACATATATTTTGGCGACAAGTGGAGTGGTGGGGTCCTAGGTTGGCAAGTGCAGATGCACCAGTTGAGATTGACTTAAATGCAGTGTCTATTAGAGAATTGAGAAAAAGAATTACAGAAGGTACTCTAACCGAGCAGGAAACTCAGATGGTCGCAACCCACTGGAGGACGATGAATGCTCCTGACTGTGTGGCTATTGGTGTTCCAAACCCAGTTAACCCGAAGGGGAGGCCGAGGGGGAGGACAGATACATCTACAACCCGCCCAACGATGGGTTTTGAGTTTGCTCGAGAAAACATGGCTAAAGCACGGGAGGAGAGGAGGCAAAGGGCATAGAGAGGCCAAACAGAGGGCAGGGGACGCGGTAGAGGCCGAGGAAGAGGGACCCGACAGGGTGACCCATAGTTTCCACCAGTTACAATAGGTGGATATGACTTTGGACGGGACAATTATTTCGAGAATTTCATGGTTACTTATGTAGCGGGGTTACATAATGTTGCAAGTGATGGGAATTGTGGATTCCGAGCGTTCGCATATTTGTTAGGCATGGATGAGGCGGCCTGGCCACATATTCGATTCAACATGTTATCGGAGTTCAGGGCTCACCCCGAGAGGTACGAGGCACTTTTATTTGACCAAACCATGGATAGCTTCGAAGCTCGACGTAACTGGTTCCATGAAGGGGTTATAGCCCCGGAGGATAACTGGATGGATATGCCTTTATGTGGTATTTTATTTGCCACGATTTACCAGTGCACACTTGTCTACCTTGACTGGTTTGCTTCCCACACTAGCCTTCCCATTGTGCGACGACCTTCTTCCTCTGTACCATGACTTTTAAGTTAGTGAGCAAAATGAATCCCCATTATTTTATACGGCCTCTAAATTATTTAGTTTTTATGTTCTGTTTAAGTTAATTGTTTGAGAATATATCGGTTTATCTCACATATACTTTTTATACAAGTTTAACATAATTTTGGTTGAGTTTGTTCGGATCAATTTATATGTTATTGTAAAGTATCACAAATCATTATCAAAATGTAACTAATTGAATTTTAAGGATTTTATTATATTTTAGTTATTATTTATTTTCTATTATTATTTGATATTTTTTATTAATTATATTAAAAAAAATTTATAAAAAAAATTCAAATATTTATAAAACATTATATTAAAGGATATCAAAACGTAACTTATGCAATAAATTTGGTTATTTACTCTTTATTGGATAAATAAGTGAAAAAATATTAAACAGTATGTAAAGAAGAGTACTTACTCTTATATGATATACTAAAATATAATTTATTAACAAAACGCGCAAGAGCGCTGGTAACCGTTACAATTTATTTATTAAAGTTAGGGTAAATTGCAACTAATATCCCAACCTTTAAGGATAGTTGCTTTTAATACCCTAACCTTGTAAAATTTTACAAAATATCCTAACGTATACTATTAGTTGCACTTAACACCCTGAATGAGATTCTTAAATTTAAAAAATTACCCACGTCATACAAAAATTATAAAAAATCATCCATATTCATAAAATGTTTTCAATAAACTCCTAATATATTTTAAAATTTGAAATTAAAAAAATCTCTTACAATTTAAGCCCACCTAACCCACCATCCAAAAATAATTATAACAGGTATATAAAATCTACCCCTTTAAAAATATAATATAATTATTTTAGCATTTATTCATTTATTATTTTAATATAAACAATTAATTATTTATCTTAAACATAATAATTTTACAAAAATAAAATAATGTAGATTTTAATAAATCAATGGTATCAGATATGATAACCATTTGTAATAAATAGTTACATAATAAAGATATATTAAAAATAATATGGTAAAATTATTATTTTACCATGTTATTTTTAATATATCTTTATTATATAAATATTTATTGCAAATGGTTATCATATCTTTTACCATTTATTTTTTTAAATCTACTTTATTTTACTTTTGTAAAACTATTATGTTAAAAATTTCTTATAGAATCATTTTTTTAATACCATGGAATTTATGTTTGATACATTATAAGATGTTATGTATTAGTTTTAGTATATATAAAATAATATTAACCAAAAAGACAGTATATATCGTATCAAATAATATACAGGGAATATATAGATGTACAAATCGGCATGTTTCGAGACATATTTATATATATTTAGATTTTAATTGTAATGTATGTTTTTTTAGATAAATAATTATTTATTTTGATTGATTATATTAAAATTTTAAATGAGTAGATGCTAAAGTAATTATATTATATTTTAAAGGAGTATATTTTACGGAGTATATATCTATTATAATTATTTTTGGATGGTTGATCGGGTGGGGTTAAATTGTAAGAGATTTATTTAATTATCATTTTTTTAAAATGTTTTAGGGGTTCATTGAAAATATTTTATGAATATGGGTGATTTTTTTGTAATTTTTGTCTGATGCGGGTAATTTTTTAATTTAAGAAACTCATTTAGGGTGTTAATTGCAACTTATGATATAAGTTAGGATATTTTGTGAAATTTTACAAGATTAGGGTATTGAAAGCAACTATCCCTACAGGTTGGGATATTAGTTGCAATTTACCCTTAAAGTGATGTGTGTTTCAATTTTTTTTTTAAGTTAAAATCAAAATCGTTCGTTTTTTCAAAATACATTAGGGTACTGCCGTATTTAGAATCGTACTTTCGTTTTTTAAATACGAGAGTACAACCCAGTTTTATAACTCCCGTTTTTAAAACACGAAAGGCAAAACTAAAAGTTGTACTCTCGTTTTTCAAACACGGAAGTACAACTTATATTTTGAACTCCTGTGTTTCAAACACGGAAGACATAAATTAACTGCCCATTTACCCTTCCGTTTTCGGGGCACGGAAGTACAAAGCTTTTTTTGGTGCCCACGTCAAATCTTTTGTGGTGGAATTAGGGGACGCGTACATAAGGTCCTATAATTTTTCTCCCTCAATTTATTTAGGATCTCAAGAATTTACTTTCAATATGATTTTACACAAGATAGTAAATATTCTATCATTTTTTTGGATTGTAAGATTGGTAGAATCATAGAATCAAATCGAGATTTTAGCAAAGTTGTTTGCTAGGCTGATCTCACGAGGTCACACGAGTTCGAGAGTTCAGGAATTGTTTGGATTGAGCAGATTATAAGTTTGAGTTGTTATGGATTTGGAGGGGATAAAACGACTTACAATAAACTCTAAAGTTAGTGTTTACTAGCAACATATTAGTTCGAAAATTATAATAAACTCTACCGTTTATGCATTAATTAATGATATCTACACAGTTAGTCGGTTAGTTAGGGATATCAATTCTGACCCTGAACCCTCTGTTTCTGCCTCTGCACCACCAAAACCGACGTCCGGCGCTGAAGATCCGGCGAGGCGAGCAAATCTCCGATCACCCCTAACTCCGGCACCTCGCTCCACTCACTCAATCCCGCCGTCTGATGGCATTCCTGCCCGTACCTCCTCCCGACGATCGTCAGGTCGTAGTCGTCGGCCATGCCTTTCACCGCCGCCACCGTATCCCCGCCGTCCGTCACCATCACCTCCTGGTAGCTGAACTTCTCCCTGTACTCATTGCTCGTCCTTATGTCCTGTATTAACATCGAGTCCACATCCCCTTCGTCCTCGCCACCGGCCGCCGAGATCAGCCTAATCAGGTGTACTCTAACCCTAACCCCCCTAGTGATCCACTTCGCTAACGCCACGGCCTCCCGGTCGTCATTCCCTCCGATGAACACCACCGCCACGACGAACTCCGGCTCCGACTCTGACTCCCATTCCATCGCCTCGGAGTAAATCGCCGTCGCGTTCGAAGTCACGGAGGCGGATTGCGAGAAGTTGTAATCGGACATTCCCTTGTTGAAGGAGCCGCCGGAGGCGCCTTTGTGGCCTCTACCGCGGTGTACGTGGACGGAGACGGAGCAAGGAGCTCGATCCAGGATGCTGAGGTTGAGCGATCTCTGATCGCCGTTTTCGGAATCGATCGCTCCATCGATCCCTAACTTGCGGTGGAAGGGGAGGACTATCAGCGAGGTGACGTTGCTGAGGGCGAGGGTGCAGATGTCTTCGTGCATCTCCTTGAGGAGAGTAACGGCGGTGAAGAGGTGAGTGGCGAGTCCGCCATGGTACCGGCTGGCGTGGTTTCTCTGGTACCGGTCAAACGCCAAGACAATGTCTTCGGAGTGGGACCGGTGGGAGGTCGATTTCTTCTGCTGGACGCCATGGGAGATGAAGGTCGGTAGCGATCTTCCTCTTAGCTTCACAATGTGAAGAATGTAGGCCACAATCGGATTCCTCCTGGTCGGGTTTAAAACGTCTAGGAGGTTGGTTATGGCGATGGCGTGTTCGGTTTTGTAGATGCAAGCCACCATCTTCAGCTCGCCGCTGTGCTTCAAGTGCGTGATGTCCCTCTTCTGGTAGCCGGCGTACTTTGTGGTCGGGTTGTATAGTGATCTCACCGCCAATGGCACCACTATCGCCACCACCGCTGCGTAGAAGACCATCACCGTGTAGACCGAGCTCGAGATGTTCTGAATCAACAGTATTATAATACAAGTTCTCATTTGTAAGGAGAGACTTACTTTTGATGCTACTAACAATAAATATGTACTCACATTTGATTCTACGGCGGAGACGTATTCACTGATGTCAATGAAGCCCCTAGCGCTCATAAGGAGACCAATGGCGGCTCCGTCAGCTAAGGACATATCGGTAAACATAGCGCAACCCAAGCCGAGTAAGAGCTTGATCAAACTCGGCAAAATGGAATAGGCCAAGACTTTCCAAGTAGTGTCATCGGAGAAATCGAGAGTGAAGAGGTTTGCACTCATGACAGCGCCGGTGATGAAGAAGGGCAAAAGTATACCATTGATAAAGGTGTCGAAGATGTCTATAAACGCGGATGCCAATGGCGGTCCATCGGGTGTCATCGCTCCCACGATGAAGATCCCTAAGAGAACGGATGATTTACTCGTGTAATGCGTCACCAATCCCGCGACAAACCCAAAGAGGAGCAACGATAACACGAACACAGTCTTGATAGGCCTATCTTTCGGCGTATGCTGGATCATCATCTTCATTATCGGGCGCAGAACAAACAACGTCACGAAGGTCACCCCCAACGGGCCACACAAATGTTCGAAGTAATTCAAGTCAATATTGCGGATATCATTCGTTACTATAAAGAGAAGAAGGCTTGAAATCCCGGTGATGAGGCTTACGCCGAGAGCAACCCTTCCGAGCTCCGAGTTGAGCAGATCAACGTGGCTCAGCAAGCAGGCCACCGAAGGAAAATGCGTCGTCGTGCTGATTGTGCTCGCAAATTTGAGACCATGGAATCCCTTAAATGACAAGGTCATGAGCGCGTTAACACCCAACGGGATCAACAGTCCGAGCCCTCCGAGAAAGTACGTCTTTTGTCCGTTCCGAACCATTAAACTATAGTCTATCTTGACAGCATAGATGAAGCTATAGAAGGCACATCCGAACCAGGCTACGCTCCTCCAGGCGTTTGAGCTGAGCTCTGGGAATAAGACGCGGTCGTATAGTCCGCCTTTCTCCATATAGAAGGCATTAGGCGATAAGATCACACCAGCCTGCAATAAACAAACATGACCAAAGGCGTCAATAGAAAAGCCCTTTCATTGATAATACAGAGAATGAGTCTGTCATCTTATCGTGCGAGAAGGCGAGAGGACATACGATGATTTGTGAGACGAGGTGGGGCAAGCCGAAGTGCTTGAAAACGCAACGGTGTAGAGCTTGGGTGAGGAAGTAGACGACGACGATTTGGAGGTGGATTGTGGAGCTTGACAAGTCCCCTACGGGGATTCGGAAGCCTGGTAGTCGGAGGCATTCCCATGATTTCACGGGGGTTAAATATGCGAGGGATGTGGTAGGAGGAGAACGATTGTGATCGGCTGCTTGAGCCATGGTAGAGAAACGAGGAGAGAAAATCTACGCAATGCGCCCGACAATCCCTCTCTCGAACGAGGGATGAAGGGGAGGTGATCGAAGCCTTTCGACAAGACGAAATGCAACGCCGATGAAAGCTAGAGAAAGGGTTTTGAAAAATGGCAAACTATAGCATCAAAGGAGATTGATTTTTTGTGGGTGAATGGGGTATGTGGTTTTTGTGTTGTCTATTTTTGGTCCCTTGCTTCTATTTCAATCATATAATTAAACACCAGGAATATATATTGATGGTGTGTATACTTGCTTTTCCATTTGTGTTTTCAATTTTAGGATTTCTATTTCCTTAATTTATAGTATGTTGGAAAAATGCATGTAGGCAACGTCTTTAGGAGCAACATGCTAATTGATGAAGAAGCCAATGCTTTTAGTGTGTAGGTAGACGATTTGGTGAACCACAATAGATGTTCTAGACACCACATCATTGGAGGCAAGGTAGTCTTCGATCAGCCCGAGCCCGGTTTCTTCGTTCACCTCCTTAAGACCAACCAACTGAGTGCAATCGGAGTTCTTGTGTCGCCCCACTATCACGAGGTTCCATTCTAAAACCAATTGACAATAGAAGAAGTAGTCCACCGATTCATATACCAGGGCTTGTTATGTTTAACTTTCGATGTGGGACATTTATAGTCTCACTCACATTTCTCAACAGAAGTGAGAAACGGTTGTGAAGATGTGAATTGAAAGGAACTAGTTGCATCCTTGCACGAATCGATAGAATGACCATATCACACATCCTAGGAGTACGATATGCTTTTCGACGCCTTTTTCTTCTACATATCATGAGAAATGAAGATCGGGTGTGCTCGCCCAACCAGCTTCACAAGGTGAAGGGCAGACACAACTACTTTGTTGTTGTCTAAAGGACAACAGGCTCCGATAAGCCGAGTAATGGAGGGTATACGGTCCGATCTCGAGATATATGTGGAAACATACGAACGTCTGCGAGACGATAGGAGTGAAGCTTAAATGAACAGAGAAGAGGCGGTGGAAGGCTTGGACGAAGGTGTGAGTGGTGATAAGCTGGAGGAGGACGTCGAGAACTCGATTCCTGACGTAGGAAGATCGAGGCCTTGAACCCTCAGACATGCCAATGAGTTTGATCTCCCGCTGGAATTCATCGAAAGAGATCGATCTCAAGGAGAAGACCGGTTTAATGCCATATTCAAATATACTTTTGCTTTATTTTTTAAATCGTTGCTTATACTTTTGTACGGACTAACAGATACTTGAATCAAGCCTATACTCTGTTTTAAATCGTTGTGTATACTCTGTTTTGTTTTAGCAAATGAATGATCTTGAATCAACCCCAAATTTGGAATCTAGTATAAAAAAATTGAGCCTGAGTTGAGCTCGAACTACTTGACTCATATAACAACCCGTAAAACAACATATTTTAAACTACTGCTTATGCATTTAGTTTACAGATTATTCTATGATATTAGTGTATGTTTTAGTTGAATCAGGTGGTGTAAGACCACTATCTCATGGGTGAATTCAAGAAACCATTAAGATCATAAGTTAACCATGAAAATGATCACTCTAAAAAAATTCAACCATTTTTTTTTTACATTAGTATGAGGCACAGTACTTCTCATATACAAAAAGGAAGCCTCACAAAGTGGATATATAGGATTAGAAAGTGTTCTTGAAAGCTCAATGTCTTTGTTGTTGCACCACCAAAATAGATGTTCTACACACCAGATCATTGGAGGCAAGGTAGTCTCCGATCGCCCCGAGCCCAGTGTCGTCGCTCAGCTCCTTGAGACCAATCAACTGAGTGCAAGCGAAGTTGTAGTGCCGCCCCACCATCACCAGGTTGTACGATTCCACCATAGATTGCAGGAAGGAGGCGGTGTCAGCTCCGTCTTTAACCGCCTTCTCAATGTAGGTGAACTGCTGGTTGTACAACACATTCCTCTGGATATCCATCAATGCAGCCGAATCAAGGACATCTAGATCACGTGATTGCCCGAAAGCAACAAGCCGGATCACAAACACTCGGACTCTCGAGTCTCTCCCCATTCGCTTGGCTAGGGCTAGGGTTTCCTGGTCATCAAGGCCGCCTATGTAGATCACCGCCACCAAGAGCGGTGAGCCTGAGTCGGTAGTCATGATGGTGGTGAGGGCTGACCCGGTGCCAATCTGACCAAAGCTACCGCGGTCTACAAGGATGGCGACTGAGCAAGGCGACTTGTTGAGGAGATCGACATTGAGGGTCTTTTGCTCGTTGTCTTCGGAGTCAATGGAGCCATCGAACCTAAACTTTCTATGGAAGGGGAGGACTATGATCGACACGAGCTTGTCCAAGGCGAGAGTGCACGTGTCCTCGTTCAAAGACTCGAAGTGAGAGACCGCTGTGAAGATGTGGATAGAAAGGAACTTCTTGCACGTTTGCCCAAAGCGATAGAATGCCCATATGACATCCTCCGAGTAAGAGTTGATCGTCGCCTTCTTCTTCTGCATATCGTGAGCAATGAAGATCGGGTGTGCTCGCCCAACGAGCTTCACAAGGTGAAGGGCATAGACCGCTACTGGGTTGGTGTCTGAAGGACAACAGGCACCGATGAATCGAGTAATGGAAGGTATTCGGTCTGGTCTCAAGAAGCATGCTAGAATCCGAAGCTCGGAGGTGTATTTGCAGTGCATTATGTCTCTTCTTTGGTAGCCAGCATACTTTTTGAGAGGATGATAGAGTGATTTTACAAATAGGGGTGTAATTACTGCAATAAATAGTGTCCATACGACCATCACTGTGTAGCTTGGTGTGCTTAGCACCTGCAAAATCAACATAACAACACATTGCCGCCATGATAGATTAGCTGAAGATATGTCAAAAAACCCTAGCTAGATCAAGAATATGAGATTTGACTACATGAAATTTAACGAAATATAGTCGGAGACTTAGGCTCTGTTTGGCACATAAAGTAGCTTTTCGGAGCTTGGGGTTTTGATATTATATAGTTTTTCATCAGCTACTCACTAAGTTTTTCGGAGGTTATGGTTTTTTATTTACAGTTTTCCATCAGTTACCTCAACAACTAGGTTGCCCAAACATCATACTAACTTATTAAACCTATATTTAACACGAATGATTCATCGGCTTCAGCTACTCCATCAGATACCTTTTTGCCAAACATAGCCTTAACCAATACAAGAAAAAGAAAACTTTGTTCAATTGTGAAGATATAGTTACCTCAGATTCCCTAAACATAGTCAAGGTGCCAACATCAACAATGCCTTTGGTAGACATTATAAAACTAAGAGCAAGAGCATCGGTGAAGGACATATTGGAGTATATTCCACAGAGCAAGCTATTGAAGAACTTCGCCAAGTATGCGAGAATAGCAAGGCAGAGGTGTTGAGACACAATCGTCGCTGAGCCAAGATGCATAAAGTCACAACCCATGTAAGCAGCAACCACAGAAAATGGCAGAAGCAAGCCTGTGACGAAGAATTCGAGCTTGTCTACAATGGTAGCTCCCATGGGCAATCCATCGGGTACAACCGCACCCACAATAAAAGCCCCTAAAAAGACTAACTGCTCGGCATATTGTGTCGACAGAGCTCCAATGAACATAAGTAGGTAACCAAAAGACACAAACAATTGTTTGACAGGCCTGCCTTTCGGTGTCTGTTTGATCATCCAGTTCAAGATCGGCCTGAACACGAAGATGCTAACGATGACCAACGCAAAGGGGGTAATCAGCTTCAATGGATCGTAAATACGGCGAGTAAGAACATTAGCTATTACCAAGAAGAGCATGCTCAAGATATGACCAATAAGCGCCGAAGACATTGCCAACCTTCCAAGCTCGGAGCTCATCATTTTCATATCGAAAAGTAAGGCGGCAACGTTAGGGAAATGAGTGAGTGGGAGTGTTGTCAAATTGATGTAAAGATCTGCAATGTCTTGGTCTTTACCATCTAGTATCTTTTGAAAGAGATCTGGATAGAGGTAAAGGAGAAACCCGAGATTGAGGATGACTGGTAAGATTGAGTCCACTATCCCGATGACAAAGGCTTTCTTCCCCGTCTTCGATATGATGGAGAAGTCCATTTTCACCGCGATGAGGTACGAATACATCATGTAAGATATCATGGATAGAGATTCGTCCACATTTCGAGAGTAAATCGGGTAAAGAACATAATGGATTCGATCATATATTGGGTGTTTTCCCCAGGGTGTGGATGAACAGAGGGCTATGCCAGTCTACATGAAAATTAAGAAAACAAATTAATTGTAGTTAAGCAATGGAAAAACAATTCATATATATAGGATCGGAGGATGATGATCGAGGGAGATGAGATGACATACGAACATCTGCGTGACGATCGGAGTCAAGTTGAAATGAATGAAGATGAGGTAGTGGAAGAGCTGGATGATGGCGTGAGTGGTTATAAGCTGAAGGAGGACCGTCGAGAACTCGATTCCCGCCCTAGGAAGATCGAGGCCTGGAATCCTCAAACAATCCCATGAGTTTGCTCTGAGGGCGTAATCCATCGATTGTTGCGATCCAAAACCCTAAGAAAAGGGGGGAAATTGGAACCAATGTTGGGAGTTTTTCCGCCTCCTCCAATGGCGGACAAAAGAGAAGGAACCCTAGGGATTTGGGGGGGTTAATAAGGGATTGGAGGAAAAGGGGAATTTGAATGATCAAAGCTTGGCATTGAAGCAAATTGGGAGGAGAGGAAATGGAGGGATCAAATCGAATTGGATCGATATCTGCGCGCCCAAAATTGAAGGGATTGGTAGATTGTGTTTTCTGCGATGAAAGAGGGGGGAGATTTAAAATAGTAAATGTGATTTGAATAGAGGGAGCGATGATCCAACGGTCAAGAAAGGGATCAGGTACTTTTTTTGAAAAAAAATATCATATGGGCTCTCCAATTAGGCCTTTTGGGCTCAAAACATGTACCATCCACTAAAATTATAGTTCCTCAAACTTTGGTTTTTGCCCACTAATAACACTTATTGTATTCCCATTTTTTTCCTCCAAATATCCTCCTCGGGTCCTCTCCTATTTATCTTAGTTTTGCATCCGTTGGTGCGCAAAATCTGAGACACTTTCCAATTATGTTTTCAAGCTTGGTATTTGGACGACGACACTATTGTTGGAGATACCTTGGTCATGAGAAAGGTTCTGCAGATGATTATTGAGGATGGATCCAGTTATGGCCTGCACCTCAATGTTAATAAAACTGAGGTCTTTTGGCTGAGAGAGGACTTGAGGAGTAGGTTGGCTGGTGTTTTTCCACGTAACATTACTAGGCCGTTGCATAGGGTTAAGCTGCTTGCTGGATCTGTCAATGTTAATTCTGTGTTCAGTAGCGAGCTTGTGATGAAGAGAGTGGACAAAGCGATCGCACTTATGGATGCGGTTGCTAAGATTGGTGACCTGCAATGTGAATTATTGTTGTTGCATGCTTATACCGGAGTCTCAAAACTTTATTTTGCTCTGCGTACATGCCCGCCTCGTGCCTTCGAGTCTGCTCAGCTTAAGTTTGATCTAGCTCTTCGACGTTCCCTGGAACGTATTATCACTGCTTCTGACCCAGGTTTTGGCAATGGAGGCTCGCCACATTTCCCTTCAGGTTTGGGGGCCTCGGGGTTTATTTAGCAGGTGACGACCTCTTTTATGCTATTTTGGTTTCGCATTTGCAGTCTGGTCAACAATATCAGCAACTCAGATGAATGATGACAATATCAGCAACTCGCTCAGCGACAAATGACGAAGAGAGACCGATGTGCGTCAGCCTATAAGCAACCTGGTTTCTCTCGCAGAAAGTGTACGAGAAGATGACCCTCTCGAAAGCGCAACAAAAGCCGAGGACATCCGAGACCCTAATCTATCCGCTAATTTAGTTTGTTTAAACTTTGACTTTTGCCCACTCATTTCCATTTCTCTTATGTTGTTTTTTTATTAGATTTAACGGTTGTTTTTGTTGGAAGAGAGGAGCGTTTTGTCAATTCTCCTCAATTCAATTGATTCGATAAACAAATTACAAATTTATAGATAAACCTAAACCTTAAACTAAACTGCCACTACAGCACTAACCCATTAACCCGCAAATTTAGGCCCACTAATTAGGATAACTAATTAACCCTAATTTTCTCTAACTGATCCGGCCACTAACATCATCCTAACCGGCCACACAATTACTAACTTAATTAATATAATTTTGGATCATATTCTAACAGTTTTGGAGCCTCTCTCTTCAAATAAAATTGATGCCTATAGTTTTTGCTGAAGTTTACTTATATGTATTTTTAATTGCGCAAGATTTACTCACGAAACACATTGAATCAAATCTTTTCAGAAGCTCATATATACTACAAAAAAACAAAACAAAACAAAACAAAAAATCCACTACTACAAGATCATCAATTAAACATCCAGGACACTGATAAATTCAATTCAAGGGTTTCAATCTTCAATCTGCCTACTTAAAAGCCCAATGTCTTTGTCGTTGCACCACCAAAACAGACGTTCTACACCCTAGATCATTAGAGGCAAGGTAGTCTCCGACCGCTCCGAGCTCGGTTTCTTCACTCATATCGTTCAGACCAACCAACTGAGCGCAGGCTAACTTGTAGTTTCTCCCAACCATCACAAGGCTGTAAGATTCCGCCACGGACTTGAGGAAGGTTGCGGTATCAGCTCCATCTTTAACCGCCCTCTCATTGTAGGAAAATTGCTGATTATATCGCACATCCCTCTGGATATCCATCAATGCAACGGAATCTTGGGTGTCTAGGTCGTATGATTGTCCGAAAGCAACGAGCCTGATCACCGAGATCCTGATCCGGGAGTCTCTACCGATGCGTTTGGCTAGGGCAAGTGTCTCTTGATCGTCAAGCCCTCCTATGTAGATCACTGCAACCAACATCGGTGAGCTTGAATCGGATGCATTGATCGCCTTAAGAGCTGATCCGGCGCCAGTTTGTCCAAAGGTGCCGCGGTCTACAAGGATGCTAACCGAGCAAGGCGACTTGTTGAGGAGATCGCTGTTGAGGACCCTTTGCTCGGTGTCTTCGAAATCAATGGAGCCATCGAACCTAAATCTTCGATGGAAGGGGAGAACTATGACTGATACGAGCTTGTCCAAGGCGAGAGTGCACGTGTCCTCGTGCATTGTCTCGATGGGTGAGACGGCTGTGAAGACATGAACCGAAAGGAACCTCTTGCACTGCTGCTCGAAACGAAAGAAAGCATACACGACATCCTCGGAGTAGGAGCAGCTTGAAGCCTTCTTCTTCTGTATATTATGAGCAATGAAGATAGGGTGTGCTCTTCCAACCATCTTCACAAGGTGAAGGGCATAAACCGCTACTAGGTTGTACTCGGAAGGACAACATACATTGATAAACCGAGTGATGGAGGATACTCGATCCGATCTTAAGAAGCATGCTAGAATCCGAAGCTCGGAGTTGTATTTGCAGTGCATGATGTCTCTCCTTTGGTAACCAGCATACTTTTTCATTGGATGGTATAGAGATCTTACAATAAAAGGTGTAACTGTTGCAATAAATAGTGTCCATAAAATCATTATAGTGTAGCTTGGTGTGCTTAGCACCTGCACAATCAAAGGCATTGTTTATATACATGACACAGGTGATTTTAGGTATTTTATCCAATCAAATAACATGAAAAAAAATCGGTTTAGTTGAGCATCTCCAACAGTTTTCCCATTTGGGGGATTTTACAGTTTTTGGAGAATTCTAAGGTAATTTTTGGTTCAACCGATTCCTCATCGCATTCTCCAAAAATGGAGAAGCAACGGAAAAAATAGAGATGCTGCAACATTTTTCAAAGTAAATGATTCTCCAAATCTTCGAAATGAGGAAGTTGTTAGAGTAAAAACAAAAATAATTTGAAGAATATGTATTTGGTTTTCCAATTTGGAGAAATTTTAGGAAGAGATACTTACATCAGCTTCCCTAAACATGATCAATGCACCGACATCAACAATGCCTTTGATAGACATTATGAAACTAAGAGCAAGAGCGTCGGTGAACTCCATTTTGCAGTATAATCCACACAACAAGCTGTTGAAGAACTTCGCCAAGTAGGCAAGGATAGCAAGGGAGAGGTGTTCATAGAGTATCTTGTTGTTGGTGCAAATTTTCCTATATTCGCCACCCATGATAGCAATAGTCACAAAGAATGGTAGAAGCAAACCGGAGACGAAGAAATCAAGCTTTTCTACTATAGCAGCTCCCAATGGAGGGCCATCAGGCACAACGACACCCACGATAAAGGCCCCTAGAAGAACTAACTTCTGAGCGAACTGCGTTGTCAATGCTCCTACAAACATCAACACGAAACCGAAATGCACAAACCCTTTCTTGACATGCCTGCCTTTGGGTGTCTGGTTCACCATCCACTTCAAGATCGGCCTGAAGACAAATATGCTGACAATGACCAACGCGAAGGGAGTGATCAACTGTAGAGGATGTGTAACGCTTCGTGTCATTACATTCCCAATCATTAAGAGAATTATACTTAGAATATGACCAATAAGCGACGAAGACAATGCCAGTCTTCCAAGCTCCGAGTTGATCATTTTAATGTCAGCAAGGAGGACGGCGACATTAGGGAAGTGAGTGAGGGGGAGTGTTGTCAGATTGATGTAAAGGTCAGCAACAACTTGGTCCTGATTTTTTATCCTTTGAAAGAGATCTACATAGTAGTGACGGAGAAACACGAGATCAAGGATGACGGGTATGATTGAGTCCAAGATTCCGATGAAGAATGCCTTTCGCCCTGTCTTCAATATGATCGAAAAGTCCATCTTCACCGCGATGAGAAATGAATACATCATGTAAGAAACCATTGATATAGATTCGTCGATGTTTCGATACCCATGGGGGAAAATCAGTAAGTTAGGTGCTCGGTATATTGGGCTGCTTGACAAATACGAAAATGGAGAGAGGAATAAACCAGTCTACATGAATTTAAAAAAACAAAAAAAAATAGTTAGCAGTGTTTTTTTTTAATACATGAAATATAAACATACACAAAAGTTAACCTTGAACCCAAACTCTAGTATATATTCACCATGAAAGTTAACATCATCAGTTTAGCAACCCGTTCTATCATTCAAGGATTATTGGATAGATCGTAGACAAATCTAGCAAATTGTTGGGGTTTTGCCCACCTTAACATGCGAAAAAACATATATAAGTTTTGTTATAACGAGAATGAAAATAGCGAAGAACGACACAAAGATTTACATGGTTCGACAACGGTGTGTTACCTACCTCCACGGTCAGAGAACCAGATTTGTATTAGAGGAACCAAAACAGATTAGGGTTATAAGGGGTCGGTGTTTCATAAGTATAGGAAGAGACTCATAAAACCATCAACATACGATGGACTGAAAGCCCAAAATAGACAGACGATAGGCCCGTTTACAATAATCATCGCATGACCGTTTACAATAAATATCGCATACCGTAAAGGCGGGGTGGCGCTACCCCCTAGCCCCCGCCAGGGCGCATCGCCCCCTGTACCCCGACACTCTGACCGGTCAACGAGACCACCGCCGGAGCCTCCGCCTCCCGACCACCTGATGTGTCGCCGGTCAACGATGATTTAAGGCACATTAACAAGTTCAAACAATATATATAAGTTTAGTTTTAAATTAGCAATTCACAATAAGAAGATGAAAATTCTTGGATTGTTTGTATCTGACTCGATCCATCATTCGATCGATCGAGTATAATTAGATTTAATAAATCAACTGGAATTTCATCAAGGAAAATAAATAGCAATCAATGAAGCAAAAGGTGATGTATGATGGATGAAAAGAGAGATGACATACGAACATCTGGGTGGCGATAGGGGTCAAGCGGAGACGAGCGAAGATGAGATGGTGGAAGGCTTGGATGAAGAAGTGAACGGTGAGGAGCTGAAGGAGTAGCAATGGAAACACCATTCCCGCCCTCGGAAGATGAAGCCCTGGGATTCTTATACATGACCATACCTCAGCTCTGCTCGAATTATAATTCATTGCTTAATCTCAATTAGATTCTTCGTAATCCGAAACCCTCAAACTTTGAATTGGCGGAGGTTTAATTTCCTCCTCCTTGATTGTTGGGAGGAGAGAAATTAGCAAATGTGGTTTCGATCGGCGTTGGGAAGAACAAACCCTAATTATTGGCGGAGGCCTCAATATCAGATTGGGAGGCGCCAAATTGGAGGGATTTTGTAGATTGTGTTTTCTGCCATGAAAGAGGGGTCGGGGGGAGATTGAAAATAGATAGATTGCCTTGTCATTGTCATCCATGGCAGCTTCTGCCTCTTTGAATTCCCATCGATTGGATTGATTACATAAATTAACAAACAAAAGGAGGACGAGAGAAGCTTTGATTTCTATCCGTTTTTGTAACGTGGCAAATGATTGGATTTGAAAATTATTTTCCTAAATTTGAAATAATAAAATTTATAAAGATTTATTTTTTATTTTTTTTGATAAGGTAATAATTCGAAGGTCAGACATGCCTGATTCATCGAGAGGCGAACCGTCAAACATACAACCTAAAAAACATAAATACAGATAATAAGCGAAATGGAACAAGCAGAAAAACTCTACAACAAGACGCTCAAAGAAGACCAACTCCCAGTAAAGCTGAGGAAGCCGACGAAGAACGAAGCCAAGCACCACCGAGCAGTGGCACCGCGGGCCAGCGGTACAGCAGGACTCTAACTCCTGTGGGTAGTGCAGACGAACTCCAAGGAAGCTGAATCCCGGATACGGAGACGCCCTGAGCGCACCACCACGACCCCAGCCAGTCCCGACACCAAACTCCACGCCCCCCAACCAAGCAGAAGACCTCCTAGAAACGTCGGAAGTAGAGTCGTACGCTGCTCGAACAAAACGCCAACAAGATTTTGCCTGCGAGAAAATAGTCAAGCTCTTGCGGGATTTGGTCAAACCCTTTCGGGTGGAATTACTCAGACCTTTTCGGGATGATTATTTTATTACATAAATAAATAAATAAATAAATAAATAAATAAATAAATAAATATATATATATATATATATATATATATATATATATATATTGATTTTTTCCTTTTATTTTATTTTGGGTGAAACATCGGTTTTGTAAATAAAAAATTATTATTTTTTATAGACTTGGCGTGCAAGGGCAACTAAGCCAACTTGCACGCCAAGGATGTCAGACGCTACAGAGAGCAGGCCAAGGACGACTAAACCACAGGCCACGCCCACAAAAAACCGGCGCCGGCGCCGGAAAGAGGAGGGAGCAACGCCCAGGAGGAGCTGCCGAGGACAGGTGGAGGGATTGCTGATGAAACGCCGAGAACGAGCCCCCGAAGTAAGGAAAGGGCAAATTCACGGGAGGGAGACAACCGAAGTTTTAGAACAGGGGAGTATAGACGGAACCCGACAGAAAACCGGAAAGGAAGATGGATGCAGCCGCGAGGGAGAGACAGATCCGGCTACGCCGAGTACACAGGGCCCGAAGAGCGAGGCGGCAAGGGCAATAGTTTGGAGGCCAGCGACCCCGGAATGAGACCGGTGAGGACGCGGGGAACGACAAGGAGGGGATGGCCGAGGAGATGGCGGAGAGCCGGCCACCGATGGCGATGAAGGGTAAACGAAACCAAGGAGGCAGGGAGACAAACCTTCACCCAAAAGACGAGAAATTGGAATGAAAAGTCCAAATTGAGTGAGGGGAAAAGGGGAGACCCAGAACAGAGATCCAACAGCAGCAAAAGCCTCAATTAATTTTGATTTATCCTCAGTTGCTCACCATTTGAAAGAGGAGTTTCAAATTGAGTTTGTCAAACAAGGGGGCGAACTCAGGAGGAAGAGAATGGGGTAATGTGGCGACCCACAATAGAGAAGCCGGATGTGTACGAGGCCGAAGCCGAAGATCGGAGATCACCCACGCCTGAGACGAAAGGAAGATCGGGGTGGAGAAGGGTACGAGACCCGGTTAAGGCGGCCGAAGCCGAGTTAGCGGCAGCCGAGGCTGGGGTTTAATTTACAAAGATTTTGAAAATGCCTAAATGCCTAAATAATAAATATTTTTTTAAAAAAAAAATCAGAATCGAGATGAGTATATATATAGATCAGAAAAACCATGATAATATATCATATGTACGTACACAACCCTTATCACTACGCCAAATTTCGGTTTGGAGGACGAACATACTTCGTCGCCCCAAACCAAGCCCATTCCCCGGTCTGCACTTTCGGGCAATGCTTTGTTCGTCGCTTCGACACTGTCCATACAAATGTGCGCTACATCTCGACAATGTCAACCAACCACCTGTTTCGACATTATCTACACGGACATGGGAAATGGGTCAAACTATTACTATTGTCAAGGACCCAGTTCACAAACAAATAAATCCCACCAAGATATCCCTTATGAGCGCGAGGAAGTTACATCCAACTCTTATCCATTGTTCTATAATTTCAGTCGTAATCCAATTCTCAATCCCAATTTTAAATTCTTATGAAACAAACTCTAAATCAAATTCTAATAAAATCTCAATCGAAATCTCAATCTAAACACAACAAATCTCAATCGAATAGGGAGTGTAATAAATTTTAAATTAACTTTTGCTAGAATAAATTTTATAGTACCCACATATTCTAATTTAAATACATCACACATTCCATTAAATCACAACAAATCTCTATCGAATTCAAACAAACAATATTTCCTTACTCACTGTAAATCTAAAATATTATTGCAAACAATTCATTCAACATTTCCCAAGTCTAAATCACAAATTTCCAAATCTTCAACAAATTCCTCACTACAAATCTAACCAATATTCCATACTTTTCCTCCCTCTATTCAATGTACCTTTCCACAACTCAAAATAAATTGATTTTATTGAATCTCCACAATCCTTGTGCAAATTACAAAAAAAAATTGAAATAGAAGCTTTGAAAAATGGAGAAGAGGAAATAGAGGAGATGAGAAGGAAGAAGGCTCGACATTGGTTAAGGTTACTATTGTAACCTTAAAAAGTTAAAAGATTAATGGGGATAAGTAGCTTCATTTGTTGTTCGGAATTTAAAACCATTCGGGAGACAAACTTACACATTATTTCGTCGCCCCAATCAGTTTCAGAAAATGACACAGTACACTCTTCCACATCCAAGAGACAGACTACTTATGATTCAATCGCCCCAATCAGCGTCGGAAAATAATGTGGTTCACTTCCAGATTTCAGCGACGGCTGAAATCTATCTCCGTCGCCACAATATATTCTAGCGTCGGAATCCATCTAATTTCATCGCCTAAGAACTTTGTCCAATCATCCACACACGACGGCTCAAGCTATGTTCATCGCTAGAACAACATCCAAGCGACGAACAAAGTGTGTTGTCCGTAGCCCGAATGTAAATCTGAGATATTGTGGAAATTTTTTTCAAAATATTCAAAAATAAATAAATTTTTTTTAAAAAAAAATCACAACTTGAAAATGTGTACAAAAATATTCACAATTTGCGGGTATGTAAGAGAAAGAGACCGCGTTTTATTCACAAAAAGTAAGATTTGAAAGTAAAAAAAAACAAACCAAATGAAATAAATGCAGTTTCAAACCGCGTTTTATAATTAATGGGTAAAATGCGGTTTGAAGCCGCGTGCATGTCCATTTGTATTTTTAAATCAATTTTAAATTTAAAAAGGTAATTAAATCAATTTTAAATTTCAAATGATTGAGTGGTTTATATTTTCGAACTCTACATGAAGAGGCCTATTGACCTTTGACAGTTTGAAGGATTGGTTCTGTTGTCCATTTTTATAACAACGTACCAAAATGTTAAAAGGAAAGTATGAATGAGTTCTCAAATCACACAAACATATCATTGATCGAGGTTCAAATTCAAATTAAGACTCAACTCAACTCCACTCTAACTCGAGTTTTGTAGAAATTACAAAACTTCTTTTATATTATTGTGCCATTAACAAGTAGGGTTGTTCTATGAGTCTAGTAGCTCAACCTCAACGTCCTCGGACTGAACTTGAAAAATATTCGACTCACACTCGTTTACTTTATTAATCAAGTTGAATATAAGCACATTTTTAAAAACTCAACTTATTTCTAAATTAACCAAAAAATTATCTAATATGAAAACTTGAATTTATTGATCCACAACATGCACCTTGTTCTGTATAATTATCCTCTAAAAAATTCTTTATCGACACACTTTATTTATTATAAACTCTTATCTATAAGTAATCAACACCTTTTAAAAAATAAAACAAACTTGTGAATTTGATTGGATTAGTACATTACAAGATCATCAAACATCCATGAAACATGATCATTTTGCACAACTGATTTTGTCTAAGGCAAGTTCAGCTCAGGCAGATCTTAATGAATAAAGACACAAAAGCCTAAAGTGCTTTAAAGGGTTTTACAATCTTCTTATGAAACCATTGTCAATCTTACTACTTGAAAGCCCAGTTTCTCTGTTGCTGCACCACCAATACAGATGTCCTACAGTCGAGATCATCGGAGGCGAGGAAGTCTCCGATGGCCCCGAGTTCCGTGTCTTCGCTCAGATCCTTCAGACCCATCAGCTGAGCGCAGGCGAAGTTGTAGTGCCTCCCCACCATCACCAGGTCATAGGACTCAATGGCGGACTTGAGAAAGGTGGTGGTGTCGACTCCGTCTTTCACCGTCCTCTCGGTGTAGCTAAACTGCTCACTATAGAGCTCATTCGTCTGGATATCGAGCAGTGCAGCGGAGTCAAGGGTGTCGAGATCACTCGCTTGTCCGAACACCACAAGCCGAATCACGCACACTTGGACCCTCGTGTCTCGGCCCATCCTCTTGGCCAACGCTAGCGCCTCCTGGTCATCCTGGCCCCCTATGTAGACCACTGCCACCGAGAGTGGTGAGCCTGCATCGGATGTCGAGATCGACTTGAGGGCGGTGTGGCCAGGGCGCCCACACCGCCCTCTGTCTACGAGTATAGCGACGGAACAAGGTGAGTTGTTGAGGAGCTCGGAGTTGAGGATCTTTTGCTCTTTATCTTCGCAATCGACAGAGCCATCGATCCTAAATTTTCTATGGAAGGGAAGCAATATAACCGACACGAGCTTGTCAAGGGCGAGAGTGCACACATCCTCGTGCATAGCCTCAGCCGGAGAGACTGCTGTGAAGACCCGAGCGGAGAGGAATTGCCCGAACATCTGCTCGAAGCGATAGAAGGCGAAAACCACTTCTTCGGAATACGAATTTCTCATCGACTTCTTCATCTGCATATCGTGTGCAATGAAGGTAGGGTGTGCTCGTCCGATGAGCTTCACAAGGTGGAGGGCATGGACACATAATCTATTGTTCTCGGAAGGCGAACATGCCTTGAGAAATCGTGTAAGGGAGGCTACACTATCGGATCTCCGAAAGCATGTTAGAATTCGAAGCTCGGCATTGTACCTACAATGCATGATGTCTCTCCTTTGGAAGCCAGCATACTTCCCTAGAGGATGATAAAGCGCCTTCACGAAAAGAGGCGAAATCGTCGCAGCAAATGTGATCCATATAACAATGACTGTATAGCTTGGCCTACTTAGCACCTGCACAATGAAAACGCGACGAAAATTTTAAACCGTTGCAACCATGAAAAATAGATTTTTTGTTAGGAAGGACTATATATAGATACTGACCCCTAAACCGACGAACATAGTCGAGAGGCCGACATCAACAATGCCTTTGGTGCACATGATAAAACTAAGGGCAAGAGCGTCATGGAATGGCAGTTTGCTGTATAATCCACACAACAAGCTGTTTATGAATTTCGAAACGTAGGAGATAATAGCGAGGGAAATGTGGCAAAATATCATCCGATCCGTCGCACCAATGTTATAATAGGTACCACCCATGACAGAAATAGTCACGAAAAACGGCAAGAGCATGTTCGATACGAAGAAATCGAGCTTATCTACGAGGGCGGCTCCCAATGGAAGCCCATCGGGTACAACGGTACCCACGACAAAAGCCCCTAAAAGGACTAACTGCCCGGCAAACTCTGTCGTTAAAGCGCCAATGAACATGATCATATACCCTGAGTACAAAAGCAGTTGATCGATAGGCCTTCCTTTCGGTGTCTGTTTGATGATCCAGTTACAAATCGGCCTGAAAACGAAGATGCTAACGATGACCAACGCAATGGGAACCACGAGTGATGCAACATTGCTACCCGTGCGAGTAATAGAATTCGCTAACACTATAGAAGTCATGCTTAGAATGTGACCGATAAGCGACGCTGACAATGCCAACCTTCCGAGCTCTGAGGTGCTCATTTTCATGTCAGCAAGGAAGACGGCGGTGTTGGGGAAATGAGTCAGCGGGATTAAGGTCAAGTTGATGTAAAGATCTCCGACGTCAGGATCAGTTCTTATCCTCTCGAACAAATCCGGATAGAGGTAAAAAAGAAAACCGAAATCAAGGGAGACGGGTATGATCAAGTCCAAAATTCCGATGACAAAAGCCTTTTGGCCCGTCTTTAAGATGATAGAGAAATCCATTTTCACCGCGATGAGGAATAGGAACAACATGTAAGCCAACATTGCTAGACATTCGTCGACAGATCGACTTGGATGAGGGAAAACCACTTTACTAGTTGATTGATATAATTTGAAGCCTTCTTTGTACCAATCCGGGGAGAGGAGTAAACCAGCCTAGATCACAAGAAAACATAGTTAAGCAATTCCGTTACAATTTAACCGTCGCAAATACAGGTCTTTTCGTCGCAATATGTTTCCCCATTGCCCTAGATGGCTAGATTTCTAATTAAAACAACACAAATGAATTTGAGGCGAGTGATCGGGGGAGGAGCGACTTACGAACAATTGGGAGACGATGGGGGTCAAGCCGAGATGGGAGAAGATGAGGCGGTGGAAGGCCTGGGTGACGACATAGACAACAAGCAATTGGAGAAGGAGAGACGAAAAGGCGACTCCCGTGTTAGGGAGATGAAGGCCAGGTATCTTGAGACAACTCCACGTGTTTAATGCGGTTTCATCGAGATCCATGGTGAAATTCATCGCTTAATCGTTTATAATCCAAAACCCTAAATTAAATAAACATGTATATAGGATGGATTTATCGTCGACGTGGTTGTGGTTTCGTCGTCTCTTACCCCTTATGTTCGAAGCTAATGTCGAACATGGAGGGGTAGAGCAAGAACAAAAACCCTAAGATTCCGTAGGGGAGGTTAATTTAAAGGGAATTCGAAGAAAGCTATTTGATCAAAGCTGTACAGGCAAAGAAATTTGGGGAGGAGAAGTAACGGAGGACTGGAATGGAATCGATTGGATGAATATATGCGCGCCAAAAATAACGGTTTTGTTTCTTCTTCTTTTTTAAAATACATTTTTAGTGTGATGAAGGAAGGGGAGATTGAAAATAGTAAAGCTGATTTGTGAATTAATCAACGGTTATGTCCTCCTTTCACAAAAATAAATAAATATATAATTTTATCATTTAAAAATTAATAATATTTTTTTTTGGTGGGGAAAAATTAATAATATATTAAGTTCATCATGTTGTTCAATTTCTTCATATAAACTTCTAATTATGATGATGTTATTCAATTTCGAAGAGTTTGTGAATATGTAGGTTCTGATGGCTCTTATACGAATCCAAAACTAAGGTTTTCATTGATGCACATTCCTCAAGATCTCTTGTGTTACTTCTTATTGTACGCTGCTTTGAATTTCCTATGATCGTGTGTATTTGGTTCATCAACCTCGATTTCACCCGTTTGCACGCTTTCTCCCAATGATTCTAAGATGCTTGCACTCAATGAATGCGGTGTTTCTGAGTTTTTGGATTGGGTTGTCTGTCGGTTATTGATCGTGGTTGAGCTATCCTCTTTCATACTTTTCTTAGGCGATTGTGTCTTGTTAATCTGCATCCAACAGTGTTGCTTTTTGTCAAAATATTACTCTTTCCTTTGCTTGGATTTTTGCCTTAAAACAATGTTAAGGTTTCAAACTAGGTCTGGGTTCACGAATGAACATGTCTTAGGATAATGGTATCAACAGTGTTGCTTCAAAATATTACTCATTCTTTATATTTTTATTTTTTGAAATTTCATACTTATTATTAATAAATATAAAATTGAAAAAAAAATTAATTTGTTTTAATATACTCTTTTTCAATAATTTTATTTAATTTATGTTGTTTGGGCCGTCATGGGCTCATGGCAATATTTCGGACCATGGCCCAACTCTGACGTTGATAACAAAACCTACTTGATGCTTCCAACCTCGCTTTCCGCTCATCCATCCTCCGAACGACCTCAAAGGGACTCTTCCATATCCCCGCCATCTCTTCTAGGGTTTATCGGTGTGCGAAAAGGGGAGATTTTTCTTGTACTAATGAAGACAGTTGCAGCGACGGTCGTCGATTCGGATCCCGTCTCACTCCCCAAAGCTGCGAAGATCCTCTCCAAGTTCACCTCAGCCGACAATGGCGCATCTCCGGCGTTCCTTCATTACCTGATGCGCGCTTCGGATGCGTTCAATGAACTCGTTCAGCTCCACAAGGAGCTGAGCGGATCTGGCTCTGAGCGCAGGAGCAGGAAGCACCGATCAGGAATTCAAGCCGAGGAGCCTGGGAATTCGGTCGGAAATTACGGCGAGGCTACCAAAGCTGGAGCAGCGGATGAAGAAAGACTCGAGCTTGAGAAGGTTAATGGCGGTGAGAAGAAGGAAGGAGAGAGTACGATTGCTAATAGTGCGGATAGTAAAAGGAAGAAGAAGGAAAAGAAGAAGATTAAGAAGGAATTGAGTGAAGAGGGAAGAAGCAATGGCGGTCATGGGATTTCGAATGGAGTGAAGGGGGAAGAAATTGAGGGGAAAAAAATCAAGAAGATGAAACATGTGAGTGTGGTTGAAGAAAGGGAAAATAAGACTCCTGATTTCAGAGAGAATGAGAATGTTAATGGAGTTGGAGGTGCTGAGAAGAAGCTGAGTAAGATGAATCAAATTCATGAAGTGGAAGGGAGAGATGGTGAAATTGAGAAGAAATCAAGTAAGAAAAGGAAGAGTGGAGAGATTGGGAATGTTAAAGAGGGGACTGATTCAGCAAACAAGGGGATGCAAAGTAAGAAGAGGAAGAAGGTTAAGAGTGAAGTGGATAATTGATTGCAATGACAGAAGATCCTGTTATGTATTTGTTGTCATATTTGGAGTTGGAATGAAGTGAAGTGGAGAGATTGGGAATGTTTCTCCTTGATTGTGGTAAGAGGAGGATATTTTGGGATTCAAGGAGATTATCCTGCAGATTGATTGCTGATTGAAGTTGAATGATCCAACTCTGTAAGGAAGTCTGAAGATAAGCTAAAGTGTTTTTTTTTTTCCTATTTGTTTACCTATAAACTGATGATGCTGTCTTTCATTTGCAAATTGATAATCTGATTGTAGTTCTTGCTTTTGAGTTAAGATCTGATTTTGTAGTCTTTAGATGGTTATAGAAGCTTTGCTGATCGCCTGATGCTGAATAGTGAATAGCTTGATTTTTAGAAAGCCATAGACATCAGATGTAACCCAATTACCCGAATGGTATCAGTTATCCTGTATGTCAATTTGTGTTGGGGCAAACCATTTGATTATTTGAACACAGGTGGATCAAGTTGTGACACAAAAGCAATAGCTATATTCAAAATGGTGTTCCCACGAAGACATTCCAATCTGCCTCAGTTAAGCAGTTCCAGCTTATGTTCAAGTGGCAAACAATGAATCCCTTTGGCAGACTATGTATAAGTCCACTTTGATGGTTTATTTACTAGTTCTCCTAACAAGTGTTCATACTTCTAGTATACTTGATAACTTTTCTGCCAACGAGAATAAACGGACCATCGGCCTGGTCGTCTTGTAGACTACAGGATCTTTACCGATGGATATTACTTGGAACTGCAATCCAATTTTGCTACCCCAATCTCTTAATTTTGAGCTGTAAATGGTTATTATTGGTCTTCTCTGCATCGCTCCAATTTTATCCGATGTCTCCGAAGAGACAAAAACACGGTTATTATTATTATTGGTCTTCTGTTTTCCCTTGTGGTTGCAACTTGTAACTTGCCTAATTTCACATTTTTGTGCCCCATTGGCCCTTTGCTTGCTCATTGCCATTTGTTTTTGTTTTTCATTGTATAAAACACATGAATTATGGACCAGCCCTTATAAGGAGGGATCCCAAACCAAAGGCCCATCAAATCATAGCTTACTAGATAGGCCCGGCCCAGTATCCATGTAAGCCCAATTCGAATTGGTCATTTTGGTCCAAATTTTAGTGTACTGCGGCATAAACTTATGTTAGCCAAGCAAATTATGGCAACCATCCTCTTTCAAACATTGAGTGGCTTTTCGGAGCTTGTGATTTTGATACTGTATTATATAATTAAAATGAAATAAATATAAAATTTTAATTTAATTAGCTTTTGAAATTTAAACTTTTTAATAGCTATTCATCCAAGCTTTTTGGGAGTTTTTGATTTTTTATTCTCAAATTTTCATCAACTATCCTAACCGCTAGTTTACCAAACACGTTTATTAAACTATATTTAACACAAATAATTCATCAACTCCAGCTACTCCATTAGCTATCTTTTTGTCAAACATAGCTATTTTCACACATTTTAAGAATCACAAATAACAATAGATTTACACTCCTAATTATTACTTTATTTTTTCATTTTTTCGAAAACCACAATCAACAACTCTTTAATTATTGTAAGAGTAATTTTGAAAATTGAACATCAAAATACCTAAAATGACATCTTTTTTATTAATAAAATTTTCTCTCTAAAATAACATGTTTGGCTTAATGGAGAAAGTATTCAATTTTTTTATTATTATTTTTTTTAACATGGCAACCATCATCCCACGGGGCCATGGCACTATTATGAGTACAAATTTACTCTGTAGTATTATTATACAAAACTCGATTTTAGTATAGACTATAGTGGATTTTCACTACTTCAAATTTGAAATTGTTTTAATTTTAGAATTCAAAATCTGAAACTATACGAGCTAAATTAAACTCTAATTCGGCATAAACCGAATTACCAGTGCTAGCTTCAAATCTATATAAACTCTATAATGGTTAAATTCCGGTATCCTAAAACCAATTAGGAGGAGCCCAATGAAAAACTTAGAGAACCCCGTTGGTAGTTTTTAGTGGGTTTTTAGATGTAAGAAAATATCTATATCTATATATATATATATATATATATATATAAAATACATAAAAAGTTGTGTTCATCTCCAATTTAATGTCATCTATTTAATGATTCATCATGTATATATTTTTTATTTCTATTCCATCTAATATCAAAAATATTTCTATAGCTCAATGGTTAAATGATGTGTTTCTTATGTGTAAGGTCTTGAGTTCAAATCCCATCAATTGCACTTTGTCCATATTTTATTAGAACTCTTTATAAATAATCTATATACTATATAAAATGAGATCATTTGTTACACCATAACTAATTTTTTATTTATCTTCAACTAATTTAAAATACATGTTTCAACTAGATTATTTTAATTATTGTCTATATATGTAAGAGAGATTCATGTTCGATTTCATTTGGTTTTACTTTTTATAAACTATCGTGTTTGTAAATATTCTTTGAACAATTATGATTCTAATGATACAAAATCTCTTATTTAAATGTTCGATCCCCACATCTCACTATTTTATAAAACTTCATTTTAAATAATTATTTAAATAAAATCACATATCATAATCTATTTTTTAAAAAGGGTATATATACATGAATTTATCTCTTATGATATTTATTTATCTATATAGTATGTCACACATATGTAAACCTAGGCTATATTAAAGTTAAGGATTTTATTTTCTCAAAAAAAAAAAGTTTAAGGATTTTATTGTGTTGAACCGGTCCAAACCAAATTAAAAAAAATAGAAACCGGTTCGGGTGAACCAACTTTCCTTCTTCCTCCTCCTTCCCGTGTGAAGCTCCTAGGCTCCTTCAATGGTGGTTTTTAATTCTCCGTCGATTCGACTTAAAAACGCCTCCATTAAGTGCTCCTCTTCACCCACATCACAAAAACGTGTTCAATTTTTGGATTGAACAATGTATTAAGCTCCGAATTCGTCCAAGTTCACTTTGCCCCAAAACCAAAGGTTGGGTCGTTTCGATTGATTTATTCACCGTTTCTTACAATTGAATATATAAAACCGATCAACAAGAGGAGATGAAGAGAGTGGTATATTTAATTTGATCTTTCGTGCGCGTTTTAAAGATCAACTATAAAAGGCCCTTCAACTTTCGGGAACTTGGTACACCATGGAAGGCCAATCTCCGAGCTCTGAATGTAGTTCATCTTCTTCTAAAGCCTTCAATCTACAATCTCATTCAATTTTTTTTGAGAAAAGCATACAAAATAAAAACTCCCCAATTTCGATCGGACCTTCACCGGAGCCGCTCACCCTCCACCTTCCAGTCGCGCCACCGTTGCTAAAACCTCCGGGGAGGAGCGTCATGCTTCCCAGAATCCGTATCCGCCGCCTTAGCCCACCTACCTAATCCTTCGTCGTTGCCGGAGTTGCAATCGACCATGCCGGAAAAAGCTGCTGGAACGTGCTGTCAAGTGTTGAGCTATAGGTTGGAGAAGGTTAATTACATAAAACCTTCCCAACCTTTTAATTTGTTTAAGTTATGCCCCTGTTTCAATTTTATTTATTTATTTTTTTCCAGGATTTTTTTTCATAGCCATATATTCATGTTCAATACTCTATGGATACGTTAAAGGTCGGAGATTTGACAATATTTCTTCCTTTGTTTTGTTTGGGCTAAGTTCAACATTATGGTACGTGCAAGTATACTATGTAATTTCTCTATATTTGCGTTTTTACTCGATTGGTAATTTTATTTGCGAGTTAATGATTCACATCCTCGCTAAGTATATGCTTTTAGCTTTCTATAGAATTTCATTAAATATTATATTTAAATAATACACACACACACACTAAAACTACAATTGTGTTTGTTAATACATCTCATAGTTACATTTTTGTCTATATTTTCAGCCACATCCAAGTCACGTAAATAAAATTTAATTAATCCATTTTTATGTTATAATTTCTTTAACTTCCTTATAAGTAAAGTTAATCAAGGAACATTTGTCACGTAAATAATACAATTACCATCATTTAGATATGAATAACTATTTTTGAAAATTTATTTAACCAATTGATATCAATATGACTCATTTGTTTCATTGCAGAAGTAGTAGCCAAATTTTTTTTTAAAATTTTTTAATTAATTGAGATTAAACCTATTTTTGAAAATTTAATTAATCCATTTTTATGATATTTTACATTTAATCTTAATTGAGATTAAACCTATTATATATATTGGATTTTGATCTTTTTGAATGGTTATAAATTAAGATGATATTTTTTATTTTGAAAATTGATAGAATATTATTAGTTTTTAAAAATATCTTCCTAAATAATAATAAGATTTAAATAAAACAGAGAAAATATTTGCAATAAAAGATTAACCATATAAGAAATTTATCGATTGAAGCAAATTGAAATGCTTAATTACATTATAGGTTTAAGAGAGTGCATATATCTAAATATTTACCAATTGTAACTCGAATTTTTACCTAATAAAAAAAATGAGTAATTAAAAAAATTTGCTTAAATTTTCTAGATAAGTTATAGGTATATCATTACCTTATTATAGAATTTATGTCATGTTAATTTTTTTATTTATTCACCAAGTATACTACCAGTCATGTAATTGATATAAAATTATGCCCCGGGCGTAGCACGGGTCTGCCACCCTAGTTATAATATTGAAGAAGGGTTTAAAGATCCAATTTTGAGTTGCTTGGGTAGCAACTACACTAAAACCCCAAGAAACCGAATTAGATTTTTCATATTATCAAAGTGGGATGTGCTAATTAATTTCACAATAATCTGTTTTAATGAAGTATTTATTTAGGTTTTATGAGGTTTTTGGTATCTCTTTACAAATTACAAGTGCAATGTTAGTTTCAAAATTTTCAATTAGACGACTTTGTGTTTAATTTCACTTAAGTGACTTTCCCCCCCCCGAATTTAAATACTTTTAATCTTCAAAATTTTCTTGTATATTGAAAACTGATCAAATGTGGCCCATTATTTCAAAATAAAATACTAATAGGATTTTAAAATAAATTTTCAACTCATATAAACCAAATGAATTTACATTTAACAAGTTATAAGATCTTCAATAAACGGTATCATTTTGAGGCTAAAATTAATTATCTTTTATATTGATAACATTACAAACATACTGTGCCTCGACCATCTTAATGCAAGTTTTTATTTATTTAATATTTTTTCATTTCTCGTTTTTTTTTTCATTTAAAGAGAATTGAATGATTCTTTCGAAAAAGTGATGAAAAGGCAAGGGGTGAAAAATTAAATGTGTGATGCCAACCTTTCATAATAAATTAACTCGTTATATATAATGTTATATAGTATATGGTGTTGCCCTTCTCAAAATTGAGAAAAACAAATCAATTGGATTTCCTAATTGATCATCCTCAACTGCACTTACTCCTTTGCTGTTATATTTGTACTTTGTAGTCCTTCAAAATATTGCTGCAAATTTGATGATTCTGCACTCGCCTATATAGACTCCTTAGGGCAACATTATCTATTCAAATTATTTTTATCTTACCAAATACTGTATTATACTAATTTATTTTTATATTTAGCACAAATAATTGATCTTCCTCATCAGCTTCCCTTTTACCAAATATAATCATAATTAATAGAATTTTTTTTCCCCTCAAAATAAGTGAGAGTACAATATTGTGTGTCTTAGGTCCAATAAAAGGGCAAATGAATCTCTTTTTAAAAGAGATCTATTTTTAGGGTTTGAACTCAAAACTTCTAATTATGGGTGAAGAGTTTTTATATATTGACTCATCTCACTTCTCTTGGATGATAGATTAGATTTTCCTTTTTTTTTCCAATATGAAAACTCTAGTAAATGAAAACTTAAAGCTTGGGTGATTGTTAATATGTGATAAAAATCATATACTATATTCTGTTTACTGCATTTGATCTAAGTGTTTTTTTTTATAGAAACTATATATATATTCATTGAAAGAGACAGTCTAGGTGTCATCAATGCAATAAAAAAATACATCAATTCCCCTTGGGAAATTGCAAGAGTAATTGAAAAGATATATCGCATTGAAGATAAATCTACCAACCTAAATTTTCAACATTGCGATCAAGAGTCAAACTGTGCTGCTGATTATATAACTAGGTCTATGGTTGCTTGTAATATCTTCACTCTCCCTCTTAATAGGGAGCTTTGTTATAGAGATGATCTGGGATGAACCTTATTTGTCAAGACATCCTCTTCTTATTTACTGTTAAAAAAAATAGAAAATATATATATATATATATATATATATATATATATATATATATATATATATATATATATATATATATATATATATATATATATATATATATATATATATATATATATAGTTTCTATATATATAGGGAGCTTTGTTATAGAGATGATCTGGGATGAACCTTATTTGTCAAGATATCCTCTTCTTATTTACTGTTAAAAAAAATAGAAAATATATATATATATATATATATATATATATATATATATATATATATATTAATTCGCCTAAGTGTTTTAAAATTTGCATGTATATTTTATCCCTCTACAAAATGTACAACCTTCCTTAAGTCAATTTGAATTTAGTCAATTTACCATTTGAGCAATATATGATCAAAAATAGCATACTTCAATTATTAAAAAAAACTCAACTCATTTTCAATTATTTATCTAATAAATCTAAAATGGTACTCTACTTATTTATTTTTGATCTTAGTCTTGTTCAATCGACTCAGTCACTCTATGTCAGGGTTGACATTACAAGCGGCTCCATGTTTCCAAGAGGATTCGAACTTCGAACCTCTTGGTATGGGATGTAGCCCCACAACCAATACACCGACTTGTGATTGGTTAAATGGTACTTATTTCTGATAAAAGATAATGATAAACAAGTGGTAAACGTAGCCTAAATTGTAGTAGATGTTTGCTGGACACTTGAATTAACAAATTGGTAATCAGAAGTAGGCTAGGTAGCTACAAGCAAGAGATGTTTGGTCCTATTGAAAAGATCAAATAAAGACACAAACAAACACAAAAAACTATACTCCTATTGAAGAGATCCAATTAATTAATATATTTAGAGAATTTAATGGGGATTGGGGGAGGCATCGGAATTGGAGTATGTGGAAAGTGACAAAAGAGAGAATATTAGTAGAAATTGGTTTCCCCAACTTTGAATTAAATGATCTCTTCGATCTTCCTAATCAGAGCCCAGCTGCCTGAAAGGTCAAATGCTAAATGTATGTACGAGCTAGCTAGCTAGTTTGTAAAAATGCTCACAGTCACGGTTGTGCCCACCTTTTTTTAATGGGTAACTAGCTAGTTGGTGTTCGACGCGTTCAACATTTTCAGTGATGGATGCAGGAATTATCGGAATCGAATATATATATATATATATATATATATATATATATATATATATATATATATATATGATTTGGGTAACTAGCAATTTTTTCTAATGTGCTTTTTCGAATGAGACAAGGAATCTGTTAGATCCAAAAAACGTCTTAAAATTCTCAAAATCCCTAAAATGGAAAATCGATTCGAGATGCCCAAACTTCTCTCTAAAGCAGGGTATGCATGATGCTTGCATTGACATATAAATTATAATATACACCCCGGTCCCGGCCCATCCTTGAACAAATTAAAAAGGTGTTATAAAAATATTTTCAAAAGGCCAAATGCAGAGGTCGGCTTTAACATATCATATATGTAATCAGGGGCGGAGGCAGGGGGGTCATGCGGTGGCTCAAGCCCCCCAAAGAAAAAAAGTTATGTACATATATATAAAGAGGTGGTATTGAGACAAGAAAACCATGTAGCTCAGTTGGTGCAAGACAGTGAATATGTGTATGTAATCCCCATCCCACCTTCTTCTTTCATTTTTTTTTCCAAGCCCCCCCGGACTTATTTCTCCCTCCGCCCCGGTATGTAATCACCCCGGAAGATGCAAGACATTTGTTCATAGAATGTCAGACCACACTCAAAATCATTCGGAAAGTGGACCAACAGATTGAAAGGATAATCTAGGATACAAACAAAAATACCAGAATCTATAAAGACATTATTATAGAAATATTTGCAAAATTCACTCAAGAACAAAGATCAATCCTAGCTTTTTCTCTCTGGGGCATCTAGTCTCTGAAGAATAAAGTTCTCTTTGATGACCATACTTATCGTGGTCCGGAAGAGTGGATAAACTACATTAAGCAACAAAGAGACATCGGGAAGAAGGCACATATTGAAGAGTTAGATGAGGAAGAGAAAACCAAAGAACCGACCAACAAACAGAACAAACAGCGCAGACCAAAAATCATAAAATGGAAAAAAAAACGTGAAGGATTCATGAAACTAAATTTCGACGGGACTAGGTCCGCTAATGGTAACGCTGCTTGGGGTTTCGTCATCCGTGACGACTGTGGCAGAATTCTCAACTGTGGGGTGCAGAGTTGTGGGGTGCTTCATGGGTTGCACGAAGCTCATCGGTTGGGGATTTCTCATTTGGAGGTGGAAGGCGACTGTCTGACGGCTATTAACGCCATCAAGGGTGTTTGGAGCTGCACATGGGATATCGAAATGATGATTTCGGACACGCTCACCATCGGTCGATACTTCGTTGGTGTGTCGTTCTCCCATACACTTAGAGAGGGAAACCGTGTTGCGGATCGTCTCGCTCACCTTGGTCTGCTGCCGACTCCTTCCAATTGGAAATCTGATGATGTAGTTGACGAGCTCGTTTGGAAGGACGCACTTCGGTGGTGGCTCAACCGCGGTTGACCACCCTCAAATCTTCGCCTTGTATAAAAAAAATCATATCTTATACTACCTTTGTTCAAAAATAGATGTCGTTTGACTTAATGACACGTTTTTTAAGGAGCTAAAAACTATATAAAATATCTAATTTTTTAATATATATAAATACTTATTGTTTTAAAAGTAATTCTTCTTGATTTTTTTCTATATTTTTTTATTTCTCTCAATTATTTAAATAAAAATATCATTAAATAATTAACAATTTTAATGTTATTTTAATATATATAAAAAAATCTTTTTAATATGTATATACAGAAAAATCACGAATTTTTTTTAGCATTCTCTGATCGAAATTCTGACTTCGCCACTGTTGTGTGATGAATGTATTTATAACAATGTTGGTCGAGTTATACAAATACACCTTCTCGATATAGTCAAATAAAGGATGGATGTATATATCTCTACTTGTCAAACCCCGGATTAAACTAAAATTGTCATTATTATTGTTTGTTTTTGGTAGGCATTAGACCATCTGCATCAATGCGGGTTTCTAGAGTTTTTTAATACAACTTTCTCACTTCCTCTCTCCTTAAAACTCCTAACTTACTTTTTCATCCACATTCATACGAGTTTCTAGAGTTTCTTAATTTACATTTCACCATCTTTAACAATTTTATATTAGTGTCTATGAATAGATAAAAAAAATTTAATAATATCTAAAATAATTTTAAATTTTTTTATAAAGATAAAAATATTAAATGGGTTTTTAGGAGATAAATTTTTTTATTTAAATGGGTTTTTAGGAGATAAAAAATTTAATAATATCTAAAATAATTTTAAATTTTTTTTATAAAGATAAAAAATTAAAATAATTTTAGATTTAATAATATCTAAAAAAATGGCATTGGTCCTCTTCCAAACAACAAAAGCCAACAATTGTAGTGGGGCCATGCAAAAAAAATAAAAAAAATGCAAAAGATGGTCAAATAGGTAGTTGGGACCCATTTAATGGGTTTTTATGAGAGTTTAGAAGTTACAAACTCTCCCTTGAGTTTTTAACTTCATCCCTTCCCTCTCTCCTACTTTTTATAATTTTTTATTCTTAAAAACTCTCTAAGTTCTCCCAATGTTGTGCAGTAGTATAACTTCTGGTTGTTGGAAAGCTTTGACGTCTAGCTTATATCATGTTCTGTCGGTAAAAATGTAGATATAATATGAATATATATTATACGTAGACACGTAGTATATGCTAAAACCAAAGGGGGAGAGAGAGAGAGAGAGGCCGGTATGTATGACACATCTGATTATATATGAATATATAATCAAAATGAAAAAGAGGGTGCAGAGAGGGAGAGTCGAATTGTCGTGTCACCAACTCATCATCTATGCATGCTATCTGCTACTTTCTGATCCTTCCATATCTTTGCTTCCCTCCCTCTCATCATAATATCATATCCTATCCTATTTAAATATATATATATATATATATATGTTCAATTCATTGATCATATTTCATATAAATATATGTATGGTTTCATCTCTGCTGTTGTCTGCCCTAAACATCACGCCATTTATGCAATTACAACTGAGCTGTGCCCCTACAAACATTTCAGAAAACTACCCCCAACCAACTTGATTTTATAGGATTAATTCATTGTCAAATTTCATAAATTATCAAAGTAATTTTACATTTAATGCTGAAATGATAACTGCATATATATATATATATATATATATATATATTGAAAGGTGAGTGGACAAATGCATGCACTACTTAGAGATGTGTTTCTACATTTTTAATGTATAAATCATAGCTACCTAGACTCAAATCAAGTACTACTACTATATCATTTTAAAAAAATCTTTTGGGGACGGTTGTACCACCATTCAAGAGCGTCGTTACGGACGAGAGTTTGAAACTCTAAATCAGATCCCCAGGACGACGGAGCGTACTCTAAGGCCAGATGAGCGATTCGATCAGCAGCTCTGTTGGTTTTTCTGAAAATATGAGTTACAAAAGCCATATCGAACAAGCGAAGAAGCCGGAGACAGACCCAAAGCAGAATTTCGATCTCCCAGGGAGTCGACCAGACACCGTTGATCGCATTTCCAATAGCGAGGCAGTCTCCTTCCACTGCAACTCTTCGGATCCCAAGCCGTCTAGCTTCGGATTCATATATCATTTTAGAAACTACAAAAAAAAAAAAAAAAAAAAAAAAATTCTTCTATTTACAGAAAGTTAGCAACTTAATTTCGCTCTAATTCGAGTTGCAACCGTTGGTTTTGTATAATTTAAATAAAATAATTATTTTTTATAAGGTAATGATTCAGAATATCATGCAACGTTTCTATTTGATAAATTTAGAGGTTGGTTGAGACAACCGTTCATGGACCGACAATCATGAAAATTAAACAACAACATACACCGGTACGGAACCAGAAACTAAAGAAATTAAAATTCAGACAGGCTAAATAAATTAAATTTTTCTTATACGCATAATTTTATTAATAAAATCCTTAATAAATAAATAAATAATTTTTCTTCATTTTTTTACCTATTATTTTATTTTTGTAAAAATGGGGCGAACCCCAACTTGCCCCGGGATCCGTCCCTGAAAATACAGATCAACATGATAGATAGTCGATGAAGAATCCAAAATAGATTGAGAATGAATAACCAATTTGCTTTCTATATGGTCAAGTATCGTAACATTAATACATTGTGATTATTACAATTTTGAAATAAAAAATTGACCCGACTATGATTTCACAAATCATGGGAGTGTTACTATATAATCGGATAAGGTGTAAATATTGCAAATGATGATGATGATGATTGGCCCACGGTTTTAGAACCTTGTAGTTTTTTTTTTTTTTTTTGAGATCAAGCGAGCCAGTTCATTCCATTTCTTTCAAAATAATCGAAACTACATTGTCTAGTAGAGAATACAAATTGAAAAATAAAGTTTAATTAAAAGAAATAGCTGCAATGGAATGAGCCGCATAATTTCCTTCCCACCTCACATGGGACCAACTAACCGAGTCAATTGCCTTACTGTCCCACCAATTTTAAACTATGGCCATAGGGCCTCCTCACGATTTCTGAAACCGTAGCTACCTAAATCACTCACAGTTTTCAAACCATAATCGATATTGTGTGTTATGAGATTTTTACCGTGTCAATAGTAGCTCCATAAAAATAGTTGTGATTTTGTATAAAGTTAAATAAATAAGGTAGTTTTAGGAAGTTAATTTCCACTCAAAATAGATAGAGGATTGATTTGGTGATCACATTGAAGCTAAGGCTATAGGCTATAGCTACATAGAAACATAGGGTTGATAGAAAGAAGCAAATTCAACTGTCATTTTCCAAGTGGTTTATGAAAACAAAGGCCAAAGCATATAAAAACGTACGTAGTTTGAATTGCTCCATCAACCGTTTATGATTGTGTGTATATAAAAAGCACAAGAAAAAGGGTGGGTTCTGTTCCTTTTGCCTCTGTCGTCGTCTCCATCGATGCATATATGATTTTCATTAATGGCTTTTCTCTTGTGTTGTTTTCCATATCCATCTTTTTGTTTGCAAATGAGCTCCGGCTTCTCGTCGTGTGGAATAATATCCTAACTACTGTACTCTCTGTAGCCGGAGTGAATGGCCGGTAATTTATTAGTTTCGACGGTTGGTGCGCGCCATTTATTTATTGCCATTTACATTCTACTTGTTTCTTTAGTAAGATACGGTTGGAAATTCAAATTTTACATTATCTAATGTCTAGGATATGGTCCATGTATTTTGCATCATTTTTCTATTATCAATTGGTTTTGCATAATTTTTCTATTATCAATAGGTTGGTGAGCTGCTTTTCTTATTGTTAGTTGGTTTTATGACGAAACATTACCGAGTTATATGTTGGGTTACTAATGGAATCCTAATTAATGAACCTCACATTAGTTTGGATATGAAGCAAACCTAAATAGACCGACCTCAATCTTGCCCGACCCATATCCCTTGATTTTGGTAAATAGAAAGTGGTCCATGGTCATCCGGGATTCGAACTAGGGACATTTGAATACTAACCGCAAGTTCTTTACGGCTGAACCATTCCAGAATGGTTGACTCATATCACACCTTGATCAACCCAAAATAGGACGGGGATCCGACAAGATTGGGGACTAGGATGGCTCCGAAATCTAGGGGCGTTATCTGAACACGAGTAGCTCGAATTCTACTCGTACTCGCTTGATAAAAACTTGACTCGAGCTCGTTCATTTTCTAGCTAAACGAGCCAAGTATGAGCACATTTTTAAGCTCGGTTTAAAGCTCGACTCGTTCGAATCAAACTCGAATAGCTCGAATTTTATGGAATTTCTAAAAATTTCCTTTAAACCACTATATAATGAGCAAGTAGAACTACTTAGAGCTTGAAAAAAGCTCGGCTCGAGCTCGTTCATTTCTTAAACGAGCCGAGTATGAGCACATTTTTAAGCTCGAGTCATAATTTAGGCTCGGCTCGAGCTCGTTCGTATCCTAAATGAACTGAATATAAATAAACAGTACTCAGCCCGTTCAGCTCGAATAACATCCCTACCAAAATCCAACTAATTTAGCACACTATTTTACCCACACTTGTATATATAATTGGCCTGAAGCTAGGCATAATGCATTTGTGTTTCTTGCCTTGAAGTCAATCTCAATCACAATAGGTAAGTTAAATTAATCATCTATACATTCTTAATATAGGCAATTTCAATTACTTAATTCTAACAGATCGAAGAAGAGTTGAAAATTTGGAACTCTATACACAGATGGATGAGGAGCAGTGGATGGATCAGATTCAGGGATGCAAAATATATGGAGAAAGGTGAGTGTGACTGTTCATCAGAGCTCACTATTAAAGTACTCATGCAGAGACATATAGATGCATCCATGGAATGGGCTTTATCCATACTCATCAGTTACTTATGCCTGGTTGCTTTCTTTGATTTCTTGGGAGCATATGATATAGGAACAGTCCTCCTGATCTATGATTTAGTGAACTCAAATTTACACCCACAAACAAGTGGTGATCGATATATATATATTTACAGGAATGCCCCTACTATAACAAGAAGAGATAATGCAAAAAGGACATTTTGGAGTTCCATGCATTTATGGTATGTTTTAACTCCATTCCAGAAGTCCCAGTTTGCATAGCAATATCAACAACATAGCCATATGTTGCTGTACAGTACTTGCATAGTTACACTTACATTACATCCCCATTCATTCTCATCTTTTTAATTTTACCCTTTTATATTTATCTCCATCATTCATAGCTTCTCCTGTTTCTCCTCCATCTATTTTAATTCTGCTTTATGTTAGGTGCACTCCTCGAAGCCTCCAAACGCGTCCATTGTACTTGTTGTGAATAGTCAATTATGCCTACTTACGCGTCGAGTACGTGCCAACTAACTCACATATGTCAACTATGAAACTTACATTGCCATCAAATTGAAGAGCTAGATGGTTTTATGTTGAGGGAATGAAAGGTGTGAAGAGATCAAAAGAGTCCCACATCGATAATATGAACAAACAAGTCGGTCTTAGTTTATAAGCTGGTGGGTTACTCCTTCTAATGTCAATTGGTTTTAGGATTGAACCTCGTTCGGCTTATACATGTGCTAGGTTATAAGCGTAAGAGCGCACTACTACGGCTTATTATGTTCAACTTTCCGATGTGGGACACTATTGGTTTCATTCACATCTCTAACAATGTTTGTCTCAAGTAACACATTGTTGCAAGAACCATAGACAAAGCCTTGGATTGTAAAAATAAAAATAAAAAAATATTTTATGATCATCTTAATCCCCCTAAGGGCATCTCCAAATCCTTCGATCTCGATCATTGACATCTTAAACCCAATGGAGAGATAATTACACCGGCCATCAACACTGATATGGGATACAGTATCACCTTTGAAATGAATAGATAAGTTAGGAGGGAAATTACATGTGAATTAAATTGTCAAATGGGTAAAAAAAAAAAGAGGCTAAGGGGAGAGAGCGCGTGAGATGCACGTGCATAGACAAAAGGAGCAGGAAGCATAGTGTAGAGTACACTATAGAGAGGAAGAAGAAGGGAGGGCGAATCTCTCTCTCTCTCAAGTAAGATTGTAAGAAGAGAAGAGATCAGCTGTCAATTCCATTCAGTTGAGAAACTTGAAAGTTGAACCAATTCAAACATCTTCAGCTTTATCTTTAATTATGAGGTTATCATGACGTACTCATGCTTTTTTCCTTCTTTCTCTTTTTTTTTTCCATTTTAATCCATGAACTGGAGTATTACATTACGTACTAGAGTAAATTAGTACGTATAGAACACCACTTATACATTTTTTTTCCGTTTTAAAACCCCCCTATATAACTCTATAACCTCTTTATATGAAAAACGTTTTTTAAAAAATGTCAAATTACTGCCAAGTGAACTTTATTTTAAAATATAATTTCTTCTTCTCAAAATTTAAGTCTTTTACAATTTCATATATTTTTTAATAGTGATAAAAAAAATTCATATAAAATAATACGGAGTAATTTTTTTAATAATTTCATTTAGAATCATTCAATTATTCAACCCTCATACAGAGTATTATTTAACTGAGATTTCTTCTTACATTATCTAAAATTGCGAGTTTCTAATGAATTTAATACCACTATAATTTTTTTTTAAAAGTAGTCATTAGGATTTTTTTTTTTTGATCAGAAGTCATTAGGATTTTTTTACTGACATTCCTTCTTTAAAAAAAAAGAAATTGTCTATATTTACTATTTAGACAATCTACAAGAAGCTTCGTGAGTTGGTTAGAGACTCTCCATCCAATTTAACCAGAAATATGGCGGTGAGGATCCTCTGATCCGTAATTGTGGTCTCTTTTATAGTCCATCTTTTCTTATTGGTTGAAGATAATTATACAACTACCCTATTTAATATTTATTATGAGAAATAATAAAATAACTCGGCACATCCAATCAAGCGATACAAACCACAATGTTGGACCACAATTGTGGACTAGAAGATCTCCACTGAAAATATGGAGTTTGAATCTTGAAAACAGAGTATATAAAAAATTTTAACCCTCTATCCGATACAAAATGAACTAAAATTAGACCTGTCAAACGGGTCATTCAAGTCGGGTTCGGGTCGGATCACTTCGGGTTTCGGGTAAAATGGGTTTCGGGTATTTTCAGGTTGACTCGAACCCAGGTTTGACCGGGTTTCGGGTAGATTTCGGGTTTGTCAATTTTTTCTTTTTTAAATTAAAAAATCAAGATTTGATAATTTTGTGATAAATTTTAATTATATAAAAAAAATTTAATTATATATAATTATTAATCAATCGGGTCAATCGGGTAAATCGGCTCAAGATTACTAGGTCAATCGGGTCACCGGGTCGAAACCCATATTACCTGGAAAATTTCGGGTTTTTCGGGTCGAAAAAAAAAATTCGAATAAAAATTTACGGGTTCGGGTTGAAAATTTTTCGGACCGACCGGGTCGGGTCACTGAATCGGGTTGTGTTTTGACAGAGCTAACTAAAACACTAGTTTCAATTTTTTTTTTTTAAAAAAAATAGTCATTAGGATTTTTTTACTACATTTCTTAAAAGAAATTATCTATATTTAGACAATCTACAAGAGTTGGTTAGAGACTCTCCATCCAGTTTAACAAGAAATATGGGCCCTAGTTTGAATCTTGAAAACAGAGTACATAAAATATTTTAACCCTCTATCCGATACAAAATGAACTAAAACACTAGTTTCAATTTTTTTTTTAAAAAAACCACCTATACCACAAGATAGAACTACATTAATTAGGATGAGTTGTCATATATACACATATTCATGTCTTATCATTTCATGATTTTCTTGTACATCAATTATTTTGAAAAAGAAATATGTATGATTCATTCAAGTAATTAATAACGTTGATAAACTTATCAAAAATGCAATTATAAAATTATAATCATGTAATTAATAAAAAAAATAGCTCTTTTAACAATTGGATAAATGTTAGTTGTAGTTTTCGCTAAAAAAATGACTAATAATTAGGGATATAAGTGTGCAAACTTTAGGTATTTTGTCATTAGGATTTTTGACATCATTTTACCCATTCCGGAATGGCTCACCGAAAAGGACTCGTGGGTAGTACCCATAGGTTTCCGGTTCGAATCCCAGAATAGCCGCTCTTTATTTACCAATACATGGAAGGAGTATAAAAGATACGCCTCCATCCACTCCAAGCTGCATATATTAGTCCTTCTTAACATGATCGAATTGCGATATCTTGTCTTATCATCTCCTTCCAGCTCTTCGTAGGCCTCCTCTACACCAAACACACTCAACAGTGAGACTATCACACCTATAAGTGGTGCACTCAGATCTCTCCTTTATCTGAGCAAACCAACACAAACCCACACTCAAAACAACCCCAAAATTTGACTAGAACCAAAATAACCTCAACGAATAATCATCGACTTGAAGTCAAAACTGACCCATCATGAATCCGACTCGACTCAATCAAATCCAATAATATATTAACTTGATCAACTAATTAACTAGATCTCGACTCAATCCGACTCGCTCGATTGCCAACTTTCTTCCTAACATAATTTTAGAGTAGATTGAAACATCATGTACTTGTCGGATGTTAGGGGAAATCTTGTTGGGCCCGACCAGAAAGCCCAACATATAAGCTAGACTGGGGCACCATCCCAAAACCAATTGGCATTAGGTGGAGTAGCCCATCCACTTATATGTTGGGTTCAGAATCATCCCACTTCCGATGTGGGATTCACAAGTGTCCCAACAAATCCCGCTCTCACTTGTGAATCCATCACAAGTCTAGCCCGGTTGGAATTGAGACCTCCACGCAACGGGTTCGACTAACCCGTCAACGATTCAGATGTGGAGTCCATCTCAATCTTTTTGGTGCAACCGGCCCACCCTGCCGAACCCGGCTCTGATACCAGTTTGTTAGGGGGAAAGCCTTGTTGGGGCCGACCAGAAAGCTCAACATATAAGCCGGACTGGGGCACCATCCCAAAACCAATTGGCATTAGGTGGAGTAGCCCATCCACTTATATGTTAGGTTCAGAATCTTCCCACTCCCGATGTGGGATTCACAAGTGTCCCAACATCGGATAACCATTTTTTTTTAAAAAAAAAAAAAAGAAACTAGAAATGAAACATTTTCAATTAAGATTCTACACAAATCGGGAGGATGGATAGGGCAAACTATAGCTACAAAACAAGTGTGAAATGAAAGCATGAAAGAGAGGAAACATGAAGATGACAGGTCTCTGATTTCTAATACTATTTCATTCCCCTCCCCTCACCTCTCCCTTTACCCGTCCCCCCTCCTCCCCTCATACATCTCTTTCCCTTTTGTCTCCCCCAACCCTACACTTCCTGTTCCTCCCTCCTTCAATTCATCAATCCCCTTGTCATCTTACTTGTATAAATACCCCTCATCAGTCATCCGATCCTCAATCCCTACCCACTCCAATCCCAATCTTGCAGCTATATATTTATTTAATTACGAAAATGGCACCGGGAGCGACGACTTCGACGCGGTGGTGTCCGACGCCGGAGCAGCTGATGATACTGGAGGAGATGTATAGGGGAGGCGTGAGGACCCCAAATGCCACTCAAATACAGCACATCACCGCCCACCTGTCCCTTTATGGAAAGATCGAGGGCAAAAACGTCTTTTACTGGTTCCAGAACCACAAGGCCAGGGATAGGCAGAAGCTCCGGAGAAGGCTTGCTAAACACCTCCTCTTGCAACACCACCAACACCACCTCCTCTACCACCATGATCAATTCTTTGATCACTTCCACCACCACCCGCCGCCTGTTGATGATCCCTTCTTCCCCTCCATCCATCCTTCCACCCTCCCTCCTTCCGGGTTTCACCCGGTTTCCCCTCTTGATCATTACTACGCACCCTCCCCTACCTTCGTCCCGCCTCAGGTATCTCAAATTATCTTATAAGCGGATTTGTTATATATAAAGGCGGTTTAAAACCGCTGCCTTAAAGTTTATGTGGCGATTATCCTACATAAAGTCACGGTTTTAGACCGCCGCCAAAACCCCTAATTGTAGTAGTGTAATGCTATATATATATTGTCACGTTTTTTTTAAATCATATATATATAGTCACATCGATGGATATATGATTGATAAATGGCATTGGTCTTACACTCATGAGCAGTGTTTCTCCGTTACACATAAATAACGGTTGTTCCTCTATAATTGTAACAATACATTTGAGGGCCCTTTATAAGTTTATGTGCTTGTGTTTATGATTTTGATTTTTTGTCAATTAATTAACCTAATAAATATGTTGTAATTGTGTGGTTCAGGGAGATGTTTCGTGCGAGTACGCGATGAACTTATCATGGAATTCGAAGATGGAGATGATGAACCCTGCAAGAGGCGATGTTAGGAACGAAGACCCAGCGACGAGAGCACATGGTGATGATTGGGTGGTCATCTCGTCGAACTTGAACTCGAGGCCGCCCCTAAAAACCCTAGAGCTCTTCCCGGTCACATCCTCCATCGACGAATCCCCCTCACTGGCCTGCTGATCAGCCACCTACGGTTTCGAAAGTAGTTGGATTATAACTATATATGTATGTTTTATAATTATCAAGTTAGAATTGTTTGGTAAGGTATTAGACAAGTTACACTATCTATATATCTATATATATAGCTTGTTGCAATATGTGTTTTCTAATTACTGCATATGTGTAGTGTATGTAATTAAGGGTAATTCCCAAGTGCTAAGGTCTATTTATATATATCTAGTTAAAAAAAATATTTATATCAATTAAAGTCATAAATTATATTTGAATAACCTATGTATTAATTAGTTTACTTCTACTTAATATAATATCTTAGAAAACAGTTAATTAACTAATTAACTGAACAATTAATCCTAGACTTTAAAAACTCAGTAAGTATATATATATCAACACTAATATTTAATTTGTACTTTTTTTTTCTAAATTGAAATAAAGCCAATTGCATGTTTGCATTAGGTTGTGTGTCTATTTGCACCAAATTAAAATATCTAGTTCAAAGAGCATATGAATAAACTAATTGGCAATAAAATAAATAAAAATTAAGGACAATATATATATATATATATATATATATATATATATATATATATATATATATATATATATATATATATATATATATATATATATATATATATATAAAAAGAGTATTGAAAAAACAATACTCTGGAGATGATATGATGCGTGAGGCAGTTTGTAATATAAAAGAGAGGCATGAAAGTGTATAAAAGAAGGTGACATAATGTAGTACAATTACACTATTGGTATGTTACCTATCCATAAATGCTAAACTGCATTTGCCTTTCCATTTTAGAATTTCATAGAGATCTGGGATTTGGGCGCCTGGAGGATTGTGTGCAGTCCATACATTTTTTTTATTTTCGTGAGTATTCAGGTCCACGCGCAGTCGGTCTTTACCTTCATTTGTGGGGTGCTTCTAATAAAATTTTGCTGGTTTACAAGTACTATGGAAATCAATCTAAGCTCCCTTCGCAGAGAGGAAGAGCTCTTGTGAAATGGACAAAACTCATGAGATGGAATGGACAAGACAAAGATGAACAAATTAGCAAGTTGTGTGAATGCACTGGGAGTTAAGATTTGGGACATGAGAGAGAGAGAGAGTCACTGAGATGTCACTTTACCCCTTTTTTTTGTTTTTGCTGTGATTTTAAAACAAAGAGAACAGACACATAGACACTTCAATCACCTGCCTGGTTAGTACTTGTAGTATATACACTACACAAATTAAGGGTGGGTCCCACTGAGTTGCTTGTCTACATTTATTGCAACACTGAGCTTGTTTTGAAATCTGAGTTTGAATTTTTGGATCATCAGATTCTTGTCTCTGAAACCTGATTGTTGGGTATTGGTTTGTTAACCAAGCAAAAATAAAATGTACACTGTAACTGTACTGTTAATATATAGTCGTATAATTTGGAGCCTGAGATATCACTTACTGGTGTTTTCTCATGATTGAAGGTAATCATAACCTTAATTGCAACTGCATTCAGAGTGGTTTCAACTGAATTCTGTAGTACAGATCGAGTAAGCTTGTGTAAGTGGTTAGCTAATCGTTGTAGTCGTTGCACGACTAAAAGTAACATACTTACAATGTACATCTAATTCGCTATACTAGAAGTTCTTTCTCCTTGTGTTAGTATTGGAGTTACACGTACAAAAGAAATACACCAGAAGATCGATCATATCTGCAAAAGTGAAATTCCGTTACAAAACAGTCCAATTCATACGTTATACAGATAACCTTGAATCATACCCGCGGCGTTGATACAAATTGAAAGGACAATTACCATTTATATGATCAATTGGTGTTAGACACCAGAATGTTTAAGCTTATAAGGAAAACCCACCACCTCTTCGTCATGCTCGGAAACGTCATCCATGACTCATTTGAACATTTGAAAGAGCTTGTACATCCTGCATTAATTTGGTTTATTACAGCATTCCATTGTTTGAACTTAAAATTGAACATTTTTTCCCTGTTCTTGTACTAGCATCCTGGTGGTTTACTCGCCTAATAATCTATGGAAGTTCCAATGGTTCACTATTTAATGTTTGCTCGCTAGCATAAAGACAAATAGGGACCAGAAGGGCAGGCCGGGCCGGCCCATGAGCATGGGCGACAGGGGCGCGGGCCTAGGGGCCCACGATTTGTAAGGGTCCAAAAATATTTGTTTAGGTATATATAACACTATATGTATAAAGTTTATTAGTTTAAATATTTAAGCTCATAAGTCCAAACTAAAACCTGTACAAAATGGATATGGTGGGGCCAGAAAAGAACCTCTATTAATTCAGATTTTTGTTAAGCGTTTTTCACTTTTCGAATGCAATAATGTGTTTTGTTAACATTAAGAAGATGAAATTTTAAACGGATAAAAATGTATCATATTATGTATATATTATTATTAGATTTTTCTTTTACAAACCAATATTTTATTATAATGAATAGGGCTTGTAGTCTAATTTTGACCTGAGCCTCTAACATTATAAGAACGGCACTGCATAAGGCATGCCAAAAGACCAAGCAATGGCTAGGAACAGGCGAATAGGCGATGTCAATGAGCGACCAAGCAAATATATAAAACTATTAGCAAATGACAGGCATGCCAAAAGACTAATGAGATTTCATCTTATAACCCATTGGCATTAGAAGGAGTAATTTCGATCATAGTTTGTGGTCTGGAATTAATGATTATAAACATTACTTGCTGAGTTGCTAGTCAGGATATATGTGCATTGTTTATAAAAACTAAAGAATCAAGTAAACGGATCGAACCCCACAGCTTACAATGAAGGAAGCTTTTTGACATATTCTTCATTGCAGATCAATTCATGGCCATCAATGTAGATCATAAGATGGTCAAATTTATGGGCGAATAACTAACCTATTGGACTTTTAATCTTAGTACTCACCTATTCCGTGATTATAGGTACACAGTACACTGCTATTAATATTGATTACTTCCTCCGTTCCAAATTAAATGTCGTTTGTCATTTTCTGCACTTTTTTTCAACAGTCGAAAACACTATAAAATATTATTTTTTAACAATTTCATACTTGATAGTTCTAAGTATAAACTTATAAAAATAAATTCATTAAAAAAACTTCTTTAAAATTCGTGCAAAAAAGTCAACCGAGAGGGAGTCTCATTTTGTCAAAGATGATGATATTTCATTGGATAGTATATAATAGAACAGAGAGGAAAAGATGATGCAAAAGATAAAGAAAACACAGCCACCAAGATTTAAATTCATCACATTTCTAGAATTTCTTTTTTTTTTTTGATCTGATTTTAAAAAAAAAATAATGATACAGCATTTCTAGAAGGAAACGTGGTGAATATTGATGTCAATTTTTATAGGCACTAGTGTCACTAACCTTCAAACTACGGTGTTGTAATAACTAATAAATATATATATATAATCAACTTTTAACTAAGTTGTGTCCTATTTCACTAATTGACCTTCAAAAGATCTAATGTGGTTTAAGGGATATTAATAATAATAGTTATATATTATTTAGTGAAATTATGCCGGTTTTCATGGTCGGGAGTCAAGATCCACTTTCGAACACAAAATTTTAAGTTAATGTGTAGGGTATATATCCATATAAACCACTACTTTATTTTCTTGTTTTTTCAATGTGGGACTTATATCTCAACACTTTTAAATAGTCATAAAATTCACATCATATCTTAATGAGTATTCAAATTATAAGGGGTACGTGGTAAAAAAATTATCCAATATTGAACAAAAAAAATCAACAATTAAATAAACATAATAAAACTTTTGGGTCATAAATAAAATTTTAGTCGCCCAATAAATGACCTTTTCTTTTCGTCCCAACTCTATGGGCCACAAAATTAAATTTTCGCAACCCATGATATAGGTTTTGGGGTATAAATGTTAATTTTGTCACATAAAAATTACTTTAGCCAACAAATTTTATTTTGTCACGATGGTTTTTATAATTTTGTCGCCCAAAATCATTTTATTTTGTAAGGCTCTTGATACAAACTATAATCGGAATATGGTATGTGCAATAACTTTAAAACTTGATGAGATACTGGATACAATTATGTACAAGTAGTGACATTTTATATAATTTTTCTTTTATAGAATGTTGACACAATGCATTTTAAATTCTACCACACATTTCAGCATTAATGCATTATAGAAAGCAATTCATGAAGTTGAAAATTTTGATGCCCTTCCAAAAGTCGATAGTTCAAATCTCACTACTTACATTTTGTATAATTAGTGAGGACTGTTCATTGACTTGGATGAGTTTTCCAAGTGACTAACTGATTCGAGTCCTTTATACGCTAGGACTCGAGTCTGTCGCAGTGACGGATCCTGAAATTGATGATTGAGGGGGCGGAAAATTATAATACAAAAAAATGTCGATAAAATTAAACCATAATTTTTTCTTTTCCGAAAAATCATCAATATTATGGATATATAACTAGAATAAAAACATAAATCTTGCGGGCTTTATTTTATGGTTTTTAAATATTTCAATATAGCCTCCTAATTTGAAGTTCTCGGATATAATTATATTATTAAGATATAAAGTTTAACAAATGATAATTACGATAAAAGCATATTAGTTTGGTAAATGATGTAGAAAATAGTTAATTTACATATGTTCGTTGCTGAAAATTGAAACGCTTATAACTTTTTGCTCGGATATCGGATTTGGGCTTATAATATATCAAATCGAAGCTATCGACGAGAGGAATATGTATTTTAAATTTTATTTTCGATTGGGGGGCGACTGCCACCCCCGACCCTAAAGAGGATCCGCCCCTGGTCTGTCGAGATTAGTCCAGTCGGGACCATGTTAAAAATAAATAAAAATGAAGTTGAATATTCTGACTTTGACCATTCAAAATTTGGATATGCGTTGACTTTTCTCCATAGCTACCTATATCTCATTGTATATATAGCGACAGCTCACCCATACATCCTCACATATCTCAACCTTGAACGAATTCAATCAATTTACAAAGCATCAAAGTGATCGATCAAACACCATGTCATCATCCCATGAGCTCCTCAAAGCCATCTTCTTAACCTCCATAGTGATGATGAGCATCTCACCATACAAAACCTCAGCCAAGAACTCAAACCTCTTCAGAGAGTACATAGGAGCAGAGTTCAAGGGCGTCAAGTTCTCAGACGTGCCCATCAAACCGAAAGCCCGATTCGACTTCATCCTCTCCTTCGCCATAGACTACACAACCGCGGCCTCAAACCCTACTCCGACCAACGGCCGATTCAACGTCTTCTGGGACTCATCCAACCTCAGCCCTTCACAGGTCTCCTCCATCAAAGCCCGGCACCCGAACGTCCGGGTCGCCCTCAGCATCGGAGGAGACTCGGTGGCCAGCGACCCTGCGTACTTTCAACCCACGTCGATCGAATCATGGGTGTCCAATGCAGTCACCTCCCTCACCAAGATCATCAAGGAGTACCATCTAGACGGCATCGACATCGACTACGAGCACTTCAAGTCGGATAACACCACCTTCGCCGAGTGCATTGGGAGGCTAATCATGAAACTGAAGCAACATGGGGTGATCAAGTTCGCTTCGATCGCGCCCTTCGACAGCTCCGAGGTGCAAGAGAAGTACTTGGCTCTTTGGAGGAAGTTTGGGGGACTCATAGACTATGTTAATTTCCAGTTTTATGCTTATGATAACAGCACAAGTGTTGATCAGTTCATCAAGTACTATAAGACCCAGAAGAGGAACTACAGAGGAGGTAAGATCTTGACCAGTTTTATAAGTGATGGGAGTGGTGGGTTGGCCCCACAAGGGGGCTTCTTTGATGCTTGCAAGAGGCTTAAGAGGATGGGGGAGTTGTATGGGATCTTTGTTTGGTCAGCTGATGATTCCAAGGCCTTGGGCTTCAAATATGAGAAGCAATCACAGGTGCTTTTGGTGTCTTCTTAAAGTTTGAATCTAGCTTCAAATTGTGTTTTTTAGTTCACCCACTACTTTGATTAGTCAAATTCCTCAAAATAAAAAACATTATCAGGAAAAATGTTTTGTTTTTAATAATGTTATACTCCGTTCAGAAATTTTTAAAAATTTAAAATAAAAAAATTATTATTTTATACAATTTGTAGTACTACCTCTATTCAGAAATGGATGTCGTTTGACTTTTTAGCACATTTTTTAAGGATCTAAAAACTATATAAAATATCAAATTTTTAGTAATTTTTTAATATAATATAAATACTTATTAATAATAAGTTTCATATTATTTAAAAAAATTATTTAAAAAGCTAATAGTTTATATAATTTTTAGCTCATTAAAAATGTGTTAAAAAGTCAAACGATGTCTATTTCTGAACAAATGTAGTATTATTTTAAAAAAACGTACCTAAACCGAAACATCAACGTTGACTTTTACATAGTACAATATGACTATATGCCCCCAAACGAATCTAAAAAACCAGTGTTCTGAGAGTCAATCCAGAACTATATACAACAATCAGACATAATGAAATTTAAAATAGGTCGGAAAAGGAGAATGGGATCCGATGTCTCAAATGGGACAGCTCCCTGAATTGGCCTTCCCATCCCCAAAATGAAAAAAAATGATAAAGGGTGAGTTGTTTTGTGAAGAGAGATAGGAAGACAAGGAGATAAGTGTGACAATGGATCCACACTGCGGAAAAAGAAGGAGGCTCTGAACCTCACCCACATAGATACATGGCTACTGCATAACATCCCTAGCATAGAAAACACATTTACGTGGAGGTAAAATAAGAATGGAAATAATAATATCTGAGGAAATGTGATGAATGAATCAATTCAGAACATCACGAATCGAAGAAGATGATCAATTCTCCAAGAACACAAGCTTTCAATTGAAAAGGAAGATGGAAGACATTGTGCAGTTCAAGCAATACAAGGGGAAGCTCGGCTATAAACTCCCTCCAACAAACTCCTAACTACCTTACAGATGAAAGTACATAAATACCCCTTTATTTTGATAATATTCCCAAACTGCCCTTATGTTTATGATGAAATGTACACTAAAATGTACATTATACTCCCCCCCCCCCCCCCCCCAAGCAGGACTTGAGAGAGGAACAACAAGGCCGAGCTTGGAGCACAAAAACTTGTGTTGAGCAGCACCAAGAGCTTTTGTGAAAATGTCAACTGTCTGCAGATTTGTACACACATGAGAAGTTTGTAAGAAACCTTCCTGAATCAAATCACAAATGAAGTGATAATCCACTCTTATATGCTTAGTCTTTTTATGAAAAACTGGATTTGCAACCATATGTTGTGCAGACTTGTTATCACAAAAGAGCTTGATAGGTAATGGGCGTCAATTTGTAAATATGACAATAAACCTGTCATCCAAATCAATTTACTAGCAACATAGGACATGGCTCTATATTCACTCTCAGTACATGACTTAGAGACAACTCTTTGCTTCTTTGTTTTCCAAGAAACAAGAGAAGAGCCTAAAAAGACACAATATCCAGACAGTGATCGACTACTGAAAGTGCATTTAGCCCAATCTGCATCACTGTAAGCAGAAATAACTAGATTTGAAGAAACGGGATATGAGAGGGAGAAATTGAAACTCCCTTTCAATTATCTCTGTAAGTACTGAACACAATTCCAATGTGAAACCAAAGGATTCTGCAAGAATTGACTCAACTGTTGCACGGTAAAGGAGATATCAGGCTTGGTGAGTGTAAGGTAAAGCAATATCCCTACAATACGTCTATATTTCTCTGGATCATGAAATACATCGTCACCATCAATTAACAACTTAGCACCAAGTTGCATTGGAAAATCTGCAGGCTTACAACCTATCATATCAGCATCCTTAAAAATATGAAGGACAAATTTCCTTTGATTCAACAAAATGCCAGATGAGCTTCTTGAAATTTCCATACCAATGAAGTATCTAGCAATCCCTAAGTCCTTGATAGTGAATGCTTTATGCAATGCATCCTTAGTGAAATGTATATCAGAATCAGAATTTCCCATGATCAACATGTCATCTACATATACCAAAGCAACAGTCATAGAAGCTCCCTGAGCCTTAACAAATAAGGAATAATCATGTTTAGACTGTTTGAATCCCAACTGAACCATAAACTTTCTCAATTCAAAGTTCCACTGCCTACTAGCCTACTTAAGACCATATAAAGATCCAGTGAGCTAGCAAACTTGCCCTTGAGGCACATCAAGACCAGAAGGAGGCAACATGTAAACTTCCTCATCTAGAAATCCATGCAAAAAAGCATTATTCACATCTAATTGATGTAAATTCTAATCTCTAGCAGCAGCAATAGCAAAGAATTACACGAATTGTTGCAAGCTTGGCAACAGGAGAGAAAGTGTGTTTATAATCCTTGTCTTTCACTTGATTGTAACTCTTGGCAACAAGTCTAGCTTTAAACCTTTCCAAGGACCCATCAGGATTATATTTAACTTTATAAACCCACTTTGATCCAATAGCTTTCTTGCCACTTGGAAGGGAAGTCAATTCTCAAGTATGGTTAGAAGCCAGTGCATCCAACTCCTTTTGCATAGCCAATTGCCATTCAGGCACATTTTTGGCTTGATTATATGAATGTACGTGGCTCAAACACTTTAAGTACATTAAAGAGAGATGCCAATAAGACCGTGAGAGATGAGACACATCTCTAATGCTCATAATAGAAAACACTTGACTCAAAGAATCAGATGAAGCACAAGCTCTAGAGGGCAATTTACCATATATGAAATCTTGTAACCGAGCAAGCCTATGAGCAACACGCTTACGGCTTAACAACAACTGGTTGAGGAGGAACTGTAATCTCAGGAGCATTAATATCATAAACTGAGATATCTTCTGAAGAAACATCATCAACTGAATCCACTGTGTCCACTGAATTAGAAACATATTGAGCAAGAAGTGTAACTGGATTATCTGTGGCTAAAGCATCATTCAAACCAACTGACTGGGAAGAATCAGAGGACATTAAGGGAGGAACCTCAAAACAAGGACCATGAGCAGGATTAACCAAGGGAAGAGAAATCCTGGTATCTGTGAAAGAAGGAAGCAAATTGTCATCCTTAAAGGGAAAAATATTCTCATGAAAATTGACATGTCTGCATATGACAATTTTCTTGGAGGACAAATCAAACACTTTATAGGCTTTCTGACTTGGGGGATAGCCGAGAAAGACACATCTTCTGGCCTTAAGTCCCAACTTATCAACACTAGTAGTACTGATCTCAGCAAAACATAGACAACCAATGACCCTCAGACTTTTGTAATCGGGAAGTGACTTATATAAGATCTCAAAAGGAGTCTTCCAATGAAGAATGGAAACATGCATTTTATTGATCAAGTGTGTTGCGGCTAACACACATTCCCCCCAAAATTCAATAGGCAAACCAGCTTGCAGCCTAATAGCTCGAGCTGTTTCAATAAGATGTCTATGCGTACATTCTACTCTCTCATTCTGTTGAGGAACCCTAGGAGTAGACCGTTGATGAATAATGCATTTGCTAGCAAACAAATCTCTACAAGAGAACTGTGTAAATTCAGTGCCATTATCATATCTCACAACTTTAACACTTCTGTGAAACTGATTTTCTATCATAGCCAGAAATTCAACAATAATCTTGTATACTAGCAGCTTATTATGTAACAAATAAACCCAAGTAGTCCTACTGCAATCATCTAAAAGAGTAAGAAAATACTTAGCTCCACACAAGGATGGAGCCTTATAAGGACCCCATAAATCCATGTTAATCAAATCAAAGCAATCAGAAGCAATAGAATCACTTCTCTCAAAAGATAATCTGTGGTGCTTAGTCATAGCACAGACATAACAAAAGAAACTGTCAATATCAACCTTATTACAACCATCAATGTGCCTCATCTTTGACACAGATGTATGACCAAGTCTAGAATGAAGAGTTTGCAAACTGATTACAGAGTTACAACCTTCAACATGAAACTGAGAAATGCTACCAGTGAACTTCTCTTTATCTCTTAGCTTGTACAAGCCTTGATCTTCATGTCCTTGCAGCACCAGACCCTTAGTTGTAGGGTCCTGCAAGGCACATGATATATCATCAAACCTGAACTCCAACCTTTTATCTCTAAGAATTTTTGACACAGATAGAAGGTTATGCCTAAATTCAGGGACAAACAACACATTGTCTAGCTGTAGATTGTCTGAGATATATACACTGCATGCACATTGCACAATCTTAGATGATCCATCAGGCAAACCAAGCACAATATGTCTATCAAGATGCCTCACATCATAAAAAATTGACCCATCAAAGGCAATATGATCAGTAGCACCAGAATCTACAATCCAGTCCCTCTTATCTGATTTATGTGAACCAATAAGAAATGAAGAGTTAAATTTACCTGCAAAGTTGACAATAGCTTGTCCAGTAGACAAATCTGTCATTGAACATTTTTGCTTGCCATTCATCATTTTGACAATTTCTTGATAAATGGCATTGACCATACAATGATCAGGCTTAGCATTGCCTTCCAGTGGGTGATTTGCCTGTGAATACTCCACATTAGCAGCAAATTGTCCATCCCTAGTGGGACAAGGACCCTCAAACCATTCAGAATAGCCTACTATCTTGAAACAATACTCTTTGGTATGTCCTTTTTCTTTGCAGAAATCACAAAATCTATCGTACTTGGGCTTCTTAGAGTCCCTTTTAGACTGATCAGAAGAACTTGCAGGTTGCCTTTGCTAAGACGACTGACCAAATTGTCCCTTTGAATCAGACTTCCCAGTGTTGGAGAAACTTCTTCCCATGGCTAAAGCACCTACATCACTTGAAGATCCAACAGAAGAAGCACCAAGTCCTCTCTCAACTTGAACAGCTAGCTGAAACACTTTGTTGATTGTTGGGAGAGGATCCTTAGTAAGAACAGTATTCTTAAGGTTCTCAAATCCATCATTAAGACCCATAAGAAACTGCATAACCTTGGCTTTAGCCTCCTTTTCAGCAATTTTCTTTAGTACACCACAACTGCACTGCAACATGACACCACAATCACATGCTGCAATTCCTTCAAGAACCTGCAGTTCATCCCAAATCCGTTTGATCTTGTTATAGTATGCACCAACAGACAGACTTTCTTGCTTCAAGTTTCATAGATCCTTGTGCAATTGATACACAAGAGGATCATTTGACTCAGAAAACCGTTCTTTGATCTCATCCCATAACTCTTTGGACGACTGGACATACATCAGACTTTCACTTACTTCGCTAGTCATAGAATTCAATAACCAACACATTACCATGTAGTCTGCTCGAATCTACTTCTCGTAATCATCACTTGATTAGTCAGATTTAATGCAACCACCAGTGATGAATCCAAGTTTAGCCTTCGCACCCAAGGCCATTCGAACACCTCTATTCCAGCTCGTAAAGTTTAATCCATTGAACAAAGTAGAGATAAGTGTCATACCAGGATGATCGGAGTTTGCTAGGTATAGAGGATTCACATGAGCACCATTGAATTGCTGATTGAGATCCCTAAATTGCAAACCTCCAAATGCGGGTGGAGCTGTCGGACGAATTGGATTTTGCTGTCCAGCATTCTGGGTGGGAGGTGACACACCAGCACCTCTCCCAACACCAGTTCCCGAATTTTGTCCAATCAACGGAGATCCATGACCTGCCATCTCTACAAGCTCCAAGATCCAGAGAACCAGAACCAATCGCAAGCGGAAGCAACCAAAAGTACGAACAAAAACACAATAAAACGCAGATCTAGCTCCTGCGCTAGCACCATTGAATTGCTGATTGAGATCCCCAAATTGCAAACCTCCAAACGCGGGTGGAGCTGTCAGACGAATCGGATTTTGCTGTTTAGCATTCTGAGTGGGAGGTGACACACCAGCACCTCTCCCAACACCAGTTCCCGAATTTTGTCCAATGAACGAAGATCCACGACCTTCCATCTCTACAAGCTCCAAGATCCAGAGAACCAGAACCAATCGCAAGTGGAAGCAACCAAAAGTATGAACAGAAACACAATAAAACGCAGATCTAGCTCCTGCGCTCTATTACCATGAGGAAATGTGATGAATGAATCAATTCAGAACATCACGAATCGAAGAAGATGATCAATTCTCCAAGAACACAAGCTTTCAATTGAAGAGGAAGATGGAAGACATTGTGCAGTTCAAGCAATACAAGGAGAAGCTCGGTTATAAACTCCCTCCAACAAACTCCTAACTACCTTACAGATGAAAGTACAGAAATACCCCTTTATTTTGATAATATTCCCAAACGGCCCTTATGTTTGCTTTATGATGAAATGTACACTAAAATGTACATTATACTCCATAATATCCTAGCAAAAATGGACAGAACTCTAGTACAAGACCATATTCTTTCGTGGTTCCCAAATATTAAAATTAATAATCACACCTTCACATCCTCTAACCACTTTTTCCAATTGTCACTGAACTAGATAACCAAGAACAACACAAACCACAACCGTTTAAATTTGAAAAAATGTGGCTGGAAAGACACGACTATAGGAATATTGTCACAAAAGCATGGAGAGTCCAGTACCCTGGTTCGCACATGTAAAAGTGTACCTAGTTAAGAAGACTCAAAACTTGAAAAGAATGGATAAAAGCGTTTGGGAATATTTTCAAACAATTAAAAGAAATTGATGAACAATTAATAGAAATACAAAATAACATACCACTTCGGCAATCACGAGCAAAACTTCATATCGCAATTGAGTAGAATCATAAAAGGAAAGAAAAATTTCTCAACTTTTACAAATTAACAGTACTGAAGTCAAAGAGCAAAGTCGGGCATCTTAAACTATCAGACAAAAATTCTGGATATTTTCATAGAGTGGCAATAAGAAGAAGGAACTGGAAAAATATCAACGAAATCTGTAATGCGAAAGGACAAATGATATCATGAGGACAAACATTAGATCAGAAATTTGAGAAGATTTCATCCAATGCTTTAAAAAACAAGAAGTTAACAATACAACATTTGAACGTTATTTAGAGCTCGTAAACAAGGAAATAAATGACTCTGATAGCCATGAACTTAGGGAATAGAATGTGGAAAAAGGTAAAAGATTTTGTATGAAAAATGGTAGAAGAAGGGAAGTGATTAAAATAGTAATCAGTGAATTTTAACTTGAATATGTATTATATTCATTAAGGTAATCGTTACCTTTCTTTACAAAAAAACAAACGGGGTTAAATTGATTCAATTCAAATCCAACCCAATTTAACCAATCAATAGGTATAATCCATACCTTTGTGAAACGAACCCAACGAGGCCTTACGTGTTTTTATACAAGGCAATGATTTGGGGTTGGTCAACCTCGATTGAACCAATGTCCAAGAGTGTCCTGACAGACGAAAGCAACAATCTTTGTTGTGGCGCGCTCATCAATCACGCCGTAAGTCCGATGTGTGCTAATCGGTCTGCTACCTGGTTCTCTTCCCTAAAAGTATGAGAATGAGACACAATCGAAAGCTCTACCTAACCCGAGAGTATCCGAAATCAACATTTTAACTTTCCATGGGCCCTCCCTATCTATGTAATGGCATTGATCGTCGTCAAACAATTCCCCTCCACCCAATCGTGGAAGCTTTCCATAACCCAACGAGGCCTTACTGTAATTTACTAATTGTTTTTCTTTCATGGATTAGAAAAATGGACCACAGAAATCACTAAATGGGCTATGGGTTCGCTGTGAAATTTGCGAAATGAAGCCCATCCTTCTCATCTGTAGTTCAATGTATAATTCCACCCAAAAAAATTGAATGACAAAATTTGTAATTGGTAACTACTAATAATCTACATACAACATTCGACTAAAAAAAAAAAATATCTACATACAACAATTTCAAAATCTTAGGGTTATAATTGAACCTTTTTTGTTAGCAATAACTTAATTATATATATGACATGTAAACTTTAGATTCGGTTATTTATTGTGGTTGTTATAAGGGTAAGGTTTTGGTGAGAAAATCCTTATGATGAACGATAAAGAGAAGTAGAGAACGAATAATATGAATATAATTATGTTAAGACTTTTTTTCACCTTATGGGGTGTTGCGTATTTGTGTGAATATTAGTAGGAAATAAACCATTAGATAATTGTATTTTATGATTTGTTGGGAAAATGCATACATAAAAACTGCTAAACAAACCTGAATTTGTATAATGAATTATTGAATTTTGTCACTTCAAACAGAAAGCACGCTTTGTATATTTTAGGTTTATGGAGAGTCAAGACCAAATCAATCAAAATCTTCATTTATCGCAATAGGCATTAGGAATTATCCTCTCTTTTACATCTTTTCACTACAAAGAAAAGACATGAGTGTCGTATGTCAATAATGCTAAACCGTTTATTGAAGAATCTTGAACATTATTCATTCATGAATTGGTGTGCATAAATGGTGAGTATATGAAAAAGCTTTATCGCAATCACTTGGACCAATAGCACACGAGTTGATCCTCACCCGTTCTGATTGGGCTCTCAGGTAATAAAGGACATTTGTCGTCACCTTGAGGTAATAAGTATAGGTGAAATTCCAAGTTCGCGTCAACGTCGATTTTAAAATCAGATAACGAGCTAAAGATCAAGCTTTGTAATGGTTCGACCATTCCTGTTTTTCTTCGTGGCGGGTCTGGTATTGTTTTCTCTCTCAGCAGGGTGTGTGTTGTTTTAACGTGGCTACCTGAATTTTTTTATATATATAAAAAAGGGAGCAAGTGGGTCTTATAGGTTCATTTTCTAACCGTTTTTTTTGCCTCTACACCTGTTTACTATTGTTGTGTCTTTATTTATACGCCACTATTTTGACTTGCCCTTGTGGTAGCATATTTACGATATTGTCATCGTCCTTGAGGGTGTAGGATGAGTTTTGGGAGTTTGATAGGACAATGGTATAACTAGGGTTTGGGTCTATGAGTTGGTGTATTTTGCCTTTCTAGTTGCGGTACAGATTTCATGTGAGCAATTGTTAATTTTCCAAGGTTGTAGACGTTGTCTGTGTGCATCTTCCTTAGTTGCGGTACAGATTTCATCTGCCTTTCTTCTGCTAGCTTGTATTTTACAGTGTAAATGGCTTGCATTTTCCTTTCCGTCATTTGTTTCAAATTGTTTCCTTTCTATAATTTTTTTTTTACAGTGTACTCAATGGTTAGTCCATCTATCGACTTATCCGATCTCTCGGTTTCTTTAGGCTTGTCTAGAGAACCGAATTTCTTTCCTGATATCGGGAAAAAAAAAAGCTTTGCAATAGTCCTATTTATTAACTTATTTACCAAAATAAGAAAGTTGTCATTCTTTTTTATTAGATAAAAATTCGAGCTCAGACAGCCTCAAGCAGTCAAGCCAAGCTCGATAGGCCGACTAATCAACAAACAGATTAACCGTCGTCAACATACAACATACTAACACACAAATTAATACAGATAAGAAAAATAACCCATATAAACCGTCAAGAAAGTTGTCATTCGATTTATAATTAAAAAACTAATTTTCAATTCCTTAAAATGGAGAACCTGGTAAACTTGACACAAATTATTTTTAGGGAAGATGGATTTTGATTCCCGTTTAAAGAAAATATGGGGAATTTGTTGGATATGCTCTCACAAATGCAAAATTCATAATTACGACAACAGAGCGGCAGGCTAACTAGTCAATAAAAATGAGTGAGCTAGGGCAATACAATTAACATTGCCATTTTTGTAATATTGATTTCCTTGTCAACATCTTTACAGAAGTCACATTTTTGACAAATTTTGGGACTAACCCCAAACTATAATTACATCCCAGCGGTATTTCTCTAGTGGCACCAAATTGTCAACTGTCAACTCCATTAAAATAAAACATCAATTTGCAATAAAGGAGTTCGGATTTTGGATTTTGGATTTTGGATGAGTATCAAAATCTATCACATTTGACATTAAAAAGGGAAAAAGGCCTTGAAGATAAACACAGAAATACAGAAATGAAAGTACCACTGATGGAAATCATTGTGTTAATTTGGGTCCTCAACCACATTCAAATCCACCGGCCTATGGATGTAAATGGCTCTAGCTTTGATGAGTTGATATCCTTATACATTCATCTTGTCATATCAGCAGTCATTGTGTGTTGATCACATTGCTTATGAGTTATGACATGATTTAGCCAATGGAGACAACCGAAACAAGAAAAAATGGACAATGCCATGTGTATATTTGACGAGGTCTGTGTTTCTACATATACCTTGCAATGAATATTAACCCTCATATATCCACCTCAATGACATTGGACGAGAGTTAACTATAAAGATTCACTGGTTCAGCAATGAACAATCATTGATGTACAAACAATATACATTCAAACCTTCATATTAATGTGTTACTCCGCATTACCTATTTACTTGTTGTCATTTACATCATAAGCATACTTATCATGCATTCTTTGTGAACTGAAACATAACGAATTAATGGAATCGAAATAGAAGGCAATCAAGAGACGAAACAAGATGCTTGATATAACTGGTAAAAACGTCTCAAATACAAAAAATATGAAAATATTGTGCACTTTGTGCATAGAAGTTGAGCTTCCCCACTACAAAAAAGAAAGGGGGACGTGGTGTGTACTTGTGAGCTTGACGGCTTAGAAAGTGACCGTTGATGTGGGCGTCGTATCCTATCAACGGTCAAGATTCGTGATCTCTATGGAGTACTAAAAGATTTCATGCATGGATTGGTTAAGGTTAAGATCAAATGATTAAACCCAATAACACAAAGGAGGCATCCACTCTCAAAAGTAAAGATTAGGCACAAGACAATATGGTTGAAATTTAACAAGATATTGTCAAGTTGGCCTGCTTCAGTGCTATAGTTACGAGCACTCCCGTGGTCACAGTGTGTTATGTGGGGGTATTAGTCCACTCAAAGATTGAAACTTGATGACGATGACCGGAGCTTGATTCTTTCATCGGAAACAGTGACCTTGGCCTCGTCAACCCTCTGAACTTTCAGGCTTTCATTCAATTCTCTGTTAAACAAACACGCTGAGTTGGGCATCACAGGCAAAACAGGGGACAAGCCCTGCTCCTCATATCTTCTTGTTTGCAAGTCACTCTTTTCGGTGAAAGAATGAAGCTCTAATCATCGTCAGCAAGGTTTGATCTTTGAGTGGATTTCCCCCCTTACAATTCCTATCCTATCTCTACTCAGAGGAGTTTTGTTAGGACCAGGGATCTTCCATCTAACCCCAATTCATACTGAAGTTTAATCCGTTTGGATCAAGCAGACTAAATTTGTATACATTTTTTTTTTAATTTTACTCGAGAAATAAAAATAAAGACAACCTAGTGAACCTACTAGTGAAAAATAACATCGAATTTCAAGATTGCAGAAAATAACAATGGTGTATTGAGTTGCAATTTCTTGTGACCACTCCAACATTGATGCTATTTTTCATAATTTTCCCTAAAAACTTAAGTTTTTCAGCTTAACTTCAATTGTAACTCCAATTTATCAAATCTGAATAAATCCAACTCGAGTCGAAACCTATGCTGTATGACTAGAAGGGTCAGCTGTAGAGTGAATTAGAACCTAACATGGATGGCACCACTACCCTCTATGGCTCTACCTACAGTCAGAGGTCTAGACTCTAGAAGCACCAATATATCAAGAGTGTGAGCCAGGACCACTGTTGACCTAACCATAGTCCATAGATAAGGGAATGAGACTGCACTGAAAGCTTTGGATTGTTCTACCATTTATAGAAAGAGTGTGTGCAACCACAAGTTTTTATATTCCCTTACAGAATATTTTTAAAATGCATTTCAAGTTAAACTTGCATAAGGTAAGTTGAGTGTAACTTTGTAAAACTATGCTCTCATCAAATCAATCGTTGTAATGGTGGGGACTGTGGATCGTTAGCCAAAAACAAAGAAATCCTAAAAAGTGTGGCAACTTTGGGCCATAACTGTGAAAGCCCTATCAAGATTTTCCATCCCCCTTTCAGAGTCACTCTCTCATAGTGTGACATTTTCCCAACATCTCTAGTGGTGTGTGTGTGCATCCCTCGCCTCTTCTTCTTTCCCTTTTCATGATCCTTTTTACATTGATTCCAATTTTACTCCGCGTAATTCGGCATTATATAAAATGTCAACTCAAAATGCCCACTCCAGAACAATTTTGTACACAAATCAGTGAAGAGGGGGGCAAAATACCTTCATTTTTTTGTATGTTTTGCATATCATTAAGATTCGGGATATGATTTCCTCACGAAAAAAGAGCTTATTTTACCCTGCATATATGTCGGCGAATAGTTAGAAATGCTCATTCTAGAACAAGCTTGTACATAAATCAGTTAAGAAAGGGGGCACAAATATTACTTCAATTCTGTGATAGTTCCGTATACCATTAAGATTTGGGGTATGATTTCCTCATTTTAAAAAAAAAAAAAGTTCCCTGCATATGCCGGCAAATAGTCATAAACACAAATAAGTAAATCAAACATTAATCCAAGTTATTAGCAAAAACATACGTACAAGAACAAAAATTAATATTAAATCATGCCAATTACCAAAACTTACTGTATACATTTGAGAATTTTGAGAAGAAAAACCAGGCCAGCTAAATAAGGGGACTCTAGCTAGGTTTCATAGGATTGTCTTATTAGTTAGTTATTGGAAGATTGACAATTGTCAATTTGACAATGATAAATGGAAGAGAAGAGGAGAAATCCAACTAAGACTATCTTAATGGACAGGTACAATATGGAGGGATTGGGACTAAGCAATTGACCAACCACCACGTGAAACGTTCTATAGTTGTGGGTTTGTCCTAGCTGAGCTACTGCACCCATTATCCGAATTTATTGATCATATGAGGCAATTGACCTTTCACTGGTCGTCCACTTACAACATAGTTCTAACTATTTAAATGCCAAAAGCCAAAGCCAAAGCTGGTGACTTTCTTAAGTATTTCCTTGCTAATCAATACACACCTACCTTGCTTGCTAGATTCTTATGACCAATAAAGTTGATAATAGGGAGTAGTAGAGTACATGGTATTCTCCTAATCTTTCTCTTACAAGAACCTGATATTCTTTGTCGAATGATGGTGGGGCCGTTGGTTGAGTATTCATACATAGTGTATATGACAGTGGTGTGCATTCAAGATCATTTAAGAGATCATTTCAGCTTATACACTGAATAATAACAAGGGGCAATAAAGTTTAGTATTAAAACGAGATTACCTTTTCGGTAACATCGTAGGCCATGTTACCTTCGTAAGAGTGTTTGCACACCTTAAATACAACAATCACCAACCTCCTTTCTCACTTCAAAACAACCCAAAGCTAGAAAAGTCCCCCTTTCACTAAAAACACCTCGGTAGAGACTAAAATCCTCTAGAGATCCTAGCACTCTAGCAACACCATGTATGGTCGCACAAACGACAACACCTTCTCTCAGCCACTGTTTGACCCCTTCACACAATACACTGCCACCGAGCTGGACCTTTTGACCCAAAGCATGAGTACAGATATTGGAGCTTCAAACTTGGTAGGCAGTGGAAGCTATTTTAGCGGTGGAAGTGGGTCTAGCAGTTATGTCGGTTCCCCTAGCAGTAACTGTTTGTTCCAAAGAAGCATAAGCAGTCAAAGTCTTTACAAGGGCGAGTCTTATTGCCTTCCTGGCCACTGCGGGGATTTAGAAGACTGTCCTGTTCGGAGGGTTTACAGTGCTGGTGATTTGGAGGTAAAAATTCTACGAACTTCAGATTATCTTGATAAAGGGTTTTCCCTAGTTTTGTTTGCTCTTGTCGTTTGATCCTGAGCCCTTGCCATTTTTACTTTCTTGAAAAGGGTGTAAGCAGTTACATGGCACAAAGAAGGCAGAGAGCGGATAGTCCACTTTCCATCGCAGAGGAAAACAGCATGATAATTGAAGGGATGATGAAAGCGAGTAAGTACAGTCCAGAGGAAAAGAGGGAAAGGATAGAGAGGTACAAAAGCAAGAGGAACCTGAGGAACTTCAACAAGAAAATTCAGGTTCTTTCATTTAGCAGTTCCTAAAAATTCCTCTTCTGAAGCATATTTGCCCAGTTTAAACTCATAATGCAAAGAAACATCAGTATGAATGCAGGAAGACATTAGCAGACAGCAGGGCACGAATTAAGGGGAGATTTGCAAGAAATGACGAACCATCAACTATGACAACGACAATCACAATGATGGAAGACAGCACTAGTTATGACAATCATACGTTGAATGATCAATATTCAATTACTCATCAGCATCATATGATGGCTGCAGGGCATGAAGATTATAACAGTGAAGAGAACAACTGGATCCATTTCCTAGATTACTCATTCCCCTCCCAAGATGAACACTGAATTGCCAGCAACAAACATGATATCATGATTACGAAGATCAGGGGGATACATGTGGCCTATGTATTCAATAACTATAACAAATGCACAATTTGTTTGCATGCATGCATGAAATGAAACCGTCATATTTTTATTTTTCGAATTGTCTTATGCTAGAAATCGCACAAGAAATTTGTTGGTGATAAAATCACTAATAGCCATAGGTAATAGCTTTTCTTTTCTGAACCTCTCTAAGTTGTGTGGTCAGGTCTTCTGATGAATAATATTTGTCAGCGCATCTTTAATGGTGAGTTAGTATGTGATTCTCTTAAAGCTTTTTTTTTTTTAAAAAAAAACAATGTCAGAAGTTGAGTGATCACTAAAGCAGTCTCCTATTTAAGAGACTTCTCTCTCGCTATTGTCTTAATTCTTTAGCCAATGCGTGTTTTACTTTCCTTTTCTAAATGATTTTAAGATACTCTAATATCTCTCCATTATAGATGCTCTCATGCACTATATTGAATCATCACTCCCTTGGCTTCCCTGTATTACTATTAACGCTTCTGCTAGTTGTTATTTGCCAAGCAACCATTCTTGAATACAACTTTATTTGATCAATTTCGTCAAATGAAATACACATTTTCGTTTCTTGAAAAGGAAAATGGCCTTAATGAATTCCCAACAAGTACACACCTTTATGAATCAGGCAACCACAATTAGCTTCTAAAGTAGAATAACTTTTGAATTTTTTATATGCTAAAATCTAGGTAATGAACATTCTTATCAACCAATATAATGTTCATTTCATCTATGATTCCATGACAGTAATTTGATCACTTATGGTGCTTTAGAAAGTTGAATAATAATATATATTTTTCCCCAAAAGAAGTTATTAAACATCAAAATGATACAATATGACCCAACAATAGTACCAGACTAGCAGTATCTTATATAGGAATCTGGAATCTGGATCCTTCACATCCTTAAATTACGTTAAAAAATAAGCTGACCGTGATTCAACAAATCCTATCTGAGAATGTGCATAGGGTTCTTACCAGTTACCATACCAGATGCCTTTGATGCCTATTTTTAGAAAAGCTTCATTTATGAATCGAGAAGCTGAACTTTTATCTTTGTTTTTGTGAATAATAAGCTCATTTATCTCCCCTTGGGCTAAATAATTAATCTACTAGGCTCTCTTATCCCAAAATTGCATTTAAATCTCATATTTCTTCAATTATCCTTTTTCCCTTGAAGAATGAAGAGTGAAATCTTCAGCTCCTTGCACGGACACAAAATATAGCATAATGATGGCAAAGAGGGTCCAAGAAGGGGCTACCACCTACCGAACATCTAAGAATGGGGGAAAAGAGGAAGAAATGAGCAAGGGGAGCACATGAGAAGCACTTCAGTTGGAGTTTTCTAGTGTTCATAATCAGGCTAGGCCTTAAAGCTTAAGCTAGAGGGTCCAATGGCCGCCTCTTTTGGAAAGGATCCACTTTATGCAAAAGCTTGAACAAAAAGGAGATTCTTTAACACTTTTAATCCTCTATTTTTCCGGTGGGACACTAGGATTTCAGGATCTTCCGGGATACAGTTCTTCCTTGAAATGCTAAATGCAAAATTTTGGGATTGGTGTGTCCAAAAACAAAAATATTTACAGCTTTATTGGTCTAGACTAGGCATTCTGGCAATTTATTTCAGTCACGACTAAGATAACAAAATGAATCATAAAAGGACACGGGAGACATAAATAAAAGCATAACAACCACACAGATGATCAACTGTAAGGAAATGAGAGAGAGACGAACCACAATCCCAGATCCTCAATGGAAGCTTCAATTGTAAGGAAAATTATAGCAAATCAACAGCAATCGGATCTACCTGGTTAATTGAACCAAAAAAATAAACAGAAATGTGTCAAAGGGAAATCAACTAGTACAACTCTACAAGCAAAAATCTAGTGTTCTATAATAGAATTAGCAAACCTGTAGAACCGACAGGCCTGATCGGAAGTAGATGTGTTTCAAAAACGAAGTACGGGATTACAGAAAGAGAACGAAAGGGCTATGGAGGGAGTGACGCTCGGATTTTGGCATGTCTCTGTTGATCGTACGCCTCAACCGCCTTTCCGGCGGGTTTTCTCGCTGGCGATCCTCTACGACTACGCCATTTCCGCCGCCAGAGAACATTTAAGATATGGAGAGTTGAAATTGATGGTCTGCACTCTCCTTCAGTCCTTTCCTGCTTGGTGGAGGCGGAGGAACAGGTAAATGTCAATGGCAGTTCGTATCCGTACTCGTTAGGGTTTGGCGCGAGGAGGGGGAGAGGGAAAAGATCGCTCTGTACATGTGCCCGGAGCGATTTGGGTTAGCGGGCTGTTAAAGCAAAAAACTGAAAGCCCATGGTTTAAAATATCGGCCCAATAAAAAAGAAGCCCCATGCCTTCGTTTCTTCTTTCCTGTCTATGCATAAGTGCATAACCTCCATTATCACTTTCGAATTTCGCAATTCTTGGATCAATTGTATCAAATAGATTTTAGGTTGAAAATTATTGTTTTAGGCCTAGGATTTCAGCAATTAGGGATTGATGAAATTAGGGTTTACACATAAGCAAGACCAGAAAAAAAAAAAGGGTTTACACATAATGACTTTTCCCTAAAATTTAGGGATTGATGAAATGTTCATATGAAAATCATAGCACGGAAATCGAGGAGGGGAAAAAAGGATATGTGTAGTTTCGAACCCGGCCGACCTTTCTATTAGGACAAGGAGACAACCAACTTCCCTGAGTAGACTTTGTCTTCTACAACTTCTCCCTATTATATATATTTTGAAATTTTGGGATGGGTTGTAGTAAAGCCCAACCCACCCCTGAATCCGTCCATGTCTCCACCGCTGTATCCGGTGAACCTTCCCACATGGTTTCTATTGTACAAATGCTATCTTAAGTTGTGACTTATTTTGATGTGCAATTGCTTTTATTTTATATTTAAATGAGCAATTTTATGTTTAAACTCTTAAGCTATTAGGATTACACGTCTGACCTACAGTAGTGTTGTCAATGATGGTTTGGAGTCCGACTCATAACTGTGGATTCATTGTACCTCTTTATGCTCCTCTCAAATCTATACCTAATAAAAATAAAAATAAAAGGGCAAATTACACATAACCACCCATAAATTATGGTACTTTTCACATAACCACCCATAAAAAATTTAAATTAAAGTAAATCACCCATAAATTAGTTATCTTTTCATAAGACCACCCACCCATTAAACCTCTATTTATTTTGTTTAAAAATATTAAAATACCCTTAATTGAAGCTTATTTGTATTTAATGCAATGATTTATTTTCATAAGACTTCCCATTTGTTAAATAATCCGGTTACCCTTTTAAAAAATGATAAATTATAATAAAATTATTCATGTTCGGCTAATTTAATTTGTCAAATGATATGTATAAGGTTAGCTTATTTTTTAAATGATATGGTTTGTAATTTAAGATATGAGCTAATTTACCATTCTTTTAAAGCAACAATCTTGTTTTATTTTAGAGTTTATCCCCATCTTACTCAACATTTGAAGGAGAGGAGACTCTTAGGAGTTATTGCAAGTCTCGACTCTTCACATTTTTAGATATATGTTGGTTGGAGTATTTAGGGTGGGTTTGAATCACATTCCATTTTAATTATAACTAGTTCTTTTCCTGAACCGTGTTCGGGTTTTCTCATAATATTTTTGATCAAGTTTGACACATAAAACAAAATACTCGACACATGTCATGCTCCTCACCATACCATTCTTTGAAATCTCCAGTTGTCATGGTGAAGTTTTTCTTCGATATGATCAATACTTTAAATTTGATAAAGAAATTAGATCGGCCCCTTCTTCATTCGTCCTAATATATATCTTACTTGGAAGCAAGGAAAACTCAGAAGTCTTGTAGTTTTTGGCCCAAAAAAACCGAGTTCGGATCCTCTATGATACTTTTTGTGTTACACTTGGTCTAAAATATAAACTAATTTGAGAAAAAGATACCCTAGATTTAAATGTATAAATTCTATGGAGCTAAGCCTAAAATGTTAAAAAAAAAAAAGATATTTAGTGAGTATTTTTTTATACTACATAATGTTTAAGATCCTTAATTTATAAAAAGACACCTTTTATAAACTCTAAGAGACCAAAATATTTTTAAAAATATGTTACACCTCTCAAATTGTTCTAAATTATAAATCAATTTCAATTTGTCTAACTTTAAAAGTTACCTTCAAATCATGTTCCGTATTTGAAATATTAAGTACTCCATTCGATCTAAAATATATAAGATGTTTGACTTTCAAGTATGCATTTTAAAATCATATAAATACATATATATAATATCAACTTTTAAAGAGTTAAATAATTATAAAATGTTAACCTTTTTATTAAATAATTTAACAATTTAATACTTTGTAAAAAAAAAAAAGTGATATTTCAAATAGTTTTTAACTATTTAAAATGTATGTCGTCAAACACCCTATATTTTAGATCGGAGATAGTAATTTTTAGAGGCATTTCATCGAATACCTCACGAGCAAGAATTATACAAAAAATTGCAACTTTATAACTTTCAATTTCGCTTAAATAACATCAATATCCGTTGGTGAAATTTGATCAACAATTTAAACTGAGTTAATCCATAATATTAATCATTGGATTAAGGCTGTCAATATGACACCATGGGACAATAGGTCCTTGTCGAAAGAGCTGCACATCTACACGTATTATAGGTGAATTACAAAAAATCTGTATTGGGAAACCATTTTAGGTGTTTGTTTCATGTTTGCAAAAAAAAATTCATTTATACAACCAAGTCAGCATAAACCAATGGAGAGCCCTAATCTAACATGAATTAAAAAAACAGTGCTGCAAAAAACAATGTTGCGGTAGCTTTGATATGTTCAACGATTAACTTAGAAGTTGCACCATTAACAGTAGAAATGTCTACATAACTGCAAATTAAGACAAACATGCGGATATAATGGCATCTACAATAATTGCTAATAAAATATCATATGTTAGGGAGAATGCAAGCAATTCAATCACATCAAAGTGGCTATTTCATACCCTTTTCCATGAGTCATCCCGGTTGCAGCTCCGTGCTTCCCACAAGCCACATCAAACCTGATGGAAAGGACTAACATCAGTGAAAGCAAATCGAGCAAGAAAAAAAGTTGAAACATATGCATATGCAGTGTCGGGACCAGCTATCATCTCAAATGTGATATCACAGGTGTTGATTTGTAGCTGCATAAATTAAAAATTGTTCCATTTAGCAAAAGTAAATTCTTTAGGAAATCAGTTCAGTTGTATCTACTAGCACATCCTTTAAACAGTTAGAAAAGGCTTTACTGACTTTCACTTCCATCTTTTTTTTTTGTTAAGAGAAAATATAATAAGGGTGTCCCTATTTCCTTCACACAAAAAATCTTTCAAGGGCATCTCATGTCAATGGAGCGGGGACTTTCCCCTTTACTCCTTCTAAAATCCAAAGACAAAACATCTCAGTAGGGCCATTTGACTTCATTTGCACATATATTAAAGTGAAATTCAGATAGAATTATTAAAATTGGCAATTTCAAAAGAAGACACTTATAAATATTTTTTGAACTATCCAACACAAGGTGGTTTGAAACACCTACAAAACGGCCATCGAGCCATATGTATGGTATAGTTTGACAACCCATCACAGTTAAAGAAGGCTAGTATTTTTCCAACCTAAATATATAAAATAATATCATCAAGTGCACTAATCCTTGGCTCAATCATGAAGCAACCAATGTTAATTTGACAACAAATTAAGTCATGAATCAATTTCAACTTAACATAAGGCGATCAACTAACTTGAATTTAACAATAAAAGCATTGGCCAAATTCAAATTCAATTTATCCCCAATTTGATAAAAACTCTAAAAAAAACAATACAATTCAATTATTAGATAAAACTAAAAATTAAGGTCTAAGGATGGAGTGAACCAAAAAGAAATACCTGAAAGGGAAGAAGATGATGCGAGAATAGGCGTTCGGGAGTCGGCGTCCGATTTCACACCTTCGACAATCTCGATCTCCAATTTCATCTGTTGCACAAATGAAATTCACAATTCCGATAAAGTGGGTCGGACTCCCTCACTGTTCACGCAACTGAACATACGAACTCGATCCCGTGGTTCCTCCGCCCTCCCTCTATCGACCTCCTCTGTGGACTAAAGTACAACTCTTCATCTTTTTGAAAACCATCACAAGCACATCTCATGCAGCTTCTCTTCCTCGGGACGTAATTGACTATATCAATCCTTATCTTCACGAAACATGGACAACAGAAACCTAATTCACATCCGGATTCGATCAAAGTTAAAATTGGAATCGAAAAGTGGAAAGCTAACTGAAGCCTAAGCAAACTTAAAGCCCCAATTTCCAATTAAAGACCCAAAAATCCAAAACCTTCAATTGCATTTGAAGACAATCACAAAGAAATTAAATGGAAATCGAGAGGAGAGGAGAGAACCTGTCATGGGGTGAACCGTTCTCGATCCGGCAGATGCAGTTGAATCGAGATCAAGAGGAGGACCTGTCAAGGCTGCCGCCGCGGTGAGCTCGCGCGTCACCATCATCCTCTCCTCATCCCAGTGGCTGCGTCCTCTCCTCATCCCGCCTATGTGGGCAACGACGACTTTGGTAGCCGTGAGAAAATTGGGATTCAGTGATCGGAGAATCTTTCTGCTTGGATCTTTCGGCAACCATGACAAGGGCCGATTAGGGAAATTCGAGGAACGAAGAAGAGAGGATATTAGATTTGAGCAATTGAAAGAACGCGGGTTGAGAAAGAAAGTGATTTCTTAAGTTACTCAAAGATTGACACGTGGTTCAATTTTTTCTGAAGACATTGCTTCTGAAATTATAAGTATAAGGGGTGGATTCAATTATTTACTTTAGTTTATGTGAGCAGTTGGTTGTATAACTTAAAATCTTATAAAAATGAGGTAAAATAGTAATTTAACCAAATAATCACATGCATCGGGATAAAACTGTTACATTATATATAATTAATAAATTATGGAATCCAAACACACCCTTAATTTATCTTAAATTTTTTGTTTACCAAATACGACCTTGTCTATTTTACATTATAAACATAATACAATTGGAATCCAAACACGTACTTATATACATGCAATATCTTTCATTTACAAAGTACAAAAAAATAAGCTTCAATTAGGGGTATTTTAGTCATTTTAAACAAAACAAATAGAGGTTTAATGTGTGGGTGGTCATATGAAAACAAATCAAATTTATGGGTGGTTTACTGTAATTTAAGTTTTTATGGGTGGTTATGTGAAAAATAACATAATTTACGGGTGGTTATGTGTAATTTACCCAAAATAAAAAGATGGGCTCGTTGGGTAGCCTGAAAATGAATCGGACACGGAGTAGGTTCATAGCTGAAGCTGCTCAACGCGCGTAAGTTACCAAAGTGGGCCCCGCAAATGCTTATAGCAGCCAACACGCTCTTTTCACGTCGGAAACGGAATTCCCTATTCCCTAATCCCCAACCAAGGTCAAACCTCCATTCCCTTTGAATTCCCTTCCCACTATAAATTGGATCCTCACTTTTTCCCCCAAAATCACTCATTCGATTTCAATCTATCAATCAAGCCTCCGATTCCGACCAAAAACTCCTCAGCCTCTTCACATGGAAGCACCCCACCCCCACCGGTCACCGCCGTCGACCTCCGATCTAATGTCCAGCGCCAAAGTGATCGCCGGCGCCGCCAAGTCCGCCGCTTCCAAAGAATCCGACAAGATCGACAAGGGGAGAGTCGCCGGCGCCGCCGCTGACCTCCTAGGGGCAGCCAAGCACTACGGCAAGCTGGAGGAGAAGAGCTTCGGCAAGTACCTTGACAAGGCCGAGGGTTACCTCCACAACTACCACGCCTCTCACTCCTCCTCCTCCTCCACCACCGCCCCTCCGTCAACCGCTAGCGGCAACTCTTCTCACCACCAAGGCTCTCATTCTTCTTCCGACAGTGGAAGCGGCTATGGCGATTATATCAAATTGGCTCATGGCCTTCTCAAGAAACATTAATATCAATCGACCTTCGTGATTTGATTTGATCCTCTTCTTTATTTTCTTGTGTAGATTTGTCATTTTTTGGTTTGTATTAGCTTTGAATTTTGCTGCTGTTGATTGCATTGACTGCAAACTACTTCCTTTAAGAGCAGTTCATTCTCATTTCAAATGGAATGCAAATCATACAATGTACTAAATTGCTAGTTTAGATCCTGTGAATTTTGAGCATTTTTCGCATTTCATCCGAAGCAAAGACATGATCTTGGAAGTTGGCCTGTTGCTCGGAACTTATCCGCCTTCTCTTTCACCTTCAGCTCTTCTTTTCTTCGCCTTTCTTTCGCCTGTGCTCGTGCTCCTTCAGCTACCTGTGTTATCCCCTCTATCTGATTATGGTAGTCCTGCAAAGCTTTGGCTCTCGCCTTTCCATATCCACCCTGCATTTGTGATTGTGAGTACTGAGTGATGGATTGGATACTGCTTGATATAACCATGTTTCCTCACCAACTAAATTCAGAACAAACCTCGGTTTTCTCCAATTTCCTGTGAGCTTGCTTCCTCTTCTTGTCCTCCCACTCGAGAATCGTCTTCTCCAGCTTCTCATACCTGCAGTTTGCTTCCGTTGAGGTAACCGATGATCTAGACAATGTTCTGATTACTAGTTTATAGTGTAAATGTCTTGTTACAAAGAAGAGTCCTACATACCGTATTTTGATCCTATCTAACTGAGCTCTTTCCCAAGCATCAGCCTCCGATTCTTGTGCTATAGGCTTGTAGTTGTATGCTCTTCTGGTTGGAGGCGAAACAATTTGTGGTGGTGGCTGTGGTGGGAAAGCGGGTATTTGTTGTGTGTCGATTTCTGTCCTCCAGCTTTGAGTGTCTTCCGAGTACTTGTTGCTGCCAAAAAACGTTGGTGTTCGTTTCATAGATGGCACTTGGCGAATGATCTTTTCATCTGATTCGGTTAGCTTTCATATGATTAGTTAATGTCAGCTAACAGTATCTCACAACATAGAGTGAAATCAAATCATGCACCTGTGTAGCTTCTTGATGCTGTTTTATCCGGTCTTGCTATTCTCGGCTCCTTTTGGCTTCTCGTCTTCTCCAGGGATGTTCTCGGTCCTCCTCTTGGATCGCGTGTAGCTGATTCAAGATTCTTGATGGCGAATGCAGCTGCTGCAACTGCGGCTGCATATTCAACCTCACCTGTATAGCGATCTGCATTCCTGAAACTCATTTGGCGCGAAGCCTGTCTCCTGTACGTCCTCCAGGGCATGCTATCTGTGATGCCATAGTTGATGTCCATTTTCGTCGACTCTTTATGCCTTTTAGCTTCAAGATTTGTGTCTTGTGTCTACAAAATGATATGTTTAACTCGAGATTCCAAACTATTCAACTCGTAAAAGGTCCAAACTCAACCCATCCGACCCAATTAAGAATGATCAAAATCACATGCACTCCAAGCAAGCACATACCTAAATTCCTTGACATATGCCTTTCCTTGATCCACCATGAACAGCTAAACAAGAGGAAATCTAAAAAACACTGAATTGTTTCTTTGACAGTCAGAAATGTATATATTTAAGAAAAGGGAATTTTAGAAAGACCATGTGATCAAGAAAAGTGAAACTTGCATTTTACAGTGATCTTTTGCCTGTTGTGCAGGTTTTCCTTTTGGTATTCCATGGAGGGTTTTCCAAACCTGACTAAAAAAACTTTCTAGAAATGTAAATTGTAATTGTAAACTACAACTAGTAGCCAATCTAAAACCCTAACTATAGTACATTAAGTATATCTAAAATTCAATAAGGCAAAAATGTGACTTAAGCACAGGCAGGGGCATGAAGGTCTTTGATGGTGATGAACACGATAGACTGAGGCGCAATGAGCAGCGGGGCACTGGCATTGATGAGAGTCAGCTTCATGGCAGGAATGTCGAAGTTACGCCTGTTAGGCCTCAATGGCGTTCCCAGTCAGAAGCACTACATCGCTCTGAATGTTGTCATTCAGTGGTGTCAAGTGGTACTCTTCCCTGAGCTGGCACCCTTTGAATCTTGTGAGGACATCTCCAGGGCCTGGGATGAGGTTGAGGTCGTTCGTCAGTGACACATTGAATGCACTAGTTTTGTCCATGTTGATGAACAGCAAGGACACACCAGGCTGCAAGACGGAACAAGATAAATTCAGTTGTTGTTTTAAAGGATGAAAATGAATATGAATACGAACAAGAAGCTAAGGTTTCGACACTTACATTGGTCTTTGAGCAATGTGTGTATGTGCGGAGATAAGGCGAGCGATTGTGGCTAACTGAATGCACTTTGTTCCCCATCAGTCTATGCCACGACAAGGCCTCATAGTAGTCAGGGTTGTTGTTGTTGTTGTTTGTTGTCTATGTCATGTTTGAACATTCCCGTTAATCAATCTCTCACCCCCAAATGAAGTACTGAGCTGGTATTATTACGAATCACAACTTTAATATGCACACAATCTGCAAATTTTTAAGTTCAATAATGGAATTTGCAAGTTTTCAAGTTCTTCAAGCTCTGAACCAAAGCATCAAACATCTATGATTCAATGGAAAACATGAACAGTGCACAGTCATCTCAAGATTATATATTAGTTAGGTAGCAAATGTATTTGAATCGCCCAAATCCGAAATACATTGCTTAAAGATATACTGCCTAGTGTCTACATACATTGCTTCAAGGAGGACTTGAAGTTTCCTACAAATGGTTTCCTCTCTAACAATTCGAGCTCTACATAGAGCAATAGCCTTATTCCGTTTTCGCCTTCTCAGCTTCAGGCCTCCTTGCCCGACACCTTCCAATGAGCTTGAGGACTTCATCTATTAGGATGACGGGGAAAGCCACGAGCAGCACCAAGAACCATTCGTTAAGGCTCAGAGGTACAATGCCGAAGACTTGTGCAAGGAACGGCACATACAGGATGAGGAAATGCAAGCCGAATGAGACGGACATGGCCAGAAGCAGCCAGGGGTTGACCCATGGGGGCATCGACACCAGGCTTCCGTCTTCAGAGAGGGCGTTCAGGGAGTTAAACATCTCAATGGCGACCAAGACGGAGAGTGAGAGGGTCATGGCTTTGATCTTTCCGGTCTGGAAGTAGTCGCAGGGGTTAGTATCGAAGTTGTACACTTGGGATCCAGCTGTGAAAGGAGAAACCGAGAACCCTTCCCATGTAGGGCATTGCCCCCAGTTTGCGAGCTGGGAGTAGCTGACGAGTGTGTGCCCGTCTTGGCTCAAATCGATCCCGAAGAATGAGCCATGAGTGTACCATATGATGAAAATTCCAACAGTTGCCAGACCAACATAGAGCCCAATTACCTACATTCAGATAACAGTCAGCATTTTACCGGTAAATCATTTCTCCTTAGTTGGGGATAAAAGAGAGTGTACACAATCTTACCAGGTAGCGGAACAAAATCCAAACACTGATCAATGAGTCGTCACTTCTTCGAGGAGGTTTTTTCATTATATCCTTGTCCGGAGGATTGAAACCCAAAGCAGTTGCCGGGGGTCCATCAGTGACCAGATTGACCCACAGAAGCTGAACAGGAATAAGACCTTCTGGGATGCCTAGAGCAGCTGTAAGGAATATGCAAGCTACCTCGCCAATGTTCGAAGAAATCATGTACCTAAAATCATATATGGGGCATTAGAGAAACAGAACCAACTAACTCTAATTCAGAGAAATTCTTTGATACCTACCACACTTTTTGGTGAAAAAAACCGCAAAATATAATATTTAGAACCAGGTTACAGAGAAGTTAAAAAAATACATGGACTGCAATTATTTTGGAGCTCTGATGAACATAAACAATAGGTACCGATAGGAAGGCAACAAGAAACACAAACCAGCCTAGAGGACTCGAATCATGATCCATATTAACTAAAAAAAAAATTGGAGTAAAGAGAGATACCTGATAAATGCCTTCATGTTGTTGTAGATTGATCTACCTTCGGATACAGCAGACACTATGGTGCTGAAGTTATCATCTGCTAAGACCATGTCAGAGGCTTCTTTTGCCACCTAGTAGAAGCGACACAATTAGCAAACTAGCAAATTCATATGCTAGGAAAACGAATTTTCTTTTACTTTTCTATATAAATAAATGTATATGTAGTATCCATATGATTCCGCTCTCACTCCTCTCAGTAAGCACATAATTTGGAGCATAGCACTAAAGGGGATTAGGTGAAAGATGAAAAAAAATACCTCTGTCCCTGAAATGCCCATTGCAATGCCAATATCAGCTAACTTAAGAGCAGGTGCATCATTAACTCCATCACCAGTCATGGCAACAACTTCTCCATCTTCTTTAAGCAACCTAACTATCTCTTGTTTGTGCCTGGGCTCAGCTCTAGAAAACAGGAGTCCTCCAGTTTGTCTCAAATGCATTTTCTGATCACGTTTTTCCATAAATTCTCTTCCGGTCAAGCTTCGTGATTTAATATCCTCATGATGTCCAAATACACCTATTTCACGGCAAATGGCTTCTGCTGTGTTCTTGTTATCACCAGTGATAACCATGACTCTAATGCCTGCAGCTCTGCAGTCCTCAATCGCTTGACGGACCTCTTTACGTGGAGGATCCTTAACCAATGTAAAGGAAATAAAAATAATCAGATGTGTACAACAAGGCACTGCCAAAACTCAAAATGAAACAATTAAACATGCCCGGGTCAAGGAAAAACTTACTCTTATTCCAGCTAGGCCAGCAAAGATAAGTTTGCTCTCCATTGAAGAATAGTTGAATGGATTAAGCAGCAGCGCATGAGCTGGATGATCCTCATCACCATTATAAGTGGCAAATTCTGGAAGATCCTCCTTGTATGCAAACCCTAAGCAACGCAAAGCGCTGGTGGACATCTCATGAAGGCTGTGTAAGATAGCATCCCTCATTCTCTGATCTAGCTCAACAACTGAACCATCCAACAATTGCACAAAGGAGCTCCTCTCGAGTAAATTCTCCACAGCCCCCTGCACCAATGTTGATTGTTACAAAAGTTTTCAAGTTCAAGAAACAGTATAAGGTGCAACCTGGTTATTCAAATCTGACAAATTGATCCAATATTTTCAAGCTCAAAGCAGTGACACAAAGGAAAGAGATATTACACAAGGAATGAATTCATGAAGCCAAACAAGAAAATCACCCTGTCCCAAATAACTAAAACCACAAAAACTTCACGCTTTAAGTACCTTTACTAATAGGGATTTCCTTCCAGACCCAGATGAGACTATAACTCCCATGGATTTCCTATCACGGTCAAATTCGAGAGTGGCTACACGGTGGTCCAATTTGCTCCAAGCTTGGCAGCAACCTGCCGCAAGAAATAAGAGTTGAAAACAGAATAATTCAGCATACAACAGACAAGTGGAAAGCTTAAAAATTTCTGAAATCATTGTCTATTGTCACATACGTAAGACATCAGACAGAGAAGAAGCACTAGCATCTATCCCACTAGGAAGCCCCATTTTCTCAACCATCACCTGTTGTTAACAAAGAAAAACACATTTTCAATAAACAAGCTCATACCAAGAAACAAAGCATCAAATTATTGGGAGAAAATTCTCACCTTCAATGCAGCCTCAGTGGGCATGCCACTTGCAACAAAATGATTGCCAGATTGTTCAACCCCAGCATCATTACAAAGAGCGGAAATTTTTGCAATTGTTTGAAGATTTGCATCCATGCTACCCGCTGGCCAGTCTTGAAACGTACCATCTGAAGGATTATATGTTGTCCCTTCAACATTAAAGGTCCGGATATGGCTACTCTTAGCACCCATAGCAACAAGCTTAGAAACAGCCATTTGGTTGGTAGTCAAAGTACCAGTCTTATCAGAGCAGATGACAGTGGTACAGCCAAGTGTCTCGACACTTGGCAGCTTCCGCACAAGCGCATTCTTTTGAGCCATCTTGCGTGTTCCCAGGGCCAAGCACGTTGTTATCACAGCAGGCAAACCCTCTGGAATTGCAGCAACAGCCAATGCCACCGCAATCTCAAAGTAATATGTGCATTTCTCGAACGAAAACTTAAAATTCGTCGGCCACCCATCAACATATTCCCAAGTGAGAAAATATTTCACATTGATAAGCCACACCAACGCACAAATCAGTCCAATTATAGCAGTCAAAGCCTCCCCAAATTCATTCAACTTCTTTTTCAGCGGTGTATCCTCCTCATTTTGAGATGCCTCCTGAATTTGCGAATGAACCTGCCCAATCTCAGTTCCCATCCCAATCTGTGTAACCAAGCAAAGGCAATTCCCATTCACAACAGTCGTTCCAGCAAACACCATACATTTCTTCGACTGAATTTCTGAATCTTCGGGAACAGGCCTAGTGGTCTTACTGACAGCTTCACTCTCGCCAGTCAAGGACCCTTGCTCAACCCTCAGGGTTGAGCTAACCAAACTCACAACCCTCATGTCAGCAGGCACCTTGTCACCCACCCTAATCTCAACTATATCGCCTGGAACAAGTTCTTTGGCAGGCAAATCGGGCACTTTTTTTCCATCCCGGATCACTGTAGCATGTTCAGATTGAATTTCTTTCAAAGCTTCCAATGCTTTCTCAGCATTGTTCTCTTGCCAGACACCGACAATTGCATTCACAATCAGTATCAAGAATATAACTAGTGGCTCCACAAAAGCTGTAATCTCCATCTCCCCTCCTTCCTCCCCATCATACCAAGCAAGGACAAAAGATATAACTGCAGCACACAAAAGAATCCTAACTAAGGTGTCATTAAACTGATCTAAGATCAACCTCCATACCGAGGGCCCGTCATGCTTCTCCAACTCATTCCATCCATGGATGTTTCGCCGCTTCTCCACCTCCTCACTGGACAAACCGCTATCACGGCTCACCCCGTACTTCTCCTCACATTCCTTAACTTCCTTGGCCCACGCCGCAAAGGCTTCTCCGTTTTCCGCCCGCTTAGAATTCAACTTCTCAGTTTTCCCGTAATCTTCCCCTCCTTTACCCATCGAATTCGAGAATCCAACTCGATAGCTATGAAACAGCAATTTTGTCACAGATATCAAACTTAAGCACACATGGATCAGAGCATAATTTCCTGCAAAAAAATATCAATTCCGACAATTTCAAGCTCAAAACTTACGCATTTCCTTATTCCCAGGCATTCAAAGCCCTAACACAGCAGAAAAATAAAACGAAAACGGAAAAAAAAAATCACTCGCGATCGAAGCAAAAGCGAAAACAGAAAATTCATCAAACTGAAGAACAGTGAATCAGATAAGAACTGTAAGTCTGTAACAACCGATAGGGCTTCTGATAGTTACCAGAACTTCGACTGATTATCCAGAAACTACCGATCAATTGCTCTAATTAAACTGCGATTTTAATTCCATAAAGGGAATAATAATGTGAAATAATCTGAGAATGAAGGCGAAACTAACAAGTTTTCGACAGAAATCACGTCGTTCGTTGGATCAACACCGCCACAAGATTGTTTCTTCGGCCTCCGGATTGTTTCTTCCGCCTCTAGATCAAGACCGGCTCCATTGGCATCTAACAAACCAAGGGACGGCATAAAATGAGCTTCTCTCACTTTCCCATTTGGGAATCCAAAAAAAATATTTAAAAAATGAAGTTCCACGCGCCTGTAGCCAATGAGAATCCGCCACGTAGGGAAGTAGTGACGTAATATATGGCCCGGTTGCTTACTTGGCTTTGATATCTGACGTGGCTTTCAGTGATTGGATGCAGTATATTTAAGTAGGGACTGTTCCGTACCGTTTTTCTCTCTCTTTTTTTTTAATTGACTGTATTTTTTTTTTTCAGAATTTGAATTTGTATTGAACTTGTAGATGAATATGTTAATTTAAAAAATCAGGAGATATGAGGACCAACAAAAATAAAAATTCAGGAGATATGGAATAAATAATATTCAACCATCGAAAAATGACAGAGGAACCTTCTTGTTGCCTTCTTCCATGTCTTCTTTTATTCTTTACTTCTTCCGTTTAGTTTGCCTTCTTCTCAAGTCACATATACATAGAGATGTAATAACAAAGTTCTTTATTCGAAGGGGTTATTTGAATTCTCCTCTCCGTTTTCTTTTAATTGACTTTTTATTATTTATATACATTTTTTTAAATGTAAAAAACTATACGGTATAAAATTATAATTTTTTTAATAATTTCATACTTATTGATGATAAGTAATATTATTTAAAAAAAATATTAAATTATTAATGTTTAATATAATTTTTATCGTTCTAAAACTACGTGCTTGACTTCAAAAAGTCACTTAAAAGGAAATAGATGAAGTATAAAATTTGAGAAGGTAAACGAAAAAGAAATAAATGTAGTTCATTCATAATTCAAGATATATTGTTAGAAATTTAAATAATTACTAGTACAATTCCCGCGCCATCGCGCGGTTTTTTAAAACTAAAATATTAATAATATATATAAATATATTATAAAATACTAATAAAAGTTAAGATAAAAAAAACTTTACCATAGATGTATCTTATAATTCTGAAATGTTTTTTTATAACTCGTCTAAAGCATAATACATAAATGCAGATATTTTAAATCACCCAGTAATAATAATACTTTTTTAGAAATTTTGAAATCTGAATCATGCATTTAAATGTGATGTGTCACAACTAATAATTATATTCACTGTTTTGAATTAAGCTCAATAGTTAGTACATAAATATGAGTTAAGCCTAATGGTTATATACTTATATTAGATTGAATTCAATGTTTTGAATTAAGCTCAATTGTTAGTAAATATGTTAAGAATAAAAGAGAATGGAGGATTAAAAAAATTAATGGAAAAAAGAGAAAAGGAGAAATAAAAAAATCAAGGAAAAAAACATAATTGGACCAATTGATCAATATTCCTAAAACTCATCTAAGATTGACACGTAAGCAAAGTCTTCTAAATTAAGATTATATATAGATTCTATTCTTTTAATTTTTTATACTACACAATTTACTTTGTTTCTCTCATTTCAATCACATTTTTTAGAAAGGGGTAATCACCAAGCACGGAACCAGAAAATAAAATTTGAATAGGCCGAATAAACTAAATTTCTCATATATTCATTTAGATGGGCTAGATAGACTAAAAATTTCATATTTTCATAATTTTTATTAACAAATTAAAACTCTTATTTTAATAAACAAATATATAATTTTTTTATTATTATTTTTTCCTTATCTTTTTTACCTTTTTTTTAAATGGGGTGGGTTGGGGCGGACCTCAGCCCGCCTCTAGTTGCGTGCCTGGTATTCTTCCCCGATCTAGGCTTGTAAAACTTTTCTACAATATATTTTTTTATAAAAAATTTGTTTCTATTTTGTTTACCTTACATAATCTTATACCAAACGAACCCTTAGAAAATGTCGTTGTTATAAAATTAAAAAAATATTGTCTTAAACTAAAACATCGCAATTTAAAAAAAATATTATAGTTTTATTATGCTAAATTAAAGAATTAAGATATCGAAAAATGACAGAACAACTTGTACAAACCCCTCCTTGGAGTTTTTCTAATATTGCAAATTAAGCTTTTTACCTATCTAGTTAAGAGCAATTAATTTTGATTTTGACTATAGAAGGAAACACATTTGACTAATTGTAAGGTAGTTTTGTTCAACACACATTCTTGATGAGACTAGAAAAATTGATGTATTATTGGTGAGTTTGGTTGCATGAAGCCAACAAGCAACTTCCAACTTTGACAATTCAAATTTCAAAAGGCATGCTATTTGCCATATGACTTTATAATTAATATTGTAAGGTGGGCTGCGGTTGTCTTCATATAAGAATCCCATAAATATAAAAATAAAAACAAAATAGAAGGGGTCTTAATTTATGTGGGATCACAATTTCATATGACATGATAATGATATCCACCAAATTTTAGTGTATTGTTTTAATGACTTGACGCCACTACGTATACGAATTTCTTCATCTACTTAATTAGGTTGTTTTTCTTTTTATGTGAATGAAACTAATTGCGCAAAATTGTATGTACTATGGACTTATGGAGATGGGATTTTATAAGTTAAAAGTATGTGAACAAATCTTTGGGTAACTCCAATTTACTCCACCTATGGTTGAAAAGATTAAAGAATTTTTTCTAAACTATCCTTCAAAAGACATATTTCAATATATTGTAGTAAATGTTAAATTACCATCTATTAAAAAAATAAACTCTATTCAAAAGTCATATTATAACTTTCAATAATCTACTGTATTTTGGTCAGTTTATTTTATAATATGGTTTAGTTTAAGAAATAAAGTGTTAATTTAATATTTTTAAAACATTAGAGGGCTTGATTATGTATTTTTTTTTTGCGAAGGGGGTGATAGATATGAGGATGAGTTTCAAGAGAATGATTAAAGAGTTTGTACATAGTGAAACCATGAAGTATCCCGGATGAGATAATTGAGGTTGTAGTTTGTTTATATAAAAAAAATATCCTGCTTTTTGAGGGTTTTTATGTGATTTACTAATTTATTGGACAATTAATGTAGCCCCATCAAACCTGAAAAGGGCTGAAAATTAAGGTTGTGAGTAGACATGAGTAAGGGTCAAGGGTCGACCCGAACCCGACGAGTTTTGACCAAATGGGAACCCGAAGGGTCGACAACTCGACGGATTAAGGTCGACAAGGGTCAGGGTCTAGGCGGGTTAAGGGTCAGGGTTTGGGTCGTACTTATTTTGACTCGCAAACCCGGCGGGTCATCTATATTTTAAAAAAAATTGTCGTGAAGAGGAAGATCGAGATATTCAACATTATAGGATGGTGGAGCCGTCCGAGGAGATCTCGATATCCTATTCTGCAGGCAATCATTCGTCAAATACTCGTCGCTTCTTGCTCAACTGTAGCGGTGGAGCAATGTTTTAGCCAATGTGGTCAAATATTAAGCGAGAAGAGATCAAGACTCTTACCCGAGATGCTAGAAGGTCAAGTTTGCCTAAAAGATTGGAAGAAGGCAAAGATGAGGAAGAATGACCACTTAATCGAGTCGGACTTAGACGAGGAGCTCAACGATGGCACAATGGTTGGGAGCTCAGATGCAGAGTAAGGTACTAAGGTGTAGAGTCCTGAACTGGGATAAGGTAAGTGAGGATCAGAACGAATGTAAATAACTATGTGAGCTTTGATTCTTCTTTCCCGAGAGGATACGTAGACAACTAGAAAACCGGTCAGAGCCCTTCTTCCTTCTTACTTTTTATTTTTTTAAACTTAAAAAACTTTTTAAAAAAAAAATTAAATAACATGTCATGACTCGACGGGTCAAAAGGTCGACCATTAACCCGGCAGGTCACACAACCCGTCGACCCAGGACTTGGAAGGGTCAAGGTTAGAGTCAGAGATATTCCGACCCCTGATCCAGCGGGTCTAACCCGTGCTCAAGGCTAGTCGTGGATGGCTTTTTCAAAACAAAACACCATTATATTATTGTATAACGGTACTAAAATTAATAATTTATAAGTTATTTTGTATAATTTTACATAAGTTCTAAATGATATTTAACAAGTTTGGTTATCACATAAAAATTTTCAAAACCCTGGCAACCATACAAAATTTTTTAAAGTTTTGAATACCATAAACCTCGTGGCTAGAAGTTACCTCAACAGATAAAATGAAAAAATGCTCATTGGGCTTTACTTTGGCTATTAAAAGCGTAGTGGGCTTTCTAATCTGGCCCCATCTCTATGCCCATAGCAAATGAAAACCATAGAAAAGCCAACTAAAGAAGGAAGAATAGTAAAATATACCCCAAATTCATAAGAGATTTGCAAATATACTTTATTTTTTATTTTATTGCAAATATGCCTCATTTTGTTACAAAAATACCTAATAAAATTGCAGATTTGCCCAAAAGGAAAAAAAAGGTGATTTAATTAAAAAGAAGAAAAAAAAACATAAATATATATAAGTAGTTTTTGAAAAAAGAAGAAGATAAAATTGGATTGAAAAAAAAGAGACAAAAAAAGGAAATAAAAACTAAAAATATACCTAAATTAAAAGACAAGAAAAGGAAAAAATTATCCTCACCGGATAAAAACAAGACATTGACATGATATTCTTATCAACATAACAGGATAAAAAACATATATCGACAGGAAGATGCTTAAACATTGATCGGATATTGTTATACACATGTCAGGATAAAAAACAAAACGTAACCACCTTAATAATGTTGTAGCCACCTTTCACCCCGGAATCCTTGTCTCATGTTCGGCCAGAACATCATTCACCTGCGTTTTGACACATGACAAGAACACGCCTATATCCTGGATAAAAACAAGACAGTGATAGGGCATTCTTATAAACATGACAGGATAAAAAAACATATGTTGACAGGAAGACGCTTTAACATTGACAGGATATTGTTATACATATGTCAAGATACATAACAAAACGTAACCACTTTAAATGAGGAAATGTCGTAGCCATATCTTTAAAAGATAGAAGATTTACTTATAAAAAATAAAGATTATTTTCATCTTTTATCTAACAAAATCATCCCTTTATCTTCTTCATATCCGGAAATTTTTTTAAATTTTTTTTTTCAAAAACAGTTTTTTCTTAAATTTCCAAAAAATATGTTTTTTCCATTTTCCATATATCTTTTTTTTAAAAAAAATCCGAAAACCCAAATTTTCCAAATTTTCAAAAATCTATATATCACTTTAATTTAGAAGACTTTGCTTACGTGTCAACCTTAGAGTAGTTTTAGGAATATTGACCAATTATTTTTTTTCCTTCATTTTTTTTATTTCTCCTTTTTATCTTTTTTCCATTAACAATCTATATATCACTTTAATTTAGAAGACTTTGCTTACGTGTCAACCTTAGAGTAGTTTTAGGAATATTGACCAATTATTTTTTTTCCTTCATTTTTTTTATTTCTCCTTTTTCTCTTTTTTCCATTAACAATTTGGCTTAATTCAAAACATCTATATATCTATATATAACTTTAATTTAGAAGACTTTGCTTACGTGTCAATCTTAGAGTAGTTTTAGGAATATTGACCAATTATTTTTTTTCCTTCATTTTTTTTATTTCTCCTTTTTCTCTTTTTTCCATTAACAATTGGGCTTAATTCAAAACATTGAATTTAATTTAATATAGCTACTGGGCTTAACTCAAATTTATTTCCTTTAATTATTATTTTCTCCTTCTTTTTATCTTTTCAAACCAATTATATATTTTTTATTTTTTATGACATTTACTATATATATTCGTGAATATTTTGACAAATTGTTTCAACCGATGCCCATTTTTTTTAATTATTTTTTAAATCGTGAATATTTTGAGAAAAAATCGCTTTTCTAATGATATGACGTAACCAATATCATTTTAGATAACTGTTATACCACATCACATTTTAAAAAAGTTACAATGATATTATTATTTTTACTAAGTGATTTAAATATCTATATTTATGTATTATATTTTTACATGATGTTTTCTTAAAAATAATTTTTTGAGATATTTATAAGATACATTTATGGAAAATATTTTAATGATTTTTATCTTAACTTTGATTAATATTTTATAATATTATTTTTTATATTATCAAGATTTTAGTTTAAAAAATCGCGCCATGGCGCGGGAATTGTACTAGTATGTTTTTATTGATTTATTTCCGAGATTCCTATTTATCAAAATTCTGAAATTCTAGTTTGTTTTTCGAAAATTATGTTTTTTTTCAATTTCCATAATTTTTTTTTTTACATTTTCAAAAATCATATTTTTTCCAATTTATGAAAATATGTTTTTTTTTCGAAAATCATATTTTTATATATTTAAATGAATTAAAAATATCTAACTTTATAATAATTTTATTGCAAATATGTCCAAATAGGCATCCTCTGCAATTTGGTAGAAATAGAGGTATTTTTGTAACCCTTTTTTCTAGGTAGGGTATATTCGCAAATTCGCCACTAAAAATGGATAGAGGTATGAGTTGGGGCTATAGATAAGATGATGAAACGACGATCGACATTATAATTTCCCTTAAATTGCACACAAATTCCTTTTTCATTTTAGAAAAGTTGATAAAGAACTAAGGCCAAAATAATCAAATGCTTACAAAAAAACCACAACCCAAAAGTTCAATCTAAATGATCGAATTTGGTTAGGGTATCATAGATTTTAAGATCTATGTAAATTGAAGCTTCATACTTTTATGTCAAAATAGATCTTTAAAACCACTAATTTTCCTAAATTTGTTGAGAGAATGAAAGATGTGAAGAGAACAAAAGAGTCCCACATCGACAATATGAACAAAGAAGCCTTAGTATATAAGCTGATGAGTTACTCCTTCTATTGCCAATTGCCAATTGGTTTTAGGATGGAACCTCGATCGGCTTATGTGCTAGGCTATGCACGTGTGCACACGACCCCCGATCCCGAGTCCCAACGGACTTCAGTATGGTATCAGAGCGGAAAAGCCAAACGGCCCGACTCGACTCTCGATCCTGGGCTAGCTAAAAAGAGAATGAGATGCTAGACCCATTGTCCAAGCCTCAACTAGAGGCGAAAAACGACTGAAGAAAACAAAAGAGTTCCACATCGACAATATGAACAAAGAAGTCTTAGTATATAAGCTGGTGGGTTACTCCTCCTATTGCCAATTGGTTTTAGGATGGAACCTCGCTCGACTTATGTACTAGGCTATTATCGCAAGGGCGCACGTATGCACACGACCCCCGATCCCGAGTCTCAACGGACTTCAGTAAAATTGTATAGATAAAGCGATAATGGAGGTTTCAGATACGTCGATCGAATCAACCCTAACAAAGATCCCTCTACTTTCATTCAAGCTCGATCTACACAAAAACGATGCCTGGAAGCCGCGGCTTGAGGAGTACAAGGTGTTATACCACCACGAACAAGTCCAATGACAACGACCGATTCTGAATCATGACGACCAATTCGGAAGCAACATGGTGGACTAGCAAGTGTTGGTTCATTCATAATCTCATCAAGTGTTGGTTTAATTGTTGTTGAAGGCAGCAAAGAGGCAAGACTGCAAGAACTAATTGACCGAAATTGAACTAAGGAATTCCTTTAAATCAAACCACAATGGAGGTTGAATGATATAAATTAAACAAATTTACTTAGAAGAGGATAAACAATATCCATATCAGATCTTTAAATCAATTGTTAATGGAGTCTAAACCCTAAAGCTCTTGGACTAATACGTAAATATTTTTTAAGTTGGAAAGGAGATGTGTGTAATTTAGTCATTTTTACATTTTGTTTGTAGTCTTTAATCTTTATGATAAAGTATAGGAAAATTTACATAAATCTATCCATTTGATGTAGGAGGAAATCAAATTGAAAATACGAGAATAAATTCAAACCGAGTTCTAGCCTGCCCAAATAAATTCAAGATTTTCTCATGTTGTAGTGGAAGGGTATCAGGATCGATCCACGAGGAAGCGGGTCAGCGGATCCCAGATAGCGCGCGATTCATGTCGGATTTCGACTCCAGGGAAGTTACTCGATATCAACCAGTGGGTAGTCGATATCGACCAACTTCAGTCGATTTCTGGATTCTGTGCAGAGTTACTCGATTTCGGCCAAGGTCACTCGATATCGACTTGTTAGGTCGAATTCGACCAGTCCTGTCGACTTCTCCCTGTACCTGTAGTGCACAAAAACAAGCAAAGGCCGATTTTGAGTGGAAGTGATCGATATCAACCAAATCAATAGAAAATATCGACCATCTCAGAAAACTGCCAGTCGACCAAAAGACTCAATTTCGACCTGTATAGTCGATTTCGAGTGCCTTTGCAGAACCTGTGTGTCGGCGTAAGAGGGCCGAAGAATACGAGGATGGAAACGAAAGATGGACAAAAATAAACCAGATTGACAGATTCGAAGTAAGTGATATATGAAAGAAAACTTCCAAGACCGGGGCTTACCACAACGACGACCATGCAAGAGAATTAATAAATCACAAAGATATGAACTTTATTGATAAAGGAAAAGGCTTTCACCAAATCCGACAAGTAGGAATATAAACCTTTCGATCAATAACCCTAATTGTATCTATCCCTTTTCATAATTAGAATTTAGAAACTTCCAAATAGAAATCCTAATTACTACCCAAGTTTCACAACATGAGTTTCTTAATTTCACAATTAAAGATGAAACACAAAGGGTAGAACAAGATAAAGTACCTTCCTTTCGCGATCAATCAATCCACCGACATGGCTATCGTCGGACTCACCCTGACGTTAGAAGTAGGACGACTACTCGCTCATCGCAATTGCAGACATCATTGATTGCAAAGAAACTTGCATTAAACTAAATTCAAAACCTTTACAATCCCGACTCTCCGACTTTCGCAGAGGGCCAAAACTCTAAAAGCCTTAAACTTCTAAAACTGTATCTGAACTACTTGCTCTGAAATTGAATCTCTGAAATTGAATGAATAAACGCTATCCTCTAGGGCTTTATTTATAGGCCTTAATCCTTGCTAATCAAGGAAAGGAATATCTATCCTATATCTCTCTATCTAAGTAAAGGATATAATTCTATTTGAAAGGAAATAAATCAAACTAGGTAAAACTAGATAAATCCTAAAGGGTAATTAAATGTTCCACCATTAGGATATATAGATAAAAAGATAATTTCTCTCAAATCTTCATGTGCAAGCAAGTCTTAACTTAGAATATCTTCACTCAGATTCAGGATAGGACTCGAAATCAGCTTGTACTCGATCTAGAGGTTGGTCGATATCGACCAGACTTGGTCGATCGATAACGAGTTGTCTGCTCGGATTCGGCTTCTGCTCACTTGATGTCGGCTATTGCATGGAGTTCGAGTCGATCTTTGGTCGATATCGACCAAGTTTGGTCGAAATCGACCTGTCTTCGTTCTGCACGTCTTGTCGAGTCTGGCTTGGAAATTTCGACTGGGCTTTTAGTCGATATTGACCATGTAACGGCCCATAATTATGATTTCCGGGTTACGTTTCAAGGGATGAAAACCCTTGTTCGGATCTTGCAATCCAGGTACGGGTCGAGGTTTCAAACTCATTTCAAAGGTCAGTAGAAAGAGGGATTTCAAACCCTAAAGTATCGTAGGGCCGTTGGGTACCCTTAAGATGTCCTAAGACTATGTCGTGAAATCCAATTCAAATGAAATAAAGCGGAAGCAAAGTTAAGATACAATGACACAACAGAATCGGGTCAAAACCAAATCATAAACAAGTGATTACCATTTTCCAAGTTAGAATATTAGTCAGGTTCTTTGATTTGCCCAAGGGTTTCCCGTCACATAAGCATGGAGCAAACAAGGTCTGCAGAAATACCTTTAAAAGAAGAACGGGGAAAGGAGTCAGATCGAGCCACTCATGCGGGACCGGCAGTCCTCGCTGAGGCCACATAGTATGTGCTATACCTAATAAGGATGCTCTAATGCAGTACGGAAGTCAAACACACTAGCATGCTCCTAACTCATAATAATGTGCAGAAATACTGTAAAGGGCCCAAGACAATGCCAAACGGCATATCCCTCTCCTACCTCCACCCCTTCCGATAGGTGGAGACTGGCCAGCTCGTGAATGCATTCATTCATAATAGGGCGGCACGCATGCCTAACCCGCTCCACAATAAAGCCCGCAGGCATATCATAATATAAGGAAGTTCATGACTCGATTGACTCAGGGTACCCGATGAGGCTGGGCTACCCTATGACCCTAGCAAAGACTCTAGGACTATCACAGATAACGACCGTTCTGTTTCAAACGCAATAAGTAAGCAGATGCTCATTCAATTAGTGCAACCTAAACAGGATACTACATGGCATGCTTTTATGCATATGCAACACCTAACATAAAATGCAACAACAGGCATGAATGTCCAACCTGAGTAAGCCCCCTAGGGAACTTACCTGAAGATGCAGAACAGCAATATAACACAAGCAAGGGCCCAAATGCAAGTCCAAAGCAATCCAAAAGCGATACACACCTATCAGCAAGTCACTTCCGTAAGCTACCAGACCAACATTCACACACACGAAACCCAAGTTCTCAACATCTTTAAAACCACTCGACGGTAAAACCATTTTCCAAAGCCTTTCCGACATGATTGACATCAACCAAAACCATTTAATCAAAACCATCGATAAATCTCACGAAAATATTTCTCAACTCTTAAATCCCAAATTAAGTCAACTCATATTCAAAATAACTTATCAAATCATTTTATAGAAATAATTCCGGCATCTTATTTCAAAATCATACTATAATAAAATCCGACATTTAGTCACCACAAAAATTTTGAGTCCGACATTTCATGTCAAAATCAATTTTCCTTAAATTACAAATTAACCCATGTTATAATATATATTAGTAATTTCAGAATTATAATTCCTCAAACAGAATATTATATTAATAATGATATTAACTATAGCTACTAATCATAATATAAAACCATAACATATATCATAAACATCTAACACAAAATAACATTTTTTTTAAAACAAACCAAAAGAAAAGGCCCAAATGCCCTCAACCCGAATAGAAAGAGTGACTCGGCCCAAAGGGAGCTAAAGAAAAAGGGAACCCGGCCCAGCAAGGAAATAGGCCCAATCCGAAACAAAACAAGCCCAAAACCCAATCCCATTTCATTTAAAAGTGAACCGGTTTTGCTTTATTTAAACCCCTGAACCGGACCACACAAAAGAAGCAACCAAACCGAACCCAAAGTTACTGTTCATCATCTCCCCCACTCACTGGATTCGACAGGAGAGGAAAAGAGGAGGAGGAGGGGGCTGCCGCCGGTGGCGAAGGCCTGCTCCGACCACCTTACCGACGTCCCAACACCCGACACCCATGGACTCGAAAATTGAACAAAGTGGAGAGAGAGAAGCGCTCACCGAAGGTTCGACTCGCCGGAGACGCCGTCGGGGTTCGATTTGGCGTCGGAGATGGTGGAAGGGACTCCGACGGACCTGGGGTGGATAAAGGGAGGTTAAAAGAAGCTCTTTACGCAGCTATTGCATCGGAAAACAGAGGCGGACGACTCACCGATCGAAATCGAAGAAAACAGGCGAGGAGGAGACCCGGCGGCGCGGCTTCGGGATCCTGGGCGTCGTGCTCGGCTGCGGGTTGCTGCTGCTGTGGCGTCGAGGAGGCTTGAGGCCTGCTGCTTCTGCAGAATCAGGGGAGGGATTGAAGGCGGCGGTTCTTGGCGGCCACTGGCTCGGACGGCGGCGGTCGGCGATGGTGACCTGGTGGCCGCCACTGGCTCGGACGGCGGCTCAGCGGATGTGGATTGAAGAAAGAGTGGTGTGATGTTGTGTGCTCTCATTAGATCTAGAACCAAAGGAGATGAATGTGAAATGAAAATGTGGGAAATGGGTACTGTGCTCCTGATTGTTTTTGAAGAGGAAGGGATTCACAGTGATGCATTACCAAAATCAGGAGAGAAGGAATGCAATTTGTTGGTTTTCCAAAAGAGGGGAATCAAAGAAAAGAGAGAGGGACATGGAGATAAGATTTTACCTCAATTAGGATAGTTAGAATTGGTCAACAAGGAGACCAAGTCTAGAGATTTGATAAGAATTGGTGATATGAGACGGAAATTGCGGTTTCAAAGGTAAAGTTTAACTACCCGGAATTACATCTCGAAACTCGTTCGCTCGAACCAAAATCCGACTCTATTAAAATACTCTTCAATTTTCAAATTTTCAGCTAAGTAATGCCAGAATTCATTTTAAGAGATTTTAAATAACCCGATTTAAATTCGTTTTAAATTTCTTTTTCCAAGAATTAGGATTTAAAAATCCGGGCCTTTACATCATCCACCTTTAAAAACAAGTCTCGTCCCCAAGACTAAAACCAAAATAAGGTAGGGGATGAAGTTTGAAATTGATGAGTCATAGGACCATGTCCAAGAATCCTGTAATCATCTCGGTTGCGTCTTCCGGGATTCTCACAACATTCTAGTCACGGTCGTGACATCCCCAATTGGCCTTGACAAGTATGCGATAAGCGCCCCTATCACATACTCGCTTCGACTTTTCGGAAGTATCACAACTCTAAAAGTTCTACAATGTCATCACTAGGTCTTAGCAAGCACCCTACAGGCGCCCTCATAGAATGCTTGTATCCACTTCGTGAAGTATCATAGAGTTGCCTGGGTTGGAAAAGTTTTAAAAGGAATTCCGCAATTTAAAAAGGCTAACCTCAAAATCGTTGAAATTCTCGATAACGCTCATTCTTCTAAAATTCAAATTGATCATTTTCAAAACCGCTCCAAATCATCAAATCCAATGTTTAATCAAGCAATTTTAGATCACGTAAGGTGGAATCATCCACCTCTAAGGGCTAATCCCATATTCTCTTCCTAGTTTCAAGAATCAAATCAATCCATCAATCTCAATTCAAGCAAGATTCATACGCCATAAGAAATGCATAACAGCTTAAACCAATCAATCCCCAACCAACACATCATACGACAAGTCTCAGCTATGTACCCACACAGTGCCACAAGGTCACATCAAGCATCCCCAAATCACACTAAAGGTTATAATGTACATCTCAGCAACATATCAAAGTCATAACAACGTCTTGACATCACACCATAATTCATAAAAGGTATCTCACTATCGCATATCAACACCGCAATCATAGTAGGGTCAGTCACAACAAGGGATCTCATTTAACTCGATCACAATTTCACATTATCACCCTATCCAATTTCTGTCCAGCATTATCATAACAGATTTATTACATCAAACATTTGTATTTGCAAGTTTAGCCACATCGGAATGTCATCATAAGTCAATGGAACAAAACTAGTTATAACCACATCAATACAACAAGGTCATGCTAGTAAGATTTAACAAAAAGGGAAGATCAAGCAGTATATCAACATCAAAATGTCAACATGCTCTCCAGATATCATCTCAACTCGTCACAACACCATATAACGATCACTTGGTCATTAGGCAGACATGCACTATTACCTCATATATATACAAGTCATATTCATGCTCTAAGTCAGGTTCATCATTTAATATATCAATAATCATGCTTGCCAACCATATAATAACACAATATTATCTCATGTATCATATCACAACACATCCTATCATGCTTCTAAAACTACATAGCAGAGCAGCAATATATCATGATGGCATTTGTCGCTACCAACTAGATTTTTATATTGCATAACAACATGTAATATCATTCTGGATCGGATTCATCATAGTTGCTATCTAACATCATGCAAGCAAATATAATTAAATCACATAATCAAGAAAATTCTCACGTCATACTAGTCAAATTAAAACACAATCCCCACTCGCCCATCTTCCTCTCTCAAGCCAAGACTAACCTCCTTCTAGACTCACCAACCTCAACTCAGTCAAAATTCCCTAAAGAAATCCCAATTCATTCCGATACTCGAATCTCGCCCTCATTCCACCAAACTCTCACACACACCATCCACCTCTAAGAATCCAACTCCTATCTCTAAGCTTCACACCCAGGTACCCCCTAACACCATGTCCTCAATATTCACGAGCCCTCTATTATACTCCTCGTACCACCCGAAGCATCACAAGTATCCCCTAGAAGCTCACCAGAACCACCAACATCGCCTCCCGTAAATCTCAAAGCTCTCTCAGTCTTACCTAAGCCAACAATCCTCACATCAACTCTACCTCACACCACCATCGAACATCCTAATGTCTCAAACCCTTTCGCTGCCCCCGACCACTCTACAAGAGAATCTCACCCACATGTTAAAAAAAGGAAGCAGTTATCAAAATTACAACACCTAAGGCATGCATCATTTTAGCTAGCATTTATAATAGCATCGTTAATACATCCTCAAACATTACAATCTTATCAAGAAGTCTCAATTTACTATCATGCTCAATATTTATAGCCAACATCATATATGAACATCATCAAATTAGGCTAGCAAGTTTCATCAAAACCTTATCAAATAAACAATTCAAGTTCTCACCAATTGCAGTTCACATTTTATAGGCAAGGAATTTAAATCATGCTTAGCAACTCAGAGTATCAACACATCAAGGCATAAGGCACATTAGAACTATAAAGCATCAACTCATATCATCATAGACGATAGACAATCAGACAACAATCAGCACCAAGTCAGCACATCAACACGTAATTCTCATCGCCAGGTCAGTGCAATATCGTCAACAAATGCAGACGGGTTAGTAATTTGAACGGAGGACATTCCTGCCTTCAAGTCATATCGTACTCGGTAGCCGCAGTCCTCGAAACGTACCTGCCCCATCAACACCGTCGATCCAGAGGCTTGTGGGTTATGGGCCCACATTTCCGCCACATTGCTCTATCGCTATCCAACTTCCTTTCTCTTTCCTATGCGGTCGCTCGTTCAATGTATCGCGCAAAAGTCCAAGTCAGTGAAGATAGGGGAGTGACAAGAGCGGACAACCCAAATTCCTTTCGGGGACAAAACGGACCACAACTAAAGGCGACAACTAGAGACGAAATTCCGACCCGAGAATAGCAACAACGCCCTTATTGAGGTCTATCAGGTTGCAATTATGACAAGTAGACACAAATTCATCATGGGGCATATCAATCATCTTAATCCACACTAACATGTACCTATCTCGAGGAGCACGACATACATATTCATTCCAAAAAGACATATTCGAGTGCTACACAGATGCATACGAGAGAAGATAGTAGTTCATTATTCATGAAAGTAGATATGTCTGGCAACTTAAGTAAGATATGCGGGATTTAATGGGCATCACAATTGTCACATATATGAGCAATGCACGAGCTTAGTGTATGCATCATACGAGAGCATATAGGAGCAACATAATAACTACCTCATCTGGCACAATGATCATATAATAGGTCAAGCATGACACGTAATCATATGACGGGACACATTTAGAAAGCATAGGTCATTCATGATACTAGCAATACATGATGTGATACAAGCATAGTCAAGAGCCATTAAAAAGGGGTTAACAGGATGTTCACAAAACATGAGGAATTATCAAAAGTAACAAGAAGGACATCATGGGCAATAGATTATAATCATGCTAAGAACGAACCATCATAGGACACATATAAGTGTACGATAGTTATCACATCATAGAACAGGTACAACATGTAATCATTTAGCGAGTCATATTGGAAATCATAAGCCCTACAGGACACTACTGGCACATATCGAACATGAGCACAATCAAGGTAATTTGACTAGATTCCTCCTAGCATTCATGCATCATGCGTATGCGAAATCATGACATAGTGTGGTGTGTGGTCACGCGAAGTACCAAGCACAAAAGGATATCCTAGAGTAATAGGGAAACACTATCGAGTGAAAACATGTGAGCATGCTATGATTAACCATTACGAAAAGCAAATCAATCATTGAATTCAACATCAATTATCTTGCATGAGTAAGACAGGTTATGGTAATAGAAAGAGGGAAGAACCACACTATCAGGAACCTAGCTCGAGAGAGAATCAGCAATAATGCAGGCAAGATATAATTCACACGAGTCACAACCAGGGATCCTACATGATACTAAAGGCTCAACATAACATACGATGCATGCATACACTAATCATGAAGACATGCAAGAATTTAATTCAATCACATTCCAACAATACAGAAGCATGAGGAAGGTTTTTTACGATGAATAACACGAGTCCAAGTATTGAGCAATATGACTAGAATACGAGAGCATGAGTTCAAATCAACACATAACATGATAAAGCATGCATTCATCAAGACTCAATTAAACCACATATTCTCCATCCAACGCAAGTAATCCCACAACAATTCAAATTGCAAAGCAACCATCGTTAATTAATCTGACGAATACAGAACATATGGGCATACTATAGATTCTTGTCACAAAAGGATAATAACATCAAGGCGTCATCAGCTAGCATGCTGAAGAGAAAATTTACAGGCATTCATACGAAGAAGAGTTTATCACACTATCATGGACCTAACCAAGGAGAAAACAACTATCATGTAGGTTCATATCATATGGTCCATGCTTCAAATCAATCATACAGGCAATACAATAGGCCAAGTGGACATGCTATGACAACATATAGTCATGATGGAAAACAAGGCATAACATGAGTAGCCTTATACTAATATGATCATTTGCGAGGCACACACGGAAGATTACAGAATCAAGTCATGCAATTCAGAGAGAGTCACCATTACAACCGAACAGAGATCCCTAAGGGCAACCATTGACTTTTCCCAACCGACTTATCACCCCTCTTTCCCGTGTGACTCTGGTACGACTCTTCATGGCAAGAAGACACTAGTTGATTATAAGGAAGGACAGCCCCATAAACACCTCACTTTTAACTCAAGTGACATCAAGAACTTCCAACCGTAATTCCCGAAACAATGTGTTTACCAACCCAATTTCCCGGGGAAGACACTGGCATCCAAGAAAAGCTAGATAGACCGTCAATGGGTTAACAAACATAGTGGAAGGGGTTGTTTTACACAAGCTGGGTTTGACAATGTAGAAATAAAGGCACTCCCGCTATCTCGTTTGCACAGGTCAGTCAATACACAACTCATTGTTAGGCATACCAAATCAGATCTCTAGCATAGCAAGCACTCAGCACCGAATCAGTTAATAACACTCATAATGATCTCATTTGATTCTCCCAACCCATCTGTAAAGAACAAGCTGATAGTTCGCCTACCGTTCCCAACTACACCCAATAGGGGTGGTCTATCGCCTCCACTACCCACTCGTGCCATCGTTTGGTCGGTTTTCCTCTTTTATTACAAGTCGAGTTCATTACTTAATCCAATTTGGGTTAGGCATCTTAAGTTCATTTTGCCCCTTTAAAACACTTTCAAATCCTTTGAAATTCATGGGCGGTTTTCCAAAACATACACTCGACCCTTGTGTACCCGAATTGCACAACCTGGCTCTGATACCACCTTTGTAACGGCCCAGAATTATGATTTCCGGGTTACGTTTCAAGGGATGAAAACCCTTGTTCGGATCTTGCAATCCAGGTACGGGTCGAGGTTTCAAACTCATTTCAAAGGTCAGTAGAAAGAGGGATTTCAAACCCTAAAGTATCGTAGGGCCGTTGGGTACCCTTAAGATGTCCTAAGACTATGTCGTGAAATCCAATTCAAATGAAATAAAGCGGAAGCAAAGTTAAGATACAATGACACAACAGAATCGGGTCAAAACCAAATCATAAACAAGTGATTACCATTTTCCAAGTTAGAATATTAGTCAGGTTCTTTGATTTGCCCAAGGGTTTCCCGTCACATAAGCATGGAGCAAACAAGGTCTGCAGAAATACCTTTAAAAGAAGAACGGGGAAAGGAGTCAGATCGAGCCACTCATGCGGGACCGGCAGTCCTCGCTGAGGCCACATAGTATGTGCTATACCTAATAAGGATGCTCTAATGCAGTACGGAAGTCAAACACACTAGCATGCTCCTAACTCATAATAATGTGCAGAAATACTGTAAAGGGCCCAAGACAATGCCAAACGGCATATCCCTCTCCTACCTCCACCCCTTCCGATAGGTGGAGACTGGCCAGCTCGTGAATGCATTCATTCATAATAGGGCGGCACGCATGCCTAACCCGCTCCACAATAAAGCCCGCAGGCATATCATAATATAAGGAAGTTCATGACTCGATTGACTCAGGGTACCCGATGAGGCTGGGCTACCCTATGACCCTAGCAAAGACTCTAGGACTATCACAGATAACGACCGTTCTGTTTCAAACGCAATAAGTAAGCAGATGCTCATTCAATTAGTGCAACCTAAACAGGATACTACATGGCATGCTTTTATGCATATGCAACACCTAACATAAAATGCAACAACAGGCATGAATGTCCAACCTGAGTAAGCCCCCTAGGGAACTTACCTGAAGATGCAGAACAGCAATATAACACAAGCAAGGGCCCAAATGCAAGTCCAAAGCAATCCAAAAGCGATACACACCTATCAGCAAGTCACTTCCGTAAGCTACCAGACCAACATTCACACACACGAAACCCAAGTTCTCAACATCTTTAAAACCACTCGACGGTAAAACCATTTTCCAAAGCCTTTCCGACATGATTGACATCAACCAAAACCATTTAATCAAAACCATCGATAAATCTCACGAAAATATTTCTCAACTCTTAAATCCCAAATTAAGTCAACTCATATTCAAAATAACTTATCAAATCATTTTATAGAAATAATTCCGGCATCTTATTTCAAAATCATACTATAATAAAATCCGACATTTAGTCACCACAAAAATTTTGAGTCCGACATTTCATGTCAAAATCAATTTTCCTTAAATTACAAATTAACCCATGTTATAATATATATTAGTAATTTCAGAATTATAATTCCTCAAACAGAATATTATATTAATAATGATATTAACTATAGCTACTAATCATAATATAAAACCATAACATATATCATAAACATCTAACACAAAATAACATTTTTTTTAAAACAAACCAAAAGAAAAGGCCCAAATGCCCTCAACCCGAATAGAAAGAGTGACTCGGCCCAAAGGGAGCTAAAGAAAAAGGGAACCCGGCCCAGCAAGGAAATAGGCCCAATCCGAAACAAAACAAGCCCAAAACCCAATCCCATTTCATTTAAAAGTGAACCGGTTTTGCTTTATTTAAACCCCTGAACCGGACCACACAAAAGAAGCAACCAAACCGAACCCAAAGTTACTGTTCATCATCTCCCCCACTCACTGGATTCGACAGGAGAGGAAAAGAGGAGGAGGAGGGGGCTGCCGCCGGTGGCGAAGGCCTGCTCCGACCACCTTACCGACGTCCCAACACCCGACACCCATGGACTCGAAAATTGAACAAAGTGGAGAGAGAGAAGCGCTCACCGAAGGTTCGACTCGCCGGAGACGCCGTCGGGGTTCGATTTGGCATCGGAGATGGTGGAAGGGACTCCGACGGACCTGGGGTGGATAAAGGGAGGTTAAAAGAAGCTCTTTACGCAGCTATTGCATCGGAAAACAGAGGCGGACGACTCACCGATCGAAATCGAAGAAAACAGGCGAGGAGGAGACCCGGCGGCGCGGCTTCGGGATCCTGGGCGTCGTGCTCGGCTGCGGGTTGCTGCTGCTGTGGCGTCGAGGAGGCTTGAGGCCTGCTGCTTCTGCAGAATCAGGGGAGGGATTGAAGGCGGCGGTTCTTGGCGGCCACTGGCTCGGACGGCGGCGGTCGGCGATGGTGACCTGGTGGCCGCCACTGGCTCGGACGGCGGCTCAGCGGATGTGGATTGAAGAAAGAGTGGTGTGATGTTGTGTGCTCTCATTAGATCTAGAACCAAAGGAGATGAATGTGAAATGAAAATGTGGGAAATGGGTACTGTGCTCCTGATTGTTTTTGAAGAGGAAGGGATTCACAGTGATGCATTACCAAAATCAGGAGAGAAGGAATGCAATTTGTTGGTTTTCCAAAAGAGGGGAATCAAAGAAAAGAGAGAGGGACATGGAGATAAGATTTTACCTCAATTAGGATAGTTAGAATTGGTCAACAAGGAGACCAAGTCTAGAGATTTGATAAGAATTGGTGATATGAGACGGAAATTGCGGTTTCAAAGGTAAAGTTTAACTACCCGGAATTACATCTCGAAACTCGTTCGCTCGAACCAAAATCCGACTCTATTAAAATACTCTTCAATTTTCAAATTTTCAGCTAAGTAATGCCAGAATTCATTTTAAGAGATTTTAAATAACCCGATTTAAATTCGTTTTAAATTTCTTTTTCCAAGAATTAGAATTTAAAAATCCGGGCCTTTACAGACCAGATGTGGTCGATATCGACCACTCCTCAGTTCCTCGTTTAGTGCTCAACCTTGCTCGATGTCAGGTGCTCTTCCGTTGATTGTTGAGCTTCTTCAGTAGACATCAAGTGCATTCCCAGTGCTTCTTTGTTTTGTTCCGAAATAGCTCCAAATTTTGCAATATTAAACAGAAACTCGTGTAGACCTCTATTTCTTGCAAATAAGCATAAACTACACAAATTCCCTGTATTCCCAACCCAGAATATATAAAATGTTAGAATAAGGAGCTGAAATAGGTCTAAAAACATGGCATAAAATATGAACATCACCCTTAAATATGATGGTTTTCAATGAACCACCCATTAAATTCAAAATTAGAAAAAATCACCCTTGAAATTGTCTTTATTCACAAATCAATACCCATTCATCTATTTTTGTTAAGTACGTTATTGTTAAATATATTATATTTTAATATTTTTAAACTCAAATTTGATTATAAATATGTTTAAAATGTGAATTTAAGGACATGATTACATTTTGGGGATCTTTTTATTTATTTTTAATAATAAATAATAAATATAGCCTATAGAACTATTATCCCAATTTGTGTTTGAAAATGTATAAAATATTATGCAAATTATTCTTTTATTTATAATATGATTAGAAATCATAGTTTCTATTTATAAAGTTAAAACTAAACTTAAAATTATATATAAAAAATGTTATTTATGTAACAAATAATTAAAATGGATCAAACTCATATTTTAAGTTGAAAAATATTATATATGATATATTTAATGCTAGGTTAACAAAAATAGGTGAAGGGTGATGATTTGTTAATGGTGACTATTTAAGGGGTGGTTAAGTTAAAAAAACTGTGTCCGTATCATCACCCTTGTCCGTTTCCCGTGTCCGTATCGTGTTGTGTCCCCGTGTCCGTGCAACATAGCATAAAATCATTTGTATATAAAAGTTGGGTTTCTGACTTCATTGGATGCAATCTTGCTGCTGTTGCTGCACTAATTCCAACACTCACATTAAACGACTTTTCCTTCACTGACTCGACCCAAAGAGTACTCGGCTGAAACAGAACTCGATGTATTGATCAATTTAATCAAATGAATAAACTCTCGAGAACACTCAGAGCAAAGAAGAGGAAAAACAGATTTCCTAGAATATAGAATTTCATGACTTTGTAAAATAGTTTGCTCTAAAGAGCCTTACAGTATTTATAGGCGGGAAAGGGAAAGTAGTTTGTTACACAACAACCTAACAACCAATTGAACATTACACATCACTCCCCCTCAAGTTAAGAGTGTTGAAACATATTCATAACTCATAACTTGGTCATCATCTTGTCATAAACCTCCTAATTCACAGTTTTGGTGAATATGTCGGCTGGCTGTTCCTTTGTTGAGATGTAGCCCAAGGTTATCTCACATTTCAATGCCTTGTTCCTAACTATGTGACAATCTCCTTCTATATGCTTGGTTCTTTCGTGGAATATTAGGTTCTTGGCAATGTGTAGAGCAGATTGGTTGTCACAGTGCAAGGGAACAGATTCCACAGTCACTCCCAAGTCTTGAAGAAGCTTCACAAGCCAGGTTATTTCACAACAAGTCATTTCCATTGCTCTATACTCAGCTTCATTTGTTGACATAGCTACATAGGACTGCTTCTTGTTTCTCCAAGATATTAGGGACTTTCCCAATAGAATACATAATCCAGTTAGTGATTTCCTGGTCATTGGGCAGCTTTGCCAATCAACATCACAAAATGCTCTAATCTTCAAGTCTGAACTTGCATCAAGTAAGAGCCCTTGTCCTGGTGCTTTCTTCAAGTACCTCAACACATGCTTAACAACTTGCCAGTGTTCATTACTTGGTGAATGCATGGACTGACTTAGCATCTGAACAGCATAGCATATATCAGGCCTAGTGATGGTCAAATAGATTAGCTTTCCAACTAACCTTCTGTAGGCTATTTGATCCACCTATTCTCTACACCCTTCCAAGCTTAGCTTGATTATTGGATCCAAGGGAGTTGCTACTGGCTTAGCTTCTGTCATCCCTGTCTCAGCAAGCAACTCCAGGGCATCCTTCCTTTGATTTAAGAAAATGCCTTTGTCACTTTTGTCTATTTCAATTCCTAGGAAGTATCTTACCTCTCCCAGTTCTTTCATTTGAAAATGCTTGTGCAGATGAGCCTTGAGACTACATATCTCAGCTTCATCATTTCCTGCAATAATCATATCATCTACATAGACCAACAAAGCTGTAACCTTACTTCCATTTTTCTTCACAAACAATGAGTGATCAACTTCAGATTGGTTGTATCCAGCAACCATTACTACCTCTGAAAACTTTGCAAACCATTGTCTTGGTGCTTGTTTTAATCCATATAAGTGTTTTTGAAGTTTGCACACTACATCTTGCTTAGCCTGATGCTTCATACTCTTATTCCCCCCCTGAACAAAAGGTTGTATAGACATGAGATCATAATAAGCAGGAGGTAACTCCATGTATACCTCTTCCTCTAAGTCACCATGCAAGAATGCATTTGTGACATCAAGTTGAGATATGTGCCAAAAGTTTGTTGCAGTAACAGCTAGGAGAGTTCTCACTAAGATCATTTTAGCCACAGGTGCAAAGGTCTCAGAGTAGTCAATGCCCTCCACCTGACTGAACCCACGAGCCACTAACCTGGCCTTGTGTCTATCAAGTGATCCATCTCCTTTCAGTTTTACTTTGAAGAGCCATTTACATGTCACAACTGACTGATGAGCAGGTCTGGGTACCACACACCAAGTTGTTGTCCTTTCAAGTGCATCCAACTCAGTGATCATAGCTTGGCACCATTCTTTGTGTTGTAGAGCCTCCCTTACAGAAGAAGGTTCAGATAGAGGTGCACTATTGGCTATGAAAGTGTTGTAAGAAGCTGGACAAGAAGCATAAAAAACAAACTTGGACATAGGGTAGGGAGAAGGGACCTTACTGCAGGAGCCAGACATTGCAGATGGAGATCCATGATGGACTGTACACACATAGTCTTGTAACCAGGTAGGTGGTTTAGTGGTTCTTGTAGAGTGTCTGATAGGTGGAGAAGAGGGGTCTGGGGTTGTGATAGCATCAAATGTAGGGGGGACAGGTGAGGGAGAATAATCAGTCAGATATTCAGTGGTTGATGAGGGGTCAAGTGAGGGTAGATCAAGATCAGAGAGAGTATCAATGGTCATGAAAGGCCAATCATCCACAACCTCTTACTGAGAAGAGCTGTTGTTCTTTGGTGTTTGAGGGTTATCTAGGCCGTGACATGCGTTGCTGGCTGCAAAGGGAAAATAATCTTCCACAAACTTAACATCTCTACTAATTTGACATTTTTGAGTTTCAAGATTGTAAACTTTGTAGCCTTTAAAACCAAATGGATAGCCTAAGAAAACAAAAGATTCAGCTCTAGTATCAAATTTCTTATGATTTTGGAAACTAGTAGACATATAACATATGCATCCAAATACTCTAAGATTAGAGTAATCAGGGTGCTGCTGGAAAAGAATCTCATAAGGGGATTTTTTTTTTCAACAAAGGAGTGGGCAATCTGTTTATAAGATATGTAGCAGTTAAAATGCAATCACCCCAAAATTTAATGGGCAAAGAAGAGTGAAATTTGAGAGCTCGGGCAGTTTCTAACACATCTCTATGTTTTCTTTCTACTCTACCATTTTGTTGAGGAGTAGCAGTGCAAGAGCTCTCATGTATAATGCCCTTAGATGTTAGAAAATCATTCAAATCCTTGTTGAAAAACTCAGTGCTTTGATATGTTCTCAGGATTTTTACTTTTGCTTCAAATTGGTTTTCCATTTTGATTAGAAAATCCTTTAGAACAGAAGATGTTTCAGATTTTTGAGAAAGCAAATGTGCCCATACACACCTACTGTTGTCATCTACAATGGTCAGAAAATACTTTTTGCCATTGTAGGTAGGTGTGTCATAGGGTCCCCACAAATCACAATGCACAAGTTCAAAAATGTGCTTAGCATGAGAGTCACTTTTGTAGAAGATATTTCTTGTTTACTTAGCCAGAGGACAAACTGAGCATGTAATGTTTGATGATTTATTCATATCATGAGAAATGGAAGATACATGTAAGAGTTTGTCAAATGGGGCATGGCCTAGTCTGAGATGCCAAAGAGCATTAGAGTCAGACTTACAAGATGATTTAGGCAAAAACATAGGTAACACTGGAGATGTAGCAAAGAACTGAGCATAGGTTTTCTCAATGGTTTGTGATTCTTGAATGAGGGATGGTATCTCTGGTTCAGGCACCAAGTGGTACAGTCCATCAACGTCTCTACCAGCAATGTTCTTCCTCCTTGCTGGGTCCTGGATGAGACACATAAGAGGTCTGAGATTGATATGAAAATGCATGGTGCGAACCAGGGTGGTTAGAGAGACAAGATTGAGTTTAAAATATGGAATGTAGAGTACATTTGTCATGGTTAAAGAGGGTGTCATGGGAACAACATTTGTTAGACAACTCAAATCACAAGTCATATGGTAGTTTGCACCACTATCTAGTAACCAACTATTTGTAAGAGGGGAAACTACACCACAAAAAAGAGTACCTGCTATGACCACATCATGTTGCTTTTCTTGCTGAGACTGTGCCATGATGTTGAGCAATGACATCATCATCCTTTGTTGATCTGCAGAGAGACCTTGCAGCACATTTGAGTCACTTGCTTTGTCAGTCACTGCATTGGCGCTGTAATTTGTGTTGTTCATACCACTTTTCTTGTTCTCACCACCATTCTTAGGCACTTAAGGCACTTGAGGCTTGTATTTTCTCTTAGAGTGCCAGCTGGGGTAACCAATCACCTCCCAACATTTCTCAGATGGATGATTTTCTTCACAGTGAGTACACTTCTTCTTCTTCCCTTGTTCACCAACATCTCTCTTACTGAACATTGCTGTGACATCAGAAGCTTTGGCAGGCGCCTCTGGTTGCTTAGAGCTTGATTCATCTTGAATCAGTAAAGAGTGAACATAGCTCATAGCAGGCAGAGGAGAACACAGAAGAAACTGTCTTCTTGCAGCTTCATATTTTTCACTCAATCCCATAAGAAACTTCATAAGTTTCTCTTCATTTTCAGCAGCTTCAGTCCTCACATTTAGGTTGCATTCACACTTGCCATAGGTGCACCGAATTGGAGGACTCAGGCCAGATAATTGTTGCCAAGCGCCTTTGAGTTTCGTGAAGTACTCAGTGATTCCCAGACTTTTCTGCTCACAATCTCGCAACTCCTTTTTGATCTGAAACAACATCGGACCATTTTTCTGGCCAAAGCTTTCATGAAGATCATCCCACATTTTCTTTGCTGTATCATACTCATCCAGAGTTGCATAGATGTCCTTGGATACAACATTCAAGATCCAAGAACAAACCATGTCGTTACATCTGTTCCACATCGCAGAGTTTTCAGATGTTTCTCCAACAGATCCTTCAACAAAGCCTAATTTGTTTTTCACCGACAGTCCCTTCATCATCTCTTTCTTCCATCTCCGAAAATTATCTCCAGTTAATTGAATGGAAGTAAGCGACATACCTGAATTGTCGGACGGATGGATGAACAGTGGATTCTGTAGATCCATAGCAGTGATCATCTCTCCTCGTCGCCTTCGCTCGGATGAAGAACCTGGATCTTCGTTGTTGGCCGCCATTGACGACTGCACTTGAGCTTAGAGATAGCTCAAATCACAGAGGCGATGCAATATCGAAGATCAACAATCAAACACAGAGATCAGTGTGGAAGCTTAATCAAGTCAGAAAACGAAAATCGATTGAATGATCAACATTAGCTATGATACCATATTGATCAATTCAATCAAATGAATAAACTCTCGAGAACACTCAGAGGAAAGAAGAGGAAAAACAGATCTCCTAGAATAGAGAATTTCATGACTTTGTAAAACAGTTTGCTCTAAAGAGCCTTACAGTATTTATAGGCGGGAAAGGGAAAGTAGTTTGTTACAAAACAACCTAACAACCAATTGAACATTACATATCACGATGAAACTGCCCTTTGGAACTTGACCATGAAGTGGTTAGAGTACATACAAATCTAAGTAGCCATGGATGGGTAGTTCGAATCTAATGGAGTCGGAGAAGTCTTGGATGTGGCATATATATACATATTGAAACTGTTGCTATAACTTCTGATGATTGAAATCTCAGCAAAGTAATGAAAACAAATAGTTAGAGAAATGAGCTGAGTTACTTTTGATGTCACAAACTATTGAAAAATCATAAATTAATTTTGGCTACATATTTCAACAAATGTTTTTCACAAGATACCCAATTTTTTTGTCAGATAAATCGTTTGTTGTTCCTTTGCATCATGATGGCTTATCCATTTACTGATTTATTCCACCTCTCGATAAACCAGACATGTCTGTTGCATCGATACCGTAATTTAAACCATCCTAACGCTTAACTGAATTAAAAAAAAAATGCAACCCAATCATACAAAGTTTGGTTAAACAAAACTGTTCTATACAACTGTTTCTTCTTCTGTTCTTTCCAACTATTCCTATGATCATGACCAAAAACAATGCAAGATACATTAATTTGACATTTTTTTTTGTCAGCCATATATAATTCATATGGCATACATTTTCTTGTACTTGTTGCTGCCTAGCATCTCCGAAGAGGCTGACGACCTACTACCAATCGACGACTTCCTTATATTCCGCCGACTCTTGGCCTCTCTATGATGCTGGATCACCCAGTAGCACATCAGGCCAAGGGTGGCGGTCATGATGATCGAGCCTATGATGGTCACTCCGATGGCGAGCCACCTCTCTTTCTTTCCCACCACGACGAACGACAAAGCCAAGAAGGCGGCTGAAATAAGCACGCAAGCGAGCCACATGAGCTTGTTTATAATAGCCATCATCTTCTTCTTGGCCTTGCTCTCTATGACCACCACCGACGTCTGCACCACCACCACCGCCAAGGAGATGAAGAGGGCGACCGAATCAAAGACGAAGAAGATGAGAAAGGCCGCCTTTGGGGCTATGATCGCCTCTCCTAGCGACGACCCCGGTGGGATGTTATCCGGGTCACTCACGTACTGGCCCGGCACCGTGAAGATGGCTGCAAAGGCGACCGATGCAATGAGGACCGCCACAACGGTTGTCGAGTTGATCGCGTTGTTTAGCCCTTCCGCGTGCATCTTGTTGATCCGCTTCGCGATCCCCTGGACCCGTTTTCTCGTCTGCTTAGTGTGCTCCATCTGGTGGTGGACTTCGTGCTTTATGTCGCTAACCGTCTGCTTCAGCTGGTTCGCTGGATTGTTCGGTTGTGGCTTCAGGAGTTTCGCGCTCTGCACGCCATTTTTGTCGAGGAACGCTGCGAGGTCTTTGTGCTGTGACTTCTCTGCCGTGTCGAATGCTGTTTCCCCTGCCTTGTTAATCACTGCCTTGTCCAATTCCTTTTGGTCCAGCAATCTTTTTACCACCTGCATTGTGAACAATGTCAGTTGCTATATAGACTTGTTTTGTTATATGAAGAAACAGTTGATCAATTCAAGTTAGTGGTGAGTGGAGATATATTTTTAGAGAGACCAGTTGATGTCAATGTTTCCATTGACATCAATTTCAAGTTCTTATTCATAATAATGCTCTATGTTGAGAGATCGATTATATATAAATATCAATATCTTACTCGTCTGATTTCACTCTCTTGACTATTCTATCCAAGTATCTATGCTTCTTTTCTGGCTCTTACTTACCTGTTACCTTTCTGTTCATTTGTTCTGTTATTTTTTAGTCTATCGGAAATATTCTCTCCACTAGTCTAGGGAAAGAGTGCGTACATCTTGACCCCTCAGACACCGTTTAATCGCGGGATGTACTGGGTTGTCGTCGTCATTGTTGTTACTCTTTCGATTTCATCTTCTTCAAAGTGAAGATAAAAGCATTAAAAATATGCCCCTTTTTCTTTGTGGTGATAATGCCAAAATATCTTTGTTCATTGTTACTACATGGCTCTTGAATCTTATTTTTTCCTATTTTTTCTTGGATTTTTTAGTTCTGTATAATTTGGCTTTGCCTGTTTTTTTTCCCTAAGTGATAAGATGTCATATATAAACTAATCTAAAGATTTGAAACCCTAGTTTCATACTAGAATCACGATGATTCAATACACTGTATAAAGTTGGTGTGGAGTACTCTTACTATTGTCAATTGGTTTTAGAAGACGAAGGAAAAGAGATAGGTAGGTACCTCTAGCCTGCCCTTTCTTGAAGCCACATGCAAAGGTGTATTCCCCTTATTGTCAACCAAGTTAACAGAGGAAGGCATAGCCAAGATGAGCTGCTCCACAATCTCTACATTTTGGCCCTTCACCGCCATATGAAGCGCGGTTTGGCCCTTCTTATCGACCCTCAAGGTGATCTCCGACTCCTTCTCCACGAGCGCTTTCACGACCTCCACGTGACCGTTCCTTGCAGCCGAATGCAACGCATTCTTCCCGTTGCTCCGAGCAATCGTGACCAGCCCGCTCCCCGCTTCTAGCAGGAAGTTCACCACCTCTACATGTCCTTGTGTCGCGGCTATCTGCAATGCTGTCGTATTCGACGAATCATAAGTCATTGATAGATTCGGATCCGCCTCCATCAACACCTTCAATACCTCTGCATCACCACCGTAATAAAATCAATTAATCAATTAATCCATCAAATGGAGGCAAAATCATATGCACATTTATCGATGCAGATGCAACGTGCAGATGATTTTGCCTGCATTTTTCCCTACACGATGCGATGGGATGAGTAGTGATCCGATTCATACCGAGTGCCCCTTGCTTGGCGGCGATGAGGAAAGCGTCGTAGCCGTTCCGAGCCTTGATGCTAGCAGTGACGGGATCATAGTACTTCATCAACTCCGCGACGATTTCGACATGGCCGCTCTCGGCCGCTGCATAGAGAGGCGTTTCGCCGGACTGGTTCTGATTAGATAGCAGCTCCTTGAGCGCTTCTTCATCCTCTTCTGCGCCGGCGAGGATCTCGACAACCTCTTCGACTCTCCCGGCTCTCGCTGCCGACGTGAAGGCCGTGTCATCTCGTTTCCCCGTTAGTTGCTTCACCACCTTCTTCTTCTTCTTGCCGCGCTCCTCCGAATCCGACGAATCTGACCCCATTGCCTAAACTATCGATCGATGGATCAAATGTACAATGAGCCTCTGATTTTTGAAATCTTTGAAATTTTGTCGTGATTGGTTGTTACGATGGAGGAAGGAAACAATTTTAAAAACAAGAAGACGAGGAAATCGGAAATTACGCAGAGAATTAGGAGAGAGGGAGAGGCCGAAGAAGGCAGGAAGAAGAAGGACTCTAAAGAAAAATGGCTGAAAGAGAGGAGACGAATCAACCCAAAAAATAAAAATAAATATATTAATGGCCTAAAATTAGAAAGTTAAGGTGTTCTTCTTTGTGTAAAGCGCTCCTCCATTGTATCTTGCTGCATTTATTTGACGTGTATACAATGTAAAGTTCTTTCACAAAAATAGCAACAAAATTAGATCACAAATTTGAGTGTTTTTATAATATTGAATTTTATTTTGGTTGGGCCTTTGGCTCCAAATCATTTATATATCCACTAAAAAGTCTATCTTGTAAGCCGTTAAAAAGCTCTCTTTTCTCCCCTGGCTGGAAAACCAGTTCCTTTGGCTAGGTTTTCCCCCAACTTCCTCCTCGGATGTCCGAACCTCTCTTCGGAGGTCTATACCCCCTCTTCAGAGGCCCCTAACTCCTCTTCGGAGGTTAAAAACCAACCCCCGTTGGTCCAAGGCTCCGGGCCTGCCCCCGCCGTGCACTGTCGGTCTCCTCCTCGTGCGTCGGCACTGTTGTTCAGCGTTGCCCCCGCCGTGCACTGTCGGTCTCCTCCTCGTGCGTCGGCACTGTTGTTCAGCGTTGCCCCCCAACGTCTGCATTTCGGGCTGCCTCGGCTTGCTCATTTCTCTCTCACATCACACCTCTCTGATCGTTTTTTTTCTGGGAAGAAATCATCTCTGAAATCCCATTCGATTTGGGGCTTTTGCCTAGGCTGGTTGTCCGCCGGTTTTGTCCACTCTTAATCGTTCCCCTCGGTATGCTCTGGCTATCCGGCGGTTCCCCTGGCGCCTTCTTCCCCTCTTCTGAGCGGGTCATCGGTTTCCAGTCCCCCTCTTCGGAGATCCCTTCGATTTCTGGCCCGATCCGGCGCCGCCTTCGGTGGTTCTTGGTCTTCCTCCATCGGCTTCTCCGCGTCCTCTTCCCCCGCCCGATCACACTCCTCTTTGCCTTCCCCGCTGTCCTCTCTCTCTGGGTGTTGAACTTCCGGCCCCTCCGGCGCTGCCTGGGTTTCCGGCTTCCCTATTCGTGGTCCTGGTCGTCGCTTGTGCTACAGGATTCTTGCCGGCGGCTGTGACTTCCTGGCCTCTCGGTGCTGTTGTTGCCCTGGAGCCCTTCTTGGGCTTGGGTGTGTTCCTTGGGCCCTAAGGCCTCTTGCCTTGGGCCCGGGGTTGGCCCGTCGAAATAAACTTTTAATAATTCTAAAATTAGTATCTTGATTTTATATATTATATGCTAACTTTAAATAAATAATCCCCGGTTGGGCTAGTTTATCTCCCGCTTGGGTTTATGGTGCTTTTCGAGTCAGGTGGTGTTGGCCTACGGTTTGAGAGGGTCGACTTTTCTTCTTCGGTTGATGGGGTTTTGGCTGTTCGGAGTTGAGTCAGGTTGGGGTCGTGACAGTGTGTATCGAGGCGTCTCCTTTTCCCGAAAGGCTGCTTCCTTGGAGGTTCGTCTTCACTGCCCACATGTTGCTCCTGATGTACCGCTGGCCTGCGGTGTTGCTTTTAGGTTGCGCTTGACTTCGTTCTTTCGTCTACGTCCGCATCTTGTCCGGTTTAGTTAGGCTTGGTTTCTCTTTGTAGAGTTCTTGTGCTTATCTCTTGCATCTTCGTTGTATTTTGTATCTTTATGACGGTTTCCGTCTGCCGACTTGTCGGCCTTCAAGGTCCAGGTTTGTCTGGCCTCGAATTATTTCCTAATAAAATAAAATTTATATACCCACTAAAATCTTATTATTACTACCTCCGTTCTAAAATAGATGAATTTATTTAATGATATTTTTTGTTTCAAATAGAGGAACTTTTTATATTTTCTAGATATGAGATTGCAATGAATTATATTGATTTGGTGGTGCGGTGTTTTGCCGATTGAATATTTGGTGTGTGGCTGATGGTATTTGCTAGTTCTATGGCAGTTTGATGCAACTTCCTGCCCGGGCCCAAATTCTATCCTTTACCTTGGACCCAAAGCAGTACACTAGGGAAATAAAAAATAAAAGCGGTTTGAGCAGCAGTGTTGATTTGCTTGGTGGTATGGTTGTGTGGCTTTGGGGTCTGGCAAATTTGAGTGGTGCTCTTCTCCTTTGTCGATGCGCGAGAGGTCGTGGACGTGATCGAAACCTGAAGGCTCGTTGCCATTAGAGTCCAAAACTGAGGTTTTCACTTAGAGTCCAAAACTGGTGGCTAACCCTAATTTACTGGCATTTGTGCTGATTTCGTTAATTATTAGGCCCAACTGGATGATTTACCATAGATGAACCCTTATTAACATGAAATTGTTTGTAATTTGCTGCAAAGATACAATTTATGGATATGTTGCTTCAATTTAAACTACCCAATCAATTTAGGTTTTGATTTTGAGGCATAATCTTTAGAAATTAGGGTAACAGCGGAAGAGCAAGAAAGGGTTGCGAGATAGAGAAGATGCTGAAGAATAAGATAAATTGGGGAAAGAATAGTAGAACGAGTATGATGAAGTTATAGAGAGCTCATGTTCAAGGAGGACGGCCAGGAGTATGCTCAGGTCCTTCATGTGCTCGAAAATGGACATTTCGAGATGCACAAGAAGGTTTAAATATAATTGTCGTTGGCGAAATCATCCTCTTCAATCTTCAAGATTATAAGTTATTCAATACTTTTCTTTTTATATTGAGAGATATGATATTGATATTCATTCGTTTATAATGCCACATTTGATTTTGGTTTTTGTTTTATTCAATTTCATCATTTTCTAAATCTATTTTGGTATTACAATGGAATGGGGTGGATAATTTATTGGATTGGCATGCGTAGTTGGAGATTTAAGTTGAGTGAACCATTTGATTTCGAGTGAACGGGTTCAGATTGCAAGCAAGGGCAAGAGCGGGATATCGCCATCGGGGCTAATTTATGCGAATGGATGGTTTTGTGCTTCATAGTTAAGTAAGGGATGAATATGCAATGTGAGAAGTAGATTAAATTGGAGACGGGGGGGGGGGGGGGGGGGGGGGGGGGGAAGTGAGATGATTTGAAAGAGAGGAGATTGAGGGGTACGTTGCACGTCAACGGTACACAACGGTGTGGAGAGGTGTAGTGACGCTGCGAAGAGCAAGTTTTTTTTTCTCATAAGTGCCAGGTTGGTTTTGAATTTGTTTAATCGTGCTTTGATTTTATGGAAAGGCAAGTTTTTCTCAGTATAACTTGTACCAGTGCAGGAATTTAATTCAAAGCTCTTTGATTTTAGGATAGAAAAGGCCTATTGAAGATTTAACACATGTTTCACAATCTGAACTGATGAGGATGATGGATTTTTTTTATTCAAATGAAAACTGTAATTGAAGCACAATAGGATAACAAGGATGAAGTCGAGAAGCCATACATGAATTAGGACGACAATGGTGTTCATCTTCCTCCTTATTTGAGTTATAATAAGGTTTATTTCTACGTCGATTTTAGCTTCCTTTTACTAAATTTCGTTGGTTCAGTTCAATTGATCTAATTAAGGGTTTTTATTCATGTTCAATTTCATTAATTTGATCAATTCTCGGGCCTTGGACATTTGTTTCTAGGGACGAACAGTCAAGTATCAAGGGGGATTTCAAAATTTTCATTTTTATCAAAGCTTTCATGTTTTAGATTTCAACCTGCATTTTTATTATTCATGTTTTTGACATTTATTTCAAGGCGATGCTTTGAGAGAAAATATTTGTAATGTGTGGCTCATGTGCATTGTGGTTGTGATCATGATAATTCTTTCTATGATATTTATATAGCTTCGTATTGAGTTGGTGTTCATGCTTTGAGAGAAGATTTTTAATCCCTAATTTTATTTCCAAATTTTGATCATCGATAGCCTAATTCTTTATATGATATTTATAGCTTTTAATTGAGCTGGTGTTGTTTTCCTCTTTTATACAAAATAATTTGAACTGCTCAACTGAAGACTACAAGTTATTTCTCATGTTAATGTGTTTACAACATTAATTATTAAGTTAGGTTTTCAACTATATAAATCTATAACTTGTAAACAATTATGATTAATGATTAATATATCTCATGTTATATGTGTGACTATTTTTAAAAAAATCATTTTAATGATCATATAATGTGTAAATTATTTTCTTTCAAGGATGTAGAGCATAAAAGGCTTATTTAAGGATAAATGTAGACCTCTCACATGAGTTCAATAGTTGCAAAGATAGATGTATTAATTGAAGTTGTACATGGTATATATTCTTAATTTTTCGTTGATTTTGTCAAGTGTATATATTTTTGGTTGAAGGGATAATGTTTACAGGAAATTGGGAACCATGTTAATTACTTGCTAGATGTGAAGGGGTGGCAATAACTTGGTAGATAGTTTGGAACTTTCAACTACTCATCAGTCAAGGCAATGGCATGCCAAGGTAAAGCAAGTGGTTGACTTTACCTACACCCTTCCTCCCTCCCTGTCTCTTTATCTAATATATCAATTATGTCTATAATTTCTGAAATAGTTTTTCATGTCATTTGCTCTAATTCACCCTATCAACACCAACTGATCTTATAATTTATTTTTTCATATTTCTTGCATTATTATTGGTTATCATTTAAATTCCAGTTTCCATATTAATATTCTTGGCAAATTTTTTATTTATCATGATGCACTTCGATAGAAACACAACAAAACGAGCTTATATTGAAATCTAAGAGTCTAGCTCTCCATCATAGAGGATGAATTAATAGTAATCCATGGAGCTTTTGCTGCCTCACTCACTACCTACATGCTTTCTGACATCAACCGATGAATAAGGCCATGGTACATGGTAATGGTATACACGAGTGACACCATAAGTTGTGAATTACACTTTTCGCCTCCTAGGCATAGTTTATTAGACTATCCACAATGGTTTTGTCTATAAAGTATACATTTGCACAAGGTGTGTAAAAATACACCTTACTTTTTGGTATTTTGCTCCAATGGTCAAATGTGCATTTTTTATACACCATTCAAATACAATTAATTTAAAATAAAAAAGAAAACAAAAATCATAAAAAACACATCAATAAAGTTGTCTTGATTTTTGAAAAAGTTTTTGCACACGGGGGAGATGGTGTGCTCAAATTTGTACATTGCATGCTCAAATGTGCACATTTGCACACCCCAAAAGCAACCAATAGAGCTAAAAAATGTCAAAAAATGCACATTTAGACATTTGCACACAACCATTGGAGTTAGTCTTATAATCTATTTATTAACTAATATTTATTTGAGTAGAGGACCAAATGTCCATCGATTTATCCCACTAATAGAAGAATCTTTTTCTCATGTCAACTTAAGGAAAAAAAGTCAGAAGATGTGTTTGAGAAACTCTAAATGAAGCTAAGAGATCGAACACATGGGTGATAGGTATAATCTTTTCATGGGGGAGGAACCTAACTTTGGAGGATCAAATACTTTTGGATGGCAACGAGTTAGTTTAGATAAGCTATGAAAAGAAGTTTTAGAACCAGGGCCTACCCTTTTGTGGCAATATATGATCACTATCTTGCTATTCCTACTCACTGTTGGTAATTTGTCGGTGGAATTAAGAATTGTATATCAGGTATACATTTATATAATAAATATATGGCTTTATTTGTTCTCATCTTTATATATGTCTTTAACTTCGATGAATGAGTGAATATGATTTTCAACCATCAAGATCTGGCCTTTAACTGTAGGGATAGCTTGATGAGGAACAGAGGCTTTCAAGTCATATTGGTTGTGTGCCTTTAACTGTAGGGAAACTATTGCGAACGCTGGAATTTCGAACACTTTAAAATTAAGCTTAATATCTTGAATGATTGAGACTAGGTCCTCCTTCGTAAAAGATTGAGGTGTGTTGTTGGAAAACAACTTTGTTGAGGTTAGGATAGCTGAAATCATTATGTTGCACATGAATACATACACAATAGGAGTAAAGAGGAATAATGCCAATATATCGAGCTATAGTTAAATAAGAAAGATATATGTTATGGTGAATAATTTTTGAACAATTCACAATCCTTCACCAACATTCAATTGTGCCCAATTTATTGAAGACTACAAATTGGAAATTTGGGGGATTAAAAGATTACAAAATAAATCTTTGTATGGACAACTCATGAAGTGTTTGATGAAATGACACTAAGAAGTAGTTAATACTCAATCCGTTCAACAATATAAGTCCTTTTAGATTTTGCACGTTTTTTAAGAACTTAAAAGTTATAGTAAAATATTTATTTATTTTATCAATTTTTTTTTATCAATTTCATACTTCTTATTAATAAGTATCAATTTTTTTTTTTTGATAAAAAGTTAATATTTTACCATTTTTTTAAGTTGTTAAAAAACGTGCAAAACCTAAAAGGACTTATTATTGTTTAACGGAGGTAGTATTTCAAATTTATAATTTGATTTAAAGTACGTTAACTTATAAAGTTGGATGTATTGAAATTGATTTATAATTTAGACTAATTAGAAATGTGTACCATTTAAAAAAAAAAAGTTTGGTCTCTTAAATATAGGATATTAAATATCAGAAAAGTGCACTAAAATAAAATACAGGATATTAAATATCAGAAAGGTGCACTTAAATATAGGATATTAGAAAGGTACACTTAAATATAGGATATTAAATAACATGTCTACCTTTACAAATAAATGGGGGTTACCCGATGAGTTGGTATAATCAAACTTTTAAAAAGTATATATAGATTAAAAATTAACCATTATTTCCACTAGTTCCATAAAGATAAATGTGTCTATATTTAGACCTTTTTAAACTTGTTTTATTTCGGAATATATTGAGATACTTTCTCGAGAATATTGAAGGTGGTCTCATCTTCAGTATTAATAAATCCAAACTTCTCCAAAAAGGGATTGATGCTCTTCTTAGGGTACTCATCAATGCAATCCTCCCAAGCATTGCCATCTCCCAAATCCCTGACCACCTCCCACATGCAACTGTTGCACTTAAACCCTGACCCAAAAGCCAGCATCATAACCCTGTCCCCTTCCCTGAGCCGCTTCTTGGCCTCCATGTACCCCAACACGTACCACAGGCTGCTCGCCGACGTGTTCCCGAATCGGTGCAGCGTCATCCTCGCCGGCTCCAGGTCGTGCTCATCCAGCCCCAGGCTGTCCCCGATGCCGTCGATCACCGCCTTCCCGCCCGTGTGGATGCAGAAGTGGTCGACTCCGGTCCTGAAGTCGATTTTCGGGGGCTTGTTTGGGCCTTTGGGGCCTCGGTTTCGCTTCCTTAGGGAATTCACTAGGATGAAGCGGAGGAGCTCTGTCACCGGGAGGATTTTGGGGGCGAGTTGGCGGAGGTTGTCGACGAGGCACCGGGTGGCAGCTCTCACGAGGTCCTTGCTGAGGTAGATCCCGAGGCGGCCATCTTCGTCGTTGGTCTGGTAGCAGGAGTTGAAGGAGTCGTCCCTGGCGCCGTGGTGGGTGCGGACCAGGCACGTTAGCTTCAGCTTTGCCTTTGACGCTAATTGGACTGACCAACACAAAGTATACCGATAGATAAATTGAGAAGTCAAAACATAGACAAGAAAAATAAACAAATTAACAAAAATCACTTTTAAAAAAAAAATCTATTGTTAGTGATGACAAAATCTCACTCCTTATATAAAATCAAAATCCTCTCTTCCTTTCTATTTTTACTAACTAAAGCTGTATATATATACAGTGGCGGAACCAGAAAATTTTCGGAGGGGGACAATGTACGATGTAGTTTTGGATTAAGGTGACGTAAAGAGTTATATATAATACGATAATAAATGATGTTATTTTAAAATAGAATATCATTGGTTTTTGATAAAACAATATCATTTTTTTCGCACCTAAAAAAAAAGAAATATAAATATATAAATGAAATATTCGAAAAAAATGAACTAAATAAGTAAATAAAACGCAATATAATAAACATTAAGTTAAGATTATAGTTGTTATATGAGCTAAGTAACTCAAGTTTTGCTCAATAAAAGCCGCTCGAGCATCATTTACAAATGAGTTAATTATGAGAACATTTTTATGATTGATTCAAAGCTGACATCGGCTCGACTGAAGCTAAAATAACACGAATTTTGTGAAATCTACAGATTTTCTTTTAATTTACTATGCCATGAGCAAGTAATGTTGCATAATACTTGGGAAAAAGACTCAGCTTGATCAAGCTTGTTCATTTAATAAACAAGTCGAGTATTAGTTCAAATTCAAATATATGTTCGACTCGAGCTTGACTTGTTTCTAAATGAGCTAATTAAATATAATGAAACCATACTAGACTTGTTTGACTCAAATAACAACCCTAATTAATATAGAGTATAACTTGTTGCACTCATAACATATAATAATGTATAACAAGATATAAAAAATTTAAACTTGTGTAAATTTTTATCTGATTGTCGAAATGATTAGTATAACCTCGCATTTCGAAGCTCTCGAGATGAATTATAGTATGTAAATGTTAATTTAAGTAAAATATAAAAGCATTATAGTCTATTGAAACAAAATTAAAGTGATTAATATACCCTTAATTTTAAAACATTTATAACTTTTTGCTCAGATGTCGAATTAAGGCGTATTATATATCAAAACGAAGCTATCAACGAGGAGAATACACCTAGGTAGTTCGCCAAATGAGAGAGGGGGCACTTGCCCCCCTAGTCCCCCCCCCCCAGCTCCGCCCCTGGCTATATATATATATATATATATATATATATATATATATATATATATATATATATATATATATATATATATATATTGGATAAGGATAACTGAAATTGATTGGGCGGTTTAAACTAATTGATTATTTGTGTTAAATATATATTAATAAACTGGTATGATGTTAGGTAAATCTAAATGTTAGGTAGTTGATGAAAACCTATGATTAAAAAGCAGAAGATATGAAAAGTATGGATTAGTAGCTGTTAAAAAGATACAATTGTAAAAGACAGTTAAATTAAAAACTTATGTATTTCAAACTATATAATATTAAAAATAAAAGCTTCTAAAAGTTAATTAGTGATTGTGTTATACAGAGCCTTAATTCAATCTTTTTTCCCTTTTGAAGTAGAGGATGCCGTTAAATTCCTGTAGGTTGGAAAAAAAAAAATTACAGAGCAAAATTAGGTGTCAAAAAAAATATATAGACGAGCTATAGGTAAGAAACAATTGATAGAGATGTCACTCAATCTCAATTATGAGTGTGTTACATTTCTAAAGTATTTTTTTTATATAATATTATGTATGTTAAAAGTCAGTATTTAATAAAACATGATATATAAATAGTATGTTTATAAATTTTTACAATGAAAATTTAATTTTTTAAAACTTGTATATAGTCATATATACCAATATATAGAAACTTAATTATATATAAATTTTGAAGCGTAGCTTTCTATCATTGAAGTATGTAATTAAATATACTTTGAATTGTTGTTTGAAGTGTAAATATATGATTTTTAATACCAACATACGGAGTATAAGATAAATATATATATATAAAATTAAATATACTTTGAATTGTTGTTTGAAATATAAATATATGATTTTTAATTAATACCAACATACGGAGTATATATATATAATATAGCATAAATAATTAAGTGCCATATTAATACATACGTACGTACATGGTAACATGGATATATATGGGTGGTCCTCATTGATACAAGAAATTAATCTATCTGAAAACTTGCAACTTGATGCACAAAAAACATCTCCTTTTAATTTGCATTAGAGCAAGGAACCAGCTTGCTCTATGAACCTTGAATATAAAATCTTAGTCATTTAAAAATCCCAATTTGAAAAATATTTTTTAATGATTTATTTATCGATTTTTTTATTATATGCCTTTAGGGCATAAGATAAGACCCTAAAATGGAAAAGATTTCCTTAAAAAAATAGCAATCAACCCTAGGAATCTAATTAAAAAAAGATAAACTAATTAAAATTTTAACAACAGTTCTAAATTAGTGCTATTATTACAAATGTATAGGATAGAAAAATCGTTTATCTATTTAGGTTTTTTTACTTATAAAAAATCTTTATCCATTGAATTTAGAAACCAATTTTTCAAATCTGATTCTTAACCTGTCCTATAAAAATAGATTAATTATCAAATACATAGATTTTAATTGTGCAAAACTTACAAATTAAGAATCTTCCTTTTTTCTTTCCAAAAAAAAAAAAAGAATCTTCCTTTTTATTTTTTTAAACCAACCTATATATCCAATATATGAATTGTAGCTATATACCACTCAAACCTACCTATAAAAAGAATCTTCCTTCTCTGACCTACATGGATTTTAATTGTGCAAAACTTACAAGCAAGGTTGGGCTGGTTGGCAAATCGAATTGCAAACAAGAAGGGTTAAAAAGATGTATTCCTTTCGGCAAAGCCAAATAGTAGGAGGGACTTTCTTAAGATTTTCTATATTTAGTGGTCCAATTTTTAAGCTGGTTCTGTGCAAATATAGCTATACCACTCAAACTGGTTCTGTTCTAATGCCATGGGAGGGTCATTTTACTTTCCAATAGTACGTTTCTATTCACCATTTATCGAGTTTCTATTCACCATGCATGTATCGCTGTCGCCGACGTCTCTGGAAAAAGCCTCAATTATTGTAGACGGGGAGGGGAAGAGGAAGAGGAAGAGGGTTTTGGTTTTGGGATTAATTAATTTAGGAGATCTAACTTCGATCCTTTAATTTTTTTTTAATGGTTGAGATTAATATATTAGGAAGTTAGTAGGTGATTGTTTATTAGGAGAAGATCCTTTTCCGAAATAATTGGATTGAATTGACATTATTTATAGTAGCTACTATATACGATCTTGATGTAGAAATATGCTAAAGTTATAAAAAATAGATTTTCCTAAATTGAACTAACACTATATTTAGGGATCCAAATCCTCTGTTTCCCTCCCCTGTCCCCCTCACAAAAACTCTTTTTCTTTTTTCCTTTTAATCTATTTTTATTTATTTATTTATTTATTTTTTTTTAATTATGAGTTGTGAGGGGGAGGGGGGACATTTTTTGGGCAGAGGATTTGTACTGTATATTTAGAAAGTAGAGAATTAAACGCACTGGTCTAGAATTAAGCGCAGTGGTTTTTTAGAAAAAAAATATTTCACAAATAATACGTACCTTTGTTGGTGAGGAGCACCGCGCAGCCACCGGACCTGAAGAGGCAATTGGCGAGGTACATGGACCGGTTCTTGCCGGAGTACCAGTTAGGGCTTAACGACTCCGACGTCACGACGAGCGCGATGAGGTCCCGCCGAGCCTTGAACACGCTCCGGACGATGTCGATTGAGATCAAACTCGCACTACACCCCATCCCGGAGATGTTATAAACCTTGATGTCTTCCCTCATCTTGTAATGGTTCACGATCCTCGACGCGAGCGAGGGCGCGGGGGAGAACGCGGAGACATTGACGATGAGGACGTCGATCTCAGTCGGCGACAGCATTGACCGGCGTAGTAAGCGGTCAATGCTGTCGCCGAAGAACTCGTCCATCTCGGAGATGGCGTCGGGGAGAGTAGGGTACTCCTCCTGGCCCAGGAGGATGTTCCGCGGGGCGTAGGTTTCCTCGCCTATGCCCGCGTTGACCACCGCGCGGAGGATGAACTTGTAGTCGCTGAGGTCGAGTAGCTTGTTGCGCAAGATTATGTCGCCGGCGAAGTCAATGGAGACTTTGCGGTCGTCGGGAGGCTTGTAGCACTCGTAGTCGAGGATGTAGCAGGCCTGGTGGGCCCGGGAGGAGGCCCGCCGCCATAGAGCCGAGATGAGGTAGAGTGAGGGGAGGAGTGTGAGGAGGAAGAAGATGAAGAAATCCATTGATATTGAATTTTTGTGTGCGAGTTGGGATGAAGAAATCCATTGATATTTAAAGGGGAGGGAGATCGAAGTGATTAAGTTTAAGGAATTAAGAAGGTAGATGAGGAGATGGATTATTAATTAATAAAAGTAATATATAGGTTCAAGTTTGAGACTTCAATTCATTCATTTTCAACCTCAATTTTCAAATATTTCACTCCAAAATTTGAACAATTAGATTAAAATTGTTGCTTTCAACATGTCAGGCAAAAAAAAAACATAGATATTACACACATTGTGGATTTGTGAGTGATTAGATTAAACAGACGAGTGTGTACAATATAAGTCCATGATTTGTTGTTTTGAGTGTCGAATTGTGGCATATAATATGTCAAAAATGGAACTCTCACCACAAAGAACGCATTTTTGGTAGGAAAAAACGGAGAAACATTGGATTAATTTGTAGATGCACTTTTGCGATCTTAGAGCATCTTCCTCCGTAAGTCATAATGGCTAGGGGAAATAACCTACTAAAAGAGAATATTCTACAGAATATTCTCTTTTGGCCTATAATACGACTTTGTTGTTTCCACCGTAGGTCAATTTTAATAGGCTAAATTTTCTATAAATACTAATATAATTTAGAACTTTTACATCTTATTTCCGTCACTTGATTCTATCTTTAATACATTAAGAAACATAATATTTATTTTTATTATAATTTTGATGAATCTATATTAAAAAAGATTAATGTCATCTTCTAAAAATATTGTTTATGAAATGATAATTTAAATATGTCAAATATTATATTCATATCGAAGAACTCATGAATATCTTTACAATACTACAACTTTTATTTTTAATTAAAAATCATAACTATAGAATATATAGATTTATAATTGTATTATTTATAGATTTACATAAATATTAAACACTTAAAATAAATCAATAAATAAATAAATTCCATTTGGCATTCCAAAAGAGAAAGCCAAATTTAGCCTTTGTTTTGGATATAGGCCAAAAACAAAAAGACTAAAATGAGTTTTGGCCTATAATGGGAGTAAAATTAGACCAAAACCCATTTTTTGGCTTACCATGGGAGATCCTCTTAGCAAGTACATAAGAATAATGCACTTTTGCGATCAATTGGTTTCACAAATGCATAATGAATGGTGTGTGCACATGTAATATGTGCACGCATATTTTCCCTTCCTTTTTAAATCACCCTATGTTAGAGATGTGAATGAGACCAAGTGTCCCACATTGGAAAGTTGAACATATCAAGTCCTAGTATATGAGTCGGTGGGCTACTTCTTCTATTGCCAATTGGTTTTAAAATGGAACCTCACTTGGCTTGTGTGCTAGGCTACTAGCGCATGTGTGCACACGACCCCTAGTTATCGATCCGAGTCGGACTTTGATACCTACACTCTATACGATGTACTATGTGATATATGGAGTACGTTTGAATGAATCAGAGAAAAAGGGGATTTATTGAATTGATGATAGGGGAAAAAAACAGGCTGTATGGGGTGTTGCTGGAAACAGTTAAATTGCAAAGAAGGAAGTGGTAACACATCGGTTGGCATTGAATACACGGCCCGAGACGGCAGATGAACAGGGCCGTTCAATCAATTTCGGAGCCCCAGACCAATTAATTGATTTTTTTGTTACTATTTAATTGATTTAGTACATTTTTATTTATTAATAATAAATAATATTTCATCCGTTCAACAAAATATATCAATTACTATTCATACGCGTTTTTTATTATGATAAAAACTATATAAAATAATAATTTTTTTTACAAGTAATAAATATGTAATGATAAAAAAATATTAATAAGAAATTTAATATTTTATATAGTGGTACTCTAAAAAATGTGCGTAAATAGTAAACAGAATGTTTTGTCGAATGGAGATAGTATATAATCTTTTATATTAAAAATCTTTTATATTAAACATTTAAGATGATTTTTGTTAATATTTAATCACTTTAATACATTTTCAACCAATCTTTAAAATAGAAATAAAGTATGAAAATAAATAGGGAAAATATAATTACATAAAATACCATTAAATTGAAAAAGGAGAAAAAATTTCCAAAATGTGCTTTTACAGGGAATCGAACACCACGCGAGCTGTGTAATACTACCAAAAGGCACGCTTCCTCCCTTAAATTTGTAAATAAAGAGCGGTCATATCCGGGGTTCGAACTGGGGACCTTCGAGTACTACCCGCAAGTCCTTTCCAGTGAGCCATTCCGGAATGGTTTGGCACGCTTCCTCCCATTTGCCTCCATGACGCAGTATACCAATTGCTATATGTGATTTTTTTGGAAGACTCTTTAATTTTTATATACTGTATTAAGATTAGTGAAACGAGGTCCCGAAGAAAAATCGGAGGCCCTTGGCAGTCGCTCCTCTTGCACATGCCCAGGACCGGCTCTGATAGCTACATTCATCTAATTCCTCTGTGTTCAAAAAGGACTTGCATAAGGGTGGGTTTGTTTGTCTAATTTAATACTCTCTCCGTTTATTAATAAGTGTCGTTTGACTTTTCGACGCGTTATTTAAAGAGCTAAAAACTATATAAAATATTAGCTTTTTTATTAATTTTTTAAAATAATTTTAAACTTATAACTAATATGTATAAAATTATTTTAAAAAATCAATTAAAATTTTTATATTTTATATAATTTTTAACTCTTTAAAAACGTGCTAAAAAGTCAAACGTCACTTGTTATAACAGAGATGGTATATTTGTTGCATTCATGATGGCGCGCGATGCCTTTTTAATTAATTCATTTATATTTCTGATTTTCACAATTTTTTTTTGGCAGATGCCACTCTGCATTTCATCTGTATATTCTTTATAGGCCCCGGCTTGTCTGCCTCGTCTTGTCTCGATCCATTCGTCCTTACTCCTTACCGATCGATCAGGCTCATAAGTGCCGCTCAGGACTATCTGAACTCGATCGATCACCACCTGATTATTTGAATTTGATGGTGTGTATCAGTAGTGTATTACCATAGTTAATTGATTACTTCATTTTGCTAATTTGGTGGTGATCGATCCCTAATGGTTGATCGATCACCACCTGATTACTTCATTTTGATAATTGATAGCTATATATATATATAGCTATTCATTAAAACAAAGTTACAATGATAATCACCAATTTTACGGGTGGTTGCGTTCGGTCACATTAACTTTCAAAAATTCTATAATAATCACCAACTTTAAAGGATGGTTGTATTAGGTAGCCCAACCATTAGGGATCGATGGCGGTTTCACTCGCACTCGGCGGATATTTGTCTCACCCGACCCGAAAAAGTGGGTGAAAATCAAAATCCTATACAAAACGGATATTAAATGGATGATGGGTGAAAGGGTGATGGGTCGGGTCAGATTCGGGTGAAGGTATTTCCCACTCGTCACCTGACCCATCACCCTACCCGTCACCCGATTCATAATATATATATATATATATATATATATATATATATATATATATAGGGTCGTGCTCCGGTAAAAACCAATATTGTGGTAGAAATCGTACGCGAGGAGCGTTTTGATTGGTTGACACTGTGGGGCTCACAGGTGGGGCAATTTTGATAGCAAATTGCAATTTTACCCAAACTTTATAGAAATTACGAATTTGCTCAACCTTTTTATAATTTTATCAAAGTGAAATAACGAAGATTTATAACTGACTTTTAGTGGTACTAACTACCATAATCTACTAACTATATTATGAATAATAAGTTTTCTATGGTTTTAAGCCCACCACGCTCTGCAACTAAAACTTCAAGCTAAAGAGGTTTGACTAGACCTGTCAAAACATAACCCGACCCGACCGTCCGAAATTTTTTGGGTCAAGACCCGAAAATTTTGACCAGGAAATTTTTTTCGACCCGAACCCAAAAAACGGGAAATTATCCGGCTAATCTGGGCTTCGACCCGGTGACCCGATTGACCCGGTAATTTTAACCCGGTGATCCGGTTGATTTATAATTAAATATAATTAAAATTTTTTTTATATATAATTAAAATTTATTGTAAAATTATCAAATCATGATTTTTTTAATTTAAAAAATAAAAAATTGACAAACCCGAAATCGACCCGAAACCCGGTCAAACCCGGGTTCTAGTCAACCCGGAAATACCCGAGACCCGAAGTGACCCACCCGAACCCGACCCGAATGACCCGTTTGACAGGTCTAGGTTTGAGCCATACCTAAACGTAGTTACTTTGGATCGTCGACGTTCCTGTAGCTTCCGACTTTCTAGAGGTGGCTAACCTTCAACCATGCCTCCATTAGTTCAGATTGAGCACATATTTGTTTCGTTTCCTACCTTAAACCGTAATCTATAGCTTTTGGTTTTGATTTTGACAGGGTGAAGGAATTTGAATCAAGAAAACACAGTATTCAGAACAAAGTGTTCAATTAAGTAGCTTTCCCTTTCTTAAAAACAAACTTTATTGAATATGAGAAATATTACAACACACAAGCACTCTTAACTTAGAACTTAAACACACTTATCACCCATATCAGAAGATCCATTGAAGGGTTTTGAACCTTAGAGTGATGGAAACACTAATCTACTCAAATTCAAAACGCTTCTACTTCTCTTTCTCATTTACAAGACTCTTTCTCTCTTCTCCTATGGTTTTTTTCTCTCTCTGGAATTCGTTCTCTTGAGAAGTATGAGAATAGCTCTATTTATAGAGCTGAGTAGAGAGCATTGGATGCCTTCCAACGTCTCTTTTACAAATGGCCGACAGATGGGCCCCTACGCACTCAGAAAACAATAAAAGCACATAGTGCTGACTCAACTCACATGCTGAACAGTAAAAGCAAACCGTAAAAGCAGAGGTACAATAATGGTGTTGGTGCTTGATGGTAACTTTCAGTCGTCCAGGTTCTGGACCCTTTCGTCTCCCATATTGGCTTCCAGGTCATCATCATTGTAATCTTGAACTAGATCTAGAGTATTATCAAACTTTAAATCTTGATCGTTCTCTAAATCGAGATCAAGCATTAATCCTTCAGTGTATTCTCGATCTCATGCAATCAGTAAATCGATCATTCTCTCGTGTCCTCTTTTATCTAAAAAGTGACCGGCTTCTATTTCTGCTTAGTAGAGCTCGATGGATCCAGACCTGTTTATGGCTTGCTGCATTAACGGCTTGAGTTGTGGGGTTACGATGAAGGTTTTGTTTCCAACTTTGAATATCCTATAGTCAGTCTGTCTATACTTGGTGATGTTGTAGTAGATGTAAAAGAATCCTTTTGCTCTTGCCTCTCATGAATACCTTACTACGTCGATTCTTCTCTCCACTACTGGATCTTTCACGTACCTGTAGTCTTCACTTAATAGTAGGAAGATTAACTAATGTGGTAACTGGGTTTTTCCCTGGCTAACATCCATGCAGGCACTGATAACACAGCAACAATTTATTTCTTCTATCTTCTCAAACTTCGTTGCTATGAGGAAGACCTCCTTTTGGAACTTAGTGAAGTATTTGTACAAGATGCTCTCTTCTTCTTTCTTTGGCCATGGTCGCTTGTAATTGTAGATTCCATTACACATTCCATATTTCCATGATTTTAAGTAATCTGCATCTTCATCTGGCATGATGGGTAATGATAATCCTCCCAATCCGGCGCCATTGTTTACACACAAATGGTTACACCATTCTCTTATCCTTGTTGGAGTATCGTGATCTCTCATTGCTACCATCTAGTAGAAGTTTTCGAAATCTCTCATCCTCCATCTTCTACAGATGTTTTCCTGGAGTTCAATAGGTAGCTGGAAAACTTTTATTATTATCTCTAGGATTAACATTCGTATAACCGTTCTGTGTCTCGTTTGTAAGAGTCCACGACGAAACCTATTCTCATTAAATCTTACAAAATCAACAAAAATATAAAAACTTGGAGGGGAAACCCATCCCTGGAATCCTCGTATTTCTCTTAAAAGATTAATATACCATGGGTGGAACACCCACTGTGAATTTTCCCACCGAGTTTGATTTCTCTGATCCATCAGCTAACTCTCTCGTTAAGCTGTCAGCTAGAGAATTTTTCGATCCTTGCACATGTTCAATGGTAAAAGTGAATTGATTAAAGGCTAATTGCCAACGCAGGAGTCTCCCATGCGCTTCATATTATCAAGATTATTATTTATGAAACCCAATATTCCTTTACAATATGTTCTGACTGTAAAAGGTTTAGGGGCTAAGAAGATTATAAACTTCTGGATTCCACGATAAATTGCAAGAATCTCCTTTTCCATGACAGTGGAATTATACTCAGATTTGTTGAAGCTGTCACTGCTATACCTGCAAACTTGATCTTTCTTTAATTTAGCCTGTAGAGGTTTTCTTAACTTGGCTAGATCTTTAATAAAATCAGAAGCACAAGTAAAACAACCTAGAAATCTTTCTAGTTGTTTTCTATCCTTGAATTCATCAGGAAATTTTTCTACCTTTTCTAAGATATGTTCTTGTAAGACAATTTGACTTGCTTTAATCTTTAATCCTAAGAACTCAATTTCAGGCTCAGCATAAATGCATTTTTTCTGTCCTAAAATGACTCCATGGTCAATACATTTTTGAGTTATAGCTTTCAAGTCATGCTTATGTTGTTCTATAGTTTTAGAGAAGCTAGATTAAGATATCATCAATGTAAATAAGAAAACGATGTTTAAATTCTTTGAAGACATTGTCCATTCTTCTCTGAAATATCTGTGGTGCATTTTTCAAACCAAAGGGCATGACTACCCATTCATAGTGTCTATGTGGAGCACTAAATGCAGTAAGTGGAATACTTTTTTCATCCATTCTTACCTGCCAATAACCACTTTTACAATCCATTTTAGAGAACCAAGTGGCTCCCTGTATTCTATTAAATAACACTGTCTTATTAGGGATATAATATCCATCAAAAACAGTATTATCATTAAGCTTTTTGTAATTGATAACCATTCTAGCTTTTCCTCTTTTTTCTTCAGCATGATTCCTGACCATAAAGGCAGGACTAGAATGAGGACTTTTACTTTCTCGAATTAAACCCTTCTTTAAGAGTTCATCAATTTGTTCTTTAAATTCTTGTTGATCCTTATAAGTGTAAACCGTTTGTTTTACTCTAATGACCGCTTTTGGATCTATTAGTTCTATGGTAGCAAATGATTTATCTTTTTTCCAAAAATTTTAAAGGATTTTCATAATATAACTCCTTACACATTTTTTCTTGTTGTTTAAGAATTTTATCTTTTAATGTTATTTCACATATAGAGAGTGCAAATTCTCTTTGTGTAGGAAGAATATATTCTTCACCACGCTTAGTGCGCGTAAACTCTATCACTTGGTGTGTATAAGCTTGTTTAATCTTTTTAACCCAAGCATCTTCTCCATTGATGTTGAAGACCATCATGTCTAGGTGCTGAGTTACTGGAACCTAGAGTCTTTGGAAATTATTTCCAATTAACATACCATGTGAGGGCTGATCAGTAGCCCAGAGTGTAGGAATTACACATTGGACTCCTCCTATCATGATAGGTACATCAGAAGCTAATTCTGAATGAACCATGATACTATCATCATTTATTCTAACTTGAATTGGTCTACGAGACTTCTGCCAAATAAACTCAGGAAATAATGCCTTTTTACCAAAGCATATTGAACATCCACTGTCTACAAAGGCACATAATTCATATTTATTGAACCCTTCTAAACAAATACTTATTGGGATATAAATGCTATTGGGGTTGGTAATTCTATAATTTTTTTTAGTGGTTCTTTGCTGACATGTTCAAGACTTTCCTCTACCCTCATATTATCTCCATAGAGATGTCTAAGGTCTAGTACTTCCATTCTCATTCCTAATTCGTCTCCAAAAATTGGTTATGCGAATGGTTCGTTGAGAGGTTCCTTGAAATCCTTAGCTCTTGGATCATTTTCATAAATAGGTTCACTAAAGGTTTTAGTTTGATATCCAATTATCTTTCCTTTTTGTTCAGAACTAGATGATCATTCTTGATTTTCTCTAACCTTTTGAACTATTGGAGGAATTGATGTTACCGTTTCCCTAAATATACTAGAACCTAGATCTAGACTATGTCTAGCTGGTTCTCTTATAATTTTATTTTCTAATCTCTTGTTTAATGCTGCTATCATGCTAGCTATGTCTTCATCTACCACAAACGATTTGTCTTTTCTGCTTGTAGTAGCTCCTTGATTCCTTGGAGTAATACTAAGATTAGGATTGAACCTAAAACTAGTGTTTCAGGATAAGCTTGGACATCTAGAGAGACTGACTGGTGGTTTAGCATTCGTATGGATACTACCTTCTTCATCTATGGTTAAAACCTTATTACCGCTGGTGCCTGTAGAATTTTCAAATGCGTTTATCCAAATGGTCTTAAGTCTTATTTGATCAGGTTTTAGCTTAACAGGTACAACTTCTTTGCTTGGACCTACAACCTCGTGTTTCTCAGCTTCTACTATATGGCATTTTTGTGTCTGTAATTTCATCTTCCATTCTGGGTCATCCAACTTAGTGCTAAATCTCTTTATTTTTCGAATTGGATGGTGATTCATTTTTAGGGTTTTGATTTTCGTCTTGATCTTCTTCTTTTACCGTTGCCTTGTTCTTTATATTATCTAATTTAGTAGAAAACTTCTTTTTGGATTTTTTTAAATGGATAATTGTATTTAAAATGATCCCCTTTCTTGATTTCACCACCTGATGTTAGGCTTATCTGATGGATAATTTCGTTAATGGCTTTTAGATTTGTTGAGTGATGTACTTCGCTTGTTTCTTTTACAATCTTAAATATTTTACTGCTAATCTCAATATATAATTGTTCTAATTTTTTAACATCGAGTTTTAGATCTATAAGTTGGTCTGAAATGGCATTTAAAATTGCTCCAAAATGCTTATCGTTTATATCTAAATGTAAAGCATGAGGATAAGTCTTATGGGGGCAATTAGTAGACACCTCCATATTGTCTTATAGATAAATACAAATTATTTTTAATTAACTAGGCTCTGATACCAAATTACAGGATCACTAATAATAATAAGATAAATGCGGAATATTAAAGAAAACTTAAAATAACACACAAATTGAAATTCCAAAACTAGTGGTTATTCTATGTAATTTTGGTTTTTGGGTTGGATTTTAGTTGAAAAGTGGAGGGGTCCACTCTTAAAAAGCAACCAATCCATTGCCATCCCTTACAAGGTAAGGGATGGCTTCTCCTCCTCATCCTCCTCGGTCTAAATCTCTCCCCTCCTTAGGTACAAATAGCACCATTGATGCTAAAAACACAAGCTTGGATGGGAAAGAAGTAAGGGCTTGTTGTAGGAGAAAATCGAGTTTAAAATATAATAAAATAATTCAAACCAGATTCATGTTCCAGCCAATAATTACAAGACTTCCTCCCGATGCAGTAGTGGGAAGTCAGGATCGATCCACAAGGAAGCGTGTCAGCGGATCCTAGGCAGCGGAGAAATCTCACAGAAGTGGTCGACAATAGGGGTCCTAGATCTCGAGTACAGTTACTCGACAGAAGATTGGACAGTCGAACAGCGCAGCAGCAGGCACAGGCCTTAGTCGATCTCGACTAGTCTTACTCGAGATCGAGTAGAGTCGTCTTGGTCGAGTTGGCTTTGTCGAGTTCCTGCACACAGAAGCTACGACGATTCTGGAATCGAAGATCAGTAACTCGAGATCAAGGAGTGCAATTCGAGATCGACTAAGACAGAGAATAAAAACGAAATAAAGTAAAGACAAGTGCTTTGGGATTTCGAACTAAACTGTTCGTAAAAGACTTCTAAGATTGGGGTTTGCAACAACGATAACCAAGCATGCATAAGGCAAGAATAATACAGATAATCATATAATTCGCATCAAAGGACTAAGCTTTCGCCTTTTCCAACAATTAGACAACTCTTTCAAGAAACCCTAATTGTCTCTACCGATTTTATGTTTATAATCCAAGTTGCTAGCATGGACCTCCATTAGATGGGTAATAAACATATAACAAGTAGTAGATGCTCAAAACATGATAAAAGTCGGATCTTTACCTCAAACACACATGGCTATCATCGGGCTCGCCCCAACCCTAGAAGTGGGTGGACTACTCGCGCGTCATCGCAACCTCAGACATTGATGTATGAAAAGAAACTTGCATTAAACTAAATTCAAAGCCTTTATAATCCCGGCAATCCAACTTTCGCTGAATGCCAAAACCCTAAAACCTCTGAACTCCTAAACCGTCTCTGTGAACTACTTCTCTACCTTCTGAATTGAATTATTCTAAAATCAGCCCCATGGGCTTTATTTATAGCCTTCTATTCCTTGCTATTCAAGGATAGAATATCTCTATCTATATCTAAATCTATATCTAAAGCTTAATGATAAACAAATGGAATAACATTAATAAATCTAAAAAGGAAATTATATCTAAAAGCTAAAGTATCTTCATTTGGATAATTCTTCTCTTCATTGGATATATGTTGATAGATCTCGGATACACTCGGCAATCTTCGGCTCCAAGGATTCCCAAACCGAGTAGAACTGCCCAAACCGCGTAACGCGTCTCCGGACAGCTTTCCTCGATCTCGAGTAAATCTACTCGATCTCGAGTAACATGGACGTCGACTTCAGTTTGGCTCGGCGTCTCGGGTAGCAGGTCCTCGACATGCTCGGGTGCGTGCTTCTGATGCCCTCGATCTCGAGAAGTGTCCTCGATCTCGAGTAGAGTGTAACCCGACATGTTCTCGTCCCCAGCTTCTCGATCAGGTGGTCTTCCTCGACTCCGGGCTGGTCTTCAGATCTTGTCGATATCGAGTAAAGTACTCGATATCGAGTAACTCTTTGGAGTCGGGTAGCTCTGCCTTCAGTTCCTCGACCTGGTCCGTCCTCGACCAGGCACTGCTCGGACACTTTTGGTCGTTATCGAGTAAATGTACTCGAGATCGAGTAAATCTCTCAGCTTTTTGCTCTGTTCTTAAAACGCACTTTCCCGAGTTCTCGTTCGTCGGATTGACGCATATGATCATGCGTTGGAAATCTCTTTCCGAGGGCTACAACTCTCATGAAGACATAAAAGCTTGATTCAGAATAATGAATGCCGAAAAATTGTCTTTTCTCCAGCTGCACCATTCTTAGCTTCTCCATGAGTTTTCTTTAAGCTCCAAAGTGCGTCCGATTTCTGCGAAATATAACAAAAACTTGTGTAGACCTCCATATATTGCTAATAAACATATACTACACAGATTCTGTATTATTCTAACCCAAATGCATGAAATGCATGCAGAAAACGTTATAAAAGTATCTATAAAACATGGCAAATTAGGCTCACAACAGGGCTGTCCATTATTTGGACAAGTTCTCAACCGATGGCAATGAGGACAATGGCAATGGGGACAACGTGTCCGTGCACTCTTGGATAAGTAGTGATGAGGAGGGTGGTGAGGACCCGTCTCCTTTTGTCACAGTCTTGTCCAAGAAGGCTCGTAAGCAAGCTCGAGGTGAGCACAAGGGTGCATCAAAAGGTAAAGGTGAGGAGTCCAGCCGAACATCCTCATGAAGATTATTGCATGGAACATCAAGGGGTTAGGCCCACCCCGAAAACAAAAAGGCCTAGGTTAGCTTATTCGTTTGAATGATGCCAAGGTTTGTGGGATTCTTGAAACCCGGGCTCATGATGAGGTGTTTATAAGTAATTTCATTACAAATTATCTTCATGGTTGGAGTCACACTTCTAACTTCCATCTTGACCCAAGAGGTAGAATCCTAGTGGTTTGGGATCCCTCTTTTGTTGACATGGAAATTGTAAGTGTGGGGGTCCAACACATAGCTTGCTTGATGACTAATAAAGAGACTAATGTCAAGATAGGTGGTTGTTTCATCTATGGCTTGCACACGGTTGTGCACCGTAGAGGCATTTGGGAAGCATTGGCGGATATCTTTGGAAGCCATGTTCTTCCATGGCTTGTCCTTGGCGACTTCAACAATGTCAAGAGCTATGATGAGAGGATCAATGGAGCTCCGGTCTCAATGTATGAATGCCGAGACATGATCGATGCATGCACTAATCTAGGGTTGACCGACTCCCCTTATACAAGTAACAATCCTTTCACTTGGTCCAATAAAATTGTTTGGAGTAAGATTGATAGGGTTTTGCTTAATAAAGAGTGGATGCATAAGAACCTCTATTGTCACACACATTACCCGGATATGTGGCACCTTTTGGACCACAAACCGGCCATAGTTTCTTTGAGTTGTGTTGATGATAGGAAAAATAAGCGCTTCAAGTTCCAAAACATGTGGTGTGAGCACGAGAGCTTCAAAGATGTGGTCAAGAGTGGTTGGAACCTTCAAGCTAAGGAACGTACCAATTTCAGCAGTAGTTGGATATTGGGCAAGCTCAGCTTCCACTTGCCTTGCGCGCTTAGCTTCTTGTTCCCTCGCTGCCCTTTCATTGGCTATAGTGGTATCCTTTGTGGCTAGCTCCCTTGTAAGCCTGGCAATCAGTTGCTCTTGTGTTTCAGCGGCCGCCATGATCCTTTTGAGTTTAGAGTGGATGTGTAGGTAACGCTCTGGTTCGTCTAAGCTGTCAAACTCGGGTGGTAGACCAGAACGGCGCATACACCTGAAAAGTAACTCAAAGTAGACGTGAGATTCAACTACCTAAGGCGCGAATAATAGCTTCCCCGACAACGGCGCCAATTTGTTGTTGCAGGAGGATGGTCAAGTATGAAATAAATATAAAATAAAGTTCAGACTGACTTCTCTGTCTCAGCAAATAAATACAAGACTTCCTCCCGTTGTAGTAGAAGGTTGTCAGGATCGAATCCACGAGGAAGCACGTCAGCAGTTCTTAGGTAGCAACAGATTCTCACAGACAAGCAGCAGAAAAGACAGAAACAAGAAACAAAAGGAACAAAGACAGAAAAGACAAAGCAAAACAGAAACAAAAGCAAAGACAGAAAATAACGAAAGAAAGTAAAGAACAAAAGCAAACGAAAGTAAAGAACAAAGCAAGGAAGAAACTTTACTCGATCTCGACAAGCCTAGTCGAAATCGACAACAGTAAGTCAAAAATCGAAAACAGAAACTAAAAATCGACGACAACAGAAGAAATCTCAACTCGATATAGACAAGACTCTACTCGATGTCGACTAGGGTCCTACTCGAGATCGACAAGGCTCTCCTCTGTATCGACAAGAAAGACAGAAACTTTAAATTGCAAATTCGAACACAGAACTCAGATTTTTGACAGAAATAAATCAATATAATAAAAGACTTCCAAGGCCAGGGTATCAACACCACAACGATAACCATGCAAAGTAACACATAAAGGCATAAAAGATCATGCTTTCCATCAAACAACTTTCATTGTTAACAAATAGGCATATAGAGGCTTTCGCATAAACCCTAATTGTTACTAACCCTTTTCACATAATTAATCCAAGTTGCATTAAGATCACTTTCGCTTCAATAATACAAACAAGGATCACCTTCAACTCTCGCAAAAGAATCATGCTCATAGGGATAGAAGACGAATTGCATAAAAAGATCTGACCTTTACTGCGTCATCTCACATGGCCACCGTCGGGCTCACCCCAGCCCCAGAAGTGGGTGGACTACTCACGCCTCATTGCAATCGCAGACATTGATTGATGAAAAGAAACTTGCATTAAACTATATTCAAAAGCCTTTACAATCCCGGCAATCAACTTTCGCAGAAAGCCAAAACCCTAAAAACCTTAGAACCCCTAAACTGTCTCTGTGGAACTACTTCTCTACCTCTGAAATTGAATTAATGAAAAACCAGCCCCTAGGGCTTTATTTATAGCCTTCTAACCCTTGCTAATCAAGGATAGAATATCTATATCTATATCTAAAACTATATCTAAAATGCTTAAGGATAAATAAAAGCAATAAAGAAATTAAATCTAAATATATCTAAATTGTCTCAAGTGGATAAAACTCTCTTCCATGATAGATGTAGATAAAATCGGATAGATTTTGGTCTTCTCGGCTTCCAAGGAATCCCAACTCTACTCGGACTGCTCACGTCGACGCGATTCCAGAAGCTGTTCTACTCGACTTCGACAAGGGCTCGTCGATGTCGACTAGGATTCGTCGTCGACTGGACTCCTCGGGTGACTCTGCTCGACAAGGCTCGGACAAGGCTCCTGGGCGTCGTCGACCTCGACAAGGCTCATCGACATCGAGTTGGGTTCTTCCTTCCCGCTTCCGCTTCCGCGAGTTACCTCTTCCGCTGCAGCGAGGTCGTCGATCCGCAGGTGCGAGAGCCCCCTTCCGCTGGAGCGAGTTGGCTTCTCCGTCGGCTTGGTGCATCCCGCTGGCAGCGAGTTTTTCCGCGGCAGCGAGCGGTCCGCTGCAGCGAGTCGAGTCGCTGGCAGCGAGTGCCGCCTGGTCGTCCTCGGCTTGTCGACCAACTCTTCTTCTCGTCAACTCCGGGCGTGGCACTGAGGCGTCGTCGATCTCGACTAGGGATCTTCGAGATCGAGTAGGGCTCCGGAGCTGGGTTGGTCTGGCTCTCGACATTGCTCCTAGTCGACAAGGTCTGGCTCGGACATGTTCGTCTAGATCGAGTAAGGCCTTCTAGAGATCGAGTAGCCTGGGCTCTCAGCTTGATTCGACTGGTTCCGCTGCTTCTTTGACCTTGGACTTCTGTAGTGGTTTTCCGAGCTTTTCTGACCTTCCTTAGAGTTGCTGTAAAACGTCTCGAATTCTGCGAATTTAAACAGAAACTGGTGTAGATTCCACAATTTGGCAAATAAACATAAACTACATAGATTCTGTACTATCTAACCCAAATGTACGCAAAGTATGCAGAAAACGATATTAAAGTTACTGTAAAATATGGCAAATTCAGCTCACAACAATGTGCAGCTATTAAAGAGTTCTTTATCAATGGATCCCTCCTCTAGCAATTGAACTATACTATAGTGAGTCTCATTCCTAAAACAGATGATGCTAACCAAGTTGAAAAGTTTAGGCCTATTTCCTGCTGCAATGTTATTTATAAAATCATTTCAAAGGTTCTCTCCACTAGGCTTGAAAGATGCTTGGGTTATATTGTTGGTCCGGCGCAAGGTGCCTTTGTGCCGGGCCGCCTCATGAGTGATAACATTTTTCTGGTCCAAGAGTTGTTGCGTAGGTACAATATGAAGAGGGGCACTCGTCGGTGTTTCCTCAATGTGGATATAGCCAAGGCCTACGACACGATCTCTTGGGACTTCTTGAGGTTCGCTCTACATTCGGTTGGCATCCCGGAAAGGTTCATTGCTTGGATCATGGAGTGCGTCACTACCACATCGTACTCCATCAAAATCAACAACGAGCTTCATGGCCTCTTTCCAGGCAAAAGAGGCCTTCGCCAAGGTGATCATATCTCTCCTTTATTATTTGTGCTAACCATGGAGTTCTTCTTTAGACTTGTGAAATTGGAGACGAGTAGACCCAACTTCCACTTCCACCAAAATTGTGAGCGAGTGAGTATCGCCCATCTTGCTTTTGCCGATGATGTGGTGATGTTTTGTCGAGGAGATGTTTCCTCGGTGAGGATCCTTATGGGTTGTTTACAAAAGTTCAAAGAAGTGTCGGGCTTGGCGGTGAACTTGGAGAAATCGAGTGTCTTCCTAGCCTCGGTTCCTCCAAGTGAGGCGGAGGAGATTATCAATGCAACTGGATTCAAGAGTGGCGTCTTCCCTTTCCGATATCTTGGAATTCCTATCGCTCCTCATAGACTCCAGGTGATTCACTACCAACCTCTCATTGATCAAATTAATAAAAGATTGAACTCTTGGTTTAGTAAATGTCTCTCCTATGCAGGAAGGAAGGAATTGATCTCCTCAGTCCTCCAAGGTATTGAGGGCTTTTGGCTCTCGATCCTTCCCGTCCCGGAGGCCGTGTTGAAATCGGTGGAGAGCCTATGTCGTGGCTTCCTTTGGAAACAACCTAAGGTTCGATGGAGCAAGGTTTGTGTCCCAAAGGAGGAGGGTGGTCTCGGATTCTCGAACCTCAAGAGTTGGAATTTGGCTTTCATGTGCAAGCACTTGTGGAGGATTGTGGAGAGAAAGGAGAGCTTATGGGTAAGGTGGTTACATCATAAATATTTTAATGTAGCTAATGTGCAGGATTAGGAGGCGCAAAGGAGGGACTCCCCACTTATCAAAAGCATCATTGAGGCTAAGAACATGGTGTCCTCCCTCGGTGATAACTTGGAGGATGGGCTGAATGAGTGGTGCTTGGGTGACAAATTCAAAGTGTCAAAGGCATATGAGGCTATTAGAAGAAAGGAGCCAAAGGTTAGTTGGCATAGGGAGGTTTGGGTTGCTGGCAGCACTCCAAAGCACTCATTCGTCCTATGGCTTGCCACCCTTGGTAAACTCTCAACTAAAGATAGACTCTTTTATCTTGACATTGACTTTGCTTGCAAGTTTTTTAGCAATGACACTCTAGAGACTCACGAGCACCTTTTCTTCCAATGCCCCTTCACAATGGGCATTTAGGAGAGAGTTAGAAGCAAGTTCAGGATCCCGTGGGAGGTTGATAGCATTCATAGGGCTTTGCGATGGCTCCGGAGATTCGCTAAAGCCAAGACGTGTCTTAACCTTAGCCGAAGACAAGCTCTTTCCATCACCGTCTATCTCCTTTGGCATGCCCGAAACGCACTTGTCATGGATGGCAAAAGAATCCATGAAGATGCCATTGTAAAACTCATCCTTACCCATGTATACCGCCTTACCTATGATTCCTTCCCCACCCTTGATGTCGAGAATATGTTGGCCTAAGTACGATTTGAGATGCAAAGTGACTTTAGGGTTGTGTCCTATGGCCTGCGTGCCTTCGGAGCCTGCGTGCTCCTGGGAGCAACCCTCCCTTGATTTAGGTTTTGAGCTCATGTGTCCGATTGGGGCTACGTCCCCTTGGAACATGACTCTTTTTGTATTTTTACGGAATGGTTCCTGGGCCTGCGTGCCCGAAACATGCCCTTTGTTTGTTTTATTTTTCTTTTGTATGTGCCCTGAAGGCCTACGTGCTGGAAGAGACATACGCTTTGAGACTTATTTTGCTACTAATCCTTGGAAAGCTTAGGCTACGTCCTTGCTTTTAAAGATTGTAGTTTGATGTAAGGCCCTTGGCCCCCCCATTCTTTATTCTTCGAATTTACGCGCACCCCAAACCCGGACTTAGTGTCGGTTGGGTTTGTCTTAATATGATTAGTCCTTTTGGTTTTCACTATAAGAAATGGTCCTCACCCGAGTTAATCCCTATATATATATATACCAATATACTCGCAAACCCTAATTCAACAATTAATTTCCACTAACATATACATACTGTAAATTGGCTTCAAATTAAGATGGAAATCCATGTGATCTACGTACCGTAGGATTATATATGTATGGGATGGGTTTATCCAGTAGTTGTTGTTTATTAAGTTAATATATTATTCATTGAGATTGAGTTTGTTTTGTTTTTTATATTGAGTTTAAATTTTACTTGTGGATGTTTACACGTATTTGATCGAATATGACTATATTTATTAGGAAAAACTAATTAAAATACCCTCACTTTTGGGGGTGTGGTAAAAATATATCCTCAACTTTTAAATGTAATAAAAATATCCCGACCTTTGAGGGTAGTGGTAATATATTACCATAAGTTTTTTTCACGAGTCAAAAATTCTGACAAGACAGTCTACATGAACTTTTTTACAAGGGTTTTCTTAAACAATGTTCTACTGTCCGTAGGAAAAAAATAAAGAGCTTGACTGAGTTCATACCCAACACATTTTCCTCCTTTATGTCTTCTTCCGTGGTCGCCCCTTGAATTGGCTTCTAAGTCTTCCAGGTAGCTCATGGTTCCTCTTCAATGTCAGTCTTTCTCCCTCGTGGTCGACTATCTTGAGCTGTCTCTCTCACATCTTCATCACCTCTAATTCGTTCATGAACTTGGTTGGGTAAGTTTTATTTTTTCACCTCTTCGTTGTTGTGGTCGATTTAGTTTTGTTGTCAGTTTGGTGTTAGGAATAGTCGTGTTGTGTTAATTTGAGATAATTTTGATCAGATTAGTTGCTTGGTTGAATAATTTTGTTTTTTGGGTTTAATTTGTTATCATTTTATTTATTTTTTTCCCTAAGGAAACCGTTCAAGAAAAACCCAATTTTTGTGCTAATTTGTAAAAAAGGCTTCCACGTATGTTGTCTTGTAAAAAAAAATCCACGTAGGCTATCTTATCAGCATTTTTGACCCGTGAGAAAACACAGGGTAATATATTACCACCACCCTCAAAGGTCGGGATATTTTTATTACATTTGAAAGTTGAGGATATATTTTTACCATACCCTCAAAGGTGGGGGTATTTTAATTAGTTTTCCCTATTTATTAGTTGTTTATTTGTCGAAGTGTTATGTATGTAGTTATGTATGTACGTTTTATATATATATATATATATATATATATAAATGGTTGAATTTGATGAGTTGTATTTCACTCGAATTATCACCCGATCTACCCGAATAACCGGTGGGTGATAGGTGGACGGGGCTAGTGAAATATTTTATGGTCGGGTGTAGGGCCAGGTAGGATGAAGGGTTCTAGGTGGTGGTCGGGTGATGGAAGTAAATCATCCACCCACCACCCAATCCATTGCCATCCCTTACAACCATTTTATTTTAAAAGTGCATCCTTTATTAACATGCATTTTGCTTAAAAAAATCACATTTTTTCATTGTTTTTTTAAACCCACACACAATTTTTTTCTTTAAAGAAACAATTTTCATGTTTATAAACTCAATTTCAATTTTTCAAAAAACATCATTTTTTAAAAATATAATGGTGATATACTTGATATCTTCTTAAGACACTCATTTTTCATTTGAAAGACATTACTATTTAATTTTTGAAAAAAAAAACTGAGTTTATGGAGAAAATAAAATTAGTTTTTTTTAACCGGGTCTAAATAATGAGTGTATTTTTTAAAAAAAGGGGAAAAGTAGTATTTTATAAAATAAATTTTATTTTAAAATTAAAAATGAAAATGGATTATTTTTAAAAATGAAATATGGGCATCTTTTTTTAAAATTGAAAATTGGATGATTTTTTTCCTGCAAAGAATTTTAATAAGAGGCGATATTTAAAAAAAAAATAGACATGCCACTTATTGCAATCAGAACCAAAGTTGTTGATTATTTTGAAAAGTTTGAAAGTTTATGCCATTAAACGCAACTACCCCTAAAGTTCATGCTATTTTTCACAATTTGCCCATATTATTTTTACTAATTGAGATAGGAAAAATCCCGTCATCATAGCACAAGGGGGTTCTGATCTTTTACTAATATTATAACCAATAAATTCGAGTATTCAATACGGCATTGATGCTACCGTTTCACCTATTGATTACGATAACGATTTCGTGCATTAAGAGCGTTGACTGAATTAAATACGGTAACAATTTCTTCTATTTAATATCGTAACTGTTTCTTTTATTTAATACTCGACTAGTACAAATATGAGGAGATAGATTCATATTGAGATGGACAATGACTGACTTGAGCGTCGGAGGGTCCTCCGGGGGAGATGTTGGTAGAAGGAAATCGAGACTTGCAATAATAAAATATAACTAAATAACAGCAAACCAGATTCCGTCTCTTCCAAATAATTACAAGACCTCCTCCTGATGTAGCAGCGGGAAGTCAGGATCGATCCACGAGGAAGCGTGTCAGCGGATCCTAGGCAGCTATGGAATCTCAAGAACGTCGACAACAGTGGTACTCGACCTCGACTAAGGGTTAGTCGACAGGGGTCAGGCACAGTCGAACACAGCGCAACAGCGGTCACAGGGGCTTGTCGATATCGACAAGGCCTACTCGATGTCGAGTAGAGTCTTCGTCGACTTCGCTTCGTCTCGTCGAGTACCTGCGCACAGAAGCTACAGCGATGCTAGATCGAGAATCAGTAACTCGAGATCGACCAGGCTTGGTCGAGATCGAGTAAGGGCAGAAAACTTAAATCGAAACGAAAGAAAATAAAGACAAGTGCTTTGGGATTTCGAACTAAACTTAATGTAAAAGGACTTCCAAGATTGGGGTTTGCAACAACGATAACCAAGCATGCATAAGGCATAGACAAACAGATAATCATGTGAATTGCATCAAGGACAAGCTTTCGCCTTTTCCAACAATTGGACAACTCTTTCAAGAAACCCTAATTATCTCTACTAATTTTATGTTTACAATCCAAGTTGTTAGCATGGATCTCCATTAGATGGGTAATAAACACATAAACAAGTAGGAGATGCTCAAAACACAATAAAGGTCAGATCTTTACCTCAAACACGCATGGCTATCGTCGGGCTCGCCCCAACCCTAGAAGTGGGTGGACTACTCACGCTTCATCGCAAACTCAAACATTGATTGAAAGAAAATAACATCTTGCATTAAACTAAATTCAAAGACTTTACAATCTCGGCGATCCAACTCTCGTTGAACGCCAAAACCCTAAAACCTCTGAACTCCTAAACCTCTATGTATAACTGTATCCCTGAAATTGAATGAATGAAAAACCAGCCCCTAGGGCTTTATTTATAGCCTTCTAACCCTTGCTAATCAAGGATAGAATATCTATATCTATATCTAAAACTATATCTAAAATGCTTAAGGATAAATAAAAGGACTAAAGAAATTAAATCTAAATATATCTAAATGGTTTCAAGTGGATAAAACTCTCTTCTTCATGATAGATGTCGATAATTTGGATAGACTAGACTATCCTCGTCTCCAAGGACTCCAACTTCGAGTAGAATTCGTCAAGCCACGTCAACAGCTTCTGGATTCGTCGTTGATGTCGACTAGGGCTCGTCGATGTCGACTAGGAAAGTCGTCGACTGGGCTGGCTTGTCGTCTCGGCTAGCAGGTCCTCGACATGGCTTCTTCCGCTGCAGCGAGTCCGTCCGTCCGCAGGTGCGAGAACCCCCTTCCGCTGGAGCGAGTTGGCGGGCTCCCTCGTCTTGGTGCGTCCCGCTAGCAGCGAAGATTTCGCGGCAGCGAGCGGTCCGCTGCAGCGAGTCGAGTCGCTGGCAGCGAGTGCTGTCTGGTCGTCCTCGTCCTCGACTTGCCTCCTCTCCTCGTCGACTCCGGGTGTGGCGCTGAGGCGTCGTCGATCTCGACTAGGGCTTGTGGAGATCGAGTAGGGCTCCGGAGCTGGGTTGGTCTGGCTCTTAGTCGACAAGGCCTGTGCTCGGACATGCTCGTCTAGATCGAGTAAGGCCTACTCGAGATCGAGTAGCCTGGGCTCTCCGCTTGATTCGACTGGTTCCGCTGCTTCTTTGACCTTGGACTTCTGTAGTGGTTTTCCGAGCTTTTCTGACCTTCCTTATAGTTGCTGTAAAACGTCTCGAATTCTGCGAATTTAAACAGAAACTGTTGTAGATTCCATAATTTGGCAAATAAACATAAACTACATAGATTCTGTACTAGCTAACCCAAATGTATGCAAAGTATGCAGAAAACGATATTAAAGTTACTGTAAAATATGGCAAATTCAGCTCACAACAAACACCCCATACTTAAGCTTGCTTGTCCTGAAGGAATATCTTTATCTGTCATTCAGGGGAAGAAATCAAAACTCTCAACATATCAGATTCATTCTTATATAACCCAACAGTCAATTACCATCCTCGAAAAGGTACTAGTGTCACAAATCCATGCATGTGCAATTATATCAAAGCAACATCTACTCACAAAAGGAGGGTTATGCAAAAAAAAACATTCATAAGTGACAAAGTATTGATAATCAAGAAGACTTCAATTTAAGCTCAAATAAGGAGTAGATTTGGTAAAAGGCTAAAAGGTGGGCAATTTCTGGCAATGTGGTGCTAATGATCCGGGGAAATGAAGTATTTCCAAGTTGAATTTCCACATTCCTTCTCCATAATATTCATCACCTTTCATATTGCTTTTATTAACAATAATGCTTTTACCTCTCTGACCTCAGCACTGCCTTCTCGCGAGTCGCAAAAATGGGTGTCATGAATGGCCCCGGATACTTAGTGCTTTGGACGCCTCACAATGTGTCCCATCTCTCCAAACTATTATCTCAGAGAGCAGGGTCAGTCTACCTTTATCTCCTGAGGTGATTGGATTTTCTTTCACTCATTAAATTTTTCATATATTTCAAATATTTTCCTTCCAAACTCCAAATAATGATAATAATCACCACATCATATAACATCTCTATAATGTAACATCATTCTCAACATAATCCCCGGATAAGGTAAAGAATGGCAAATATTTAGGTCATGTGGAGCAATAATTGAAATAAGGCATAATATGACTTTTGTGATGCATAAGCATAGTTAAGACTAGGATTTCAAACAATGAGCATTATATGGAAATATAAAGTCCTCCATCATCTTATCATGCAACATGTCAAAAGCAACTTCAAATTTTACCTCCTTTCATGGTTTTCATAAAAATATGCACTTCATTATGACTTCCCTTTACTAGACAATTTCATGCTATATCTCTAATGAATCCAATTTTGCATCGTCGAGTCCAATATAAGCTTCCATGACATTATTCGAAATTTTCAATGGGGGTGATTTTTCTATAATTTTTGGAAAACATGCATATAAGCACATGAATTAATAATGCTTTCCAAAATAGCCATGTAGCAATTTAAAGAAATAATGCACATATAATGTCAATTTAAAGAAACATGCATGTAAGCTCTTCCCCCACCCCATACTTAAACATGACAGTGTCCCCACTGTATAAAAATCAAATAAAAACAAGAGTAAAGGAAGGAACTCACAGGATAAAACATCGAGGAAGACCGATCAGTGCATGTCGAGTAGATGTTCTTTGTCGATATCGAGTACAGTACTCGATATCGAGTAGGCTCTCAGCGTCTGGTGGAATCTGAAGTCGAGGGGCGTCTGGCTGGTCCATGTCGAGTACGTCTACTCGAGGTCGAGTAGCTTCTGGGCTTCTCCTCCTTGTCATCGTCGACTTGGCCTTCGTCGATTTTGACTGTTTTTCAAGGACTTCTTATTCCACTTTTCGCGATCCTTTTATGCTTCGCCGACCTAAAAGTGTTAGATAGCAGACAAAAACAAGACTATCCACATAAAACATTCTAAAAGACATAAAATCCTAAAACAAAAACCAAAAACAAAACAAAAAGTTCAAAAGTCCCAAAATCATAAAGTTTTATATACATGCTCTAGATTTTAGAGTCGCTAGGCCGACTTCTCCATTTTGCGCTCAAGGACCATTATGGTGGGGCCCGCTCATGCTTGGCCCTTCTCCTGGATCATCTAAGTCCTGATGGTAGTATGCAAACTCAGTTGATAGGTTGTTGCTTGCATCATCTCTCTTTGCCTTCTCCCTTTTCCTTCCAGCTCTCAGTTTTCGCAGATTCTCTTGCCACGGCGTCTTATCTCCCCTTAAATCATTTAAAATTTTCTTTATGGACTGAGGGGGGTAGGATTCATAACTGAACTTGCCTTTTCGGACCCAAAGCAGGAATCTTTGGGCTTGGGGCTAGTCGACATCGATGAAGGCTTGTCGACTTCGAGTACAGGGACCCCATACTTAGGCTCCTGGCAAGTTTCCGGCTCTGCAGTGGTTGTCGAGGTAGACAAAGGTTTGTCGAGATCGAGTAGATCTCTTGTCGATGTCGAGTAGCGCTTGTCGACCTCGGGTACAGCGTCAGCACCTTCCTCCGTTGTTTGCTTGGTCCCGTGGTTGCTGATGCTTTTCACCTCCAGCCATGAAATTTCCTCTTTTGCAGGGCCAAAAGAGAAATCCAAAACCTCATCGCCTATGGTGAAGGTGAGCGATCTATTCTTGACACTAATTCTGGCATCTGCAGTAGCTAAGAATGGTCTACCAAGAATAATAGGGCTAGTAGGATCTTCAGCACAGTCAATGATAAGGAAATCAGCTGGAACAAAGAATTTACCAACCTGGACAGGGACGTTCTCAACTATACCTGTAGGGATGACTACTGTATTGTTTGCCATGTATAGCTTAGCATCCACAGGTTCTATGCATCCTATCTTTACTTTCCGCCAGATTGATAAAGGCATGATGCTCACACTTGCCCCTAAATCGCATAGAGAATCATATTTATATTGACCAAAACCCACAGTAACATAAAACTTACCAGGGTCAGGTCTCTTTTCAGGGAAGTGGAGTACTTTGCATTCGCCTGCGATCTCTGAGATGGATCGCTTTTTGCTTAGGATTTCCTTGAGAAATTTGACATATCCAGGCATCTCTTGCAGGGCTTCTGTAAAAGGAATAGAAACATTCAGTTCTTGCAGCATATTAACAAATCTGGTAAACCTACCTGCAGTGGGATCTTTCTGTGCTTTTGAAGGGAAAGGCAGTGGCTTTTTCAGTTTCGGAGCCTGATTAGCTGTCGGAGGTGCTGCAGCGTCGACGACGTCGGCCAGACGCTTCTCGTCGATCTCGACAACGGGCTCGTCGACATCGAGTACAGTGGTCGACCTAGAGTTGCTGGTCTGTATAGCGGAGTCCGAGCTCAGCTTCTGGTCTTTGTCGAGTAGAGTCTCATCGATGTCGAGTACACCTTCCTCGAGATCGAGTTGGCCGTGCTCTACGTCGAGTTGCTGCTCTGCCTTGCTTTGCTGTTTTCCGACCTCAGGCTCGTGTAATTGATGTCCACTCCTTAGTTTGATAGTTGCGACGTGTCCGGTTTTCCCCTTAGGATTTGGTTCTGTTTGCCCAGGGAGTTGTCCGGACTGTCGTGGGATCTGTGCAGCGATCTGACCCATCTGCGTCTCTATTCCCCTTTTCCAGATGTCTAATTCTCCAAATTTTGTAGTGATGTTCTGGAATTGGTTGTTGATGGTGCCCTGATTCCGACGCATCTCCTCAAGGATCAGCTGCAAATCATCCTTCTTTTGATCCCTCTTTGGATGTCCTGGAGCTCTGTAGGGTGGGGGATTCCTATGAGGACCTTGGTTCCATTGTGGTTGATAGAATCTTTGATCTCCCATGTGTCGATTTGGACCCCCAGCGTAGGCTGCCTCCTCATGTGTTTCTGCCATCCTGACTTGGTCGGTGTGTGGGCACTCAGTAGTGGTGTGCCTCTGTGATCCGCATTCGATGCAAGGCTGGTTGACAGATAGATATTTGACTTGCTTGAGGAGCTTGCGATTCTGGTCTCTGTACAACTGCTCCCTGACATCTGGGTCAATCTCCTTTGCTGGCTCATAGAGTAGCATTGATGGTGCTGGCCTGGCGTAGGAGTTCTCCTCATAGTTTGTAGGAGCCCCATATTTGTTGTCGTAGTTAGTGAGCTTTTCTAGCACACCCCATGCGTCGCTTGGTGGCATCGTCAGATACTTATAGCGAGTATAATGGTTGATCCTATCCTTAGTGATTTGATCAAGAGAGTTAAAGAAGATCTCCTGAATGGCGTAGGGTGGCTGTCCATGAGTAGGGCAAGATCGCAGTAGTTCTTTGTAGCGTTCCCATGCCTTTGCCAGCGGTTCCCCTTGCTTCTGTTTGAAGGCGGTGATTTTCTGGCGGAGAAGTGCTGTTTTGGCGGGTGGGAAGTATTTGTTCAGAAACTCTTGCTCTACTTGGGCCCATGTCGTGAGTGATCTTGGTTTCAGCCCCTCAAGCCACTTCAGTGCGGGTCCAGCGATAGACCAGTGAAAAGATTTCATCTTGACATATTCCAGAGTTGTACCTTCTGCAAGAGTACGGCACATATCATGAAAGTTAGTAATATGTTCAAGAGGGCACTCATTAAATTTGCCATAAAAAGCATTATTTTTAAGCTCTATAAGAAATTGAGTGCGAATTTCAAAAGAGTTTTCAGGGATTAGAATCGCCGATTCAGGTACGACGAGAGCTGGATGCATATAATCCTCTGCAGTAGTTGGATATTGGGCAAGCTCAGCTTCTGCTTGCACCCTTGCTGCTTTCTCATTGGCGATAGCAGCATCTTTAGTGGCTAGTTCCCTTGTAAGCCTTTCAATCAGTTGCTCTTGTGTTTCAGCGGCCGCCATGATCCTTTTGAGTTTAGAGTGGATGTGTAGGTAGCGCTCCGGTTCGTCTAAGGCGTCAAACTCAGGTGGTAGACCAGAACGACGCATACACCTGCGAAGTAACTCAAAAGAAACGTGAGACTTAACTACCTAACGCGCGAATGATAGCTTCCCCGGCAACGGCGCCAATTTGTTGGTAGGAGGAAATCGAGACTTGCAATAATAAAATATAAATAAATCACAGCAAACCAGATTCCGTCCCTTGCAAATAATTACAAGACCTCCTCCTGATGTAGCAGCGGGAAGTCAGGATCGATCCACGAGGAAGCGTGTCAGCGGATCCTAGGCAGCTATGGAATCTCACGAACGTCGACAACAGTGGTACTCGACCTCGACTAAGGGTTAGTCGACAGGGGTCAGGCACAGTCGAACACAGCGCAGCAGCGGTCACAGGGGCTTGTCGATATCGACAAGGCCTACTCGATGTCGAGTAGAGTCTTCGTCGACTTCGCTTCGTCTCGTCGAGTACCTGCACACAGAAGCTACAACGATGCTAGATCGAGAATCAGTAACTCGAGATCGACCAGGCTTGGTCGAGATCGAGTAAGGGCAGAAAACTTAAATCGAAACGAAAGAAAATAAAGACAAGTGCTTTGGGATTTCGAACTAAACTTAATGTAAAAGGACTTCCAAGATTGGGGTTTGCAACAATGATAACCAAGCATGCATAAGGCATAGACAAACAGATAATCATGTGAATTGCATCAAGGACAAGCTTTCGCCTTTTCCAACAATTAGACAACTCTTTCAAGAAACCTTAATTGTCTCTACTAATTTTATGTTTACAATCCAAGTTGTTAGCATGGATCTCCATTAGACGGGTAATAAACACATAAACAAGTAGGAGATGCTCAAAACACAATAAAGGTCAGATCTTTACCTCAAACACGCATGGCTATCGTCGGGCTCGCCCCAACCCTAGAAGTGGGTGGACTACTCGCGCTTCATCACAAACTCAGACATTGATTGAAAGAAAATAACAACTTGCATTAAACTAAATATAAAGACTTTACAATCCCGGCGATCCAACTCTCGTTGAACGCCAAAACCCTAAAACCTCTGAACTCCTAAACCTCTATGTATAACTGTATCCCTGAAATTGAATGAATGAAAAACTAGCCCCTAGGGCTTTATTTATAGCCTTCTAACCCTTGCTAATCAAGGATAGAATATCTATATCTATATCTAAAACTATATCTAAAATGCTTAAGGATAAATAAAAGGACTAAAGAAATTAAATCTAAATATATCTAAATGGTTTCAAGTGGATAAAACTCTCTTCTTCATGATAGATGTCGATAATTCGGATAGACTAGACTATCCTCGGCTCCAAGGACTCCAACTCCGAGTAGGATTCGTCAAGCCACGTCAACAGCTTCTGGATTCGTCGTCGATGTCGACTAGGGCTCGTCGATGTCGACTAGGAAAGTCGTCGACTGGGCTGGCTTGTCGTCTCGGCTAGCAGGTCCTCGACGTGGCTTCTTTCGCTGCAGCGAGTCCCTCCGTCCGCAGGTGCGAGAACCCCCTTCCGCTGGAGCAAGTTGGCGAGCTCCCTCGTCTTGGTGTGTCCCGCTGGTAGTGAAGATTTCCGTGGCAGCGAGCGGTCCGCTGCAGCGAGTCGAGTCGCTGGCAGCGAGTGCTGTCTGGTCGTCCTCGTCCTCGGCTTGCCTCCTCTCCTCGTCGACTCTGGGTGTGGCGCTGAGGCATCGTCGATCTCGACTAGGGCTTGTCGAGATCGAGTAGGGCTCCGGAGCTGGGTTGGTCTGGCTCCTAGTCGACAAGGCCTGTGCTCGGACATGCTCGTCTAGATCGAGTAAGGCCTACTCGAGATCGAGTAGCCTAGGCTCTCAGCTTGATTCGACTGGTTCCGCTGCTTCTTTGACCTTGGACTTCTGTAGTGGTTTTCCGAGCTTTTCTGACCTTCCTTAGAGTTGCTGTAAAACGTCTCGAATTCTGCGAATTTAAACAGAAACTGTTGTAGATTCCATAATTTGGCAAATAAACATAAACTACATAGATTCTGTACTAGCTAACCCAAATGTATGCAAAGTATGCAGAAAACGATATTAAAGTTACTGTAAAATATGGCAAATTCAGCTCACAACAGGAGACAAGCCCCGCCCCGACCTCGTTCTTTGTTTCTTGGCAGGATTGTATCTCAACAACGGAGCTCAATCTTCCTCAACATCTATGGTGCGGATTTTTGCAATTATAATTGGCGCCGTCTGTGGAAAAATTCGATCAAAAAGCCATGAGATCGGATCTCGCAATCTTTAAAAAAAAACCTGGTGACGATCTCCAAGATCAAACAAGGGATCCTGAAGCACGAGGAAATCCTCGGTTCTTCCCCATCCTTTTCATAGGTTTCCATCCACGGATCTACTGCTTGTTCCTCAGCCTTGAGCATAGAGCTGGTGGTTACCCCACCAAACCCTGCTGCTGGTGGCGACGAAGATTGCGACATCGAAAGGTCTCCCTCGCCAGAGATCGTCATAAAAAATCGAGGGCGCCGGCGTCATCCTTTGCCATCTGGCGCGAGGCGGATCCGGATCCTTCTTAGGCTGTCGTCGTCGACTGCGCAACCCTCTGTGGAAGTCAATTTGAATGACGCTGTTGAGCAGCTCAAGGAGAAGATCGTTACCGAAATTGAAGCGATCAATCAACCTCTACCTCAGGCTTCCAAACTTCGCAGTCCCTGACTTCGACTTTGTTCCTGTCCGGGTAAGTGCAGGTTTGTGCCCTCTCATTTGATTTTCATTAGTAAGATTGCCGACGAATTATACTTATTTCATGAGTTCGATATGTTGTGACTCTTCGAACTGGTCTCGCTTTGGTTAGTTCTTGCTCACTTTCTAATCTTTGTACTTGGATTGTGCTTGAATTTTTGGTTGAGTTGAATGAGCGGATTCGTGTTTTTCATTGAGCCTAAACTGAATTGCTTATTCGTCATGACTAGATGATGGGGTCAATGTGATTTGTTGGGTCAATCTCGTTATTTCTTTGCCTGATCGTTTAGGGTGATGTCAAATTGAATTCATTTGATTGATATTGATGCACTATTTTATGATCTGCAAGCTTTGGGGTTAGATGGACCCAAACTTGTCGCTTGAACCGACATTTGAACTGGTGTATTATTTAGCTTGTGATTATCAAAATTACTTGATTTTCTAAGTTTGAAATATTGTTGTTCAATTGCTTGAACATAATCAAACCACGTATGCACTCTTGGTTAGTAAAATTGTGCCTTTAAATACCTTAGGTTGTGAATTGCATTTTGTGTTTATTGGTCATCTATAGTCTGCGACTTAGTTGGTCATCGAGTTTAGAATTGTTGCCAATGACCCTTGGCTTCTCATTTTGACTTTTTTCATAGCTCAAGTATATAGTATATTTATCACACCATATGCTGATTTTATGCCCTTTTGTATCTCCATTTGGAATGTTTTGATTGTCTGGAACTTATAGATGAGTATGTGACTTTGATAATGAAATACTCCAAATTATTTTTGGGTTATTTCTTATTTTTATTTAATCAAATAAATCTATATTATATTCAAACTATAGTATATATATCTTGTGGATTTGGTCATTTACTAAATTCACATAAGATATATAGTATGAATTAGAATAATTTAAATTATTCTAAAGAGAAATAATATATGATGGATTTAATTACATAAATCCTCTAAATACCCCTATTATTTAATTTATGAAATTAAATTAAATAATATTCATCCCGATAAAAGGGGAGAAATCTATCTTCTATCTAATCTTTATCCGCATATTTTATTTATTCTCCTAAAAATATACCTTCTACCCTTGATCTATATCATAATTGATTTTTTTTTTTAAAATCCCAAAGGATCACATATTTATCCTTTATCTACCCTACCTTAATTGAGTAGTATAGATACACGTCTAATCGAGAGTTACACAAACCAAAACCAATTCAACAAAACATTACACACTCCGTCATCGACCTCCTCATCCCTCCCTTTACTCCCGTGAGCCGAGCCGTGACCTGCCCCACTGTCCAACCACCACCGCCGGTGACCTGGGTCCCGAGTTGACTCCGCCTGACCTCGCCCGTCGCCTTCAAACCCACTGTAGTCGCAGTCTTTCCGGAAAACGCCCAGGCTGAGCCCCTCGCTGCCTTCGTCTCCGAATGCCGCTGCCCGAGCATCCGACTCCAATTGGTGCATGCCTCGCCGCCGCCCATCATAGTCCGAGCGCCGCCTTTGATCGTTGCCCATCGTCTCCACCGGAAGTAGGGGGCCTTGTCGTCGACGCCTTCGATTACCGCCTCGGTCCATCACCATCCCCGATTGTTGCTGCCTTGCTGCCGCCAATCACCGCATGAGTCGCCGCCGAGGTCCTCGCATGCGCCGTTAGCCATCGATTCGGAGGAAGAGCCCCCAGGACCATCGCCCTTCCCCGCCGATAGCCATTACAAAAGTGCTCGTGAATAGGATGAGACCCCTCCTCTCCTCTCTTATCAGTCCTATGCAAGGTAGTTTCTTGCCTGGAAGGCTTATAATTTGATAATATTGTTGTGATGCAGGAGCTGGTGCACTCGATGAGGAAGAAGAGGGGCGCTAGAGGTTGGATGATTCTAAAGATCGACTTGGAAAAAGCGTATGATCGGCTGCGATGGGATTTCGTGATTGAGACTCTTCGCGATGCAGGTTTTCCGGAAATCTGGTTGAGATGGGTTGAGGCCTGCATCACGACGATTTCGACAAGGATCCTTGTGAACGGAGAGATGACGGAAGAATTCAAGCCAACTAGGGGCTTGCGGCAGGGAGACCCTATTTCCCCTTATTTATTTATTATGTGTATCGAAAGACTGGGCCAGGTTATTTTCAGGGCAGTCGAGGATGGGGATTGGATTCCGGCCCGACTGACCAGAGTGGGCCCCAGCATATCGCATGTGTTGTTTGTAGATGACATAGTTCTTGTGGCGGAGGCTTCAGTCGATCAACTCAGGGTAATCCAAGGCATCTTGGATACCTTTTGCTCGACTTCTGGTCAGAAAGTGAGCATTGCCAAATCCAAGCTTTTCGTCTCTCCCAACGTCAGCCAGGAGATTGTGGCGGACTTGAGAAGGGCGTGCGGTTTTGAAGTCACGGACGACCTTGGTAGCTATCTTGGCATGCCGGTGCTGCACAGGCGCGTCAAAAATGAGACTTTTGCTCCTCTGATCGACAAGATTAGTTCGAGGCTTGTGAGTTGGAAGGGAAAGTATCTCAGCCTTGCAGGGAGGCTAATTCTTACTAAGGCTGTTTTATCTTCGATTTCCGTTTATACCATGGCTACGGTTATGCTTCCGACTGATACGTGCAATAAAATTGATAAAATTTGTAGGAGCTTCATATGGGGAGGCTGTGAGGATGGTCGCCGATTACACCTGGTGAACTGGGAGGTGATGTGTAGCCCCAAAGAACTCGGTGGCGTGGGCATCCGGTCGATGAAAGAGCTTAATTTGGCGACCACCGGGAAGCTGATGTGGCAGTTCTTACTTAGCAAAGAGGGTGAAGTTTGGTGTGATATACTCCGAGCTAAATACACGCGGTCCTTGACGGGTGAAGTGGTGGGAACTTCCCATGTTTGGATGAGTATGCTCCAAAGCTCAAGTGCAGTGGTCGCAGCGGGTGTTCGATGGATTGTTGGTGATGGGAGGTTGGTCCGATTTTGGTCGGATCTTTGGATTGGTGATCGACCGCTGTGTGAGGAGATGGGGATGGTCCTGGATGAGAATATGATGAATAGGACCGTTCGTTCTTACTGGAGAGATTATAGTGGCTGGGATTGGGGCTCCTTGCAGCCTGTTTTGCCGGCTGTAATTTTGATGAAGCTGGCTTCAATCGGTATTGATGAGACTAGTGTCGAGATTGATAGAATGAGCTGGAGAGCCATGCCAGATGGTAACTACTCGATCAAGTCTGCCTCCGATATGATACGTGGGCATCATGAGGTTTGTTTCAATGATGCGCATATTTTTAAGCGGGTTTGGGGGCTCATGGTGCCCGAACGGATCCGCTGCTTCATGTGGTTGGTGCTCTAGGGTTCCGTTCTTCCTGCGCAGCGTGCCCGGGCCACTCGGAGTCTTTTCTCCACCTTTGTCGAGATTGTGATAAAATTCAGGGCCTGTGGGAGGAGATTGGTCTGCCGCTGGACAGCCAAGCTTTCTTCAGGGAGGGTGTGCTGTGTTCGAACTGGCATGTCGTCGACCACCCGCCATGTCTTGGATGTGGAATGGGCATCGGTTTTTGCCACTGCGTTTTGGTGGATATGGAGGTGGCGTAATGACCGTGTTTTTAACGGCAACGAGTGCTCCGTCGTACCGGCGCAGTTTATTAGGCGCAAGGCGGATGAGTATGTCAAAGCCTGGATGACTAGAAACTTGAACAAAACTATTGCGGTGAGGCGCCATATGATGATTCGATGGGAGAATCCTATGGAGGGCTGGGTTAAGCTTAACTCGGATGGATCTATTGATGCGGATGGTAACGCCGGAGCCGGTGGCGTGATCCGGAATGCTGATGGGCAGTGGATTGTCGGGTATGTGCGACGCTTAGGCTCCTGCTCTGTCCCCGCTGCGGAGTTGTGGGGTCTCCTTGATGGGCTTCGTGAGGCTTGGGAGCGTGGTTTCATTAAGGTGATGTGCGAAACAGATTCGTTACTTGTCACTACACTCATTACGAAGAGGGTGGCGGATTGGCACCCTCTATCTAGCCTGGTACGGCAGTGCCAGAGCTTCATCAACCGAGACTGGGATGTCCAGTTGAGGCATGTCTTCAGGGAGGCGAACTTTGTCGCCGACTCCCTTGCTTCTTTTGTTTTTTCCTTTCCGATTGGTCTTCATTGTATTTCTGCCCCTCCCTTAGATTGTGGAGGAGGATGTTAGGGGAAGGACTACTCCCCGTCTTGTGCATGTGTAGTCTGTGGTGTTTGTTTTATATACTGAGAGCATGCTCTCAACTTTCCTACCAAAAAAAAATCGGGGTGTTTAACTCTTTTGTAGAAATTGCAGAAACCACCCATAGTTCATGTCTTATTAATATTTTGGCCTTAATTAGTTTTTAATTAATTTAGCCACACATAGTTCTTAACCTGATTAGATTCTTGCCCGTTTTAGCGACACCAAACAATCTCGCAGCACCCGCGCCGGATCCCGCTTCCCGAGGAATTTATATTGGTATTAATTCTTAACTTTATAGAATTAATTCAATTGAATTGAATTAAGTAAAGTTAATTGTATGAAATATCAATATTACATATTCCTTTTCCGTTGGATTCAATAGGTGCTAAAATCTCGCCTTGTTGTCATCAGCGGATCATCAAAGGTTAAGGCAAGTGATTTCGTTCAATGCCCTTTGCATGTTTCGTGATTTTCTTTTGGCGTGCCTTTTTAACTCTTCAGTGTCGAATGCGGCCCTGTGGCCAATTTTCTTGCCAGTTTCGATAAATTGCATATCCGTCTGCTTGATGTAATTTATCTCCTTATTCATAAATTGGCATGAGTTTAAATTAATGGGCTATTATTAATTTAATTATAGTGATGTGTGTATTAAATGTGTTATTTGTTTATAACTCGAGATAAGTGAAAATTTCCCATTTTCATCTTCCGAATTGCATGAAATTATGCTTGTTTCTTTCATGCAAATTAATAGCATGCGATATTAAGATCCTTTGAAATATTTGTGCTTGTACGTCCTTGTTGGTTTAATGTCGTTATTATGATCACCTAGTATTTAACGTTAAATTTGGTATAATTAGTATGTGCATCTCACGTGGTGCAGATTGACTTAAAGTCAGTTGCGAGGGCTATTTCGCAGGTTCTATCTCGCAGGTTGGGAATAGTGTAAAGCCCAATCTAAAAGGTTCCATGGCATATTTAGACTTCAAACAATCTCAGGTCGCAGGCATAGTTGAGTCTGAACCCGTGTCCCTATTAGACTTCAAAGTCTCGGGTCGTAGGCCTAGTTGAGCCTGGACTCGTGTCCCTATTAGACTTCAAAGTCTCAGGTCACATACCTAGTTGAGTCTGGACCCGTATCCCTATTAGACTTCAAAGTCTCAGGTCGCAGTCCTAGTTGAGTTTGGACCCGTGTCCCTATTAGACTTCAAAGTCTCAGGTCGCAGTCCTAGTTGAGTCTGGACCCGTGTCACTACGTTTTATATTGTGTTATTTACATATATACATTATTGTTATTATCGAGATTATTGATAGGTGATCAATTCCGTTATATTATACTTCACTCTTATTCGAGGTATAATTCCTTTTCTTGTCTGCTAATCGATCATTATTATCATTCGAGTCATGTGTGAATTCTTACCTTCTTATCCAGTTTCCATTTTAAATATTTGTGTCTTTCCCTTAACCTATGACATACCGTTTTATGTTCACTGTAAGGTTAAAGTCTGAACATTTTTCCTATCATTTGCTAGTCTTAATTGTACTAACCATCCTATTTATTGGATGGATGGCGTCCTTCGTTCTCACGAAACACCAGACCATATTCCACAGGTCTAGTGCAAGCAGCGGAGCAGGAGAGAGCTGAAGAGAGGACTATCATCATTGGATTTTGAAACTGCAATTTCAAACCTTTAAAGTTTCCGCAACACTACGCTGGTTTTTAGCCACTTTGGAGTTTATGTACAATTTATGGTTTTTGGGATTTTCAGCAATGTTGTTGAGATTAGTTATTTTAAACTATGATATTTAATTGACTTCCGCATTATTTTATTCAACTGTTTGAAGTACTGTCTTGTTTGTGGGAGCATGGTTGCATGTCCCTATAAGCCTCAGGTGAATGCAAAGATTTTAAAGTCTGCGGATTCACTGGCACTGCAACACTCCTTTGGGATTTAAAAGGGGGTGTTACATCTAAAGAGTGTCAGTTGCTTGATTCCACTTAAATGCTTATTTAGTGACGACACCGGGGCAACAAAGTGATTTGGGGTCCCTAGATCCGCATCGGAGGTACACAAGAATGTCAAGGGTATCGATATCAATATTCATGATGTTGTAAAAGGGTATGGGTAATGCAATGAGCAGAGTTGAAGAAAAGCCTTGTTCAAGAGCTAGATGTGCTACTGCTTACAACTTACACATGTTGATGATTGCTTCATTAATATTACTCTCTCTATTCTGATATATGAGTTTTGTGCTCCACATATAGAGTAATAAGCGATAACATCGTTAGTGCATGTTTATTACAGTAAGTGGCTTGAATGCACAAGCTTTTCGCTTGATTAGTGCATGAAATAATTCTTCTTTTAGTGCTCGGGCATTAGGTTGTTCCCTATTGCTTTTGTGCAGTTTGTGGCTTTTCATATTATTTTGTGTAGGTCCAATTGTTTGACCGAAAGCGAGCAGTGGACACGAATTGTTTAACTTCTCATCGTCCAAGTAGAAGTTAAGCGATCACGAAAGACATACACAACTGCAACGTTCAATCCTACAAAATGCACCAGATGCAGCACAAATAGGTCAGATCGTCGGTAGCTGTGCCAAAGAAATAAAAAAAAAACTCAAGGGCGAGCATGGGGGTTACGAACAACTCCAAGCCAATCACGAAGTCGCTACGATCGTGAGGAATGTTAAGACAACATTCGAAAAGGTTATATGTGATAATGATGCAAAGACATAAATATGAGCTAAGTATTCAACCCTTATATGTTACCGTCATTTCTTAGTTAAGACATGAGCGTCTTTTCACTATAAAAAAAAAAAAAAAAATTTGCCACGCACGGTAGCAACGGTAAGGGTCTGCCGTAGCTAGTAGGGTGATTTGGCCACGGTGAAGCTACGGATGAGGAGCACGGTAGAAACGGCAAGAGTCTGCCGTAGCTAGTAGGTAGATTTTGGCTGTCGTCTAGCAACGGATGAGGAGTCGTGGCTGAAATTTGCCACGGCAACTGCTTTTCCGTGGCTAGCTTCACTTCAGCTGGCGGGCATAGGTGTGACGGCAAGACTCAGCCGTGGCAAAAAAAAAATTTGAAATGACGCCAAACTTACCGGACTCGCTCCAAATATACCCAAATCCCACTTTCTATCTTCTTATCTCTCCACTTTCTGTCTTTTTCTCTCTCCATGTTCAAACCCTAGATCCCAAATCTCCTATATTCAACCCCAAATCTCCCCACATTCAACCCTAAATCGCTCAAATCCAAGGCTAAATACACAAACTCCTCTCTCTAGATGTAGATCTGAGCACGTTTTCTTCTTCTGGTCTGAAGTCGGCCTACAGAGCACGTCGTCTTCTTTCGGTCTGAAGTTGGCCTACAGAGCACGTCTTCTTCTTCCGGCTGCCAACTCTCCCTCCTCCTCCTCCGCCTCTCGTACCGCAATCGACATCGGTAAGCCCTCTTCCTCCCCGAATCTCCTTCCACAAATATTTCTAGCTAGGGTTTTATGTTAAGACGTTGTTCCCGTGTTAATTTGTAGAAATCGATGTCTTGCCGACGCCTAGGGAAAAAACTGATCGCTCGTTGAGCCTAGGTTTCGATTGCAGCTTCTAGCAACTTCTTGTTTGCCCCTAGGTTCGTTTCAATCACCTCGATCTCTATCCATTTCCTTTTGATTGGTGCCTTGTTTCATTGTTTGTATACTAGTGTATAACGAACTTCACATAAAACCCTAGCTACAAATTGTGGATAGCACTGTGTGCAAGTCTTTAATTGTGCAATCTGAAATAATACTGATTTTCTTTTTGTTGGTAACTAGTCTTTGTCAAGCAGCATTGGAGGGAGTACCAAATGGCTTGTGAATAAGATCAAAGGTTTGCTATCATTCTGTGTTCTTTTTGAAAGAGTATATTTGCATTTGCCAGTGCTACTGTCAAAATCAAGTAGTTGAAACCTTCATGACTGTTACTTCTCTTGATAATGTTGTTTAGTGTTTCTTCAATCTGATTAATCAGTTAAACCATCAATCAAACAAACACAAAATCTCAAATTATATGATCTTAATAGACTGAATTGAATTGAAGCAACGGAGTCATAGTTCAATCAGTTACATTATAAAATATGTTATTCACACCAATTGACCTGCCGAGACCCTGAGTTCACAGTAATGGAATAATGACCTTCCCAAGATGGACAAAATTACATGTAAACCACTACATTTCACATGTCATGTTTAGTTGCTGAATTGATTGAGCAATTGATTTTCTTTGATATGTGACTTACTCACTTAATGCAACAGTAAAATGTGGAATTGTAGTAACAAGTCTGAAATTTAAAGGATATGAGAAGAGGTGTAACTGGAGAAATCAGTAACTAAGAGCCTTTCAGATATTTGTGTGTGGTTCTACCATGAAACTATGATTTCATCCAAAGGGTACTATTAGATGTCTAGATGTAAGTGCGGGATTCCTACATGAGATTAATGGGCTCTTTGGTTTAGAAAAGAAAAAAATTGTACTGGAGGGATGGCATAAAATATAATAAAAAAAACAAGTGTTTTAAGCAATGTGGGCAGCTGTTGTGGGTCTTTGCCTGATGTTTAAGTTTGTGAATTGGTTCAAGACATTGTGAATTGTTTAAGTGTTGATGCTAATCAATATTCTTATAGTGAAAAATTGAAGGTAATAGCTGTTCACACTGAATTGCCTTTTAAATAAACGACTTGCACTTTAGTACCAGATGTTTATGCATATTCTTATAGTGAAAAATCAATAAATTCTAGTTATGCATATTCACAATATGTATGTTATGTTATGCAAAAATGGATAAAAAACTATAATTAATTTCAATAGATATCTTCAAATTTTCTTCATTTCTTTTTACACCATACCAAATAATGATATCACATTGATATTAAATGGAACTTAGAGTATGGTAAGAATGTGGAAATTTACTTTACCTTTTAAATAAACGACTTGCACTTTAGTGCATAACTTATTATACTGATAAAAAAGGTTGGTTATTTATAAGGAATGTATTTTTAAAAAAAATCAATAAAATATATATATAATTACCTATACAAAGCGACAAACGTGAAGTAAGATGTTGAAAAATGGAACTTTGTTTATCTCCCTCCGTCTCAAAATTTAGGTCGTTTGACTTTTTGATACGCTTTTTAATGTGTTAAAAACTTTATGAAATATTACTTTTTTTTCGAAATTTTTAAAATAATTTCAAACTTATTAGTAATAAGTTTCAAATTTCTTAAAAAATTTTGAAAAAAATTAATATTTCATAGAGATTTTAACACATTAAAAAGTGTGTCAAAAAGGCAAACGACCTAAATTTTGAGACGGAGGTAGTATTACAAAGCTAGCTAGGGACGGTTACATTTTTAGTAAATTGATATAGTGTTGATGCTAATCAATATTCTTATAGCTAGCTACCTAATAATTTTTTTTTTCAAAATATTCACTAAAAAATAAATAATTAACAAAATATCCACACATTTAAACTATTTACTAAAATATTCATTTTTGTTAGATCGGACAGAAAAACGCAATCTCATACCGCGTTTTATTAACAAAATATAAAATTTAGAATTGGAAAGGAAACAAAATAAAATTAACTAAAGAAACGCGGTTATTTCGGATTAAATATATACGTATTTTTGTTATTTTTAAGTAAAACCGCGGTTACAATCCGCGTCACTTTATTATTAATTTTTTTTTATTTCACATCGTTTCAATCATTTTCCGCCGTCGCCGCCTGGGCTCCCGGCCTCCTTCTTCGTTTGCCGCCGCCTGAGCTCCTGCTTCTTTGTTTGTCGTCGCCGCCTGGGCCTCGGGCCCCCGTCTGCCTCTAACGCTGCCGCCCTCGTCGCTCCTCCTCTTGCAAACCCTGGATTGTTTCCTCCTCCTCTGGCACCCACAGGCCTCAGCCACCGCCTCTCTCCTCCTCCTGCTTTCCTCCCTCAATTTTCCCTCCTCGTTCCTCTTCAATTCCCCGAATCCGCGCCTCCCTCCTCCCTCAACTATCCTTCCTCCTTCTTCCTCTTCAATTAACCGAATCCGCGCCTCCCTCCTACTTTTTCCTCCCCTAATTGGTCACCGGTGTCGGAGACGGCTCCCTCGTCCTTCCTCCCTCCATCTGAATCTGAACCAAGGCTCTGCAAAAAAAAAACGAAGAAGACTATCCATCTCCTCCCACCAGCAACGGTGTAAAATAAAAAAAAATTAATAATGAGACACGCGGGTTGTATCCGCGGTTTTTCTTAAAATAACAAAAATATGTATATATTTTATTCCATTCCCTTTCCAATTCTAAATTTTCTATTTTGCTAATAAAACGCGGTATGAGACCGCATTTTTCTGCCTGATCTGACAAAAATGAATATTTTGGTAAATAGTTTAAATGTGTGAATATTTTGTTAATTATTTATTTTTTAGTGAATATTTTGAAAACAGATCGCTAGCTAAGGCATCTCCATTGAGTATTTTGTTCCATCAGAATCTTCTCTAGTTTTTTTGGCTAGTCTAAATGTTTTTTTCTCTAGAATGTTTAAAGATGTCTTTGTACTTGTGCTTGTGTATGTGAATCTGTGAGTGAGCGAGCATGTATAGGCGCATGTGTGTGCACACCCCATTACAAGCACCTCCACAGGGAGAGGGTAAGGACAAAGGGAAATCGTGTGGCTAAACGAAGGGATCTGCAAATCAGATCAGGACAGAACGAAAACGAGGCTTCTTGTTTGCGGTATGTATTTCATTTTCTTCAATTTTTTTCCCTTGCGATACGTATCTTTCTAGATTTATTCGTTCTCTCTCTCTCTCTTCATTCGAGGGTGTGGTTGTTGATTTCCATCGACTCTTTGATTTCTAGCGGTGATTTGGTTTTTTCTATAGTAAATTTTAGTTTTTGTGAACTGAATTTATGTTTTGGGAGAACTGTTCTAATCTAGATTTTTGTGAACTGAATTTATATTTTTGGGAGAACTGTTTTACTCTGATAATTATAGAGCACAAATTCAATAATGATGAGATTTGTGAAGGATCAAGCTCTTCAATATCCAAATATTCATTTCTATCCTTTAGTTGTCATAGACCATTTCTATCTTTTAGGGTCCTTGGAGAATGTCGGAGCCTTCCAAGGTTATTCATGTGCGTAATGTGGGGCAAGAAATAGCTGAGGTAATTACTGACCAGTTCCTCTTTTGTCCGACAATCATTCATACAGGTTGATATCCTAATTTCTGAACTAGTTTGATGTTTTTCCAGAATGATTTGATTTAGCTATTCCGGCCTTTTGGAGCAATTACCAAACTCATTATCTTGCTTGCTAAGAATCGGGTTTTATTCTCATCCTTGTTATGTTGCGTAATTACTTCTATAGCAAAGACTTATTTTTACCTTTTGCAAAATTTCAGGCTTTAGTTCAAATGCAAGATATTCCTCAAGTTGTCAGTGTATTGCAAACTTGCAGTTCTTCTCAAGTGTTCAGCCAAGCATAAGGTATATGAATAATTGAATTCTCTATTAATTACTAAATTCAGCGTGTACCAACTCACTAGCTGTTTATACTTATATATATGTTATTATTAGTCACTTTTCAGCGTTTTTACTTCACATTCACATTCATGAACCAAACACACTTGGAATGATTTGCAACATCTAATGTTTTTATTCCTTTGGGTGATAATCCTACTAAGGCATCTCCATTGAGTATTTTGTTCCATCATAATCTTCTCTATTTTTTTTTGCTAGTCTAAATGTTTTTTTCTCTAGAATGTTTAAAGATGTCTTTGTACATACACTTGTGCTTGTGTATGTGAATCTATGAGTGAGCGAGCATGTATAGATGCATGTGTGTGCAAACTCCATTGAGTATTTCTGATTATTTGGAATTTTATGGGTTAATCCTTTATTTTCTATTATATATTTATTGAAATTGAGGTTGTTCAACATGTGATATAACTTTTTCTGAATTTTCTGCATTTCTGATTTTTCTGTATATTGGTATGCATGCACTTTTGATTTTTCTGTGTTTCTGATTCTTGGACTTTCTTTGTTTTTTTTCACAGGGGCCATGTTAATCTTGCTCGTTGAAATTATACTGCTGTCTTTTAGTTCAGTACGTTTGGAGTTAGAATTACTATTTTCTTTTGGACATTTTATTTTTGGTTAAAATGTAGTTTTGGACATTTTATTGTGTATGTATATTTTGTAATTATGTATTTTTATTCTATATAAATTATGTAGTTTTTTGTCATTTTATTATAAATGTAAATTTTGTATAATTAATGAAATTTTATTATATAGGTAAATTGTGTGTATTTTTTTTAAAGTATTGGACTTTTTAGCGCGGGTCTAAAGAATCCGGGCTAAAAAGCAGTTCTTTTTTATTTTCCACCCATGCCTTAGCTACGGCAACCTACCGTCGTAAATGTGTCGTGTCTTTCATATGGGGTCGCTTAGCCGTAGCTATGCCGTGGCTAGGTTGGTCGCCACGACAAGCATCCGTAGCTATTAACATTTTGCCACCGCAGACTTGGCCACCCCTAGTTTCCCGTAGCTACGTCTGTGGCTAAATAGGTTTTGCCACCCCAGATCAGCTTTTCGCCACGGTAAATTGCCGATGCTAAATTGTTTTTTTTTTGTACTGATTATTTAATATATGCCTGAAATGATTACTGGGTCAGTTTGAAGTTGTTGGTCCATGTGAGCCTCGCACAATTGTATCAAAATGTACCTTAGATGCACTCGAACAAGTTTACTTGGATCGTTAGTTGCTTGATTTGCAGGAATGGTAATCGATTAAGCCTCAGACTCATGTGACAAGGGAGGACTACAACAAAACTATCGCCACTCATGGCCAAGCAACGACTAGCTACAACAAAATATTCACCACTTATAGTCAAGAAAACGCCACTTAAGGCCAACTAAATCGTCACTTAAGGCCAACGAAATCGCCACTTATGGCCAATCCGAATCGCCACTTAAGGCCAACGAAATCGTCACTTACGGCCAATCCGAGTCGCCACTTAAGGCCAACCAAATCGCCACTTACGACTAATCTGAATCGCCACTTAAGGCCAACGAAATCGTCACTTACGGCCAATCCGAATCGCCAATTAAGGCCAACGAAATCGTCACTTACAGCCAATCCGAATCGCGACTTAAGGCCAACGAAATCGCCACTTACGGCCAATCCAAATCGCCACTTACGGCCAATGAAAATCGCCACTTACGACCAATTTGAATTGCCACATAAGGCCAACGAAATCGCCACTTAAGACCAATCTGAATCGCCACTTAAGGCCAACGAAATCGCCACTTACGGCCAATCCGAATCGCCACTTAAGGCCAACAAAATCGTCACTTACAACCAATCTGAATCGCCACTTAAACGAAATCACCACTTACGTCCAATCTGAATCGTCACTTACGGCCAACGAAATCGCCACTTAAGGCCAATCCGAATCGCCACTTAAGGCCAAGAAAATCGCCATTTACGGCCACCGGAAAATCGTCATTTACGACCATCGGAAATAGCCAATTATGGCCAACAACCAACTACGGGTAAAGCCACTGCCATCTACGGAAAAATCGTCGTTCACTCGACAAATTTCGCCATGTACTTTTTTCGGCTTCATCGAGACATGAAGAAGAAACCCGAGGGGCAATTGAGATAGGGAAAATCTCGTCATCATAGCACAAGAGCGTTCCGGTCTTTTACCAATATCATAACCAATAAATTCGGGTATTCAATACGGCATTGATGCTACCGTTTCGCCTATTGATTACGATATCAGTTTCGTGCATTAAGAGTGTTGACCGAATTAAATACGGTAACAATTTCTTCTATTTAATATCGTAACCATTTCTTTTATTTAATACTCGACTAGTATAAATATGAGGAGATAGATTCATATTGAGACGGACAATGACTGACTTGAGCGTTTCTTTTATTTAATACTCAACTAGTATAAATATGAGGAGATAGATTCATATTGAGACGGACAATGACCGACTTGAGCGCCGAAGGGTCCTTCGGGGGAGGCAAGCCCCGCCCCTACCTCGTTCTTTGTTTCTTGGCAGGATTGTATCTCAACAACGGAGCTCAACCTTCCTCAACATCTATGGTGCGGATTTGTGCACTTACACTAACCAATAAGAGTGATTTAAAATATCTATATCTATATTTAGCTATATATGCTACTTTACTTTAAATGAGATTTTTTAAAAAATTATGAAATTATTTCTAAGATACTTTTATGATAAGGACTTTTATCCAAACTTTTAATAATATTTTATGATATCAATTTTTTATATTGTTAAGATCAAATTTTTAAAAATCGCGTCATGACGTGAGGACTGTACTAGTTCTATATTAAGAGAAAAGTCCACAATAGATAGGTATGCGAGTCTGTTAGTTACATTGTTAATTTTATTTATACTTATTAATTATGATATTATAAAAAATAATAAAATAAATATATTTTTGTAGAGTTTTTATTCTTCTTAAAATGTACGCCTAAATGGGAAATAATTAAAAGTGAATAGAGTATAAAATTCGAATTAACCTTTGGTTGTTTTGTGTAGGGAGGTAATGGTTACCTTTATGAATATAGTCTATATTTAAGTTAAAATTTATTGATCACTATTTTAATCATTCTCCTTTTTCTCTTATTTTTCATACAAAATTTGTTACATTTTCCCACATTCTATTCCCTAAATTTAAGGAAGGTAACTATTACCTCTAGGTTGGTTTAATCATTGTTGAGAATATGAAATGGGATAGTATCTCACATTTAAAAAACAGTGAATCCAAGCCTTGTACATAAGTAGGTGGGCTTCTTCTCCTAACACCAATTGGTTTTAGGATAGAACTCACTCGGCTTGTGTGCTCGACTTGATTGACGCGTGTTGCACTATCATTTCCCCCACCATCTTCGCTAAGCTCATAACAATAATGATCATGTACATTTTATATGTAAAATTTAATATATTTTCTTTCCATTCCCGTCTTATATAAACAAACGAGCCCTAAAATTCTTTCGTGGTCGAACATGAATTTGTTAGTACTATCCTTTCATAGTTTCATTCATTAAATTAAGGTCAATTTGCATAACTAGATAAAAAAAAAATTGCAAAAGTAGACCATGACATTGGAAATTGGCAAAAATAACATGTCTACCTTTACAAATAAATGGGGGTTACCCGATGAGTTGGTATAATCAAACTTTTAAAAAGTATATATAGATTAAAAATTAACCATTATTTCCACTAGTTCCATAAAGATAAATGTGTCTATATTTAGACCTTTTTAAACTTGTTTTATTTCGGAATATATTGAGATACTTTCTCGAGAATATTGAAGGTGGTCTCATCTTCAGTATTAATAAATCCAAACTTCTCCAAAAAGGGATTGATGCTCTTCTTAGGGTACTCATCAATGCAATCCTCCCAAGCATTGCCATCTCCCAAATCCCTGACCACCTCCCACATGCAACTGTTGCACTTAAACCCTGACCCAAAAGCCAGCATCATAACCCTGTCCCCTTCCCTGAGCCGCTTCTTGGCCTCCATGTACCCCAACACGTACCACAGGCTGCTCGCCGACGTGTTCCCGAATCGGTGCAGCGTCATCCTCGCCGGCTCCAGGTCGTGCTCATCCAGCCCCAGGCTGTCCCCGATGCCGTCGATCACCGCCTTCCCGCCCGTGTGGATGCAGAAGTGGTCCACTCCGGTCCTGAAGTTGATCGTCGGGGGCTTGGTTGGGCCTTTGGGGCCCCGGTTTAGCTTCCTTAGGGCTTTCACTAGGATGAAGCGGAGGAGCTCTGTCGCAGGGAGGATTTTGGGGGCGATTTGGCGGAGGTTGTCGACGAGGCACCGGGTGGCGGCTCTCGGGAGGTCCTTGCCGAGGTAGATCCCAAGGCGGCCGTCTTCGTCGTTGGTCTGGTTGCAGCAGCTGAAGGAGTCGTCCCTGGCGCCGTGGTGGGTGCGGACCAGGCACGTTAGCTTCAGCTTTGCCTTTGACGCTAATTGGCCTGACCAATACAAAAGTATACAAATCCATAAATTCAGAAGTCGAAATATAGACAAGAAAAAACGCAGGATTACAATTCAGTCCGGATCTCCTGTAACACGGTGTTACATCTAACTATTTTGGGTATAAATTCACATTAAAAAAATTTTAAAAATTATATTTATATTATATACACTTATATTAACATGTTTATAAAATTTTATTATGAAAAAATATTATTAAAAATTATAGATAATTAAAAGATTGATTATTTTAGAAAATGTTTTTTATATTTTTTTAAAACATATATTTTAATAATAAAATTTTATAGACATGTTAATATAAGTGTCTAGAGTATAAATATAATTTTTAAAATTTTTTAATGTTAATTTATATTCAAAATAATTAAGTGTAACGTCGAGTGTAACACATAAAGTGTTATAGGGGATCTAAATTGTGTAATTTTAGGTAAATTCTTATAAAAGCTCATAGTCAACCAACGCAGGATTTTAATTTACATGAAGTTAGAGTTATCCAAACATATTTTCTTAAACTATAGGAAAGTTAAATTCCAATAAACTTAATTTCCCATGAATTAAATTCCTATTAAGTGTACTACTCAAGTTCATCCAAATGAGCACTAAGGTTATGTTGAGCACTAAGGGCTCGTTTGTTTAAACGTGGAAAATAGACTTACCGGGAAGTAACTTCCCAGGATATGTAATTTCAATGCATTCTATTTCATGGGCAATGTAAAAAAGTGTTTGGATGGAAACAATTTCCCATGAATTCAATTCCTGTGTTTTGTTTGGTTAAACATGGAAATTTCATTGTAATTGGAGATTTTTTTAATAAAAATAAATTTTATAGGAGATTTGGGATAACTGAATGGAGGAATTTCATCTAATTATTTAATTTACTCCCTCATGGTAAACTAACTTCCCCCATTTCATAGGAATTGAAATTCCTAGGTTTTTCCATTTTCAAAAATCATACCAAACACATGTATTGAGGCTTACTTCCTAGGATTTTGGACATCTCGGGAAGTAAGAAGCTAACCAAACGAGCCCTGAGGTTATGCTGGATAAAAGGATAATTGAAATTGATTGGGCAATTTAAACTAATTGATTATTTGTGTTAAATATATACAATATTAATAATTAAAGTTAGTATAATGTTATGTAAACCTAACTGTTAGATAGTTGATGAAAACTTGGATCAGTAGTCTTTGAAAAGCTACAATTCCAAATGACAATTAAATTAAAATTTTATATTTACTTAAAACTATATAATATTAAAACTAAAAACATCAAAAAAAATTATTGATTGTGCTAAACAGAGCCTAACTCTATGTTTTATTTTCCTAGACGAAGATAAGAAACAATTGATTGAGATGTCACTCAATCTCAATTATGAGTGTGTTACATTTCTAAAGGGGTTTTTAGGATATTTGACATTGAAGTGTTAAATCCAAATGGCAAATGAAGAGGTTATAAATAAAATTATGTATGTTAAAAATCAGTATCAAATTATATTTAATCAAACAATGATACATATATAGTATGTTTATAAATTTTTAGAATGAAAATTTATGCTTTACAACTTGTGTATATTCATACCAAGATATATAAACTTAATTATATATAAATTTTGAAGCGTAGCTTTCTATCATTGAAGTATATAATTAAATATACTTTGAATTATTATTATTTGAAATATAAATATGATTTTTAAAACAAACATATAGCATAAGTGTCACGTGACATTCACAAGGGTCATGGCCGGTGGTCCTCATTGATACAACTATACAAGAAAGCTATCTGAAAACTTGCAACTTGATGTGCATAAAACATCTTTTATATTGGAGCAAGGAAACATGTGAAAACCAGCTTGCTCTATCAAGCTTTAAATATATATATATATATATATATATATATATATATATATATATATATATATATATATATATATATATATATATATATATATATATATATATATATATATATATATATATATATATATATAACTTATCTATCAAATAAAAATAAAAACAATAGGTCATTTAAAACTCCCGATTTGAAAAATATTTTAATTCTATAGTGTTGTTAAAAAACTATATGGTAGATTCGAAAGAATCTCAATCGTTAATCTAAAATCATCTCTTCGTTTCCATTTTCACTAAGGTTATATATGCTTGTTAAAGGGTATCTGATAAGGTTATGCTTAATAGGCTAATATGATGTTTGATAAATCTAGTCGTAAGGTAGTTAATGGAAACTTGTAGGAAAAAAAAAGTTTCGAAAAAATTTAAGTGAGTAGTTATTGAAAAGTCCCGATTTCAAAACCAATTAAACTAAAAATTTATATTTACTTTATCTAAAACTATATAATATTAAAGTTAAAAGATTGAAAAAACTAGAAATTGTGACAAAGAGAGTAATATTTTTTTGTTTTGTTTTTGGGAGTAGAGTTTTTTTTTTCCCTTTGAACTCCACCAAATCCCAACCCAAAAGAATAAGTTGAATAACATTACACATAGCAAAATTAGGTGTCAATAAAAAAGAACGTAGACGAGCGATCGATAAGAAACAATTGATAGAGATGTCACTCAATCTCAATTATGGGTGTGTTAAAATTTTAAAGTTATTTTTTTGGATATTTGAAGAGTAATAAAATTACTTATGCTAAAAGTTAGTATGAAATTACATTTAATCAAACAATGATACATAGTATGTTTACAAATTTTTATAATGAAAATTTATGTTTTAAAACTCATATATATATATATATATATTCAAACCAAGATAAACAGATCTTTAATAATAATAATAATAATAATAATCTATATATATATATATATATATATATATATATATATATATATATATATTAATCATATTAATCATATTTGTGTTTTTTAATAATAATAATAATAATGTAAACATTTTTTAATCTACATTAATCATATTTGTGTTTTTTAGAATGTAAACATTTTTTAATCTACATTAATTATATTTGTTCTATTATTAAAAAAAATGGCTAAAATTTATTTTTATAAATATATCATACACAAGTCAAAAATATGACTTGGAACTTGGAAAAAGTATGGACATTTTCCGAAATTAGCAAAATCTACGTCATGATTTAGAGGAACATCTTTTAAAAAACATGATAAAATTTATTAACTTAGCAACAATATTAAATTAATAATTAAATATAATTGATCATTAGTTAAAATTGAAAGAAGCCAAGAATTATAAATTTTAGAGTATGTGTTGTACTTGTACGTGAATATTGATTCATCGAGATAACAAAAGGTCCAAAACTCATCTATAACAAACTACAATTAATATATGATGTGCGGTTAATATTTTATCGGATTAAATGTTTGAAAATATATGGTTGAACATTTATATATAAAAAAACCTAATTAAGATATAAAGTTATGTTGGATAGATTATTTAATAAGTTTTTTTACCTAACTATATTGCTTTATTAATTGATGTAGCCCAAAAATTAATGCCAATTTAATCCATAAAATGACACGTAAGCAAAAATAATCCCGCTTTAATCCAGAAAATTCCGTGGCTGCGAGGTCGCGCCATTGGCCTCTGTTTTAGTAGATTATATATAGATAATTGATATAATTGATATTTGATGAAACACCACAATTACTTTGGGTAGAAAATACCCATGTAAGACCTTGATGTAGAAATATGATAAAGTTCAAAAAATAGATTTTCCTATATTGAACTAACACTATATTTAGAAAGTAGAAAATAAAAATAAAACTATTAACTCCGATCCAAAATATATATGTCGTTTGACTTTTTAACACGTATTTTAAGAAGTTAAAAAATATATACTAATATATTAACTTTTTTTATTATTATTATTTTACAATTTAGTACTTAATACTAACAAATATTAAGTTGTAAAAAAATAATTTTAAAAAAATTGATATTTTATATAGTTTTTAGCTTCTTAAAATACGTGTTGAAAAGTCAAACGACATATATTTTGGATCGGATCGGATATGATAGAGTATATGTTAGAAGACCCGATTTAACAAAAAAAAAATTCTCTACTTTCTAAATATGTAGAAAATATTTAACCCAAAAAAGTTTAGAAAATATATTCAATTAATTAATAACATGTACAATAATACCTTTGTTGGTGAGGAGCACAGCGCAGCCACCGGACCTGAAGAGGCAATTGGCGAGGTACATGGACCGGTTCTTGCCGGAGTACCAATTAGGGCTTAACGACTCCGACGTCACGACGAGCGCGGTGAGGTCTCTGCGGGCCTTGAACACGCTCCGGACTATGTCGATTGAGATCAAACTCGCACTACACCCCATCCCGGAGATGTTATAAACCTTGATGTCTTCCCTCATCTTGTAATAATTGACGATCCTCGACGCGAGCGAGGGCGCGGGGGAGAACGCGGAGACGTTGACGACGAGGATGTCGATCTCGGAGGGCGACAGCATTGACCGGCGTAGTAAGCGGTCAATGCTGTCACGGAAGAACTCGTCCATCTCGGAGATGGCGTCGGGGAGGGTAGGGGACTCCTCCTGGCCCATGAGGATGTTCCGCGGGGCGTAGGTGTCCTCTCCGATCCCCGCGCTGACCACCGCGCGGAGGAGGAACTTGTAGTCGCTGAGGCCGAGTAGCTTGTTGCGCAAGATTATGTCGCCGGCGAACTCGGTGGAGACTTTGCGGTCGTCGGGAGGCTTGTAGCACTCGTAGTCGAGGATGTAGCAGGCCTGGTGGGCCCAGGAGGAGGCCCACCGCCATAGAGCGGAGATGAGGTAGAGTGAGGGGAGGAGTGTGAGGAGGAAGAAGACGAAGAAATCCATTGATATTGAATTTTTGTGTGGGAGTTGGGATGGTGTGGGAAGATGAGATTTAAAGGGGAGGGAGAAGTGCCAGTTGGGATGAAGAGATGGATTAATAATTAAGTAATAGGTTCAAGTTTGAGACTTCAATTCATTCATTTTCAACCTTAATTTTCAAAGATCACACTCCAAATTAATTTGAACGCATATATCCATAACAATGGGCGGGACTATTATATGCTATATTTATTAGCTAAGCTATTAATAAGCTAGAAAAAGTCTTTGTTTGATATTCTATAATGTGTGTGTGTGTTATAGAATTGCAAAAAAAAAAAAAAAAAAAATGTTGTTTTCAACATGTCAGGCAAAAAAAATGATAGATATTACCCTGTTATAACAAGAACTATAACACACGAAGAACACATAACCCCGAACGGGTTCCATCTTAAAATCAATTGGTAATGAGAGGAGTAGTCCTTCAACCTTATATGTTGTTCAAGCATTCTCTATATAACCGATGTGGGACAACCACATTCCAACACGCCCCCTCAAGTGCAATGACATTTTTAGCAAACAATTTGCACTTGCCACATGCGCTTAAATGGGAACTCAATGCCCGCGACATGTCAACAAGGTCAGCAACCCCACTAATCCGAAGCGCAGACCGCAACTAGCCGAACCCGACTCTGATACCTTGTTAAATACGTCCACGGACAGAGAACCAGATTTGTATTAGAAGAAGCAAAATAGATTAGGGTTACAAAATTGGATACCTCTAGGGTAGGCATGTAGGAGATTATATAGCCTTACCTAAGATAAATATATAAATAAGGCCTAAAGGATAAATCTAAATCTACATAAAATTAATTAAAATAATCCAATCTTTAGATGGATGTTAAAAAAATATCCCCACCTTTCAACAATAAGAAAAATAATCCAACCTTTGGAGGAGATGGTAACAAAATATCTCGAAGCATTTTTTTGACCATAAATTAGGCCAAAACAATGACATAAAATTGGTTAAATGATCTCATTTTCATTAAAACAAGTCAATTATATGTCAATGTCATTCAAAATTCACCAAAATTTTAATTTCATCAATTATATGTCATTGTTTTTGCCCATATTTACAATTGTAAAAACAATCGGGATAATTTGTTACCACGTCTCTGAAAGATTGGGTTATTTTTCTTACTCTTGAAATGTGAGGATACTTTTTTAACACCCCTCTAATGGTTGGATTATTTTTATCTATATCTTATTATAGATAAATCTACTTATAATAAATATATCCCTAAAGATAAACTCTATTAGATAGATTCAAGTTATTCCAACACACACAACGTCAGCGCGCGATCAGATTAAACAAACGAGTGTGTACAATAGTACACACAATTCCATAATTTGTTGTTTTGTGTCGAATTGTGGCATATAATATGTCAAAAATGGAACTCTCGTCACGAAGAACGCATTTTTATGGCTCACACACTCACAACTATATAGGAATAATGAACTTTTGCGATCAATTGATTTCAGAAATGCATAATGAATGGTGTGTGCACATGTAAAAATGTGCATTTTTTACACGCACATATATTTTCGACGCATAAACCCCTTACTTTTTAACTCACCCTACACTCATACGGGAGTACATTTTGGCATTTTGCTTGTGAAGCTCTTGTACTATGTGATACATGGAGTACGTTTGAATCAAAGAAAAAGGGGATTTATTGAATTGATGATTGGGGAAAAAAACAGGCTGGAGCCTAGAGGGGGTGTTGCTGGAAACAGTCAAATTGCAAAGAAGGAAGTGGTAAAGGTTGGCAGATCGGTTGGCATTGAATATACACGGCCGGAGGCGGCAGATGAAGAAAGCTACATTCATCCAATTCCTGTGTGTGTGTTCAAAAAGGACTTGCTTTCATGATGGCGATGCCTTTTTAATTCATTCATTTTTTTGGCAGATGTCACTCTGCATTTCATCTGTATATATCTTTATAGGCCCCGGCTTGTCTGCCTCGTCTTATCCCGATCGATTCGTCCATACTCCTTACCGATCGATCAGGCTCATAAGTGCCGTTCAGGACTATCTGAACTCGATCACCACCTCATTATTTGATGGTGTGTTTCCATGTACTAGTTAATTGATTACTTCGATCATTTTGCTAATTTTGTTTTAGGGTGAAATAAGATATATTGATGTAGGAATATAGGTTGTCACACTTTGAAAATATTAAGATGTTTAGAACATACGCATAAGTATAACCTTGACAAACTACGTACTCATATTATCAAATTGGTCTCGAGATGAACCTCATTGGGATTATTTGTTGTCCATGTCTCTCTAGTTGTCTTATATATATTCTTAAAGCATACATAGCACTTTCTGCCTATGTGTTAACCCCTAAATTATTTTTTCTTCACTTTATCGATCTCCATCTTTAAATCAACCACATTTTTTTCGTTTATTTTTAACAAATTTACTAAATATGGGGTTTTATTTAAAACATTGAATTCAATCTAATGACTACTATGAATTTATATGTAAATCTTTATGTCCATATCTACATTTATAAATATTATTTCTTTTAAACAAAGTTACAATGGTATTATTATTTTTACCAATAAGAGGGATTTAACATATCTATATCTTTATGTGCTACTTTAAATGAGATTTTTTTTTAAATTATGAAATTATAGATACTTTTATGGTAGGGACTTTTATCCAAACTTTTAATAATACTTTATGGTATCAATTTTTTACATTGTTAAGATCAATTTTTTTTTTTAAATCGCGTCATGACGCGAGGACGTACTATACTAGTTCTATATTAAGAGAAAAGTCCATAATAGATAGGTACGTGAGTCTATCAGTTACATTGTTAATTTTGTTTATACTTATTATTTATGATATTATAAAAAATAATAAAATATATTTATTTTTATAGAGTTTTTATTCTTCTTAGAATGTACATCTAAATGGAAAATAATTAAAAGTGAATAGAGTATAAAATTCGAATTAACCTTCGTTTGTTTTTGTGTAGAGAAAGGTAATGGTTACGTTTATGAATATAGTCTATCTTTAACTTAAGATTCATCGATCACTATTTTAATCATTCTCCTTCTCTTATTTTTCATACAAAATTTGTTACATTTTCTCACATTCTATTCCCTAAATTTAAGGAGAGTAACTATTACCTCTAGGATGGTCTAATCATTGTTGCGAATATGAAATGGGATAGTATCTCACATTTAAAATACAGTGAATTCAAGGCTTGTACATAAGTGGATGAGCTACTCCTCCTAACACCAACTGGTTTTAGGATGAAACACACTCGGCTTGGTTGGCGCGTGTTGCAGCGCTATCATTTCCATTCCACCACCCTCCTCGCTAAGCTAATAAAAATAATATTCATGTACATTTTATATGTAAAATTTAATACATTTTCTTTCCATTTCCCTCTTATATAAACAAACTAGCCCTAAAATTCTTTCCTGATCGAACATGAATTTGTTAGTACTATCCTTTCATAGTTTCATTAATTAAATTAATAGAGGGATTTGAATCAAAACATCTACTATGATCCGTAGTTAAGTTGAAGTTGCAGTATTGGTAGCCAATTAGCGAAGAGCAACATTGAATTCATGGAGTTGATTGATTGACTAATCGCTTTTGAGTTTCAAAGAAGCAAAGTTAGCGTACGTACGTAGAATTCCAAGCTTCGTCGAGCTTCGATTCGACCGTGATATGATCAATCGATCTGTCTATCCATTCCCACTGCGTTGATTTTCGATTTCCACGGACGTCCAGACGTCCTTCCCTCTGTCACTGTTTTAAGATGGTTAGTTAAATACAGTATTCTCAATTAGTGCTCGTTTGGATTAACATAGGAAGTGCAATTCCCAGGAAGCTAATTTATGGGAAGAGAACTTTCTGGGAATTAAATTTAGTGGGATTGTTGAAAACACGTTTGGATAAGTTTAATTTCTCATGAATTAAAATCCTACGTTTTGTTTGGTTAAATATAAACCTTTATAGGAATTTGTGTAAAATTACTAGAGCAACCCTTAATAATAAAAATAAATTATTTGAATTATGGACAAATAAGTAATTTGCAAGTTTAAAAGAAAAAATAATAAATTTCTTGAAATAAAAAAAAGGTGGATTTCATCTTACCCACCCCCCACTTGGTAATTCTAATTCCTCCATTTTGGTGGAATTCAATTTCCTGGGAATTCAAATTCCTGGGATTTTCGAAAAAAAAAATTATAACCAAACACATGTATTCAAATCTACTTCCTGGGATATTTAACTTCCTGGGATTTTTTAAACCATCCAAACAAGCACTTAATGCTGAAACAAGCCTCTACTAAAAAATTAGTCAGTACTAGTTTTCTTTTGAGATTGTAGCCTTGCCGCTCGGTTTACTCTTTGTACATCTCCCAAGCAGTAGTTATCTTCTTTTCCACTCATCCAGGGGCGGATTCTCTTTGGAATCAGATCAGGAACAATCGCCCCTTCAATTAAAAATAAATTTTACTATAATATATATATTTCTCTCGTCGATAGCTTCAATTTGATATATTATAAGGTTAAATCCGACACATGAGTAAAAAAATTATAAATATTTCAAGACTGAACTGATTCTACAAAGTCTCACCGCTTCTATTTTAGCGCTCAACCTTACAAGTGAAATAAATGCTCTCACTACACACCAATGTGTGCTATGACGAGTATGAAACTCTTAGAGTGAATCAAATGACTTGTACAATAAAGACTGTGTTTCTCTCAACTCTCAAAAACCACCCACACAAAGCTTCATGAGTTCACGAGAGAATGCTTTAGAAGACTTGACCGCTTTAGAATGAATGCTTGCTTCGATGATCTTTGTCTTCTACATGCCACCATATAAATAGTTGTTTGTCCGAAGGCAGCAAGGGCGGACCGTTGAAGTTTGAATTTCTTCCAAAAATAATTCTTTCCATTTCCAAGATGCGCTCCAAATGATCAGATGCAATCGGCAGTTCTTGATTCTCAAGGCTGGATGATCTTCTTTCCTAAAACACATTTAATCGAGATGGAAAGTGTATAAAATATCTCACAAGGAATGTGAGCCCAAAACCTTAGATACACCAGCCCATACAAAATAGGGCCATCTCTTTAAACCGAGTCTTACAAGTTAAATTGGATAGACATAATATAAATAACTCAATATAATATGAACAAGTAAAGTATCCATTATGCATGGCAATGGAGTCTCGGTTTCAAGACCTGCAGGTTAGAACTCAAGGTCTTACAATCAAGGTGGAGTCTTCAATCTCTCCCTTGATGCAAGATAAAAACATGATTAAGATTGTACATCGGAGATATAATATAAATATGCATCATAGTATTAAGGCATGCATAAAATGTTTAGACCAAGGTTTCATCCGACCAAATACCAAAAACCCGCAAAAATCAGCCAAATCAGTCAACCAAATCAGTCTCCCCTTTTTTGTCTTCCAACAAAACGGGTAGAGAGCAGAAGTTTTAAACCACATATCAAAGTTTTAAACATATAGAGGTTTTGAAAACTGATAGAGAGATAGAGGGAGTGGAGCTGTATCAAGGCCTTGAGGAGGAGGCACCACTAGTAGACTTCTTCCTCTTGATGTAGGTCTTGGTGGACACTGCTGAAGCAGAGGGCTCTGCAGTAGAGGGAGCCGCTGATGTAGAGGGTCCAGCTGTAGATGGCTCAGCTTGCTCAGGAGTTGCTTTAGCCGATCCTTCCTCCTGCCACTCCCCAAAGGTGGGGTACTGCTTATTTGGCCCAATATACTTCCTTCTCACTTTGTCTCTAAACTTTTTTCTCCATTTGTCCATGACATTCTTCGTGATTTTGTCCTTTTCCATTTGCGCTTACACCCTCTGCCTTTCCACATCTCTGTATATTGATCTTAACTAAACATGCTTTTATAGTTTATTGTTTAAAAGATCCAAAGATATCAACAAAGTTATTATAACATTTAAATTTCAAAAAAAAAATATCATTTTGTTTATTAAGAAACTGTACAACAGACAGGTACCGAATACTAGTTCTTTTATAAAATATTGAACACAAGATATTTAAAAGGATCGACCAGCTTGATGTATGTACGTGTAGATAGATGGTTGATCATGTGATTAGAGTTAATTGGAAGGTCAATCTCAACTCTTTTGATTATTTATTTAGGAGTTGGTGATATGGAAATTTAGATTGCATGGTCACGCTCCGACCTACACATTGTTATATATATAGTATATCCATATGTGGACAGTATTTAGGAGATTTATTAGGTGTGCAAAACTATTTCTAGTCATTATTAGGTGGGTGGTGGTCGGTCCATCCATCTTTTATATATATATATATATATATATATATATATATATATATATATATATATATATATATATATATATATATATATATATATATATATATATATATATATATATATATATATATAAAAAGATATCTAATGAGAAGTGATATTTCGGTGAGAAGATGAGATTTAAGTCTTATACCTCTTAGATTAAAATGATTTTTTTTATATGGATATAGGGGACATATCTAATGAGAAATATATCAATATTTAAAAAAAAAAATTACGTTATTTATCTACATGGTGATTTAAGGTTCATTTTAGGGTTTTTATGCTAATTTAAATTAGTTTTTTCATTCATCATCTAAAAAATAGCATAAAAAATAATTTAAAAAAACATCGACATATTTATCATTAGATATGTCCCCCATATCCATATAAAAAAAAATTTAATCTATAGGGTATAAGGCTTACTTCCCATCTTCTCACCGAAATGTCACTTCTCATTAAATATCTCCCTTATATATATATATCCCTTTTTCTTATGCATGAGAAACCTTTTTTATAACTCTAATTATTCCTCACATAAATCTTGCTTAAGTTTTCGTCAACATTACATTTTCGTAAACAGTACGTGTACGTTAGGTATATTTTTGCGGTTTTAGTCAGATTTGATATATCAATCGCTCTACATTCATTCTGATTAAGAAATAGACTCTTATCTTTCAATAAGTTCACTATTTTTCGAATATTAATCTATAGATGTGGTCCTCATATGGATAACGATCAACTTTAATTGACATATTTCCAAATAAATATACTGATAATTCATCGCAAATAATTAGTCTCGTTCTCTCATTATGTGCTTACATGTACAAACTTCCATCATTAATTGAAAACTCTCATCCTGGGGTAGCATCACCCGACACAATAGTCGTTTCTCCTCCGAGATCACCGGAAGAAAAGCCACTCTCATTCTGTTTACAATTCGCGGAACTTGTGCGAAGATGGGACCCCTTCGACGACTTGACAGGAGGAAGCTTCTCCGAGTATGCACCCGGATCATCTCCACTGGGCGACTCATTGGTGAGAATCCCAACCGCTGTCTGCCTAGTGAATTTATGTTTGGTTGGAGAATAAGTGTTCTTGTGCTGGGCAAAGTTAGGACTTTTGACGTAACCACCGCGATGGCCTGAATTGGCTTCTGAGGACGATTTAGCAAACGAAAAGTGTGTGGCTTTTGGGGTCGTGTTGTGGGCGTTAAAATTGGTTGTGGAGGGTTTCGACGGAGGTGGTTTGGTTGATTTTGGTGGGGGTGCGTTCGGGGTGCCTTGGGGAGTGACGTTGGGTGAGGTTTCTTTGAGAGCTTCCGTTGTAGCCTTGTCGTTGGCATAAGGATTGACCAAATTAGACCCTTGTTTTTCGCCCTCTAAATCAACCATGTTCTCTTGATTGCCTAGGATCTCGCTGCCAATATCTCCTCTATTAAAATCTTTCTTATTTTGCTCCTCCAAATCTTTATCCATTCCCTCTTCCCTTCCTAAGATATCGTATCGCGTACCAACTGTAACCGTAAAATTATTCTGATTTGGAATTTGGGATCCATCCCCCGGAATTTGCTCCCCTGATTGCTCCTCTGAACTCTCCTGCACCGAACCACCAGCACCGGTGCCCTTCTCGATCTTCCGGTGGGGGACGCTTAGTCATCGTTGGCGGATTTTCACCTTGAGGTTGATTCTTCGTCGGCCCCGAACCCTTCCTGCGGTTATTGCGCTTGACCTGCATCCACTCCCCATGAGCCTGTTTGATCATCAGGGCCCGCTGAGCAGTAGTATTATCGTTCTCTCTATGCGCCAACGGCTCAGGGCTCTCATCTGATGCGCATGCGTCAACTGAATGCCCTATTCTGCCACACTTGAAGCACAACATCAGGATTCCTTCATATTGTACCGGCCAGACCTTCCCATCCAATTTGAACTTGGAAAGGAGAGGCTTGCTCAAATCAACCTCCACACTCAATCTAGCGTACCGACCACAATCAGCCGAAGCCGTCGTATTGTCCACTCTCCTAACATTCCCTATCTTGCTCCCGATTCTGTGCAGCAACCTAGAATCAAAATATTCAATAGGTAGGTTCGGAATTCTCACCCAGACTGTGAGGGTTTTGATCTCTTCCACCTCAGCGTCAAATCTTGGAACCCACTCCCTTATAGCGAGGTAATTATCACCGATCATCCAAGGGCCCTCCATAACAACATGATCATAATCCGCGTGATTTGCGAACCTCGCTATAAAGTAATCATTTCCGAGATCCACCAAGGAGAAGTGAGAACGGAGTCCCTTCTGGGATAACCTCCGATGCAACTACATATACCTCGGCCCCTTGTCGAAAAGCTTGATGATCAAAGTGTCCTCCCACGGTTTCCTCAAGGCTAACTTTTCTACTCTGTTCAGTACAATTGTCGGGCAAACCGGATCCTCCTCCTCCGGGAGTATGTCATCGTCAGTCGCATAACCATCCCCTTGGATTGCCTCCTCATAGATTGGATTCGATCGGGAATCACAGAACCCTGCACCAGCATTCCCCAGCAGTGTATCCTTGTAATTCGCTTTTGGCGCTGCATTGCTGTTCAAACTCTCACCAAGCCCAGGGAAGTGTTCCCTTGGTAAACCCTCATCGCCTCCTGTTACTACACCGAAGACAACATCAACCTTGGGAAGATGAACATTCGACTGCTGAACTACTGGATTATCCGGCGGCTCGTCGAAATGAGCAAAGGAGTGTCGGACCGTACTTCTCGAACGCTTTCTCTCACTCGCCATAGTTCTTGCTATTAGGGATAAAAATAAAGGCTTCTAAAAGTTAATTAGTGATTGTGTTATACAGAGCCTTAACTCTATATTTTTTTTCCTTTTGAAGTAGAGGATGCCGTTAAATTCCTCTAAATTGGAAAAAAAAAATGCAGAGCAAAATTAGGTGTAAAAAAAATGTAGACGAGCAATAGATAAGAAACGGATGTCACTCAATCTCAATTATGAGTGTGTTACATTTCTAAAGTGTTTTTTTTTATATATATTTGATATTGAAGTGTTAAATCCAAATGGTAAATGAAGAGGTTATAATATTTTGTATGTTAATAATCAGTATTAAATTATATTTAATAAAACAATGATATATAAATAGTATGTTTATAAATTTTTACAATGAAAATTTATTTTTTAAAACTTGTATATAGTCATATATACCAAGATATAGAAACTTAATTATATATAAATTTTGAAGCGAAGCTTTCTATCATTTGAAGTATGTAATTAAATATACTTTGAATTATAATTGTTTGAAATATAAATATGGATGTGGTGGGCTTCTCGGTGAGGGTTGGGCTTCACCAGGAATCGGCCCTTAGCCCTTTCCTTTTCGCATTGATTATGGACGTAGACTCACGTAGTGACGGTACTTATTTAGGATGAGGGATAGGCCCTCAACCATGATAAAAAATGTGAGAATATTCTCATGGTTGATTTCATTCCATTACACGTATAGCTATTTATACCTCTAGACCCACTTCCCTTGATAATTACCATTCTAATCCCTAATATTCTCATTGATTACAAAAATCTCACATAATACACGGTGACGTTATTATTTCAAAAACCGTAGAAATATTATCGTAAACAATACTAATAAAATGGGTATTTGTAAAATAATACAAAAATAATCCTACTACTACTTCCAAAACCATGGGATTTTTTTGTTCAAATTTTACACCTTATCTGATTAAGGATGAGAGAGGAAACATGCCGGGTTAGTTTCTCTTTTTTTTTTTTTTTTTGAGCTCAAACAAAGACTTTTTATTCATTCACATCCCCAGCCAAGCTTACAAGAGCAGCTTGAGGCATTGAATCCTTATCAAAAAACAGAGTATCAAATATAGGCCTAACATTGGCTAACTCATGTGCAACTGTGTTCCCTCGCCTTCTTAAATGAGACCATTCGACTGAAGCAAAACCTGTCGCCTGTCTCTGGATTTTGTCAACCATATGCCGCAGGGTGCCCAGCCCCTCATATCCTCTTCCCAACTTCGTAATCAGACTAAGGCAATCAGACTCTAGGTGAATTCGCATGTAGCCTCTTTCCCCGACCCGAGCTAATGCCCATTGCACACTCTCCGCTTCAACAACCTCGATGTCCTTGGAGGCCTGCACCCCTTTGTGTCCCGCCATCACGAAGTTGCCTTCTTCATCCCGCACTATAAAACCAATGCCTGCGCTTCCGTCCGCCGAAACCGATCCATCGCAGTTGATCTTGAACACTCCCGGTGCTGGTCTCTTCCACCTCTCCCCTCCTGGTTTTGCGGGTTCCCTTGGAGCTGGTGCCGCCGGGTCTTTGTACCTCTTGAATTCCTCTAACAGTTCTTGCACCCTCCTCATTAGTTGTTTTGGCTCTTTACGAACCCCCTCGAATAGCAATTTATTTCGCGCCTCCCATGCTTGCCAGACCATCATCGACCACAATTGTCGCTCGTCCTCCTTGCAACTCGAGAAGACAAGTATAAAGGCTTCGAAGACAGATTGTCCCGTGAGCCATCGTCTTTCCAAAGCCGGTTGCAGGCGCCACAATGCTCTGACATAAGGGCACTCAAAAACTGCATGATACCCTGTCTCCTCTCGACCACATAGCTCACACAAAGGCTCTTCCACCATCTTGCGCCTGTGCAGGTTCCACTTGCAGGGTAATACCTCCCTTGACGCCCTCCAAACTAATGATGTGACCTTTGGCAAAAGTTTGAGACGCCACAGAGCATTCCAAGCTCTCCTTGTGACACTCGGATCCGACTGTCCCGCCCTCTCGACCTCTCCTTCCTTCTTCTCTCTGATCATATGATAGGCCGATCGAACCGAGAACAACCCATTTTTGGTGTGTTTCCAAATCAACCTGTCGTTGATGTCCGGATCAGTCAGCCGTAAGCTCAAGACCCTCTCCGCATCCCCTGGCAGCATCACCTGCCGTATAGCCTCCTCCTTCCATCGACCACAGTCCCAGCCGGGTTAGTTTCTCACGGTTTTGAAAATCGTGACTGAAATACCCCAAATTATTTTTGGGTTATTTCTTATTTTTATTTAATTAAATAAATCTATATTATATTCAACTATAGTATATCTTGTGAATTTGGTCATTTAATAAATTCACTTAAGATATGACTATGAATTAGAATAATTAAATTATTCTAATGGATAATAATAGATGATGGATTTAATTATATAAATTCTCTAAATACTCTTAATATTTAATTTATGTAGTTAAATTAAATAATATTCATTCCTTTAGAAGGGGAGGAACCTATTCTTTTATTTATTTTCTTTAAAATCTATCTTTTATCTAACCTAATTCAGTAGTATACATACACGTTAAATCTTAGGGTTTTCCATAACCCAAAACCAATTCACCATCACCCGCCCTCACCGACCCTCCTTCTCTCCCAACTCTTCTCGCTGAACTGCCTCCGCTGTCCAACCACCACCGTCGTCGACCTGTATCCAAGCCGCCCTTCACCGCCGAACCACCACAGTCACAGCCTCGCTGGAGAACGCCGCCAAGGCCGAGCGCTCGATCGCTGCCTTCGCATCCGATTGCCGCCGCCTCCGATTGTCGATTGTCGCCTGCTTTGCCGCCCCTGTTACCGCCGCCGATTGCCGCCTGACCATCACCTTGCCGCTGACACCCACGGCAGTGCAGCCTTTGCCGGAGAACGCCCCGCGCCGCCACCGATTGTCGCTGTTGTGCCGTCGCTCACCACTGTCGAGCCCTCGTTGCCTGCGTCTCGTTTTTCCACCGCCAACCACTGCTCGAGCACCACCCCGATCGTTTCCTTACCGATGTCCGTCGCCGCCGAGCCGGCGGCTTCCAATCGTTGTCATTGACGCCGGTGGAGAGCTGCGCCCAGGGATGGAACCAGAATTGAAAGTTAGGGTAGGCTAAAATCGCATAATACAATGAAGAAGTTTTGAAGAGTTATTAATATCACCTAATAATGTGTATATACATATATAAATAATTTAAAATGCATCACTTATTTAAATTTTTTATGAAAATACAATTATAAAACCTTACTTAAATCCAAATGCAATAGAAATACAAATTAAACATGCAGTCAACATACAAAAAAAATAAAATAAAGACAAAGCAATTCAAGAAAAGAAATGAAGTACAGAAGGAAAAGGAATCGAACACTGGTCGAAGGCAATTGAGTAAGAGGAAGATACCAACTGCGCCACGTTAAATATGTGTCAAATACTTAATCCCTACCATTAAAATTCTAAGATTTTGGGGTCGGCTGCAGCAAAGCTCAGCCCACCCCTCAATCCGTGCCTGGCAGCCTGCGCCCATCGCCCTGCCTCTTCTCTGTACGAGGACTCCATTGAAGCCAATCGGAGATTTTTAATCTTTTTGGTAAATTTGCATAAACTCCCCTCTTATTTAGGCTATCATTGCTTCTGGCCCTAAATTAATTACTTATTAAATTAAGTAGCAAATATTTCTAAACTATTCAATTCTTGCCCGTTTCAGCGACACCAAGCAATCTCGAAGCACCCACTCCGGATCCCGCTCCCCGAGGAATTTATATTGGTATAAATTATTAACTTTATAGAATTAATTCAATTTCTAATTGAGTTAAGTAAAGTTAAGTGTATAAAATACCAATATTAAATATTTCATTTTTCGTTGGATTCAATAGGTGCTAAAATCTCGTCTTTTTGTCGTCAACCGATCAACGAAGGTTAAGGCAAGTGATTTCGTTCATCGCCCTTTGCGTGTTTCGTGATTCTTTTGATGTGTCTTTTAAATTCTTCTGTGTCCAATGCGGCCATGTGGCCAATTTCCTTGCCAATTTCGATAAATTGCATACCCGTCTGCTTGATGTAATTTATCTCCTTATTTATAAATTGGCATGAGTATAAATTATTGGGCAATTATTAAATTAATTATAGTGATATGTGTATTAAATATGTTATTTGTTTATAACTTGAGATAAGTGAAAGTTGCCCATTTTCTTATTCCTAAATTGCATGATATTATGTTTGTTTCTTTCATGCAAGGTAGTGACATGTGATAGTAAGATCCTTTGAATTATTCATGCTTGGCCCTTATTGAGTTAACGTCGTTTTTATGATCACCTAGTATGAACTGGTTATATATGATAAGTTAAATATGCACCATGTGATGCTTAGGTATGATAAGTTAAAATACGCACCACGTGATGCGAGTGGCTATATGTCTTTGACAAGTTCTGCAGTAGACTGACTTGCAGGTTGTGGTTCGTTAAGCCACCGCCTTACAAGGTTTCATGAAACACCATCCCGGAATGCATTCTCTGCGGGGTGATAAAACAACGATCTGATGTACCTAAGCTACAACTTCCGTAGGGGTCCAAACAGTGGCAGTGGAGACCTCAAAGGGAGTGTACAATGATGTGGGGAATGGTGAGGATGTGGTTCCGATTGGGAATGACTTGTTGGGAGCCTAAGCTGCTGATGTGGGGAGTGTTGTCCGGGCTGATGTGGGGAGTGCAGTCCGGGCGGATGAGGGTGTTTCTACTCACGACAAATCTCTTGCTTGTGCTCGCTTGGTCGCCTCATCTTGGGCTACGGAGGCGGGAATTTATGCAAATAGGGATGGTGAGTTAGAAATCAATTAGTGTAAGACTCCAGACGACCTAAGTAAATGGAAGGTCAGGGGCGGTGTTAAGAGGGGTGTGTATCGACTAAGGGGTACCAAGGCGCGCATCGCCGAGGACTTAAAGTTCTCCCTTACGATGGATGAACTCTTTACTGTAATGTCGGGGGTCAAGGATCCCAATAGTGGAGACGGTGACGCCAACCACTTCAATGAAGAGCCAGATGTTGACGAATGGATGAACTCTTGACGAATGTGTTGACGAATGTCGAGTGTTGTTCTTGCATTACTGTTGCTGCGGTCCCATCTGTTGTTGGCTACTGGTTTTGCTGCCTTGTGTTGTTGTTCGGAGCTGAACTGTATTAGGATGGGTGTTCTGCTATTATTTTTATTGAAAGGAATGGGCTCGTCTCTTTTCTTGGGCCGGTTAATAGGAGATGGGGGATAGTTCTTAGTTGGGTTGGGTATAGAAAAGGTGATTAATGTCATTGTGGGTGGGCATTATTTTTCTGTTGTGACATCCCCCATCCCGATTTGGTTATCTCAGTGGGCTCGTATCCATATCTATATAAACTCTTAATTTAGAAGAGTTTAGGATGATGTGTCAATCTTAGAGGCATTTTAGGAGTTTTAACTAATCATTTTTAATTTCTCATTTTTCTTTGATTTTCTTTATTTCTTATTTTTTTTTCTTATTTTTCATTTAATTCTTTTTTTTTCTTTAATTTTACTAACTATTAGGCTTAATTCAAAACATAAAATTCAATCTAATATAACTATTGGGCTTAAGCAAATTTATTTACTAACTATCTATATAAACTCTTAATTTAGAAGAGTTTAGGATGATGTGTCAATCTTAGAGGCATTTTAGGAGTTTTAACTAATCATTTTTAATTTCTCATTTTTCTTTGATTTTCTTTTTTTCTTATTTTTCATTTAATTCTTTTTTTTTCTTTAATTTTACTAACTATTAGGCTTAATTCAAAACATAAAATTCAATCTAATATAACTATTGGGCTTAAGCAAATTTATATACTAACTACTGGGCTTAATTCAAAACATTGAATATAACTATTGATTGTGACACATCACATTTAAACAATGTTATAATGATATTGATATTGTTATTATTGAGTAATTTAAAATTTCTATGTTTTTGTATTATAGAGTACTTTACATAAGATTTAAAAAAAATCTAAGATAATTGTAAGATACATTTATTGCAAATTGTTTTTTTATGACTTTTTATCTTAAACATTTATTAATATTTTTACATATAATATTTTAATTTTAAAAAAACGCGTCATGGCGCGAGAGTCGTACTAGTTTTATTTATATATAATCATAATAGTTTATGGTTATATATATTTAAAATTTGGTTGCTTGGCCTACTTTGATGGTGCGTTTTCGGGGTGGGTTAGGATAGTGGAAAGACATTTGGAGTTAGACTCGATAGAGGAATATCTTTTACTCTTTGGGGGAGGACTCTTAGTTTGGTCATTTTTTTTGTTACTTTGATTTAACCACCACATCTATATATTTACTTCTTCACACTAATCAAAGTAGGAAAATACGTTAGAGATGAAGACATAGTAATCTAATTTCAAGATATGTTTTAGTTTTTAAAGAAAAATTAGAGGGAGGGTGATTAGACAAGATTTTGCCCTTTAGAATATGGTTAAGGAAAGGGAGCAGTGAAATAGTATCATTCGTGTTAGAAAGGGTTAGGTTGGACCTCAGAGGAGGGTCAGAAATCGTATCATTTCTCCACCTCATTCTTACACCATGTTTGTTCCTAATCTCTTTTCATAAGAATATTTATTATGTTACACATATTTTAAAAAATTCTTCTAATTTTTATTCCTTTGATTTTTTTCCTATTAATGTCATATTTTTCCATACTTTTAGTTTTCAATCCTATCGATTTTTTTCCATTTACAAATGACACATTCTTTGAAAAAATTATAATTTTATTTCAATATTTTTCAAAAAAAGTATTCGTCATGGTTCACATATATAAGAAAAAAAATTATTTTTAATTTAATGAATTTTTGCAAAAAAAATATATCATATTTAGAGCTCAATTTATAGTTTTCTTTCAATATTTTTGAAAAAAAAAATCATAAGATATCCTGAGAAAAAAAAATCAAAAAGAAAATTTCCCCACCCCCCCCCCCCCCCGCCATCAGTGTGTTTCTTCTGCCCCAATGCACCGCCATACTCTCTAGCAAATCCAGCGGCCGCCGCAGGAAAAAATTTAGTGTATTTGTGTAGTTACCGATATTTTAGTCGTGTATAGTAACTGTAACCCCTTAAATTTTTTTGAAATTCATTAACAGAGTTCGAAAAAAAAATTAAAATAATAAGATCTCATTCTCTCAATTCTTTCGTAACAAATACAGCCTCCTAAAGAAGGCTGAAACTATATGTCCAACTATTTAAATTTCAACAAGCCCATAAACAAAAAGGGCCCATTGCAGAGTTTCAACGGCGATTGATTATTTCACAAAACTGGCCTCAGGATCCCACTATTGATGCGTGGATTGGAGCGGATTTTGGTGCAGAGTTACTGCCTTTCAAACCTTCCCGGAAATCGTAGCAAATCCTCTACCCCATCTTCCCGCCCCAAAACCCCGTTCTACCACGTAAATATTTTATCTCTAAGTTAACATTACAAAAATATAGAATATATATTTAACTTCTACATGTCTATTATGACATATTTGAAAAAAAAATCTTAAAAAATCAACCTAGAAAAATTACAATAATTCAAAAGATATTGTAAAATAGAAGAATAGGGAGAGAAGTAATTGTATTCAATCGTATCCTGGGGAATCCACCAAATACAATATATATAGGCCTAACTTCCTTAAGCTCCAAGAACAAGATCTTTACTAAAAGATAAAACTTTCCTAAGTAAACCTTGTACATCCATAAATAATATATATTATAACACTCCCCCTTGGATGTACAATCTTTATTCTGCTGACTGCCTCGTTAAAAACCTAGCTAGGAAAACCCAATGGGACAAAACCATAGCTTAGGGAAAAAGAGTGCAGTCTCGTACGCTCTGCTGGTGCCGCCTCGTTAAAAACCTTGTCAAGAAAAACCCTGTGGGACAAAAACCTGATCGAAGGGAAAAAGAGTGCGGCGCGTACATTTCTCCCCCTCATGTGAACTTATCTCTTTTCAAGCTGCGCATTCCCATCTTGTATATGAAACCTTGGAATGTTTTCGCGGGTAATGATTTGGTAAACAAATCTGCTATGTTGTCACTTGATCGAACTTGTTGCACATCAACCACCCCCTTTGATTGAAGCTCGTGAGTGGAGAAAAACTTCGGAGATACGTGCTTGGTTCTATCTCTTTTGATGTATCCTTCCCTGATCTGGGCAATGCAAGCTGCATTATCTTCATATATCCCCGTTGGCCTAGGCATACTCGACTTCAATCCACATGATGCTTGAATATGATTGATAAATGATCTTAACCATACACATTCTCTACCGGCTTCATATAAAGCAATCAACTCTGCATGGTTTGATGATGTGGCTACTAGACTCTGCTTTGTTGAGCGCCATGAAATGGCCGTTCCGCCAAACATAAACACGTACCCTGTTTGTGACACAGCTTTGTGTGGATCAGACAAGTAACCTGCATCAGAATAACCCACTAAAACTGCACTTTGTGAAAGATTAGATCTTTGAAAATACAACCCCATATCAATTGTTCCTCGTAAATAACGTAGAATTTGTTTGACACCATTCCAATGCCTTTTTGTGGGGTTTGAGCTATGTCTAGCTAGCAAGTTTACTGCAAAAGCTATATCCGGTCGGGTATTATTGGCTAGATACATTAATGCTCCAATCGCACTGAGATATGGTACTCCAGGACCCAATATCTCTTCATTATTTGATCTAGGGCGGAAAGGATCCTTGTCTACGTCAAGGGATCTTACTACCATCGGCGTACTTAATGGATGTGCTTTATCCATGTTAAAACGTTTTAGTAATCTTTCCGTATAACTTGATTGATGGATAAAAACTCCACTCCTTGTATGCTCAAATTGCAGGCCGAGACAAAATTTTGTTGTTCCTAAATCTTTCATCTCAAACTCCTTTTTCAAGTAATCTGCAGCTTCTCGGATCTCTTCTGGAGTTCCAATAATATTTAAATCATCAACATACACAGCTATGATCACATAACCCGAGCTTGTCTTCTTAATAAATACACATGGGCTTACTTGATCATTCACAAAACCTTTCTTTAATAGGTATTCACTCAAGCGATTATACCACATCCGACCTGACTGCTTTAGCCCATATAATGATCTATTTAGTTTAATGGAATACATGTGTCGGGACTTGGAGTATAATGCTTCAGGCATTCTAAATCCTTCGGGGATTTTCATGTATATGTTTGTATCTAGTGATCCATATAAGTAGGCAGTTACTACGTCCATTAGTTGCATTTGTAGTTGTTCCTTAACAGCCAAAGCGACTAGGAATCTCAGCGTGGTTGCATCTACTACTGGTGAGTATGTCTCCATATAGTCTACCCCAGGCATTTGGGTGAAACCTTGTGCAACCAGCCTAGCTTTATACCTTACCACTTCCCCTTTCTCATTCCTCTTTCGTACAAATACCCATCTGTAACCCACTGGTTTCACATTTTCTGGTGTTAGTGCTACAGGCCCAAACACACTACGTTTACTTAATGAATTAAGTTCTGCCTGAATTGCCTCCTTCCAATTATTCCAATCATCTCGACATCTACATTCTTCCATTGTTCGAGGATCATTGTCATCTTCTTCCATGACTGTAAGTGCAACAAAATAAGAAAAGACATCATCTATAATCTCATCTCTTCGATACCACCCTAATCCGGTGTATGCATAATTCAATGACATCTCAAAATTATTATCGTCTTTGTTTCTACTGTTTGGATCTTCTATAGGGATCTCTTCTGGAGATTTATCCTCATTAGTGTCCATATTTGGCACATTAATATCTTTTCTCTTTCGTGGGTTTGAATCCTTAGATCCAAGCGGCCTCCCACGCTTCCGACGTATTTGAGAAGTCGTTGCCATATGTTGATTTGTGGTTGCTTTTGGAATGTCCAAATGAATCGGTGCATTTTCAGCTGGTATATGCGATTCTGTTACTTTCTTAATGTCCGTGAATACATCTGGGAGTGTGTTTGCTACACTTTGCAAGTGTATGATCCTTTGAACTTCAAAATCACTTTCACTCGTTCTTGGATCTAAATGTGACTGTGAATCTACACTCCAGTCAATGTCTCCCTTAATTACTTTCTTTTCTTCTCCCCCTAATTTTGGGAACTTGGTTTCATCAAAATGACAGTCTAAGTATCGAGCCTTGAATACATCACCTGTCATAGGCTCCAGGAATTTAATGACTGATGGGGACTCAAACCCTACGTATATTCCTAGCCTTCTCTGTGGTCCCATTTTATTTCTTTGTGGGGGAGGAATTGGGACATATACTGCACAACCAAACACCTTCAAAAATGAAATATCTGGTTCTCTTCCAAAGATCAATTGTAATGGGGAGAATTTATTTGTAGCGGTGGGTCTTAGACGTATTAAAGCTTCAGCGTGCATAATTGCAAATCCCCAAGCTGATGAAGGCAATCTTGATTTCATCAAGATCGTTCTAGCTATCATTTGTAACCTCTTAATCAACGACTCTGCCAGGCCGTTTTGTGTATGAACATGGGCTACTGGGTGCTCAACTACAATACCAGTAGATTGACAATAATCATAAAAGGATTTTGAGGTAAATTCTCCAGCATTATCTAGCCTGATTCTCTTAATCTGGTGATCTGGAAAATGAGCCCTTAGCTTAATAATTTGGGCTAATAACCTTGCAAATGCAACATTCCTTGTTGACAACAAACTTACATGGGACCAACGTGTCGAGGCATCTATTAATACCATAAAATATCTGAATGGTCCACAAGGTGGTGTGATGGGTCCACATATGTCTCCTTGAATCCGTTCAAGGAACATGGGAGATTCCTCATTCACTTTTGTTATAGACGGTCTTGTTATTAACTTGCCAAGAGAACACGCATTACATGTCAAATCATCCTTTGAAAAAATCTTCAAGTTCTTTAATGGATGACCATGTGAATTTTCAATAATTCGACGCATCATTGTTTCTCCTGGGTGACCGAGTCTATCATGCCATAAAGAGAAAATTTCCTTTTTGACCAACTTCTGGTTAGTAACATTATGAGTTTCAATGGGGTGGATTCGTGTGCCATATAAACCAGATGTGTGCATACCCATTTTTTCTAAGATATGCTTATCATCATTCTCACAAGATGTAAGAAGCAAATACTCAATGCCATTATCATTCATGGTTTCTATATGAAAACCATTTTCTCTAATATCTTTGAAACTGAGTAAACTCCTTTGCGATTTACTTGAATATAGGGCATCTCTAATGAGTATCCTTGTTCCTCCGGGTAACAAGATTGAAGCTCTTCCGGAGCCTTCAATTAGATTACTCTTCCCTGAGATTGTGTTCACACTAGTTTCCATCATTTGTAGGTTGGAGAAAAACCTTGGACTTTTCAAAATAGTATGAGTAGTGGCACTATCGATAAGGCACAATTCCCCGTCATTTAGAGTCTTGTTATATCGATCCATATCTATATATACACATGAACATATATAAATATCAAATTCATAATAAATAATTCAATAGTCAAAATATCAAGTTCACACTCTATAAAGATTTGAAAAATAATCATTTAATAATCATAATAGTTTTAAACAAAGGCTAAAACTTAAACAAAGGCTAATTGCCGTAAAATATCAAATGTCGTAACCAAAAAAAAAGTCTTAAAGCTTAAACGAAAGCAAAATATTTTAATAATCAACTAGTCCTAAAAATTAAACAACGGCAAAGTGCCGTAACCGATAGAGTTCAAAACTAAACAAGTAAATGAGAAATGGATTTATAACAATAAATAAAAAAAAAACAAGTCCATAATGCAGTACTGGCGAAACAAAACTAATCCTAAGGAAAGGGATTTATAATAATAAACTAAAACATAAACTTTAAGCAAGGGCTGCCACTAATTTAAGAGATCATCATCATCATCATCATCATAGTTGGACTCTCTCTCAGTAACCGGCTTGGTTTCATTAACTTGTTTGAAGAAATCAGCAGCCTCAAGATGGGTCTTTCCTGAACCTTTGACAGTTGCAAAATTTGTGTCTGCATCTTTGTCTTTTGCCTAAGACTTTTGATATAATTCAACCAGGTGCGGTGCGGTGCGACATGTGCGCGCCCAGTGACCCGCTATTCCACATCTATGGCAGAGGTTTTCAGTTTGAGGCGCAGATTTATCAACCTGAGAATGCCTTTCATGTTGATTTTGCTTCTTGAATTTGTTTCCATGCTTGTTTTGAATGTCCTGGTTAAACCATGTGTTACCTTGCTTTTGTCCCTGGTCATGTTCATGACCTTGACCGTAACTACGACCACGACCTCGACCACGACCACGACCGCGACCACGAGATTGCCCACGTCCTCTTCCACGTCCTCTACGTGATGAGGTTGCATTTGCTTCTGGCATATTTAGCGATCGATCGGGAAGCGGTTTCGAACCGGTTGGCCGATTGTGGTGATTGTTTAGAAGCAATTGGTTATTTTCTTCGGCCAAAATTAGGCATGTAAGGAGCTCTGAATATGTCTTGAACCCCTTTTCTCTATACTGCTGCTGGAGTACGAGATTTGAAGCATGGAATGTAGAGAGTGTTTTCTCCAACTTATCTGAATCTGTGATAGTTTCTCCACATAGATCTAGGATAGAGGCAATACGACACAACTCCGAGTTGTAGTCATGAACCTTCTTGAAATCCTGCAACCGAAGATGCATAAATTCATACCTAGCCCGAGGCAAGATAATAGTCTTCTGGTGTTCAAACCGATCTTTCAAACTCTTCCAGAGTTCGTGTGGATTCTTAATCGTTAGATATTGGGCCTTCAAATCCTCATGAAGGTGGTGCCTTAGCAAAATCATTGCTTTTGCTTTATCCTGATCGGATGTTGTAGACTTTTCTTTGATTGTTTCTCCCAAATTGTGGCTAGCCAGGTGGAGTTCCGCATCAAGTACCCATGTCAAGTAGTTTCTTCCGGAAACATCAAGTGCAGAGAACTCAAACCTTGCGAGATTCGACATGTCTGGTATGATAAAAATATAAGTATATGATATGCATATAGAAACTATATATATAAAGATAAAAACTTTGATAAGAGCTAATCGATGGTAATGATATACAAAGAAACGAGGCATGTAGAAACGATATAATAGTTATATAGGCGATCAAGCAATTATGTTTTACGATGATGATGTAGCACGCTATATAAGAATAATCAATTGATCAAGCAATTAATTCATGGATGATATAACCTTATAACATTAACTTAAGCCATAAGGGGTAACGAGATAGATATATTGCAATTAGAACTTCACCATATAAAAGGGGCGAACTTGTAGAAATCCCCCATTAACAACCCACAAAGAAAGCATTTATAGCAAACATAGGCTAATGAATGTGATTTAACCACTGCAAACAGAAAATTTCAAGTAGCACAATATATATATGTCAACGGCAAACAGTAGCATCGGTAACATCAGAAAAACGGCAAACACAAACTTCAATTAGATATGTATATATCAACGGCAAAACGTAGCATCGGTAACATCAGAAAGACGGCAAACATGAACTTCAATTAACTACGTAATCGACTTTTACCGAGGACATGAAGAAGAAATACAAGATGCCGTAATTGACTTTCTCAGAAGAAAAATTAGATCAAGAAGATCAATTGTAGTAATTAATTTCGAGAGTTCATAAATACGGAGAATAGAGATCGAATTTTCGCCATGAACAATTACCGTGAATAGAGAGGGGGGGGGGGAAGCACGTACCGGATCAAGGCCAAAGAGCAAACCCTCGGATCAAAGTCAAAGAGCAAACCCTTGTGCTGATAACGTATTGTAAAATAGAAGAATAGGGAGAGAAGTAATTGTATTCAATCGTATCCTGGGGAATCCACCAAATACAATATATATATAGGCCTAACTTCCTTAAGCTCCAAGAACAAGATCTTTACTAAAAGATAAAACTTTCCTAAGTAAACCTTGTATATCCATAAATAATATATATTATAACAAAAGAGATATAAAGATATTTTTAAGTTTTAAAAATTGTTGTTTTATTATATATATTTTTAAAAATATATATATAATTCAATTTTTAAGTTTTTTTTTCAAATGTGTTATAATAAGTATGTAGAAGCTAAATATTTTTTTAATATTGATTTATTAGTAAAATATTTATGTGGGAAGGGGTTTTGGAGCGAGAATATGAGGTAGAAAATTTGCTTCGCCTTGCTATATGAAGAGAATGAAGAAAAGGAGGAAGAAGTATCATAGCAATAAATTGAATATGAAGAAACCGTATAACCAAGTTGAACTAACGATCCTTTCTCATCACTAACATCTCATCTAAGAGAATCACACTGGCTAAAGGATTGAGGCAAGATGAGCCACTCTCACCTTACCTCATCCTTTTCTATGGCGAAGAGTTTTATACCATGATCAATAATAGGGAAGTGAATAGCAGTTTGCACGGAATTAGAGTGAATTAATCTATCCATCGTCTTTTTGTAGATGAAATCATTATAGGAAATTCTAGGAAAGTCGGATCATTGCACACCTATGGATACATTGTATTATTTTATGCTTTGGTCAAGCTGTATATTCTTTTAATGAGTCCGTAAAAATATTTTATTAATGGTCCAGAGACACATAAAAATAAAACCTGCACTATAGGGGAATTGGGGAAGAAAGAATACATGCATGTAATAACTCCCAAACACCGCCTATTTTATTTTGACTTTTTCATCCACATAGTCCAAAATTAAATAAAGTTATATTACTGTATTACTTTAGTCCCCACTGCCCTACCTACGTACATGAATGTTTTTATCATATATATTATCATAATATACCGTAACCTATTACTAGAATTCAAGGATACCAAACGCATCGTATCGTGCTCACCCACCATGATACGCTGTTTGCCAAAAGACGGACTAACGCGCTGATTTCACTGACGCCGGAGAAGAAGAAGATGAAAACGACGTCGTTGAGACTCTACCCCTACTCCTTGTGCTCGAATCGCCGTCGCTACATCCAAAGAGTAGGCCCCATAGGTAATTCTCCAAATCTTCGGGGGCGTATCTAACTACGGAGTTGGCGGACCCATACTCCCACACCAATTTATCGCGGTATCTCGCGTACATCTCCCGATACTTTGAAACGATGTTTCTCGACAAGGAGTCCTTGATCGCCCACCTGAGGCTATTATCCGCTACGACCCACTCCGTGTGCTTCTTCTGCACCTCCAGGAACGCGCCATTGAATTTCTTGAACCTCTCCTTGGCTTGCTCTAGAGAAACCTCAGCCGTCCGATTGGGTGAGCCATCACGGAGCGGAGCGATCACCTTGCTCCACGCCACGCGCTCGTAGCTCGCCGCGTACTGTCTCACCTTCTCTTCGTGCTTTGCCACCCAATCGTCGCCGACGACGCGCTGGATCTCCGACTTGTTGACTTTTCCGACGATGTACTGGAGATTGTTGGCCAGGAAGATGTAGGAGAGAGAGACTTCCTTGTAGATCTCCGCTTTGCCGTCGAGTTTGGAGAGGAGGACGAGGATGATCCAGGCGAACTGGACGGCGACGGGGGATTTCTTCTCGCCGGAGCTTTGGACAATGAAGTACTCCTCTGGTAAAGGAGCGTGGAGGTTCAACTGCCAGCTCGCGAGGATATCTTCGAGCGCGCCGGAGTAATCGGCCAGGAAGGAGAGGTAGTTCATCACGTAGCGAGTGAGAGGATGAACTCCGCCGCCGGGGATCAGATTCTTCGAGGAGTCCTTCTTGATCGCCAATTCGAACTCCACTAACGTCGCTTGAACTGTTTCTCTTAGCTTTTCCAGAGACGCGTCCACCTGCGATCGGACTGCGGATGATGAATTGAAGGAGAAAATTTGAAGGATCTCCATCGAAACTTCAGAAATCGTTTCGTATAGGTCAAGAAGCCGGAAAAGCTTTTCCGGCGACTTCTTGCACTTGGGCGCCAACTGCTCTGGGAAACTTAAGAGGTTGACGGCGCTGTCTCTGGTTACCTCATTGAAGCATGACTCGCAAATTGTTGAAGAAGACACCAACACAAAATCACACAGAACTCGCTCCTCCGAAAAGATTGATTTCACGGCGATCTTCACAGCACTCAACCAGTTCTTAATTTTCTCCTCAATCGCTTCCCAATCGAGCTTAAAGTGTAAATTCAAGCTCAGTCGATCAACTCCAAGGCGGTAGAGCGCTTCATCGACAATCGATTTCCTGGCGGATCTGTAAATCCTTCCACAATCCTTGCTGTATCCGCAATTAATCATACAATCAGCGATGGATTTCAAATTCATGGCCTGAACCGTAACCGTAATCGGCCGATCCACCACGCTAAGCGAATCCATCTCCGAAACGGCGTCGTCGTCAGTGCCTGACTTCCGATCGGAAACGGAACTCGCGTAGGATTTGAGAAGGAAAGAAAACTCCCTTTCAAGCATCTTCATGGCCATCTGGACAAGCTCGGTGGAGCGAACAAGCAACTTCGAAGACGAATTGCCGGAAGCCAGAAGGCTGATAGCCGATTGCAGAGCGTTGACGGTGGAAATGAACTCGACGGCGTCGTCTCGGGTGCCGTCGGCTGAGAAAAGCAAGGCGGTGGTGCAGTGGTTGGAATTCTCGGGGTAGGACCACCGCGGGATGATCTTTTCGGCGGATTCGATCGTTTCTTGCATGATTGATTCCGTCAGCGTCGTCGGAGGGGAGGAAGATGGGGAGCGTGAGTGGTGGCTGGGCGGCGAATTTGGCAAGTGCTTCAAAGCTTTGCCCCTCATATTTGCTTTACTCTTCGAAATGTGGGGGTACGTTGCTTTCGAAATTAACGAGGGGGGTTGGGGGGTATTTATCGTGATCTGTATGCGGCCTAGTGTTTTCAAAAAGTAGGGCCCTATGATACGGGACCCACCCTTAATTCAATTTATTTTGTATTAAGCACCCTGTGTTTGCATATATGCAGATAACTACCCTTTATTGGATATTTGTTATGAATGAAGTCAATGAACCTCTTACGTAGTACGTATTTTTTTTTTTTGAAAAATAGAGAGTGGTCATTCGGGATTTGAATCAAAGACTTTTGGGTATTAATCACAAGTCCTTTCTGATCGAACCATTCCGAAATGGTTAATGAACCTCTTATTTGATTTGTTATTAAATGCATAATAACTTGGGTACGTAAAGGAGATGAGGCAGGTCGAGGTTAATTATAATGTTGTTTCAATCCGATTCTTGTTTGATCTTATTTCCGTGTCTTTGTCCACCTTTTGGATATATCACCAAGGTATATATATATATATATATAGAGGCAACAATAGAGATAGGTGTTTTAAATCTCATGCAATGCTAATGAAATTAGGGGGTCAAGTTATCCCTCCATATATAAGCCAACCATTTAACCCTTTTTTCTTATTAATAAAGCATGGTTAGATGCGTGTAGGGCACTGACTCTCCTTTTGACAAAGAAGAAGAGATAGGTGATTGCGACAAAGGGGGCATATATAAGGCATTCACACCGCTAAAAATAGAAAGAAATTAAATGTTAATTGATAAGGATATGTGTGTGAATGTGATAAACCATCTGCATTAGCTTAATCTTTTATGTTAGAATTTGGATCCCGATCTTGTTTTCATCGATATATTGCAATTCATAGCAATTAAGTTCACAATAACGCCTTGACCCTTAAAAAACACAAAATAATTGAGCCTTGAATCAAATCAAATTATACTACCAAGATCGATTAATTTAGATGAATCTAAAAAAAATTCAAATCCAAGAATGAATTTCATGATAGAATATCACAAGATAAGTAGAAATGACTCTCATTAGGTAAATTTGTTGATACAAGATCATAAGCACAAATGTTATACGTACGTAGTATATAGATTGACATTTTGGCCAAGATATTCACCAACTCTCTCGTCCGACTGCACATTAATACTACGTAAGAAATGTAATGCAATTTTTGGGGTGGTGATCATATTTATTTTTAGTACACTGGATCACTTTTTCTTTGGTTCACACATCAATTAATATCCATGTTTTTTCCTATATTTTATACATTAGAATGCACCTACCATTTTCTTTCTAATTTTACTATATCTAATTTTAGACTGTTATAATATTACGAAGAACAAGAGAGCATGGAGGAGACATAGAAGAGATTTCTATTCATGTATACACTCTCAAGTGAGGTTACAACCCTTATATAGGCAATAGAGGTAGGAGTTATAGGAGGTGAAAGGTTGGGAGGTGAACAACCACATATTATTACAGCACTCCCCCTTGGATGTACACATCTAACATTACAAACTGTCTCGTTAAAAACCTCGCATAGAAAAACCCAATGGGACAAAAACTAGGACTAAGGGAAAAAGAGTACAGATGTCGTTTGATACGTTTTGGTGATACTGCCTCATTAAAAACCTTGTTAGGAAAACCCAGTGGGACAAAACCCGATCGAAGGGAAAAAGAGTGCAGTGCGTATATTCTCCCCCTAAAATCAACATTCTTCTTGCAACTTTCTCGTTCTAATAAGCTCTTCGAACTTCTTGATAATACTGACTTCATGAGTTGCATGGTCGAGTCTGAATATTATCTTCGATGTGTGCAAGTAAAATGCCTTCATGTATCACACTCGACTTCGATGCAATAGACTTCCTTGTCTTTGGCGATGAGCTGCTTTCAATGCACATATATAAGGTACCCCAGGACCTAGTGTGCTTTTCATTGTTTGATACAAGGGGATCTGATGTATAGATGGTGTATAAGTTGTTTCATTAAAAACCTTACCTTAGAAAAACCCAGTGGGATAAAAACCAAGATTAAGGAAAAGAGTACAACGTTGTGTATAGTACTTCAGGACTCAATACACTATGTCACCACTTACACAATACTTTAAGTACTATAAGCATCATTTGGCTTAATCATGTACATATGACGAGGCTTTTAAATTAATGTTTCGGGCATTTCAAATTAATCAATCATTTTCATCTATGTTCTTTTATTCATGATCAATTTGGGTATATAACTATTATGCTCGTCAATTACAAATGGAGTCAGTTCATCGAAAACCAAAAATTATATCCACTACTGTGAATATGTTTTCATATCATCCACTATAAAACTTTTGTGCAATCAATCTTGCTTTATATCTTACAACTTCATTTCGCTTATTGCGATTTTGTATAAACACCCACTTAAAACCAATGATGTTATACTTTCAGATGTTGGAACTACGGGTCCAATAGCATCATGCTTAAATAATTCATCTTTGCATGAATTTCTTCTTTCTATCTCTTTTAGCATCATTTTGACGTCGACATCCATTATTTGATTGATGATCATCATATTCCCATGAGCTCTTTCCACTTCCGGGGAATTCTAAAGTTAGCCTGATGATCTTCAACACTTCTGGTGTATTTGAGAATCACTTCATTTTTGTTGGTTTTTTTGGAGTTACTTCTGGAACCTCCAAATGAGCTAGCTAGTGTAATATATGTGATTTAGTCACTTTCTTGGCCTTATAGCAAATGCATTTGACGGCTTTATGCTAAACCATGTAATTATGATTTGGTGTACATAAGTGTTGAACTTCTAGTTCACTTTCATTTATCCGCGGATCCCAAATGATATATAGAGAAGTTGCTTTCATGCAATCTCTTTCTTAATACAGTCTCATTTCCTCTCTCTCCCTAAATACCGAGCATTTGATCACCTTTATAAAGCTCGATGTATTTGATATCATTAGGGACTCAAACCCCATGTATATCACTCAACTTCTTTGATATTCTGGATGGGATTTTGAGAGGACATAAAAAAGCGAGATCAAGGAGAAACGAAAATAGGGGTCGATCCGATTCGATCATGCTGATAACGTGTTATAATATTACGAAGAACAAGAGAGTATGGAGGAGACATAAAAGAGATTTCTATTCATGTATACACACTCTCAAGTGAGGTTAAAACCCTTATATAGGCAATAGAGGTAGGAGTTATAGGAGGTGAATGGTTGGGAGGTGAACAACCACATATTATTACAACATAGACAACATAATAAATAAATTTAAAAAAAAAAACTAGTAATCCCCCTAGAATCATTCAAAGTTATTTGTCCAACAAAGTAACACAATAAATCAAGCAAGTGAATCTGGAGGCAAGTTTCAAAGAAAAAGATTGTGCTTTTTTACACAATTTTGTAAAGGTGGTGCAAGAAGACGACATAAACCATAAAATTTGGGGTATTTGATGAAATTTCCGAAAGTATTGGAGGTGGCCGTGTAAACACCTACCAAGGCACTGATCAAGTTAATGAGATATGTGGGTACGTCGTCACTTGAACGAGTCGTCAGGAATTGGAGTCAAAACTAATAACTATAATTTCCTTTGGGTTCGCCCTTGAAACCGTCTTATCAACGTACGTACATGCATCATGCACTGCATGGACTCGTTGCCTGGTCAATCGTCGGTCAAAGCGCGCGTGCACTTCTAGACAACAAGATTAAAATATACTCCCTCCGTCTTAAAATACATGGTCTTTTAGACCTTTAACTTTTGTCAAAAATACATGGGTTTTTCGGTTTATAGGGTAATTATTACCCCTAAAAAAGTACAATAGTGTGTAAAATTTAAGAGTTTCCCCCTCTATAATAATAATGAGATTTAAATATAAATAAATTTCCTTAATTAACGTGCAAAGATCTAAAAGACCATGTATTTTTGGACGGAGGAGTACTCTATAAAGACAACCTTTGTTAAAGGTCCCCCATTAAATCTAATGCGAGCACCTAAATTTGAAAAACAAAGGTAATTTTTTTATGGGACATTTTTGCTAAATGTCTAAAAATGTTGGTCAAATTAGTAAAGCGTTCACCTTTTTTAAATAATTAGCAAAGTGTCTATGTCTTGTGCCCCCTCCCTTTCCCCCTTGTGTCCCTCTCCGCGTCAGTTTTTTTTTCTTTGCACATCAGTGATGACGTCGATATCGGAAATGTTGATGTCAGCATTGCTGACGCCGTTTACAGGGATGCTGACGCCAACGTCAGAAATGCTGGCATCATCATTGATGACGCTGTCTACGAGGATGCTGACGTCGAACATCGGAGATCAATATATTTGACGTATTAAGTCATTACTAATTATTTGGATTTCACAAATCAAATAACATTAAAATTTTTATATAAAATATAAAAGGGGGAAAGCAAAGAAACAAAGGAATATTCTACAAAAAAAAAAAACAAAGGAATATCTTATTTTATTTTTGGTAGTGAGAAACAAAGAATATCGGTGAGTAATTAAAACAAATTCAATATAGAAAACATTGAAGCTATTGGAGTCTCAATCACCTTCTTAGTCTTCTCAAAAGTAGTTTGCTGATGCCGACACCGGATATGTCTAATTTGCCGACGATGCTGACGTCCTTCCTTCTTTATCTCTTATATTGCAAAAACGATGTCAGCAAATATATACATACATAAAAATATGCATAAAAACTATATAATATATCTAATTTTTCTATAATTGTTTTTAAGTACAAACTTGTCAAAAAAAATTTAATAAAAAATGGTTATTTTATATAATTTTTATCACCTTGAAGAAGCTATATATATATATAGTAAACGATATGTTTTGCCAAACAGAGGGAGTATAAAATTGTATGATGGGGTAAATGAGAATGAACTATAAAGACCTACTGATATGAGTCATACTTATAAAAATAACATTAAACATAATGGGGATGTAGCTCAGATGGTAGAGCGCTCGCTTAGCATGCGAGAGGTACGGGGATCGATACCCCGCATCTCCATTTTGGACTGATTCTTAATTTGTTATTCTTTTTTTAATAAAAAAAAATGTGACTGCATTTTCGGGATTTTATGCTGTTGTTTTCAAATATTAATTCTTTTGCACAGTTGCACTATTTGTCATATTTTTCCCATTTTGGACGGATTCTTTGTCATTTTTTCTTTCTTTTTTTCCCGTAATTCTATTATATATTAGGATTTTGAGCTGTTGTTTTCAAATATTAATTCATCTGCACTATTTCATGAACCCCGTTATATACCTCTTTCGTTCAATACAATCAAGGATGTGGTTTGACTTTTCACTACAATTTAAAAAAAATACAAAAGTATAAAATAATCTGATGCTAATATTATTAAGGAGCATGTACTATATAGAGAAAGGATATATCAGGTGTAATCAAGCCTTATTGTTTAATTTATGAGCAAATTTAGAGCGTTGGTTTAAAAAGATTAAACGACTGAGATTAAAAGTAACTTGTGAACAATGATAATATTCGAATGCACCAAGTGATTATTCATATAATTGTATGTATGTAAATATAAATAATCATTTCTTAAATACAAATAATTACACTTATTTATACATACGAATAATTATCTATCTATCTATTAATAATACTAATTTTGCTAGCATTTTACTGACGTGTCACGCGCACAATTAAACTTGAATTTTTTATTCAAATGATATTTTTTATTGGTCAATATTTTTGTTTCAATTTTAAAATATCCATTTCCTACTTTAAACCTATTTGCACTACAACAATTAAGGGCTATTGTTGCACTTTTTTGCAGTGGTTGATCTACTGAAGCGGATTTTGTAGCGGTTTAGTCTATTGTGGCGGTTAATGTGGCGGTTTTATCATGGATGATTATAGTACCTATTGTGGCGGTTTTGAAGATCCTATTGTAGCGGTTTTTAAAGCTATTGAAGCGGTTTTTCTTCAGCACTTTTTTCACCATCTAATGAAGCAACTTTAAAATCTAATGGAGCAGTTTTTATATTAAAAAAAAAATTATATTTCGTTGGCCCTATTTTAAACCTAAGTAGACACTCTCGCACTTTCGTCTCCGGATCCTAACCCTAATTCGATTCCCTACCCATCCCCTCACACCTACAGATCAGCCTCTCCCTACCACCCTCCATCACTGGGATCTACACCACACACGGCACACCTCTTCCACCATATCCCCTCACACCGCCGGAACCACCAATCGACGCACCCCGTCTCGGCTTCTTCTTCATACCGTTCCTACCAAGTCGGCAATCTTCAATCACCAGCGCCGTCGTCCAGATCTGGCATCAACCACTGCACACCAAGGCACTCTCTCCATCTCCACCAGTGCCGCCGTCCACATCTTGCATCAACCACTACACACCAAGGCACAATCTCGTCCATCTCCTCCTTTTCCATCTTTTGCGGCTCCGTCTTTGCTTCAGGAATCCTCCGCATCCTAGAACCACCTCCACCGGTGGCTTGTGAGTTCACCAGCGCCGCCCGTCTCGTCGCTTTACCACCGTCCACGATCCCCCTTCATAAGAAATCTTGATTATTTTTTGCCAAAGAAATCTAGGTTATTTTGTTCACATTTTCTCTGTCCTCTTTTGTGTTTGGGCTTCAGCACATAAATTTCAATTTCTAGATCGAGAATGAGCTAGATCTAGATTTCTGGTTTTTATTGTTTGTGCTAGTTTGCAGGCTGGTTATGATTAATCTGTTTTTTTCGAGGTTTTTTGCTGGTAGAATTAAGATAGTTCTTCAAGACCAATTCGACCACGGGAGCTTCTGCTTGGTAACTCGTTATATTTTGATGTTCATTAGCTTAATTAATTAAAACTTACAAAAACATCAGCACAAATCAGGGTTTCAAATAGGTTTTATATTTATCTTGTTTTATCTATTTGGCTTGATAGATTAATGAGTATGTATCAGCAATTGGCATTTTTATGCAGATTCCCACAATTTGAAGTTAGAACTAGGATGAGGATTCCATCATTAATTGGAGATTTCATATTTCAATATACATTTCTCTAAATTAACCATCACATTGACATATATGTATGTTTTCAGGTACTTGAGAGAGTACTTGAACATTCTGGTGATGATTTAGACTTGGCAATCAAAAGTCTGACTGATGCTAATACTTCTGATATCCCACCTCACGCCAGTGATCACCTAGAAGGTACAATCGATCTGTAATATCTCAATTCAATCATATTTAATGTCGTTTGTTTAATTTGTCCATGTTACTAATAATTAAAGACCAGGTTCTTTCTGTCAAGCACTCAAGCCTGATTGAATATAATCTTCTCTCGATCTCAAATGGATAATAACTAATTATTTCGATCAATTGTTGTTTTGCTATCATATATCCAGTGACTAGTGGCAAATAGGAGGTGTCCGTTGAAGATCCATTAGTTACATGGAGCAACTGTTGAGTTAGAGATGGCGCTGAGTGGGTGGAGCTCTTGGTTAGAGAAATGGCAAGCGCTCCAAACTTCGTCGATGCCAGGGCTCGTGCTAGTAGAGCCCTCGAAGCCCTTGAGAAATCCATCTGTGCTCGTGCTGAGACTGCTAACACTACTTTTCAGCAGGTAATTCTTTGTTTTGTATTTTACTTTCCTCTACCCATGGAATAGTATCTACACATATATACATACAAGGTGGAAAAGAACTCTGTTACATTGATTGAAGAAGTTGCATTAGGGGACGTAAAGAAGATTTGATTTTTCTATAAGTGATGTGATGCTCTCTAGTAGACCACAAATTGGTATATTGTGTTTCTGTTTGGCCTACAATAAATATAGCTCCACCTACCTCCCACAAATTGGTTGTGTTTCTGTAGAGGTCATTGATAGAAGCAAAAAGTAATTGTGGAAGATTGCTGCTGCCATATATTTGTGATTTAATACTATATATATGTTAAGCTAAAAAAATTGATCCATGTTTATTAATTTCAGGAGAATGCAATCCAAAAGGAACAAGATCAATTACTGCTCCAAGAAAATGCGATCCTCAATATGCTGGCACTGTAGTCAAGGTAATATTATTACAGACTCTCCGACCTCTTCTTTTGTTTATGGTTAGTTTGGCTTGTAGATTCACTGTTCCTTAATGCTTCTGGTAATCATTAGATGTTCTTGTCTACCTTGTTTCAGGAATAGATAAGAAAATCTTAGCATAAACGACACGAAAAGAAGCTGACTGCCGAAATTAACTTGTGCGTACAAGCCTTAGTTTATTAGTTTATGCTTGTTTCTACTCTACATTCATGCTTTGAAGTGAATTGAAATGTAAATCAACTTCTGGAATGTCTATCTTGTTTTAGGAATAACATCTTAGATGTTTAAAAAAAAAGAAAGGAATAACTTCTTAGTTTATGATTGTTGGAATGTAAATTAGCTTCTGAGTTCTGATATCTTTATGAAGTTAAAAAAGAATTGAGTAATGAAAAATTAAATAATGCAAGTGTTTAATTGTGTGCATTAGGAAAACATGCTCAAGGTCTGTTTAACATGTTTTACGAAATTTTACACTATGGACATGACATTTAAAATAATCATATACATTTGGAAGTTTGAATTGCAGTAACAATGAGTCTTCTGCATTATTCATCTTGTAGTAGTGATGCAGTTGATCAATTGCGTCTTTCTAGAGTTAATTTCTAGCTATGGACGCATTTAACATTATAATATGGTCTTCTGCTTTGTTCATCTGTAGTTATTGGAAACAAGCGAGGATGTGGTTGACATAGCAGCAACTTTATATGCATTAACTACTGAGATAGACATCATCGAGGCTTTATTGCGGCGTAGATCCAAAGAATACGCATTGTCTCATTTCAGTGGTATGCAATTTCTAATCAATCCATTTTTTTTGAGCTTCTTATATACATGTAAGAGTTTGTCATATGTTTGTGTTGAGACCAAATTGAGAATGGAAACTTGAAATATTTATGAAATATCCTTCTTCATTGAAGAACAATAGAATATGAGAATAATAGGTAAACCAAATTACAGACAATAAGTTATTATTTGGCATAATGGAATGGATGTTCATCTAGCTTTAGTTGAATGTTAAGAATTTTCCTGGTAGGTTTATGGGATAGAAATTATGATTTCTGTTCAGATTCTGAATCTATTTGGTGTTTTATGAAAAAATGATCTTTTCTATTATTTCGCTCACTGTAGAAAGAGCATGTTGCCAAGCCGATCAAACTATTGGCGTTCGGAGTTTTTAAATCTAGAACAAAAGCAAGTTAACCGGTGGCGGCAGACCTTCTGAGAAAAACAATACGTCAACTGAACCTCCAAAAGACTATATCCATGTTAGAGCACGAAGGGGTCAATCTACCGACAACCAGTCTTGCTGAAAGAGTAAATTGTTTTGACTCTGCAATTTTATGTTAACCATGTATCTTGTCAACTATTATGGCATTTTTACTCTTAGTTATTTCAAAGATTTCTTTGAAATCGAGGGAAATTTTTCATGTTTAATATATAAACATGTGCTTTGATTGTAGCTGCTACTGGTCTATGAAAATAGTCTCACATTTCTTATTTCTTACTATTAGAATGCACCAAAGAATAGGGTGCATTCTATTCTTTTTTTTTAAAAAAAAAGTTGCACTTTTTAGCCCGGGTCTGCTGAATCCGGGCTAAAAACATGTATTTTGTTTTATTTTGGTAAATAATAAACCGCTACATTAGAGAAAAAAAGTGCTACAATAGCTCAGACAAAACCGCCACAATAGAGTATCTATTGTGGCGGTTAACATACCTACTGTAGCGGTCATTTGTGTTGGGAAAAAACCGCCACATTAGGCTATAAAACCGCCACAACAGATCAAATGCAACGCGAGCAAATGATACGGCTAAAAACCGCTACAATAGCCCTTAGGCAGCGGTTGTTTGACCTTATATGGCGGTTTTGACCCGCTACTAAAAGCTTTAATTGTTGTAGTGTTGCTTCCTATTTTTCATACTAAAATATTATTTTAAATATTAAATATGGAAGACTAATTTATAAATCTTCGTCAAATCTTTGTATGTGAGCTTATATTTTTCTTTTTAGATTTATCTTAATGATAATAATCGTATATTTATTTCAAATTATATTAGGTGGTGTGTTTGAGTATTATATTACTACTTTATCTTATTAAATCATTTTCAAAATGTATATTATATATATCTCTTTCAAACTAATTTATAAATTATAAAAAAATATTTTATACATATTTTTATTGTAAACAATTATATATATATAGTACTAGATACTAATTAAAATTGATCAAACTCTCGTGTTTTGAAGGCACGGATATTACACTAGTTTGATACGAATGTTTAAAGTATAAAATATTTTTGGATTTGGAGATTAGAAAGATATATGGCGGCTATATATGGGCATTTGGTGGGGGACTATCACTTCATTCAGATGGCGATTGTTTCCTACTTTTCTACCATATTTAGTATTTACATATTACGTGAAGAGATTTGGCACATAATTAATATATATGGGGATTTATCTAATATACTCGATCCGTAAATAAAACAGGCCGAGGATGTACGTAATTGAATTAAAAAAGTCATTGCTGATATTTATGAAGGGGAAAAATGAATAAACTAATTAAGCTATATTAGGAATAAAACTAATTAAGTGGTTACTCATATAAAATAAAAAAGAAGAGTTTTTGTTAGATACCCCTGAGTTGTTGAAAATTCGTGCTTTATTTTTTCTCGTTAACGACTTGTTATATAGACTTTGTCGTCAATGAATATGGGTCCGTTAATATTAAATACCGGTCCTGCTCTCTCCACTACTCGTCAATATAATAATATTAATAATTAATAATAAGGGCTATTTGCACGAATACCACTTTTTTGGTGTGGGTTTGCAAAAATACCACTTTTTTGGAAAATTTGCACAACTACCATTGGTGGTATTTTTGCAAATAAAACTGGGAAGGGCTAAGCCGGTTGCAGGTTCCCACAAGGGGGAGAGAGAGAGAGAGGGAGGGAGAGAGAGAGAACCACCACCAGATTGTCGGCGGCACTGTCGGCTGACTTGGACGATGGAGCCCCAGCGGGAGACTCTTCCGGCGCAGCGATCATTGGAGCGGGAGGTGAAACCGCCGACGTCGGAGAATCGGAGGCCGGAGCATCTGCTGGAGACGGAGAGAGAGATTCCGGCGCTGGAGCAGGTGCCGATGTGGGAAACTTGCCGAAGAGCTCCTCGGGGAGGAGCACGCTGTCGACGGTGAAGATGACGACGGGAGGAGCGTCGAGCACTGTAGAGGCAACTCTGGAAGTATCGACGCCGGTGTCGAGGGAGACGTCGTCGCCGACGGTCTTCACTTTGAGGCCGTATTTCCCGGCGCCGTTGGTGGCGAGCGTTGTGAGGACGTCCTTATTGGTCTTCAGAGAGCCCTTAGGGTTGTAGGTGTTGAGCGCGTGGTACTGGAGCAGGGAGACGATCTCGGCGTTGCTGAGCTTCGACAGATGGCCGGCCTTCCACCGCCGCCGACCAGATCTGAGGAGAAAGAAGCACAGATCCACGTTAAGCCCGGGAACAACCAGATTAGATGGCGAGCAGCGACCACGCACCAGATCCGACCCGACGGCGACCAGATCTGACAACGAGGCACCAGATCCGGCCAGAATAAGAGCTAGACGGACAAGATTCGAGCCAATCGCCCCCGAAACCACTCAAAAACTCCCAATCTCACACCAGATTTGAACCCGCTGACAGCCCGAACCCAAACCTGCATAAACGGATCCAATCCCCTCCGAGAACACACCCAGCACCTCCGAGAGCGAGAGAGACAGAGATTGAGAGCGAGAGAGCAAGCGGCAGGTGAGAGAGAACAGGGACGAAGAAGACGAAGTAGAGAGCGAGAGAGCAAGCGGCGCCCACGCCTTCCACCGCCGGGCCGCCGCCGCCGGCCTTCCACCGCCGCCGGCCTCGCCCTGGGGCCGGGCCGGACACCCCCGGTGACGCCCACGAACCACCACTACGAACCAAGGCACCCAAACGAGGGTTGACAATGCCTGTAATTTAAATTTTTTTTTTTGGGCATAATAACCTAGGATAGCCGGTTTTGGGGGAGGGTTTACCTTGGCATTTTTGCAAATTTTTGGAAAAAATGGTATTCTTGCAAATTTTTCCAAAATGGTGGCATTTTTCAAAGATTTTTAAAATTGTGGTATTTAGTGCTATTTCCTGTAATAATAATATATGCCCTATAAAGAAAAATTACAAAATTTTATAACACAGCAAATTAATTAATTAGCTAAAAACAGTAGCTAAAGTTACATTGTGTGAAATGGTCATCATGGAGACATATTCGAAGGATATTTATTAGTGGTGTTGGGTCTAACCATCCTGAGTCATTTTATTTTACATTAAGAATAGACATATATATATAAATAAAATGTCGCAATGTTTCCTTAGAAGTATAAGTTAGAAAACCCTTTCATAATACTTTGAATTTTATATTAGGATACATAATTGATCCGACCGTATAAATATAGCATTAATTTCATCATCATTATTAATGAATCAGCCTTCCTTCCTCCCTCCCCTATATCGAGGGACGGAGTTGAAAGTTTTGAGCGGGACCATAGTAGTACACAATAAGATTGAAAAAAAGGTCATAAAATACACAACGTGTTCGATAGTACAAACTAGTGTCAAACGATATTACAAACTACGAAAAACATGTAAAACAAAAATAAGGATATAAAACGCAATAAATAAACATTTTATTTTTAACGTGTAATCATGAGTACCTAGATATAAAAAATTTAAACTTGCGTAACTTTTTACAAAATTCTCAAAATAAGTAATATAAGTATATAACCTATAGTTTCAAAGCTCTCGAGATGAATTATAATATGTGAATGTCAATTGAAGTAAAATATAAAAGTATTATAATATATTCAAATAAAATTAAAGTGATTAATACGCCTATAATTTTTAAATATTCATAGCTTTTTACTCAGATGTCGGATTAGAGCGTATTATATATCGAAACGAAACTATCAACGAGGAGAATACACCTAGGTAATTTGCCAAATGAGGGGAGGGTCATGTGACCCTCCATATCCCCCTCTCGCTCCGCCTTTGCCTATATAAGGTCGGATCTAGTGCAGTGAATTCACCATACAATTCTTTCTCTCACAACTATTACATCCTCCCTAGTATTAGATTATGGAAGATGTAATAGTTGTAGGCTTGTAGCCACGAGGGATGCTATTTGATTATATATTTGATATTTGATGTTGGTTCTTTACAAAAAAAAAAAAAAAAAAACCTAAGCAATATTGTGGTGGGCCGATGGACCAAGTCTTTGCAGGCCCATCAGCCTTCACCTTCGAAATCAAAAAGTTGATAAATTGTATTTTGTGTAAAAGCAATTCAATGAGGACCGCATAGCGCAGTGGATTAGCGCGTTTGACTTCGGATCAAAAGGTCGTGGGTTCGACCCCAACTGTGGTCGGAACTCAGTTTTGTTAAATTTTTATTTCTCTTACTATTTTCCTCATTTGATGAATTTTCTTTATACGTATTTGTCAAATGTTATTTGGGAAAATTACATAAAATTAGCCGTTAAATATTAAAGTTTTTACTAAACCACCACCATAAATTTGAAATTATAAAAAACCACCCATTATATAGGTTTTGTCAACAATACGCCACCCATACCTATCAGCCGTTCACTTTTCCGTTAAGTTGATGTGAAATGGCTAAAAATCAACGACAAACAATTTAAAGAACAATTAAATTTTTGCTCATGCCGTGCAACACCGCAGATGATTTCTCTGGGTCTTCATACACCACCATCAACTCCGATAGGGTCTTTATTTCACCGGTGGATGTCGCCTCCATCCTCCAATCTGCCTCTGGCACACTGGCACCACACTTTTCCCAATTCGATGGTTGTAAACCCTGGATTTCCAAATCGATTTGAATCGAGTTTTGTGGAAATTGATGTATGGATTCCGTTAAGAGTGTAAATTTGGTGTTACTTGTTGGATTCAACTGATTATTTGGTAAAATTGTAAATTTATGGTGCTAATCTAACATGTATGTTTGCAGGGGAAGGTGGGTTGAAGTTAGGTTTGCTGGTCGGTGGTGCAGGAGGAACAAGGTAGCTAATGCGAAATCGATTTTTAGCTGATAGATTACATAGGTCTCATATTGTATAGTGGGCCTAAAGGCCCAATACCTTGTAACCTATATATAGCATTGTCTAATGAATGAAACCCTCGAGGAGGACTTTACATCAATTCTGTCATTCTACATGGTATCACAGCCTTTTCTTCCTCACGAAACCCTAAATTGATCCTCCCGTCTCACCGGTCATCCTCTTTCTCGCCGCCATCCTCGAGCCCAGATCCGCCGCTTCCATAGCAACTGTTGTCTCGAGCCCGGATCGCGCACCTCTTCCCTCGAGGAGAAGAGAGAAGGCCATCGTTGTTGTCACAAGCCCCTCCACAAGCGCCGTCGCTGTCCCTCGCTTTCCCTTCCCCGTCGTTGTCCCTTCCCCTCGATGTCCCTCGATGTCTCGTGCGTCCTAGATCCGGCATCCACAAGCGTCGTCGGTCACCCACGAAATCCCTCGCCTTCCCTTCCCTTCTCCCTCGTTGTTTCCCTATGCTGCCCTATCCTCTCCTCTCACCGGAGTCCCTCTGTCCGACCTTCTCTCTCACCCGACCTCGCCGAACCTGTACACTACCGACGAGATTCGAGCACCTCCGGCCGATCATCTGCACCCTCCATCGTGTGCCACTGTCGAAGGTCCCTTCGATTCATCCATTACATCTCCTTCTCCTCCCTCCGCAAGCCCTTTGATTCATCGATTCTCCGCCACGACAGCCCTTCCCCCGCCCCGCCTCTGCTTGATTTGGAAAACCCTGCCCCCATCTGTTTGTTTTCACAAAAAAAAAAAAAAAAAGATGCAACCGTACTCCAGATATATATACTGCCCCTCGCAATTCCGGTCCTCAGGCCTATCTGGCATCGTCTGATCCAGGCTATGTTCCGCCTGCTATGCATCACACCTTCTCCTCTACGCAGCCGACATTCCCCGACTCTTCGTGGTACATGGACATTGGTGCCACCTCCCATATAACGACCTCCTCAGGTAACTTCTCTTCTATTTCCTTTAAGGGTCCTACACACTCTATTATCGTCGGCAATGGTGGCCGCCTTGCTACTTCGGGAATTGGCCATGCCAAACTACATACCCCAACCCACCCATTACACCTTAACAATGTCCTCATTACCCCAAATATTGTCAAAAACCTTATATTTGTCTGTTGGTTCACTACTGACAATAATGTTTCCCTTGCGTTTGATCCCTTTGGTTTTTATGTGAACGATCTTACTACGGGTGTTACTCGCATGAGATGTAACAGCACCGGAGAGCTCTACCCTGTCACACCGCCTCCTGCGTCCAGTCAGTCCTGCCTGGTCGCCCTCTCGACATCGTCGTCCAGTCTGTGGCATGCACGCCTGGGCCATCCCAGTGCTGCCGTTCTAGATGTCCTCCGTTCTCAGAGTCTTGTCACCTGTAATAAAGACCTACGCTCTAATTTATGCTCTTCTTGTCAGTTAGGCAAACATGCAAGACTGCCGTTCCAACGGTCTTTGAACTCCACCCTTGCTCCTTTTGACATCATTCATAGTGACATTTGGATCTCTCTTGTGCCTAGCAAGGAGGGTCACAAGAACTACCTCTTATTTCTTGATGATTACACTTATTTCTTATGGGTCTTCCCGTTGCATTTCAAGTCCCAAGTGTTTCCTATCTTTGTCAAGTTCCATGCCTACATCAAAACCCAGTTTCAAACATCCATCAAATGCTTCCAATGTGACAATGGTCGTGAATTTGACAAAAAAGACTTTCACTCTTTCTTCACCACACATGGGATCTCCTATCGGTTATCTTGCCCTTATACTTCCCAGCAGAATAGCAAGGCCGAACGAATCATTAGAACCATAACCAACATGATGCGCTCTCTCCTCTTTCACACACCTATTCCTCTTACCTATTGGCCTCACGCCTTATCAACCACATGTTATCTCCTCAACATTCTCCCATCTACTACCCTACACCATCGCTCGCCAACTCAGGCACTCTATTGCACCTTGCCTAGGTATGATCACCTTCGTACCTTCGGGTGCTTGTGCTTCCCAAACCAATCCTCCACCACCCCATACAAGCTTCACCCGCGCTCCACTCCATGTGTCTTCCTAGGCTATCCGTCTGATCATCGTGGTTAACTTTGCCTCGATGTTCGGAGTCATAAGATTATTGCGTCCCGCTATGTCACGTTTGATGAGTCTCGCTTTCCCTTCTCTTCTCTTCTTCGCCCATCTCCGACACCTCCTATGTCCCAGTCTGAGTCAGAGTCTTACTTCCCACACTTTCTCCTTCCTCAGAGCTCTACCGGTGCTCCTGCCTCTTCCCCTACACCGCCCCCACCGCCACCTCCTTCTCCTACCACCAGACCGCACACCTGTAGCATCTCCGGTGTCTTCAGACATCGTCAGATCGTCTCTATGAACGCCACCCTGCACCCCGCCAAACCTCCTCCTGCGTACTCCCGACCACCCCCTAATTTGATTTGGGTAGTGATGGAGAAATTAATTTGATGTGGAATCGAAGTCTTCGAAGTTACTCTTAAAGTAACTGCACAAGGAAATTAATATGTAGCTTAATTTTTTGTTGTGCTAGAGCTTGAAGATAATGGCTTGGAAGGTGTACGGACCTGGAGTGGTTTTAGGGTAGATAACAAACATGATATTTCTTCAATTTGACACTGTTATTTGCATGATCTCAAGCTCATAAAAAATCCAAAAACAACTTTGACTCTTTGAGGATAGACTAAGGAAGCAAATGAGCGAGCGAGACAAGAGATGGGATGAAACTCTATTGCTCAAGAGACAAGAGGAGAAAGAGGGAGGGGTAATTATGTCTTTTAACACAAGCTTAACCGACTTTATCGGGCAAATGGGCATGGGTGGCGTACTGTTGACAGAACCAATATAGTGGGTGTTTTTTTTATAATTTTAAATATAAGGGGTGGTTCAGTGTAAACCTCAATATTTAATGGGTGGTTTTTATGTAATTTTCCCTTTTCATATTTTGAATATCCATTCCCGGAAACTCGGCCCCTCCCCTATGCTTCTAGTAGGAGGCCTTTTACCTTCTGAACATCCGTTTCCGCCCCCCATTTCCCTTCAATACAAATTCCACCGTCACTCGATCTCCGTTGCAAAAACATGAGGGGCTGGGGCTGCGCCTCGCCCTTGGCGGCCTATACGGCCATCTGCACCAGCGCCACCGCCCGCCGGCCCACTCCCATCAATACAATTTGTCATTACTTCAGACTGCCGAAGACTCTTTCGCAGGCGTCCGATCAGTTGGGGGAGAAGCTTGACGGGAGACATGATTTGGCGCGGTTAAGCCCGGTTTCTCGCCGGGGTTTCGTTCCCGGTCAAACTCCGGCCCCATCTTCTCAACAGGTATATACAGTAGTATACAAATCCGATTAACAGTAAGTCCTTTCCATCTATCATGGTGAATGAAAATGTCAAACGGTATGCCATTTCTAATTGACCAAGATTATACGCAATTTTTAATTTTTTTTTTTAAAAACATAAGTTATGATTTTCAGATTTTGTTTTGTGGGATATGATTTTTTTTATTGAATTTGTTTTACATACTTTGGTTTCTTCGGTCATAGTTGAAGACTTGAAGGTAGGGGTGTTATTCAAGCCGAACGAGCCGAGCTTTAAATGTTCAAGTTTGATTTATTTGTTAAACGAGCTCGAGTTGAGCCGAGTCTAAATTTTAAACGAGCTTTTTTATTTTGTTCAAGCTTGGCTTGTTTAGAAAATGAACCAGCCTGAACCGAGCTTTTTCCGAGCTTTAAATAATTATACTTGGTTATAACATGTTAATTTAAAGGAAATTTTAGAAATTTCATAGATTTCGAGTTATTCGAGCTTTCAACCGAGCTTAAAATTTTGTGCTCGCGTCGAGCTTTTTCGATTCGTTCCTGAGCCGAGCTCGAGCGATTCGGCTTATATAATAGCCCTACTTGAAGTGCATGAATCAAATCAAATAGTAACAAGATTTGAAAGATTTAAAGTGAAAAGAAAAATATAAGTAGTTTATCATTTAAGCCAATTAAAATATTTGTGACTACTGACTAGTGATCCTTTTTTCTTAACTCTAGAAAAAAATTGAAGTTTATTGGGGGTAAACTGGTAGTCTGGTACATACATATCGACATTTATTTTTTAAATCTCGACGATTAAAGAGAAATAGAGTTATTATATATTATGATTCAGGTAGTGGTTCTGAAGGTATCACTGCACTGCAGAGGGTGTGAAGCCAAACTCAGAAAACACCTCTCCAAAATGCAAGGTTTATAATTTAACCTATTTTTCATATTATTGTTTTTTTTTTCTGTTTGAATTACTCGGGTGTTTATTGTGATATTATAAGTGTTTTTTTCCTTCTCCTAGCAGGAGTTACGTCGTTTAACATAGACATGGAAACCAAAAAAGTGCGTGTGATTGGAAATGTGACTCCGTCAGATGTATTAGCAAGCATTTCGAAGGTGAAGAATGCGCAGTTCTGGCCCTCCTCCTCATCGTCTTCTTCTTCTTCAGGGCTATCGAGTTTGGAGTAAAGCTAACTGTTTAGGGAATCATATATTGGATGCTAAACTAGCTCACCTTAATGCATGCCATGTTATGCATAACTCTCTACAAACTTCAACTTAGTATTCGCTACCTCTCCGTTTTGTTTTAAAGCGAGTGAGATTAATAAAACTTGTTCATTGAAAGACATGTAACGCCATACTCGTACCCGCCCTCCATGGTCTAAAGCTTAACCTTAGGGTTGATAAAGAAAGAAATATGAAATTTTTGATAGAGATGATGATATGTTGGGGTTGCATTGGGCTTCTAGTTGAGAAGTTTATGGTTATAGCCAAATCTCCTTAATGGGCCCTCATATTGGGCTTGATCCAACATTGGTTATTGGAGGCCCATATGGAAATTAGCTCTGATTTATGGGAGCTACTATTTTAAGTCAAACCCTCCTGGAGGCTGGAGGAAATCACTAGTTAAAATCCTGATCTTATAAGAAATTGGATGGATTTGTAGACATTTCCACCCCTAATTTCTGCTAACATCCCTTTCAGAAAATAACTTTAATAATAATAATTAATAATAATTTATCCTAGAGAGCTCGAATCAATAAAATATTATTTTATTTTATTTTGAACAATGTTATTTTAGGTTATATTTCATTGGCTTTTAAAAATTACTTCAGGGGCAAAGGTTTGCGAAAAATTATTTTACACCCCTAATTAATGGTAACATCCCTTTCATTATTTTTTTCCTTTTAAAATTATTTCATTGCCTTTTTTATATATATGAGTTCAATAAACTTGCTTATGTACACGAGGATTGGCCATATAACAACTTTTTTTTATTGAAATTTTATGCGTAGAAAAATTTTAGTTTATGATATAATAATTGTATAAGAGCCAATTCCCTATTATTTTTCAATAACGAGTAACTCATCTTCGGTGATAAACCGACCATGTGAACCGACTTGCATCGACCGGTTTGACTCACTGGTAGGGATCAGATCGAAAAAATAATAATAATATGAAATATTATAAAATCGACAAGTAAAAAGTTGGAAATTCAGACAACAATTAGAAAGAAATTGTGTTTAAATATGATTAAGAATTATGAATTGTAAAAACAAGTAACCACTGAGGCAATGAGTAAAATTAGGCAAATAGACCAACTGGCAACTACGGTGACCCTAAAAAAACCATCTAAACCTTCCTTTTAATGGCGATTATCGCTAAACTAATCACTACCGTACCCTAACCCTCTCAGTAAGACATTCTATACGAATAATACGACCCAATTTACACCGAATCATACCCAAAAAAAACGGCACCGCCAAATTAGAATGATCTCACTGTATCCTCTGCCTCTTCGGCCTCAGAATCATCCCGGCGCTCCCAAACCCGCCGCTGCCGGAGAAATTCAGCACCGAATTGGTGCCGGCGAGCTGAGATGACGTCCCGCACTGGCCGTTGTTGTTAACCGGTCTCTTGACCGAGTGGGGCCCAATTGCGGTGACGGTGGCCCCACCTTGCTTCTTGGTGTGATCAAATCCCACCGGAGGGACCTGGAAGGTCTGGGCCGGCGGTGGGTTCCGCCACCGCGGCAAGGGCCCCGCCACCATCAGCGTCTGCAAGAGCGGTCCCGCATCCATCACCGCCTCCAACAGCTTCCCTTTCTGAGGGAGGGGCCTCCCCTTGGCAATTTCGTAAATAATCTCACTTTCAGGGTCGATTAATTTCCGCGGAATCGCCGGGGGAATTTCGTATCCCTGAACATAGGGTGCGCTCCGTTGCGCGAAACCGAGGCTTCCGGAGTCCACACCGCCGCCAGGGGATACGACGTCGTACAGGGAGTCGCCGGCGGAGTTGTTGTTGTAAGTGGTGTAAGTAGTAGTGTCGGAGAGACTGTTGGATTCGGTCAGGCCGGAGCTTGTCCTCCCCTGGAAGTTGTTGAACAGGGGGCTTTCCGGCGACGGCATCGGCGGCGCCACGGCGGCGGAGAGCAATTTCTGGATTTGGTCCCTGGCTTCGTCTCTCTCCTTGTTAGAGACCTTTAACATGCAGAGAAGCTGCTTCATGTTCTCCATGTTTTCTTTGTTCTTCCGGACTTCGTTATCCAATTCCATTTTTGAAGATTGCAGTTCGTATGTCATGTAAAGGATCTTCTGTTTCAGTTCTTCCACGCTCTGCACACACGAAATTACAGTATAAATTGATGAATCAATTAATTGAATTTCGTGTTTCGAAATTCAGAAATTGGAGGAATGGAGGAGGAAATTGAATAATCAGCGACTTCTTGTAAAGAATTTCAAATTGCTTCAATTGGAAAACTGAGCGAATTGGGGATCAAAGTGACAGATAACAAAATTGGGAGAAAAACCAGCAAAAAGACAAGCTTGAAAGCAAGAAAAACATCGTTTTCAACACACAAAAAAAAAAAGTTCCTCTCTTTCATTTCTCTCTTCCATGGAGTGGGAAAAAGAAGAAGCAAATTGAGACAAAATTCGATTTCAATCAGCTCTGAAACAGAGGCATAAATGGCATAAAGATCATCAGAAACATATGAATTTGAAGCGAATGTAGTTGTAACAGAGTGGGGAAGCGGAAGGAGGAAGGAGGAGGGGCACACCTCTTGATAAAAGAAGAGAGAACTGAGATCCTCCATAGCCATGGGTACCAGGTAAGAGATGAAAACCAGAAAGAGAGAGTGATTGTTGGTGTGAATGGGGAAGGAGGGGAGTGAATAGGGGGAGTGAGGTGTGATTTTATAGTAGCGGGAAGGTTAAATAAAGGACAAATTGCGAGACGGTGCGATGACACTGTTGACTCTCACATTGTAAATATCCCCATCAAACAATACGGATTAAATACAAATTATTAGTATAATTTTTTTTTAATACATGAAAACGTTAAGCTTATAACAAAATTATATATGATTTTTGTGTTTTTTTTTTCTAATGGAAGAGAAAGGAAATGAAAAATGGGAGGGAAAATGAGATAGAGGAGGGGTGTTAATCAATCCAACTGGGTTTTCCTTATTTAAATTTATGTAAATTTGGAAAATCTAAAGGGTTGCCTTTGTAACGTACAGACTGTAGAAGAACGCGGTTTATTTTTGTAAAGTTGGCCTTCCTAAATTACTCTCTCTCATTAAATCATTCATTTTTCCCGCTAACTGTAAGGGTTTGATTTGAATCTATCCGATTGATGACATGTATATCTCTTTAAACATCTAAATATATGTTGATTTCGAATTAATTTGGTGGAGTTGCAAATAATTAACTCTATCTATATAAAATTTCATATATATAATTATATAGTTTGATTTCCAACTCATTCTTGAATTCTATTTCCAATATATAAATAAAAAAATTTTGCTCATAAACAAATAAATAAAACTTTAAGGTAATTTTGCAAGATAATTAATCACGAGCTTTATAAAAAATCTGTATGAAACCCAAGATTTTGATATTTCTATAGGGTTTGATCTTAAACTTTTACTTCGTGAATGAAAGCTCCAAACATTACATATTTACATTCATGATGTATGTTCGAGCCAGAAGAACCCAATGAGGGCGGCCGGGACACATCGGTAACAAATGACAATGAATAACGTACATAGACTCCTACAATACCTAATGTCTTCAATACTACAAAATAACAATAAAAAATAAAAGAGTATGTTCACTAGTACAAAGTTCTTCATTATTAATTAGAGTTATATATTTAAATAGTTCAATACGACGATAATGGGGATAAATCTATTTTACGGGTTTTCATACTCTGAAAATGTTGAAGGATGATCTCATTATCAATGCGTTTGAAAACATATTTTTTCAACATAGCAAACCAAATTCTTAGAGAGAAAGTCATCTCCCATCTTGTTGCGCAAATATGGCTTAATAATACTTATAGTAGAGACAGCTCTTTTCACTATAGTTGTTGCATCAAGTAACAATAAAACCAACTCGATGAGACGATATACCAAGTTAAAAACTTTGTGAATTTCTACATCGACCATCTTTTTAGAAACATCAGTAATATCTTGCAAAGTGGAAAATCTGACATTTTTTCTCATTTAAACTTTCGTAAATTCAATCGTTAAAATGAGTAATATAAGCTCTAGTTTCGAAGCTCTCAAGATAAATTATAGTATATGAATGTCGATCTGAATAAAATATAAAATCATTGTAGGTTATCAAAATAAGATTAAAGTGATTAATATACCTTTAATTTTCATACATTCATAACTTTTTACTCAAATATCGGATTAAGACGCTGATCGGGTCGTGGGAGTCGTATCGGATTTTATATTGTTTTTGGTTTTGAGGCCGGGATTCACTCTTTTAATACAAAAACTTAAGCCATTGTGTAGGAGCTTCTCCCTTTCTTGTATTTTGAATTGTTATACCACCTACAATTAATGTGGGATGGCTATAGTTTTATCCCAAGAGGCGGGAGCTACCGCCTCTGTATTCATAGATGATCATCCTTGTTGTTAGTTGCCAAGTTATTTAATCTAGCCATTGTAGTTACCTTCAACTTTTAAAATTTTGATATATTAATTCTAGGGTAAACTTTACTTCTTTTTTTTTTTGAAGTGGTTAATCTATAGAAAGGTAATATGTAATTACAAAAAAGACAAGATATCAAATCTTGTCGTAAAATGGGGTAACTCACATCACAACAACCATCTGCGTGACCGAGTGTGATGCGTCTAAAAACCAATCCCGTGTATTCCCAAAAAAAAAACTTTTACCTCTTTTCGCAAAGGCCACAAACATTACATTCATCGATGATCATCATATCCTTTTTTTTTTTTTATTAGGTAAGAATTCGAGCTCAGACATGCCTGAAACTCGAGAGGCCGACGAATCGGCAGACGGAAAAACCGTCAACATACAACACACTAAAAACACAAATCAGCATAGATGAAAGAAAAAGCCCAAACAACCCGAAGACGTCGTTCGCCAGCAAAGGAGTCAATGGAGATCCAGGACGAGCCACGAATGTCGAGAATACGGGAGAGTGCGACGACTCACACGGCGTCTCAACGCCGAGAAAACGGAGAACAGTAACCCACCACCGAAAAGGGCGAAACCTGGGGAAGTGTGGATCACCGACGTTGCCCCCATCTAGATGAGGAATTTTCGAAGATCACGAACACAACCACGATCCTTATTGTTAGTTGTTAACTTCTTTTAGCTTGATTTCTAACCATATGCTTTTATGACATAGGTTAAACAATTTAATTAAAAAATGATTTTATCATATTCACTAATTAAAATATTTTAAAAATTACAAGTAATGGAATTTAAACATTATTATCGATAGAAATGGTTACTAATTTGTAACTATATATTAACCTATACTTTAAAAAATATAGAGTAGATTAAAAAGACGGATTAATAAATATACAATCCAATGAAACACACAACACAACAATGCAACACTACACACTTATTTGCCTAAATTAGGGAAGGGTGAAGTAGTTTGGCTTGTTCACTGCCCGAGGAAACTCAAACCAAAAACCAACTTATGGTTGACTTATCTGCTTTTTATTCTTATTCCACCCACAAATATACCATCTACAGTTTTTATATATTTAATTAAATCACATAGGTACTGAATTTTACTTATTTTATTTATTTAAGTCAAAAAGTTGTAAGGTTATAATTATAACCCATTTTTTAGGGGAGGTAAAAAAGAAAATTGAGCACTTTATCAACTTTTGTTGATCACCTATGCATATATATGCATGTCTTGGCATCATTTGTCCATGCATCTCTTTGTAGTTTGTATAATAAAAGTAGTGCGCGTAAAATTTGGATCGGACCGGAATTTACAGTCTTGCGTCAGACCGGAAATATAATAGTCTAGTCCATGGTTCATCCATAAAAATTAAAATTTCGGTTTCTGGTCCAAGACCGGTTGGACCGGAATGTGTGCGCGCACGTGTGTATTTTTAAAATAAAATGAAAGTGAACAAATAAAAAACATTATAAATTACTTTTTTTATATGTATTAGTAAGAATAATTTAATTAAGTCTATTTTCACAGTTCATTGTTGATATAACATTATCATTTAAAACGTTGACGTTCATCGTTTATTCTTTTATAATTTTTCCTCTTTAAACAGATAAAATAATGTTATTTTAGTGAAGCATCGTTGTATCTAAAAAGATAAATTTTAATTTGAAACAAAATGAGTCAATGTGTAATTAATTTATTGTTCAGTTCTATTAGCATGTAACAATAGGGGCAATTTGCAAACTGCCCATATTTGGTGGCCAAATTAGCAAAGTATCCACCTTATTGAAATAATTAGCAAACTATCCATCCCCATGTGCCCCCTCACTGCGTACCCTCCTCCCTCGTGTGCCCCCCCTCCGCGTCAGCAGATTTCCCCCCCACTTGCGTCGGCATTTTTTTCATGTCAACACTTTCCGTTGCTGACATCGAAAATGCTGACGCTGACGGTGTTGACGTCGATGTTGCTGACATCAACGTTGTTGATGCTGACGTCGTTAGTGCTGACAACAAATTGGGTTCTACTTAATATTAATTATTAAATAATTTCTAATATAAAATAGTATATATTACAAATATATATAGATAAAAAAAATTGCTGATATAAAAAAATTACAAGGATATAGAAAAGTGTGCAATGTTTACATTACAAAGTAGCCAAAGGTTAAACTACGAGAATATCTATCCTATTGAATTATTTTTATAACGATTATTGACACTAAATTTGATGACGCCGAAGTTGTTGACGATGACGGTGTTTTGTTGAAACACCTAAAACTTTGTTTGATAAGATCATCATCCATTTAACTTTTCATTACACCAAAACTTCAAGTGCATGACAACTAATTGAGTATATATACATATTAATCAGCTAATTGAAACACCAATCAACAACATGGCGTCGTGATGCTGAAAAAGATGTCAGCACATATAAAAATACGCATGAAAATGAATCATCGCTTAAAAACAAACAAATTTTTAGTTTTCGGACGCATTCGAAATCCTCCGCCGCGGACGATCGTTGTCGGACGATGCTCTGGCGATTGCTCCCGATTGCTCGTGAAGATTGCTCCCGATCTGGTCTCGAAGAACCTCTCGAGAGAGATCTAAAAAGGAAGGAGGAGGAGGACCATGGGAGAGAGATGGAGAGGAGGAGGGGCACCATAGGAGAGAGATCAAGAGAGATTTGAGATTTAGGGGAGGTTTGGATTTGAGATTAGGGTAAAAAAAGAGATGGACAGTTTGTTAAATATTTTAAAATCATGGACACTCTTATAATTTGGCCGAAAATTTACGCCTTCAGTGCAAATGTTCACATAACAATATATGTGTAAATGGATACAAATTAAAACTTCAAACATGCATAATTTTCTAATTGTCAAACTGAGTAATATAACATCTCGTTTTGAAGCTCTCAAACTAAATTATAAATTTAATTTATTAAGTAAAACATAAAAGTATCGCGATTCATTAAAATTGCATTTAAAGTAATTAAAGTTATCGACCTTGTTACTTAAATTTTCTCAACTTTAATTGATGTTATCTTGGGCAATTTGTAAATTTTGATTTTGATCTCAGAGCCAATTTATCTACATTATTTTTAGAAAAATTGACGAAGGAAAGTAATTCAATTATTAAATATATAAATTGAGACGCCAATGGAAAAGTCGGTACGTAGTAAGCAAATGCCATTTAAAAAAACGTGTTATATTTCAAAATAATTTCATCAATCTAAAAAATATATTTTCCGAGTTAATTGTAGAACCATAATTAATTCAGTTTTTTTTTCTCGGATTATGGTTCTACAATTAAACGGGAATAATTCAGTTACGTTGTAGGATTGAATTAATATATATATATATATATATATATATATATATATATATATATATATATATATATATATATATATATATATATATATAATATAAAATATGTATATAATATTACACAACCCTTATTATGTATTATTTTAACAAATCTTAGTCATTAAATTAAGAAGATTAATCGGATGAGATTAAAAATAACCTTTGATTATTCGTTGATATTGAGAGATTATTCGTCGAAATGAAATTATTCGGTGATATTTGACGATTATTCGTTAAAATAAAATTTATAATATTTTTTACACTATTTATATAGATAAATAAGTATATAATTATAAATGAATAATTATGTGAAAATAGACGAATAATTGTGCACCGGAACCAATTTTTCACTATATACGACGTGGATCGATAGAACAAAATGTGTCTCGTTCCATTCGACGTTCCACGTGTTCGTGTTTCTTAATCTCTTAATTGCAGCATAAGTTATATTAGCACGGAGAATCATATATAATTAAAATTAGCTTAATCGAGGAAATTTAGGCCAAGCCAAAAAAAAAAAAAAAAGGTAAAGTTAAACTTGCACGTTAAGACAAAGACGATGAAGATGATCGAACAAGGATCGGAATTCCATCGGAAAACCTGAGCATTTCTTTCTTTATTCCCGACAAGTAATTTCAGTTCTCCGTCATTATGTTAACAACTACATTTTTTTTTTCACATATATTTATTCATCGATCAGTATTATATTAGGTCGGACAATTTTGTAAGTATAAAAAATTACTGTTATAAAATAAATATACTATTACCAAATGAAAACATAAAACAAAATAAAAATAGATTCGATAAAGTCAGTTGCAATTCCTAGTACGTCGATCTCGATTCCATAGATTGAGAACTAAGAACGGGGTAATCGATCGCAAATCAAAACCGAAACGCAAACCAGAGACCAACACACAAGATTTACGTGGTTTGACCGCAGCCGAACGGCTTGAGAGCACAAATCACCTAATCGGTAAGAAGGTTTACAGAACAGGTTTGCCCTAAACTCAAACTAAGGCAAATACAGGCAAAAACACGGAGAAACAAGAGACATGCACAAACGAAGAAAGAACGAAGTAGACAAAGGAAGAATACACCCTAGATCTGAAGATCGGAGTCAGATCGTCGTCGGAGTGAACCAGAGAAGAAGACCTTCGCCAGAACTGTGGACGTTCACCTTCTTCTTCTTCCTAAGCAATGGATCTAGAGTCTCCGAGGAAAATATGCTAAAGATCGGCCACCAGAGCTTTGTCGGAGCTAGGGATCTCAAAACCCTAGCGTCGCCTCTCTCTCTCTTCTCTCACTCTTTCTCTTTTGGATTACCTGATGGAGCGTCTGCCAAAGTGTTCAGCCCCAAACCCATATATTTGGAACTACATATTTTTTTTTTTAAAGTTTTGAATTCATACTATTGTTTAAAAAAATAGGTTGAAATGATATTGTGTAATCAATATAGAATGAAATAATATCATATAGTTTATATTAACTTCATTTTAAAAAATTAATTTTTGAATTAATCTCATTGGTTAAAAAATGTAGTATGAAATGATATTATGTTTTTTTAGTTTATATAAATTAAATAGACCATCCAAAAATAACTTGACATAATAAGGTTACATGTAGCGTAAATGATTTTTGGTTTTAATAGACTATCTAGATAGATATATAGATATAGATATAGATAAATAGATAACAATGTTTTGTGAGTTGAAATTATTTTGATAAACTATATATTTAAAAAGTCTATTTTTAATGTTAACAAGGCCTGAGACATTTTCCCTTATAGATCAAATTGAAAACTTTAATAGAATATTCTATAAAATATTATATTTTGACCTTTCGTTTATTATTTTAGTTTCTCTCGTAAGCTAATTTTGACATGCTAAAATTCTTTAAAATATCTATAAATTAATGCATTTCTCCATTGATTATTCACACCACCTAATATGAGCATGTCCTTATAGAAATTTTGACAGCTACTCACAATTTTTAAGTAGTAACTTTGTAACAAATAATAAAAAAATCTGTACGGGAAGATGACCAGAGTGGTGACTTTGAAACAAGGAATGGTTTTGAAAAGAGTGATGCGAATTTGCTAGAATATTAGTGTTGCGAATTAGGATATATGGGGTTATTTGGCAATTAAGGCCAATTAGAGGGTTGAAGTTATAATATAGTAAAGAGGAAAGATACATAAAAGATTAAAACGGGTATGGATGAAATATTACAGAAAGACTTTCTTCCCTATCTTCTTCTTCTCTCTCAATATCTCTCTCTATGAACTCTTCTTCTCCTTTCCCTTTCCCTCTCCAAATCACAATTGAAAGCCAAGCTTTCACCCACCGACCTTCGGGTCATGACAAATAGATATGATTAATGGTTATTTTTGTATTCTGAGAGTTCAATTTTCTTCCTTTGAGTGTTCTTGAGTGATTAGATAGTTCAATTCCATAGCTGACGGATCAATATGGTATCAGAGCTCACGGATGTTGAGTTCCTAATTGTTCTTCGCTTCCGTAGAGTTTGATCCACTCGCAATTTTTAGTCGCTTATGTGGTGGTGAGCGATTTCTCTTCTTGATTCGCATCCATTCATGGCGACTGTTGCAGCGGGTCAAGGATCACAGTCATTGGAGAGACGACGCCGAGGTGATCTGATATCAGCTATGGATTTGTAGAATCCCGGCCTTATTCATCCATCCATTGGATAATTCAGGTATTGTTCTCACCACAATTCAATTGATTGGTGAGAATTTTAGATGATGGAAAAAGGCGATGATGAAAGGGCTTTCTGTAAAAAACAAAGTAGGATTTGTAGAAGGAACTGTAATTGAAAATTCTGAAAATTCCGCTCTATGGAATAGATGTAATGACATGGTTTGTTCATGGATCTTGAACACGGTGTCCAAGGAGATCTACGCAACTTTAGATGAATTTGATACAGCTAAGCAAATGTGGGATGATTTGCACGAGAGTTTTGGCTAGAAAAATGGTCCTTTGTTGTTTCAAATCAAGAAAGAGTTGCAAGATTGTGAGGAAAGGAATTTGGGGATCACTGAGTACTTCACGAAGTTGAAAGGGGCTTGGCAACAACTTGCTGGCCTGTGTCCTCCAATTAGATGCACATGTGGCAAATGTGACTGAAATCTCAATGCTAGGATCAAAGCCGCTGAGAATGAAGAGAAGTTGATGAAGTTCTTGATGGGGTTGAATGACCAATATGGTGCTACTCGACGCCAATTTCTTCTCTGTTCACCTCTCCCAACAACAAGCTACGTGCACTCCTTGTTGATTCAAGATGAGTCCAGCAACAACAAGAAATGGACTGACAAATCCCCATCATCTGCTGATGTTACTACCATGTTCAGCAAGAAAGATGACAAAGAAAGTAAAGATGGTGAGCATCAAGGCAAGAAGAAGAAGTGCACCCATTGTGAGGGATATCTAATATCTCCCGTCTGAAAGGTGTTGGGAGGTGATAGGCTACCCAAGATGGCATTCCAAGAGCAAATACAAGCCACAATTGCCAAGGAATAGCACTGATTCAAAGAGAAATGGTATTGGAAGCTACAGGGCTAGTGCTGTCACCGAGAGAGCTCTAGAAGAGCAAGGGAATTTGCTCCATAGTCTGACCATGGACCAACAGAAGATGATGATGTCCTTTCTAAACATCATGAGCCAAGCACAACAGCAACAATCTAATGAAGTTGTTCTTGCAGGTACCTTATTCTGTGGTGTAGTGTCTCCTCTTACAGATTCTTGGATTTTAGATAGTGGTGAAAATTACCACATGACATATGATTTGAAATACCTTACAAATATTGTTCCTATGATACCTCCATCTAAGATTCACTTTCCAGATGGATATACAAGTAGCATTTCTCACTCTGGTAATGTTTGCTTAACCCGCTCTTTGACTCTCATAAATGTTCTCTACATACCCGATTTCAAACTAAACTTGGTATCCCTAACCACTATTATTTAATTAGAACCTTGCATTATCATATATATTGATCTCAGACCTATCATGTGTCTTATTCAGGACCCTGTAAGGAGGAAGCATGTGGCAGCTGATAGAGATATTGATGGGCTGTATCACTTAGTTGTTTAATCAGAGATTCCCAAACTCATTCAAGAGTCACAGGAGATTAAAAAAGCTCAAGGCACATTATGTGATAATACACCTGTAATTCCTATGTTTCTACCTCAGTCAAATTGTAAGTCTGACTCTAATGCTCTTTGGCATCTCAGACTAGGACATGCACCTCTAGACAAACTTCTTCATGTATCTTCCATTTCTCATGATATGAATAAAAATTCAGACTTGGCTTGTTCAGTTTGTCCCATTGCAAAGCAAACTAGAAATGTCTTTCACAAAAGCACATCTCATGCTAAAAACATTTTTGAACTTGTCCATTGTGAATATGTGATCTTTGGGGGCCCTATGAAGCACCTACATACAATGGTAAAAAAATATTTTTTGACTATTGTAGATGAAAAAAGTAGAAGTGTTTGGTCATACCTTTTAACTCACAAGTCTGACACTGTTTTTGTTCTAAAAGATTTTATTGCAAAAATTGAAAACCAGTTTGTAACCACTGTGAAGATCTTAAGAACATATCAAGGTACGAAATTCTTCAACAATGACTTAAAATCTTTTATATCCACTAAGGGCATCATACATGAGAGCTCATGCACTGCCACTCCCCAACAAAATGGGAGAGTGGAAAGAAAACATAGATATATTTTAGAAACGGCTAGAGCTCTCATATTTCACTCATCTTTGCCCATTAAGTTTTGGGGAGACTGTATCCTCACAACTAATTACATCATTAACAGATTACCAACTCCTCTTCTTGAAAATAAATCTCCTCATGAAGTTCTATTTCATACAGCACGAGATTACTCATCTCTAAGAGTATTTGGTTGCCTTTGTTTCATGTCTACTAGTTTTCAACACAAAAAGAAATTTGATACAAGGTCTGACCCTTGTGTTTTTGTGGGATATCCATTTGGTTTCAAAGGGTACAAAGTTTACAATCTTCAAGATCACAAATGTTATATTAGTAGAGATGTGAAATTTATTGAAGATTATTTTCCTTTTGCTTCTGCAAACCCCAAACAAATCCCTTTGCAGGTGAATCTCATCCTTGCAACACTAGAGACTCCATCTCAACCTTCTTACATAGATGATTGGCCATTTGATCCAATCTCCTTTGATCATGTCTCTGATCAGCAACCTCTTGACCCTCCTACCATTCATGAGTCTCTGGCTCATTACTCTCCATTTCCTGTGCCACCCACATTTGATGACATTCCTATACAAAACACACCTCCTGATCATCTCTCTGGGCAACAAGCCCCTCCTCTAAGACAATCTCACATAGTCACCAAACCCCCTCTCTGGTTAAAGGACTATGTGTGTACTACTCATCTTGGATCTCCAGCTGCAAGGTTTGCCTCCTACAGTAGGAAGTCTTCCTCTCCTTATCAATTATCTTCTTTTGTCTCTTACAATAATTGTCCTATTGCCTATAACACATTTATTAGCAATAGTGCACCACTGTTTGAACCCTCTTCTATAAGTGAAGCACTACACTCAAAAGAATGGTGCCAAGCAATGAACACTGAGTTAGAAGCTCTTGAAAGGACACAAACCTGGACATTGGTGCCTCGTCCAGTGCATCAATCTGTAGTCACTTGCAAGTGGATCTTCAAGCTTAAACTTAAAGCTGATGGTACCTTAGATAGGTACAAAGCAAGACTGATGGCTCGTGGTTTTAGTCAAGTGGAGGGAATTGACTATAGCGAGACTTTTGCCCTAGCTGCTAAAATGATATCCGTGCGTACCTTGCTAGATGTAGTTGTTGCTCAAGGATGGTTTATCTCACAATTAGATGTCACCAATGCTTTCTTACATGGTGACTTAGAAGAGGAAGTGTAGATGGAACTACCCATGCATATCAAGTTCTGAAATCCTCTCAGCCTGCTGTTCAGGGGGAGTACTGTGGGATAAAGAAGCATCAAGCTAAGTAGGATTTGGTGTGTAAGCTACAAAAATCCTTGTATGGATTGAAGCAAGCACCTAGGCAATGGTTTGCCAAGTTTTCTGAGGTTGTTGTGACAGCAGGATTTGTGCAATCAGAATATGATCACTCATTGTTTATGAAGAAACATGATACGAAAGTTACAGCTTTACTTGTGTATGTGGATGATATAATCATCACAGGGAATGATGAAGATGAAATTAGCAAGCTCAAAGCTCATCTTCACAAGAATTTTCAAATGAAGGAGCTGGGTGACTTGAGATACCTCTTAGGTATTGAAATAGACATAAATGAGAAGGGGATATTTCTTAATCAAAGGAAGTTTGCACTAGAATTGCTAGCTGAAACTGGGATGATTGATGCAAAGCTAGTGGCCACTTCTTTGGATCCACGAGTCAAACTCAGTCTAGATGGAAGCAAGAAAGAAGTGGACCAAGTTGCATACAGAAGGATGGTAGGAAAACCGATCTACCTCACCATCACTCGTCCAGATATATGCTATGCAGTGCAAATGCTCAGTCAGTTTATGCATTCTCCAAGCATAGACAATTGAAGGCAGCTAAACATGTGTTGAGATACTTGAAGAAAGCTCCAAGGCAGGGTCTCTTATTGGCCAAGAACTCCAAGTTGCAACTAAGAGCTTTCTGTGATTATGATTGGCAAAGCTTCCCAATGACAAGGAAGTCTCTAACTGGCTTTTGTATACTGCTGGGGAACTCATTAATTTCATGGAGAACAAAAAGAAGTCATATGTAGCTATGTCTACAGCTGAGGCAGAATACAGGGCAATGGCCATGACTTGTTGTGAGATAACATGGTTGGTCAACTTGCTATGTGATCTAGGAGTGAAAATGGAGCATGTGCAACTACACTGTGACAATCAATCTGCCCTTAACATTGCTAGGAATCCAGTATACCATGAGAGAACAAAGCATATTGAAGGTGATTGTCACATTGTAAGGAATAAAGCTCTCAAGAAGGAGATTGTCCTGGGTTACATCTCCACCAAAGAACAACCAGGAGATATATTCACAAAGACTGTGAATCAAGACATTTTTGAGCAGTGGCGGATCCAGGATTTTTGTCAGAGGGGGGCTGAAAAATACAAAGCGAGATAGGATCGATGCTCCTCATTAAACAAGATTTTTGTCCATATGAACCAAATAAGTCATTATAATTTATAACTAATGTTATTTCCAAAATCCAACAAATCATTCAAACCAAACTCTATTAGTATATAAAAATCAACTTAAAACTCTCTACTCCCAATCCACAATGTTATTTGATTCTCAAATCCACAAATTTACCCCAAATTGCTACTTAAATCCACACATTTATTAGCAAAATGACAAATCCTAATCGAAATTAACCCAAATTGATTATTAAATCCACAAATTCTAATCTAAATTGATTTTCATTTCAACTAATCCACAAACCACGATTTCAAATCACAAACCACAAATTCACCAAATTCATTTTCTCACAACTACAATCACAAACCACAATTCCAAATTACAAACAACAAATTCACAAATTTATTTCTCACCACAACCACAAACTACAAATTTATTTTTTATAAATCACAAAGCCTAATTGAAATTTCTCCCAAATTGATTTTCAAATCCATAAAATCTAATCTAAATTGATTTTAAACTCAACCAATTGAACTTAAAAGCAATCAAACTAAAAGGAGGAGGAAGAAAACTACCTAAAAAATATTAAACAGTGAAGATTGAACCACTTCGGCTCTGCGGACTGCGGGAGACAGCAGACAAAAAGAGGACTGGGTTGCGGACTGTTTCTGAGAAGATGTTGAGCAAGTTAGGAGTTGTGAACATGTTCAAACTCTTAACTTGAGGGGGTGTGTTGAAATCAGCTTATAGTTTGTTAGAAGAGCTGTAATTCATTTGTAATAGAACACGGCTTGTGTAGCTGTGTGTGTGTGTTAGCTTGTTGTCTATAAATACTCAGCTCCTCCTATGTACCAAACTGTTTTTCAACATAATAAGATTTTTGTATTCTGAGAGTTCAGTTTTCTTCCTTTTCCTTCCTCTGAGTGTTCTTGAGTGATTAGGTTGTTCAATTCCATAGCTGAAGAATCAATAGTTATATATCTTAAGGGTTTATGAACTAATCGAAACTTAACTCATTCGCGAAATTGATCGATTTTATCATATATATGCATCACATATACATACAATGTGTATGACTTCATATATGATTAAATCAATTAATCAGATTAATCCCTTTTGGAACAGCGCAGCGACGGAGACTAATTACATAATTAAATTAAGTTGATCCAAATACTATGAATCTAATCAAGCAGTGTGCATATATATTCTTAATCAATGAGTTTTCTGTGGGCGATTGTAATTATTGAATCCAATAATACACACTCCAGTATTAATAATGTCGGTATCTATAATCTATCCTAGATTGAGTTCAACACCTTCTTTTTTTTTCCCTTGTTCATTTTATTTTTTAAATTTTCCCCTTATCTTTGAAATAAATAATTACACTACATATGATTAAATCATTGAGTTCCAGGGGAGGTTTCATGTAAAATAAAAGACAACTCAAGGTCCAAAAGAGTTATGTTTGTCTTCATCCCTACCAATTTGGCCGGCCTGGAATCTGCCCTTTCTGCGTTGGGTGTCTTGTTATATTTGCCCTTACTTTTTTTTTCCTTTCAAAAAATAAATAAGAAGAAGATGTATCTCATGTATTTAAGTAAGAAAATAAACAAAATCTAAGGCATCTATCTGGTTTTGTCCTTTACAAATCCAATAATTAATAAGATGAAATTGAGTTCCTCACGAAGCCAGTGTTATATATATATATATATATATATATATATATATATATATATATATATATATATATATATCATTTCTTAGATAATATGAAAAAATAGATCTATTGATAATGAGTGATAATGACAAGTGCACATACAAATGATACAATATTAGTCCATTACATAAGCACGATGAGATTTTATCTTAAAATCAATTGGTAATAGAGATAATATGTCACCAACTTATATACTAGGTTTGTAATATTCAAACTTTTGATATGCGACTCTTTTAATCTCTTTATTTGTTTTTTTTTTTTCAAATTTATACCATAAAGTTAATTAAATATATAGATGCTTGACATATATCTTTAAGATTGATTAACATCTATATACACTTGCAACGGAGAATAGAAAGTTTGTTTATATCTTTTAAAAAATTGTAAATATCGACACTATAACATTATAAGCCACTCTATTACCTAACCGGGAATATCAAATCAAATTTATTTACTCCGAGTACTGTATGTATTTATTTATAGGACGTATGTGTTTTGTTTTTGTTTCCTCAATTTCGTGGTAGTGACCAATAGGAGGGGCTGCACATGGGCGTGTAGGCAGCAGCCCCATGTGGGAACGGCCAACGCAATGCCACGTGTCACTGCAAATCGCTGAAAAAAAAAGAAAAAAAGAGTCCCGCACGTGCCAGCCGCGATTTCCAGTCTCCGCAAGACACTTGGTGCCTACAAAGATGGCCGTTGTGGCACACGCAACCTAGTTTTGCTCGTGTTTGGTGCGTTTGTCCATTTATGGCGGTGGCCCCCACGCGCCTTACAAATCACAGCACAAGCAACGCTCACACACTTGGGCCGGTCACCCGGTCGGGTTGTTCCGATTTATTTTCTTTTTATATTATAAAGTCGGTAATTATCTTTTATCACAAATGTGTAAGTCGTTTGTACAAGGTATTGTAGTATATTTTCCTCATTTATTTCTCAATAATCCTTTTTCTATATATAAAAAGGAATTCGAGATAATGCTCCCTCCATATTTAAATAATTTATCATTTGTCCAATTTAACAGATGTAAATGTTAATTTAAGTAAAATATAAAAATATTATAGTCTATTGTAATAAAATTAAAGTGATTAATATGCCCTTAATTTTTAAATATTCATAATTTTTTACTTAGATTTCGAATTAAGACGTATCCACCCCTTATATTTATAATTTTAGAAGCAATGTCTTTATAAAATATTGCGTCACGTGTCAATAGCTGAGCACTCCTAAGAAATACAGTTTTCAACCATTCTCACCCACCTTCCATTGCACTCCCTCAAGTACAAATGTACACGTCCACTAAGTGTATGTGTCTACTTTTACACTACGAATTAAAACTCGCCATGTGTTATTAAAAGAAATTTTTTTTTTTGAAAATAAAAATGTAGTGGGGTTTGAAAAAGTAACTGTATTTTCATTTTAAAATTTAATCGGTTGAAAGGGATGAATTTTCATTTTTTTTTTATGTAACATATATTTTTATTTCTAATTTCAAAACAAGTAGTTGTTTAAATATAATTAGTATATCAATGTTTATTACACTGGACTTATTATTTAATTTCATATTTTTTGTTTAGTTGTTGGATTAATTAATTTAAAAAGAGTTGGTTAATTAAATTGTCAATATTTTATAATTAGAATGTATTTTTATAAATTTTTAAGTATGAAATATTGATAATTTTATGCGAAATACATGATATAGGTTAAGTTAAAAATATATGTGCCACAAATCATAATGACTTGGTTGAAAAAAAATTAAATTAATCGTACAAAAATAGCATTCAACTAGTACTTATTTTTGCTATTTAAAAAATATTATAAATTCAGTTTAGTGATATGATTTTCCCCCTTTTAACACTATGTAATCATAATATGCATGAATGTATGATGTTTATCACTGCTTATAATAAAATCGATAATTTTATTCAATCAAAGTTTAAAATTTTATTAAACCAACCCACGTAAATTACATTAAAAAAATGTTAAGGAAATTTAGATTAAAATAAAACTAAACGGTTATTTCTAATGTAAATCCCACTAGGCCACTACCTATTTTAAATTAAACTTAAGATTTTTTTTTAATTTATGATTTAAAAAAATTAAAACAAATGGCAACATTTGATTGGAGGTGTAGAAATTTACACATACACTAGGTGTAGGTGTATCCCTCCCTCCCTCAAAAACCCTCTATTTCTCTCTTAAGCAACTTTTTTATTAAAAAATTAGCCACGTGTCAATAGTGGAGCAAAATTAAAAAATTATTTAAAAAAAAAAATAACCCACATTCTCCTCCTTCCTCTGGTCACAACTGCTAATCTTTTATTCTTAACTTTCTCTTTCTTCTATCTAAAACCACTTCTTTTTCTACTCAATCTTTGTTCTCCTTTCCCCGTTTCAACATCTTAGAAGAAATAGAGTACTGTCAGTTTTGCCTAAAATTAGCAATGGTGGAAAGGGGAGACAGAGAGAGTGCGAGGAATAGAGAGCGGAGAATTAGGGTTTCGCCAAGATTTCATATGCCAGTAAAGGGAGAAAGAAGATGTCAAATAAAAAAGGTACTTCTTGAAATTATATATCTCTTAAATCACTCCCAAATCTATGTTCTCCTCCAGTTTTAGTTTTCACCTCTTGGAACTGCTATAGCAAGGGCCACTTATTTGAAAATTGGAGCATCCAAGGTACCGATCTAAAGTTTGAAACCATGTAGTCTCTCCTCTCTATCCATTTGAGTCTCTCTCTATCTTTGTCTTTGAAAGATTTTGTTAGATTTTCATATTGGAATGAAGCGATCGATTTACTAGCCCTAATGAGCGCATCCGATGGTGGTGGCTATTGGTCACGGATCGTTCACGCAGTCATCAGGTCAAGGAGAGGACGATGACAACGCACGAGCTCACCCAGCGGCAACCTTGATAGAGAATTGACTCGATGCAACAACATCTATCAGAGAACGGTACAACGCCTTGACAGGTCCTCTCCCTCCTCTCAATCTCGATTCAATTGTTATGTGATTGCTTGTAAATGCAATTGAGGGTTTTGGATTTTTGGGACATGAATTAGGAATTTAGGCTTTAAGTTTTCTTAGGCTAGATTTCCACTATTTAATTCCAATTTATAACTTCAGTAGAGATCGGGATCGAATCCGGGTATGTATTTGATTTTTTTTTAAAATTATGAAAGTTGGGAGCAATGGTGTACCGTTGTTTATTATGATGGCTTCAAAAATGTGCATTTGATTAATTAGAATTGAGTGACATTTGTTGGTGTGAGAAAGAAAACTCTTAGAGCTTTTGATTAATTATGATATCTAGCTCACAAAATAGGTGTTGTCTGTCATAGCCTCATAGGCAAGGAATTGCGGTGATACAAGATGTAATGAAATTTCCCATTATTGAGATTCATTTTTCATTGGTGCTTCACATGCTCTACAGATGCTTCATGGAGTTCTTATAGGCTTGTAATGTTGTAGTCTATAGGCATGTTTGCTTGTCCTCCAATTAAACAACTACGAACCCGGATAAGTTAGTGCTTTATTTTTTTTTAACTTTTAGTTTTGGGGTAGGAGAAATTTGTATGTAGTCATGCCTCTTCTACAGTCTTTAATCTCCTCTGTAGGCAAAGTTTTGATTTCATGGATTTTGCATTTTCGTATCCCCTTCTTTATTTGTTGTATCCTGAAGTCGGCTCAGGGTGAGAGAACCGACCAAGGTTGAGAGAGACACCCTAGACGACGGCTAGAGGATTCAAAGTAAACATCTGCACCTATTCCTGACTCAGAGGCGGCACCGATGGAACTAAATCGCTAAGTATGTAATTGAATTTGTTCTAATTTTTTTAATTAGGGCTTTGTTGGTTGTTACTAGGGATTTTGATTTCAATCAAGTATTTAATGAAAATTAGGGTTTGATTTGGTTAAAATTAAGGGGCATCCAAAGCTGCCAAATAGTTTTTTGTTATGTTCCTATTTTATTCTGTGAGATTGATGTAGGTGTGATGCCTTTCTGTGTAAATACCTGTTGAGAAAACTGTGTTGGAGCAAAGCTATAGCCGGTATGAGCTTCAAGGTGAATATGTGTTGCTTGGTAGCCGAGAACAGGGTCTACGATTATGTCCTTGGAGCACATTGAATTTAAACGAGGAGTATGTCTTTCTATGTAGATAATATAAGCTATAAAATGTTGAGAAAGCATATTGAAGAATGGAGCAAAATCATCTTCTGCTGATTTCTGCAAAAAATTATTTGCATAGGCGAATCAAATCATGGACACAATCGAGAAACACTTTCAGAATGAAGAAGTTCAGGTGTTTAATTTTATTTGTTGTTAGCATATATAGTAGATATTATAACTATATCTGCATTTTTATTTTGCAAACCCAAGAAATCATCTAATATAGGTCAACTTAGAATAATTAGATTCCGATTAAAAATACAAACAACCTTAAAATGAGTATAAACATAAATAATTTATTTTCCTTAGTTCAGTTCAAAGGTATGGTGTAAAATATATTATGGTGAGTAAAATAAAGTTTCAATATTAAATAAAATAAGAATAAAAAAAAAAAGTCCCATCTGAAAATAAATCGCTACTATAGGTCAATTTAGAATAATTTGATTCCCATGAAAATACACACAACTTCAAAACGAGTAAAAACATAAATCATTCATTTTATTCAGCCCGGTTCGCAGGCATGGTGTGAAATATATTATAGCGATGAAAATCGGGCTTGAATATTAAATACAATAGGAATAACAAATACCAAAAATCGCATGCATGTTTGGTACATGGGTTTGTTTATGCTATTTCGGACCCTTAATATATTAGCTAGCTTGGAGTATGAATTAATAACTTAACTATGGATATACTTATGTGTTAGATTAAAGAGTGTAGCTCTCTCAACATTGAACCATAACTTCGAAACACTAAGATTATCTATTCGGCCATCCTCTTCCATGGTGAGGACTGAGGATTCTTAGGCGTACGAGTTTCTTTATGTTGTTTCGGATCCTCAGTCAAGAGTATGGGTTTCTTTATGTTGTTTCGGATCCTTAGTGAGGAGTATTGGATTCTTAGGCCAAGAACTACAAGAGTTTTTTTTTTATTTTCTTTCAAGTAGGGTACATAGATGTTTAGAGAAGTGTAGAAGCGGTCGATCTACAATTTTTTTTTATCAAATTCGAAGTATCGATCTTTTTGATAAAAGATTTCTCCATAACAACTGAAGATTTAAAAAAACAACACGGGGAGGAGTATGGGCAAAATGGTATGTTATGGAAAAATTGGCGTGGCCAAGTATTTTGTGTGGGGCGTCAAACTCGTCCAAAAATATTATGACGAAACCCGAACATGGTTCGGAAAAAGAACTAGTTATACATCAAAACGAAGCTATCGACGAGGAGAATACACCTAGGTAGTTCGTCGCGTGAGAGAGGGGGCACGTGCCCCCCTAGTCCCCCCTCAGCTCCACCCCTGAGTATATGTATATAGAAGATTAATATGATAAATTAACAAAATTCAAAAATTATATCATTAATGTTGTCTAAAGAGACAAATATTTTATTCAACAATTAAAAAGTGCCAAAAAAGGCAATTATAAGGATACTAATGGAGTAATACTATAGTATATATAACTTCATTTCTAACATCTTCAAGCAAAAAAATTAATAACCCTGGCAAGAGGTTATTCCTCTAGCTAGCACATATAGCCCTAATGGCCTAATGGAATGTTAATGCCTGCAAGGAGCAAAGTGTGTATCAGCCACTCTATTTGCTTTGCTTTAGAGCATCTGCATTGGATATAATAGGAGTATCTTCCATAAAATTAAAAAAAAAGTACTATAATTACCTTGTGTCAGATTTTCCAGAGAGGACTATGCTCATTTAGAAGGAAAGGATCCGGAAGAAAACACGCATGTGTCAGTAAAGACACTCCAAGTCTGATTTTTACTGTCATTTAACATTTTTTTTTAATTTTTTGTGAAAGACACTGGGAGTATGTACGATGTAGATGCTCTTAAGTATGATAAAATTGGATAATCCAATCCCTACCCAAAAAGTGGGAGTATGTACGATGTAGATGCTCTTAAGTATGATAAAATTGGATAATCCAATCCCTACCCAAAAAGTTTTCATACAGTAAAAACAAGGTTGGACACTTGATGGAAATACATATATGTGTTTTTTTTTTCTTGAGATGATATAGTAGGAAATTGTGAAAGACAAGAAAACTTAAGCCTTTGGAGAGTTCGCAAACAAAATAAACCATAGAGGAATAACATTCCACTAGGATTTCAATGAGCTAACAACTCTATTAAATATTAAAATTTTATTAATTTTTAAAAATAATATTACAAATTTAACATTAAATTTAAAAAGTAGTAAAAAAAAAATTATTATTTCATAGAGCTTTTAACCCATTAAAATATCTGGATCGAAAAGTCATGCATTTCACTTACTCTACATGAATCTAGTAAAATGGTAAATAATATACTATTTCACTGGATTCATGTAGATCGAGTGCGCTACCACCTCTTGGGCTCTGTCGGACCGCCTGGTATTGTGGTTATCACTTGCGTTGCTCGTCGATTTGTAAAGCTCCATGAAGGAGTTTGGACCCCCTTTTCTTTCTTCAACCCTTTGAAACCGTTCAACCGCTCTATTCTATTAGGGCTTTTGTAGATCCATGCATGGCATGAGTTCTCCTTTCCGTCTCCATTCTGTTATGTTTCAAGCGGATTCGACGTCAATTACCGGATCTAGGGTTTGCTCCCTGTGGAAATCGACATGTATTAAGTCTGTCCCCGTCCTCGGTTCATGCGACCTTGTTTCGGCCCCGGGCTTTGACCTCTCTGGCGACTAGGTTTCGCCTTGTCATTGTTGGGTTCGCACTCGGTTGATCTAATGTTGTCTTCTGACTCTTCTCCTCCCGCCGCCGTTCAGGTCTGTTGGTTCTAGACTCGATCGGTTTCGCTTGGATGTGGCGCTGGTGTCTCGACGTCTCGGCTGCTCTTGCCTCTCGGTTGCCACCTTGGCCGACATTGTCCTCTTCGATGGCTACCATTAGAGCTGGCAAAATCTGACCCGACCTGACTCACCCGGACCTGACCGAAACCCGAAAATCTGGAGTCATTCATAACCTGAACCCGAGACCGACCCGACCCGACTCGAAACAAACCCGAACACACACAAACCCGACCCAACCCAAACCCGACCCGACTTTGAATCCGACCCGACTATGAACCCAACCCGACTCTAAATTATTATATTTTGATAGAATTAATTATTTATATCTAGATTTGTTAAAAACTAATAATAATAATGAAAAAAAAAGCTAATGGGCCAAAAGCTAAAAATGATATGGGGATTGAAAATGAAATGTGACAATGATATAGTCAAACCATAAATACGCCTATTTGCAACTTGCTAGTTAAAATAAGGTTAAATCCTAAATGTACAATTAATTTGATTTAATTATAGCACCGATCAATTGGTTTAAATGTTTAATAAAGGACGATGCTATCGAATACCGAATTTCCGATTATGACTTTTTTGAAAATCAGTCAACAACCGATGAGTCAATGACAATGAATGTATTCAACTGAGTCAAAATTACATATTCAAGTATTCAACCGAGTCAAAATCATTTATTTTAAGGAAATTACATATTTAAGTATTCAACCGAGTCAAAATAAACCTAATTATCCAAACGGGTTGAATATGATTTGACCGAAAACTCAAACAAACTATACCCACTTTGATTCGAAACTCAAATGAGACCAACACCTCTTGACCCGAAACCCGAACGAGCTCAACCCGCTTTGACCCGAACGGGCTTGACCCGATTTAACCCGAAACCCGACCAATCTAAAATTCATTATGCCCGAGCCCAACCCGAACTAGACCCGACCAGTACCCGACCATAAATTTTACCCGAACTGACCCGACCCGAGCTAGCCCCGAACGACCGACTTGCCAGCTCTAGCTACCATGATCAGAAACTCAGAATCTGACGCTGCTTCAGTTTCTGATAGGGCCAATGTCTCGGGTTCTCCTTACGCCCTATGGAGACCCGAATGTGAATTTTAGGGCCCAAGTTTTGGCTTGGGCCCAAATTAGCCCAATAATAATAATAATAAAAAAAGGGATAGATTATTTTGTAATATGGAATAAGTATATATATTTGGTCCGTAAGTTTTTGAAATGGTAACTTACTCTAATAATATATATATATATATAGTTAAAGATTTATTTATTTATTTCTATATATATAATGGATAAAAATCCTGTTAGGGCTCCAAACCTCGCTCGAAAGGGTGTGTATTAAATTCTGTTAGGGTCTAGAAAATATTATATAAATAAGAAATAATGGTGCTTCCTGAACGTCCTGTTTGGTTCAGAGAGTTCCGATCACATTTCCGACAGTTGACCGATCTTCCCTTTTTGCCCGTATTTGCCTCGTCTTCGCCTCGTCTTCTGGCTTAGGTCGGTGCTTTGGTGTGGCTGCGTTTGCTTTGTGTTGGGTTGTAGTATCGGGTGTCTTGTTTGATCGACGACGGTTCTTGGTTGTGTTCGTGGTCTTTGAAGACCCTTCATCTAGGTGGGGGCAATGTCGGCGATGCACACATCCTCATGAGTCGCCCTTTCCGTTTGGGGTACTTTCGTGAGTCTTTACACTCTCTCGCATTCTTGGCACTCGTGGCGCATCTTGTTTCCATCGACTTTTCTGCTGGCTGACGACTTGTATGGGTCATTTGGATTTCTTCTTTCTTCTCCGATGATTTGTGTTATTGTGTATTGTTTGTATAGACGGTCCCCTGTCTGTCGACTTGATCGGTTATCGAGTTTCAGGTATTTTTTACCTAATCCGGAAAAAAAAAACATTTATAATTTAAATATAAAAATATATTATCTCTTCAAATTTCAATTTCATTTCGATTATCAACTTACAAAACTCAAAATTAATGAATTGTGCATCTATAATGTGTGGACAAATGAAGGCACTGCATCAATTAATGAGGAGTCATTGACTATAGTTGAGTACATATGGCAAATTACTGTCCGAATAAATACACCCCAAATTTGTACGTCGGAATGGACGTGCAAGTTTGTTGTGGGCTAATTAATTAAGAAAACCTGTTAATTAATTAAAAAATGTTAGACGTTGGATTGAACCTACATTTTAAAAGGGTGATTTACGGTGTATCTAATAACGCCCGACAAATTAAAACATAAAGATAGCGTTGGTGGGGAGGATGAATGAAGTGATTCCACGTACAGCCAACCCTGTAATTACTAATTAGATGCAGTTTCTTTCAGTCAAACCAAACTCTCAACTATCTCCCTGACCAGTCCCCGGAATGTTGACCCCAACACTTAATTAGCTTAAAGATCGATGCCCTTTTTCTACTCCGATCCATACCTACGACGACCTCTTCCTTTTTGCATTGAAATTTTAGTTTCTTTCAGACATAAATATGGCCTCTTTATCATCCATTTCAACATATATTTCTTTAGATTTTTATACCCAAAGTTCCGATCTCGTAGGCATCAAAAGTTATGACATCACTTTATACGGAATATCCATAATCCATTTGTAGCAATAAAGTGTGGAAGGTGTGAAATTGATGATATAAGTAATTTAAGGATTACATCTTTTTAATATAAATTAGTTTTAGAATGAAACCTCATTGGCATTGTGTGCTCAACTTAATTAGTGTATGATGCGTTCAGACGTGTGATTGAAGATGTGAAATGAACATCTCACATTGGTAACGGCTTAGTTAGTGCATGGGTTTAATTCATAAATGGGGTTTGTTATTTGCAAGTTGTTAAACCCACACATAAAAAATGCAAAAGTTTTAACAACAATTGATGAAAATTTGTTACACATATATATTTGACATTTCTAGGTTTAGTTTCCATTTAACAACTCCCTTTATTGCGTTGAAAGTTTCATATTTATTGCCCCTAATGGGTGGCTCAATGATAAGGAGTAAAGGGGTTAATGGGAGGTCCCGGGTTTGATCCATCTCTCCGCACGCCCTTTTGCTTGGTGAAATAATCAAGGTTCACTTTGCTAATTAACATTGGGTCTAGCCGGTCAGCTCAAGTCGGTTTACTTGGCGCATGCTCGGGGTTTACCACCAAATGTGGGTTACCCTTATTTAAAAAAAAAGTTTCATATTTAGGGTTTTGTTTTATATATTTAGGAAATTTAGTATTGAGAATTGGGTCGTTTGACATTACCGCTCTATACAGGGTCGTTAGTCGTGTCAACGAGCTCCTGTGCACTAGTAGCCTAGCTAGCACATAAGCCGGATGGAGTTCCATCTTAAAGCTAATTGATTATAGAAAGAATAGTCGACAAACTTATATATAGTGAGACTTGTTTATTCATATTTTTCAACTTTTTTGGTCTCTTCACGTACATTTTCTCAACAATTGTTGGGTAATTCAAAACACGTGATTAACGCTAGGTCGTAGAACTCTTGATCGATGTTTTGGTTTAAAGACGAAGAATTTGCCTACTTATAATACATCTCAATTTCAATTGTGATATGATTTGAGCTAGTACTATATACTGTACATTTGCACCTAGTATACCAAACTCTTACCAGATCCAATTGGGCCTGTGTTTAAATCTAGTCAACTATATAAACAAACACCGGTATCCTATATAGATCCGATCGATTAAGCAATTGACAAAAATGTGTCGGTTCTTCACTTTTTGGGGGCAGTTTTACCTTGACACTTTACTTATTACACTGCAGTGAAATCACCGAACCTCTTTATATCTTTGATGGGGCATGTCTCTATTAACAATTTACCCCCTACAATGGGTTGTTTTCATCTGTAAATATCATCAAGAGACGACACCTTAACTGTTGTGCAAGTCCATTTCTGATCGAGCGACGGCTTTTTAAAAGAATTGGTTGGTGATAAAGGGCAATAAAAGCGGAGAAGATAGAGTTGGGAGGAATAAATATGATGGGAGGAAATGAATTGCAGGGAGGAAGGGGAAGATAGCTAGGTTGGTTCACCGCTCAAATTTATTTTTTCCCCTTTTCAACACTTAGCCATCATTCCTCCAATTTGGACCTTTTCTCCCTTTCATTTTTTTTTTCTTTTTTCTTTTTATTATATATCGACTGGTTCTCCACGGGATTGAGCACTAACCTGCAAAACACTTTAAGTCATGATAATGAGGGTCGGGGCATAAAAAAAACACTTCATTTTTACCATTTGAGTACGAGGTCATTGTCAGGGCTTTTCTCCTCTTAACTGCCTATTTTTGTTAGACACTTATATATGGATGATAGATGTACCAACAGCCATTTTGTGTGATAATTCAATCATATGAGTTCATTACTTTCTAGATGACCCCCCTACATTTTTTTATTATTTATGGCATTTCCAACTTTTATTTCTCCCGTTAATGCACATTTTGTGCTAGATAAGCATATATATGTCCTTCCATGAACGAGGGTATCAAACTTGGATGTCAAGTTATAAAATTTTAATAAGTAATGAAAGTTTGGATTTGGATGATCATGAACAGAAGCAGAGCTAAGAGGGGCATGGGGAGCACGTGGCCCCTCCCTCATCCAACAAATTACCGGGGTGTATTCTTCTAATCGATAACTGCGTTTTGATATATAATACGTCATAATTCAATATCTCAGTAAAAAAATTATGAATAGTTCAAAATTATAGGTGCATTAATTACTTTAATTTTATTTCAATAGACTTTAATACTTGTATATTTTACTTAAATTGACATTCACATATTATAATTCATCTCAAGAGTTTCGAAATCATAGGTTATACCGTTGTATTACTTATTTTGATAATTTGGTAAGAAGTTACGAAAGTTTAATATTTTTTTTATATCCAGTTATAACTATTACATATTAAGAATGCAACAAGTTAAATATTGACTCAATGTTTATTTATTGCATTTTATATCTTTATTTTGTTAGTTTTCTTTTCTTTGGTTATTTCATTTATTTTTTATAATGGAGAAAAAATAGCAGAGTTTTATCATAAATTGAAGTTATGTTATCTCAAAATAACATCATTTATTATTATCATCATATTAAATAGAGATCATTATGCTACTTCAATATAAAACAACATTGTATATATATAATCGTGCCCTAGTTAAAAAAATTCTGTGACCGCCCTGATCATGAACTTGTAAATTTTAGTCTATTTACATTCATGTCATAGAATTTAGATGTTCCTATAACCAAACCGTTCTTGTCAAAGCGGATTACCCGAGTATTACTGGAAACTGGATCGTGGAAATGTATAAGCCCATTACATATTGGTCCATTTATATTGGCCCAATCGTCTTGTCAATTTCCTTAACTTTAAGCCCAGCATCCCACAACTTCTTGTTCTAACTAATACTAGTAGGAAAATAATTTCAAATATCAGTAAGATCAAAGAAGGGAAATTACTCACTGGTAAAGGTACAAGGGAAGGAGTGAGGAGATTGCGAGTTCGATCATGCTTCCGTCTCTTTCCTTAGAAGAAAATTTCAAAGCAAGCCGATTAACCTATTATCTCCGTCAAATTAGGGCTCTTATAGTTAAACGGACCTTTTACTTATGCTCTTGAATTATAAATTAAATATGTCAATTTAAGAAATATATCACTAAATTCACCAATTTAGTAATTTTTAAATAGTTTTTTAAGAGTCATCTATTTCTATTTAGGGTTTTCTTTATTAATTAAATATACTTAACCAGATTATAGGTTAAACAAACCGATAGCTAAATGTCATACACTCTACACGACTTCATATTTGTAAAGTCAACTATTAAACAATCCCCACAGGTGCCCTTTATTAATCGCATCTCTGCCGTCCGATCATCACATCACGTCTCCACCTTCATCATCGCCCGCTGAGCTGTACCAACGCGTCACTCAACCCGTTGAAATTTACGGACCGGGGGCGGGAACCCGGTTCAAACCCTCTACTGAACCGGGGAAAAAAACAACTATAAATACACACTCTTGTTATCTCTAAAAGTACCCCCCATCGAAAATCTAGAACAAGCAATAATATAGCCTCCACACAATGCCGAGGATCACAGTCGGAACCGCCTCCGAATTCGGCCACTGTCATGCCCTAAGGGCGGCATTGTCCGAGTTCATCGCCACCCTCATTTTCATCTTTGCCGGACAAGGCTCCGAGCTGGCATTCAGTAAGTTTCAAACCAATCATTTTTCCCCTTTTTACATTTCTGTATGTCAATGACATTATGTTGACCGGGATTCGAAAATTTTATCAGACAAGCTGACAGACGACGGATCCACCACCCCATCTGGCTTGGTGGCCGTAGCCTTGGCTTATGGCTTTGCCTTGTTCGTGGCGGTTTCCGTGGGTGCAAACATCTCCGGCGGCCACGTCAACCCAGCCGTCACATTCGGGGCCCTAATCAATGGCCACATCAGCTTGGTCAAGACTATCCTATATTGGATCGCCCAACTGCTTGGCTCCGTCGTTGCTTGCTTGCTCCTTACGTTTGCCACCGGTGGCCAAGTAAGCGGCTTCCCATCTTATATACTACTCTCTTCGTTTGACAAAATATATCATTTACTATTCATGCACGCTTTTTTATGATACGGATGGAGGGATATGCTTTAGATAGCCCCATCTCTCAGTACTATCACTATTTATATCTTATATCTTATATCTTTTCGTTTGTGACGAGCAGACAGTGTCAGCATCCTCCATATCCTCGGGGGTGACCGTGTGGAACGCATTGGTCTTCGAGATCGTGATGACCTTCGGTCTGGTCTACACCGTCTACGCGACAGCAGTCGACCCGAAGAAGGGCAACATTGGAATCGTCGCACCCCTGGCCATTGGTTTAATTGTGGGAGCCAACATCTTGGCCGGTGGTCCGTTCGACGGTGCATCCATGAACCCAGCGGTGTCATTCGGACCAGCTGTGGTCAGCTGGACATGGGACAACCACTGGGTGTACTGGCTCGGCCCATTTTTGGGGGCCGCCATCGCCGCCCTCATCTACGACATCATCTTCATCACCCCGACGCCGGAGAACTACGCTCAGCTTCCCGGTGAAGCTATCTAAGGGTTTTTTGCTTCATAAAAAGGCTCTGAAATTTTCTTTTGTTTCTCTTGAGTTGTTGTATGGAAGTTTGGCTTTTTATTATCAGAGTAATCAGAAGCTGTTGATGGCTTCTCTGAATTTGTAATCTTCAAATTCAATTATAAAATCTCATTTGGTTTAGCAATGAGTTAAGTCAATGGAAGGGAAATTGAAAAAACTCAAAAAAGCATATCATATGAGCTGAGTGATGGAGGTTCACCTATAGAAGTAGGAGTCCACTAACTTATATACTACGAGTACTGATTATTTGTTACTCCTTTCGATTCAAAATGAGTGTCGTTTTAGCTTTTGACATAATTTTTAAGTAAATTATTAATTATCATTGATTTTATACATTTTTTCTAAATATTATCATTTATTAAACGATTATCAATTTTTTCAACCAATAAATGGAGAGTTTGAAAGAAAAAATAGTTAAAAAAAATACATTTTTCAATAATAATTTCCGTTAATCAATCTATTGCCTAGAAACTATAAAATAACACTTATTTTGGATCGGATGGGGTAATATTTTCAATGGTTTTGTTCTCTTTATATCTCTCAACAACTATATAATTAAAATTTATAAACACCCACAAAAAAAAAAAATGATGGCTACTACGTAATGAATGTCAAGATCTCAATTGGCCGAGTAGCTGGTCTTGCTTGTCTCTTCCGCTGGGCGCCTGCTGCTGCTCGATTCTTCCCACGCTGCCTTTCATGCATGGTCGACGGCCAAAGGCTTCTCTATCAACCACTGTTTGCTGCCTGCGCTTGGAATCACTTCATGGATGGTGGCTCTTTTTTTTCGATTGTTTGCTCAGTCTGTAATAATTCACCTATGATGGGTGTGTTACCTTTCTTTTGTATCTCCTTGTTCAGCTGGGTTCTATTTTTACTCTACCAGATTATTGTTTTTCGGTCACTTTGGCCTTACCAGGTTGCATATTACATCTCATGTAGCTATAAAGAAATTGGGGTCACCCCCCTATCTCTGTTCATTTCGTACATTTGGGTCATACAAGCCCCTTTTGCTCCTATCAGGAACTGCTTACAAAGCCATCTAGGCACTACTATGTTCTATTTGATTAATATAACAACACCTGTTATCTTTTTGCAAATTCTTTCTCTTCGAAGTTTATCTTCAAACACTTGTTTACGCTCTTTGCTTAGCATCACATTTGAATCTATACAAGACTTTCACACACCCGATCTAGCTCTTTTATGGGTCTCCGTTTATAAGACTGTGCAAGTCGGTTACCGATTAATACAAACTGTTCGCCTACGAAGGTTTTTATGAATATATGCACATGGAACTCACTCGGCATCCGGAGCCGTAATTTCTGGACAAATATAGATATCTTCTGTCAAAATAATAATATCAATGTTCTGGCCTTATTAGAAACCAAGACTGATAAAGTTCCTGGAGAGAGCACGCTGCGTAAGTGTGGGTTCTCTAACGTCGCCTTTGATCCGGCTATTGGGTTCTCACTTCTCAGGGGGTATTTGCCTTCTGTGGAAAGATCTACCAGCCTCACAAGGATCTATTGAACTGATTTCGGTTCATCCCCGCTTCATTCATTTCAACTATTCAGATTATACAACCAAACGATGTTTTGTCGTTCTGGTTGTTTATGCTCCACCGGATGAGCGTCGGAAGCTAGAATTTTGGGAAAGGATCTCCCTTTATATTTAGTCTCTTATGATTCCTTTCTGTATCATGGGGGATCTGAACGAAATCGCCTCACCAGTTGATAAACTAGGCGGCGCTTACCCGTCACCGGCGCGTTTCACACGCTTATTAGATTTGAGAAATAAACTATCACTCCTAGAAGTACCATCTAACGGTGGTCAGTTTACTTGGCAACGTAAATCCAAAGATGTGGTTGTTTGTCTGGAAAAACTTGATCGCCTGCTGATCCATACGGACATGTTGACTATATTCGATTCACTGTAACACCCCCTTTTTGAACCCGCGGGAATGTCACAGCGCCAGTGATTACTCGGACTTTAATGTCTTTGTAACCACCTTAGGCTTATAGGGACATGCAACCATGCTCCCATAAACAAGATGATAATAACTAAATATATAAATGAAATACGAAGACTTAAATAAAAAAAAAACTATTTATTAATCTTTCCTCTAAAACTGAGGATTTAAATTTACAACCTGATAACATTACAGCGGAAGACTTTTAAATTTAAGAAAGCATTTAAACTCCTATACAATATATATCTAGAAATTTTAAAATGTAAATACAATGTTAAAATAACTTAAATGGCTTCTCAACTTCTCTTCGTCTTCTCTTCTGAGACTCGACCTAAACCTGCCGTCACAAATAATAGGACGGTTAGTTCGTAAGAACTAGCAAGCAACGGCTCGAAAACTGGGACTTCTCTGAATTCAGACCCAGTGACCATAATACGGTATGAATCTAAACCCAAATGCGATTATTAAGAATATTTTATGTGAAGGCTTAACATTTTAAGACACGACTCATGTGACACGGATAATCCAGTAGGATTGAGTACCAAAAGATGCGAGCGACAAGCACTCTTAGGAACCATACTCCGATTACAGATGGAATATGATATAGCTTGAATTAATTGCGATCACTATAAAGCTTTGTTCTTACTATGTTAAGAAGATGTATATATATATATATATATATATATATATATATATATATATATATATATATATATCACACTTCGCTCACTTTCCTCACGTTGAGTAGCTTAAAACAGATTGATATAACACACTTCACTCACTTCCTCACATTGAGTAGGTTAAACACAGTTTTATATGCTTTACACGTTTATCACTCTTAATATGAATTGAATGTTTCACAACACACACTATTTGTTATAATATGATACCGGCCCCGCTCTCACTAGCAGATAGCAGCCTACTACCGGAGGTAGTTTAACATTTCTCTACGGAAATGTGTTAGTTTCATGAAACCCTTTATAGACCGGGCACACACAGTCCCGACCTGTTTCCATTATTTTTATTACTTTACATACTACATTCACTTTACTCTGCATTGATTGTCACGTTTTATTTGATTGATCTTGATTCAATTGAGTTCCAATCGTGACACACAATCCTCGCATTATTACTATTTACTTTTACTTAAGATAACTTAGGTGATCACACAACACACGATAACCCATGTTATTTATAGGTAATATGGATGCCAAATGAAATAAAAGCAATTAAAATAAAAGGATGGAAACATCAAAGAATAAGACATGTTCCATTCTTAACCAATCAGCATGAAAGAATAAGAATAAATCATGCTTTAAATATATGGTGGGTAACTATATTATTATCTTATCTTCAGGTTACCCAATTAAACTTGCCAAATTCAAACTGAACGGTAAATAAATCACACAAGCAGGTGGATTGTAATTTATTTTATTTAACTTGACAAGAAATCAAAAACAGGAAAACAAACAAGACATGAAGGCACCAATTGAGCAGAAAGGCTCGGAATGTCACTTGCCTCAGGATTGGGTGCGCTAGTGTTGACAACAATGAAATCCAATTAACCGATGATCGAGTGGAACTGTTACATAAGCGGAGTAAATGCTTATTTAATAATTTAACTAATTGCCTAGTTAATATTGATCGAAATATGTGGAAGCTATAAAGTGCTCAATACTCACCCACTCAACAGGGCAAGCCGTGACTCTCAGTGCAAGCTACGCACTCCGTCGCGTTACAGACCACAAGGCACATCGGTCCTAAATGATGGTGAGCACATTCAGCATCGATTCATGACAACCTCGGGGCACTGAATTCAATTTCTTTCAACTTACCAAATGTAGCCTGCGGCGCACAGATCGGCTCGGTCATGATCGCAACTTGAATCGACCTTTAACAGCTGCAGAAAACATACCCAAAAGTTACTTGACAGCACCCCCACCATGTTCAAGTATGTATGTTTGTCCTTGATTCGATGTAAGTTCGACTTACCAAAACCAGTTTGGATCAACTTACCGCTCGAAGTTGGGAAGAGTATGAGGAGGTTGATCCCCTGTTAGGTCTGCAATGGCCCCTCAAAACTGTAGAAACACTTCCGCAAAATGGCTAGTTAGTACATATTGATTCTTGACCCAACTTCCTTCAAGAATCAATATATATGAGGGTGTGCGTACACTTGCGAACATGTGAGTTGCAAAAGAGTCGTGCTTCGAACACTATGGAAGTACAGGGCCGATGCTGGAGTCGAAAGCGTCTGATTGCTGCTTTAGACATGCGCAATTGCTCGATTGTATAAGATATATAAGGGTGAGAATGAATCGGATGAATAAGGAGTTGAATAATTGGGAGCTATAATCAATTACAACGGCTTGGATTTGTGGCGTACTCCTTCGAGATCTGCTGGTGGCGTTGGCTACCCCCGGCGAGGCGACGGTGGCCGACGATTGAATTCTTCCGATTGGGTGTACCACCGTTTGACAGAATAGGAGAGGGGTGAGCGGACGGCTGAATTGATGAGGGAGGAATTAAGAGGATGTACATCTGGGGGTTTCGCAAGGACTTTGGAACGGAGGAGATATGATTCAACTGTTATGAAGATACGCCGATCGTGTCACACAGATACGAGGTTATCTGAATTTATTTCCTCGTTAATTACTAACTTAACTCTTAAGCTGGGCTGAGGACCCGGAATACTAAATGACAAGGGTACTTACAAATTTAACTTAACTAAATAAATTTATTTCATTACACTTTAGAATAATACAATTCATTCATAAAATAAGTCGGTATAATCAGGTATAAGTTTTATTATAAATATAATACGTAACAAATGTAATTTTATTTAAATTTGATTATTATTTTTATACCTTATTTAAATTTTGATAATATACTATGAATAATACTATGAATATAAAAGTATTCATCTTTGAATAAAATACTCTTAAAATCTTTATTTTTATACATAATCAAATACTTATGAAACTGTATATAAAAATAATGATGAAACTAGATTATTTATTTAAATTAAAAACGAAATACTCAAAAATACTTTGGGGTATTTCAATACTCCCTCCTTAAAATAAGTTTCGTCCCGAAACTTAGAAAACGAAAAGGTGTAGGGAGAAAAGATATAAAGGAAAAAGAGTATGATAGTTGAACGTTTCAACACAGATCCCGTAAGAAAATAAGAGTTAACGAGAAGAAGATTAGAATTGAATGTGAACGATCTCTCTTTATTTTAAAATATATGTAATGTTACCTTATAAAATAATTATGTTACTAATTATGTGTATAAATAACTAAAAAAAAACAAGAAGAAATACCCAAAAATAATTTGGGGATATAATATAAAGAAAATATTATCATTTGAAATATAGAAGAAATACCCAAAAATAATTTGGGGTATTTCATTCACTGCGTACTCAGATTCATCCTTATACTAGATCTGACCATGCTCCGATCTCCACGGACTTTCGTCACAACATTCAGCCTAGAAATAGGCCGTTCAAATTCGAAATGGCTTGGGCATCAAGGGCTTACTACAGAAATTTAGTTACGCAAGCTTGGAGAACGACCACTCAAGGCTCACTAATGTTCAAATTGCTTCACAAAGCAAAACTTCTTAAAAAACTATCCAAAAAATGGCATAAGAGTACTGTACGTAACATCCATAACCAAATTCTCGTTACAGATCAAAAGCTTCTGCAGCTTCAAACTTCTCTTATCTCAAATTTCAATCATAAAGATGTTCAGATTCTAAAACAATTACTCAACAAAAGGGAACGTATGCTCGACTTTCACCGTCGTTATTGGAGCCAGCGAACTAAAGTGAAACATACCAAACTTAATGACTCCAACTCGGGTTATTTCCATAAAATCGCAACTGCAAAAAGAGGCAGGAAGATGATAAAGTATATTCTACTTCCAGGTGGGGAGTCCACAGCGGACTTTCATACAATCCAACAAGAATTTGTGCGTAATTTCAAAGCACGCTTCAGAGCATCACTGACCAATGGATTAGATCTGTCACCAGATTTAGCGATCATCCCACCACTAGTTTCACAAGCAGATAATGATATGCTCAATGCTCCTGTAACAAACAATGAGATTAAAGCAGCTGTCTTTTCTATGAGTCCGGATAAGACCCCAGGTCCTGATGGTTTCCCAGTTGGATTTTACCAAAAATTCTGGCCTATAGTAGGCCCTTCTGTAATAAAAGCGGTCAAAGCATTTTTCAGCAGTGGTAGATTATTGCGTCAAACAAACCATACTTTTATCACGTTACTGCCTAAATGTGAGGACCCGACCGTAGTAAATCATTATAGGCCTATCAACTTATGCTCCACTATCTATAAAATCATAGCCAAAGTGATCTCGGCCAGACTTACCAGGATTTTCGACAAATTAATACACCCTCTTCAGGAAGCTTTTACGAAAGGGAGATCCATCCAAGACAATATTCTGATCGCACACGAGGCTTTGCATTCGTTTCGGCTTAAGAAAGGCAAAATGGGCATGGTTGCTCTAAAATTAGATATGGAAAAGGCTTACGACCGCATCGAGTGGTCTTTTTTGTTCCAGGTCCTAGCAAGATTCGGGTTCGACGATCCATTTATTAACATAATAAAGGAATGCGTTTCAACTGTATCCTACTCAGTCCTTGTAAATGACGAACCAACCACGGTCTTTCAACCCACTAGAGGGTTAAGGCAAGAAGACCCTCTCTCCCCCTTCCTCTTTGTTCTAGCTTCTGAGGTACTCGCACGTACCCTGCATCACCAGGGGTCTGTCAATCGGGACCTTGGGATCACATTCGGTCGCCCGGGTATCAAGGTCCCATTTCTTACGTTTGCTGATGATATACTCATCTTCTGCAAAGCTTCCCATTCGGCATGCACCTCGGTTATGGCCATACTAGACATATACTGTCTAATTTCAGGACAAAAAGTGAATCTTCTTAAATCTTGTTCTGGCTAATCCTTGTCCTATCGGACCCGTTTCGGTCTCTCACCGGTCAGTTCTGGCAAGTTCTTATCCTGTCGTGGTTTTGTGCACAATTTGTGGCGGTGAGAGTGCACCAGACTGCTTATCTTGTGTGTCCTTCTCGCTCGTCTACAAGCCCCATCTTCCTGATTCATCATTCTATATCCTTCTTTGGAGATTTTGTTCTTCTATCCTCTTGATTCCGCCACCGTCGGCCCCGCCGAATTTATTTCTTCAGCGGTTCCTGCGTCTTCCCGTTCCACATGGCGGAGTCTATGACATGTCACGTCAATTATTTACTTCTTCATCATTAAATAAATCAATAAAAAAAACATTCTTGTTGTAAGTTGCTCCATGTCATCCCACCAAATCATCCATTCCTCCCTTTCTTCATAACTCTCATTATCATACTAATCACCTCATTGTTATAACCGTTACACATTCGTACAACGGTTAGTCCAACTATCGAATTTTTTTATTATTAGATTGGTTTTATGTTTCGAATCTGTTGGAGGAAGCCAGAAAGAAGACCAACTTCACCTTGGACAAAAACGACGCCGCTTCACTCGTCTTCTATTTTGTTCAAGTAAAGTCATGTGATTAGCACATGACCGCGTCTTTGTATAAATAAGAAGTAGTTGCTCTGTAACAAACTCAGATTCCACATTTTCAGTTGTACAGAAGTTCATTCTCCGATTTCTCTCTCAAGCAAAATCGATTCTCTCTTCTTCTCAATTTCACAAACAATTTTGATCTTCGATTTCGCTTTCCACATGGTATCAGAGCGAGAAATCGATCAGTTGATCTCGATCTTTGCTCAATTTCTGTAGTTGTTCACGATTTGATTCTTCCGCGTGTTTTTCTTTGCATCTGGATTCATGGATCCCAACGGCGATCAATTGTAGGTGGTGAATCGGATGGATATGAATGATCCATTGTACATTCATCCATCCGACAGTCCAGGTATGGTGCTCGTTTCAAGAGTTTTTGATGGATCTGGCTTTGCCACTTGGAAAAAGTCCATGTTAATTGCACTTTCCGCCAAGAATAAGATAGGTTTTATTGATGGCACAATTGCAAAACCAACGGTAGCTGGTGCTGATTTGAGGAACTGGCAAAGATGTAGCGATATGGTAGTATATTGGATGATTAATTCTCTGAGTAAAGAAATCGTTGAGAGTGTAATTCATAGCGATTCTGCGTCTGAGATTTGGCTGGATCTTGTCCAGCGATTTGAGCAATTGAATCTCATCCAGCGTTTTTCTGTTCGAAAGAAATTGTGTGTGATTTCATAAGGCAGTGACGATTTCCCAGCCTATTACACCAAGATCAAGAAATTGTGGGATGAACAGAAGGCTTTGCAGATAGTCCCTCGCTGTTCATGTGACGCTCGTCAACAATACTGCAAGCTTGATAAGGAACAGAGGCTTCTTGAGCTTATGATGGGGCTCAATGACTGTTACAGTTCGGTTAGAGGCCAGATCTTGATGATGAAACCAAGTCTTAGCATTGCAGAAGCATATTCGTTGCTTAATCAGGAGGAGAAGCAGCGAGATTTCAAGAACATTACTCAATTTGCTAGGGATTCTTCTGCCATGTATTCTCAGAAATAGAAATCATCTTCTTCAACTCAATCGTCTACACAAAATCAAGGCCAGAAGCCGAACAAATATGAGGGGACTGTGCCTGGAAAACGTGCTCCCTATGTTTGCACTCATTGCAAGAAAACCGGGCACAAAGTTGAGTTTTGCTACAAACTCATCGGTTATCCGTCTGATTCTAAGGCTCCTAAGGAAAGGAAGATTGTTGCTCAGGCTTCAGGTGATTCTGATGGGGATGCTCCAGTATCTGCTATACCAGGCTTCATAGTTGAGCAGTGTGCACAACTCATGAGCATGTTGACCAAAGGAAATTCGCAGCCTCAACACCAGAATTCAGAGCTTGCTGGCTGTTCAATGGCAGGTATACACCTTCCCAATTACTTTGAATATATGGCTCTAAGTGCACAATTAGATTCAAAGAAACGATGTGATTCTTGGATTCTAGACACCGGTGCAACAGACCACATGTGTTTTGTTGAAACCTCTTTCACTCAGCTATTGCCCCTTCCCAATCCTTACGAAATCACCTTGCCCAATGCCACTTTCATCATTGTCAAACATCATGGATCTATTCAGATTTTACCCAACCTTGTTATACACAATGTCTTTTACATCCCAGAGTTCAAGTTCAATCTCTTGTCTATTAGCAAACTCACTTCTCAGTTGGATGGTAATGTTTGTTTCTCTTCAACTGATTGCCTATTGCAGGCCCCTTCACTGAAGAGGCCAGTGGCTCTTGGTAACCAACAAGGAGGACTCTATCGGTAGGAAAGCTGTTCACCCAAACACAATTCCCATGGCATGCATTCTAGTGAGAATAACACCATTTGTACAACTTTTACCTGTTCTTCTGATTTATCTATGCTTTGACATTTGAGACTTGGCCATATGCCCTTTGAGAAACTGAAATTGTTGCATTGTTGTGATATTGTTGCTATTTCTAAACCAGTTGTTTGTGATATATGTCATAAATGTCGCCAACAAAGATTACTCTTTCCTCTCAGCAGTATCAAAACTAAGAATCCCTTTGATTTGGTGCATGTTGATCTTTGGGGACCCTATCATACCTCCACTTACAATGGCCACAAATATTTCCTTACCTTGGTTGATGATTACAGCAGGTGCACCTGGACCCATTTACTTCCTACAAATCCATTGCTTTTTCATTCAGTGAAAGCTTTGTTCACATGGTCCAAAATCAGTTTCATATCACACCAAAAATCATCCGTACAGATAATGCTTTTGAACTTGGCTCCAGTGCTCAAGCTGTGTCCGTTTTCTCATCAAATGGCATTCTCCACCAAATAAGTTGTGCTTACACACCTCAACAAAACGGTGTGGTTGAGAGGAAACATAAACATCTCCTTGAAACATCCAGGGCTTTGTTTTTTCAATCCCAATTGCCTCTCAAATATTGGGGTGAGTGTGTCTTGATGGCCACTTATTTGATCAATCGATTTCCCTCCAAACTCTTACAAAATTCCACCCCATATGAGAAACTTTTTCTTACCCCACCCTCATATGACCAGTTGAAGCCTTTTGGTTGCTTGTGCTATGCCACAACCAATGTTAAGGGAAGAGACAAACTTTAGTCTCGTTCTCAGGCCTGCATATTTTTGGAATTTCCATTTGGAAAGAAAGCACACAAACTCTTAAACATTGATTCTAGAGAGATTGTAATCTTTAGAAATGTCGTTTTCTATGAACAAATTTTCCTTTTCCAGTCAATTCAAAGCCCTTCTGATGTTACTTTTCCCATTGATGCTCCTGATTTCATTCCTTTTTCTCCAACCATTTCTGACCCTGCACCTCTTGTCTCTCAACCTACACCTGATGTTTCCCACTCTACACCTATTGTTTCCCAACCTACACCAATACCAACTGTCCCTACCCGTCGTTCAACCAGAATGCATGCTCCTCCAGCTTACCTGTCTGATTTTATTTGCCCCAACACCATCACCTCTGCTTTTTTTCTCCCTTGTCCATATGTGCCAGTGTCCTTTCCACAGATGATCATCATCTTCTCTCGAATCTGAATGTCTGGAAAGAGCCTTCTTGATACTTAGAAGTTGCTCAGTACCAGGTCTGGCAAGAGGTGATGGACAAAGAGTTTACCGCTCTTGAATTGAATCGCACATGGGACCTTGTTCCCCTTCCAGCTGGGAAGAAACCCATTAGCTGCAAATGGGTGTTCAAGATTAAGCTAAAGGCTGATGGTACCTTAGAACGCCACAAAAGCTCGTTTAGTCATTCGGGGTTGCACACAAAAGGCTGGAATAGATTTCACTGAAACCTTCTCTCCGGTCATCAAGATGACCACTGTTCGAGCACTTGTGTCAGTTGCACTTAAGAAAGGTTGGCCTGTGTTTCAGTTGGATTTTAACAACGCGTTCCTTCATGGGGATCTCCATGAAGATGTCTATATGCGCCTTCCTCAAGGCCTTGTAGTCCCTGACTCTACTTTGGTTTGCAAGCTCAACAAATCTCTCTATGGTCTTCGCCAGGCATCAAGATAGTGGTATGAAAAGCTGTCTGTTTCCCTTCATTCTCAAGGCTACATTCATTCTGAAAATGACCATTCTTTGTTCACCAAGAGAAGTGGTTCATCAGTTGTCCATTTAGCCATCTATGTTGATGACATTTTGCTCACTGGCAATGACATCAGTGCTATCACTCAGCTCAAGCACTTTCTGGACAACACTTTCAAAATAAAACACCTTGGTGAGTTGCATTATTTTCCGGGCATCGAATTCTTCAAAGTCCCTCAAGGCTTGGTCATGAGTCAAAAGAAGTTCCTCTCTGAGATGATTAAGGAATTTAATTGTGCATCTCTTTCATCTGCTACTGCACCCCTGGAAGTTGGTCTGAAATTGCACGAGTCTAGGAGTCCTTTGATGACTGATCCCATGATTTATAGACGTCTTGTGGGCAAATTGAATTGTCTCAGCAATACCCGGCCTGACATTGCATTCTCTGTGCAATTCTTAAGCCAGTTTATGCAGTCACCCACAGACGCCACCATGAAAGCTGCTTTGCATACTCTTCGGTATTTGAAAGGTAAACCTAATTTGGGAATTTTACTTAATTCCTCTCCAAATTGCAAATTGGTGGGTTATAGTGACTCGGACTGCCATTTTGTGTAAACCAGACCGCTATCCATATCGCCAAAAACCCAGTATTCCACGAGCTCACTAAACACGTAGACCTCGACTGCCATTTTGTGCGACACAAGCTCTGTGATGGATTAATTTCCCTCTCCTACCTCCCCACTCGTGATCAATTGGCTGATATCTTCACGAAATCCCTTTCTGGACCTCGTCATTGTGAGCTTCTCGGCAAGCTTCGGTTGGTTCCTCCCCCTTCAGCTTGAGGAGGGGTGTTGGAGGAAGCTAGAAAGAAGACCAGCTTCACCTTGGACAAAAACGACGCCGCTTCACTCGTCTTCTATTTTGTTCAAGTAAAGTCACGTGATTAGCACATGACCGCGTCTTTGTATAAATAAGAAGTAGTTGCTCTGTAACAAACTCAGATTCCACATTTTCAGTTGTACAGAAGTTCATTCTCCGATTTCTCTCTCAAGCAAAATCGATTCTCCCTTCTTCTCAATTTCACAAACAATTTCGATCTTCGATTTCGCTTTCCTCATAACCCGGAATTTGTTTTGGAAAGAAATTAGGGAATAGCCAAATATGAATGGCATCGGCAAGTTAATTTGGATTCCAATTATTATGAGTAAATAATGGTCGCCTTGATAAGTGATCTGTAACGAGGACTATTCTTATACTCACATCATATATCTGCATACACTCCGATCCCTTACCAATGTTACCAATCTGTCAAATTCAATTAAGATTAAGAACATTAATAAACCGACTTATTTATTTTTAAAATTCTATGTATAAAAAAGAGAGTAAACTATTTAGACTGTTAGTTGCATCCAAAACAACAGGTAGATCGATATAATCAAATCCCAACGATTAAACAAATGAAACGGATAATGTAATAAAATTGAAGTAGAAACTTGACAACTCTGCAACAAGTTAGAGAGAGAATAATTATCAACTAAAACTACAATGAATTAATCTATAAACTTATATTCCAGATGAAGATCGAGTGCCAAGTACAAAGATCAAGGAACTATTAGCGCTTTTTAATGTTATAATATTTTACATTCTTATATATATACTGAACAAATTAAAATATATGCTTTTTTAAAGAGGAATGTCACGTGGATCACTTGATATTTATTGCACGCGTGTAAATTAGAAGGAAAAATAATAATTTCAATGGGTAATTGGGTATTATAGATTTATAATTTTTTAATTGGTTTTGAAATGCAAATTAGTAATATAACTAGTGTAATACCCATGCCTTTAAGCTTAATCCATTTTAATTTAAACATCATTTTATATATGTATATAATACTATATTAATATATATACGTGTTTACAACAAAAATATGTATAAAGTATTTTTTATAATTTATAAATTAGTTGGAAAGAGATACAATACAAATTTTAAAAACGATTTAATAAGGTAAAGTAGTAATAATACTCAAACACACCACCTAATATAATTTGCAATAAATATATAATTATTATCATTAGCATAGATCTAAAAAGTAAAATATAAGCTCCCGTACAAATATTAAAAAAAAATCATAAGCACATGATTGTGTGAATAATTTTGAAGTTATGTAGATATACATAACTTATTCATTGTTTTCATGAGAAAGATGGTTAGAAAGAGAGGGAAATAAATAGTGAAAATAAAGGTAAGATGGTAAAAAAAAATTCTTAAAGGTAGAAAAATGATCTAAGAAGCCTCATCCAAGATGTAAAATAAGCATTAGTTAATAGTAATGGTTGTGAGTCTTAAAATATTATTTATTTTTCGATAGTCATTTAAGATGTCTAAAATAATTAAATTATATAAAAAAAACTTTTTTGGCTCTAATTGATTGTTATAATTATTTTTTGAAATCGAATATTTACAAATTAATTATAACATGTTCGTTGTATGTAGACATTGTGGGGACTGTTGCAATCGGTTAAATATGATAAATCAACAATTTCAATATCCAAGAATAAAATCAGCCAAGGCTTGACGAATGTTCAATGCACGTAGACGATTAAAATAGATCACAAATTGACATACAACATATCAAATTAATATTGACCAATGATAAAATAAGAAACAGATATTTTAAAATTTCAGCAATAATATTGACCAATGAGAAAATACCATCTAAATAAAAAATTCAAGTTTAATTGTGGATGTGACACATCAGCAAAATGATAGTAGAATTAATATTATTAATAGATTACCTATTATCGAAATTAATTTATAATTTTTTTGAAAAATAATATTTTATATAATTTTTACAATCCTAACAAAGCGTGAATGAATATTAAACAGCATATTTAGCTAAACGAATAGAGAGTAGTAAATTTTAACATGATTGGGATAAATGTGATATAATAAACAAATATTTAAATGAATTCAATCCATTAAGATAATGAATGCAGACAATCCGAGTACATATTTGATTAATTTATTTGAAAATGAAATACTTGCATGGTTGGTGAGAAAATATGAACATATGTGAAAGTTGATTTATACTCCGTAGCATTTTATAAACGGACAATTGGATATGGGTCTATGTAGAGTATAAATTTTGAAAAATAAAATATACCAAGATTCAAATTTAAGTTCAATGTATGTAGACGAATTATGAGAATATTGCAATTGGAAAAAAAAAATGGAAACATGTCTCAATATTTACGGCAATATAATCGAAAATAAATAAAAAAAGGGAATGGATTCCAACCATTTTTAAAATAGAAAACAAATATTTTAAAATTTCCATAATAATATTGACCAATAAGAAATTCCCATTTGAATAAAAAATTCAACTTTAATTGTGGGCGTGACACATCAGCAAAATGCTAGCAGAATTAGTAATATTAATAGATAGATAGATAGATAGATTGCAATCGGAAAAAAAAAATGGAAACATGTCTCAATATTTACAGCAATATAATCGGAAAAAAAAAAGGAATGGATTCAAATCATATTTAAAATAGGAAACAAATATTTTAAAGTTTCCATAATAATATTGACCAATAAGAAAATCTCATTTGAATAAAAAATTCAACTTTAATTGTGGACGTGACACGTCAGCAAAATGCTAGCAGAATTAGTAATATTAATAGATATGTTGAATTTATTCCGCTAGTTACGAAGGCATTCTTAAATAATCCGTAGATATCTCCATGGAATTAAGTGAAATGAAGCACCCATTTCGTCGTAAAGAAGCAAAAAATCTCGAAGAAATAATGTGTTTATTTGATGTGGTTAATTTGTGTATCAATAAGATCTTCTATATACCTACTTTAAGCAGGGCGCACAAATATAAAAACCAAATCAAAGCATCAAAATAAAAATGTCACCTTACTACTTAGTGTCATAATTCATAAATATAATTTCAAAATTAACCGGGCTGATATGGTCAATAGAAAATGGTAAATCGGTAAAATTTTGGACAGATAACTGGGTCTCTTGCCTCTCGCTGACTGCTAGGGGTGACTACCATCCAACAGGTAACCTGGACGAGACCGTTAGTGAATATATTATGGCCGAAAGATGGTGGTCGGAGAAACTCCGTCAGGTGCTACCCCCAAATATTGTCAACGAAATCCTGGATATTCCTTTACCTTCCGCTCTCTTTGAATACCGTCTTTACTGGTGGCCGGACAGGGAGGGTTGGTTCTCCACCTCGAGTGCTTATAAAATGAATTCAGGTCAGTCTTCTCAGTGTCCTGATCATAATTTCTGGATTTGGAACCTTGACATTCCATTAAAGGTAAAAAAAAAATTATGGAAAATATCTCAAGATGACCTTCCCACTGCAAACAGATCGATTAGCCCACAAAAGCGTTTCAGTGCCCACCACATGTTGTTTGTGCAACTATGTTGTGGAAGATGATGCCCATCTTCTTTTGGAATGCCAATACACGACCTCTCTTCTCAGATTCCCTAATGACATCAGCTCAACTATTGCGGCAATGCTTCGGCAATCTAGAGATATCAAACCAATTATAGCCTTCATTGGGAACACCATGAACAATATATCCAAGGCTAAGATTGTCTTCTGTTGGTGGACTGTATGGTATTCCCGAAATCAGCTTATCTTCAGGTCGGTTCCTATTCCCAGTCGGGACACCACGCTCACACGAGCTAAATTGGAGTAAATCCTCTAATTTTGAGGACGGTCTCGGGGTTGACCATGTCTCGCAGCCACGAACCAGGCATGAAAGACGACGGAAAACGAACCGCATAAATATTAGCTGGCGTAAGGCACCTAGAGAAAGTCTAAAATTAAACTTCGACGGTTCCTCCCTCTCCAACATGACTAGCACAGCTGGTACTATTATTCGCGACTGGGAAGGTCGGGCTATCAACATAGGATACAAAAAACTGGGTAAACAAAGTCCTCTAAAAGCATAAGCGCTTGCCTTAAAACTCGGGGTACACAACGCAATAAATCTACAAATTACCAAACTTCACATAGAGGGAGACTCGGGTATAATTATCGATCATCTCAACGGAAAAACAAAATGTCCATGGAAAATAGAACTTATTTTGTCATATATTACAACTCTCCTAACAAATATGGAAAGTGTTTCTTTCCTCCATGTACCCCGATTAGGTAATAGATCGGCTGATAAAGTTGCACATCTTTGTCACTCTGTCTGGGGTACTATTATTCAGAAGTATCCTGGTCTTCTTGAACTCATCCGAAAGGATGCCTTCGGGTAGAATTTTTCTCCCCCGAATTTTCTCCTAATAAAAAAATCATAATTATATAATGGAGCCAACTTGGTTGATTAGGGAAATATAATTTTTGGAACATAAAATTTGAATTCCCGAGAATTATAGTTATTCCATAAGCTATTACAATTAAACTTATGGGTATATATATCACTAATTTATAAATATGTATTAAAACCGATGCATAGGTGTCTGTGTAGTATCATTCTGAGAAAATTATCTCCGGTCAAAAAATAAATTAGAATAATACAGTACTATAGTTGTAAATTCTACAAAGCCGCACAAGACATAATCTATCAGATATTTTTATTTAATATAAAAGTATAAATCTATCTATAGACTATAAAATAAAAAAGATCAACAATATTATATGTTAATCTATATCATATATTTTGGTAATTTCTACCTAACTAAAATATATCTCTTAATTATGAAAATATTGAATTTATTAGCGGTAGAATTTTTCCTACTATTCTATTTGACTTTTTTTTATCATATCTAATATATTATTCAAATAAACATAATAATGGCATAACAAGAAAACTAAGAAAATAATTAAAACTACTAAAGGATTAAGGTTATTTGCTAATTAAAAAAACTATGGTCCAATATATTAATTTTTTAAAATAATAATTGTAACAAATTAAAAAAAAACTTTATATAATATATTAATCATATAATAAATAAAATGCCAATATAAATGGTAAACATGAACATTAATTTTATATCGTTAAATAAATCTATTAATCGTTACTTAATTCCTAATTTCTATATTATAATTCGGATTTATTATGTTTATTGTCATAATTTTAATATGTTTAATTTTAGAATATTATCACATAATATTCTTATACATGGGACGGGACTTATCCTAGTACCCATATACTATGAGCGAAAATCTTCTACAAGCCTATATGTACCCTTCTATGTGACATAAAATTAATTGTTTTTTTTTAAGATAAAGGCAAAAATTAATGTTTTTTTTTTAGATAAAGGCAAGAATTCTAGGATTAATTAATGAAAATAAAAACCACATTACATACTCCCTCCTTATCGAAATAGATGTTATTTTAGCTCTTTAGTTTTGTATCAAAATAGATGTCGTTTTAGGTTTTCTAGGTAGGGTATAGTAATGATTTGTACAGTATTGATTTGTGTGTTGTTGACTTTTTTAAAGATTTTGATTGATTAAAAATTATAGTGGGTAATAAAATTTATGAAAAAGTTAGTTGAATGATGATTTTGATGGATGGGTGAGTATTTTATTAAAACTCATGGAAAATTCTAAAAAGAATTAAATGAGTAAAAAAAATCTAAATGGACTTTGTAACGCCTACTAGTAGAGGGCCCACCCGCTACTGTCTATATAAAAATTTGGGCATGGTCGGTCCATCGACGACTTCATATTTGTACACTCAATGATTAAGCGGTCCCCACCTGCTTTAGTTTCTTCCCATTTATTAATCGCATCTCCGCCGTCCGATCATCATCACGTCCCCACACCACAACATCTCACGCCACGTGGCAAAACCACAGCAATTGGGAGGCCCCGTCCCTCCGATCTGATTACCATAGCCTCTTTTTTTCTTGATCTGACCCCACAACTTTGATCCACCCAGTTTCCTCTTGCTGAGCTGGACCAACGTGTCAACCGTTGAATTTCTTGGACCGGGAACCGGTTCGGCCGGTTCAACCCCTCTACCGAACCCGAATAAACCGCTATATATACACCCTCTTGTTTAACTCTAAAAAGTACCCAAATCGAAAATTTAGAACAACATTAATAGCCTCAACACAATGCCGAGGATCGCAGTCGGAACCGCCTCCGAATTCGGCCACCGCGATGCCTTGAGGGCGGCATTGGCCGAGTTCATCTCCACCCTCATTTTCGTCTTCGCCGGAGAAGGCTCCGGAATGGCATTTAGTAAGATTTTTCCCTTTGTCACATCTTAGTATATGTTATGACATTATATAGATTGACCGGCATTCGAATATTTTGACAGACAAGCTGACGGACGACGGATCCACCACCCCGGCTGGCTTGGTGGTCGCAGCCTTGGCTCATGGCTTTGCCCTATTCGTGGCGGTTTCAGTGGGCGCAAACATCTCCGGCGGTCACGTCAACCCAGCCGTTACATTCGGTGCCTTGCTCGGTGGCCACATCAGCTTGGTTAGGAGTTTCCTCTACTGGATCGCCCAGCTCCTCGGCTCCGTCGTCGCTTGCTTGCTCCTTAAGTTTGCCACCGGTGGCCTTGTAAGCGTCTTCCCAACTTATATACTAGACTTATTCTGATCTATCAGTAGTCGATCTATCGACTACTGACATTGTATCTTATATCTTATATCTGTATTGCCTGTGACGAGCAGACGACGTCAGCATTCTCCCTGTCCTCAGGGGTGAGCGTGTGGAACGCGTTGGTCTTCGAGATCGTGATGACCTTCGGTCTGGTCTACACCGTCTACGCGACAGCAGTCTACCCGAAGAAGGGCAACATCGGAATCATCGCGCCCATGGCAATAGGTTTCATTGTGGGAGCCAACATCCTGGCCGGTGGTGCGTTCGACGGTGCATCCATGAACCCAGCGGTGTCGTTCGGACCGGCTGTGGTCAGCTGGACATGGGACAACCACTGGGTGTACTGGCTCGGCCCATTTGTGGGGGCCGCCATCGCTGCCCTCATCTACGACATCATCTTCATCACCCCGGCCCCGGAGAACTACGAGCAGCTCCCCGGTGAAGCTATATAAGGGTCTTGTATGTGCTTCATAGAAGGCTCTCTGTGAGTGTCTGGTATTTCTCATGAGTGATTTTGATTTTTCATCATAGAAGTTTTAATTTGATGGCTTCTGTGCATTTGTAATTGTGAAATTCAATGAAATCCCCTTTTGAATTGGTTTAGTTCAACTTTGGTTCAATATTCAAGTCAATGGAAGGGGGAAAAGCATAAAAATAACTAGCAAATCATAAATAGTGATTTAACCAAACAAGTAGGTAGATTGAGATAAAAAAAAATTGCATTATAATTGTTGTTGAATCAAACCCACTTTAGTGATTTAGTACATCTATTATTTTATGTTAGACCATTCATTGTGGTGATGTGCAAATGTGGAATTTTTACCCATTTTCTTAGCTTCAATATTGACTATTTTGGATGTGTACAAATGTACATATTTGAGCTTGTAATGCGCAAATTTGAGTAGTACACCACCCCTCATGTATAAATTTTTTTACAAAAAACAAAGCCTTTCCATTGGTTTTTTTTTTTATAATTTTATTTTCCTTTTTGTTTTAAATAATTTTTATTTAAATAGTGTGTAGAAAATGCACATTTCACCAATAAAGCAAATGGCTAAAATTGATGTGTATTTTTACACATCTTGTACAAATATGTACATTTTACCCAAAACTATTGTGAGTGGTCTTATTTTTTATATTTTTGTTGGAGATTGGTTATTGGTTACAGGACGTTCGACTTCGAACCCTTCTTTAGATGAGCTTTACAAGCACAGGTCTGATATTCCACTACGCCATAAGGGGTTTCAGGAGACGGACCAATGTCGTCGCCTAAAATGTGATTTTCGTCACCTGATAACTGAGTCGATGAACATCTGTCGTCTGAGTAGTGGTCCGGTGACTTTCATCCCTTCACTATTTAGGCGACGGAAAAATTGTTCGTCGCCTAAATTCATTGTCAGACCAAAAAAAGGCTTTCCAAGCCGAGCCGAGCCGACTTCCCTTCAGGCGACGGAGTTATGTCAATGTTCGTCGCCTGGGTATGATTTGTTTTTAAAAAATAATAATTGAAAAGGCCGATGCCCCCTGTTTGCAATAGCACCAAAATTGTGCACATTTTTAGCACAAAAATGTGCACAAACCTGTTTCATCTTACGCAACAAACAGACAACAAACACACAACAAACATGGCCAAGTTCACAACCCCATACAAACACTACTAAAAAAACAGGATTTAGCAACGGATGGTTAGCCACGGATTATAGACGACCCTGTATTCGTGGCCATTAGCGATAAAATTGGCCACGACTGTTCTTGACCATGTTTGTATCACCTCATGTATCGCTAGTACCATGTAGGACCCATGCTTTCTAAATGTATCTCGTCACATGATTACGTGCCATACTTGACCTGTTATATGATCATTGTGTCAGATGAGATAGTTACTATGTTGCTCTTATATGTCCTTGTATGATGCATACCCCAAGCTCATGCATTGTTCATATAGGTGATAATTGTGATGCCTGTTAAATCCCGCATATCTTGTTTTAGTTGCTAGGCATATCTGCTTTCATGGGATAATATACTACTATCTTGTCTCGCATGCATTCGGGTAGCACTCGAGTATGTCTTTCTGGAATGAATACGTATGTTGTGCTCCTCGTGATAGGTACATGTTAGTGTGGATTAAATGATTGATATGCCCCATAATGAAATTGGTTCTGCTTGTCACAATTGCAACCTACTAGACCTCCATAAGGGCGTTGTTACTATTCTCAGGTCAGAGTCTTGTCTCTAGTATTGTCGTCTGTAGTTGTGGTCCGTGTTTGTCCCCGAAAGGAATTCGGGTTGTCTTTCCTTGTCACTCTGCTATCTCCCCTAACTTGGAATCTTGCGCGATACATTTGGGTGAGCGACCACATGGAAGAGAGAATGAAAAGTTACATGGCGATAGAACATTGCAGCAAAGGTATGGGCCCATAACCCACGGGCCTCAGGATCAATGATGTCGGCGGGACAAGCAGGTATCGAGGAATGCGATTACTGAGTGCGACATGACTTGCAAGCGAGAGTGTCCTTTGTTCTTCTGAATTTGTTGGTGACGATATTGCACTAACCCGACGATGAGATTTAAGTGTTGATGTGCTGACTTGATAATGATTGTTGCCTGATTGTCTGTTGTATATGATGGTATGATTTTACGCCTTATAGTTCTAATGTGCCATGAACCATGATGCCTTGATGTGTTGATACTCTGAGTTGCTAAACATGATCTAAATTACTGTACCTATAAAGGTATGAACTGCAAATGCTGAAAACCTGAATTGTTTATCTTTTGAGGTTATGATGCAACTTGCTATCTTGACTTGATTATGTGCGTATATGATGAGTTGTAATAATGATTGAGCATGATGGTAAATTGAGACTTGTTGACATAGTTGCAATAATTGATTATGAACCCATGATGCTATGTTTATAAATGCTGGTTGACCTGATGTAGATCTTATGTGTGATGATTCCATGATTGTTTCTCCTTTAAACCTGTGGGTGAGATCATCTGGTGGTGTGGTTGGAGAGTGGTGAAAGAATTTGAGCGATTAGGATGACCGATGGTTTATTAGGCAAATCACGAGAGAGAAATGTTGGCAGGGTAGGATGCTTGTGATGTCTTGAGTAGTATGAGAAGTGTGGGGAATGACTTTTGAGAATATTGAGGACATAGTATGAGAGGGTGCTCAGGTGTGAAGTTAGAGATAAGAGTTGGGTTCTTAGAGGTGGATGGTATGTGGTAGTGCTTGATAGAATGAGGGGTGAGATTGGAGTATCGAAATAAATTGAGATTTCTTTGGGGGAAATTTTGTCCGAGTTGACGTTGGCGAGTCTAGAAGAAGATTAGTCTTGGCTTGAGAGTGGAGATGGGCGACTGGGGATTGTGTTTTATTTTTTATTGGTATGATGTGAGGATTTTCTTGATTATGTGATTTATTCATATCTGCTGGCATGATGTTAGATAGTGACCATGATAAAACCTGATATGGAATAATATTACCTGTTGAAGCGCAATGTTAAAATCTAATTGGTAGTGACTAGTGTTATCATGATATATTGGTGTTTTGCTATCTTGTTATGTTGTTTTAGAAGCATGTTAGGATGTGTTGTGATATGATAATATATGAGATCATGATGTGTTAATATGTGGAAGCATGATGTCTTATTATGAAGTGGTAAGCATGATTATGAATACGTAAATGATGAATATGGCTTGGGGCATGAATATGATTGGTTTATATATGAAATAATGGTGTCTGATGGCTAAATGATCGTTATATGGTGTTGTGACGAGTTAAGGTGATGTCTTTTAGGGCATATTGACATTTTGATGATTATATACTGCTTGATCTTTCTTTTTCTGAATCGTAATGGCATGATTTTGTTATGTTGATGTGTTGAAAATGAGTTTTGGTTCGTTGACTCTATGATGAGGTGGTACTTTTATGACTTTTGATGTGATGTCGAGACGTTTATTATGATTTTGTTATGTGGTTGAGATGCGTATTATGACCCATAGTAGGATGTAGAGATGTTGATGTGACCTTTTGGCACTGTGTTGGCATATGTTTGAGACTTGTCATATGATGTACTGATTGGAGATTGGTTGGTTATTTGGTTATGCATTTTTTTGTGGCTTGTGAATCTTGCTTGAATTGAGACTGATAACTTGTTTTGATTCTTGAAACTAGGAAGAGAATATGGGATTAGCCCTTAGAGGTGGATGATTCCACCTCCGAGCTTTTGAATTTGATTGATGGTTATGCGAGAAACGGATTTGGTTGTTGAAAGATTTTGACGAAATCTTGAGTTGCATGGATTTGACTTGTTTGGTGTAAAGTTGATTGATTAAACATCGGATTTGAAGATTTTGAGCTGTTTTGGGAATGACCAATTTGGATTCTAAAAGAATAAACGATACTGAGAATTTCAATGATTTTAAGGCCAATCTTTTTCAATTGCGGAATCCCTTTTGAAAATTTTCAAACCCGCTATTATATTATAACGCCTCACGAAGTGGATACTAGCATTTTATAGGGGCGCATATAGAATGCTTGCTAAGACCTAGTGGGGACGCTATGATTGCTTTTCGAGTTATGATGTGACCAAAAGGTTGGGGTAAGGGTGTGATAGGGGCCCATATCACATACTTGCTACGACCAATTGGGAATGTTATGATCATGTCGAGGGTGCTGTGAGGGTCTCATACGGGCCCCTATGAGATGCTTACGGAATCAATGGCATGACCCTTGGACTCACCAATTTAAAACTTCATCCCCTTGTTATAGAGTGATTTTAGTCTCGGGGACGAGACTTGTTTTTAGAGATGGATGATGTAAAGACCGGAAAATTTTAAAGTATTAAATTATTAAAATAGTGATTTATAATCATTCCGATTTCTAAGATTTGAAATTTCCGTCCTTGAGCTATTGGTTTTATACTAAATATTACAAAACGAGTTCCGGCAATATTTAGATGAAAATTTAAAACATATTTTATCCCGCTTGCCTATGCGAAATTTTTATTAAACTCGGATTTAAGAATTTAAAAATCTTTTGAGTTAAATCGGATAAGATTAGAGAACGGGTTTCGACATATATGTTAGGGTATTCAAAATATTTTTATTTTTTTGGAATACTTTAATTATATTTCCTTTCTTTTTTTTTCTCTCTCTCACTCTCATACCCGTGAGGAAGAGCCCTGCACACCTATTTGTCTTCTTTGTTCAAAAATAACCCATCTACAGGCTACAGCTTGCATAACCTATCCCTTCCTTGCATTTTCTTTGAATCTGGACAAACACACACACCCTAAACACACATCTCTCTCTTTTGCCTCTCACCATGCTCCTCTTATTACAGGCAAAATGCCAAATTCCCTCTGCAGGGTACAGCTAGCTAGCAACCCTCCCCTTCCTCTTCAAATTGGAATCCAATCCCACAAACCCTCATTCACGCCTCCCTCCTACTGATTCAGAATAACAAACACTCCCCTCTTCATTGCCTTCAAAATCCCCAAAAGACAGCCTCTCATCCTCATTCTTTTGCCTTCAAAACTCCCTTTTTTCTCTCTCCCTATGTTCTCTTCAAGAAGGAAATTAGCATCATCACTCAGTCCTCTTCCTAGCAGCTCCAGCACAACCATCTTCTTCTTCCTCTCCCTCTGAAGCCGAGAGCTCCTACAGCTCCCTCGTCCCCTGTTTTCGAAGGGAGCAGCCAGCAACAGAGCGCCTTCCGGGGCCATTCCGGGCGCATTCTCGAGCACCTACGAGCCTCCATTCCATTCATCCTCCCCGTCGAGCCCAGCAGCAGATCCGCCTCACCTCCGACGTCCCCGGAGAATCGAGCCCAGCCGCCGACGACTAACACCCTTCCCCGCTTATTCTGTTTCTCCGATTCCACTCCGGTAAGACTCCTCTTCGCCTTTTCCCGTCCAGAACGAAGTAAAGCTCCTCCTTTATGACTTCTTGCCTCCAACCCAGGTTCCCCGGAACTTTCCCTGTCATCGGCAAGCCTAATCGTCCTCCGGTGAGCAGTTCCGGCGTGAACGACGACCATCTCGGTGAGACTTCTCTTCCTCCTTCTTCCTTGCGCCCGTGTCTGTCCTGTTGGGTCGGTTGAGGTCAGAATGTAGTGTTGGTTTTCTGGGTAAGGGTTGGGACCGGACAGTAGCCCGCCGGAAGCCCCTGGGTTCCTCCCCTCCCCTTCCGTTCTTCGTTCCGGCGTCAATGTCTTGTTCTTTCGTTGAGGGAGACAGTTCCTCTTTCCTTCTTTTGGGCCGGGCTGGATCCGATTTATCTCATTCGGGTTATCTCACATTTCTCGGGTCTTCAGTTGGGAAAAGGTGTGGGATCCGGTTTGGGTTTCTTCTGGGCGGGTTTGGGTTTCTGTTCCGGGTTGGGTCATTTATTTCGGTTATGGGCTGGGTTTTGTCTTTCAGTTTGGGCTCTCGGTTGGGCTGGTGAGTGTGTTGTGATGATTGTTGTTAGTTATATGTTACTTTCCAGTTCAGAGTTATATGTTATTTTGCTATACATATATATGTTACGAAATTATTGTTGGTAGGTTCTTATTTTATGATTTGGTGATTATCTATTTTCAAAAAAATTGGTATATATTATAAAAGTGTTTAAAAATAGTATTATTTGATATAAATATATTTATGATATTATGAGGTATTTTAATTGATATTTTTTACATGATAACGTAGTTAAGTAGTGTTGCTCTCAAAATGCAGATTGTTAAAACGGATTTATTTTGGCGTTTAAATTAGACAATTATTGTTTGATAAAATATTTAACGGGTCTAGGTTTTGAAATAAGAATGCCGGAATTAGTTCTATTAGAAAATTGGTTTTAATGATTAAATGTTTAACATCGGGATTCCTTGTTTTGGTTTGATAATGTTAATTTTGGGAAAGAAGTTTGAAAAGTGTTGTTGGTATGATTTTATCAAAGGGTTTGATTGGAAAAATGATTTTGGTTGATGTTGATCATATCGGAAAGGTTTTAGAAAATGGTTTTACCGTCGATTGGTTTTAAGGATGTTGAGAACTTGGGTTTCGTGTGTATGAATGTTGGTCCGGTAGCTTATGGAAATGGCTTGATGATAGGTGTGTATTGCTTTTGGGATTGCTTGGACTTGCATTGGGCCCTTGCTTGTGTTATCATGTTGTTCTGCATCTTCAGGTAAGTTCCCTAGGGGGCTTACTCAGGTTGGACATTCATGCTTGTTGTTGCATTTTATGTTAGGTGTTGCATATGCATAAAAGCATGCCATGTAGTATCCTGTTAGGTTGCACTAATTGAATGAGCATCTGCTTACTTATTGCGTTTGAAACAGAACGACCGTTATCTGTGATAGTCCTAGAGTCTTTGCTAGGGTCATAGGGTAGCCCAGCCTCATCGGGTACCCTGAGTCAATCGAGTCATGAACTTCCTTATATTATGAGATGCCTGCGGGCTTTATTGTAGAGCGGGTTAGGCATGCGTGCCGCCCGATTATGATGGAATGCATTCACGAGCTGGCCAGTCTCCGCCCTATCGGAAGGGGGTGGAGGTAGGAGAGGGATATGCCACTTGGCATTGTCTTGGGCCCTTTATAGTATTTTTACACATTATTATAACTAGGAGCATGCTAGTGTGTTTGACTTTTGTACTGCATTAGAGCATCTTTATTAGGTATAGCACATACTATGTGGCCTCAGCGAGGACTGCCGGTCCCGCATGAGTGGCTCGATCTGACTCCTTTCCCCGTTCTTCTTTTAAAGGTATTTTCTGCAGATTTGAGTGCTCAATGTCTATATGACGGTGTTCCCTTTTAGCGAATCGAAGAATCTGCCTAATATCCTAATTTAGTAAAATGGTAATTACACACTCATCATTTGGTTTTGACCGGTTCTGCCGTGACACTTGTATCTTTACTTTGCTTTCGCCTTACTTTCGTTTGAAATGGATTCCGCAATATAGTCTTAGGACAGGTTAAGGGTACCCAATGGCCCTTCGATTTTTTAGGGTTTGAAATCCCTCTTTCTACTAATCGTAAACGAGTTTGAAACCTCGACCCGTACCTAGATTGCAAGATCCGAACAAGGGGTTTTATCCCTTGAAACGTAACCCGGAAATCATAATTCTGGGCCGTTACAAAGATGGTATCAGAGCGAGGTTGTGCAATTCGGGTACGCAAGGGTCGAGTGTATGTTTTGGTAAACCGCCCATGAATTTCAAAGAATTTGAAAGGATTTTAAGAAGGGCAAAATGAACTTAAGATGCCTAACTGAACTTGGATTAATTAATGAACTTGACTTGTAATAAAAGAGGAAAACCGACCAAACGGGGACACGAGTGGGTAGTAAAGGCGCTAGACCAGCCCTATTGGGTGTAGTTGGGAACGGTAGGCGAAATATCAGCTTGTTCTTTACAGATGGGTTGGGAGACTCAAATGAGATCATTGTGAGTGTTATTAACTGATTCTGTGCTGAGTGCTTGCTATGCTAGAGATCTGAGGAAAACTCGATCATATAAGTGACTAATAAATGTTGAATAAAACCATATATTAACTAATAAATTCTTTTTATATGAATTTTCTATACAAAACCTATAAATATTAAAATTGATTTTGAAAAAAAATTCATAAGATACGGGTACTGAACTGGTTTAATGATTTTGGGTAAAATCTTATAAAAATATATAGATATCTAATTAAATTTGATAAATGTTGTTATTGAAATATATATTTTATAATAATAGTTGTATTGATAATTTTATTTTCTAGGTATATATTGTGGAAAAAAAAGTCACATTGTCGAAATTCTTTTACCGCCCAGTATATGTTTGAGCGACAAATTTCCTATCCAAAATTTTGACCAAAATTCAAAGCGGTAACCAATGAGCCTCTAACCCTAGTTCTTCATTTTCTATCCACACACACCGCTTCACAAAGGCAGAGCCGCAGAGGCACCGTCATTCCTCTTTTCTTCTTCCATTTCCCTCTCCGTCATTCTCTTTGTTTGACACTGCCCACCGCCATAACCACCTTGTCGGCCTCCAAACTGCCCACCGTCGGCCATTGCTCGCCTCCAAAAACTCCCCCAACCTCTCCTCCAAAAACTCCGTCGTCGTTTGCCTCGATCTTCTTCAACGCGCGCAGATATGAAAGGAAAAGAAACCCACAATACGGCGGTTTCGTGCTCTGATTCTCGGCCTGTTCGGCCTCCCACGGTGGCGCCTCCTGGTCGAAAACTCTCCCCTTCCTCAAAGCTTCCAGATTCGGCGGTTTTGTGCTCTGGTATGTTATTAGCTATTTCTCTAGAACGATTGTAATTAACTTAGCGCACTTTGATTTTTTTCTCTATAAATCTTCATTCTTTGTTTCATTAGTGAACATGTTCATTTATGTAATTGGTGATGATTCCTGGATTTACAAGAGCAAGGCTAGTAACGGAATATTGAAGGAAGAAAAAGCAAGAAAGTTTTTTCCAATAGCTGATAAATGTTGCTGATAGCTATATCACAACAGGAGAGTTTTTCCAATAGCTAATAAAGGTGATTATAGATTTATGAGTTAGTTTATAATTTGCTGATTCCTTGAAAAAAGTTTAGTAACTTGATCCGTTTTTATTATCCTTTACCTTTTGTAATTGTTCATTATTTTATAATTGATTCTTTCATGAATGATTCATTGGTTTTGTTCCTGTTCCTTTTTATGTTTCTCCAAACAGCTAGCTAGAGAACCTGCTGCTAGATGGAAATGGGATGCTTAAACATTATTTTGGTTTGATGCGTTTGAGGCCTTGGAGGTATTATTTTTGTGTTTGATTTTTTGGGGCTTTGAAAGCTCCTTATGAGTTTGGGACTTTTCTAATTTTTTGGTGTGTTGATTTGGTTTGTTGAATTTGATATGCAAGACTTGTTCAGGAGTAGAGCTTGGAGGCTTTCACATAGATATGTTGTTATCTCCCTAGGACAAAATCATTTATGTATGAAATTCATTTATGTATTTACAAGGTCGGTCTGTACCGAGTTTTTGAATGATTTCACTATTTTTTTACCTACTTATCATGTATGAAATTCCTTTATGTATTTATATATATTTTCCATATGATGTGTATATAAATAATGTTTCCAAAATACGAGGATATGAAATTTGCAACAAAATCATGAAACAAATGAAAATTGGCATCAGCCACGACCATAGCAACTACTCAGCCACGAAATCAGCAATACAAATGACCTATTCCTCGCAATGAATTCAGCCATAAACTTAACCGCGACATTTGCAATGACCATTTTCGACGCTGTCGTCGTCGCTACAGCCACGACATTCATAAGTCATACACAGCTATGGAATTAGCCATGACTGTATGAGTTCGTTGCTATTTTCCGTTGTTACGTTGGCCCGAATTTAGTCACAAGGCATATGGCTACGGATGGCCCGACCGTTGCTGAGTCCGTGGCTAAATCGGTTAGCCACGGTCATTCGTTGGCAAAACCGTTGCTATTTTCTGTTGCTAAATCCTGTTTTTTTAGTAGTGAAATCCACGTACAGATCCACATACAAATTCACAAATCCAAGTTTGCAAGTACATACAAATTCACAAATACAAACCTATTCACAAATCTAAGTCCATTACTTCAGAGGAAGTAGAAGAGGAGTGCGAGAGATACCTGCTACTGCTGCGCGGACGAGGGCTGAAAAGTCGAAGCATCCTGCGTATCCAAAGGCTCCTGAGAAGGTTGTGTATCAGAACCTGAAGCCAGTTGCGGATCCGATGAGTGTTGAGAAGGCTGCTGCGTATTCAAAGTCGAAGGCGCAAATATTTACAAAGTCACTATCTAAAGCCATTGATGATCTAGAAGCTTGAATGTTGTGCAAAAAAGAAGATGAAATGTTGAATCATTTTCTGCAAACAAAGAAAAAGATGGTGTAAGTAAAACCAATTACATAAATTGTAACTTGAACTTTTATTACTAACATAAAAGAAAGTTGGTATAAGATTACCTGATAAAAACTCTAGAAAAGTGGCTCCTGCTGGTGTGCAAGGAAAATCGAGCTCACAATTTCAACAATTGACTGCAAACAGAACTAAACTTCTTAAGTTGGGATAGAAAATAATGTTGAAAATCATAAGCTTGGCAACTCTAAACGAGTTTTGAAATCTCAGTACGTGGAAACACATTAAAAAACACATTCACATTAAAAAAACAAGTTCATTCATAGATAACAACCTGCACAAATGCATCTATATGCTGTTCACAACCCAAAAAAATAAACAGGACAGGTAAGGATAGAGGATTTCAATTTCACAGTAGCAACAATAAATCAAGAAATCCCCAATTTCAGGCTTGAATAACTGCAAACTTATCAGCTTAGACTAATTTCAGGCTTGAATCACCAAAGCAAATAATACACTTTGAATTGTTGGCTTAGTACATCACGTACCAAGGATTATATTCTCTGAGCATTTCTTATGTTGATAAAATCTCGGAAGGAATGAGTTGTTTTTCCAAGGCCCTAACAAGCCATCAGAATTACCCTGCAAGAAATCTGTCCAAGGTTAATTTTACTATAAAAACATATATGTAAAGAAAAGAGGAAAAAATATTAATACAAAGTAAACTCATGACAAAATCAGAGATCATCTTATGGATGTAAATGTAAATCAAACATGTCAATAACAAACCTATATTTACAAAGTCACTATCTAAAGTCATTGATGATCTAGAAGCTTGAATGTTGTGCAAAAAAGAAGATGAAATGTTGAATCATTTTCTGCAAACAATGAAAAAGATGGTGTAAGTAGAACCAATTACATAAATTGTAACTTGAACTTTTATTACTAACTAAGTGCTTAACCGCGCGCATATGCGCGTAGTGTTGTCCTATCGTATAATACATGCTCACATCTTCAAGCATATATGTTTTCTTTGTAGAGGCTTTCTTGATTAAAAAAAATACACAAGCAATCAAGCAACTTTAGTGAAGAATTTGACAAGGAAATATGGCAAAACTAAAAGGTTGTTCATGTTCTTCTTGGTTTGGTGAATTCAAAGTGACAAACACTGCCATGGTTTAGTGAAGATGGGAGTTGGGCAAATAAGCACAATAAGCATTGAGGGGGGAAAACCTTCATAAAGTAGAGGCTTTTCCGTCTCAATCTCCAAATTTATTTATAATCCAATGCTACTTATTTGCAAACAAAGTGAACATGCAACAAAACATACCATATAAAATTTGTCTTGAGATGGTTCTGCCCCTTCTATCTTCAGTCCTGTGAAATCAGAGGAAATATAATGTTCTATCATATGGAGAAGTAGGAAGAAAGAACAATATAGGAACAGAAAAAAAGAGAAAGAAAGAATCATAAAGGAACAACGGAAAATAACAAAAGAAAGAACCATATAGGAAGAAAGAACAATATAGGAACATCAGAAAATACCAAGAGAAAGAAAAAACAATATAGGAAGAAAAAGAGATGTAAACTAAGTAGCAGTAGGACAAATACGCCATAAATAAACAATACAGAAACCTTTTGATAGGCTACTCTCAGGTTGTACTCGACATAAATCAGTCAAAAGAGCTCTGCTATCGAATGTCAAGCAAGGAACATTAATTTAATAGTTTTTTTATAATAAAGGATCCACTTATTACAAGTGCAAGTGTACAACTATATAATTATTAATCAAGTTCCAACTATACATGAAAGATTGAAGAAGATCTTTTAATTTTCATTACACTAAATTATGAGAAAACAAAACTGCGCAGTCAATAGACTTTAAGCAAACATTTCAACTTATCCTATCTTTCATAACTTAAGGGAAGTCACAAACATGAGCAATTTCATGGCAACAAATTCAACAGTCCCGGCCACTCCAAAAGATCTTCTCATCAACTAATTTATCACTAGTAAATACAAGGAGCAAGACAAGGTTTACCTCTTTTAGAGTAGCATCTTCTGTAAAAGGACCTAGCTTCACTGATGTTCCCATTTTCAACTTCCATTGCTAACCTTTCCAGGACTCCAATGACAAACCACTATGCCAACAAAACATTCAATCAAAAATTATGAATCTGTAACAAATTTTTTTTCTGTTCAAGAAGGAAGGGAAAGATACAGACTTAATTTTTAGCAAGCGTTCCCAAACGCTACAAGCTGCAGCAATATCTTAGCACATACTCAACTTCGAACGAGCCCATTGTAGTTTCAATAAAGCATCAATGCCTCAACAATAGTTTAAAGCACATCTTCCCCGAAAACCCTAAATCTTAATATTATAGAATGAAATTAGACCATGAAAACCCTAGATCTGAAAATTAGAGAATCAAGTTAAACCACGAAAACCCTAGACTTGAATTTGAGAGGAGCATTCGAGATCTCAAAACCCAAAGGAAAGTCGAAGGGAGGCCGAGGACGTGAGTGCTTACCAGAGAAGTGGCGGAGGAGCATCGGTGCCTAGATCCTCTTTCTCGGCTTCGTGTGGGCTTTGGATTCGCCATCGACGTCGGCTCCCGATCCGACCAACTCAAGCGACACGAGGCCATCACCATCAACATGGTGGGAGGCCGCGTTCTTCCTCTCTGGTCTATTTTCGAAGCAAAGAGATGGGAGAGCAAGCTCCGGCGAGGCGAGATCAAATGGCGCCAGGCGGTGTCCGGGTTGCGTGAATCCGGTGCCTCTAGGTCTATGTGGGTCAGCCCTCATCCTTGTTCACGAAGGTGGATGCAAGAGGGAGAGGAGGGCCGCCTTCCTTGGAGCCTGGAGAGATGGCATCGGTGTCGGTGTCGTTCGTGGCAAGGGAGAGGAGGGCCGCTACGGCGAGAGAGAAAGGATGGGGAATGAGGACGGAGGAAGCCATTGAAGGGCGACTTTGAGAGCTCGGCGTGAGAAAAGGAAGGAGAAGGCGGCGACGGTGTCGAAGGGACGGAGGTGGCGGGAATCGAATGAGGAGCAGTGCAAAGGAAAGAGACGGCGAATATCAACAGGGTGCTAGGGTTTCGGGGTTGAAGAGTGAAGGATAAAAGGGGCTTCGGGTTTGGTCTGGGAACATTTTAGTTTTATACTTGTTTTATTCAGGTGACGGACATTGTAGAGACTTGTCCCTCTCTTGAACAAGTTTCGAAATTTCACCCAAATTTATGCGGGAAAATTAAGCGCCATATACTCAAGCCACCAACATAAATACATTCTTCGTCGCCTGAACGGGATTTACATTTTGAGAAAAAAGTTATACGTGAAACTTGGCGGCATTGTGAAATCTAAATTATTATTCCTAAAATGAAAATTTTAAATCTAGTCATATTAAAAATTTATAACCCGAGTTAATAGTTCAATAATGTAGTTTTAATAAAATCCAAATTTTAAATAAATATGATAAATAGTTTTAATTTAATTTTTCTTATTGTCAATTTCTCCATTATTCACCTAAGGTTTTTTTTTAATTCAATAACATAATTCTAATTTTTTACACTATAATACAATGAGATTTGATTTTTTTTATTGAGTATGTTAGTATTTTCTACTTTGTTATAACATTATATGAAGTATATTTTATTAATTACTTAAATTATATTAATTAATTCAATTTATATATATAACCAAATATATTCTTATTTTAAATAAAAATACATTACTAAATAATGTTGGATATTTTTTGACATATTTTGTAAGTTTGATTTTTTTCCAATTAAAAGCATTTGAAAATTGGAAATTTATATGTAACATCTATCATAAATTCTATATTTAATAACCAAATTCTCAATATCAATCTTAGTCTCAAACTCTCAATCTTAAACTCAAATGGAAATTGGAAATTCATTTATAACATCTATCACAAAATCTATATTTATCGGCCAAAATCTCAATCTCAATCTCAATCTCAATCTTGAACTCGATCTCAATATCAATCACAATGAATGTCAATCTCAATCTCAATATCAATATCAATCTCGATATTGATATCAATCTCAAACTCAAACTAGAATAGAAATTAGAAATTCATATTTACATCAGTTCCTAGTTCCTACGCCTCGACTCTTCTGTTAGGTCACGCAAGATCTAAAAGTTTCGGCTTTAATCAAGACAAGTGACTTTCCGCGCCTTTATGCTCATTTGGTACCTTTCGTGTCAAGTTGTTTTCTTTCTATGATTTCTTGGCAAGTTATTTATAATTACATAATTGATTTTAAAAAATAGAAAATATTTTTATAATTTATTAGATTTATTTAAAAAAAAGAATTTTATATTGACCTCAATATATCTCAAAACATAACCTTATAGTATTATAATAAGAATTTATTACTTAGTATAAGGTTTTATTAGTTACTTATATGAGTTTTCCTCAAAACATAACTTTGTAGTATTATAATAAGAATTTATTACTTAGTATAAGGTTTTATTAGTTACTTATATGAGTTTTCCTCAAAACATAACCTTATAGTATTATAATAAGAATTTATTACTTAGTATAAGGTTTTATTAGCAACTTATATGAGTTTTCCTCAAAACATAACCTTATAGTATTATAATAAGAATTTATTACTTAGTATAAGGTTTTATTAGTTACTTATATGAGTTTTCCTCAAAACACAACCTTATAGTATTATAATAAGAATTTATTACTTAGTATAAGGTTTTATTAGTTACTTATATGAGTTTTCCTCAAAACATAACCTTATAGTATTATAATAAGAATTTATTACTTAGTATAAGGTTTTATTAGCAACTTATATGAGTTTTCCTCAAAACATAACCTTATAGTATTATAATAAGAATTTATTACTTAGTATAAGGTTTTATTAACAACTTATATGAGTTTTCCTCAAAACATAACCTTATAGTATTATAATAAGAATTTATTACGTAGTATAAGGTTTTATTAGTTACTTATATGAGTTTTCCTCAAAACATAACCTTATAGTATTATAATAAGAATTTATTACTTAGTATAAGGTTTTATTAGTTACTTATATGAGTTTTCCTCAAAACATAACTTTATAGTATTATAATAAGAATTTATTACTTAGTATAAGGTTTTATTAGCAACTTATATGAGTTTTCCTCAAAACATAACCTTATAGTATTATAATAAGAATTTATTACTTAGTATAAGGTTTTATTAGTTAATTATATGAGTTTTCCTCAAAACATAACATTATAGTATTATAATAAGAATTTATTACTTAGTATAAGGTTTTATTAGTTACTTATATGAGTTTTCCTCAAAACATAACATTATAGTATTATAATAAGAATTTATTACTTAGTATAAGGTTTTATTAGTTAATTATATGAGTTTTCCTCAAAACATAACCTTATAGTATTATAATAAGAATTTATTACTTAGTATAAGGTTTATGGTTGTATAAAATATTACCCAATTAATGTAAATTTATGGTTTTAACGTTATAAAAACATTACACAATTAATTTAAAAATTTTAACATTGTAAAGTATGGTTTTAAATTTTATAACATTGTAAAGTATGGTTTTAAAACATTATACATATAGCTTAAAAGATTTATTACACAATTAAATAATTTTAAAATTATGGTTTTAAATTTTTAAATATAACATTGTAAATTATGGTTTTAAACTTTATAAATATAACTTATAAGATTAATATTACATAATTAATTTTAAAAATATATGTAAAATATATTTTTAATTTATAAGATTTATAAAAAAATATTTTTTTTTGTAAAAAAATGTCTAATGGGGTCACTCATTTAAGCGACCAACATTAAAAAATATGTCGTCACCTAAATAATTGCGATTATTTTGTCACTCATTCAGGCGACCAACATAGAGTACACATGTTATCTCCGTCTCCTGAATTTAACTCAAGCGACGAACATTCAAAATATGTCGTCACCTGAATGAGTGACCAACTTTTATCACTCATTCAGGCGACCAACATGGACCACACATGTAATTTCCGTCGCCTGAAGTCAACTCAAGCGACGAACATTGACCTATGTTCGTCGCCTGAATGGTAGTTCTAACAAAAGTGGATGAGTTCTTTATTCAAGCAACCATATATTTTTCCTTTGTTCGTCGCCTGAATATGTCCGTCGCCTAAAGTTGATTCAAGCGACGAACTTTGTATAGAATTGGTCGCTCAAATGTGATTTGGGTTGGGAGTCAGGCCCTAGACATTCAGGCGACGAACTCTTCTAAGTTCGTCGCCGAAAGTGAACTAAGGCGACGGAAGCTCATCAGTCCGTCACCCGAAGTGCAATCTGGCGTAGTGTTCATATTCTGGGTAAGTTTAATTTGATAGATTATTAATTAAGTAGGGTGAGTTTAATTTGATAGATTATTAATTAAGTGGCGAGTGAGCTGTTGAGGGTGTGATTAGCCGCCTAAAACAAGAAATACTCCGTACTTCGGGTTAATTAATTAAGCAGCTGCAAACACTGGTTAATTAATTAACCACCAAATTAAATAAATTAAACTAATCCAATTAACAACAAATGAAATTTATGAGGATAGAGAGAGAGAGATAGAGAGAGAGAGGGAGAGAGGAGACAAATCCAATTAACAACAAATGAAATTTATGAGGATCAAGAATGGGATCGAATATTCGAATCGGAAATGAAAATCCATCTCACGAGATATATTGTTCTCAAGCAGAAGAAAATCAGAAGCATAATTAACATTATTCGATAAACGATAATACGGTCTGATCCAAGTATTCACTAAAGACATTTGTCAATTCGGCTCAATTACGAAGCGTATGATTTGATCAGCGTATGGAGTACGACGAGCATATAGTGTTGTTAGGTCTATTCACGGGTCCGACCCGACGAGCCATGGGTCGGGAAGTGATGACCCGAACCCGAACACGCGGAGAAGGCAGGTCAGCGGGTCACATAATCCGCTAGGTCACGGGTTGACCCGCCGAGTTTTTTTTTTTTTAAAAAAAATCACTTTCAGGCGAGTCGGGTCGGGTTATTCGGTTTCGGGTAATATCGGACTCGGGTTGATATCGGGTCTGATCAGGTTCGGGTCGGGTTTATTCGGGCATTAGTTTATCGGATACAATCGGGTTTTCGGGTCCTATTCGGTTCGGGCGAATCGGGTTTCGGTCTAAGCGGGTTCGAGTGAATCGAGTTTTGCTCACAATGGTTTTGGTTGAATTGAGTTCAGTCAAATCGAACCCGCAAGAATCATATTGGATAAAACAAATCAATTTTTTTTACCTATGAGATATTCATCCTTCTATATAGATTAAGCTAATGTTTATCAATTCTTAATCAATACTACATCGTTAAAAAAATGCAAGTCTCACTTTTTATAATATTTTTTAAAAAAGTCAAAATCATATACTGTAAAATATTATTTTTTTAATATTAATTTCATAATTATTACTCATAACTACGAAATCAATATCAATATCAATATATAATACTAAAACAGAGGCGTGAAAATCCTATGTGGCGGGTTTTGGTGCGATTTGCTTACGTGTCGTGCTCTGGTGCAATTTGGTTCGGGTCTTTGACACGTCAATTAATGATGATCCAATATATTTAAGCCACGTCAGACGATTACATTATCTATTTATACACGTATCATTCTATGTGTCTATTTTAATTGAAGATTAAATTTAATTTTTAATATAAATATTAACATCATATCTTAAGTTGTTACAAAACCTATCATTTTTAATATAAATATTCAACTTCATATCTTGGTTATTTAAAAAAATCTATCATTTAAAAAAGTTTACAAAACATATCATTTTAATATAAATATTTGACCTCATATCTTAATACAACATCTTTTTTGTATAACCAACTTCTAAAAAGACCGTGTAGATGAAATTTTTAAAAGTAACATGTAAACCTATAAATTTGTTTGGATAATGATTTGCATGAATTTACATTAGGAACCAAAACTGTATAAATAATTACTAGATAAAACTTGAAGTTAATCAATATAAATTCTTTGTTATTATAAAATAAATTGAACATAATATCTGATCTCAATACATATTTACAATAGTTTCAATTTTCAAATACCATATAATAAATTTTCATGTTTAGAATAAAAAAAAGATTTCAAATGCCGATGTTTTTTATGCGGCAAATCTCACGAAATGAAGAAATTGCTTTGTTCTTTTTCGTTGTTTTCCAAATTTTGATTGCACATTGCAATCATCTTGCGTGGAAATGTGTTTTGATTTTCATCTCGGTAATTCTCGATCAATTAATATAGATTTGAAATTTGGATATTATTTTGGGGATAGATTTAATCATTAAGATTGGTTTTGTTAATTCATTATATAATGATAAATTTTTATTATTCAATACATGGTATTTCCATTAGTTTTATGTAAATATGTTTTGTTTGAATATAAACAAAATATTTTCTTTTCTGTCACTTGTGTATGAGTGTTTGATCACGTGCACAACTAAATATTTAATCAAATGTATGAGTGTTTGATCACGTGTACAACTAAATATTTAATCAAAATAAGGAGGCTTTACAATCTATCCATTAAAGATTTAGCCTAATCTTATTTTATAGTCTTTCATAATCATAACCTATATATACATACAATAAGATAATTAATTAATATACCTTAATTATAAAAATGTCATATGGTATTTATATATATATTCACAAATAAACATGTGTGCGAATTATATATTTTTAAAATTATTTAAATTAATTAAAAGTTATTTTATGTAAATATAATAATACTAGTAAAATACTAAAACAGAGACCGCTGGAGCGACCTCGCTGCCACGAAATTTTCTGGATTAAACGGGATTATTTTCGCTTGCGTGACATTTTCTGGATTAAAGTGGTATTATATTTCTGGCCACATCAATTAATAAACCAATATAGTTGGGTAAAAAACTTATTTTATTCAATATACCTTAACTAGATACACCCTAATTGTTAATTTGATCTTCAACCTCAAATCTAATTTGTTACAAATTTCTGCGTATGTTTCAAAATTTGATGAAAAAATTAACCAGATATATACTAAGAGGATAAAATATTTTAATTTAATTAAATTGATAAGAGATGTTGTGATAGAGTTAGTAGACGTATAGTTATAAACTAACCCAATTTAATAAGCAAATATATATAAATAATCTATCCAATTTAATAATCTAACTAATCAAATATAATAATATATAAAAAAAACCGATCCAAGTCCTAATAGCCTAATATAGGTAGGTTGTTCATAAACCTATACTTGAAAGCAAGTTGACTTGCATGTCGGTACGTTGGAGATTATATTTTTCCAATTCATCTCATAGTAATTTGAATATATTTGTCAAATATTCTATCTTTTTAGATGAAATTAAATATATTTATATAAATATTCAACTTTATATTTTAATTAGGTAGAAAATTAATTCTTTAGATAAAATTGAATATATTTGTATAAATATTCAACCTTATATCTTACATAGTTGGAAAATTTATCCTTTTTAGATGAAATTGAATATATTTGTGTAGATATATATAACTCATAAGATTTTGTATTGAATAGACAATTAATTAATGGTTTAAGATAAAATAGTGTATTTCCTATATATAGTCTAATCTACGAGTCATCACCAAACACGAAACCTTCGATATCATTAGCCGGTTCAACAACTTTCAATAGTTGCAAATCAAGATTCACCGCTTCAAGAGGTATAGTTTTGACTATATTCATCATATGTATATCCTACTACGTGTATGCAATAGTTTTATATTCTAAAATAAGGTCGTTAATTAAAATAGCTTTATTCATTATATGCAGATTTGTTCTCTTAGATGAAGAGGTAATCCCTTATATTAATTACACCTTATTTTAATTAATGTAATTGATTCGGTTTTGATTAAAGTATTAACTTTTCCCTTTTTGAATTGTACATCAGGATTTGATGATTGAAGGATTTGAAGCCATGGTTCCATTCGTTCTCAATTATTTTAATTGACAAAGGCTATCAATTTTATTTTAAAAAAAATTTATCTTCTACCCACTACAATTTTACAACACAATATAATTACAAAACTCATTACTTTAATTACTTAATATATAGATTCAATTCATTATCTTCAATACGTGTTCCAAATTTTATTATTTTGAAAGATATTATATATTAATGTGTAAGTGCGGGCATATATGCACAGTTGATGAACAACTTATAATCATGGTGAACATTTTGCACGAGTAAAGGTGACAATTAATACAATTTCACAAAATATTTATAATACGTGTTAAATTTATATGATAAAATTTTACAAAAGAATTTATTTTATTGCTCAAAAGCCATCATTATATATTACTATTATATATTACTATGTACATGCTATATTTTGTTATCTTATTTAACGATCTCACTTATATTTATAAATCTATCCAATATGTAAATATACTCCGTACATGCATATGTATAAAAAGATGTATAAAAATATGTATAAAAAGATATATATATCACAATTTCTTTCTCATCAATTTTTTCAAGGACGATATTTCATACATGGATAATAATTTTATTTCATCTAAAAAGATATATAAAAAGAGATAAAATAATTTTATTTGATCTAAAAAAATACATAAAAAGAGATCAAATATACTACGAAAAACACTCGTGTTTATACTAAAAAATAACACAAGTGAAAATATAAAAAATTATAAAAAAATCTATCCAGTTATCTTTAAAGATTTCTAACCACCTACATTTTGACTTAGTTTCTCTCCATTAAGGTGAAAATAATGTTAAATATATTACATGTTATTATCATCTGATCGAGTTTGATATATTTTCGAATAATTTTAGACAAATTTGGTCAAATAAGTTAGATCAAATATATAAAATTATTAATTGATATATTTCAAGCATAAAATTTAATAAAAAAATATTTCAAACAAATTAACATAATAAATTATAATTTATTAACAAAACGCGCAAACGCACGGGTACCGAATACTAGTTATAAAAATAACAAAAAATTGATATTTATATAGTTTGGGCATCTTAAAAGTTGCTAAAAAGTTACTTTTTTTTAACGGAGGGAGTACAAAATTATATTTAATTATACCATATGCATGATAATATTACCATCCATTATTAAGTAATTAAATACTTATGGTGTTTTGAGTATTTTAGGGAAAATGCTAAGATTTTTGTTGATTTCGGATATAATCGGGTTTGGGTTATTTCGGGTGTCGGGTATAATCGGGTTCGGGTAATTTCGGGTTTCGGATATATTCGGGTCGGGCAATTTTGGGTTTCGGGTTGATTTCGGGGCGATCCATTCGGATATAATCGGGTTCGGGTTCTTACTGGGTTCGGATTGCTTTCGGGTTCGGGCTTAACTCGAATCGGGTCGGTCGGTCTCGGATCCAAACTTTTTTTTCAATTATTCGGGTGTCGGACGGGTTCGGGTCGGATTAATCGGATCGGTTTTCTCGAGTCGGGTCGGGTATTGCCAGCTCTAGCTTGAGCAAACATCATTTATGTACTATGTTACATGAAAATAGAAATAAAAAAACGGTAGGGAAACGGAAATGGGGAAACGGCATTCCAAATTTTATTGGAAACAGAAATGTCGAGGAAACAACAATCCAAATTTTATTGGAAAAGGAAATGTCGGGAAACGACACTCCAAATTTTATTGGAAACGGAAAAACCGAGGAAACGACAACATGAATTATATGTTCATTTAAAGGTCTAAATAAGAGCAATAAACATATCAACAAGTCAGACACATATATAGAATGCAACATTATACTACAAATTGAAATGTTCAATACTGTGATACAAAGTGTCCTTACTCTTGCATCCGTGTGGTAGGCTTTGTGTGTTAGATTTTGTGCGTGGTTGGACTTTTGTGGGAAGTAGTATCACTTTTCCGTAAGACCCTTGGTATGGTCTTACTTTTATTACTCCTTGGCTTATGCCAACATCTATATATTTACCGTTTCAGGAAATCAATACAGACATGTCAAATATTTTAAATGTCCTTACTCCTCTTCGACTTCATCGATTGCAAAGTCGGTTTATTGGCTTTGCATGTTCAATACTACGACTTCCGCTAGGACCGCTACTTGCATTTGAGGATGACATAGTGATAGCCGAGAGGCCCGAGAAGGAGAGAGCGTTGAGCAAGAGTTTACCAGAATAACACACCGAGCAGAGAGAGAGAGAGAGAGAGAGAGAGAGAGGGTCGCTGAAAAGGGGAGAAGAGGGAAGACCAAAAATTGGAGAAGAAGAAGGCGACAAGGCTAGAGGGAAACGGGCCGAGAGTTTCAGAATGGAGGAATGGGAAGTGTGATTTAGAGTTTGGTTTTTTTTTTCAATTATAAATTAAATTAGTGAAAACGCCACCTGACAAGGCAGAAACATTTCTGACCAAGTATAAATGGTCAAGGTTTCTGACTTTTCTGGCCAACGAAACATAAATGGTCAAGGTTTCTGACTTTTCTGGCCAACGAAATGGTCAAAGTTTCTGACCTCTTAGAAACGTTTCTGAGGCTTTTTCCTGGAGTTTCTTCATACCCAGAAACGTGAAACCGCTATAAAATGGAGTTTTAGGATGTCATAGGTTATGTATGTGCTTAAGAGGGAAATATATATAATACTGATACAACAATAAGTTTCGCTTTTAAGGTCGTCAATAGACAAATGGTCGCCAATGGTTAGCTCTATAGAAATGCTTGACCTTAAGAATCGAAACGCGCTAGCACTTGATCATTCACCTGAATGATCAAGATGTGAGACCTTACAATCGTTAGAAAAGTCTTTCATTTTTGACCTATCTAAGATAGACATTGCAGTCAATGAAAGGCTCATCTAACAATCATAAGAACTCATCTTAAAAATGTTAGGACTCAAAGGTCGAATAGGAGGGCTTATTAATGGTGATTTTGAGGAAATGATGGGAAGAAGAAATAGTTAAGAGAGGGAGAGAGATACATCAGAAGATAGGAGAAAACTGAAATTTCTATATTCGACAACTCATACTTACAACATATGGGTATTTATATCATAATACCCCACTTTCTAATATTTACAATACTACCAAAATATCAACAATGTGAAAAAAATAAAAATAAATTAAAATTCAAGGTCATAAGGCAACTCCTTAAACAATTTTCATGACCTAAAAAATGCCTAAAATTTACAATTGGAAGAGCGTCATGAATCCACATGACTGACAATTGATCCAAGCTAACGAATTCTCGTTCCATATTGCACAAACTGGAGTGATGATCCACTATGACCAATATGTTAAATTCTACAGTATAAAGATACCACCACCTAGATAGGGAAAAGTGGGAAACAAACAAACGAGTTGTGTAATATAACCTCCAATAGTGTCTCTAAAAATAAAATTTAGAATAGAAAAATAAAATACATATTATTTAAATTATTTATACCAAAACTCTAATTGTATTTCCATTCCAAAATTTTGAATAATCATTTAGTTTTAAAAAATTGTAAGCTTCTTTATTTTTTCTATCGATTCTCCATTTAGAAGACTAATACGGAGGATATGTCAAACCAAAAAAATACTTAAAACTTCTTTAAAAATTCAAGATTCCCAAAATAGAGAAACTATTAGGGATGCGGATGCCCCGAGTTAATCGACTAGTTTCAGAGCTGGGACCGGCTACTTGGAATTTGGGGAAGAACAAGGGAGAAAACGAGATGAGAGATATCACATCAGCTCTCAAGGGCAGTGCTCGATCTGTTGCAAGATTTCTCCCACGTCGCGAGGAGTATGTGCACACTGTGATTCCTGATTGGATATGTAGGGACTTTTTCTTGATAAAGTTTAGGCAGATTTGTACTGTGGATTGTATTGAAATGGTAGCTAGAGATTCAATCTTGGTAGGATAGATTAAACCCATACATAAAACCTTTGGAAATGTGAGTAAGATTTGATACGGAAGTATTTATGATACATGATGCTACTTATGTGGAAAAAAAAAAAGTAGTGCATATCTATCATAGATCCGAGTGGCCGGGGATGCGAAAACATGCAATACCGAGATGCTACAGAATCTTACAGCACATATGTATTGTTGATGCAGATGGTGATCAAACCATGCTGTACAGTTGAGACAGTACCAATTGCCATGACATAGTACTGATTTTAGCATATCATTCCTATCTTAGCAGGGAAGAAACGGATCATTGAACGGGAAAAACAGCTTACTCTCTTCATCGACATGATCCATTTTCCATAGGGTATCCGGGCAATAGTCCCATAGAGGGGATGCTATCGGAGGGCAAGAGATCAAGTTACTTCCTTGTTCATATGTCGGGCTAATAGTTTCGTCTGATGAAGTGATGTCTCTCCATATGTCATCCATGGAGTAGACTTCTTGTTCGCTTTCCTTATCTTGCAGAGAAAACGTAGCATCGGTCTCAGTGGTGGCTTTGTAGTCTGAATTAGTCTCGTTGTTCGAAGAGGAGGAGGTAGAGCAGTTTGATGAAGCTGAAGATGGTGGCTTGGATCTCTTCTTCTCTTGTGCTTCCTTCCTCATGTGTGTTCTCCAGTAGTTCTTTATCTCATTGTCTGTTCTCCCAGGCAATTTCCGAGCAATTCTTGACCATCTGCAAGACAGAAGTAAAAGCAGATGTTGAATATGAGACTGTCTTGATGGAACTACTCCTCTTATTGCCAATTGGTTTTGCTGCTTCTTACCTGTTTCCCCACTGGGAGTGAAGCTCCAAGACAAGCTTCTCTTCGTGAGGAGTCATCTTTCCTCGCTTGAGGCCCGGGTGGAGGTAGTTGACCCATCTCAGCCTGCAACTCTTACCTGTTCTTTTAAGACCTAAGTATGAACAAACAAAGTATAGAGTAGAGGAGGTTAGAGAGGGTTGCTCCTTGTCAATGATCCACACTCTACAAGCAAGCTTTACCTATATCGCGTCTCCTGCCACCTTCAAACCTGAAACTTTTGCTATAAAGTCCCATCTTCGATCCCCGAACAATCCCACAAAGCAGACCAGTTGAAGGTCTTCTTGTTCTGTCCAAGGACCCTTTCTGGTTTCCTCTTGCACCATTTTGGAAATCAATCCTATTTGATTTACCCTTTTGTGTTTTACTCTCTGTGTTGTTTATGAGGTTTGCTCCTGAATTGTTGCTTATATTTATACAAGAAATGTTTCATTCCTAAATGCATACTATAATCTTGAATAGTGTTTTGATATTGAATTGAATCTTCACCGTACATGTGTTGTGCACATGATTGTCATCTGATTGGTACCTTATGCATATGATGTAAGCTAGCCACTTTAGGAAGATAAACATGGGGTAACAATAACAATTATGTCTTGTTTTGACCTACTTTGTAAAATCAATTGATGGACTTTTGTGTAAATTCTTTACACAATTATATCTAGCTAGAGCTTGATCAAGTTACAATTTTTTTTTCTTCTTTATTTTTGTTAATTTCCTTTTGATTTAAAGGAAGTCCAATAGAAAGTAGAAATTTGATAGTAAAGCATGGAAAAGAATGTTCTTAATTTTATTTTATTTTTATCACTACTCTGTCTTCAACATTTAGGATTAGAAAAAATTTCAGTTTGTCTATCTCGGTTCAGAGTCAGTGGCAAAACCAGGATTTCTGACGAAATTCTGGCTCCACCAATGCATGTGAGGGTGGGTAAATGGTTTCATTGAACCTAATAGAGGCTTTAGGCAGGCCCGTATATGCAAGTTGAGGATCAAATGGTGCTCTTTGGTCTAGTGGGGCTGAGGAAGCAAAATGAAGGTAAATGAGAAAAAGGGCATGAGGACAATTTTTTAAAAAGGAACATAAATGGTGTTCTAGTGGAACACTTCTTTAATTTCATGGATGTTATTTTTCTTTTGCTAATAATATAATATGTGAAGATAAGATATGAGACATATGTTAACTGTTTCATGACAGATGACCATTTTTTTTTTCAAATTCCAGCCAATTAATGCAGTTTTGACGTAGTGAAATAATGCTTGTTAGATAGTTTTCTAACCAGTATCTTATTTCATGTTTGAAATGATTGCCTATACATGTTCTGGTTAAGTACATGGGTGTTTGTGATTTTCCAAGTTTATATAGAGGTGTATGAAGGTGTTAGAGTTTGGTACTAGGGAATATCCGGCGGGATAGAGGAAAATATAAAAAGAGTTGGATTTGAGTTATTTGTTGACCTTAATTTTATTGTTGATTCTTTAGAAGGATATGGTCATAGATCAAGATTAGAGAAGTCTATTCGAGTTGCTGATGTTTAACGTAGCTATGCTTTTTGTAGTTTTGGTTTTGGTTTTGGCTTATTTGCCTTCTACTACGCCGCCTTTCCTTTGTTAGGCCTTTTTGGATTATTCACATTTGGGTCTTTTGGAGCAAAACTCCTTCTCAACTAGTTCAGGGGAATAGATGTAGCCTGTAGGCATATATCTCGACAACATCATGATCCATCCGATCATGTCTTGCACGAGATAAACTCTAGATAGTTATTGTTGTCGTCGTTGTTTGAAAACGGATCCTCTTGAGGACCAGATGTGGAGGTGGTCCCAACACCCGCAAACAAAAAAAAAAGTAATAACATGCAATGTAGTAATTTCCGTGATACATTAATTATTTAATTAACTTAATTGGTAGAGAGCTAGTATTTCCAACATTTAAGTGTTTAGTTTTCGTGTTTCTTTTTTTATTTAAAAAAATATTTCTTCCAATTCCAAAACTAAAATAAAATTGGCCTCTCAAATGGACGGTTCAGGTTTCGCCACTGGTTATAGTATATATAATATATGCTTCATAAATTCTACAGAAGCCCATGTTATATGCTTAGAATCATGATTGAAAATTTGAGCCTTTTAGGCCATCTTTGAGTGTGATGCCATGTTCTACAATTGGCTCTCCTTAAATTTTCTTTCCAAGTTGGCCATGCAAAAATTATTCTTCTTATATATGCTGCAGTACCAACAAATTAAGAGCCATGGCTAGATCAATGGTCATGAAAAAAGTAACCTCTAACAGGAATAATACATAATGACTCTCTACAAATATTATAAGACTCTATTTGTGGTTGTAGTGTTGCCACGACACGAGCATAAAGCGCGTGACGTAGCAACAACATTATGGTAAGATATTTGGCTTAATAATTAGTGCAAATGTGACTCTCCCTATCTCCTTGGTTTAGGGATCTTATAGTAGAGAGTACCAACAGAACATTACCGAAAGGTGGATCATCTTCCTCCTGGTATACGAGCATTCATCCCACTTATAGGAATTGATCGCACAAGCACTCTATAGCCTGAAAAGATAAATATAGAGATATGGTGGTAACACCGGATTACAAAAGATGAGACCAAACCAGGAGTCTCGTGTAAAAGGGAACCGTCTATCCAAAATGGCCCCTCTATACCTCTATACCTCCCAAATCTCTATCTACGGCATCCTAACTCCAACCGCACAACTCGTCCGGCCCTAATCACACCCTGCTATCTAAGTTGTCTACCTAACAACCTTTTCTTTTCCAAGTAAATTCCGTGAGTGACTTGTCCTTCCACTTCACGAAAATCTGAGTTTTACAACTTTTAATGATAATACAAGCATACATGCACTCTCGGATCGAATGTTTCATTACAGAAAACAACCATGTTTCTAGCCATCCATGTGAAGTACACCAATGCTTCAAGCACCTCTATAGCTCCTTCTTCATATAAGACAGTAAATAATGACTTGTGATTGTTTGTCTTTATGTATTTTGATAGTATCGATCTCAGAGATTTAAAACCAGTGAGTGGTTGCAAAAATGATGTATTATTGCAGCAGATGATAGGTGCAGCGTCGAAATCATGCCTCATTTTGCAGTGCGTTGAACCGGAAAATGAAAATGACAATTGGGGGTTTTGGTTTGGTAGTGGAAATAGGTATGTTAATTGCAAGTGTGTGAATTAAAGATATGTTAATGCGATTATAAGCTCCAATGGTGTTTCCATATCTGCATTATTTTATGAGGGTTGATGATTGATGATAATGTAAGATAATGAGATTGATGGTGACTGTATATTTGTTTTTGTTAATTCTTTAATTATCTCTTTCTGTAATTAGTTTTTCCAAAAACTACTTTAGTTAGTGATCAAAGGTGTGCAGTAAATTATTTGATCAAAAAAAGTAAATTAATTAGTTAACCATTTTCATTTTACTTCTGTTGAATTCTTGTTCTAAGTAGGTGAAGACTCTAGACCTTATGACTTATATAGTGTTCTTTGTGATGAGTGTATGACTATAAAGCTAAACATATATTGCTACATGCCTACATGAATACATGATGAGTGGGTTTTTTCTCTTTCTTAACAACACCAAGTGCTGAAGGATGATTGTTTCCCAGAAGAGATGATGTATATTTTGGAGGATGATTTGCAGTAATTGATTAGCTGGTTGTTTCTAAAAAAAAAAAACCCAAGTGACATAGGGGTGGAGATGGGTTCGGTTATCCGAGTCAACCCAAATCGTCCGGGTTTGGATCCATCGGGTCAAGGTTGGATAATGGACCCGATGGGTCACGGGTTAAGGAAGGACCATGGCTCGTGATTCACGGACATGGGTAAAGGTTGGGCTTAATATAGCTCGGCGACCTAACCGATCGACCATTTACTGGTTAAAAATGACTAGCTTTGTAGTTGTTTGACCCGTCATATTTCGTTGAGCCAGAAAGGTCATGGGTTTTTGTTTAGGGCTTTCGGGTTAATCCATGAGGAGGCGGGTAATTGGGCCATCAACTCGATCATGGGGCCGATTCGAGTAGGGTTCCACCTTTGGTAGATTAATCATGACCTGTCCTCTATCGTCAGTTCGTCACAACCAACGGTGGATCCTGAAACTTATTTTTAAAGAAGCAAAAAAGTTATTGAGAACATTTAAAAATTACCAAAAAAAAAGGAAGAAGAACAGTAAACCCGTGGTGGAATTTAATCTCCCCTCGTAATATAATATACTAATTCAAAATTTTCAGGTTTAATTATAGTATGAAATTGAATTAACAAAAACATAAACTTCTCGGTTTGATAAATGAGATGTGAAGTTATTGAATGTCGAATTAAAGTTTATAATATATTAAATTGAAGTTATATATTTAATTTTATTTTTACTTAATTAAGAGGACGATGATCATCTCTATCCCTATAAATATCCGTCTTTATTCTCTAGTCATAGACCCGATCAACCTTAATTTGTAAATCTGGTATAACCTCTTTGTCGATGGCCGACAGTACCTTACTGTCAACCTGGCTCTGATACTATGAAAAATCTCAGATCTCCATAGATGAGATCCAAAATCTGTGTATGATGGTGTAGAAGACGACACAAAGAATTGGGGAAAACTAGTTGGGGGAATCTCAATTTTATTTTCTGTTACACAATATATACCACTCCTATTTATACAACTCCGGGTCATGGTCTAAAGACCATTTTACCCCTCCAAACTATACAACATAAATATCTCTATAACATCAACCTGAAATGTATACTAGGTCTAGGTCGAGCCCCATTAACCACTACCTTATAAATCTCTTATAAATTAGTTTTCTAGAATAAATAAAGAAATAAATAAAACACGTATAAAGGTTGTATGAATCATGGATCATGGGACAAAGGTTAAATCGAATTTGTCGATTGCATTTCCACACCACGTAGTTAAGCTTATCTTCATATCTGACATGATTGCAATTCTCTCTCCGGTGTATATCATCCTTTACACTATTTGTAGAGGATGAATGCATCACAATGGGCCGCGACATGCGTTATCACCTTACTTTTATTATTATTATCTTCTTAAATTTTCAAATCCAATTCAATTAAGAATTTGTTTGCACAATATCGTTTTGATGTTATATAGTTTTAAATTAAATAAATATAATATTTTAGTTTAATTAGCTTTTTAAATTATAGTTTTTCATTAGCTACTCACACAAGTTTTTCGGAGCTTACGAATTTTTATTCACAAGTTTCCATCAGCTATCTTAACAGCTAGGTGTCCAAAACATCATACTAACTTATTAACATATACGGAGTATTTAACACAAATAATCCATCAGCCTCAGCTACCCAATCAGCTTCAGCTACCTTTTTTTTTTTTTACCAAACATAGCCTAAGTTTAACCATTAGTTGAACACAACTGCATTACATGATATAGAAAATCTTACCAGACAAGCATTTAAAAATTGGGAAAACACGAAAAACACCGATCACAAGGATGAAAAGGAAAAGAAAAGAATGACCACCACACCAAAACAACAAAAAGATATGAGATGAGACAAATCGCCAAAAGAAACATGCAAAATAAATTTTGATGGAAACAAAGACAGCCAGGGCAACTCGACTGTTGGTTTCATTATTTAGGATCACCAAGGTGTGTAGTGATTGTTGGTGGCAGAGCTTAATGTGGTCGAGGCTTGGGTTTGATCGATGGTAGAGGCTTGGGGTCTAAAGCTAGGGATTTCAAAGGCTAAGGAGCTTAGCTTATCCAAAATTTTGGTTGATGGTGACAACCTCACAAGTCACAATCGTGGATGCGATCAAATGGATATAGATCTGCCCCTGGGAGATTGAGATTCTTGTGATGGATGTTCTCCTCCTTCGACATCTCGAGTCTCATAACCCTTATGGATTGAAGTTTCCGAGAGGCAGGGGGATTATGTACCCCCTTATGGTTTGAAGTTTCTTAGGTTGTGTTTGGCGCTAGATTGTGTTTTTGTAGATTAATGAGATTTCTGTAGATTTTAGGAGATGGAGATTATTTTTGTAGATTAATGAGATTCTGTGGATTGAGATTATTTATAACGGAAATCTCCGAAAGGTGTTTGGTGGGTATATGATTGTGGTGTATTTCAAATGATAAAAATTACTAAAGTTCCCCTAAAATTAAACCCCACATCCCTTGCTACTGCCCTCCTCCCTCGTCACATATGTTTCCTCCTCTTTCACAAACTCCCCCCCCCCCCCCGGTAGAACTCGTAGTTGTCGAAACTTGAGGACCGAGCTCCAAACTTGAGGACCGACTCCCTTGGAGTTGTTCTCCACCGCCGGCCCCCAATCCCCACCCCGTCGTCGACGAGAAGAGACAGGAGGAGATGAGATGAGAGATGAGAAGCTTACCTTGGTATCGACAATGGTGATGCTTCTCCTTCGCCTCTTCTCCTTCCCTTGAGCCTCTCTCCAGATCTGCTTTTATGGTTGGCCAGGGGCACATTTGGCGATGATAAAGGAAAATCTCCACACAATCTCCATAATCTTCAAGGGGGGAGATTTGGAAATGATCTAGTGAAATCCCCACAATCCCCATCTCCAGATCTCATGGAAGCCACCACCGAACACCAGATAAGTAGAAGCCAACTTATTTGTGTTTTGACAAAATCTGCATAATCTTCTAAAATGCCCTGCCGAACACAACTTTAGATGCAAGGGGATTTTGTACCCTTATGGTTTACAGTGTATACATTTGAGCAAAGGAGATTTGATGTTATTTTTTGGCACTTAAAAAAAGGGTGCTTGACCCTTCTTCTTTTAAGTGCCAAAAAATAAGAAGGGTCAAGCACCCTTTTTTTATTTTTTGTAGATGGTGTTGTAGATTTGATGTTATTTTTTGTAAATATTAAGAAAAGGAAAAAAAAATAGAGATGAGAATAACACCATCTACAATAATTTCTCCAAAATGGGAAACAAAATACATATTTTTTAAATTATTTTTGTTTCAACTCCAAATGCTTTCTCATTTCGAAGATTTAGAGAATGATTTAATTTTGGATAATGTTTTAGATTTAGGAAGTCTCTCTATTTTTTCTATGCTTCCTCATTTTGGAGGATGAGATGGAAAATATATTGAACTATAAAAAGCCTTAAAATTATTCAAAAACTCTAAAATATTTAAAATGAGGAATTTGTTGGAGATAGCTCTAAGCCTTTTACTTCTAAGCATTTTTAAAAAAATTGTGGCCTTTTTGCTGCTGTGTTGGTGGTCGTTATGCCATTATGGAATTCATGGCTATCATTTTATGTGATAAAAAATTGAAATCATTTAGACTGATCTATTATTTGTAGTGTAAGATAGGTCCTCATTATTTTCAGGGTTTGATAACTTATTTTGAACAAATAACATTGTGGCATGTAATTTTATTGTAACTAAAGTATCCAATTTTCAAAGGAAAATAGTACTTTAAGACTTGGTTATCATTTTATGAGAAGATCCACTTCGAATTTTACCCTTTAAGATTTGAAAGAGTCGTTTTCTCTAAAGAAAAGTCTTATAAGCGGTACAATATATCTATACAAGATGAATGGACGATCACATCCATAAATTAAACTGATTTGTTTTAGTAAAAATTGGGTGGACTTATTTCCCATGGACCCAGAGGGTGATTTTCTGCAATTATTCATTAAAAGGGTAAGTTTGTGCAAAAGGGGCTGTTTAAAGGTGATTTCCTGCCATATGGCCTGACTGGTCTAACCTTTATTGGGCTAACATAAGCCTATTTTGTAGAAATGGGCCTTTAATAGGCCTTCGGGCCCAATTACTGACGACTTCTCAAGGAGAAAGCATATATCTTGATCCTGAAAGTGAGAGATGATCAGGGTAGCCTGAGCTGAGCTCAATCTTATTGTTGGTTTTAGCACATTAGCAGATGCATCCACACTCAACATTGCAGCTGAAATGTCCAATTTAACAAGAGGCATTGCGCATCCTCAGGCACATTAACTGTTACGAAAAATAACTAACTTGCACAAGCCTAACTGCAACTTAAGATACGAGCTGCTGACGCTTTCACGAATCAATTGAAAAAGCTAAATTGTTTCCTAGGCTTACTCGTAAAACTGCTACAAGCTAATCGAGAGTTAACAAGCCAGTGCCACCAGGGGGAAAACTATATCCTTCTTCAAATGTGGGAGAACAGACTTCATGATGGACTAGCCTCGCCCATTGTTAGCCGCTGTCCCAAAGAAAAGAAACCGGTTGAGTTAGGCCTGTGTGAAGAAAAAGAATATCAATGCGTATTTGTTGAAATTGCAATTGAAAGGGTGGAAATAACCTGTGGTATTTGTCTTTCGCTCCCGGTCATGCCCACGAAGAAGGAGTCCTGCCACAGTTCCTTAACAGGGTCCGGGATCCGGGAATCCTCTACAAAGGGGCTCCAAATGTCCTCCCCCGAGCAACTGGCCAGCCGCCAGTCTACTTTTTCTGGAGGATTTGCGCTGTCAAAGTTTTCCAACCTCACAATATCATCTGCAAGGTAATTTCGCACTTCTGGCACGGAATAGAACTTCATTCCTGTATGTGGTTCGAGAAAATACTGCAGAACAGAAACACAGAAACGCATTACTTCTTTTTAATATGCACAAATGCATACAAACAGACACTACTTTCGTGTAGTAGATAAAGCTGCATGTAGTTCATATTGAGCGAAATGCAGATTATATTGGTCCTAGAGACAATGAGATGTAGAGAGGGCTTACTCTATCACTTTTCAAGCAATATTTCCTGGGAACGTCCTCCACAATCCAGCCATCGGGAAGCAGGGAAGATAACTTATGTTGAATAGCAGTGGGGGTCACATCCTTAATTCTTCGGGCCACTTCTAACTCTTCAGGCTTCCACATCTGAATAGAGATCCACATTCCACACGACACAATTAAGTCTTGGCTAAGGCTTTCATATTGTTATGGAATCTCGAATGAAGAAAGAAAAAACGATGGTAACAGCACAGAATAATCAAATTTATTTTGCTTACCTTCCCATTGTAGACAACTCTCCTCACTATTTCTAAACTCATAGCACCGTCCTAACAGCAAACATGAAGAAAAACAAATCATAAGCAGATAACTAGGAAAGCAAATTGGACGAAGTTGTTAAGGAAAAGGAAGTACTTCCTCAGTCTTCAATGCCTTGGGCAAGGGCAAAGTTTCTTCCCCTCCACTTAAGTATCTCTTGACAGACACAAGTGACCGGAATTTCCGCCCAGTTTTGGGTTCATAATAGTACTGAAATGTTGGAGACAAACAAGCCAAAAAAACGACAACAGTAAGATCATCAAAATTTCATACTGCAACAATGTTGAAATAGGATGTCATTGCAAGATATAATACATTCACATAAAACCTAATTGTATAATCAATGTCTTCTATCTTACAATCAGACCATCTATTGGTAATTTCCCATCAATTCGACAAAACCTGGTGCTCTGTAATTGCATTAATCAACACAATAAACCCTAGGCCATGAGAATACAGAACTACATGCATCGCGTGATATACGCCATTATCGCCTTGCTCACTTGCTGAATAGTAATTGACCTTGATCTTCTAATTGGCCGCTGAGCCGACTCAGTTTGTGTCTCCTAGCTTGCAATTGGATCATCTAATTGTAATTCCAATCAATATCACAAATCAAGTGTGCAATTACACTAATCATTCTCCTCAAAATAAAATAAAAAATTGCACGGATGATTGTTAATCAACACGATAAACCCTAGGCCATGAACATACATGATTGAATGCAACGTCCACCACATTACGGCATTGCTGAATAGCAATTGTCCTAGTACATCTAATCGGACACGGAGGCGACTAAGTTTATGAGCGGGAGGAATCCAAGATTTACGATCCAGTGACGTGAGGGAGACTGGAACTCAGAAATTTCCCAATGTGCTTTCGCAATCCCTAATTTATCGCCCAAATTTGGACGCAATTGACAAGCTGATTAATGGAAAACAGAATAAACGAACCTTATCCGGAGTTTGGTTGATACATCTGCGGGGGCGGTGTTTGATCTCCACCACCCAGCCTTCAGGCAATTGGAAGGGCGCGGGGGCGGGGGTAACCGCCAGCACCATCTCCGACTGGCTGTGGTTTTGGTGGTCGTCGTCCATCTTGACAATCTGAAGTTGCATCTCTTCAGCGGAAGAGTTCGACTTCGCATGATTCTTGCTTTTGTGATCGGAAGAGCTCGGCATTTTCCCCAACAATTCACCCCAAATTCTACGCTACGGCATCAAAGGAGTAGCCAGAAACTAAATATGCACCGTCAAAATTGCAGACGCCACCGACAATACAATTGATCTCTCTGTTGCACCTGAAACAGTTGGGGAAGCAATCCCTAAATGTTATCCTCTGCTAAATTTCTCTTACGCTGTTGAATCAGGGCCTCAGAAAGCGATCTAACAGTTCAAGAATTGCGCTGAAACCCTGACAACAAACAGAGAAATTATTGGCGAACTGGTTGCTCGGATCTGCAAATTTCAATTAGCTACCATTGTCAGAGAGCAGGGACAGAAAGGAAAGCAAGCGTTTATATTGTTGATAGATGAGTGAAGGGGGGAGACGGTAGCTAGTAGCTACGATTACTCCATTAATCAGATCAGATGGTTGGAGAGAGAGAGACACGAAATAGGGTTTTGCAGAATCTCCGCTCTGGAGGGGGAAGGGTAAAATGGGAAAATAAATATATTTCCCAGAGATGGAGCGTGTTTGACCTGACCATTTGATTGGATATACGGATCGGGCCAGCCTGGATCATATACAGGCTAAGCCCGAGCTAGGTACCAACGGTAAAACTTGACCCATATGAAACGGGTCGGATCTATAGACCCGTTTATGCAAGCCTTCCTAGTAGTTTGCGGGTTCAGCCCATAATAACCATTCATGTCACGGTTTTTAAAAAGATGAAATGGTACCAAATAGGCCAAAAAATGGGCTTAATGGCACAAATAGCTAACAGGCAAAAAATTGGTCTAAAATAGCCTGGCCATCCCAAGCAAATAAAACCTCCGGTTTTTTAGCACTGTTGGGAACCGGGTGTAGCAGGTGAGGAGAGGGATGGTGTAGCAGCAGAGAGGCGAGTGTCGGTGAAGAAGAAGAGAGGGGAGGGTGAGGCGGTGGGTGCGGGTGAGCGCCATAAGAATACAGACAAAAGGGATTTTACGTACCTACCTTGAAACCATAGCAGCCACAGCTCCCGCCCACAGATGCTTGGCGGTATTCAACGCACCCGAAACCCTAGTCCTCTTCTCTCTAACTTCATCAAACACCAGGACGGCCTCATCGGAGGCCTTACTACTTCCATTGCTTTCCGCCAATTGGTTCGGATCTCCATCAAATTCGTCCCCATCCTGATTCACCGAAAGGCTGATCGACAGGAAATCCGAGTCTCGCCGCCGAATCTCGACATCGATCCCTCTCTGGCGGCTCCGAAGGGACGAGCTGGGAGCGGGAGAGGAGCAGAAGATGGAACACGAGCGCAGTGTCGGCGAATTGTTCGACGAAATGCCACAGAGAAAGGCGGTTGAGCCTTTATCAAAGAAGATCGACCGCCTGTTTCCAACCTCCATCTCCTCCTGCCGCCCTGTTTCTCTCCTCTGCACTCGATCTTCTGCTTTGCTCTCTCCTCGTTAGTTGCTTTTTTTCTGGTTCCTTCTCTCTCCACTCCATCTTCGCTTCTGCTTTCGTACAGTCCTGTTTTCCAGTTGCTTTTTGATTCCTACTGATGTCCAATCATTTTCGCTCTTCATTTGGTTTTAATTTCACTCAAATCGGCTTTTTCGACCTACATTCGGGATTGAATTGGGAAATTCTGCTTTGCGCGCGATGATGCTAGGCAAAGTTATGTTAACGATCAACTGATTGTCCGGAAGTTTTTGTTCTCTTGGATCAATTAGTATGCTATTTTTAGGAATTCAGTATTGCAGTTTCTTAATTTGATTTTCGTGGATTGTAATTGCCTAATTTCTTGCGCCGACTGTACGGGAATGAATCTCTGTGATGGAAAAGGGTGAAGAACGTAGATCAATCATTCAGTTAAGATTTTGTTCGTGATTGAATTCATAGCAAGCGAGTTCCTTGTTCAATTGAGCAGCCAAGTGTAGGGCTCGCTTCATTGTCGGATTCCATAAAAAGTGTTTATCCTCAAAGTTGAATAGATTGTATTGTTAATCAGCTGGACACCAAATGAACCCGATCATCTGTTTCTGATTTGTCAATAGAAAACTCTAACTGCTCATCCTTCCAAAACTGCGGCCATGACTGTTTTAATTGTGAACCAACATGTATGAAGTACCTTCACGAAGTAATTTGTCTACTCCCCTTCTTTTGAAACCTTCAACGAAAGGAGGTGTCCATTTCCAGCTTTACATTGTTTTCTTTCATATACATGCAATGGTGATTCATTGATGCATACTTTTAAGTTTCGTTTCTATGCCTTTGATTTGATTTAATCTGCTGATATCTTGGTTCATTCCAGAAAGATGACTCTTCCTAACTTTGCCTCAGGTATGGAATTCCATACTTCTCAAGGTTTGTATCCACTACATCACTGCAAAACGATTCACCTGGTAGGTATTGAGTTTGGGATTTCATAATTTTGTCCTAACAAAATTTTCTTTTTATCTCATGGACTTAAAGTCATTGACAACTTATTGACTTTATTTTCTAGGTGAGGCTTGCAGAAGGAATCCATAATTACAAAAAACCTTACTTGGTAAATTAGCTTTCTGGTTGGATACTCGTGCATTTGATTTTGCTGGTTGGGGTAGAGAACCACTTTTTATTCTGTTGGGTTTCTTGAGATATCATTATAAGAGTGTTCGGTGAACCTCTTTTTACTGAGTTCGAAGTAAAATAGCCTATTAGCTCAATTGGTAGAGCGTTGTGTTTGCACACAAAGATGTGAGTTCGACTCTCACATAGGCTAATAAGGAGTATGCGTTCATATCTCTATGGACTTATACGATTGAACATGGTAGGAAATATATACACTAATGGCATGACAAATTTATGAATATGGTACGACAAATTTATGAATCTGGTACGATAAATTTATGAATTATGAATATCTCTGAACATATAAAATTATGAACTTGGTAGGAAATATATAGACTAGTGGTAGGACAAATTTGTGAACCTGGTAGGATAAATATACGATATTGGTATGATAAAAATGTAATCACCGAAATTCCTAAGTGTATAACTTCACACTAATGGTAGGATAGATGTACACGAATGGTAAGATATATTTGTACTATTGGCAAAGAAATAGAATTAATATTGACCAATCCACAAATCTCAGACTAGTAATCATTGAGGCGTGAATTGACCCTAATCTCAATCTCAATTACCAATCCATAAATCCCAATCTGAATCCAATTTCTATCAATCAAAATTCATGAATCCAATCTAATTCAATGCTAGAACAACTGAATTAGAGCCTCTAGCCTTGGATATAATATTACTTAGGTTTCCTTCATCTTTTGTTGTAGACTGGAAAACCTCTACCCTTGGTTGTTTTTCTGAAAAATGTGGAACATAATTTGCTACGGTTTCTAGCTTGATTTTCCTTGAAAGCTATTTAAATTGGTATGATAGATGCACAAAAATGGTAGGATAGATGAAAACTAATGGTAGGAGAAAACAATTATATCGGTAGGATCAGAATGGTAGGATTGATGGAAACTAATGGTAGGATAAAATAACGATATCGGTAGGATTAGAATGGTAGGATTGATGGAAACTAATGGTGGGAGAAAACAACGATATTGGTAGGATCATAATGGAAACCCAATAATTCCTGTATAACTTGACATTAATGGTAGGATAGATGCACACTGATGGTACGATATATTTATACTATTGGAAAAATGTAAATGCATAGCATAATTGACTTTACGAAAAGAATTTGTCCTAACATATTCGTAAATTTGTCCTACCATTAGTATATATATTTTCTGCCAGGTTCATAATTGTATACGTTTAGAGAGATTCATGAACACATACTCCGTATTAGCCTATGTGAGAGTCGAACTCACATCTTTGTGTACAAACACAACGCTCTACCAATTGAGCTAATAGACTATTTTTCAATGGGTCCTTATGATCGTCTAGGCATCAAGAAGTGATAATTTCGCAGGAAGCAAAAATAGCGCTTGAATTTGTAATCTTAATTTGCAAGTTCTGCAATTGATCAAAAAGAGAGTTTATAAATTTGTAATCTTAATTTGCAAGTTCTACAATTGATCAAAAAGAGAGTTTATAAATTTGTAATCTTAATTTGCAAGTTATGCAATTGATCAAAAAGAGAGAGTATAAATTACGAACTCTCTGCAACTGGTCTCGTGAAACCGTCACCTTGGGGTAGTTCTGTTATAAGATGTTAGAGATATGAATGAGACCAAAGTGTCCCACATCGGAAAGTTGAAGATATCAAGCCTTAGTATATGAGTCGGTGGGCTACTCCTTCTATTGCCAATTGGTTTTGAGATGGAACCCCATTCAGGTTTATGTGTTGTTCGAGTCTCCCGTATGTGGGCCTGCACACACGATCTCCCCCTCCAGCGTCTTGACTCCACCGGGCCCAACCGAGTTAACATGATATCAGAGCAGTTAGCCTAACGGCCCGTGTCGATCCTGGTCTGGGTTACCTAGTTGTCCAAGTCTCAACTAGATGATCATTCCTAGTTGGACTTGCGAGGGCGTGTTAGAGATGTGAATGAGACCAAAGTGTCCCACATCGGAAAGTTGAACATATCAAGCCTTAGTATATGAGTCGGTGAGCTACTCATTCTATTGTCAATTGGTTTTAGAATGGAACCCCACTCGGCTTGTGTGCTTGGCTACTAGCGCATGTGCGCATGTGCACACGACCCCCAATCATCGGTCCGAGTCGGACTTTGATATAAGAAAAAGGAACAACTACAAAGGATAGGTATAAGATCACTTACCCATCACTGTCACTGTCATCGGACAAACTTTTTGCACTTTTTCAGGTATGAAAGGACAGTTGTACACTGTTGGTAGGATGGGGACTGTATTCCCCGGTTCGAACCCCGGAATGGCCGCTTTTTATTTACCAATTCAAGGATGGGGACTGTATCGTTTCCTGGGATGAACGGGTAACTTTTTTCCCGTCCGTTCCGATTCTCTCCTATTCTGCCTCACTTTTTGTAGAGCATGTTATGGTGTTTCAGATCCTCCTCTCAAGCTTATATATGTTCTTAGGGACACCCATCAATGCAATCATTGCATTTTCCCCTCATAAATGCTCCCCCCTTTTCCCCAAAGGAGAAGCCATGTTTTGGCGCCAAAACTGCATTGACAGCCCGTCAAATCAGCTACAGTGAATCCCCTTCAGATTCTCTCCAAAATATCTCCAGGTATGGAAAGACAGGTTTAGTCTATTGGTAGAATCAATTCATTTTATTGGTAGGATCAATTCATTTTATTGGTAAGATAGGCAGTGTACAGTTTACTTGAATTCATCTTGCCAATAGATGTTTGAACTTTGAAGGGTGTGGGCGTGGATATATTTAGTACCAATTAAACCCTAAAAATCACAATATCATAGATACTGATTCAACCCTAAAAATCACATCTCGATACCTATATTAAATTTACGGTGTGGACAAGCATAGCACAATATCACACAAAATCTCCCCCGATTTTGACGTTGGTTTCCAATTATTTTACATTAATTAGTATAAAAACTCTTAAAATCTTACCATAGAATGATAAAAGTCAAAATATCGCCTAACATTAAACAAAATCAAATAGGTGTTTTCCACCAAAGCACTCTCCCCTTTCTTTGCAATTTTCATCCAAGGTTTACCTTTCTCCTTATCAGTGAGTCGAATCGGTCAACGCAAGCCGGTTTACCTGGTACGTGGCTCTTGCCGACTGGGTCACGTGCTCAGGGTTTGCCACCAAAGGTGTGGGTTCCTCGTCATAAAAAAAAATAGGTGTTTTCGAAATTGGAGGATTTAACAAGAATTTGTTGAGCAGTTTGAGCCTTTGATGATCTCATTTAGGTTTTTACTTTCCCTCTCGGTCTAATTTGTAAATATTTTTTAAGTTAGAAATGACTTGTTTACAATTTACTTGAATTCATCTTGCCAATAGATGTTTTGACATCTTGGCAAAAACCTCACTTCTGTTTATATGATGTTTAATCCACTTAATTATGTTAATTCAAATTTATATATTTCTCTTATCAATAGATTTAATTTACTTGAATTAAAACTCAATCTATATATTTCTTGAATTATTTAAGTAAATTCATTCTGATCTTGAATTATTTACTTGAATTATTTAATCATTGAGTTTTTTTAACAATAGCAAACCTCATGTTATTTCAAATTTTGGTACAAAATAGTGTTAAAAATCATCAAGACATCTCAAAAAAAAAAACCAATTGTGTAACTTCACAAATACATTATGGTTTCAAAGCGCAAATCATATGGTTCCACAAAAGACATGAATAGTTTTTTCTAACCTAAACAACAACAACAATATTTTCAGTTTATTCCAACTATACAGGGTCTGAGGGTCGGCCAAGTTGCACGCCCATTTTCCCAATTAAGTCGATAGAGTGCTTTCGAGTGGTTCAAGTGTAGATAGAAACACAAATATTGTGAGGACAAGGACGGAGAAATGATATGCTCTCTCTCACCTCCTCTTACACCCATTCTAGCCCTCTCTCACATACGTAATACTATACTTCTTCACTGCATCATATCCCTAACCAGATTCTCATTAAGGTTATATCACCTTCCTCTAACTCTTAATTGGTCTCCGTCTACTATGTCAGACACTTTCAATCTTCTATCACATCTTCGCGTCAGCATACTCGAGTATCTCCTTTATACATGACCAAACCAACGAAGTCTAGACTCAACTAACTTATCTCAAATGCTGCTTACATACCTTATCATGGATAACCTCAATTCTGATCACGTCGAATCTAATAAACTCATTCATCCATCTAAGTATCCTCATATTTACCACCATAAGCCTATGCTCTTGTGTCTCCGTGATCACCTACCACTTAGCCCATACAACATTGCATGCCTAACTACCACTCCGTATAATGTTTCTTAATTTGAGTTTTGCAGGCATTTTCATGTCACACAAGACCTCTGACGCAACCCTCTACTTTTTTCATCCCATCTGATCGAGTCCAATGTTTGATATCCTTATATATCCACACTTCCATTGGTCTGCATTACTGACCCTAAATATTTGAAACTATACTTTTTTGGGACACAATATCCTCACCAAGCATCACATCCTGGTCCACTTCTCTCTCCTCTCCCAACTTGAACTCCACATATTATATCTTTGTTCCGACTCAGCAGTTTGAAGCCCTTGTCTTCCAAAACCTCGCTCCAACGCTTTAACTTGCTACTTAATTACCCCAACTTTCATCTCATCCACTAACTCAATATGCTGCTTTATTTGCCTGAAGACGTGTAAACCAAAACTTGAAGGGGAAAGGGACATCACTGTAGGTATGTCACCCGTAAATAGCATACACCACGAGATCTCATCCTAAATAGGTCTCAACACTACTTACATAATCAAAGTGAAGAGAAAAGGGCTAAGTTCTGATCCTTGATGCAGATCTACCCGATATCATTAAGAAGTACTCAATGTCCCCTCTGAAAGTGTAAACGCTTGTCAAAGCATATCCATATGTCCCTGATGATCTTAGTATAAGATCTGAGAACATCCTTCACTTCCAAGAGCTTCCAAATTAAGAAGCTATGCCGATACTCTGTCGTATACTTTCTCCAAATGAATAAAAAATACATATGTAGATTCTTTCTCATTTCCCGGTATTTCTCTACTAGTTGCCTCATCAACTATATCACTTTGATAGTCTATTTTCTTGACATCAAAACAAACTTGTTCTTGGTCACGCAAACAACTCTTTGTAGCCTCAACTCAATAAATTAACATCTCTTATATCTTCATTGTGTGGATAAGGAGTTTAATAAATTTGTATTGTGTATAAAGGGATTAACTTGCATCATCTGCACTCTTTTGGCATCTTTGTTGTCGTAATAATAATGATGAAGAATTGTGTGAGTCATTCTAGATCGACCCTTCACTTCAATGCACTTCCATACTTGAACCGAGATCTTATCCGGGCTCGCAAACCTCCTAATCTTCATTATATTGGCAGCCCTCTTCACTCAAATGAGACACATCTACATAAACTATAAAGTAGTAACTGACATTAGATGTGATTCTAGGTGTACTATCTAATGGTCTATTATCAAAGTCCGACTCGGATCGATGACTGGGGGTCGTGTGCACGGGCGCACATGCGCTAGTAGCCTAGCACACAAGCCGAGTGAGGTTCCATTCTAAAACCAATTGGCAATAGAAGAAATAGCCCACCGACTCATATATTAGGGGCTTGTTATGTCCAACTTTCCGATGTGGGACACTTTTGGTCTCATTCACATCTATAACACGCCCCCGCAAGTCCAACTAGGAATGACCATCTAGTTGAGACTTGGACAACTAGGTAACCCAGATCAGGATCGACACGGGCCGTTAGGCTAACCGCTCTGATACCATATCAAAGTCCGACTCGGACCGATGACTGGGGGTCGTGTGCACGGGCGCACATGCGCTAGTAGCCTAGCTAGCACACAAGCCGAGTGAGGTTCCATTCTAAAACCAATTGGCAATAGAAGAAATAGCCCACCGACTCATATATTAGGGGCTTGTTATGTTCAACTTTCCGATGTGGGACACTTTTGGTCTCATTCACATCTCTAACATAACCCTCACTGAGTAGCTCAGTGATCGAGTTCGCTTTTTTTTTTCCTCTCTTTGTTGGATTTTTAGCTCATCAACCATCACATTACCCAAATGATTGAGTGACCCAAACAGTCAATCAGTCGGCTACACAGTTGATTTTCTTGTAGACATGATCAATTTTGACATTACTAAATTTTATTAGGTCTAAACGAGAATACAAGATGATCATCTCATATCCAAGGGCATTTCTAATCGTCTCTCAATGTATTCATAACACACAAATTATCTCATTCGATTTCAATGTGTTGAATGTTAAGATTAAGTGCTCCATTCTCGGGAGCATAAGTTTCAGTTGTCGCAAAGCATTGCCCGACATTCATACATACCCCAATAGCAAGGTGGTATCTGATAAAACAATATTTGAATGATGCCTCTACATCCGAAAGGAGTGACCCGTCAAAATTAAGCTATAAATAATTTGATTTAGACTTTTCCTATTTAATATTTGTTTTTTTTTTCTTAATAAGATATATTTATCCTCGATCTACAAAATGTTAATCATAATAAAATCAAATAAACTATTGGGTGATGGATAAACAGGTTGCAGATAATGTAACTCAGCTCAGGTACGAAGGTCTTGTTCTTCGTCCGAAAGTACGCTATTAAGTGGTGGGTCAGCGGTGGCTGACGCCATCAAAATTCTTATCTTGTATCAAAAAGGAAAAAAAAAAGACTTATTTGAAAAGCCATTGGAAGGGTGGAGGGAACTGTCAAGGAAATCTCCAAGAAGTTGCGAGGCAGAAAATAGGTTTCTTAATGGACCTGTGTTTGTCCGCAGAAATTTGGGGAAGAAAAGGACGTGTAACTTAATTACAGTATATCAATCTCCCGGTACTTTCCTCACAAACCAAACTACTCCATCCGTATATACTTACTACAGTGTCTAAACCGTGTATATTCCCACATAAGATACCTGATCGACCATATATCCATGAATGATGATTAATTTATGATGACTCCTCCATGACTTATCGTCTAAGCTATTTCTATATCGTTCATACTTTTCGATCGATCCAATGATATGAACACACGACTACACGAGTACACCACAACCTTTATAAATATGAATTACTTTTTGCAATGTGAAAATATGAATTGTAGTACATCGAAAAATATTAAAACCGTATATGAATTGATGAATTATTATCGTTTTTTATAAATAAAATCTTGATAATATGTTAAATTAATATTATAAAATAATAGCATTAAACTCATTTGTTGAAAAAAAAAATTAAAGTAGATATACATACGTACACACACACATATATATATATATATATATAGATATAGATTACTTGGAATAATTTTATGTTTCCTTATTATTAATTTTTTGCTTTGAATTAATCCCATATTGTTTTTTTTATAAAAAAAATTTACTAATTAAAATTAAAACTATAGAAGCTTAATTGTAATTAGTAAGGAGCCCTATAAATAAGGGACCTCGTCTATTAAGCTTCTCTAATAATAATTAGATATAGATAAACAGACTTTTTCTATTATTAATTGATTGATTTTATGGGGAAAAAATTGTTTTTTTTTTTACCGTGGACAAGAAGTGGATCGACAAGCGATCCTGAAGCCATCTGAAGATGACTTGTTAGACCCTACGCAGAGGGTCGCCAAACAAACGAAAAGAAAAAAACAAAAAAAAAAAAACAACATAAAATAAAATCTAAAACAACTAAAAAATTACAACCCTAATGTTTATATGCTTCACTAATGGGAAAAAAATTGTTGTCTTGTTTAACTTAACTACTGTTATATGCTTCACTAGAATTTATAATTTCAACACATTTATTCATTTTCTGGTCTTTGAATTTAGGTGTGTTCAGACGTGTGAACCCCACATTATTATATATATGATCCATCGGAGATTATAATTAATCTCAAATTCGCAACTTATTTTTATGGGTATAATTTGTATGAATTTTTTCAACAAACATATACAAGATGTTTTGTCGATAAAATTAAATTACACTCAAAATTTTTTTTTTTTTAACATGGGAAAATTAAAAAAAAAATAAAACAATTGTTATCAAAATTCGTATTATTAGCCCTTTTTAGAATTTCTTACGTAAGGGCCTTTTAGCTTACGCTGCCCCTCTTGAGTCACACGTCTATGAGACTATGACTCATGAGTCAAGAGGCGTAGGGTTTATTTAAAAAAAAAACTTGAATTTTTGGTGTAAATAGTAAAAAAAAAATGGTGTAAATAACAACACCCTTTTATTTTTATTTTTTGAGTAAATTACTCATAACCACCCATACACTAGGCTAATTTTTACATAATCACCCATAAAATTATAAATTACAGAAAACCACCCGTAAATTAGATTTATTTTTAAAAAAATCACCCATCCATTAAACATCTCTTTGTTTTGCTGGGAAATAATAAAATACCCCTAGTTCAAGCTTATTTCTTTTTAAAGGAGAGTCATATATTGTATGTATTTGACTATTTAATTTGGTATTTCACCTTGAAAAAAGCAAGAAAATTAAGCATTGTAGCACATATATAAATGCCCAAACCAATATATATGTATCATATTTGCAATGTGAAGAGCAGAGATTTGCAATGGTTCTTGTTATTATCCTCTCCTTCAAGTGTTGAAAAGGATGTGAATAAGCTCTAAAATAAACTTAGATTATTACTCCCTTCGTTCGGAAAAACATGGGTGAAAGTAAACGACATATTTTTACGAATGGAGGGAATACTTAAAAACCAAAAAATTATTACTTTTAAAAAACTAAGATATGAGGGTATTTTTGTCTTTACAAATTAAACAAATGGACATTTAACAAGTGAGCGGTCTTTTGAAAATAAATCTAATTTATGAGTGATTTTTTGTAATTTATAATTTTATAGGTGATTATGTGAAAGTTAACCTAATTTATGGGTGATTATTTATAATTTACCTTTATTTTTATTTTTATTTTAGTTTTTACTTATGTGATGTGGCTATGACTCACTAATATATTCATACTTTTAAAAGTGGTATTGGTACCTAGACACTTAGGTCATTACAATATGGTAAGGATATTTGAACTCGTGATTTATTGGTCACTTTATGTCATCGTACTAGCTAAATGAGTAAGGTTTGACGACACGGTAGTTTCTTAATAACATATCAAAATGAGATTAATTATATTGTTTATTACACCCGGTTCGCTTTCTAAATGCTGAAAATATCGTCTAATATATATACGATGATTCCTACAGTTTTGAAAACCATTAAACCGTGGGAAATTAAAAAAAAAAAGGATTACGGTTTTAGAAACTGTAGTAATAGCCCATTTTAATGGTTTTATTTAAGATAATACTATATGAGATAAGAAAAACTTGTCATTTTAGCAATCTTTACATTTTTTAAAGAATCAAACGAAAATACATTTATAACACTAATTATTATTTTCTCAAAACTAAAACGAACATCTTCGTAATTATAACAAGGGCAACTGTATAAAGTGAATATCAAAATATCTAAAATGACATATTTTTTTTAATAAAATTTTATCTCTAAACGATAAATTTTGATTAACGGAGAGATGATGAGATTTGCACGGTCAACGTCATAGAACGTTATTGCACGCGTCAAAGTAGTCGTCAAACTTCGTTCTCGGATCTTTTTACTCGTTGTCCTCCTCTCTATAAATACCTCAAATTCATCCATCGAACACAAACCCAACTCATCACCTGTTTCATTTTTCAGTCTCTTCCCACACACTCAAATCTCCTTCTCTCCCCTAAACCAAATCGAATTGATCGATCAGATACACACAATTAATCAAATCTAATAGATAATTAATTAATTAATCAACGATGTGCTTACAATCGAAATCCGCTGAGATGCTCGCAAGGGAGAACTGCGCCTCCATCGTCAGCCTCCGCCAAAAAGCGGCCACCTTACACACGGCGGTCTCCGGCGCCGGATGTAGCGGCGACTACAAGTGCAAGACCTGCGACCGGGCGTTCGACAGTTTCCAGGCCCTAGGCGGCCACCGAGCCAGCCACAAGAAGATTAGGTCAGTTGAATCTAAATCTGGAGATGCGGTGGTGTCTCCGGCGGCGAGGTTGAAGGTTCACGAGTGCGGACAGTGCCGGAATAGGTTCCCGACGGGGCAGGCGCTCGGCGGCCACATGAGGAAGCACGCCGACTTGAATGTCAAGAGGAAGCGTGTGGAGGACGACGAGAATGATGTAGAATACAAGGAGGATCGGATTCAGATATTTCCAATTTTGAGGGAATCGAAGATCTGCAAGAGAGCCGATTTGCAGTTGGATTTGAACTTCCCGCCACCCATGGAGGACGACCGATCGTTTTTGCAATTGGCCTGTGTTGGTTTTTAACCAATTTCGATTTTTTTTTTAATTCAATCGAATTATTATATACCTTTAGCTGCTGACTTGTAAATATTGATCATATTATTCATTGAGAGTAAATTAATTTTACGGATTTTTCGCCTGGTAACCCTGAGGTCTTGCATATTTCGCGTGATTTCCAACTTTTTTACATATTTTGCCAAATAACCTTGAGGTTTAGTTTTTTTTCGCCAAATAACCCTAAGGTTTTGTTTTTTTCACCAAATAACTTTGTATCCCAAATTATCCCAAATTCACGTTTTTTTTTTGGTTTTTTTTTATAATTCCTTTATTAAATAACATTTAAAAAAAATAAAAAAATAAAACTACCTACTTGGTGATTTTGGGAGATTGACCATGGCAAAGAACGAGTACAAATCGGAAAAATAAACAAATCCAGATTTGTACTGTATTCTTGGGTGGTGGTGTTTGTTTTAGTTGTAGTTCTTGTTGAACTTGTTAGACTTAGTTGGTGATTTTAGCTTATGTATTGGTTGTATCAAATACGCCCACTTTGCAAAAAAAAATTTTTTACATCTATCAAACTTCAAAACCTACCATTTGTATGTGTTTTCATTCTAGCAAACAATAAGAAAACTTGCATCATTAGATACTTAACAGAAGCAATGATTTCTCAACATCTTAAAGCAATAAGAAATCAACCATCCGCTGCAAAATGGGCTAATGCCAGACAATATAATTTCGAATCCTGGCTCGAAGGCTCGATGTATGTTTGATTTCTTAAAGCAATAAGAAATCAACCATCCCCATGTATGAGCCTTCGAGCCAGGATTCGAAATCTTCAGCACCTCGATCCGGGATTCGAAATTATATTGTTTGGCATTAGCCCATTTTGCAGCGGATGGTTGATTTTTTATTGCTTTAAGATGTTGAGAAATTATTGCTTCTGTTAAGTATCTAATGATGCAAGTTTTCTTATTGTTTGCTAGAATGAAAACATATACAAATGGTAGGTTTTGAAGTTTGATAGATGTAAAATTCTTTTTTTTTTTGCAAAGTGGGTGTATTTGATACAACCAATACATAAACTAAAATCACCAACTAAGTCTAACAAGTGCAACAAGAACTACAACTAAAACAAAAACCATCACCCAAGAATACAGTACAAATCTGGATTTGTTTATTTTTTCGATTTGTACTCGTTCTTTGCCATAGTCAATCTCCCAAAATCACCAAGTAGGTAGTTTTTTTTTTTTTTAAATGTTATTTAATAAAGGAATTATAAAAAAAACGTGAATTTGGGATAATTTGGGATATAGGGTTATTTGGCGAAAAAAACAAAACCTCGGGGTTATTTGGCAAAAAAAAAAAAAAACCTCAGGGTTATTTGGCGAAATATGTAAAAAAGTTGGGTACCGCGCGAAATATGCAAGACCTCAGGGTTACCAGGTGAAAAATCCGTTAATTTTATTATTATATAGAGGAACCTTGAGTATATATATTATATATATACAAATGCTCTACTATTGTCATTTAATTTCTTCATTAGTGAGTTAAGCTAGAGATGATATCATGGGTATTAGATGAATTACGTAAATATATTATACGATTGTTTTTTTTGGTAATTAAATGATGTTTATAAGATATTCTTTCATGCTTTACAAGTTTTTAAAATAATTTTTTAATTTATATTTCATTTCCCCCTTTTGAATCATAATATAATATATAAGATGTTCGAGCAAAAAAAGAAAAAGACAATTCACCCCTTATACTTATAATTTTAGAAGCAAAGTCTTTGTAAAATATTGCGTCACGTGTCTTTCTTTGAGCAAAGTTAAGAAACAGTTTTCACCCACGTTCTCTTGGTTGCCCATAAAAAAACTGAAATTGAATTTCTCTGTTTTCAAGTTTTTCAGGGTTTGGGTTTGGAAACCGTCGGTGAGGGAGCAGGATCCATTGCTATGAGGGAAAGGGGCGCCGGGCCTTGGGTCTGCCGGCGAAGAGGGCGGATTCCCGGGTCTGGCGGAAAAGAGAGCGGAGGAAAGACGATGGGAGAGGGATGCAAGTTTTGATTTCGCGACGTGGAGATTTGGGGTCGGGCCGGACTGGGGAAGAGAGGTCGCGTGAGACAAAGAGGATGCACCTGGAGGGGACCTAATCGCATAAGAGGAGATGGAGTATGGTAAATAACGACCGTAAGAGCCAGGGTGATGTTGCGTCGGATGACGATTGCGAGCGAGAAGTGTTTAGGGGAGTCGACGGCGGTTGGTCACTTGGTCACGACGACGACATCTAGGCTCAGAGCGTCACTTTCCCCCAGGTCGCCTCATGCTCATCTTTCTTGATCCTTCTATTCAATGTCTTGGTAGATCTGTTGTTTTGGTGATCGGTTTCTTTCACCGGCTAGATTTTGTTCCATCGGTAAAAGCCCTATTATGATATTGTCTATGTAGCTTATTTGTCGTCATAAAATTTTGTGCTTGCTTCAAATTAAGCAAGTTTATGGCTTCTTTGGTTGTTGATAGTGTTTAATATACTATAATTTTGGTCACTGCATGCCCAATTCGTTTCAACACCAACACATTGAATTAGCGTGCTTTGGTCTCCTTTTGAGGGAGATGGTACTTTGATTGACCATGTTTGATCACCATAATTTTTGATACTACATGTTTTAGTAGTGTTAGTTTAATGCGTTTGGATGCATTTGTCAAAATCTTTTGGGTGTTCTTTGTCACTACCTTTTCTCCATATTACTGTATATGCATGTTCAGAGAACTCCTTCAATTGTCTTTTGAGTTTCTTGATGTTCCTAATTTCATTTTTTATGCTTAATCTGTTATAATTATCAAGCTTGCTGTCTTGCATGATAATCAATTTATCTTTCAAATGCATAAATTGATGCCTAGTTGATAACCAAACTTCAATTGAAAATGGGGGATACAGTGGAGCCACACTATGTTGGCCTTGATGATGTGGTAACCGATAACTTCACCTACGTCCGACGATAAGCTAAAGAAGGTCTCACTTTTACCATCTTCCTTATTTTCTATAAGGTAGTGTAACTTGCATTGTTCGATTTTTTTTTAATCTTCATGATTGTTGTTGAGTCTAGAGCGGATGGAATTCCATTCTATGCAATTTCTGGTCGATTTTGATTTAGCGATTGTGATTTGTGATGCGTGTTGTTCGATTTTCGCAATTTCATGCATTGGCTTGATTCGGGTATGGGGATGATATTTCGTGGAATTGAGTTTGATAGATTTCGTTTTCATTTTAGTTAACTGCGGACCCTTAACCTCACGAATTGGATCCATGACAAAGTTGTCGTGAATGAATTTGGAGATATTGTTAAAAAATTGCATTTTTTTTATAGAAGGACAAAGGATTGGTTCCTATGTTGAGATCGTGGTTGAAATATCTGGTTAATTTGCTTAATTGTCCATTGGATGAAAGCTTTCAATGATCATAGCTTTGAAACTAGATTTTAGTATTTATCACATTTTTCTGTTGCATATGTTTGCTTGTGTGAATTTTTCTGTTACTATTTCTTGGATCTAATGCAATTCTCTTAATATCTCTTTGACTTTTGTTTGTCATGCAACTGAAGCCCGAAGAGATTTCCGCGACCGTGAAGGATTTTGATGAACCTACAGGGTCCCTTGCCCTCATTGGTTTATTCCTTGCCGGCATGAAGTACATGGCCATTCAAGGGGAGCCTGGAGCTGTTATCCGTAGGAAGAATGTGTGTGCATATGACACATTTTATTTTTATTTGTGGCTATTTCTTTGACACTTATATACTTCTAATTGCATTTTGAAGCTGCTTATTGGTGAGGCCGGTGCAGATTTTTTAGGTATGTATTCAATTACATCGACGGCGACATTGATATGGACACCTGTTCTAAATTGATCGATCATTGTATCCTACTACTTACACATTTGGTGAGTAGCACTTGCGTGCACATCGCTTTTATGTACTTTTGTTTAGTTGAGCTGAAATTTGGCTAGAATTTTCGTTCTGTGAGCAATTATTAATGGGTAATTTGCAATTATTTCCCCTTTAGTTTAGCCTTCAACTGATCTTTCAAGTTTTATAACTTCGTATGGCTTTCCCTCTTTTAATGAACAACAAGACAGGTCTATGAGGAAGGTGCAAAAGCAGTTGCCCTTTCAGTTGTTGGTGGCATAAACTGTGAGTATATTACCTTTTTTTTAAAAAAAAATAAACTTTAGTTGCTACCAGCTCCTCATTCACCGGCCTGCCTTTGTGGGAGCTCATTTTAATATCATATTCTCTGCAGCAAGTGTTTTGCAAGTGTTTTTGCATATGGGCAGACAAGTAGTGGAAAGACATACACCATGACTACCATGACTGGAATCACACAATACATAATGACAGATATATTTGAATATATCCAGAAGGTAAGAAGAAATGCTTCATGTTTCATTGTTTTTTTTCCCTATTTCACTTAAGAGCTTATTTCTCCGATGAAAGATGATTTGCATCACTTGTAGCATAAAGAAAGAGAGTTTCTTCTGAAGTTTTCTGCAATGGAGATCTATAATGAATCTGTTAGGGACCTCCTTTCACTGGATACCACTCCGCTAAGGCTTCTTGATGACCGTGAGGTGATTTCCACTGAAATTGGAAAGCAATGCTTATGTTTGATTTTCAATATTAAATACAATGGAAAAAAAAAATCGATGCTCATCACATCATATATATACCCATCATATATTTAAGTCTGGAGCCTTGACAAGTGTTCCAAGATATTTTCGTTGGAATATTTTTTGGGCAAAATATTTAGATATCAATGCATAAATTGTTTAATCCATTGATGAAATTTGTGAAATTGAAGATTATAAATTATTAATCAAATTTCATCATTAGATATTGGTGTTATTCAAGTAAAATAGAAGGTTATAAACTGTGGTTTGATGGGTTTAATCATTGTCCATAAGGTGTACGAGGAAATGCATCTAAGTATTTAATATTTCAAATATGGAATTAAATTTAAAATTATTTTTTTAAAGTGGGCTGAATTGAGATTGATTTATAATGTAGACTCATTTGAGAAGTATAACGTTTTTTTTAATGTTTTGGCCTTTTAGGATCTATACACGAAAACATTGAGCACTTTTTGTTTTTTTGGTTCATATAGAGTACCTTTTTCTAATTAAGGGTCTTAGACATTATAAAAACCACATGCTAATTTTTTTTTTGTTTATTGTTTAGCTATACAAGGTTTATATATTTAAACTTAAGGTATTTTTATCAAATCGATTTATAATTTAGACCAATTTAAAAGGTGTAACACAATATGTAATAGATAAAGTATCATAGAAGGTCCAAACTCAATTTTCTTAAACAAAAAACTATAAGGTTTCTTTTTATTTGCCTTCAATTAGGACAGATGTTAGGAGAAGCGTGGAAGCGGCTGATTTACTATTTTTTGTCAAATTTGAAGTATCGATCATCTTAATAAAAGAAAATTTCAAAGAACAACATCACAATAAGCATGGGCAATATGTTAGTAGAAAATTGACGTGTCGAATATTTTGTTTAATACGTCAAACTCAACCGAAAATAAAAAAAAAAAACTCGAACAAGGTTCGGGAAAAGAACTAGTTTTATTTATTTATGAAAGTGTTTGCTAGCAAACTTAAAAAAAAAAATTCTTTTAGAGCTCTCAACTTATCTTACTTTAGTCCGACTCTTAATGTATTATCTTCCCTACTAAGGAGTTAGGTTCTTCGATCTGTTGATACATCCAGTATAACATCTGGTGTAATACTTTAATTATTTAAAGCATAAATTTATATGAAAAAAAAAACATGTTCATGCTTTGGATTTTCCATTATATGAAATTTTGATATTTTATTTAAGAAAAAAAAAACTATAAAAAGTAATTGCATTAATTTAACCAAAACTACATTGAATAAAGGTCAATCAATAATAAAAATGGCAAAACTATAAAATGTTCATGAGAGATATGTACTAAACCAACTTATAATTAAATAATATATAAAAACATTTGGAAAAAAAACACTAAATGATTCGACTAGTTTTTTTTCAAGGTAAAGATGTAGAGGGTGTCAATTTTAATTTGCAAATGGTATATTTGTCACAATTATCTTTGATTTGGAATTACATGAAATAAAAAATAAAAATGGAACCTAGTTAGTTTCATAATTTGAGCACATCTTTTATGCCTTTTAATTTAAAAAAAAATCTATGTAAGCACCCCACTAATCCATATCTCGTTATATGTCTTTTTAATTAAAAAATAATCCATGCAAGCACCCTCATTAGTCCACATTAGTGAGATAGGTGATACGTGTCATTGACCGCAACTAAACCCCAAAGTTGGTGATTATTTTTGTATTTTTTTAAGTTCGTGCCACCGACCGCAACTATACCTAAAGTTCGTACTATTTTATGCAATTTGCCCTTAAATAATATATAAAAACATTTGGGAAAAAAAAAACTAAATGATTCGACTAGTTTTTTTTCAAGGTAAAGATTTAGAGGGTGTCAAGCACAATCAATCACCGTCCAATGGCATCCTTTTGGATGATGACATCAAGCTCCGAATGCGCCGCTACTTCTTCTGCCAAAAGAAACTGGGAGAGAATTAGGCAATTTGATTGGTTGCAGCGTTGACCTCTCTGAAGATGTGGTCTACTCGGACCTCCACAAAATGATAAAGATGTGTAAGAATATCAGAGACAACCATCTTAATCTCCCCAATGGAAATCCCAGATCCCTTTGTCATCATTCAACGCATTAAGACAATCTTCTTCAACCTAAACACGCAAATGACTCATTATTCTAGCCTCGAACATAGCATTGTGCAAAGCCAAAGCCTCTTCAAGGAGAGAACACTACGCCATGGTGCAACTCAAGCAACGAACAAATACATTGTCGTTGTTGGAAATCGGTTCAGGTGACGGACAAAGTCGGAGTCGTTGCCTCATACAACCCCAATGCAACCCCTATCTTGGATTGGATTGAGGTGACCAACATAGAACAATGTTCGTCGCCTGAATCCACTCAGGCAACGAACATTGTTGTATGTGGTCACCTGAGCATGTGACAAAATGTGACCAAAAGTACATAGTACTCGAGTGACGAACATAGTAGCAATATTCGTTTCCTGAATGAACTTAGGCGACGGACAATGTGGAAATGATCACCTGAACAAATGACAAAGGTTGACCAAAAAGTGGGTTTCATTCAGGCGACAAAATAATACTATGTCCGTTGCTTGAATAAAGGGACCCTACCAACCTCATTTAAAGCTGTTGGTTGAGACAGCATATATATTCCAATGTTCGTCGCCTGAATAAAGGGACCCTACCTGCCACATTTAAAGCTATTGGTTGAGGCAACGGATATATTCCAATGTTCGTTGCCTGAGTGAAAATTTTGAACAACCACATTAACTATTGTATACTTGTACACGAAAAGTGATAGTTTTCCCAACATTTTCGACTTCTCCATCTCCATCCTCACCCCTCCATTTTGTTCTCCAAGGAAGTCAAGTTGAGGTTTGTAAATGTGTGTGTGTGTGTGTGTGTGTGTGTGTGTGTGAAATTTATTGTAATTTTTGGGGAGTTTTCGTTTATTAATCTATGTATTTAAGTGAAAATGTTATATTTATTGTATTTTTGGAGATTTTTCGTATATTAGGTTATTTGTATGTTTTGGAATATATGATTGAGAATGGGATTGGGTTGAGATTATGATTGAGATTGTGTTTTGTATTTTATTATATAAACTAGGTTGATATTGAAATAGTGATTTTGGTTGAGATTATGATTGAAATGTTTATTTATTGTAATTTTGTGTTGTGAGATTTTGAATGAGATTGTCATTGAGATTGTTTATTTATTTATTTATTTTGTTTTATAAATTAGGTTGAGATTGGAATAGAGATTTTAATGAATATTTTCAATGTAATTGTGATGGAAATGTTTTTTGTTTGGTTAATTGAGATTTGAAATGAGATTGAAATGGAGATTGTGATTGAGATTTTGATGTTTTGGATTTTTTTTAAGTTGTCATATGGTTTAGAGAAATTATGATTGAGAATGTGATTGTGTTGAGATTGTGATTGAAATGTTTATTTATTGTAATTTTTTGTTGAGAGATTTTGAATGAGATTGTCATTGAGATTGTTTATTTTTAAGTTGTCATATGGTTTTTTTTTGTTGATTGAGATTGAAATGATGATTGTGATTGTGATTAGGTTGAGATTGACATTTTAAATGTAATTGAGATTACGATTGTAATTAGGTTGCGATTGGAATATAAATTAGGTTGAGATTGGAATTGACATTGGAATTTATAATTGATGATGTGATTTTTTTGCATCAGATTTTGGGGATACTCTTATATAGTTTAAACTTGAAATTTTAAAGATCATCACTTCAGAAGTTAGAAATTACAAATAAACATACTAACTTTCTGATTTCTTATGTCATCCAGAACATGTGCGATACGGAGAATCTAGATCCACTTATTCGAAGATTCATCAATCGGCGTGCCACCAGTATCTATAGATCTTGGAAATGTCGGTGCCGGAAGATTTATATTGAGTATGGGAGAAGTCGAATGCCGGATGAGTTCAAGCACCGTCGATTTGAGTGGAAACGGTTGATAGAGAATGAGTTTGAAAATGAGGCAAAGAAGGTAAACATCTACTGCTGGACATTTTTTTTGTATATATATATATATTTGTGTGTGTGTGCATTTATAGTTGTTAAACGTTCTCTAATTTGCCAAATTGTGTTTTTTTGAGGCATTGTGTGCACAGAACAAGGAGAACCGCACCAAAACCCCAAACCCTATCAACCATCGTTCTGGCCCAAAGCCATTCACCCATAGGGCAATTGAGCTGGCTAAAGCAGGCAGTCCGGCGCCGTTTGTTGAAGTCGTGCTAAACATGTACAAGTCTTCCCCATATGCTGAAGAACAACTTGTAAGTTTTATTTTCAATGTAATATTGTATAACTAATTTGTAAACTGATTTTGGTTGTTATTTATAGGCTCTCTCTCTTATGATAGGTAAAACTTCAACAATCATTGGAGGAGATAAGACAATCCAATCCACCACCCTTGGAAGATGGCACTTCCAGCGAAGCGGCACCAACCCCCTTGACCATAGAAGCACAGCGCAATATCATAATATCTTGCTTGGGAGAGCGTCGAGGAACAGAAGTTAGAAGTATGCCACCAACACATACACTTTATTTAAAATATAAACTGCACTTCATTTTAGTTGTCCCCTTTTTATGACAATTTTTAACAGAAATTGTCTATATATATACTCTTTATCATATTGTTTGATCTCCTGATTTCATTTTACTCTTTATCAAATTACATTGCTCTTTATCTATATATATATATATACACTCTTTTATCAGATTACATTATTAACAGAAATTGACTTTAATCTGAAGAAAATACTTTAATAATGTATACTCTTTTATTGAAAATGACATTCAGATTTTGAAGACCTTTGATAAAAGAAAATTTACTATAATCTATATGTATAGATCTGATCAATATTGATGTCAATTCCTTATTCAAATACATGTCGTTACATTTTAATGGTGTTTATGTAGGTTTGGGAGGGGCTCACCGGCGACCCCCAAAGAAGAGGGGAGGCCCATGGGCTGTTGCTGCAGCTGAAGAAAGGAGGAAGCTGGAGGAGAGGGCTTCAAAGGTTGAGGAGGCTGCAGTAAAGGTTCAAGAGGAGGCTGTAAAGGCTCAAAAGGAGGCAAGGTTGGCCATATCGAGCCTTGCTGAGTTGCGGGATGTCGTGCGGGGGTTAGTCGTAGACAAACAAGCTTTGGTTGGCACCCGTGCGAATGAAGCTTAAGGTTTGAATGTGATTCTCTTCCTCATCTTTTGACTATTTAACTCTAGTATTGAACTAGTTTGATTGACCTATGAATGTGTGTAGTATTTGGTAGAAAAGAAGGGTTAGGTTTTGTGGGTTTTTGCTGGACAAAGTAATGTCGATTTGAGAATATTTTGTTGGAACGAAAAACTAACTTGAATGTGACATTCGTATGAATATGAAATGTATTCACTTTTAGACAAATGTGGATGTATATGGATGTCAATTATGAATGTGAAATGTATGTGCGAGATGTCCACAAGCTTGTGAATGTGTTATGAGAAACAGGTGATTTGGATGCGATTTGGTACGTGTCCGCAGGGAGCAAATGGAGCTTCCCAATAGGATTTTGTTTATTGGCAACTCCATTCTAGCAACGAATATAGGGTAAATCCGTTGTAAGAACATTAAAAAAATGACCAATATGTCACTCGGGCAACAAACAATGATCACTCAGGCAACGAACAAAGAAACCCTTGTGGTTGGTACAACATGAAAAAACACCTCCGTCAAGACTCAAGCCACGACATCATATTCGTTGCTAGATGACTCAGGCAACGAAATAAAGTTACTTTCGTGGCCTGAATATTTAGATTTTCTGACGAGGAACGACGCTCAGGCGACGAACAAGACTTAGGCGACGAACTTATCTCGTCACTTGAATGGCTACAAGCCTACAACCGATTGCAAGCCCGTTGACCATATTCAGGCAACAGACGATGTATTCGTTGCCTGAGATAACTCAGACAACAAACAAACAGTTGTTCGTCGCCTAGAGATCAGAGGCACGGGCTTGAAGCTACGGGGTCTCAGGCGACAACATGTCCGTTGTCTGAATCCTCAGGTGACGTGAGAGGCCTTCAGGCGGCGACTTTATGTCCGTTGCCTGAGTTGCACCAGGACGTAGTGGAAGAACTCGCCTCTCCATCACATTGCATCTTTTAATTTTGCATATACAAAAGTAGTTGAAAGTACACGAGATTATTGTAGGCCTATTCATACCATCACAACTCACAAGGGTGTCTACGTTACAAATCTACCAAAGGTAAGAATTGCCCCATTTGTACATATATTTTTTTCGCAGCTAATCTATAACATTGTGTTCTTTTAATGTTGTCCATGGAAAAATGGTTTGAAAGTACACGAGATTGTAATACAGATGCTTACATCAAAGTTCGACTTGGATCGATAACTGAGGGTTATACCATTGCAAAGACACGACTTTGAAATTGAAGGCAAAAAGTAGCCCATATGTAGATATATATTTTTATTCTTCATAGCCATAGGTCAAATGTATACATTTTAAAACATATTATGATTCAAAGATTACTTTTTGGTGTTTCAAATGTGCATGCACACAAGATGTTATATCTAAACAAAATTTACCACTTTTGAATAAAGTAAAACGCATTTTTATTGATTGAAATTTGAAGTATTTGTCACAAGTCACAACATACATCTACAGTTATACACCAACCTCGCCCATCTGACGATGGAAAGTGGAAACCCTAAGGCGAGGGTTCATATTTTTTTTATAATTTTTTAACTAATATAGAATCAGTAGTTCAGTATGACAGATGAAAAGTGAAACCAGAAAAAGTAAGTGAAAAAAGATTATATATGATTGAATCTGATGGCCCAAAAGAAGCATATGCTAAGAAGATCCCATCCCCACCTGGGGCACTAACCAAAATAAGCCTAATCAAACCACTCCTTTAAAACCTATCTTTCATTGCAATTCATTAACCTTCACGTGAAGCTTCATCTTTGGCCATTACAATCTGCAACCAAGAGCGATCGCGATGAAGAAGAAGAAGAAGAAATCATTTGGATACAGATTAGTGATTCATCACAAGTAAGCAGTTGACAGGGGCAGCTGAACCATCCTTTGGCAATAGTTTTGTTTCTACTATGTTTTCGAATGTTGTTATTTCTCATGTGTCCTTTTGGTTTAGATGTTTGCTTGCATAAAGCAATCACTTAATCAATGAAATTTCATAGGACTCGTACGCAGATAAAGGAGCAGAACTGCTCGTTTTAAGCACTTTCATCCTCGTTTTACTGCTTAATTTCTGCTGCAGTTATCAGTATTGTTGCTTAAACTGCATTTGTTTGTATTTCATTGATATCTCTTCTTCACTGGGTTGAGAAGACGTAGCAATTACAATTTACAAGATGCAACTGGTGTTTATTTCATCAAATTTCATGTACAGTAAGTGTCAAAACATCAGATTCGCTCCTTTCAGTTGTTTCGACGATCTGTATCAACTCCATAAGCAATGTTACAATACACAAAATCTATGGATAAGTGTTCACTGCAAACAATTGTATAAATTGAATTAGTGTCATAACTCATAACCCATGCCTGAAACTTAAGTAGTTGTCAATTTTGTATAACTTCAGCTCCTAAAACAGATGAGCGAGCTAGTAAGTGAATGCAATCATTCGTCAGGAAGGCCAATAACTTTTGACAAGTACCTCCGCTTTGAAGAAGATCAAGAACTATTCCACCCTTGTTGATCTACTAGCAGACTGCAGTCCACTGTCACATCCAGCGTCTCCTGCATCGTCCTTGGCCTTCACGGGTTCTACAAAGATAAGGCGGCCACGCACTACCTACAAACGAATCCAGATGAATTCAAATTGAGCCATAAAAGAGTTAGCACAGTCTGCTTAATGAATTTCAAAGGTTCGTCAACAATGGAAGATCCATAGGTAATGTTCCACTCGAGGAAAAAGAATATCCACCCATTTGGAAAACATGCTTTGCTATGTCACTGTTACAGGGAAACAAGAGTGATGCTGGTTCTTTTTTCATAGTGGTTGCAAATCAACAAAGCAGGATTTAAATGGCCAAACAAGGCTGCACTAAAAATAGTGAGCACACAACAGTCATCGCCGACACTTTCTAAGTGTCTGTGGAAACAAACAAAGAGAATATGAAATCAAGAACCATCCCTCACCCCTCAAAAAACCACCTTGCAAAATATAAACCCAAGTTGAATCATAATGCTGAAGACAACCACGCGACAACAAGTTCAAACACAGTCGTGTTCTCTCAAGTGACCTTGCATCCCACATAAAGATCAAACAATCTGGGGCCAAACACTATCAAAATTCAGTAGTTATCAGAGAGATGATTGAACATGTTAATTAAGCAATCACATTCACATCTCTAAGAAATGGGATTGATAACTAAATAACTACTGTAAGGAGTAAGGAAAATAATAAATACAGTATAATTTCACTTCACAATCCAAAGATAAATCAATCATTCGATCATGGTAACATAAATCCAGAGAAACAAAATACCGTGCCATTCAAAGCCTTCATTGCCTTCTGAGCCTCTGCATCAGTCTCAAATGTGACAAAGCCAAAGCCTTTAGGCCTTAGTGTTCGCGGGTCAAACACTAACCTAGCTGCAGATGAATCAAGTCATACAACAAGAGCAACAAATCAACAATTTCCCCAAAGAACATAAAGAAATAAAACGCACAAACTAATAAAACCACATCACAAGGACCTTCTTTGACCTTCCCAAATGGTGAAAACATCCCCCTCAGCTCTTCATTGGTAGTGTAGAATGAAAGCCCTATCCCCAGAATCACACAATTAAAAAAAAAACATTACGATTCAGGAATACGAATTTAATAAAAACCACAAAACACAAAACGAAAAGAGGGAGAAAAGGTAACTTACTGCTCACAAATAGGTTAGAGAAAAATCGAACCTTGGAGAAATATGGGTTCGAATTCGTTAAGCACCCAAACGTTCTCCCAATTTTACTCATCATAGAACACCTTGTAACATCCAATTTCACAGATACCCCCGACCGATTCTTCACCTTCTTACCGTTCGTCGTCGAGCAGCATCAATCCGTAAGCGACAATTTCAACATCAATTGGTTCATAAAAATAAAAAACTAATCAGACAAACGCTAACTTACACCAGAAGAGCTCAGGGAAGCTCACCTGAGAGCTATGGAGGCCGCCGGCAAACTCACAATCGGCAATGGCGTAATTGGCTCTCTCCATTCCACCTGCACAAGATCGGTTGTTACCCTTTTGGGCCGGGATTCGGGCCCAATTCAAAAGCCCAATTAATGCCCAATATTCGGGCGCGAATAAACGAAAATTTCTAAATTCCAGTTCCCACGCGCTATAGATCGGAAACGTCATAAATAAATCCGACGGTCAAAGAGTTTGCCACGTCATCGATCCGTGCGAAACGTGAAGCACCAATCAGAAACCATTTCGCTGTCTATATATAATGATTTCACAACCGCATAACCCTCACCCATCTTTATCCCCTGAATCTCTCTCTCCATCTCTCTCTCACCAAACTCTCCCGAACCTACATCAATGGCGCCGAAGGCCGAGAAGAAGCCAGCGGAGAAGAAGCCAGCGGAGGAGAAGAAGACCGCCGACAAGGCTCCGGCCGAGAAGAAGCCGAAGGCCGGGAAGAAGCTGCCCAAGGAGGGCGGTGCCGCCGACAAGAAGAAGAAGAGGTCGAAGAAGAGCGTGGAGACCTACAAAATCTACATCTTCAAGGTTCTCAAGCAGGTCCACCCTGACATCGGGATCTCTAGCAAGGCCATGGGGATCATGAACAGCTTCATCAACGACATCTTCGAGAAGCTCGCCCAGGAATCTTCCAGGCTAGCTCGCTACAACAAGAAGCCGACGATCACCTCCCGGGAAATCCAGACCGCTGTCCGCCTTGTTCTTCCCGGTGAGCTTGCTAAGCATGCCGTTTCTGAAGGAACTAAGGCCGTGACCAAGTTTACCAGCTCTTAGAGCGTTGAATTTGGTTGTGATCTGTCTAGGGTTTGTGAATGGTTCCTGATATCGGTTTAATGTAATTGTAGTTAGTTTTTTAAAATTAGGTTTAATGCCTTGAATTTCTGAAATCGTTTTATCTTTTGCGTTGTTTGGATCCTAATCGTAGAATGGTATATCATATTCTGTATCTCCTCAATACAGATTATATGAAATATAAGTTTTAGCTATCTTGTTCAGATCTCTTTGTGAAATCTTATGCTATCTCTGGTAATTCATATTCATTTCTTCTGCTGCTGATTAAAACATAGATCTTTGAGGATTCTAGCAAATCAATTGAATGATCTCTGGACCAGTTGTGTTACTATGGTGGTAGAATATGGTTTGATAGAAGTTCTGTTTCTTATGGGAATTAATCCATTAATCATTCATGAACCTTGGTACTTCAAATGTAGCTAAAGCCTTTTAAACGAGGTTGAGTTCCCATAGATGTATTTTGGAGATCTGAATGATGTCAAGGTCTTGGATGGAACTCATGAAAGGGAAAATGACTTCTAGATCTGTAGAGAGTTGTTGATTTTGTGGTTTGAGATTACGAATGGAAACTTTCCTTATCTTTTATCCACCAGCTGCCCGGATACTGCTGATCAGATTCTTGATGGAATTTAGTTGTTGAGGTGATTACAGATGCAAAATGTGCCCTTTTGAAAGCACTTGGACTAGATGGTATTTGTGCACTCATCTTCCTGAACTAACTGCTGGGACATTGTTGGTGAGACAGCGGTGAATGAAGTGCTGCAATTTCTCAAACAGGAGCGCCTTTGTTTCTCGCAGACTCATACGTCGGATTATCTGGGAGCAATTCTTGTTTCCAAAGTGTTCGATGGAACTGGATTTGCATCCTGGAAACGTGCAATGCATATTGCGATTCCCGCTAAGAACAAGATAGGTTTCCTGGATGGATCGCTTCTGAAACCATTCGATGATGAGCAGCGAGCCAGGGCTTGGTGTAGGTGCAATGATATGGTCATACCATGGATCTTGAACGCCCTGGAGAAAGATATTGGAGAAAGCGTGTTATATTTCGCTACTGCAAGGGAAATCTGGAATGACTTGCAAGACCAGTGAAGCTGTGGGTTGAATTGGACAGCTTGAAGGCTATTCCTCCATTGGCAAAATATGAACAAAACCAGAGGCTAAAGCAGTTGCTGTTGGGCTTGAATGAGTCTTTCACATCGATTAGGGGCAGCATCTTGATGATGGCACCATTACCAAGCATCAGCTTGGCTTATTCTCTAATTGATCATGAGGAGAAGCAGAGGGAAGTGCGTGCTACCATACAGTTTAATGGTGACTGACATGGCTTCTTTGAATGCACAGGCTCAGTCTGGTGGGAAAGGAGAGACACGGAAGAAGTATTATCCTCCTCAGGTTGAGCAGCAAAGGAAGTTTGCACCGTCACAAACCACGGTTATATGTGATCATTGGCTTTCCACCAAATTTCAAGAATAACAAGGGCAAACGGATGGCTTCTAATGCTGAGGTGAACCAAGAGTACAATATTCCTACTAGTAATGTCACAGGCTCAAGCAGTTTGACTCAAGAGCAGTATCAACAGCTTATCTCTCTGTTGGATGGTCTCAAGCAGAAGGGGGATGACACTCGGATTGGAAATTCTGCAAACTTTGCTGGTATGACGTCCGTTCTCCTTCATTGTTTAAACAGTTCTGCACCTATAAAGTTGAGGGGCTATTCCGGGGTTCGAACCGGGGACCTATGGGTACTACCCACAAGTCCTTTCCGGTGAGCCATTCCGGACTGGTTATTGTGTCGCTTCCTATTAAACAGAAAGTAAGGGTCAGTCTGTGTGGTGATGTTAGATTCAGTGACGATTTTGTGCTGAAGAATGTCTTGCTTTTGCCGAGTTTTTTCTACAATTTGTTGTCAGTGCAGAGATTGTGCAGTCAACTTGTCTGTGCTGTTATTTTTACTCGTGATCAGTGTATCATACAGGGCCTTTCTCAGAAACAGCCAGTGATAATTGGTAGAAGTCACAATGGACTATATTTGCTCAACAGTAAGATACTAAGATGTATGACACAGAGCTCAAGCTTGAAGGTAGGTGCTGTGCTGTAAAGACAATCGACCAGATCCTGTGGCATCATCATTCAGGCCATGTTCCAGTTTACAAATTGTCTAAACTTGTGGTTTTTTTAGGAGAGAATAATAAGTTAGTCAACCAGGTTGGTAAAGCTTGTGAGGTTTGTCACAAGGCGAGGCAACATAGACTTCCTTTCCCTCTTTCTGTTTCTCAAACTCATGCTGTTTTTGAATTGATCCATATGGATGTTTGCGGTCCATATAATGTAGCTACTCATGCTGGGCAACGATACTTTCTTACAATAGTTGATGGCTATAGTAAGGCTACTTGGACTCACTTATTGCAAAGTAATCAAATATTTTTGAGATTCTGAAAGCCTTTGTTGCTTTAGTTGATAGACAATACAGTGTGAAGGTGAAAACTATCAGGAGTTATAATGCGCTTGAGATGGGGTCAAGTATTGAAGGTAGAGCCTTCATGGCTAGAGAGGGGTAGTGTACATCAGCCTTCTTGCCCTGATACCCATCAACAGAATGGGATAGTCGAGCCTAAACACGAGCACCTTTTGGAAACGTGTAGAGCTCTCTTATTTCAGTCACACCAAGATTTAGGGGTGAGTGTTTGATGACAGCCACTCATCTTATCAACAGGTTTCCTTCTGTTGTTTTGCAAGGAAAAACTCCCTATGAAGATGTTTTTCCATATGTCAGTTCATGAGTCTGATAATCTTATCACCTTCCCTCATTCTATTGCTGATATTGATCCTCCTCAAACTGACTTTCGTGATCATAATTTGCCTGATACAACCCCATCAATTGCTCCTCCTAGAAGGTCAGCTAGATCAGTTGTTCCTTCTCCATACCTCCAGGATTATGTTTTTCATTATGCTATATCTCATCCTGATTGCTCTCTACTTAATGTCAAGCCTACACAGTGTTTGTGTTTGGGTGCTATATCTCTCGCAAGCCAACAGTTAGCTTTGGGGGTTGATGCTCATCAGGAGCCTTATTCGTATACTCAAGCAATCAAATGTCAGCATTGGGGAGAATCAGAGATGCCATGGATGCTGAGTTCACAGCTCTTGAGCTTAAAAATACTTGGGACATTGTGTCCTTACGAAACCCATTGCAAGTAAGACGAAAGCCATTGCAAGTAAGTGGGTTTACAGAATCAAATCTAGAGCTGATGGCACGATTGAAAGGAATAAAGCATGAATTGTTGTCAAAGGAAACACACACTGACACTTTTTCCCCCGTAGTAAGATGACTACCATCCGTTGTCTTCAGTTGCTGCTAAGAACAATTGGAAGTTGTTTCAGCTTGATGTTAATAATACGTTTCTTCACGGGGATTTATACAAAGATGTTTATATGAAAATTCCTTTGGGTTACACTCCTCCGTCTATCCCTGAGGGCATAGTAGTTTGCAAACTCAATAAGTCCCTCTATGGGCTTAAACAAGCCAGTCTTCAATGCTACTCAAAGTTGTTTGCAGCCTTGACCATGAAAGGATATCACTATTCTAAAAATAATTATTCTCTTTTCATCAAAAGGACTGGCTCTTCTCTGGTGTTGGTATCGGTGTATGTTGATGATGTTTTTGTTCACAGGAAATGATGAGAATGATGTTTTTAACAAAGCGCATTGTATGGCGTTGGGTTGGAATCACACATGAAGAAAGAGATGTGGAGGGCTGGCTAGCATGGTTTGCAAGGGAACCTATGCATGTGAGGGCTTCGGTTCCATTCCAAGGCAAGCCTCTCGCCTTCTCTGCTATCATATATTTCACGTGGCTTGCGAGAAACAAACTCATCTTTCAGAAGGAAAGATTCAGGCCAGAAGAGTGTGCAACAAGGATCATTGAAGCATGTAGGAGTCGGATTTTGGCTAGGTGCAAATGTAAAACAGTAAATGAAAAAAGATGGAAAAAACACTTGATTGGGTAGATAGATGTCGTAGGTAGAAGGGAGACTTTGGGAGTGTTTAAGAGTTTGGGTGAGGGTATACTTTTGGAGGATGATTAGTCCTGCGTGACTATTATCTCATTTAATTTTTTACACTAGACCTGTGGTATGGTCTACGTCTTTTGTAACTATGTTACAACTTTTGAAATATATTTACCGCTTCAGGAAATGATGAGAATGAGATTGTTGCTATCAAGCCAGTTCATGAAAGGCTCCTCGTGTACCTCATTATCAGGCCCTCTGATTGTCCTGCCCTTGGCCTTGTGTTTTCGGAAGATCATAAATTCGATTTAAAGGTTTATTGTGACTCTGAATGGGGAGCTTGTCCCACCACAAGGCGTTCAGTCAGTGGCTATTTTGTTTCACTTGGATCCAATCATATCAGTTGGAAATCGAAGAAGCAACAAACGGCTGCCTTGTCCTCAGAAGAAGCCGAGTACAGATCTATGCGCCGTTTCTGAGCTCAATTGGCTTTCCAGGTTGTTACATGAGTTGCAAGTTCCCAACTTTGTAAGGCAAAAATTGCGTGATGGGCTTATTACTCTGAAGTTCACTCCCTCTTCCTCACAACTAACTGCTGTTCTCACTAAGTCTTTGACTGGTGTTTCACATTACATCAGTTATCTATTGGCAAGTTGGGGCTTGATCTAGCTTGTTTGAGTTCGATTACAGCTAGATTTATAGATTCGAACAAGCCAATTTAACTGCTACATCCTCGTTCTATGATGCAGGAAGATTACAGCTAGATTGACTTCTATGGCTTCCGGTGGTTGTTTAGTTCAGATGCTATTAGTTTTCATTCCTTCTTCGTAGGCACTCCAAATCTCCTCGAACCATACATCAATTTCACCACTTGAGGCGAATATTTGACAAAGTTGTTATAAATTTGAAGTTGTTCGTGTTAGACTGTATAAATTTGAAGCTGTTCATGCTCTTCAGGAGTACGGAGTAATAAATTTCACTTGGTTATCTTTATTAAGAACATTTCAATTACATAAAAAATAAAATCAGAGCAAGAAATTTAAAACAAATACGGTGGCTAATCAATAAAAAATTGTAAATTATATCAATAGTTGAAATCACAACAGTCCAAACACAGGGAGAGATGAACAACAAATACTAAGCAAATCAGTTGGCAAATGGCAGCATGTAATATCTTCCATAAAATCCTCATTAACATCAGTTGAGCATCAAGGGAATGAATCAGTTCAACAAATGATCACAAACTAACATGGTATACCTATATAGAAATATAAGGTACTGTACTTTTTAAACTTCCTTGAAAATACCTTTAAATCTTTGATTTGCTCGTGTAACGTTTTTTTTTTCAAACTCGTCTCAAAGTTCTCGCAAATAGCAATTAAAAAGTGTGCTGAATGTGATCATTTCCTCAATCCGAGAGCATTTGTCAATGGCAAGCTCATTTCTGATAACTTCCAAGCACCTCTCAAAATCAATCACCACATGGTATCATCCGATGAGAAACAGCTTAATATGTTTAAAGGGTATGATCGGGCTGATCTGTACTGGACATTAAACATCTTTGCATTCTGTTTCAACAGGCATTGTGAATGCTTGTTGATGTCGAGCTATAGAAAGTAAGTTTGAAGGAAGCAATTCTAAAGACAAGCACCAACTCTCCTTTTGGGATTGTGTATAATTTACCTTAAGTGTTCATGAACTTTATACCATTATTGCTGGTTGAGATTCAATTGTTGAAGAACTTGTGCAAATCCAATGACCCCAAAAGGCGGGAAAATGAAAATCGGCCACATTTTGAAATGTTATTTTTTGCAACACAGGCAAACAAAAGAACCCAATTAAGCTAACAACTATCATTAGTAGACAATTAACATCTTGCATAAAATCCTCATTAACATTCGGTTTAGCATGAAGGGACTGAATCAATCAGCTATTGATTCCAAAAGACTAGCAAAGGGAACACAAACAACAGAAAACTACCCTTCCCAATGACCCATAAACTTCCATGTATAGTGCAATTTCTACCACAGATAAACCCTAGAAAAGATAAGAACATCTATACTACAGAACAAAAGCAAATCTTCCTAAATGCTTCTCCTTTACGCCTTCTTGGGAGATTTGGCACCCTTGGATGGTGATTTCGGCTCCTTCCCGGCCTTCTCGGCGGCCTTCTTCGGCAAAAGCACCGGGTTGATGTTCGGAAGCACACCGCCGTAAGCAATGGTCACTCCTGACAACAGCTTTCCGAGCTCCTCGTCATTCCTCACGGCCAACAGCAAGTGTCTAGGGATGATTCTGTTCCTCTTGTTGTCCCTTGCAGCGTTACCGGCCAACTCCAACACCTACAAATCGACACCAGATCGGAATCAGAAATTAGATCTTGAAAATGAAAAAGAAAAAAGAAACCTACAAATTCGAAAATGGAGACCGACCTCAGCTGCGAGGTACTCGAGGACAGCGGCCATGTAGATCGGAGCACCTGAACCGACACGCCGAGAGTAACGACCCTTCTTCAGGTAGCGGCCGATACGGCCGACGGGGAACTGGAGTCCGGCCTTGACAGAGCGGGAAACCGACCTTTTCTTCGGACCACCGGCCTTTCTCCCGGCGGCGCCCTTCTTTCCCTTGGTAGCAGCGTCCATTTTTCCGATCTAGATTGGAGATTGAGATTCAGGGGGGGAGTGCGGGAACTGCAGGTTGAAATGGATGGAGGAGATGTAGCATGAAATGAGGAAGGGCTGAGTTTATATAGCGTTTCGGGTTGGTTGAAGGTTGGAAGCGCGGATGAACGAGGGTGCTCTACTGGCCGTTGGATTTGGACTAATCGACGGCGGTGAGTTGTTTTAAGAGCGATCCGTGGAGTTTGAAATGGACCAATGGGCGTGCAGATATTAATTTTTGAGTGTTTTTCGTTTAAATCTTGTCCGCTTTTTTTTTTTTCCCAAAGTGGTGTAAATCGTAATTGGGCCAGTTTTGACTTTCCCCGTTTACCGTTTGTCACCTCGTGTTAATTTGGTTTTGTTAGATAAACCGCAAATACTTCATTAAAATTGATTACCACGTTAAAAAAAATTAATTAATTCACTTTAATTTTTCACGTCAATTCCAACGTGTAGGATTTGAGATCTATTTAGTATGCACGTAATTTTAATTGTATCTTTCAACCCAAAAAAATGCAAATATTTCTCATTTTAAAATTTTAGTAGTTCTAAAAAAAAAATTAACTAGTAACACACTGGGTATGTATGGATGCACATATTTTTCTTATTAACTACTTTAGAATTAGCTTATTTGGTGTATGAGTTCACATTTTAATTAGTTTATAGTTAAAAAGAAAATTAAACCAACAAGCTTATTTAGTGTTTATTTGGTTTGAAATTATCATAATACTCCTAATAATAACCAAATAAACTCTTCTTCTTACAAAAAAAAAAACTTTTTTTCGTCTCATACGGTGTTTATATTATTCCATAATCTTTCAACCTTTATTTTACACAATTTTTCAAATTCAACTGTTTTTAAATTTTAGTCACTTTTTTAACTCCGCCTCATACAGACCCACTAAACTCCTGTTTGGTATTGATATCCGGATAAGGGGTATGAGTATGATGAATATCACTTATATTCATATCCATGTTTGATATAAGGATATATGGGTATCAACTTGATATCTCCATATTCATCTTCCTTTGTAAATCAACCCATCCTGATATACCCAAAAAATTGAGATATCAGGATCTTCTATTCTTCCCCTCCGGAGATATTCTTCTTCAAACGTCATCTTCCCTCTTCTTCATCTATTGCTCATGGCTCCTACTTTTATCTTCTTCTTAAGAGCATCTTTAGTAGTGGTACTTGTAGTATCATAACCTTATTTTAAAATTAAAAATAAAAATAAATATAAAAATTGGGGTTGGAATCAAGACAATTATTACAAGTGACTAAGTGAGTATCATGTAGATGATATTCATTCTTACACAATATCATAAGTTTCCTCCAATGAACAATAGCATGTGGGGACCACTTTTTTTTTTTACCCTACAAAGATTTAAAAATAAAATAAAATATATATTAAGATACTTTTGTGAGTATCATGGTTGTGCATTTAAGTATCTTAAAATGATGTGCCAAGAAAAAATGTAAGATATGATATTTGAATTGGGTATCATGGATAAAGATGCTCTAACCCTTCTTCTTCTACAACAGTTGGAATTGACCTTCTTCTTCATCTATTGAGTCAGAATCACCCTTGTTCAGTCGAAGTCGCCCTTCTTCCTCATTGTCGTTGTTCGTCTCAGAGGCCATAGAGGCGGAGGAAGCGGTGAGTAAGGTTGGACAGAGGGAGTGGGGTTGTATAGTAGGGAGGGAGAAAGGGGAATGGGCTAGGGTTGATACTTGATACCCATATACATACCATGTAATACCAAACGTGGATATTAGATATCAGATATCAAATTTGTTATTCATATCTCTGATATCGATATCTAATACTCATACTCATATTTGCAAGATATGGATACCAAAACAGGAGCTAACTAGTGTCACTATTGTAGAATTCAACATACAAATGAAGGCATTGCATAAATCTACGAGTGAATTAACAAAAATTAGAGCAAAAAATCAATACTCCGTGGACCGTATCTATTACTATTATAAAGCCAGAAGTACCTCTCACCAGCGTCATTAGTTTTTTCCACGTCTTAGTAACCACCGCACCTCCACTAACCACTCCACTAACTCCATATCTCTACTAATTACCCCACTAAGGGTGTGTTTGGATTCCATTGTATTTTCATTATAATGCAATTATTTTACCCCGTTTTATGTGTCCGTTTGTTTGTAAAAATAAAAACCGAGGTAAAATCATAATTTTACCAAATAATTTAATAAATCGAGATAAAATAATTGCATTTTAATTAATATATCGTGGAATCCAAAAACATTATAATTTAAACACCTTAAAAATTTTGTTAACCAAACACCGCCTTATTATTTTGCATTATAAACATAATGCATTTGGAATCCAAACACACCGTAACTCCACCAAAATATTTCAAAATTTTAAAATGTTTTTTTCTTAATTTGTTTTAATAATTTCCTACCTATTAGTAATGAGTATGAAATTATTTTAAAATTTTAATAAAAATTAATATTTTATGTAGTTTTTAGTCTAATAAATAAATGTCGCATGAATGGTAAATGACTTATAAAAAAAACAGAAGGATTATTATTAAGATTATATATATATATATATAGTTAGATAGATAGATAGATAGATAGATAGATAGAGAGAGAGAGAGAGAGAGAATGGGTAACTTGTGCACACCCCTTAGGGTGTACTTTGTGCACAGATTTGAGCCCTTGATCGTTTTGTGATGTATGGCTCAGATTAAAAATCATTTTTCTCCTTTTTTTTTAATAAATTGGAAGTGGGACCCACTGTAATTAGTCATACCTCCTTTCACCAGGCGCGTGGTGTTTTAGGCCAATAAAACCTAATTTCAAAGTGCACTCTTCTTCATCGGTTGGATCGGCGGCCAATTTCGGAGATTACCACACCTCAATTATCACGCCTCTACCCTCTGGTGTTGATGATCGGCGGCCAATTTCGGAGATTGACGGTGAGGCGAGGCGGAAGCAGCGGCGGCAAAGGATCTCGCCACTGTGGGGCGGCGAGAGGCGAGGCGGTGAAGGCCGACGAGAGGCGGAGGATCTCGACACTGTGGGGCGGCGAGAGGCGAGGCCTTCATTGCAATCTGCGAGAGCAAGGTATGGCCTTCGTTGCAATCTGCGACTGTTAGCCTCCGAGAGCAAGGTATGGCCTTCGTTGCAATCTGCGGCAGTTAGCAGTGATGTGATTGCTCTGACGATCTCGCTGACCTCCGCCAATTGATTCATCTCGAAATGGTGGTGTCCAATTGATTTTTTTTTGGTCAACGTGGTGTCCAATTGATCGGTAGGTCGCCGGAATGGGTAAGTCCAGGAGGTCGGAAACACATGGGTAGGTGCTGGCGGCGTCGAATGAGGGTTTGGGGGCGAGAGCGAAGAAGACGAAGAGGCTGATTTCATTAAAATCAACACATGGGAAGGTATTTGATCAATTCTGGACTATTTCGGTCTGAAATTGTACAAGTTATTGATCAAATCTGGAATATTTTGTCAATTGTTCTCGCATTATTCGGGGGAAAATGACGAATTATTCAGACGAATGTGTTTATTTTAATCGACTTTAATGTATGATTTTCGAGGTGCATAATTTGATTAATTATTTGTTATTTGTTCAGATGTATGTGTCGAATTTTAATTACCAGTGATAATAAGTTAGTAAATTATTCGGTTAAATCATATTCATTATTCGACAGAATATGGAGTCAAAATAAAAGAAAACATTATTCGGTGAAATGTGAGATATTATTCGGTGAAATATGAATCATTATTCGTATTAACGGTAAGTATTGTTTAGGGATTTGAGAATTGAGGTTATTTTTATCAGAAATTGATCGACAAACAAAACATTATTCGGTAGAATGTGAAAAATTATTCAATGGAATTGTTATTTTTATTTGAACTAAATGAAAAAAAATATATGAACATTATTCAGTAGGAAGTGAAATATTAATCGGTGAAATTGTCTAATCTATAAAACGTACTAAATTTATAAAACAAGCATTTATTTCCCACCAGAAAAAAGCATTTTCTTCCCTAATATTTTATATATTTAAAAAAAAAAATCAAGGGTGAGGTGAGGGGGTGAGATACACGCACAAAACAAATTAAGGGAATGGGAGTGGATTTTTTTTGCCAGGTGGGTCCCACTATATTAAAAAGAAAAAAGGAAAAATCTCTTTTAATCCTAGCCTTTTATCTCCTCTTAATCAAAGGCTCATAATTGTGCACAAGGTATATCTTAAGAGGTGTGCACAAGAGAACCAATCCATATATATATATATATATATGAAAATCATAGGATTATGATTGTTTATATATATTTAATATACTATGATTGTTTATACACAAAAAACAGAAGGATTATTATATACATTGTTTCTATATATAGTGAAAATTATAGGATTATGTGCATAATATTAAGCTTGCTCGTTTCACGTATACTCATTTAAATCCGGACTAACGCAATCTATAAACTCGTTTTAAGCTCATTTTGAGCTTCTTCTTCTACAACTGTCGGAATCGTCTTCATGCTTTTCTCCTCCTTCTTCTTCACCCTTCATCTTCAGCGGTTGGAATTAACCTTCTTCTACATCTGTTGAGTCAGAACCCCCCCTGTTGAGTCGAAGTCGCCCTTCTTCCTCATTATTGTTGTTCGTCTCATAGGCCATAGAGGCGGCGGAAGCGGTGAGTAAGGTTGGACAGAGGGAGTGGGGTTGTATAGTAGGGAGGGAGAAAGGGGAGTGGGCTAGGGTTGATACTTGATACCCATATCCATACCATGTAATACCAAACGCGGATATTAGCTATCAGATATCAAATTTGTTATTCATATCTCTGCTATCGATATCTAATACGCATACTCATATCTAATATCAAGATATGGATATCAAACAGGGGCTAACTAGTGTCATTATTGTAGAATTCAACATACAAATGAAGACATTGCATAAATCTACGAGCGAATTAACAAAAATTAGAGCCAAAAATCAATACTACTCTGTATCTATTACTATTATAAAACCAGAAGTGTCTTTCACCTACGTCATTAGTTTTTACTACGTCTTAGTAACCACCACACCTCCACTAACCAACCCACTAACTTTACATCTCCACTAATTACCTCACTAAGGCACTAACTCCACCAAAACATTTTGCGGATGTGTCACGCTCACAATTAAAGTTGAATTTTTTATTCAAATGAGCTTTTTTTAATGGTCAATATTATTATAGAAACTTTAAAATATTTGTTTCCTATTTTAAATATGATTTGAATCCGTTCCGTTTTATTTTATTTTCGGTTATATTGTCGTAAATATTGAGACATGTTTCCATTTTTTTTCCGATTGCAATATATCTATCTATCTATCTATTAATATTACTAATTCTGCTAGCATTTTGCTGACGTGTCACGCTCACAATTAAAGTTGAATTTTTTATTCAAATGAGCTTTTCTTATTGATCAATATTATTATGGAAACTTTAAAATATTTGTTTCCTATTTTAAATATGATTTGAATCCGTTCCTTTTTTTTTATTTTCGGTTATATTGTCGTAAATATTGAGACATGTTTCCATTTTTTTTTTCTGATTGCAATATATCTATCTATCTATTAATATTACTAATTCTGCTAGCATTTTGCTGACGTGTCACTCTGTAAATTATAGTTGAATTTTTTAATCAAAAGTTTCATTTCTTATTAATCGATGTTATTAAGGGAAGTTTAAATATTTGTTTCCTATATTATATTCATCACAATCGTATTAAAAATATCTAGACAATTAATTCAAATGTCAAAATAAAAATCTATTAATTAATAATAATAATAATACTAATTCTGCTAGCATTTTGTTGACATGTCACGCCCACAATTAAACTTAATTTTTTTATTCAGATAGTATTTTCTTATTGGTCAATATTATTGCTGAAATTTTAAAATACACGTTTCATATTTTGAACATATTTGTTTCCTATTTTTATACTAATCAAAAGTTTCTTTTCTTATTAATCGATATTAACAAGGGATGTTTTTTTCTTACAATTTACTTATTTTACTTATTTTTGAAAAGTTTTTTTCTTACAATTTACTTATTTTAGACATCTTAAATGACTATCGAAAAATAAATAATATTTTAAGACTTACAAGCATTACTAATGATTATTTTACATCTTAGATGAGGCTTCTTAGATCACGTTTCTACCTTTTAGGATCTTTTTATTTTTACCATCTTACCTTTATTTTCACAATTAATTTTCCTCTCTTTCTAGCCATCTTTCTAATGAAAATAATGAATAAGTTATGTATATCTACATAACTTCAAAAGTATTCGTACAATCATGTGCTTATGACAATAATTATATACGGAGTATTTTATTTTATTTTTTTATTAGGAAATAATTCGAGACCGGACAGGCCCGGATCTCGAGAGGCCGACAAAGTCGGCAGACGGCAAGCCGTCTAAACAAACAACATAGCAAATGGAAATACAACATGGAAACAGAATACAAACCCCTAATACAACAAAATAACTACACAAAATATACGGAGTATTTATTTCAATTATATTAGGTGGTGTGTTTGAGTATTATTACTACTTTACCTTATTAAATCATTTTAAAATTTTGTATTGTATCTCTTTCCAACTAATTTATAAATTACAAAAAAAAACTTTATACGTACATATTTTTGTTATAAACAAGTATATATTAATATAGTACTATTATAGATATAGATATATAAAATGATGTTCAAATTAAAATGGATCAAACTCCCGTGCCTTCAAGGCACGGGTATTACAATAGTTACCTCACTAAGGCACTAACTCCACCAAAACATTTCAAAATTTTAAAATGGTTTTTCTTAATTTGTTTTAATAATTTCCTACATATTAGTAATGAGTAAAAAATTATTTTAAATTTTTAATAAAAATTAACATTTTATGTAGTTTTTAGTCTAATAAATAAATGTTGCATGGTAAATGACTTTAAAAAAAAAGGATTATTATTAAGATTTTTTTATATATATATAGTGAAAATCATAGGATTATGAATCTATGATTGTTTATATGTATTTACTAGACTATGATTGGTTATATATAAAAAAACAGAAGGATTATTATGTACATTGTTTATATATATTGAAAATCATAGGATTATGTGCATAATATTAAGCCCGCTCGTTTCACGAATACTCGTTTAAATCTGGACTAACGCAATTTATAAACTCGTTTTAAGCTTGTTTTATGTAAACATACTAATACAAGCTCGACTTATATATAAAATGAGTTATACGAGCAAACTCGTATAAAAGCTCGAATTTGGCTTGAGGTTGAAATCCTGCTCATACTCGCTCATTTTCAAATACGGGCGAGTCCGAGTCGAGCACTCGTTTTTCAGAAGCTTGTTTCACGTTAACTCGTTTAAACCTGAACTAACGTAATCTGTAAACTCGCTTTGAGCTTGTTTTATGTAAACATACTAATACAAGCTGAACTCACATATATAAACGAGTTATACGAGTAAGCTCGTATAACAGCTCGAATTTGGCTAGATCTTGAAATCTTACTCATACTACTTCGTTTTCAAATATAAACGAGTCCAAGTCGAGCTCTCGAGTAGCTCGGCTCACATAACACCCCTATTTTCAAATATGCAATTCCGGTTGAATTCACTCTCAATGCATATAAGTGCATTATAAACTTAATGCACTTATCTAATAATAAAAAAGTGCATTATAAACTTAATCAAGTGGAATCCAAACAGACCCGAGTTCGGCATCCAACCAAACAATGTGAAAAAGTGCATAATCTTGTGTTGTGAATACAGTCGAAGTAACACATGAATCCCTACTAGTGTACACATGTATTTGCTGAGACTAACTCCAATGGTATGGTGCAAATGCTTAAATATGCACATTTTGATGCAAATTGTGCTCCAATGATTACTTTTGAGTGCTAAAAATGTGCACATTTGCACACTAAGTGCTCAAATATAAGCACATCACCTCCCCCATGTGCAAAAACTTTTTATCACTTTTTAATAAAATAAAGTCATTTCTATTGGTTGTTTTTAAGTTTTTTCTTTTCCTTTTTAATTTAATCATATTTACTTAGAGATAAGTGTGTATAAAATGCACATTTAACCAATTGAGTAAAACATCAAAAAGTGATGTGCATTTTTAAACACCTTGTGCAAATATGTACATTTGCACACTTAACCATTGGAGTTAGTCTGAAATGCTTAAAAGTAAATATAATATCTCAGTCACATCTCGAACTTCAAAATGTAAGTTCCAACAAGGGTGTTGCACATAAGGCATCTAAAAACCACAATGAATCAAAATTCCAGCCACATCAGTTTTCCATTGAATCAAGGTTGGTTCTGAAAAGAAAGTCCTCGCCCTCCAATTCGTCCTGAAAGAGGCAGATTGATGGCAAATCTCGCTTTTCGCTTGGTCTTGTAACATTTGATGACCTTCCCTACAAAGGAGTACATCGCATTGTAAAGGAATCCCCATTTCTCTGGATTAAACATCTAGAGCTGTTCTTTCAGCCTCAGCCTTGACAATGAACTGACTAAAAACTTCAAAACTAACCTTCTTTAGAATGTAGAAGAAATAGTGAAATCCGTCACCAAAAGTATTCCATTCCATGGACCATGTGAATTCTGGATCTTCAAACAATGGGCGCCTAAAATGTGGCTGACGAGAAAACATAGAATATAATAAGCTAATTATCATAGAAGCTAGTGATAAATGCAATGTACATATATGGTCTAGAAGACCAAAAGCCACAAACACCTAAGAGTCTTTAAGCAAATGTTAAATCAGCACCACAAACAACTTTGGTTTGCTGTAATAGTAATTATTCAGTGCTACCAGAAATTCCAGAATGGCCAAAGAAATGAGTTGAGGGGGTGGTGAGGGCATCCCACATCAGTTACAAACTTACAATAGAGTAAGGTAAGTTTATGAGATTGAGAAATACTATCCATTCCATGCCATACACAATTCTTGGTTTTCAGGTATAAAGAAGAAAAACGTATGGGTCCTAGACATTACGTTTGTATGGGGTTAGTTATGCAAGGCCATGTTCCTTAGTCCTTACAACTTTGCAGAAAAATTAATTAGGGGACTTTTTTCAGCTCCATGGAGTTGTGTTTACCTGGCCAAATGAAATGGATATGAAGACTCCATCGGGCTTCAGAACTCTATGCACACCATTAAGCATAGCTTTTATATTGCTTACTACCTCGGGCTGTGGGTTCCAAGGATCACCACTGTCCACGAACAACACATCCTTCAATGACAAGGGGAATCATATAGGCTTTGTTTGCAAAAGGAGATAGAAATACCACAGTGAGCAGCATGAGATTCTCACCATTGTTCCCTTCTCAATAACCACGTCAAAGGTATGTTCTTCGAAAGGCAAGTCTAGCATATCAGCATCCATAACTTTGATATCTGGCAATTGAATCCCCAAAGACAAACATTAAGCCAACAACAACTCCCCACCACCTAGTAAAATCCTGCCTGCTTGGGGTCAAGCAGTCAAGGTGTATACATCGAGAGGTTGTTTATGACAGACCCATGAAAACAATGACAAACTAAGAGTAAATCCGATCAAAACTACCTACAAAATATAAGAGAAAATTTAAGGTTGATGAAAAAGAGAAAGAACTCCTTCAAAATTTCTAATGATTCATGTCAATATCCAAAAAGATCATTCAAAACAAGCCATTTCATATTTAAAATTAAAATTATTTACAACATCATAAACCTTGCATTACTTTCAACTTATAACAGAACAAAAAGCTCCAACTTCCAACAATATTATGATATATACTTGTTTTATAACCAAGGAATTCCTGGGAACACAAAAACAATTGATCAACAAACTCATAAACCTTGCATTACTTTCAGAAGTCTGTGAGTAAGGTATTTGTGAGAGGTTCTCTTTCATTGTTACCAATACGAATCCAGTGTGATTTCCAGCTATAAATGTATCTATCATGGCCTCGTGGATGATGGCAGTATAAATTACTAAAGCAAACAACATAACCATTGGCATTTGTTTACCGATTCATATAACAACGCAGAAGCCGTCCAAAATCAAATAGACGATGTGTAGGTGGGAAGAGGAATGACCTGTAAATCCTTTTGACAATAACCTGCTACGCATCTTCTCCACGGCAACGGATGACAGATCAATGCAAGTGATATCGGTAATCCCATCCTTGTACATCTCGTCACACAGCTGAGAGTTGCCACACCCTAACTCCAGCACCTGGAAACGGATTTCATCACTCAGCTCTCACCAGAAACAGATCAATTTCTCGGAGGATATGAAAGAAAGGCAAAGAAATCGCGAATTTAAATAGCTTAGAGAGCGACGATTAAATTACAGATGAATTGGAGTGAACGTTCTGGAGGAGCAGGTGGCGGAAATGGGAATAGTCCTTGAACCATTCGTAATGCTCCTCCTTGGAAAACCTCTCGTCCCTGCGTATTTCCAACAGCAATGAAAAGGGGGAAAGTATTAGGAGAGGGAGATGAAGATGGAGGAGGAAAGAGAGGGGATAGGGAAACGGAACCAGTAAACAGGATTGCGATAAGCTAGGGCCGAGTCGGGGAGAAACGACTCGCTTTTGCGATTCTCTTCGTTGCCGGACGCCATTGACGAGCCCTCTTTCTTTACCGGCGGTGACAATAAAGCCGAAGAATACGCCTTAACCCTAGAGTTTCTAAATAATAATACTGTATAAATTTTAGCCCCCGTGCATCAATACAGATTTCTAGAGTTTCTAAATATAACTATATCACTTTCTCTCCCCGTAGAAAAGTAGAACATATTTGCAGACCCTCGAGTAGAAAAATTTGTTCTTTAGTCGCATGGCATCTTTACAGACCCTCGAGCAGAGAGATTTATCTTCTTGTCGCATAGTGTCTTTGCAGATCCTCGAGCAGAGAGATCCATCATCTTGTCACATAGCATCTTTGCAGACCCTCGACTGGAGTGCTTCGTCCTTTTATTGCAGAGCCTCTTTGTAGAAGACTAATAAAACATTTCAAACACAAATTAACCATTTTAATGAGAATTGAACATTGCATTGATATAAAACATACATAATAGTGCGAAGCTAATCTTCGCTTAGGAAAATTTAAAACAAAGTTACAACAACCAACATGTAACAATGTGAAGCTAGTCTTCACTTAGGGAAATAAACACTTGAAACAACAACATCAATAACCACATGCATGATCGCTTCGAATCTCATTCTTTGTCGAACAATTCTTTAATGAGGGGATCCTAGTGAATAGTTGTGCATCATTTAAGTTCGGCTCCCTGATTAACTTATTAACCAAGATAATCCTCTGTGCGACTACATACTCATGTGCAACTTTTGCCTTATCGGATTATGTCTGGGCGTTCATGTGAACTCTTTGTTCAAATAATTATCTCGCAACCGCTTCTCTTTTGGCAGAATCATTTGAGCTTCTAACCACCTGCTTGCCCTATCGCTTCATTGCCTTATGCCTTCAGGTCGCACTGGAGTACTCTCGGATCCACTAACACTAGATGGGGTACCTGAACCTTCACTTGATGCGTATGATCCAAATTCATTAACCTTGGTTCTCTTCAAGCCTCCTCCACTAGATGTAGCATTCGCTGCAACCCACATATGGAATTTCGGTTCAGTCTTGAGCTCACGACATACATGCTCGAATAGGAAGTCATTTCCATGATCGTCTTAGTAGATAGTGTGGGCATTCCTCGTGACATCACAATCGTTTTCTCCACTGCCTTTACGATTTTTGGCACTTGCATAACATCCTACGAATTTGGAAACAACGGAGGAAAATGGTATACCGTCTTGGTTTAACCGTGGAAAGACCCCTCTCTGGCCAATCTTCATCCCTATTGGTGATGTAGTAATCAACAACTCTCTCCTAAAAAGCCTATGACGTTTGTTGAGTATTTGTTCGACCATCAGCGGTTGTGGCAATCCAACCACTAATGAGTAACAAATCTTCACATTTGCTCCATGTGTTTCTAGCTCCCCTTTCACCAGTGGCTCTTCCTCGAGCGGATCTCCCACGAGTGGCCCTCCAACGATCTGCTCTCCCATGAGTGCCTCTTGCATGGTTAGCCTCTAGGGGTGAGAGCAGTGACGGATCCACGCGAGGGCTCGAGGTGGCTAGAGTCACCCGCTCTCCTTTTGGAAAAAATTAGTAGTATATAGTTTTTAATAAGTAAAAGTAAGATTCATTTTGATACAGAATGTTCATGTAGCTCACTTGGTAAGTAAGCGGGAAAGATAGCGGGGTGCGCCAAAATTTTCTGGGTTCGATTCGCGCATTCCTCATTTTTATTCTTTATTTTTAATGACGGTTCAGAATTTTTTTTCTTTCTAATGACAGGCGCGGCACCTCTTTATTTTTACTGACAGTTCAGAACAGGCGCCTCACCTTCGAGCAACAACTTCCCGGCTTCCTATCCGCCGCCGCTCCCGGCTCCTCCTCCACCGAGCCCCGCTTCCGACTCCTCGCCTCCTGTACACTGACTGCAGATGCAACACTATATCTATAGCAACCAACTTCTTCCTGCCCTCCCGAATTCCCAATCTCGGATCTGAATTTTCTAAATTGGAAAGGTTAGTGTTTATACCTTATACTTTCTGATTTGTGCTCTAATTTTTTATTTGAGATTCAATTTGTAATTAGGACAGGAAGAATTTGTTTCGGATTTTGAATTTAGGAATCAATTTGTGCTCTAATTTTTTATTTGAGATTCAATTTGTAATTAGGACATGAAGAATTCATTTCGGATTTTGAATTTAGGAATCAATTTATGAAAGTAGGGTTGGTTAGTGTATTATACCTTACACTTTCTGAATTTGTGCTCTAGTTTTTTTATTTGAGATTCAGTTTTTAAACCGGACATGAGAATTCGTTTTGGATTTTGATTTTAGGAATCAATTTGTGAAATTAAAGTTTTGTGATTTTAAAAATCAATTTTGTGAAATTCGAAAAGATTTGTGATTTTGATAATCAATTTTGTCATTTTATTATTGTATGTGAATTGAATTTGTAGTTTGTGAATTGAATTTGTGATATAACATCAAACATGCAACATTGTTCATTTTGAACCGCATTTTTCAACATTGTTCACACAATGTAGAAAAAGTACGAGAAAGTATGTATTCGCCTTGTAAAGCTCAGCCCCCCTAAGCAAAAATCCTGGATCCGCCACTGGGTAGGAGAGAGGGGGCACGTGACCCCCTAGGCCCCAGCTCCGCCCCTGTTATTATATTTAGTAGTAAAAGAGTTTTGTAACAACTATTTTCTCTAGCTTAGTTTGTAAATGAGAATTAACTTTTTAGAAGGTATAATGCAGGTTCGGCCGCTGGGTCAGGAGGGTGTTTCTCCAAAACCGACTGATGTACAGTGTACAGTCGCAAGTTGCAGTCGTTGTCACCGGCGTAATCTCGCGCGTATGCTTTGCGTAGATGAAGAGGCCGAATCAAAGAAGCAACTGTGCGTGGAAGGGACTCATTCAGAGTAAATACACGCGTAAACCTGTCAGTTGCGTCACCACTCCCCTGCCACCCCCCCCCCCCCCCCCCCTTCCCTTATTTGAGTTGCAGACAACCGCCAGAGAGAGATATTTGGGGGTGGAGCCACCGAGAAAGAGAGATTCAATCCATCGGCAATGGTATCGTCGCTTACTTTCTTACCGTTTTGAATTTGGAATTCCTTCGTTTTGATTTCGTTTTCCAAATTTTGATCTCATCGAATTAATAGCAAGCGCTGGTTGAAATTTCGCGTTTACTCTTTAGAACTAGACACTGACTGTAGAGTTTGATTGGTTTGATAGACTAAATCAAAATTACCTATCCATTTATAGTTGTTATGATTGTGATTGACTAATAACTGCCAGTGTTTGATCGATCCATTGGGATTTGTTTAGGCAAACTTGGAATCATCTTCATCTGAAATTTTGTTCTTGGCCTTTGTACATATCTGATATATCTTAATTTTCTGTTTTGATCTCTATTTTGGGTGTGAGATTTGATCTCTATGAATTACTAAATGTTTACCTACGGCCTTACCTTATAATGCAACCCTTGTATAAATATTAGGCTGCAGCATTAAGGATGGTTGTTCATGATGACTGTAAGCTGAAGTTCCTGGAGCTGAAAGCAAAGCGAACTTACCGATTCATAGTTTTTAAGATTGAGGAAAACCTAAAGCAGCCTGAACAGGTAATTGTCGAAACGGTTGGGGATCCTGCTCAAAGCTATGAAGACTTCACAGCGAACCTTCCAGCGGATGAATGCCGCTATGCTGTATATGATTTCGATTATGTGACCGAGGAGAACGTCCAGAAGAGCAGGATCTTCTTCATTGCCTGGTAAATCCTTTTCTGATGAACAACCTATTGGCATTTGACACATTTGATTAAACATATATAATTCTGTTTGTACGTTTGTCAATGTTGCTAATCATATTTGCTTTCTTTTGGTCTCTTTGGTGTTCTTCTTGAAGGTCACCCGACGCTTCGAAGGTGAGGAGCAAGATGATCTATGCAAGTTCCCGGGAAAGGTTCAAGAGGGAGCTCGACGGCATTCAGATGGAGCTTCAGGCTTCTGATGCAGCTGATATGGGTCTTGATGTTTTACATAGCCGAGTACACTGAAGCTGATGCACTATGTCCTAGTGACGAGGAAATCGGATGCTCTTAGTTCCTCCTCTCCTGGTCCTGCAACCTCTGTTTTGTACTGATTCCACATTGTAATATATGGTTTGTGCTTAATCAAAATTTGGATCCATTATCACTCAAATTGTAAATTGAAACTAGTTTGCCATGGATTTTGCTCAAAGACGTGATTATAATTTATACATTTTATACTTGATTTGTCTTTCCAACTTCTGAGGGTCATTTTTGTTAGTGCTAACTTATGAAACTCCTTTTATACTTGATTTATATAGTCATACCTTGAAAAAACTAATAATAATCAATTCTATAATCTTTAGGTTTTACAAACTAGTCAAGACTCGTGCGTTGCATGGATTTATTATTTTAGTTTAAACTAGTGTAATACCCGTGCCTTGAAGGCACGGGAGCTTGATCCATTTTAATTTGAACATCATTTTATATATCTATATAATACTATATTGATATATATATATATATATATATATACGTGTTTACAACAAAAATATGTATAAAATATTTTTTTATAATTTATAAATTAGTTGGAAAGAGATACGATACAAATTTTGAAAATGATTTAATAAGATAAAGTAGTAATAATACTCAAACACACCATCTAATATAATTTGAAATAAATATATAATTATTATCATTAGCATAGATCTAAAAAAGTAAAATATAAGCTCCCGTACAAATATTAAAAAATCATAAGCACATGATTGTGTGAATAATTTTGAAGTTAAATATGTAGATGTACATAACTTATTGATTATTTTCATTAGAAAGATGGTTAGAAAGATAGAGAAATTAATAGTGAAAATAAAGGTAAGATGGTAAAAAAAAGATCCTTAAAGGTAGAAAAGTGATCTAATAAGCCTCATCCAAGATGTAAAATAAGTATTAGTAATGCTTGTGAGTCTTAAAATATTATTTATTTTTCGATAGTAATTTAAGATGTCTAAAATAATTAAATTATAAAATAACACTTATTTGGCTCTAATTGATTTTTATAATTAATTTTTGAAATCGAATATTTACAAATTGATTATTACATGTTCGTTGTATGTAGACATTGTGGGGAATATTGCAATCGGTTAAAAATGATAAATTAACAATTTCAATATCCAAGAATAAAATCAGCCAAGAATTGACAAATGTTCAATGTACGTAGACGATTAAAATAGATCACAAATTGACATACAATATATCAAATTAAATAATATTTTAGTATAAAAATAGGAAACAAATATGTTTAAAATAGGAAACAGATATTTTAAAATTTCAGCAATAATATTGACCAATAAGAAAATACCATTTGAATAAAAAATTCAAGTTTAATTGTGAGCGTGACACATCAGCAATATAACCGAAAAGAGATTGCAATCGGGAAAAAAATGGAAACATGTCTCAATATTTACGACAATATAACCGAAAATAAAAAAAGGGAATGGATTCAAATCATATTTAAAATAGAAAACAAATATTTTAAAGTTTCCATAATAATATTAACCAATAAGAAAATCTCATTTGAATAAAAAATTCAACTTTAATTGTGGGCGTGACACGTCAGCAAAATGCTAGCAGAATTAGTAATATTAATAGATAGATAGATAATAGATAGATATATAATAGATATATTGCAATCGGAAAAACAAAATGGAAACATGTCTCAATATTTACGGCAATATAACCGAAAAAAAAAGGAATGGATTCAAATCATATTTAAAATAGGAAACAAATATTTTAAAGTTTCCATAATAATATTGACCAATAAGAAAATCTCATTTGAATAAAAAATTCAACTTTAATTGTGGTCGTGACACGTCAGCAAAATGCTAGCAGAATTAGTAATATTAATAGATAGATAATAAATATATTGCAATCGGAAAAAAAAATAGAAACATGTCTCAATATTTACAGCAATATAACCGAAAATAAAAAAAAAGGAATGGATTCAAATCATATTTAAAATAGGAAACAAATATTTTAAAGTTTCCATAATAATATTGACCAATAAGAAAATCTCATTTAAATAAAAAATTCAACTTTAATTGTGGGCGTGACACGTCAGCAAAATGCTAGCAGAATTAGTAATATTAATAGATAATACTGTAATTTAGGGGAAAAAAATTTCAAAACATATTGTTAAAAGTTAAAGGTCAAAAAATAAATAAAACTGATATAAGTAATATTGTACAATATTGATTGTTTAGTACTCTCTCCATCTCAAAATATAGGTCGTTTGATTTTTTGACGCGTTTTTTAATGAGCTAAAAACTATATAAAATATTAATTTTTAAAAAATTTAATTATAAAAAACTTAATATTTTATATAGTTTTTAGCTCCTTAAAATTCAAGCAACCTATATTTCGAGACGGAGGTACTATGTTGCAATATAAAAAAGTTAAAAAAAAACTATATTAGAAATTCCAGCAAACAGGCTAAAACCTATTCTCCCTAAACTCATCAACCATTTTCAAAGAGCCTTCGTAGAAGATAGATCTATTCAGGATAATACCTTGATCACTCGTGAAATTTTCCATAGCTTTCATAAGAAAAAGGGAAGAACTGGTTGGATGGCTTCAAAACTCGACATGGAAAAAACCTATGATAAAATCAACTGGAGTTATATCAAAGAGGTTCTTCATAGATTCGATTTCCATCCTATATGGATCAACTGAGTTATGACTTGTCTAACGATCTCCTCCTTCTCGATTTTAGTAAACAATTGTCCAGGTAAACAGTTTAAGCCTAATAGGGTTATCCGCTAGGAGACCCGCTTGCACCTTACATCTTTGTTTTAGTAATGGAAGGTCAAGCAAGAGAAATGCACAAGGAAGCTTTGCAAGAAGATGCGCTAATCGGAATCAAACTCACCAAAAATAGTAATCATATACCTTTTCTTACTTTTGCAGATGACACAAATATTTTTTGCAAAAGTTGCTCATACTAGCCTAAATACCAGTCAGAACATGACGAATAATTTCTCCAACCTCGCGGGCCTTACTATTAGCTATAGTAAAAGCACTCTCCAATGCTCTTAGAATGTTAACCATAACCTAGCCAGAGATCTTGCCCAGAGTATGGGAATTCCAATCTCTAGCACTCTTGAAAAGTATCTAGGAATTCTGATTATTAATAGCCGGATTAGAAACTCGATTTTTGAGGAAGTCGTCCAAAATCTGAAAAAGCAACTCTCCAAATGAAAAGCTTCAAATCTGTCTCAGGCAGGCAGAGCTACTCTAATTCAAGCCAACCTAAGCTCCAAAACCAACTATCTAATGCAAAACTTCTTGCTCCCGAAAGGAATTCTTAACCAAATAGATCAGATCAACAAGAACTTATTCTGGAATAAACTTCACTCGGAGAGATATACCCCTCTTATAAGTTGGGATAACATCTATAAGAGTAAAGCCCATGGTGGTTTGGGTATTAGAAAAGCAGAAGACTTAAATATAAACATTCGGTTTAAATTATTGTGGAAGCTCTACTCTAATGAACATAACATATGGGTTAGAGTCATTAAAGAAAAATATTTGCAAAATAACGGCATCAAGGACAAGCCAAATCAAGCCACCTCTTGACAATTTGGCAGACTTTTATCTCTTAGAGAAAAATTTAAAAAATGTATCCTTTGGCTTATAGGAGATGATAACCTCACAAATATTTGGAGTGACCCTTGGATTCCCAACATAAATCTCAAAACTTTTATGGGAAACAATGATCCGAACATGAAAGTTAGCCATCTCTTTACGCCTCAAAAGCTCTGGAATAAGTCTCTCATTGAGAGCCTATTCCCTCAAAATATATCCAACATAATTTTATCTCTCAACATCCCAACATGACAAATTCAAGATAAGCTGAGCTGGATGCCTGATCCCACTAAATGTGCAAAGAAAATTACAAATGTTTAAAACAGCAACATAGATAACCATTGCTGGATTTGGAATCTAAACCTCTCACCTCGACTCAAAAATCTAGTTTGGAAAATTAAAGTTGACGCTCTACCAACAACCAAAAGACTTAATAGATACATCAACAGAGTTCCAAGCACATGTTCCCTTTGTAACCATGGTAACGAGGATGTCACTCATCTTTTTTTGGAGTGCTCCTTTGCAAAGGAACTAATAGCTCAGTTTGAACAAACAATAGGTAAATTCTTCAACAACCTCTCTATGCAAGTTCCCCTTTGCGACAACATAAGTCTAATCAAACAAGCAAACCATCAATTTGAAGATATAGTGGTCATTTGGTAAATTATCTGGGAAACTATAAACAATTTAATCTTTAAACCAAGAAGCCCTGACTCCTTTGGGAGCATGATTAGGCGCATTAAAATAAATATCCAAGACCGGAGAGAGGCAAATACAAGGGAAAATAATAAAGAAAACAGTAAAATGACGAAAAGGTCTAGGTCTAAGTGGACTAAACCAGCATGAGCCATCTACAAAATTAACGTAGATAGTTCTGTAAAACCCACCGGCGTAAGTCAGGTAGGGGGAATCATTCGTGATTCTAGGGGCCATGTACTTGATATCTTCTACGAGGAAGTCGATCAAGGTACGGCTATTCAAACTGAAGCGGCAGCAATTCTGATAGGAATGAAGATAGCTCGAAGATTGGGATTACGCAAGATTGTCATAGAGGGAGATAACCATGAGCAGATGAGAACTCTCACTAAAGGAAAAGGCAACAAATGGGAAATTATGCCCCAGACAGAAGAAATCAAGATTATGGAAGCAGGCTTTGAAGCGGTCGAATACAGACACATCTATAGAGAAGCTAACAAAGTTCCAGGTTATATAGCCACGCGAGGCATCATTAGTGATAGATCTACAATCCCTTTTAACAGGGATCTTTGTACCATCATCATTCAGGATGATCCCGGGACGCGTTTACATTATTTGTAATAGCTCCGAATGTTGGCATACTGTAAAAAAAAAAAACACGCACATTTGTTGAGCTAATGGGTCGGAAGGTAGAACTAAATAATTTGGTAGTTGGACTACACATTCGGTAGTGTTTTAAAAATTAGTTAAATATCTAATCAGTTGAAGATCGATAGGGACTTTGTAATACGTCCAAAAATTATTGAGTTAAATTTTTTTTAAATGTGACGTAGTATAAAATTAAGGTTAAAGTAAACTATTATATGATTAAGTTAAACAAAATGTATAGCATAGTTGTTAGCATTGGCTCAAAATATTTGTTTTAAGTACCAAGTATTTTTAGACTAAATATCTTAATTGAAATAAGAAAACAATCGGTAAAGATTTGATAATGAATAAAGATTTGTATTTAAAATATTTAGATAAATTAATAAAATAGAAGATTTGGATGATTAATAGAGATTTGTAAAGATTTGGATAATTAATACATATTTGAATTAATTGATTACTTTTAAATTAGTTTGATTATTTAGTTAAATTAATAAATTAGTTTGATTATTAAAAGTTAAATTGCGATTTTAAAAGAAAGGTGGACCTAAATTTAAGGAAAAAATGACACGTAGGATGATTGAAGGAGAATCCACTATGTGGCATCTTCAACATTTGTTTTAGGATTATACTTCCTCTGTTAATTAAAACTTGTCTTTTACTATTCATGTACGCTTTTTTAGAATGATAAAAACTATATAAAATAGTAACATTTGTTTTTATAAATACATACTTAATTGTAGTAAGTATGAAATTATTTTAAAAAATTATTAAAAAAGTTAATATTTTATACATTTTTTAACACCTAAAAAAACGTGCGTGAATAGTAAAATGTCATGTTTTAATTAACGGATGGAGTATTAGATTAGATGTTACAATAAGGGTGTATTTTTCAATTCCAAAATGCATATATTATAGAAAAACTTACCGAGAATAATATGCGTAAATTCGAGCACTGGAAAAAATTATTACTCATTTACTCTAGTATAGTTTTTCTCTTTGAAAAATTATGTAAAAAGACTTAAATGACATACCCACATCAATCCATAGAGAACTTGATAAGATAATCAGAAACTTCCTCTAGAATAAAAGGGCAAAACATCGCTCTGTCATCAGTTGGTTTGAAGTTTGCAAATCTCGACGTAATTGGGGTCTTGGCCTCAGATCCTCTGAAGATATGAATAAGGCCCTTCGACTAAAACTCATTTGGAAAATCCTTGCGGAACCTACTAACCTCTGGGTTTGTCTAGTCACCGACAAATACCTCAAATCTACTAATATCTTGAACTACAAACGAAAAGGAAACACCTCTTGGCAATGAACTAAGTTATCCAACCTCCTACCCCTTTTCAAACAGGGCTTACGCTGGGGGTGGTCGATGGTTCCTCCATAAATTTCTGGCAAGACCACTGGTTCAATTCTTCCCCTCTTTGGACCTTAGCTACAAACTATTCACTTGCAAACGCAAATGTTCTTGTAAGTGAGTTCATTACTCCTGCAAAGGAGTGAGACATCCCAAAGCTTCAAACTAACCTACAAGTGCATCTACCTCAGAATATCATAGATAATATCACCCAAATACCAATCCCAAAAAACATTACACAAGACATACTATATTGGAAATGGAGTCGCAATGGTTGGTTCTCCACCTCTTCAGCAATAGAAATGATACATACCAGCAAGCAGCATTCTAAATCGGACTTCCACTGGATTTGGAACATGGACTGTCTACCGAAAGTTAAAGATTTCATCTAGCGGATCACCAAAGATGGTTTACCTACTACAGTCAAACTAGCTCGTCGGGGTTTGGGTATTCCAACGAACTGCCCTATTTGTGACATGAACTACGAGGACTTAGAACATCTTCTATTCACCTGCCCCATATCAAAAAGCACACTAAAGCTACTCTCCCCGAATATATCTGATATGGTAGATAACACATACAATGCAACAACCACTATAGCTGGAACCTTAATGAAGCTAAGAAACGATCTTGGAGTCCTTGACTTATCCACCCTAGTTGTGTCCTGGTGGAGCCTATGGTACTTCAGAAACAAAAAATCATTCGAAAACATAGATCCCAACCCAAAAGCAATACTATCTTTCATCTCGGAACATATTTTCAACTGGAACAAGTCTAAAGAAATTGAACAAGTCCTCAAAGAAAATAGGCATCAGGCTGAAAGTAATCACCAAAAGAAAACCACCCGAAAATGTTGTCTTTGGTCGAAACCCAGACTTGGGTGGTATAAACTTAACTTCGATGGCGTCTTATCTTCTACGAATACTTCTTCCTACGGATTCATCATCCGTAATGCAGACGGGTCAGCGATATTCTCAGAGGCTGGCCCATCTCCTATCCCTTCTGTCCTTGGGGCTGAATGTTTTGACCTTTGGAAGGGATTTTTAAGGCAATTCATCTTAAAATATATAATATCACTATCGAAGGTGATAATCTTAGCATCATTAACAGTCTCATGTCATGAGACTGGATGCTCCTGTTCGGGAGAAATTGAGATGATTCTATCTAACTGTCACATTTCTTTTCGCCGATTTTCGGACTTTGTGATTCATCATATTTTTAGGGAAGGTAACTGTGCCGCTGATCGACTATCTCATCTTCCATACCCTTTCTTCGACACCTCTCTACTTTCTGACGCTGCCCTGGGCAACATCATCCTTCAAGATGCCCTAACTAGTTGCGTCTTACAACTACCAAATTTTTTTCTAATAAAAAAAAGACTTAAATGACATATCTTTTCACTGAATACATATTATTTAGGGAAAATTACAGAAAACCACCCTTTAAATATGGGTGTTTTCATTTAACCACCCCTTAAATTCAAAATTACATAAAACCACCATTTAAATGGTATTTGTTTACAACTCACCACCCATTCAACTATTTTCGTTACTTTATCATTAAATATATTATATTTTAATATTTTTAAACTCAAATTTGATTGTAAATATATTCAAATTTTGAATTTAAGGGCCAAATTATATTTTAGGGATTATTGTATTTGTTTTTAAAAATAAGAATCAATAAAGCCTAGGATTATTATCTTAATTTATGTTTGAAAATGTTTATAAATGTCTAACACATTATGTAAATTACTCTTATTTAAAATATAAATAAATAAGAGTAATTTCCATAATATTTTAAAATTCTATAAACATTTTCAACCATAAATTAAGATAGTAATTCTAGGCTATATTTATTTTATTTATTTTAAAATAAATAAAATAATCCCTAAAATATGATCAACCTCTTAAATTCAAAATATGAATATATTTACAATCAAATTTGAGTTTAAATATATTAAAATATAATATATTTAATGATAAATTAAAGAAAATAGTTGAATGGGTGGTGAGTTGTAAACAAATATCATTTGAAGGGTGGTTTTCTGTAATTTTAAATTTAAGGGGTGGTTAAGTGAAAATACCCATATTTAAAGGGGAGTTTTCTGTAATTTTGCCTATTATTTATGATTATTTAAGGGTTATAATCTTTGCACCTCAAAAATTTACTATTTCCACCACAAATTCCGCTGGCTTGATTTTAATTATAATTTGTGCGCATCTTAAGACGTAGGTATGCGCCTCTTATGGCGTAGAGTTTTTTTTTTTGAAACCCTACCCCTTTTGAGTCACAGGCCTATGTATCAACATGCGCAGTTTTTTTTTTATTTTTTTCAACCCTGCTCCTCTTGAGTTACAGAGCTGTGACTCAAGAGGCGCAGAATTGCAAGTATTATTTAAAAATGTGATTTGTAAGTATTTTTTAAAAATGTATAATTTTATATGATGTATAATTTTTTTTATTTTATCGTATACTCAATAAATTAAGATAAAAAGATTTCTTTCACATAATCAATGAGTTTAATTCAAAGCAATTTGATTAATTCAAAACATAATTTTTGAATAAAATTTATAGAGATATTAATTTTTTTTTAGTTATCAATAAGATTTCTTCCAAATATTTTTTTAATGTTATAAAGACAATAATATTCTTTAGCAATTTATTATAGTAATTCAAAACATAATACGGAGTATTAATAAGTAGTGGACATCAATTATATTTTAATTTAAGTAATCCACTCTAATTTTATTAAATTTGAAACAATATCGGTATAATTAATTATAATAAATTCAATTTAAAAAAATAAATAATGTGTCAACTAATCAAAAAAGAAAATCATCTCGCAAAATGTAAATATTTCTTAATTTGAAAGTAACTAATCTTTTTATATTAAATTTTATCCATATTTATTGAATATATACAAGAAAAGTTATAAGGCTATGACTCATAAGTAGACTTGTCAATCGAATAATTCGGGTCGGTGTCGGGTCGAGTCATTTCGGGTTTCGGATAAAACGGGTTCCGAATAAAACGGGTGTCAGGTAGATCCAGATTAGTAATGACTAATGAGTATGAAAATTTAATTAATTTTTTTAATATTTTATACATTTATTTTAGGTTTTTAAAAACATGTTGAAAAATAAAAAATCAAATATTGCCGATCGGAGGGAGTAATATACAATACAAATAAATATAAAAGTTCATTTGAAAAAGAAAGATCGAGTGTTTGTAATTATAAAATGTAATAAGTTGGAATCTCCATGAATAATTTTAATAATATATAATTATAAATTAATTAATTTTAATAATATATTAATTACTAAATTTACCCTAATATGACTTTGGGATGTTCAGGTAGGGTTTTAGGGTTAGGTTACGTTTTTTCATCTTGCACATAATCAATGAGTTTAATTCAAAATATTAAATTAAATTAGACCAAATCCTGCTAGTCTCGTGGGTTACTCCCCAAAACAAACGATATGCCAATTCTTTGTTACTCGATATAAAAGATTACTTAGATAAACAAACATTAAATATTGGTTTTTTACACATAAAAAAGTCTTTTACTTAGGATGACCTGATTATGTAAAATTAATTTAAAAAGTTACCTACTTCAGAAGATATACAAATAGAGATATTTTCATAATGATGAATACTCCCTCCGTCTCAAAATTTAGGTCGTTTGACTTTTTGACACGCTTTTTAATGTGTTAAAAACTCTATGAAATATTAAAAAAAATTCAAAGAAACTTATTACTAATAAGTTTGAAATTATTTTAAAAATTTTGAAAAAAAAATAATATTTCATAGAGTTTTTAACACATTAAAAAGTGTGCCAAAAAGTTAAACGATCTAAATTTTGAGACGAATGGAGTATTAAATTAATAGATAAATACATGGCAAACCGCGATATTGAAAAAAATTAGCAATATAATTAATTACTCTAAAAAAAGGAATATAAGTTCAAATTCTACACATATTCGTTACCTAAATATTTCATAATGTATCTTAAACATTTCATACTATATCTTAAACATTTCATAATATATTCATTGGCTAAATTGAAATTCTCCATATAAACCGTCGAATTTAACATAGATTTGTGTTAGAAAAACATAAACTTATTTTATAAAAAAAGGTATATGGAAAGAAGGTATGAAAATATTGAGTTTTCTTATCTAACAATATTTTGTTTTTGAAACATCATTGTTGTTTTTGTTATTATTGTCATTTAGGTAAAAAACTATAGTCATTTTGGAAACATAGCCAATGTTCATACTTATATTACAATATAGTCATTTTCTTATAAATTCCTAGGTGCCTTGTCACCTAGCGCCTAGGCGGTACTCAGGCGGCGCCTATGCGCGATTTTAAGAACAATGCATACAATAAATAAGATTTATTTTTGTTAGGAATATTGGTAAGGATAATATTAAATTGAATAATATATATTTAATAATAAAATATTGATAAAAAATAATAATATTAAAAGAAATATATTATTATTATTATTATTAAAAATAAAAATATAATATAATATATATATGAAATAATACAGTATTGATAATAATAATATAAGTATAAATATAATAAAATACTGATAAAAATAATAACATTAATGGAAATATATTATTAATATTATTTAAAATAAAAATATAATATAATATATATTAAATAATAAAGTATTGATAATAATAATATAAATCCTTTTGGTGATTTCATATTTTATAGAGTTGGTTTTACTATTCAAAAATGGATTGGAGCTCAATTTTTTACGAGACTTCCAACTGACTTTATGTAAATCTTTTTTATTATAATAATATTTTATAATAATAAAAAAAAAAAAAAAAAAAAAAATAATAATAATAATAATAATAATAATAATAATAATGAGCTAAAAAATTGGAAATGGAGGATTACCTAGTATTTTGATGGGAATGAAATGGGCTAAAAATTGGGAATGGATGATTCCCAGGAATCATTACGATTCCAAGTTTTAATCATATCAGACACTTAAATCGGGAATCATCCATTACGATTCCTAGTTTTGATTTACGGGAATGGATACCAAACAAATTAGTTAAATAAAAAGTTTCTAGATAAGGGTTTTCTTTAACAAAAATACATTTTTTCATCATCTAATTATTTCAAGCTAGTAATAATACTATCTTAGGAAATCATTATAATTCTAATTTATAACAATCCATTGGAATTGCTCTAAGAAAAAAATATTATATATTTTTGTAATTGATAAATGGTGGGGATGAAAGTAATTTATTTTTAAACAAACAATAAATATGTATTGATAACTTTCTTAATCACTAAAATTTATTCTTTAAAATATTCACCGTAATTCTTACCAATACACACATTGCAAATTTATGTATTTTGATTTAAAATAAACTTATTATATACAACAAGATTTCTTTTGTTACAATAGTTAAATGAATATTGGTAAGGATATATGCTTTAAAATGGCTTTGTTGGATTACGCATCAATTGAATGGTTCAAAATGAATAACATCCAACAAGAGATTGGATAAATATGTGAATTATAAATTCAATTGATTACTAAATCAATGATTGAGGAGTAATTGTCATGTGGCTCAATTAAATAAAATCTTAATAATTAAATAACTTAATATTATACGATTAAATAAAATATTCGTTTAATATTTTGAATTAAACTTATAAGAACAAACTCCTAAGAGAATGGTGTAATAAGTTCATTCAAGATAACCTAGATGTGACACATAAGCAAAAACTCTTATGTTTTAAGAGTTTATATAGAATAGATATAGATATAGATATATTATTATTTCTATAATTTTTATTTTCTTTATTATAATTGCTCAATTGATACCAATATATTAATAATCTACATTAATCTAATTAAATATATTTGCACATTTAAATAAAATTAAAATGTTATCATATATGATTCTTTTTAAATACATTCTACAAAACTTTGAATGTTTTCATATATAATTCTTTTTAATTTACATATATTTTTTATCTTAATTTATTGAGTATACGGTCAATTTTTTTTTAAAAAATTATCCATTTGTACATTATATTTTAAATTATATATTTATAATTAAAATATAAAATACTTACAAATCACATAATTACTTTTACAAAAAGCTTGCTATTATTTTCCAAAAAATATTAATATGCTGCCTCTCTTGATTCACAACTCTGTGACTCAAGAGGAGTAGGGTAGTTTTATCTTAAAAAAAAAAAAAACCCTGCGCCTTATGATCCATAGGGTTATGACTCAAGAGGGGCAGGGTATAAAAAAATAAAAAAAACCTACGCCGTAGGAGCCGCAGCTCTACGCCTTAAAAGGCGCAAGAATTATAGTGAAAAATCTAAACGAAATTTGTGGTGAATATAGTAATTTTTTTGGGTGTAAATAACAACCGCTTTATTTATCCATTTTAAAATCTTTTAAGAACCTCAAAGACCGGATGAAAATTGAAAACCACCGGGTTCGGCGTCGGTCGATTTCAAACTAGCCTGGTTAGTGGTTGGGTCCGGTGGTGCTTCTCCAAACCGACTGATGTACAGCGTACACTCCGTAACACTCGTAAGTCGCAGTCGTTGTCACCGGCGTAATCTCGCGCGTATGCTCTGCGTAGATGAAGAAGCCGAATCAAAGAAGCAACAGTGGAAGGGACTCATTCAGAGTAAATACACGTGTAAGCCTGTAAGTTGCGTCCCCACTCCCCTTATTTGAGTTGCAGACAAGCGCCAGAGAGAGATATTTGGGGGTGGAGCCACCGAGAAAGAGAGATTCACTCCTATTCAAATCCTTCCTTGTATCCTCCTCCATCCCTGTTGCTTTTGCTTGTTATCTATCAATCCATCGGCAATGGTATCATCGCTTACTTTCTTTACCGTTTTGAATTTGGAATTCCTTCGTTTCGATTTCGTTTCCCGGATTTTGATCTCATCGGTTTAATAGCAAGCGCTGGTTGAAATTTCGCGTTTACTCTTTAGAATCGGACACTGTGATTGTTGAGTTTGGTTGGTTTTGGCTGATCTTGATGCTAATTTAGTATACTGTATGATGCTTTCTGCTTGAATCGGGGAGAATTATTGATTGGAACTTGATATTTGATCACCAGACCACCTAGGGTTTGTCTTGGAGTTGTATTTACATAATGCACCATTAATCTAGATTAGAGCTTGCTCTTTCTCTGGATTCAAGGTGGGAAGTTGACCTGTTCTGATTGAACTTGGAATGATGTTTGGTATTGTGCTCACGAACGAGAGCTACTCAGCTTGCTCTTGGAATTAGTCATTGCCTTTAGGAATTGCCAAGGACACATGTCCGTTCCTTGATAAATTGAAGGGGAAAAATACAGTGTTTGTTAGACTAAATCAAAATTACCCATCCATTTATAGTTGTTATGATTGTGATTGACTAATAACTGCCAATGTTTGATCGATCCATTGAGATTTGTTTAGGCAAACTTGGAATCATCTTCATCTGAACTTCTGTTAATTTCAGAAGTCTGTCTCGGTTTCTCTTTGTTGCATAAAATGAGGATTATGGATTCGCAATCGTTTAATCCTTGACGCCAACTGTAGGGTTCTTTCAATGCTGATTGATATTTGACAATAAGTCAATTTATAAATTTTGTTCTTGGTCATGTACATATCTGATATATCTTGATTTTCTGTTTTGATCTTTATTTTCGGTGTGAGATTTGGTCTGTTGCATTGATCTTGCACTGCTTTATTATGAATGAAATGTTTACGGTCTTACCTTATAATGCACCCCTTGTATAAATATTAGGCAGCAGCATTAGGGATGGCTGTTCATGATGACTGTAAGCTGAAATTCCTGGAGCTGAAAGCAAAGCGAACTTACCGATTCATCGTTTTTGAGATTGAGGAAAACCTAAAGCAGCCTAAGCAGGTAATTGTCGAAACAGTTGGGGAGCCTGCTCAAAGCTATGAAGACTTCACAGCGAACCTTCCAGCGGATGAATGCCGCTATGCTGTATATGATTTTGATTATGTGACCGAGGAGAATGTCCAGAAGAGCAGGATCTTCTTCATTGCCTGGTAGATCCTTTTTCTGATGAATAAGCTATTGACATTTGACACATTTGATTAAACATAATTCTGTCTGTGTGTCAATGTTGCTAATCATATTCGCTTTCTTTTGGTCTCTTTGGTGTTCTTCTTGAAGGTCACCTGACGCTTCGAAGGTGAGGAGCAAGATGATCTATGCAAGTTCCCGGGACAGGTTCAAGAGGGAGCTCGACGGCATCCAGGTGGAGCTTCAGGCTACTGATGCAGCTGAGATGGGTCTTGATGTTTTACATAGCCGAGTTCACTGAAGCTGATGCACTATGTCCTAGTGATGAGGAAATGTTCATCGACTGCGTGTTATTTTTTGAAGCTTGGTGTTCATAGCTTGGGAATGATTATATGATCCTGGATGCTCTTATTTCTTCCTCTCCTTGTCCTGCAACCTCTGTTTGTAATGAATCCACATTGTAATATATGGTTTATGCTTAATCAAAATTTGGATCAGTTATCACTCAAATTGTAAATTGAAACTAGTTTGCCATGGATTTTGCTCAAAGGCGTGATTATAATTTATACATTTTATACTTGAATTGTCTTTCCAACTTCTGAGGGTTATTTTTGTTAGTGCTAACTTATGAAACTCATTATATACTTGATTTATATAGTCATAACTTGAAAAACCTAATAATCATCAATTCTATAATCTTTAGGTTTTTACAAACTGGTCAATACTCTTGCGTTGAATGGATTTATTATTTTAGTTTAAATAATAATTTAGGAAAAAAAAATCAAAACATATTGCTAAAACGCGTCTCTGCAGATATGTGGTTGATCCTAATGTTGTATACTAAATGGAGTTATTATTAGGATAAAGAAGAGTTATAATATTTGTCTTATGAAAATATATGGCTTGAATTATTATTGCCTTTTGCATTAGGCTGATGGTTAAGTATTCACTGGCCAGGGTGGCCAAGGCCTCTCCTAGGCCTTAAAGTGAGTTCATGGATATTTGTGGTACTTTTTCCTATTTTTGATCTTTGAAGGCCATATCATTGGATTTTGTTTTATGGATGTCTCTTGCTTGAGTTGCTTCTATTTTGCTTTTTTTTTTTTTTGATTAGGAAATATTTCGATGCCAGACAAATCTGGACCTCGAAGGCCGACAAGTCGGCAGACGGAAACCGTCATAAAGATACAAAATACAACAAAGGTGCAAGAGACAATCACAAGAGCTCTACAAAGAGAAATCAAGCCCAACTAAACCAGACGAGATGAGGACGTAGACGAACGAAGGAAGCCAAGCGTAACCTAACAGCAACACCGCAGGCAAGCGGTACATCAGGAGCATCCTATGGGCAGTGAAGACGAACCTCCAAGGAAGTAGCCTTCCGGGAAAATGAGACGTCTCGATACACACTGCCACGACCCCAGCCTGACCCGACTTCAAAAAGCCATAACCCCATCAACCGAAGAAGAAAATCCGACCCCCCCCCCCCCAAACCGTAGAGCAACACCACTTGACTCGAAACGCACCATAAACCCAAACGGGATGTAAACTAGCCCAACTAGGAATTATTTATATAAAGCTACTATATAATATATACAAATCAAGATATTAATTTAAGAATTATTAAAAGTTTATTTAGACGGGTCAGCCCCGGGCCCAAGGAACACAACCCAATTCCAAGACAGTGCTGATAGAACACCAAGAGTCACGAAGGCCATGATGCAAATTGCAAAGGCTAATGGCAAAGAGCCATCAGCAGCAGGAGAAGGCCAACGCTGGAGTCGCAGCCGCCGAGCAGACTTGGAGCGAGCTAGGCGGCGAAACCGCAAGGGCCATCAGACCCAACAAGCAACGACCAAGAGAGACGAATTCCCAATGGAAAATTCCGAGACCACAAAAGCAATGAGAGAGAGAACCAAATCCGCGAAATAGGATGCCGGAAAATTGATGCGGCGTCGGAGGAGCCGGATCCGCAACACCCAGGACGAGAGAAAGGACCCCGAGAAGGGTGAAGCGAAGTATGAGCCGCGGGGGGGATACGGACAGAAGGCCGCGCCAGATTCATGTTGGAATTCGAAGGAACTTCGAGGAGGGGGGATGGGGTTCAGTTGAACCCGTTTAGACGAAGAGGGGAAGAGGACGACCGGGAAACATCCAGAGAGCCCGAGAACACCGAGGAGGTCGAACGAGAGCGGACCCACACAGGCGGACCACACCCATGGCAAAAGCCCCAAATTAATTAGGGATTTCAAGGGGAAAACGCCCCAAGAACGACCGACGGCACTAGTCCGGGGCAAGCCCGGAACCAAGGACCGACGGGGATGGTTTTTAACCTCCAAAGAGAAGTTATTTGGCCTCCGAAGAGGGGTATCGGCCTCCGAAGAGGATTTATTTGGCCTCCGAAGAGGTTGTCGGCATTGAGCCTCTAGGTTTGGGTTTTCCGACGAGGGGAAATAAACAAAGCGTTTTTATTCAATTATTATTATTGAGTTTGACTATGAAGCGGTTTTTTTAATGCTTCTTTTTTAAAAGAAGCATGTGCCTAATTATTGTTGCACACATTTTCTTTTCAGTTCGGGTTGTTAATGGCTTGTTGAGTCTAGCAGGACAAAATTTAAGAATTAGAGAAGACAATCAAGTAAGTCATGGCTAGATTCTAGAGATACTTTTATCAAGCGACAATCTAATAATCTATATCTATATCTATATATTAATTAAAACAAAAGTCTTTACGCCACGTGTCGTCTCCTCGCGCAAAGTTATTTTTGGCAACATTTTTTTCAACCATCTATCTATCTATATATTAATTAAAACCAAAGCCCTTACGCCACGTGTCGTCTCCTCGCGCAAAGTTATTTTTGGCAACATTTTTTTCAACCATCTATATCTATATATTAATTAAAACCAAAGCCCTTACGCCACGTGTCGTCTCCTCGCGCAAAGTTATTTTTGACAACATTTTTTTCAACCATCTATATATTATTTAAAACCAAAGCCCTTACGCCACGTGTCGTCTCCTCGCGCAAGTTATTTTTGGCAACATTTTTTTCAACCATCTATATATTAATTAAAACCAAAGCCCTTACGCCACGTGTCGTCTCCTCGCGCAAAGTTATTTTTGGCAACATTTTTTTCAACCATCTATATATTAATTAAAACCAAAGCCCTTACGCCACGTGTCGTCTCCTCGCGCAAAGTTATTTTTGGCAACATTTTTTTCAACCAATAGGATTAATTCAAAACTTTTTTTTTAATAAAGTTAATATTAACTATACAATATTATTCAGTTTTATATTAATTACACATTATCATTTGATACTACATTTTCAGACAATATCTATATATTAATTAAAACCAAAGCCCTTACGCCACGTGTCGTCTCCTCGCGCAAAGTTATTTTTGGCAACATTTTTTTCAACCAATAGGATTAATTCAAAACTTTTTTTTAAATAAAGTTAATATTAACTATACAATATTATTCAGTTTTATATTAATTACACATTATCCTTTGATACTACATTTTTCAGACAATAGGATTATTTCAAAACTTTTTTTTTAATAAAGTTAATACTAACTATATAATATTATTTCATTCTATATTAATTATACAATATCATTTCAAGCTATTTTCTTTAAACAATGGGATGAATTTTAAAAACTTTTTTAAAAAATATATATTGTACGTTCTAAATTATTATTTTTTTGGAGCAACCAATATATATATATATATATATATATATATAATGAAAACTATTTTTGGTTTTATAATAACCTTAATTTTCGGATTTTCACCCACCAAGCCTAATCTATATAAAATGTCAAATGATAAAAATTTTAAACATTTTTTTAACCAATGAGATTTATTTATTCTAACTAAAAAATGATAAATATTTTTGCTTATATGTCATAATCACCTTAATTTTACGATCTATTTCCTCCCAATCAATTGAACCTAGAAAAAAATCCAAAGTTTTTTTTGGTAACGTGGGGGTTCCGAGGTTGTCGACTAATCTCCACGGGTCCGAGTCCTAGCCTACAAAGGACGCGAACCGATAAGTCAGTCGGCAAGCCACCAGGTAGGCTCACCCAGGCCAATGAAGGCTTGAGCACTCACTCGTTACACATTTAATGTGATTTGAACCTTTGACCTCTTTCAAAGTTTATTTAAATAATCTATCGATCTATATTTAACTAATAAACTGTAAACATTTTTTATTTAGCTGCTATAACTTATAAGCGTCTTTATTTTAGGATTTTCACTCAACCAACTTATTCTACTTAAATCTAAAACTCAATTAATCTTCACACATTTTTCATAAATATTAATTTTTTACTTACTTTATCAAATCTTTTTTTTTCCTATTTTAACAAAAATTAATATTGGTTAATTACGCGCCATAGCGCGGGGACTATACTAGTATGGGTTTAAAACACTTAAAGCTGCATCTAACAACTTCTCTTATAAAAATAAAATTGAAGAAGGTGGATTAATGTATATTATTTCATTTCAGGTAGATATATTTATGTGCGCATTTAAAATACCTTGGCTTTATTGTGTTCTAAATAGGGATGACAACGAGGCGGGTTCGGGGCGGGGAGTACCCTCCCCGTCCCCGTCCCCGTCTCCGTTCGGGAATAAAAAATGTCTCCCGTCCCCGTCCCCATCGGGGAATCTCCATCCCCGCTTAATTTTCCCCGTTTGCATTCCCTGTCGGGTTCCCCATTTAAAACTCATGGTTTCCCCCTATTTAATAGAAAACTATAAGATATTATTAAATTTATGTAAAAAAATATGATATGAATATTACATATAATATCTTATAATTGTAAATTGTAAGATAGAAGTTTAAAAATAAAAGAAAAATTATTAAAACGTTTGTAGGATCTAAGCAAAACGGGGATTTCATACTCCCCATCGAGGATCCCCGCGGGGTTCCCCAACGGGGGCGGGGCGGGGATGGGGACTAGTGTCCCCGTCCCATCCTCGTCCCCGTGCGGGGAATCATTTTGGCCCCCATCCCTGTCCCCGTCCCCATTTAATTACTACATCCCCGTTCCCACGACGGGGATTTCTCGCGGGGATCGGGAAGTCCCCACCCCATTGTCATCCCTAGTTCTAAAAGCTAGCTACAAGGTACTTTACAAACTGAAAAACAAGTAGATGTGAAGTGGTTGCTCTAAAGCTCTGGTCAAGCAGCACAAGAATTCAAGAATGAGGTTGCGTTAGTAGCCTAACTTCATCACATAAATTATTTTGCATAGTTAGTATAATAGAAATCAAATTTTGTATTTAGAAAAAGTCTTTACTTTTGTATTTAGCCCAGCTTGAGATAGGAATTTTTAATTAGGAGCACGAAGTCTCGATCTCTTGATCGGGTAGTGTATATACACATGTTGTTACTTTAAATATTTATTCCATGTTATTCTTATATTTAGTCTATGTATTCTTAATAAATCAATATATATGTATGTTATTGCAATATAATTAATAGGTATAATTATTTTTTAATAAATTTAATTTAAATATAATAGTGAAATTAAAAGTAACATTGTTCTTTTACATGTAACATTGTTCGTTATATGTAACATTTTTAATTAAAGGTAATAAACCTTAGAAAGGTAACATTTATACTAAAATATAACATTTAAATCAAATGTACTGTAATAGTTTTCTCATCAAATGTAACACTTAGTTTCACTGGTGAAATAATGTTATCTTAGCAAATAAAAAAAGTTACATTAGAGTAAGGGTCGTGCTCTTGCTTCTACAAAAGGTTACCTTAGTAAGGGTCGCAAATGTAATTCCTAAAATGTGTTACCTTTTCTCCTAATGTAATATATTTTAGTGATAATGTAACGTCTTTGGGTGATACATTAGAGACTTATATGTAGTAGTGGGTGGTGAAGATTTGTCAAAGGAAACACACATAGAAATGGACAAAATTGGTGTGGAAGAACCGAAGAAGAGAGTAGGGAAAACAATTGATAGAGAGGAAACTAGTTTATTATATATTTTGATATGATGTATGGTTTTATTGATGTTATAATAAAAAAAAATGTATTTTTTTATAAAATATTATCGATATAAAAATATTCCACATATGTCAATTATTATAGTCCCATTGAAAAACTCGATAATATATTTACAATGTTGTAACTTTTATTTTGATAATAACTATACTTCATACAGTGTATATATACGATTATTATTTATAGAATTATATAAATGTTAAATATAAAAAAATAGGTGGAATCATGTGTGACTTTTAAAAATATCTAGTCAAATTTGACTTTTAATTGGAAAAATAGCCTATAAAAAATTTGACTATGATGGAAAATTGAGATGAGAGAAAAAATGTGCCAAAATAATAGCCAATGGGATGGGAAGAGTGGTATATTGACTACCATTTTCTCAAAATAATACGGAGTAATTATAGTCTATAATATATGAGAAATGCTCATATGGATATTTGAAACCTCTTATAAAATGACAGTGTGAATGTTTGATGGCTATTAATGGTTTTCAAGGAATTCCAAAACTGAACCCCGAAATGGCCGCTCTTTATTTACCAATTCAAGGAATTCCAAAACTAGTCCTTTTATAATTTTGCGATTTCTTAGTATTTCTTATAAATAAACCTTGCAACATATCTCAGGACTGACAATCTTGATAATTTATATGTACCTCATCATCAAGATATTCTTCTTATGATCATCCACATGGATGATTTTAGGTTAACTTGTTTTTATCAATGCATGTTAACAAAATATTATTTTTAAAATTAACGTCCATTTGATATTATTATACCAAAACTAAATCTTAAACGATATCTTTTAAAAAAATGATTACGATTTCCGACTTGTTATTGGAACAAACAAATATCGTAAAATACACAATACATTATTCGACTTTCGAAAAGCCGAAAAAGCTAGCATTGAAATTAGTGATGTTAAGGTATGAACGTGGCCCATTTCTAGCACCAATGACATGAATGGTTCGAAAAAAAAGTTTATTTTTTATTATTCCACAATGGCATTATATTACTTATGTTTCAAAATATAAGACTTTATTTTTTGAAATATTTTTTAATGAGATAAAAACTATATAAAATAGTAATTTTGTAATTAATTATTTTACATAATTTTAAATTTATTCGCAATATGTATAAAATTATGTAAAAAAGTAATTAAAAATTAATATTTTACATAATTTTTAGCCCTAAAAATGTAAAAACTTATATTTTGAAACTGAAGAGGAAGGTATTTCTTGATCTTAACACACTTCTACGTATTGTATAAATTTGATTTACAAGTAATTTTTTGGGTTAGTTTGGAAGTAAGAGAGTTTCCCGCCAAAGCGCCAACACATTTTGTTGTTTCTAATTTTCATGTTTAAATTTTAAAATAATTTAATAAGGGTTTTCATGACCTCCCGCGTAAAAGAGAAGCTAAATCCTAAAGGCAACCCACTCTTACCACAGCCATTGATTAAACGGTGCTACAGCAGTATCCAACGTCCCAAACATTGCCACGTCATCGATCCGCTCCTCCTCTCAACACCCAGTAATATTGAAGTTTCTTCTTATATAAAACGGAAACGCGACCGCAGGTTTCCACATCAATCAATTCCCAACTCTCCGTTTGCTTTCGAATTCTATATCCCTTTCCCCGATTCCAAAACCTTCTCCATCGAATTCAATGGCACCGAAGGCCGAGAAGAAGCCCGCAGAGAAGAAGCCGGCGGAGGAGAAGAAGACCGCCGACAAGGCTCCGGCGGAGAAGAAGCCGAAGGCAGGCAAGAAGCTGCCGAAGGAGGGCGGCGCCGCTGACAAGAAGAAGAAGAGGTCGAAGAAGAGCGTGGAGACCTACAAGATCTACATCTTCAAGGTCCTCAAGCAGGTCCACCCTGACATCGGGATCTCCAGCAAGGCCATGGGGATCATGAACAGCTTCATCAACGACATCTTCGAGAAGCTCGCTCAGGAGTCCTCCAGGCTCGCTCGCTACAACAAGAAGCCGACCATCACCTCTCGCGAGATCCAGACCGCCGTGCGCCTCGTTCTTCCCGGCGAGCTTGCGAAACACGCCGTTTCCGAGGGGACAAAGGCCGTTACCAAGTTTACTAGTTCTTAGGTTTTGGTTCTCGCTTAAGCTTTCGATTTGGTGTGTATGATATTTGGTTTCTATTGATTGAATCGCTTCCTTACCTTCATCTGGTCAATCACCGTAACAATCGCGCTTTTAAAATCGAAAACTGAAAATCAGGTATATATCGTGTGCACTTCCCCAGCGAGTGAATTCAGCGAGTTCCCCTGTCACGTTCTCAATCACATTCTATTATAATCCAAAATCTAGTTGCGAAATCATGTCAGGTTGTCAATCGACGACGTTTCCGTCACTGATTAAGTCGATATACGAGAAATTGGCCTCCAGGATCACGGCGCTGTGCTTCATCTGGGTATGGACGGCGCTGCTGTCGCTCACGGTGGTGGTTGCGTCGTTTGCCCCGGAGACGGCGTTCTTAGCGGCGGTGTCCCCATCGTCGGCATATTCGAGGATGTGCGGGAACGGTTATGCGAGGATACCGATGGAGTTGGCGGCGGAGGGGATGTGCTTTCGGGTGGACACGGTGAAGAGGTCGGGTTTGGACCTTTTCATCCCTTCTATATTTGCGGGTCTTACCGTGGCCGGTTCCGCTCTTCTCCTCCGGTCTTTGGATCTCTGACAAAACTAATCCGAAATACACTCCCCAAAGCTTTGCCATAGCGACATAAGCAACTCCCACATAAGTAGCACAATCAATTGCCTATCAATACCCCAAAGTGATTTCACCCTTAGTAGCTGCAAAGCTCGGGTTACCCCGAGAAGCACCATTAGAGTTCAGTTTAAACCTACCTTCTGCCAACCTTTACCAACCCACAATGACCTCCGATCCCTACGACTACAACCGATCTATCCTTCTTAACTCTAAATGCAAACCTTACCTATCCATGGCGTTTTTAGATGAATTTTACTCTTTCTCGAACCTTGGCCTCTTCACATAACACTACCTTGTTCCTCCATTTCTACAACCCCCACCAACCGACAGTAAAAAGATCCCTCCATCCATCGTCATCATCAACACAAGTTACTTACACAACCCTTTAGTACTCAAATTAGTCATAAGCCAATCACTAACCGGAAGAGAAAAGAACACCATATGGTATGCTGATACAACGCCTCCTTCTCTCCACACTGGTGAGTAACCTTTGGCAAAAAAGCAAGCCACATAAAAACACCGAAGATCTCATAATGTGTAGGCTTAAAAAAAATAGTTAAAACTGGCTTCGCCCGGGTTCGAACCGGAGACCTTCAGTGTGTTAGACTGACGTGATAACCAACTACACCACGAAACCTTCTTGCCTACTTTCAACTTTTAAATATTTTGAACTATGTTTCATTGATGTGGTTGGACTCTTTTTCCCTGATCTCTTTGTACTTGACTGTTTGCTAAATCTCACCTCTCTCTCTCAAGCCCTAAAATTTCCCCCCTTTTTCCTTCTCTGTCAACCTTCTCACCAGTAACACTGAAGATGGCGAGCGGGCTGGACATGTCGTTGGATGATCTGATCAAGACCAACAAGTCCTCATCGCGTGGTGGCTTTCGCGGTGGCCGTGGCCGCTCCGGCCCCGGTGGTCCTACTCGTCGCTTTCCCGACCGCGTTCCCAATCGCCCTGCCCCCTACGCTCTGCCAAACGTATTATATTCCTCCTACTCAAATCTATCACCTTTTCTTTTTCCGAATCCAATTTTTTTGCTTTTACCACTTTGCTGTTGTTGATTTGTGTTGACTTCGAAGCTTTTATGTTGTTGAAATGGGCAGATCCAGGCGACAGATTTGGCTTGGGGGCATGAGATGTTTATCGACCAGGTAGCACGAGCGCCGAACATTGAGACAGGGACCAAGCTTTACGTCTCCAACCTGGATTACGGTGTCTCTAACGAGGACATTAAGGTATTCTTTGTCGTGCTGCTCATTTTGGTGTTTCTTCGTTGTTTCTTTTGTTCTTGTGCAAAACCCTAGGGTTTTAGTGAAATTATTTCTGTGCATCAAGATCAGTGATGTTTCAATTGTGTTGAAATTCTGCAATTCAAGACTGGAACATTATGATGTGTGTTAATACACTGCCGTCGTGTGTCCATTTTAAGATGTGAGTGTAAATTTGGGGATGTGAAAGCGGGTCGCTGCATAAAAGCCCTAGGGTTTTGATGAAATTGTTTTGTTCATCAAGATGAATGTTGTTTCAATTGTGTTGAAATTTTGCTGTTGGTAATGGAAATTCAAGACTGGAACTTTATGCATAAATTTGGGGATGATAAGTGGTTCTCTCTATAAATTTTGTGTTTCTATGAGATGCATCAAACCCTCTGGTTCTGATGTTCCTGTTCTTTCAAGTTAAAGAATGAATTACTTGATTTTAGCTTGTTTTCTTTTGCTAAATAATCTGTTACCTTGCAAACTGACGGCCTACCCTGCCTTGTATTCATCAACTGGAACAAATGTGACATAAACTGGAATTATTTGCAGGAGCTGTTCTCTGAAGTTGGCGAGCTGAAGAAATACTCTATCAATTACGATAAGAGTGGGCGATCCAAGGTACCCTTAGGAATCCCAACTTTCACTATCTTTTGTGTGGAATTTTCTATGACTAGCAGTGATTCAAGCATGTTTTGTTTAATCAGGGTACAGCAGAAATTGTTTTCTCAAGAAGAGCTGATGCTGTTGCCGCTGTGAAGAGGTACAATGATGTTCAACTGGATGGGAAACCTATGAAGATAGAGCTAATTGGAGCAAATATTCCTGTTCCTGTTCCTGTTCCTGGCGGACCTGGCCTGTTGGCACCACCTGTCAATGGCGGTTTCAGGAATTTCAATCCAGCTCCTAGAATGTAAGCGCAGAAAATTTTCATCTGGCTATTTCAATTTCATTCTTACTTTTAAAGTTTCACCTGTTTATAATTATCGGTTATCTCATATGTGGCAGTGGACAAGGAAGGGGTGGTGGCATGGGCCGACCTCGTGGAGGTCGTGGATTTGGTGGTGGGCGTGGTGGTGGCTTTGGTGGAGGTCGTGGACGGGGAAGGGCTAACACTGAGAACGTTTCTGCTGAAGACCTTGATGCCGAGCTAGAGAAATACCATGCTGCAGCTATGGATTCAACTTAAAGAACTACTTTCCATTCTCATTATGCGTGCTTTTAGTGAACGTGTTCATCATCGTGCAACTGCATGGATTGTATTCTGTCCTTGAATTACCATTATGCACAATTTAGGAAATAGATAGAGTTCGCTCATAGGTTGGTACCTTTAGTGTATTTCATCCAAGAGAGAATTGTTTAATCAGCGTTTCATTTCATTTGGAACCAGCAAAGTATTATCATGATATATCTTTAAGCTGCTGCTTCCTTTGGAAAATTCACTTTGCTATACGCATTGTCCATGGAGTAAATTACTCTTTAGCTTGTCTGGGATATATGGAAGTAAAGATGGAAGATGAGGAGGATTTGACTATGCATACAGAGATTGTGTACCCTCGCCTACCTTTCCTTAGCTCCAAGTATTAATGGAGGTAAGTCTATTTGGCTTTCAGTTTTTCACTGGTTTGTTGGTTTTTTTTAATTGTGTGCATTTCTGATGATGAATGTTGGGTGTTATATATCTTGCACGATATTACTCGTTCAAGATGCCATAGAATAGCTTGATTTATTCTTAGGGTGAGCTTAATAAAGGACATATATGACAATATGAGCAAGAAATTTATGGCTGGGAGACCACGTTGTTGCCTCATTAATACTCTGCTGATTGTAGTTGCATCTCTGGCTTGTATTTGTTTGAAGGATTTGCTCCTTGTGACTGTGACGTGCTGAATGATTATGTGAATTTTATCATTTCATGATTTGAGTTGGTTATCGTTATAGAGAAGTAACATTTTTGTGAGTAGTATACGATATTAACAGCTTTTGATGGATCTGGATGGTCGGGGGAGAACTTGGTTGCAGCTACACGTCCTCTATTTGTACTTCTTCAGTGTGCTACCAATACCATTTTGTAACTTGTAGACTAATGAAGATTGCCTTTCATGGCCTGTATGATAGACTGATAGGTAAGCAAGCTTTGGAGAGCCACAGCTGGTGAATCTGGGTGGCATAATCTGCTTCTTTCTCAATGTGCTGATGGTAAACTTGTTGTGATTTCCCAAATTGCTTTGAGCTTTATAATTCTTATCCGAAGCAGTAAAAGCAGCTGTTCGTTTGTGATTACTTAGGGTTCGTATGGGACGGGGTTAATAAACTGACTAAAATTATAAACAGGGTAAAAATTTATAAATTGTTAGTAAAAGTAGTTAAAAATTTATGAAAAAATATAAACTCCGTATGGGGCGAAAAACAGTTTATTTGTAAAAAGTGGAGTTTATTTGGTTGTTATTAGGGGTATTGTGGTACTTTCAAACCAAATAAATAAAATAAATCTCAAATAAGCTCACTCAAGTAATTTTTTTTTAACTCATAATTTTAACCATTTTGATGAGTTTTTGGGTGTCAATACACATTTTTAACAGGTTAAAAAAACTAAACATATGCTTCTACTTAAATTTTTAACTGCTTTTTTGGTGAGCCATACATACCCTTAATCGATCAACCTTAAATTTTGAGTCGATGTTTTAGCATATACTCCGTATGATTTTCCAGTCCAAGGGTTCTCTAAAATCACCCTATATGTGTTATTATTTGGTCACCTTTATAAGATCAGTGTTAGGTATAACACATGAATATGAACTGGCTTTCTATGCTGATTGCTGGATTATGGACATTATGAACATCAAAGGTTTTTACAAACTCTCATTTGGGTAATTTTGGTTTCCTTCGCCATTATGAACATCAAGGTTTTTGGTGTTTGTTTTTGGATGAGATCATGGCCGTTTGATCTCACTACCATGTTCGACGATCTGACCACTTCTCGCTGAATTATAACTCGAACCAACCTAGTGTAGACTAAATAATCATTACATGCGACCCCACCCGAACCCCAAATGACCTGACTATATACGAGCCGATTTACCCGACCGCTGGGAACAGATGTGTAGTTGCCCAAAAGTAGGGGTGGACATCATTACATGTGTTTTTTTTCAATGTAGGAATCCCAACCGACCACTATTCCGCCCACTGCTGGCGACTTTCTCTCCTCCCCAGGTATAACGGTCGCCACCTTCAATGCTGAATCCCAACCGACTTCAACAACTCTTCCTCCCATCCCGAATCCCGAGTACCTTGCTTCGGTTCGCAAGGACCGACTAGTGCTTCTTTGAATCCATTCGATACTCACTGTTGAGATATGTGAATGAGACCAAAAGTGTCCCACGTCGAAAGTTTAACATAATAAGTCCTAGTATATGAGTCGGTGAGCTATTTCTTCTATTGCCAATTGGTTTTAGAATGGAACATCACTCGGCTTGTGTGCTAGACTACTAACGCGTTTGCACCCGTGCACACGACTCCTAGTCATCGGTCTGAGTCAGACTTTGATACTCACAACGCCCTTTCTTGGTTACGTCGACATTGACTAGCCCGTTGCTAATGTCGCTGCAAGTCGGGGCCGTGGCCGCGATTGTGGTCGAGGTCGTGGTCGCTCTTCCACCGATCGCTCCCACTTCGTTCGTTCAGAGTCCCCTGTTATTGGAGGCTCCTCTTCCATTGGCTTTTATCGACATCGTCCTATCTGCCAAGCCAAGCCATGGGGTGTTCAACTACTTCCAACGCCTCAACCTCGCCGACTTCCTCGTGACTCACCGCCTTGCTCAGGAGCCTCTGGCTGGATCTGACACCTCCAACATGGTCTCTGATTCGGTTGCCTCGCACTCTGAGATAGGCGATCCCATATCATTGACTCCAGGGCTAGAAACCATGCCACTACCGACATAAACGCCTTCTAGTCACACTCCACCTACAATGGCACTACTCTCTGAGATTGGCGATCCCATATCATTGACTCCGGGGCTAGAAACAATGCCACTATCAACATAAACACCTTCCAGTCGCACTCAACCTACAATGTCACTAACAATCCAGTTGTCAAAAAGGGAATGGCTCTTCCCATTATTCGTTTAAGGCATTCTATTCTCTTTATTCGCTTGCTCCTTAAGTGAAGACGAATACCGTGCCATTGCCGTCACTACTACCGAACTCATTTGGCTTCAATTGCTCCTCAATGAGATGGTTGTCCCCTTTCCCCGCTCTCCGATTCTACTATGTGATAACTTGAGTGCCACCTTTCTCTCGGCTAATCCAGTCTTTCATCAGCGATCTAAACACATTAAGATCGAGTATCATTTTGTTCGAGAACAGGTGGTTGAGCGTGAACTTGTTGTTCGTCATGTGTGCTCTAGACCAGGTTGCTGACATCTTCACCAAGTCAGTTGGTATTGCTCGATTTCATATTTGTAGTCCAAGCTGCATGTTCTTCCCGAACCTCGAGCTTGTGTATATGGATAACATCTTTAGTATTTATCATTTCCATTCAGTTTGGTAAGATTATATTTTCCTTGAGATAACATTTAGAGTTCTCCTCTATTATATTATATACTAGTTCAGTACCCGCACCGTGTGTGATTTTTTTTTAAATTAAATAATTTTGATACTAAACTCGTTTATTCAATTAATTAATTTCTTCCATACTTCTGATTCTCAAATCTGAATGAATATTTATACTTTATTAGTATACAATTTAATTTATCCTTACTTCTTACTCCCTACTCCTTGCTGGTATATATTAGTGGAAACAACATATGAAACGATAATTTCTCAAATCTGGATTATTTTATACTTTATTGACAACATATGAAACATGTGAAAAATTTGTATATATTAGTGGAAACAACAAAATAACATACATTGTAACCAATCAACATGCTATTTTGAAAAGCTTACCAAGAAATGGTAAACAAAGTAATAAATAACATGCAATAACTACAACAACACCAAAAAGAAGGGAGAAGACATCAACGTTTGTGAAATAACATTAACAATATAAACCATATATATAGGTCAAAATCTAAAAATCTATCCATAATTATATATTAATAAAATCCAAAAATATATCTCATAAATATATCAATACCTTTAAGATAGGAAATTTTGATTTCTTTATCCGCAAAAGTGATAGATCTTCCATAAACTCTTCCAATCCATATCTAAAATAATTGGAGAAAATAAATTAACAAAAATTGAATTACATGAGTTGATAATCTTTACACGGCTAAGTATTATTTCAATTTACCCAAAACATTTTATCTTCTCCATATTGATAAAGTTATTTAATTATTATGACCATGCATAGTATTATTTCAATTTTGTTAAAACTTTTTATCTTCTAAAAATATGTTCATATTGATGAAGTTATTGATAAATTTATGTAATTAGTATGCCCATGTAATATATTGATAAAGTTATTATCTTCCAAAATATGTTCATATATAGTAAAAGTAGGTAAATCTTATCTTATATAATAATCTTTAAAATTAGTTAATATCTTCTAAAAATATATCCATGTCTAATCAAATTGGTCTAAATTTTATCTTCTAAAAATATATCCATATCTAATCAAATTGGACAATCAATATCCGTACTTTAAACTGAATGAGGTCAAATTTTATCTCATGCATAAATAGATATATTAATATATTGATTAAATAGAGTTAGAATAATTTTTTTTCTTATCCATATATAATCAAACCGGATCAATTTTTTTAATGCATATATAGATATATTGATTAAATAGAGATAAAATAAAATTTTATCTTATGCATATATTGATTATTTCAAAAATTTGTTATTGGTTCATACGACTACGATTAAATGAGAACTCACCACGTGTCTCAGACGACTTCTCCTTTATTATATATAATAATAGAAGACACGGATAATCAATGTATATAAATCATCTTCTCCTTCCTATCATTACATTACAGGTTCGTATGGGACGAAGAGTGTGTTTGGCAACACAAGTAGCGTTTTGAGCTTTTTGTTTTAATATTACACAGTTTTAAATTAAATAAAGCTAACATTATTAGTTAATTAGCGTTTTGGAATTGAATTTCCATCATCTACACTGTCTACACACCCCAACTTTTCAGAGCTTTTCTTTTTATATACACAAATCTCCTCTTTTATTAGCTACCCATTCAACTAAGGTTACCAAACACAATACTAGCTTAATTTAATATATTTTACACAATAAGCCATGCAGCTTCAGCTACCCATTCATCTAGTCATTCAGCTATAGTTACCAAACACACCCGAAGTCAATCAAATGACTAAAATTATAAACAAAGTAAAATTTATAAACTATTGGTAAAAGTAGTTAAAAATTTATACAACAAGATAATCTCCGTATGAGGAGAAAAACAGTTTATTTGTAAAAAATAGAGTTTATTTGGTTGTTATTAAGGATATTGTGGTACTTTCAAAACAAATAGGATAAAAAGGAGAATAAACCCCCAAATAACCTCTATTTCGTAGCTTATTTTTTAACACAAATTTTTAACACGTTTTTATTTATTTTGATTGGTCAAACAACCAAAAAACTGTTTAAAAAATAAATATTCACAAATAATTAATTTTTAACAGTTTTTAATTTTTTTTTATGGCTGTCCATACCCACCTTACATGTTTCAATTAATTTAATTAATTGAATGCCCACCCAAAAGAAATTGAGAGAAGGTTAGGTCATGTTTATCAACGGATACTAGGGATACTAGAAATACTAATATTTTATTCTTCTCTTTCCGCCACATCATCCTAGGATTCATTCCCACTTTTCCCACTTTATCAATAACATCTCTAGTATTCCAAAACTCATCTTTTCCTATCAATTCAATTTAAAATTATACCCTCTCCCATAATTATTTCCATCCTTTACTAGCAAACCAATTTACGATTATACCCATCTCGACTCATTTTCTCTAATCTAGCTTAATTTATAATATTTATTTTCCGTTAAAAAATATTATATATAAATTAATATTATTTATAAACTAAATCGGTGACTACATATAACCTAATATATAAAATTCATTTAAATAAATCGAAATACATATATAACCTAGTATGACATATTTTATATTTTATTTAAACAACATTATAAATTATTCGATCAAACATTATTACTAATATTCAAAGTTAATGAAATGTAATTAAAAATAATTTTTTAGGCATTATTACATATAAGTGTATTCGAGCAAAATTTTTTTTTTTTTGAACTTTAATCAAACATATTCAAAATTGATGTCTATGTGTAGAGAAAAATGAATATAGTATTTTGGTTATTTTTATTTTTTATTTTTTTTAACATTTTTATTGTAAAAAATTACATTTTCGACTTGTAAAAAATTACCCAACAGGTTCAATCTCAACCGTCCAAAGCTTACGATCACAACCGTCCGTGCAAGCCTCCTCTCCCATGTTGACACATGGCTCTGCACCCCCAAAATCGCTGATGTCACTGGCCGTGTGAAACGCAGCACTCCATTTCCCCTCATCTCCATACTACGTCGTTTTGGCATGGGTTGTCCAGAAAAAGAAATTGCAACTGACATACGGGATACTTGCAAGGATACTCGGGCAAGTATCGATATGGCCGGATCTTGAGCCCCAATCAATTTTTTATTAATAAAAGGGAAATTTACAGAAAACCACCCATTAAATATAGTTCTTTACACTTAACCACCCGCTAAAAGCGAAATTACATAAAATCACCCATTAAATGGATTTTGTTTTCAAATCACCACCCACCACTTTTTTCCATTAGAATTCCATTAAATATAGTATATTTTAATATTTTATACTTAAAATTTAAATTTTAAAATTGAATATATTTAAATTAAATTTTTTGTAGGGGTAAAAACTTATATTAATATATTAGGTAAAAATGTGTACAAATTTTAAATTTATTTGGAGCGCTGAGGTTCTAAATGCGAAAAATATTATTTTATTTTATTTAAAAAGTCAGAAAAACTTTAATAAATATGCATTTAATAAAACTACTTTAGAGTTTGGAAAAATATATTTTTTTAAATATTTAGATATTTTTTTTTCAATTTTAGTATATACTGTAGGTTTTTACAAATATGAAAGAAAATGATAAATTAATTATTAGTATAAAAAATATTATTAAATTTAAAAAATGCTAATGACTTATAAACTTATTTTAATTTTGACTAAAAAGAAGTCTACAAAATTTATAACCATTTTTAGGAATAAAATAGAACAAATTTGTTCATATATACATCAAGTTTTAAAAAAATATTTTAAAAAAATTTAGTCAAATATATTTTTAAATGTATTTAAGATTTTAAGTTAAATATAAAACTTAAAATAATATAGTATCATATATATATTTGACAAAAACCTAATAGAAATATACATTAGGTGGTGATTTGAAAAGAAAACCCATTTAATGGGTGGTTTTCTGTAATTTTTTGTTTAGTGGGCGGTTAAGTGTAAAAGACTATATTTAATGGGTGATTTTCTTTAAATTTCCCTTAATAAAAATTCCTAGTATCTTCCAAGATCCGGCCGATAAACATGCTCTTAGAAACTGAACCGGTTCGACGTATTAAATTTCCAGCCCTCACCACGATCCGCCTTTCAAACATAAAGTATCCTTCCACCGTCGATCCCACCAATCGAACGGTCGATATTAAACGTTGCGGAAGCACACGGATAGAGCGTCTCAGCCGTTGGATCACATCCAAGTTACCACAGCTGAAGATCCGATTCACCTATAAATAAACCAGAAAACACACCTTCCCCCCATCCCTCCAGAATCTAAAATTATCTTCGTACATCTTTTCTTCCATTCACATCTCATCAAAATGTCAGGCCGTGGAAAGGGAGGCAAGGGTTTGGGAAAGGGAGGAGCCAAGAGGCACCGGAAAGTTCTCCGGGACAACATCCAGGGAATCACCAAGCCTGCAATTCGTCGTCTGGCGAGGAGAGGCGGTGTGAAGCGCATCAGCGGCTTGATCTACGAGGAAACCAGGGGTGTTCTGAAGATCTTTTTGGAGAATGTGATTCGCGATGCCGTCACCTACACCGAGCACGCCAGGAGGAAGACGGTGACCGCCATGGATGTGGTCTACGCTCTCAAGAGGCAGGGGAGGACTCTTTACGGATTTGGTGGTTAAATTTTTTCGATTTTATGTTATTCTAGGGTTTCGTGGAATGATGTGAAAAATGTTGATTATGAATTATCAGTCTTGTAGCTTCTGGATCTGGATGAATGAAAAGTTTCTCTCCTCTCTTGGAGAATTTGCATCAATTTCTTTCTGATTTTTCCCTCTCGGTTGAATTATAGCCTATGGTTAATCGGTTTGGGTGAATTGAAGATTGACTTTTTCGATTGTCTGCTGAATTATCTATTTAGACCGTCTTAATCCAGTTCCTCTCATGAGAAAATAAAAATCCCGTTCCTTTTATCAACTTTTTAAGACTGAACCACTTACCTAAATCTTCAAATTCCAGTTGTACCTGCGATGATAATTAAAGGGGGTGCTTGGACAGGAGACTGAATCTGTATTGTTGAAAGTCGAATTCTTACTAATTACTCCGTAATACACAGATACTATCAGGTTTTCAATTGGATTCGGTAAGAATAATAGGTATAGGAGGGGGATTGCATACCGTCGAATAGTAATTTTTGGTAAAACAGTTTTCAAGCTAATTGGGATCGGAAGCCCAAAATCTAGGCTCTTGAACTTTGAGGAAAATTGCGTTAATTTTTTTTAAATGCAAATTAATTTTCAAATTTTTAATACGGGGATTAGCGGGAATGAAAAATGAGTGATTTACACAAAAACCACCTGTTTTTTTTTTTTTTTGCAACAATTTGCTCTTTTCATGAACAACTTCCAATTCATGTAGATACTCAATGGTTAGATGGATTTTAAGGTCAAGGGAGGAGTGAATGAATTCGAGAAGGAATACCTAGGGTGATCTTTTTAAAGGCTTCGATGAAAATTGGAAGGATTAAGTTTGAATTCGAAGGTTTGGACCCATTAGACTTAGTATGTGATTCTTGGAGAATAATAGATTCATATATATGAGTTTAATTGTGTAGGTGGAACCGTGGAAAGTTTGGGATTGTGAGTTGAGATCTTGTGTAAGTTGATTTTGGAGAACTCGTTGTCCTAAACTTTGGGGTATATATTGGATGAATTTGGACTAGGCTAACTTGTGTGAACTTTTATAAAAAGAACCAGAGAGGACATCTGTGGGGGTTTTGATACGCGTGTTTTGGTTGCATTTGGGGATTCAGAATCTGATTTGATTTGATGGAGGATTTGGTTTACGTATTGAGTAAATTACACATAACCACTCGTAAATTATGGTAACTTTCATATAACTACTCTTAAAAACTTAAATTATAGTAAACCACCTATAAATTTGACTTGTTTTCATAAGACCATCCACACATTAAACCTCTATAATTTGTTTTGTTTAAAACAACTAAAATACCCCTAATTTAAGCTCATCGGTTTGTACTTTGTAAAGGAAAGATGTTGCATGTATATAAGTGTTTGGATTCAATGGTATTATGTTTATAATGCAAAATAGACAAGGTTGTCTTTGGTAACAAAAAAATTAAGGTACATTATAGGTGTGTTTGTATTCCATAATTTATTAATTATATATAATGTAATAGTTTTATCCCAATGTATGTGATTATTTGGTTAAATTATTATTTTACCTTAGTTTTTATGATATTTTTAGTTATACAACCCACTGCTCACATAAACCGAGGTAAATAAGTGAATTATAATTAAAATAGAATGGAATTCAAACCCACCCTAAATACTCCAACCAATATATATCTAAATTGGATTTGCAATGTGAAGAGTCGAGACTTGCAATAGCTCCTAACAGTCTCCTCTTCTTCAAATGTTGAATAAGATAGGGATAAGCTATAAAATAATAAAAAAATTATTGCTTTAAAAGAAGGGTAAATTATCTCATATCTTAAATTACAAACTATATCATTTAAAAAATAAGTTAAGTTTATACATATCATTTGAAAAATTAGTCGAATATGAATAATTTTATTATAATTTATCCTTTTTTAAAAGAGAAAAAGTAAAACTAGATTATTTAACAAATGAGAAGTTTTATGAAAATAAATCATTGCATTTAATACAAAGAAGCTTGAATTAAAGATATTTTAATCTTTTTAAACAAAATAAATAGCGGTTTAATGGGTGGGTGGTCTTATGAAAAGATAACCAATTTATGATGTAATTTCAGTTTTTATTGTTGGTTATTTGAAAAGTAGTATAATTTGTGGGTGATTATGTGTAATTTACATATTTACACAAAAAAGTGGGTTATATTTACTCAAAAATGTCATATAAACGAATCACAATTTTTTTGAAATAATCAATATATGAATAAGATAAAATTTTATTTAAGCTCTATTGAATCAAATATATCTATATCTACATAAGATAAAATTTAACACAATTTCATTAGATATAGATATTAGTTGTATAAATCAATCACAAAAATTTAAAATAATCAATATATGTATAAGGTCAAATTTGACCCAATTTCATTAGATATGTATATTTTTTTTCGCGTTTTCTAAATACACCGCTAATTTTTACTGGATACACCGCTAAACTTCGCAACTATCTGCGGACCGAACTCTACAACCCCTTGCGAATCTCCCCGGACATCGTGCCAAACACACCCTAAAAGTCCATTGACAAAAAGTCCGCAAGACGTTGCGGAGTTCCCTAACCTGTAAGGAAAAAAATAAATAATAAAAATAATAAAAACCTCTCAAAAAAGGTACGCAATTTGGTGCGTAACTCTTTTTTTTTTTTTTTTATTATAAACCCCTCTTTCACAAAGGTTCCAACTTTGAACAAGTGGACTTCGGAGCTTTCGATCGGAGGTCTGGGCGTCGTCGGAGGCTCACGATGGCTCGTCGGACCTACGTGGCACATGAGTGAGGAGGGTAGTGAAGTCCGAGGGTGGTTTGGATCGAAAACAGAAAAACTCACCGAAAGTTTGGTTCGCGATCGAATCGGGCGGCTTTCACAAAGATTCCAACTTTGAACAAGTGGACTTCGGAGCTCTCGATCGGAGGTCTGGGCATCGTCGGATGCTCGCGATGGCTCATCGGACCTGCGTGGCACATGGGTGAGGAGGGTGGTGAAGTCCGAGGGTGATTTGGATTGAAAACGAAGGAGAACGACTAATCGAAAGTTTGGTTCGCGATTGAATTGGGCGGCATGGACAGAGCAAGAGGCGGTGGAGGAGTGAAAGAGTTACGCATCTTGATGCGTACCTTTTTTTCTTTTTTTTTTTGTTTATTTTTTTTTAAAAAATATCCAAAGTATTCCGCAACTGGATGCGGACTTAACTCCGCATGGAGTTATGGAGATTAGCGGTGTATCTAGTAAAAATTAGCGGTATATTTAACAATCTTTTTTTTTAAAGATTATTATAATTTTTTTTTTTTTTTATTAGGAAAAATTTCGGGGGAGAGAACTCTACCCGAAGGCATCCTTTCGGATGAGGTCAAGAAGACCAGGATTATTCTGAATATTAGTACCCCAGGCAGAGTGGCAAAGGTGTGCAACCTTATCAGCCACTCTATTGCCTATTCGGGGTACATGGAGGAAAGAAACTCTTTCCAGATTTGTTAACATAGTTGCAATATCTGACATAATGAGTTCGATTTCCCATGGACATTTTGTTTTTCCGTTGAGATGGTCAATAATTATTCTAGAGTCACCCTCAATCTGAAGTTTGGTAATTCGTAAGTTTAGGGCGTTCTGAACCCCGAGTTTTAGAGTAAGAGCTTCAGCTTTTAACGGACTTTGATTACCGAGTTGTTTATATCCTATGTCTAAGAGGGAAGAACCATCGAAGTTTAATTTTAGAATTCCTCTAGGTGGCTTACACTATTTGATGTTTGTATGTTTCGTTTTCTGTCGTCTGTCAGTTTTGGGCCGAGGCTGAAAGTCGGGGTCGTCACCAAGTCCGCCCGTAAAGCAAGAGGAATTGCTCCAGTTTAACTCGTGTGTTAAAGATTATTATAATACGTGTTTAAGATACAAAACCATTTGTTGGGCTCCCTCGTTGTATTTTAGCTTTTCGTTTTTGAAAGACAGAATTTCCCTCCTTACCGCATTCACTATCGCGCCACAAAATCCCTCCCACGGATCGACCTTCTGGACCGTCCGATCCATCTCCCATCAACGGTGGCAAAAAAGCCCCCTCTTTTCAACACCCGCATCTATAAATTGATCTACTCCTGCATCCAATTGCAGAACTCAACACAAAATCTCTCTCATTCTCAAAGCTTTTATCAACCAGTGAAAATGTCGGGCCGGGGAAAGGGAGGAAAGGGGCTGGGCAAGGGCGGAGCCAAGAGGCACAGGAAGGTTCTCCGGGACAACATCCAGGGCATCACCAAGCCAGCGATCCGCCGTCTGGCGAGGAGAGGCGGTGTGAAGCGTATCAGCGGCCTCATCTACGAAGAAACCAGGGGTGTTCTTAAGATCTTTCTCGAGAACGTGATTCGCGATGCTGTAACCTACACTGAGCACGCCAGGAGGAAGACGGTGACTGCGATGGATGTGGTTTATGCTCTCAAGAGGCAGGGAAGGACTCTCTACGGTTTCGGCGGTTAGATTTATAGTATCTGCTTATGAATTAGGGTTTATAGATGTCTATTGGATGTATTTTGGCTTGGTTTGCAAGATTGGAAGCTCGTTTCTGTAATTCCTACTTTGTTTTGCATCTCGTATGGAATGAAGGTTTCAATTTCTGCAGAAATGTGTGTTCTTTAATTACTTGCTTTGAATTTAATCCCTGAATTTAATCTCGGAACTATGGGTTCGAATGGGACGGAGTTAATAAACTGACTAAAATTATAAACATGCTTAAATTTATAAACTTTGGGTAAAAGTTGTTAAAAATTTATGAAAAAATATAAACTCCGTATGTGGTGAAAAACAATTTATTTGCAAAAAGTGTAGTTTATTTTGTTATTATTAGGGGTATTATGGTATTTGCAAATCAAATAAACCACGTAAACTCCAAATAAATAAGCTTCCTCCAACAGCTTTTTTTAACGCATAATTTTAACTATTTATATGAGTTTTTGGGTGTCCATACACTTTTTTAATAGGTTAAATAAACAGTTGATTCGACTTATTTTTTTAACTGTTTTTTTTTAGCATACATACCCTATGCAAAATCCCCCAAAGAATTATGTGAATTTCTTTACTTGGAAGAATTCACGGAATACATCAAACAATTGCAACAACATACAACCTGTTTCACAACTCACAAACGATCAAGGGAAACTCTCAATCTGGTGAAAATATCATACTCTGTGATGTGTGATTTCTATTTCTTCTTTGGGACTCCGAGCCTGAGCCTGAAGTCCTCTGCCATGTGTGGGAGACCATCTCTCAACTTGATCTTTGGTTCCCATCCGAGAAGCTCCTTTGCCTTTGTGTTGTCTGGCTTCCTCTGTCTTGGGTCATCCGGAGTGTTCTCCACTGTCACTATCTTCACATTGGGGTTGATAAGCTGCAAGAGTATGTAACAGATGTGTTATATACATCATACCCAAGATAAACGGTACAGTAAAAACATGGCCATAGCTGCTAATGTCTACTTAGCAACTGACCTCTTTAACTGTCTCAGCAAGCTCTATCATTGTGAATTCACCTGATGCAGAATGTAAACATTTGGCGAAAACATTTGGCGACATCTCAGTGATTGTGAATGTTAGAGAACGATTAGGGATATCCAAGTGGATCTGTAAAGATTGCTTGTTACCTGGGTTGCCAATGTTGATGGGTCCAGTATGTTCACCTTCCATGAGCCTGATGAGGCCATCGACCTAGACGAATGCGAAAGCAACTCAATTGATCATGCGATGTTCAGGAAGCGTTTTGGGCTTCATTTTCAGTATCTCCAAAGATTAAAAAGACCAACATACCATGTCAGAGACGTAACAAAAACTGCGGGTTTGTGTTCCCGGAGCTTGGACTGTCAAGGGTTCGTCTCTATTGAAGGCACAGTAGCAGCAAATGTATATCAGGAACGAGCAACATACACATCTCTGAAGATTGCAATAGTTTATTAGTTACCTGAGTGCTTGAGCAATGAAATTGCTGACAACACGGCCATCATCAATATTCATGCGAGGCCCGTATGTATTGAAGATTCTTGCTACTCTTATTTCTGCATCAGAAAAAAAAAGGAAGACAGTGAAACATTTGGATTTGAATGCAAGGTTTTGGAAAGGCACAAACTCGTACTCTTACCTATGCCATGCTGCCTGTGGTAATCAAACATTAATGTTTCAGCAACGCGTTTCCCTTCATCATAGCAACTTCTTACGCCTATGTGCAAAAAAATAAAGTCTTCAATCTCGTGCATGGCACATTCAGACCTCTCAATGGAAGTACAATTATATGACGCTTGAAGTAACAAAGAGGAAGTTTTAAAGATAATATACCAATTGGATTAACATTTCCCCAATAGGTTTCTGGCTGCGGATGCACAAGAGGATCACCATAAACCTCTGAAGTTGATGTCAGCAAAATCCTATTGACACATTTAGATAAAAGAAAATCTTCAATTTTGGAGTACAAACTCTAAGCACTGTCAAGAAAACACTGCCAAGAAAAGCGTTGTGCGGCAATCAACCTTGCTCCAACTCGCTTGGCAAGACCCAGCATGTTCAAGGTACCTATCACATTTGTCTTGATAGTCTGTTTTAGTAATAAATGAAAGATCAGATGATCGGCATCTAGGGCTCTAGGTTATTTAGCGTACAGAGTCTACAAACAATGCAACCGAATTGTTTTTGCTTGACAGAAGCCGTGTCAAGAACCCACGAGGCACACACTACTGGTTAGATGTAAGAGCTGAAAGCAAGTATTCTCACCTTCACAGGATTGTGCTTGTAAAAAATTGGAGATGCAGGGCAGGCAAGGTGATAAATCTGATCAACCTCAACCCATAGTGACATCTGCAGATAGCAAAATTCGCTATTGAACTGTCCCCTTTAATCACCACAAAGCATATTACTATAAATGTAAATCCCTATACCATTCACGAAAACCACGACAGATTTATTGTCTTTACTCTTATCAGGTTTTCCCTCCTTGAATCAAGTCATTATCATCCATATAAAGATTTTTCATACTTTCTTATTAAGTGAACAAATGAAAAGTACCATGACGGATAAGCTCAAATCTTGGATGACCGATCCACTTCCTAAGATTGTCCTTAGATCCAGTGAAGTAGTTGTCAGCAACTACGACCTGCATAAAGCAGCATCACAGATTCACAGACATTAATCAACAGATTGTATGCGTTATCTTAGCGAAGCTGAAAGAGTGTTCTTGCAATCTTAGTCTCACCTCATTGTTTTCGTTTTCCATCAACCTGTCAACTAGGTGAGAGCCAATGAATCCAGCTCCTCCAGTAACCAAAATTCTCATCTTTGACTGTTTGCATTGACAGCAAATGACCAAGCAAATCAGAAACAAATTGAAGGTTGAATACAAACCAATTAACAGGAAAGGGGGCAATTTTAACCTGACAAAATTTGGAATTGCGAAGAGGTGATGGGGTGGGGGGCTTCTTTGTGGTTCCATTAGCCGCCATTGCTGGGATCTCGGAAAGCTCAAACACCTGTGAAAGAGTTACGATCGGAACCTCAATTCCGATGCTGAAACACGCAAAACTAAAAAGAAGTGAACTTTAAAAGATCATTTACCGAAACTACACAAAAACCCTAGTTGGGGGACTTGGATTTGGAGATCAAAGAGCTGGGGTATATACATATAGTCCAGAATTTGAATTTATTTTGAATTTTTTACTCCAAAATTAAACGATCGGGGGACCGACACTTTCTCCACCACACCGAACGACGACAACTCGATCAAGAAGAGAGAGTAGAGTGATTTACGGCACCAAATTAAAAATCAGACCATCACTTGAAGGTAAAGAAAAGAATTTAACATGATTGCTAACCGCTGTACAGAGCAAAGAAAAAGATGGAATAATGTATGGTTGAAGAGGAAAATGTGTTGCACATTATTTTAAGGGCGTGTTTGGCAACTAGGTGGGATAGGTGGATGGGGGTAGATTTTTGGGGTGGACGGAATTGAGATGGAATCTCGGGGTGGACTTGGTGGAGTTATGAATCCCTTTTCATCCGGTTTCGTATTTGGTTCGGTTTAAAAGTTTTGGTGGATGGAGGGACTCAAAAAGACCCAACTGCCCCCACTTAACCACCCGAAATGATGATTATGCCCCTCTCAATTGCCCATCACCCCAACCCTTCTTCCCCGGTCGTAGCAATTGGAGCAAAATTTCTGAGAAATTATCCATCCACGCAACTCGAGGTGCAGCTCCGGCATTCTCCCTGCACTTCCGACGCCTTGCAAAGCATCGCCGATCACATGTAAGTTCTCCCGACCTTTGTTCTACTGTCTTCAGTTTGGATATAGTCGATTGGGGTTGGAATGTGGGGTTCGTCGTTCGGGTATACCAAAATCCTAAATAGGACGAACACAAATTACAGCTAGGGTTGATGAAGTTGGGGTTACATGAATTTCACTCATCTGTTACAAATCCAAAAATCGTGTGGAATTAGGGTTTAGAGACCGATTTGGGGGCGACAGACCCTCAATTTGACATTGATTTAGGGTTAGAGGTGTTCGGGTAAGGATTGTGTACCTATGAACGCTATGAATTAAATTTGGCAGTGATTCATTAGCTATGAATTCAAATCCATATTGTGCCTGGTGCTTTATGTTAGTTGTCATACATAAGCATGTTACAATCGTCAATGCACTTGCTTGTTGTCCCTGAAATCGGCTACCACCTACCGTATTTGATATTCCATTTACTTGCCACCCTCTACGACAGAACTACACACCCTGCCCAAATGGATTCCCCTGGTCCGACCAAGGGGAAAGACAAAGGAAAAGGTAAGAAAGCTAAGTTGGGTTATGACGAGAAGAACGCTGTGCCCGCTGCGTTCTACTGGTCATTGGAATTGACCAAGAAGTTGATGCATGTCCTCCTTGCGTACCAGTGGGAAAATGGTAAGAACCAATCCTAAAAATGGGGGCCAATTAATACTAAGTTCGAGGCAGCAACAGGGAAGAGGTGCTACCTGTACACTCTGAAGAACCGAACTCGCGACATGAAGGCCATCTTCCAATCTTGGAAGAAGCTCAAACAAGGGGAGATCGACCTCGGATGGGATGAGGCCCGTGGTACCATTATGGCCCCCGACGAGTGGTGGGAAAAGAAAATCGCGGTATGTGCCCCTCTTCCCTTTGCCTTACATTCCTAATCCAACGAACATTGCAATGTGATGGACACCCCTATTGCGCATGAGAACAACAACTTCAGCAGGTTCCGGAAGAAGAGCAATCCTCCTGATCTTGAAGATCTGTTCCACCAAGTTTTCGGAGGCACCGTCGCAACGGGCGAGTACTGCGTCGCCCCATCCATGGACCCTGAAGCACGGGCGGCGCAGGCGGCCATTGACCTTGAAAGAGAGCAGCAGAATGAGCCCCCCACTTTTGACGACGACCACGACCCAACAGCTGAACCAATTGGGTCACAATACGAGGGGGTGGAGAAGGAGTTCGACGAACTCTTCGCCACCCCTCGTGGCCAAGGTGGAACGACCTCTATGGAAGACGTTGTTCGGGACATTTCCAACGAGGACGACACCCCCCCAAGTCAAGCGCCGGGCGCTTTTGAAGCTGGGCCTTCTCAACTTTCGAGGTCAAAGCGCGGCCCAAAGTCATCTACCCCCTCCTTCCGTCGAAGTTCCAAGCGCAACCTCCGTGCGTCGCAGGGGACCAAGCTGTTTGAAAGGAGCGTAGGGATCATGGAAGGCAGGTTGCGTGAGATCGTCGACATACTACATCAGGATGAGACATACTACAACGATGAAAGTGCTTGCCGTTGTGAGGTCGATGGTTGGCGAGGGGCTATTCGCCGAAGGTGACCCCCTATGGATCTTCAGCTTAGCCATCATCAAGTCACCCGAGCGACGGGATGTATTCGTTCAGCTTGATAACAATGTGGCCAGGTTGAAGTGGCTTCAGTGGTTGTACTCCACCAATGATGGGTAGCAGCTAACCGCCATACCACCTTGAGGCCGAGTGTTACCCTCATTACCTTAACAAAGGTGTTACGTTTGTGAACCTTGCAAGCAATTACTTTATGATGGTGAATAAGACTACTCGTCTTTCCGTGTTACATTATTTCATGTCATTCTTTGCCGTTACTATCATAAACCCTTTAAGAGGTTGGTGCAGAGGTTGATTGCGATACATTTTCCATGATATTTAATAAGACTTTTCTCAGAGTTTCTATGATATGCCATTACCTTATGTTCTGCGTTGTGCTTTGGGTACTTTGGTATCCATAAACAGGACATACTTTATGATCTATTATATGCAATTACCCTTGGTTGTTGTCATAAGCAACGCGATGTCCCTACAGGAACCAGGAGACGTTGCGCGAGCACCGTAGACAACGTCGTTGTGCACAAGCGAAGGGCGTCACCACGTTCTTTGATCTTCTTCGCACCTAGATCCCCATTGCGAAGCACTACTTCAAAAGGGTTACTAAGGTGCCGCAGTTTCTAGGAGAGTACGCCGATGCAAGATGGGTTGACCAGATCCTCAACCACTATTCCCAATCTAGGAGCGTCAACGCCTTCCGAATGGAGAAGGGTGCCTTCATCTGGCTGTGCGGGATGCTGGAGCACCGGTATGGGCTTAGGGGTTCAGATAAACTTTCCGTAATGGAGAAGTTGGCAATCTTTGTCAATACCATGGCGTGGATTTCCAGTCAGCAGAACTCATGCGAGCGTTTCCTTTGATCGACTTACACCATTTCGGAGGCCATTTCGGAAGTGCTAGAAGCCATATGTGGGGGGGCATCTAACGGCTACCGCGGACTAGCGAGGGACTTGATCCGGCCTCGAGACCCACATTTTGCCGAAGTTCCGGAGCAGATCAGGTGCGACAACCGGTACTGGCCCTACTTCAAGGGTGTAATTGGCGCTATTGACGGGACGCATAATGAAGCACAAATACCCAAACAGGACCACATATGGTTCCGATGCAGGAAGGGCACAACAACATACAATGCCATGGTTGTTTGTGACTTCGAGCTTCGATTCACCTTCATATCCGTCGGATTGGAGGGAAGCGCTCCTGATTCACCTTCATAACAATTAAGAGCACCCACAATGGACATACTCCATTGGATGTCTTTTTTTTTTTAAAAAAAGAAAAAATACAAACTGACACACTAAGCTTGTACTGCTGGAAACTAAAGGCTAAAATGAAGATACTCAAGTTTGCCACAATCTGACATACACTACACACCACAAATTTTTCTGACTTTTTAGTTTTTAAATGAAAGGCACCTAATATATAACCAATGTGATAGCTCTAAGAAACTTACTACATGCACATTGTCCTAAACCAATCATTCGTAGAGTGATAAAGTAGAATTGAACATGATAGACCTATTCAAAGGAAAGATCATAGAAGGATACTGGCACAATAAGCTCGAGATTCGATGTGGAAAAAGACGGAGTTGTTGAATTTCACATTGTACAAAGATAGAGACAAACGAAAAATCCCAATCAATTTTCTCTTTTAGGGTGTGTTTGGCAACTGGGTGGGGGTAGGTGGATGGGGATAAATTTTTTTTTTTTTGGGGGGGGGGGGACGGGATGGAGATGGAATCTCGGGGTGGACGGGGTGGAGTTATGAATCCCTTTTCACCCGGTTTCGTATTTGGTTGGGTTTTAAAGTTTTGGTGGAGGGAGGGACACAAAAAGACCCAATTGCCCCCAATAAACCACCCGAAATAACGATTATATATGCCCCTCCCAATTGCCCCTCACCCCCAACCCTTCTTCCCATGTCGTAGCAATTTGAGCAAAATTTCTGAGAAATTATCCATCCACGCAACTCGCGGTGCAGCTCCGACATTCTCCCTGCACTTCCGACGCCCTGCAAAGCATCGCCAACCACATGTAAGTTCTCCGGACCTTTGTTCTACTGTCTTCAGTTTGGATATACTCGATTGGGGTTGGGATGTAGGGTTCGTCGTTCGAGTATACCAAAATCCCAAATAGGATGAACACAAATTACAGCTAGGGTTGACGAAGTTGGGGTTACATGAATTTCACTCATCTGTTACAATTCCAAAAATCGTGTGGAATTAGGGTTTAGGGACCGATTTGGGGGCGACAGACCCTCAATTTGACATTGATTTAGGGTTAGAGGTGTTCGGGTAAGGATTGTGTACCTATGAACGCTATGTATTGAATTTGGCAGTGATTCATTAGTTATGAATTCATATCCATATTGTGTCTGCTGCTTTGTGTTAGTTGTCATACACAAACATGTTTCAATCGTTAATTCACTTGCCTGTTGTCCCTGAAATCGGCCAAAACCTACCGTATTTGTTATTTCATTTACTTGCCACCCTCCACGACAGAACTACGCACCCTGCCCAACGACATCCGATACTGGCCTACTTCAAGGTTGCAATTGACGCCATTGGCGGGACGCATATTGAAGCACCAATACCGAAAGAGGACCACATACGGTTCCAATGCAGGAAGGGCACACAACATACAACGTCATGACCGTTTGTGACTTCGAGCTTCGATTCACCTTCATATCCGCCAGATGGGAGGGAAGCGCTCACGATTCACCCTTATAACAAGTAAGAGAACCCACAATGGACATACGCCATTGGGGGTCTTATTTTTTTTTTATTTTTTTTAAAGAGAAAAAATATAAAAAATAAAAACCGACACACTAAGCTTCTACTACTAGAAACGAAAGGCTAAAATGAAGATATTCAAGTCTGCCACAATCTGACACACACTACACACCATAAATTTTTCTGACTTTTTTGTTTTTAAATGTAAGGAACCAATGTGATTGCTCTAAAAAACTTACTACATGCACATTGTCCTAAACCAATCATTCGTAGAGTGATACAGTAGAATTGAATCTGATTCAAAGGAAAGATCATAGAAGGATATTGGCATAATAAGCTCGAGAATCGATGTGGAAAAAGGCAGAGTTGTTGAATTTCACATTGTAAAGAGATAGAGACAGACAAAAAATACCAACCCATTTTCTTATTTAGGGCGTGTTTGGCAACTGGGTGGGGGTAGGTGGATGGGGATAGTTTTTTGGGGGTGGACGGGATGAAGATGGAATCTCGGGGTGGACGGGGTGGATTTATTAATCCCATTTCACCCGGTTTCGTATTTGGTTGGGTTTTAAAGTTTTGGTGGATAGAGGGACTCAAAAAGACCCAATTGCCCCCACTAAACCACCCGAAATGACGATTATGCCCCTCCCAATTGCCCTTGACCCCAAACCCTTCTTTCCTTGTCGTAGAAATTTGAGCAAAATATCTGAGAAATTATCCATACACGCAACTCACGGTGCAACTCTGACATTCTCCCTGTACTTCCGACGCCTTGTAAAGCATCACCGGCCACATGTAAGTTCTCCCGACCTTTGTTCTACTGTATTCTGTTTGGATATAGTCAATTGGGGTTGGGATGTGGGATTCGTCGTTCGGGTATACCCAAATCCCAAATAGGACGAACACAAATTATAACTAGGGTTGATGAAGTTGGGGTTACATGAATTTCACTCCTCTGTTACAAACCCAAAAATCGTGTGGAATTAGGGTTTAGGGACCGATTTTGGGGCGACAGACCCTCAATTTGACATTGATTTAGGGTTAGAGGTGTTCGGGGAAGGATTGTGTACCTATGAACGATATGAATTGAATTTGGCAGTGATTCATTAGCTATGAATTCAGATCCATATTGTGTCTGCTGCTTTCTGTAAGTTGTCATACACAAACATGTTTCAATCGTTAATGTACTTGCTTGTTGTCCCTGAAATTGGCCTCAACCTTTCGTATTTGTTATTCCATTTAGTTGCCACCCTCCACGATAGAACTACGCACCCTGCCCAACGACATCTGGTACTGGCCCTACATCAAGGGTGCAATTGGCGCTATTGACGGGACGCATACTGAAGCACAAATACCTTAAGAGGACCACATACGGTTCAGATGCAGGAGGGGCACAACAACATACAATGTCATGGCCGTTTGTGAGTTCCAGCTTCAATTCACCTTCATATATTCGCCGGATGGGCGGGAAGCCCTCACGATTCACATTCATAACAAGTAAGAGCACCCACAATGGACATACTCCATTGGATGTCTTATTTTTTTTTTTAAAAAAAAAAAAAATGACAAAATGACACAGTAAGCTTCTACTGTTGGAAATTAAAGGCTAAAATGAAGACATTCAAGTCTGCCACAATCTGACACACACTACACACCACAAATTTTGCTGATTTTTTTGTATTTAAATGTAAGGCACCTAATATATAACCAATGCAGATGCTCTAAGAAACTTACTACATGCACATTGTCCTAAACCAATAATTCGTAGAGTGAAACAGTAGAATTGAACATGATAGACCGGTTTAAAGGAAAGGTCATAGAAGGATATTGGAGCAATAAGCTCGAGATTCGATGTGGAAAAAGGCGGAGTTGTTGAATTTCACACTGTACAGATATAGACACATACGAAAAATCCCAACCCATTTGCTCATTTAGGGCGTGTTTGGCAACTGGGTGGGGGGTAGGTGGATGAGGATAGGTTTTTCGGGGTGGAAGATGATGGTGATGGAATCTCAGAGTGGACGAGGTGGAGTTATGAATCCCTTTTCACCCGGTCTCGTATTTGGTTTGGTTTTAAAGTTTTGGTGGATGGAGTGACTCAAAAAGACAAAATTGCCCCCACTAAACCACCCGAAATGAGGATTATGCCCCTCCCAATTGCCCCTCACCCATAACCCTTCTTCCACTATCGTAGCAATTGGAGCTAAATTTCTGAGAAATTATCCATCAACGCAACTCGCGGTGCAGCTCCGGCATTCTCCCCGCACTTCCGAAGCCCTGCAAAGAATCGCCGGCCACATGTCAGTTCTCCGACATTTTTTCTAATGCCTTCAGCTTGGATATAGTCGATTGGGGTTTGGATGTGGGGTTCGTCGTTCGGGTATACCAAAATCCCAAATAGGACGAACACAAATTACAGCTAGGATTGATGAAGTTGGGAATACATGAATTTCACTCCTCTGTTACAAATCCAATAATCGTGTGGAATTAGGATTTAGGAACCGTTTTTGGGGCGATAGACCCTCAATTTGACATTGATTTAGGGTTAGAGGTGTTCGGGTAAGGATTGTGTACCTATGAACACTTTGAATTGAATTTGGTAGTGATTCATTAGCTATGAATTCAAATCCATATTGTGTCCGCTGCTTTCTGTTAGTTGTCATACACAAACATGTTTCAATCGTTAATGCACTTACTTGTTGTCCCTGAAATCGGCCACAACCTACCGTATTTGTTATTCCATTTACTTGCCACCCTCCACGACAGAACCACGCACCCTGCCCAACGACATCTGGTACTGGCCCTACATCAAGGGTGCAATTGGCGCTTTTGGCGGGACACATACTGAACCACAAATACCTTAAGAGGACCACATACGGTTCCGATGCAGGAAGGGCACAACAACATTCAATGTCATGGCCGTTTGTGAGTTCCAGCTTCGATTCACCTTCATATCCGCCAGATGGGCGGGAAGCGCTCACGATTCACATTCATAACAAGTAAGAGCACCCACTAAGCTTCTACTGCTGGAAATTAAAGGCTAAAATGAAGACATTCAAGTCTGCCACAATCTGACACACACTACACACCACAAATTTTTCTGACTTTTTTGTTTTTAAATGTAAGGCACCTAATATATAACCAATGTGGATGCTCTAAGAAACTTACTACATGCACATTGTCCTAAACCAAATACTCGTAGACCGATACAGTAGAATTGAACATGATAGACTAGTTCAAAGGAAAGCTCATAGAAGGATATTGGAGCAATAAGCTTGAGATTCGATGTAGAAAAAGGCAGAGTTGTTGAATTTCACACTGTATAGAGATAGAGATAGACGAAAAATCCTAACCCATTTGCTCATTTAGGGCGTGTTTGGCAACTGGGTGGGGGATAGGTGGATGGGGATAGATTTTTGGGGGTGGACGGGATGGAGATGGAATCTCGGGGTGGACGGGGTGGAGTTATGAATCCCTTTTCACCCGGTTTTGTATTTGGGTGGTTTTTAAAGTTTTGGTGGATGGAGAGTCACAAAAAGCCCCAATCGCCCCCCACTAAACCACCCGAAATGAAGATTATGCCCCTCCTAATTGCCCCTCACCCCCAACCCTTCTTCCCTTGTCGTAGCAGTTTGAGCAAAATTTCTGAGAAATTATCCATCCATGCAACTCGCGGTGCAGCTCCGGCATTCTCCCCGCACTTACGACACCCTGCAAAGCATCGCCGGCCACATGTAAGTTCTCCCGACCTTTGTTCTACTATTTTCAGTTTGGATATAGTCGATTGGGGTTTGGATGTGGGGTTCGTCGTTCGGGTATACCAAAATCCCAAATAGGACGAACACAAATTACAGCTAGGGTTGATGAAGTTGGGGATACATGAATTTCACTCCTCTGTTACAAATCCAATAACCGTGTGGAATTAGGATTTAGGAACCGTTTTTGGGGCGATAGACCCTCAATTTGACATTGATTTAGGGTGAGAGGTGTTCGGGTAAGGATTGTGTACCTATGAACGCTTTGAATTGAATTTGGTAGTGATTCATTAGCTATGAATTCAAATCCATATTGTGTCCGCTGCTTTCTGTTAGTTGTCATACACAAACATGTTTCAATCGTTAATGCACTTACTTGTTGTCCTTGAAATCGGCCACAACTTACCGTATTTGTTATTCCATTTAATTGCCACCCTCCACGACAGAACTACGCACCCTGCCCAACGACATTTGGTACTGGCCCTACATCAAGGGTGCAATTGGCGCTTTTGGCGGGACGCATACTGAACCACAAATACCTTAAGAGGACCACATACGGTTCCGATGCAGGAAGGGCACAACAACATTCAATGTCATGGCCGTTTGTGAGTTCTAGCTTCGATTCACCTTCATATCCGCCGGATGGGCGGGAAGTGCTCACGATTCACATTCATAACAAGTAAGAGCACCCACAATGGACATACTCCATTGGATGTCTTTTTTTTTTTTTAAAAAAAAGAAAAAATGACACACTAAGCTTCTACTGCTGGAAATTAAAGGCTAAAATGAAGACATTCAAGTCTGCCACAATCTGACACACACTACACATCACAAATTTTTCTGACTTTTTTGTTTTTAAATGTAAGGCACCTAATATATAACCAATGTGGATGCTCTAAGAAACTTACTACATGCACATTGTCCTAAACCAATAACTCGTAGACCGATACAGTAGAATTGAACATGATAGACTAGTTCAAAGGAAAGGTCATAGAAGGATATTGGAGCAATAAGCTCGAGATTCGATGTAGAAAAAGGCAGAGTTGTTGAATTTCACACTGTACAGAGATAGAGATAGACGAAAAATCCCAACCCATTTGCTCATTTAGGACGTGTTTGGCAATAGGGTGGGGGGTAGGTGGATGGGGATAGATTTTTGGGGGTGGACGGGATGGAGATGGAATCTCGGGGTGGACGGGGTGGAGTTATGAATCCCTTTTCACCCGGTTTCGTATTTGGGTGGTTTTTAAAGTTTTGGTGGATGGAGAGTCACAAAAAGCCTCAATTGCCCCCACTAAACCACCCGAAATGATGATTCTGCCCCTCCTAATTGCCCCTCACCCTCAACCCTTCTTCCCTTGTCGTAGCAATTTGAGCAAAATTTCTGAGAAATTATCCATCCATGCAACTCGCGGTGCAGCTCCGACATTCTCCCTGCACTTACGACACCCAGCAAAGCATCGTCGACCACATGTAAGTTCTCCCGACCTTTTTTCTACTATTTTCAGTTTGGATATAGTCGATTGGGGTTTGGATGTGGGGTTCGTCGTTCGGGTATACCAAAATCCCAAATAGGACGAACACAAATTACGGCTAGGGTTGATGAAGTTGGGGATACATGAATTTCACTCATCTGTTACAAATCCAATAATCGTGTGGAATTAGGATTTAGGAACCGTTTTTGGGGCGATAGACCCTCAATTTGACATTGATTTAGGGTTAGAGGTGTTCGGGTAAGGATTGTGTACCTACGAACGCTTTGAATTGAATTTGGTAGTGATTCATTAGCAATGAATTCAAATCCATATTGTGTCTGCTGCTTTCTGTTAGTTGTCATACACAAACATGTTTCAATCGTTAATGCACTTACTTGTTGTCCCTGAAATCGGCCACAACCTACCGTATTTGTTATTCCATTTACTTGCCACCCTCCACGACAGAACTACGCACCCTGCCCAACGACATCTGGTACTAGCCCTACATCAAGGGTGCAATTGGCGCTTTTGGCGGGACCCATACTGAACCACAAATACCTTAAGAGGACCACATACGGTTACGATGCAGGAAGGGCACAACAACATTCAATGTGATGGCCGTTTGTGAGTTCCAAGTTTGATTCACCTTCATATCCGCCGGATGGGCGGGAAGCGCTCACGATTCACATTCATAACAAGTAAGAGCACCCACAGTGGACATACTCCATTGGAAGTCTTATTTTTTAAAAAAAGAAAGAAAAAATGACACACTAAGCATCTACTGCTTGAAATTAAAGGCTAAAATTAAGACATTCAAGTCTGCCACAATCTGACACACACTACACACCACAATTTTTTTCTGACTTTTTTGTTTTTAAATGTAAGGCACCGAATATATAACCAATGTGGATGCTCTAAGAAACTTACTACATGCACATTGTCCTAAACCAATAATTCTTAGAGCGATACAGTAGAATTGAACATGATAAACCGGTTCAAAGGAAAGCTCATAGAAGGATATTGGAGCAATAAGCTCGAGATTCGATGTGGAAAAAGGCAGAGTTGTTGAATTTCACACTGTACAGATATAGAGACATACGAAAAATCCCAACCCATTTGCACATTTAGGGAGTGTTTGGCAACTGGGTGGAGGGTAGGTGGATGAGGATAGATTTTTGGGGGTGGACGGGAAGGTGATGGAATCTCGGAGTGGATGGGGTGGAGTTATGAATCCCCTTTCACCTCGTTTCGTATTTGGTTTGGTTCTAAAGTTTTGGCTGATGGAGTGACTCAAAAAGACACAATTGCCCCCACTAAACCACCCGAAATGACGATTATGCCCCTCCCAATTGCCCCTCACCCATAACCCTTCTTCCACTATCGTAGCAATTGGAGCTAAATTTATGAGAAATTATCCATCAACGCAACTCGCGGTGCAGCTTCGGCATTCTCCCTGTACTTCCGACGCCTTGCAAAGCATCGGCGGCGACATGTAAGTTCTCCCGACGATTGTTCTACTGTCTTCAGTTTGGATATAGTCGATTGGGGTTGGGATGTGGGGTTCGTCGTTCGGGTATACCAAAATCCCAAATAGGATGAACACAAATTACAACTACAGGGTGTATAAAGTTAGGGTTACATGAATTGCACTTCTATGTTACAAATCCAAAAATCGTGTGGAATTAAGGTTTAAGGACCGATTTAGGGGCGACAGACCCTCAATTTGACATTGATTTAGGGTTAGAGGTGTCCAGGTAAGGATTGTGTACCTATGAACGCTATGAATTGAATTTGGCAGTGATTCATTAGTTATGAATTCAAATCCATATTGTGTCTGCTGCTTTGTGTTAGTTGTCATACACAAACATGTTTCAATCGTTAATGCACTTGCTTGTTGTCCCTGAAATCGGCCACAACCTAACGTATTTGTTATTTCATTTACTTGCCACCCTCTACGACAGAACTACGCACCCTGCCCAACGATATCCGGTACTGGCCTACTTCAAGAGTGCAATTGACGCTATTGGCGGGACGCATATTGAAACAGCAATACCCAAAGAGGACCACATATGGTTCCGATGCAGGAAGGGCACAACAACATACAATGTCATGGTCGTTTGTGACTTCGAGATTCGACTCACCTTCATATCCGCTGGATGGGAGGGAAGCGCTCACGATTCACCTTTGTAACAAGTAAGAGCACCCACAATGGACATACTCCATCGGGTGTCTTATTTTATTTTATTTTTAAAAAAAAAGAAAAAATAAAAACTGACACACTAAAGGCTAAAATGAAGATTTTCAAGTTTGCCACAATCTAACACACACTACACGCCATAAATTTTTCTGACTTTTTTGTTTTTAAATGTAAGGCACCTAATATATAACCAATGTAATTGCTCTAAGAAACTTACTACATGCACATTGTCCTAAACCAATCATTCGTAGAGGAATACAGTAGAATTGAACATGATAGACCGATTTAAAGGAAAGATCATAGAAGGATATTGGCATAATAAGCTCGAGATTCGATGTGGAAAAAGGCAGAGTTGTTGAATTTCACATTGCACAGAGATAGAGACAGACGAAAAATCCAACCCATTTTCTCATTTAGGGCGTGTTTGGCAACTGGGTGGGGGGTAGGTGGATGGGGATAGATTTTTGGGGGTGGACGGGGTGGAGTTGTTAATCCCTTTTCACCCGATTTCGTATTTGGTTGGATTTTAAAGTTTTGGTGGCTAGAGAGACTCAAAAAGATCCAATTGCCCCCACTAAACCACCCAAAATGACGATTATGACCCTCCCAATTGCCCCTCACCCCCAACCCTTCCTTCCTTGTCGTAGATTTTTTAGCAAAATTTCTGAGCAAAATTTCTGAGAAATTATCCATCCACGCAACTCGCGGTGCAACTCTGGCATTCTCCCTGCACTTTCGACGCCCTGCAAAGCATCGCCAGCCACATGTAAGTTCTCCCGACCTTTGTTCTCTTGCCTTAAGTTTGGATATAGTTGATTGGGGTTAGGATGTGGGGTTCGTCGTTCGGGTACACACAAATCCCAAATAGGACGAACACAAATTACAAGTAGGGTTGATGAAGTTGGGGTTACATGAATTTCACTCCTCTGTTACAAACCCAAAAATCGTGTGGCATTAGGGTTTAGGGACCGATTTTGGGGCAACAGACCCTCAATTTGACATTGATTAAGGGTCAGAGGTGTTCGGGTAAGGATTGTGTACCTATGAACGCTATGAATTGAATTTGGCAGTGATTCATTAGGTATGAATTCAAATCCATATTGGGTCTTCTGCTTTTTGTAAGTTGTCATACACAAACATATTTCAATTGTTAATGCACTTGCTTGTCGTCCCTGAAATCGGCCTCAACCTACCGTATTTGAATTTTCCGTTTACTTGTCACCCTCCATGACAGAACTATGCACCCTGCCCAACGACATCCGGTACTGGCCCTACTTCAAGGGTGCAATTGGCGCTATTAACAGGATGCACATTGAAGCACAAATACCCAAAGAGGACCACATACGGTTCCGATGCAGGAAGGGCACAACAATATATAATGTCATGGACGTTTGTGACTTCGAGCTTCGATTCACCTTCATATCTGCCGGATGGGCGGGAAGCGCTCACGATTCACATTCATAACAAGTGAAAGCACCCATAATGGACATACTCCATTGAGTGTCTTTTTTTTTTTTAAAAAGATAAAAATACAAATTGACACACTAAGCTTCTACTGCTGGAAACTAATTAAAGGCTAAAATGAAGATTTTCAAGTCTGCCACAATCTGACACACAATACACACCACAAATTTTTCTGACTTTTTTGTTTTTAAATGTAAGGCACCTAATATATAACCAATGTGGATGCTCTAAGAAACTTACTACGTACATGCACATTGTCCTAAACTTACCATTCGTAGAGCGATACAGTAGAACTGAACATGATAGACTGGTTCAAAGGAAAGCTCATAGAAGGATATTGGCACAATAAGCTCGAGATTCGATGAGGAAAAAGGCGGAGTTGTTGAATTTCACACTGTACAGAGATAGAGACAGACGAAAAATCCCAACCCATTTGCTCATTTAGGGCGTGTTTAGCAACTGGGTGGGGGTGGGGTAGGTGGTTGGGGATAGATTTTTGGGGGTGGACGGGATGGAGATGGAATCTCGGGATGGACGGGGTGGAGTTATGAATCCCTTTTTATCCCTTTTCGCACGGTTTCGTATTTGGTTGGGTTATAAAGTTTTGGTGGATGGAGGGACTCAAAAAGACCCAATTGACCCCACTAAACCACCCGAAATGACGATTATACACCTCCTAATGGCCCATCACCCCCAACCCTTCTTCCCCTGTCGTAGCAATCAGATCAAAATTTCTGATAAATTTTCAAACCACGCAACTCGCGGTGCAACTCCGGCATTCTCCTTGCACTTATGACGCCTTGCAAAGTATTGTCGGCCACATGTAAGTTTAGAAGTGTTCGGGTAAGGATTGTGTACCTATGAACGCTATGAATTGAATTTGGCAGTGATTCATTAGCTATAAATTCAAATCCATATTGTGTCTGCTGCTTTCTGTTGTCATACACAAACATGTTTCAATCGTTAATGCACTTGCTTGTTGTCCCTGAAATCGGACACAACCTACCGTATTTGTTATTCTATTTACTTGCAACCCTCCACGACATAACTACACCCTGCCCAACGACATCCGGTACTATCCCTAATTCAAGGGTGTAATTAGCGCTATTGAAAGGACGCATATTGAAGCACAAATACCCAAAGAGGACCACATACGTTTCCGATGCAAGAAGGGCACAACAACATACAATGTCATGGTCGTTTGTGAGTTCGAGCTTCGATTCACCTTCATATCCGTCGGATGGGAGGGAAGCGATCATGATTCACCTTCATAACAAGTAAGAGCACCCACAATGGACATACTCCATTGGGTGTCTTATTTTTTTTTTTTTAAAAGAAAAAAATACAAACCGACACACTAAGCTTCTCCTGCTGGAAACTAAAGGCTAATATGAAAATATTCAAGTCTGCCACAATCTGACACACACTAAGCACCACAAATGTTTCTGACTTTTTAGTTTTTAAATGTATGGCACCTAATATATAACCAATGTGGATGTTCTAAGAAACTTACTACATGCACATTGTCCTAAACCAATCATTCGTAAAGCGATATAGTATAATTGACCATGATAGACTGGTTCAAAGGAAAGCTCATTGAAGGATATTGGAGCAATAAGCTCGAGATTCGATGTGGAAAAAGGCGGAGTTGTTGAATTTCACACTGTACAGAGATAGACACAGACGAAAAATCCCAACCCATTTCCTCATTTAGGGCGTGTTTGGCAACTGGGTTGGGGGTAGGTGGTTGAGGATAGATTTTTGGGGCTTGACGGGATGGAGATGGAATCTCGGGGTGGACGGGGTGGAGTTATGAATCCCTTTTTATCCCTTTTCACCCGGTTTCGTATTTGGTTGGGTTATAAAGTTTTGGTGGATGGAGGGACTCAAAAAGACCCAATTGACCCCACTAAACCACCCGAAATGACAATTATACCCCTCCTAATTGCCCATCACCCCCAACCCTTCTTCCCCTGTCATAGTAATCAGATCAAAATTTCTGAGAAATTATCAAACCACGCAACTCGCGGTGCAGCTCCGGCATTCTCCTTGCACTTCCGACGCCTTGCAAAGTATTGTCGGCCACATGTAAGTTTAGAAGTGTTCGGGTAAGGATTGTGTACCTATGAACGCTATGAATTGAATTTGGCAGTGATTCATTAGCTATGAATTCAAATCCATATCGTTTGTGCTGCTTTCTGTTGTCATACACAAACATGTTTCAATCGTTAATGCACTTGCTTGTTGTCCCTGAAATCGGACACAACCTACCGTATTTGTTATTCCATTTACTTGCAACCCTCCACGACAGAACTACGCACCCTGCCCAACGACATCAGGTACTATACCTACTTCAAGGGTGCAATTAGCGCTATTGAAATGACGCATATTGAAGCACAAATACCCAAAGAGGACCACATACGTTTCCGATGCAAGAAGGGCACAACAACATACAATGCCATGGTCGTTTGTGAGTTCGAGCTTCGATTCACCTTCATATCCGCCAGATGGGAGGGAAGTGATCATGATTCACCTTCATAACAAGTAAGAGCACCCACAATGGACATACTCCATTGGGTGTCTTATTTTTTTTTTTTAAAAAAGAAAAAAATATAAACCGACACACTAAGCTTCTACTGCTGGCAACTAAAGGCTAAAATGAAAATATTCAAGTCTGCCACAATCTGACACACACTAAACACCACAAATGTTTTTGACTTTTTAGTTTTTAAATGTATGGCACCTAATATATAACCAATGTGGATGTTCTAAGAAACTTACTACATGCACATTGTCCTAAACCAATCATTCGTAAAGCGATATAGTAGGATTGAGCATGATAGACTGGTTCAAAGGAAAGCTCATAGAAGGATATTGGAGCAATAAGCTCGAGATTCGATATGGAAAAAGGCGGAGTTGTTGAATTTCACACTGTACAGAGATAGACACAGAGGAAAAATCCCAACCCATTTCCCCATTTAAGGCGTGTTTGGCAACTGGGTTGGGGGTAGATGGTTGAGGATAGATTTTTGGGGCTTGACAGGATGGAGATGGAATCTCGGGGTGGACGCAGTAGAGTTATGAATCCCTTTTTATCCCTTTTCACCCGGTTTCGTATTTGGTTGGGTTATAAAGTTTTGGTGGATGGAGGGAGTCAGAAAGACCCAATTGACCCCACTAAACCACCCGAAATGATGATTATACCCCTCCTAATTGCCCATCACCCCCAACCCTTCTTCCCCTGTCATAGCAATCAGATCAAAATTTCTGAGAAATTATCAAACCACGCAACTCGCGGTGCAGCTCCGGCATTCTCCTTGCACTTCCGACGCCTTGCAAAGTATTGTCGGCCACATGTAAGTTTAGAAGTGTTCGGGTAAGGATTGTGTACCTATGAACACTATGAATTGAATTTGGCAGTGATTCATTAGCTATGAATTCAAATCCATATTGTGTCTGCTGCTTTCTGTTGTCATACACAAACATGTTTCAATCGTTAATGCACTTGCTTGTTGTCCCTGAAATCGGACATAACCTACCGTATTTGTTATTCCATTTACTTGCAACCCTCCACGACAGAACTACGCACCCTGCCCAACGACATCCGGTACTATCCCTACTTCAAGGGTGCAATTAGCGCTATTGAAAGGACGCATATTGAAGCACAAATACCCAAAGAGGACCACATACGTTTCCGATGCAAGAAGGGCACAACAACACAGTGTCATGGTTGTTTGTGAGTTCGAGCTTCGATTCACCTTCATATCCGCCGGATGGGAGGGAAGCGATCATGATTCACCTTCATAACAAGTAAGAGCACCCACAATGGACATACTCCATTGGGTGTCTTATTTTTTTTTTTTAAAAAGAAAAAAATACAAACCGACACACTAAGCTTCTCCTGCTGGAAACTAAAGGCTAATATGAAAATATTCAAGTCTGCCACAATCTGACACACACTAAGCACCACAAATGTTTCTGACTTTTTAGTTTTTAAATGTATGGCACCTAATATATAACCAATGTGGATGTTCTAAGAAACTTACTACATGCACATTGTCCTAAACCAATCATTCGTAAAGCGATATAGTAGAATTGACCATGATAGACTGGTTCAAAGGAAAGCTCATAGAAGGATATTGGAGCAATAAGCTCGAGATTCGATATGGAAAAAGGCGGAGTTGTTGAATTTCACACTGTACAGAGATAGACACAGACGAAAAATCCCAACCCATTTCCCCATTTAAGGCGTGTTTGGCAACTGGGTTGGGGGTAGATGGTTGAGGATAGATTTTTGGGGCTTGACGGGATGGAGATGGAATCTCGGGGTGGACGCAGTAGAGTTATGAATCCCTTTTTATCCCTTTTCACCCGGTTTCGTATTTGGTTGGGTTATAAAGTTTTGGTGGATGGAGGGAGTCAGAAAGACCCAATTGACCCCACTAAACTACCCGAAATGATGATTATACCCCTCCTAATTGCCCATCACCCCAACCCTTCTTCCCTTGTCATAGCAATCAGATCAAAATTTCTGAGAAATTATCAAACCACGCAACTCGCGGTGCAGCTCCGGCATTCTCCTTGCACTTCCGACGCCTTGCAAAGTATTGTCGGCCACATGTAAGTTTAGAAGTGTTCGGGTAAGGATTGTGTACCTATGAACACTATGAATTGAATTTGGCAGTGATTCATTAGCTATGAATTCAAATCCATATTGTGTCTGCTGCTTTCTGTTGTCATACACAAACATGTTTCAATCGTTAATGCACTTGCTTGTTGTCCCTGAAATCGGACATAACCTACCGTATTTGTTATTCCATTTACTTGCAACCCTCCACGACAGAACTACGCACCCTGCCCAACGACATCCGGTACTATCCCTACTTCAAGGGTGCAATTAGCGCTATTGAAAGGACGCATATTGAAGCACAAATACCCAAAGAGGACCACATACGTTTCCGATGCAAGAAGGGCACAACAACACACAGTGTCATGGTTGTTTGTGAGTTCGAGCTTCGATTCACCTTCATATCCGCCGGATGGGAGGGAAGCGATCATGATTCACCTTCATAACAAGTAAGAGCACCCACAATGGACATACTCCATCGGGTGTCTTATTTTTTTTTTTTTTTAAAAAGAAAAAACTACAAACCGATACACTAAGCTTCTACTGCTGGAAACTAAGGGCTAAAATGAAGATATTCAAGTCTGCCACAATCTGACATACACTACACACCACAAATGTTTCTGACTTTTTAGTTTTTAAATGTATGGCACCTAATATATAACCAATGTGGATGTTCTAAAAAACTTACTACATGCACATTGTCCTAAACCAATCATTCGTAGAGCGATATAGTAGAATTGAACATGATAGACTGGTTCAAAGGAAAGCTCATAGAAGGATATTGGAGCAATAAGCTCGAGATTCGATGTGGAAAAATGCGGAGTTGTTGAATTTCACACTGTACAGAGATAGACACAGACGAAAAATCCCAACCCATTTGCTCATTTAGGGCGTGTTTGGCAACTGGGTAGGGAAAAGTGGATGGGGATCGATTTTTGGGGGTGGACGGGATGGAGATGGAATCTAGGGGTGGACGGGGTGGAGTTATAAATCCCCTTTCACCCGGTTTCGTATTTGGTTGGGTTTTAAAGTTTTGGTGGACGTAGTGACTCAAAAAGACCCAATTGCCCCCACTAAACTACTCAAAATGACAATTATGCCCCTCCCAGTTACCCCTCCTCCCCAACCCTTCTTCCCCCGTCGTAGCAATTGGAGCAAAATTTCGGAGAAATTATCCATCCACACAATTCGGGTGCAGCTCCGGCATTCTCCCTGCACTTCCGACGCTCTGCAAAGCATCGCCAACCACATGTAAGTTCTCCCGACCTTTGTTCTACTGTCTTCAGTTTGGATATAAGCGATTGGGGTTAGGATGGGGGGTTCGTCGTTCGGGTATACCAAAATCCCAAATAGGACGAACACGGATTACAGCTAGGGTTGATGAAGATGGGGTTGCATGAATTTCACTCCTCTGTTAAAAATCCAAAAATCGTGTGGAATTAGGGTTTAGGGACCGATTTGGGGGCAACAGATTCTCAATTTGACATTGATTTAGGGTTAGAGGTGTTCGGGTAAGGATTGTGTACCTATGAACGCTATGAATTGAATTTGGCAGTGATTCATTAGCTATGAATTCAAATCTATATTGTGTCTGTTGCTTTCTGTTAGTTGTCATACACAAACATGTTTCAATCGTTAATGCACTTCCTTGTTGTCCCTGAAATCGGCCACAACATACCGTATTTGTTATTCCATTTACTTGCCACCCTCCACGACAGAACTACGCACCCTGCCCAACGAAATCCAATACTGGCCCTACTTTAAGGGTGCAACTGACGCTGTTGGCGGGACGCATATTGAAGCACAAATACCCAAAGAGGACCAATTACAGTTCCGATGTAGGAAGGGCACAACAACATACAATGTCATGGTCGTTTGTGACTTCGAGCTTCGATTCACCTTCATATTCGCCGGATGGGAGGGAAGCCCTCGCGATTCACCTTTCATAACAAATTAAGAGCACCCACAATGGACATACTTAATTGGGTGTTCAAGTCTGCCACAATCTGACACACACTACACACCACAAATTTTTCTGACTTTCTTATTTTTAAATGTATGGCATCTAATATATAACCAATGTGGATGCTCTAAAAAACTTACTACATGCACATTGTCCTAAACCAAATATTCCTAGAGCGATACAATATAATTGAACATGATAGACCGGTTCAAAGGAAAGCTCATATAAGGATATTGGAGCAATAAGCTCGAGATTCGATGTGGAAAAAGGCGGAGTTGTTGAATTTCACATTGTACAGAGATAGACACAGACGAAAAATCCCAACCCATTTGCTCATTTATTACGTGTTTGGCAACTAGGTGGAGGGTAGGTGGATGGGGATAGATTTTTGGGCGTGGACGGGATGGAGATGGAATCTCGGGGTGGACGGGGTGGAGTTATGAATCCCCTTTCACCCGATTTCGTATTTGGTTGGGTTTTAAAGTTTTTGTGGATGGAGTGACTCAAAAAGACCCAATTGCCCCCCCCCCCCTAAACCCCCCGAAATGACGATTATGCCCCTCACCCCCAACCCTTCTTCCCCTGTCGTAGCAATGGAGCAAAATTTCTGAGAAATCATCGTCGGCCACATGTAAGTTCTCCCGACTTTTGTTCTACTATCTTCAGTTTGGATATAGTCGATTGGGGTTGGAATGTGGGGTTCCTCGTTCGGGTATACCAAAATCCCAAGTAGGACGAACACAAATTACAGCTAGGGTTGATGAAGTTGGGGTTACATGGATTTCTCTCCTCTGGTACAAATCCAAAAATCGTGTGGAATTAGGGTTTAGGGACCGATTTGGGGGCGACAGACCCTCAATTTGACATTGATTTAGGGTTAGAGGTGTTCGGGTAAGTATTGTGTACCTATGAACGCTATTAATTGAATTTGGCAGTTATTCCATAGCTATGAATTCAAATCCATATTGTGTCTGTTGCTTTCTGTTAGTTGTCATACACAAACATGTTTCAATCATTAATGCACTTGCTTGTTGTCCCTAAAATCGGTCACAGCCTACCGTAGTTGTTATTCCATTTACTTGCCACACTCCACGACAGAACTACGCACCCTACCCAACGACATCCGGTACTGGCCCTACTTCAAGGGTGCAATTGGCGTTATTGACGGGACGCATATTGAAGCACAAATACCCAAAGAGGACCACATACGGTTCTAATGCAGGAAGGGCACAACAATATACAATGTCGTGGCCGTTTGTGACTTCGAGCTTTGATTCACCTTCATATCCGCCGGATGGGAGGGAAGCGCTCACGATTCACCTTCATAACAAGTAAGAGCACCCACAATGGACATACTCCATTGGGTGTCTTATTTTTTTTAAAAAAAAAATACAAACTGACACACTAAGCTTCTACTGCTGGAAACTAAAGGCTAAAATGAAGATATTCAAGTCTGCCACAATCTGACACACACTACACACCACAAATTTTTCTGACTTTTTTGTGTTTAAATGTAAGGCACCTAATATATAACCAATGTGGATGCTCTAAGAAACTTACTACATACATGCACATTGTCCTAAACCAATCATTCGTAGAGCGATACAGTAGAATTGAACATGATAGACCGGTTCAAAGGAAAGCTCATAGAAGGATATTGGCACAATAAGCTCGAGATTCGATGTGGAAAAAGGCGGAGTTGTTGAATTTCACAATGTACAGAGATAGAGACAGACGAAAAATCCCAACCCGTTTGCTCATTTAGGGCGTGTTTAGCAACTGGGTGGGGTAAGGTAGGTGGTTGGGGGTAGATTTTTGGGGGTGGATGGGATGGAGATGGAATCTCGGGGTGGACGGGGTGGAGTTATGAATCCCTTTTCACCCGGTTTCATATTTGGTTGGGTTTTTAAAGTTTTGGTGGATGGAGGGACTAAAAAAGACCCGATTGCCCTACTAAACCACTCGAAATGACGATTATGCCCCTCCCAATTGCCCATCACCTCCAACCCTTCTTCCCATGTCGTAGCAATTGGATCAAAATTTCTGAGAAATTATCCATCCACGCAACTCGCGGTGCAGCTCTGGCATTCTCCTTGCACTTCCGACGCCCTACAAAGCATTGCCGACCACATGTAAGTTCTCCCGACCTTTGTTCTACTGTCTTCAGTTTGGATGTAGTTGATTGGGGTTGGGATGTGGGGTTCGTCGTTCGGCTATACCAAAATACCAAATAGGAAGAACACAAATTACAACTAGGTTTGATGGAGTTGGGGTTACATGAATTTCACTCCTCTGTTACAAATCCAAAAATCGTGTGGAATTAGGGTTTAGGGACCGATTTGGGGGCGACAGACCCTCAATTTGACATTGATTTAGGGTTAGAGGTGTTTGTGTAAGGATTGTGTACCTATGAACGCTATGAATTGAATTTGGCAGTGATTCATTAGCTATGAATTCAAATCCATATTGTGTCTGCTGCTTTCTGTTAGTTGTCATACACAAACCTGTCCCTGAAATCGGCCACAACCTACCGTATTTTTTATTCCATTTACTTGCCACCCTCCACGACAGAACTACGCACCCTGTCCAACGACATCCGATTCTGGCCCTACTTCAAGGGTGCATTTGGCGCTATTGACGGGACGCATATTGAAGCACAAATACCCAAAGAGGACCACATACATCTCCGATGCAGGAAGGGCACAACAATATACAATCTTGGAGAACCACCTTAGATAAAGGTATTTTTAGTCGATGATGATGTTGAATGGTTTGAGATCATTTATCCACTGATTAGTAGGTTGTGATTTTAATAGATCTAATGTTTGGATTAGAAGGACAATATTAAATGTAGTAGTCTCACAACCATTACATCAACATACATATGATTAGAAAAGGAGAGTTTTAATAATACCGAGAAGATGCATTCGGGGCGGTTTATATTGCTCATGGATAGTTCATTGGGTGTTTACAATTTTCATGCATGTTAATGAATAAGATGTTGTATACGTGAGCGCGCTGGTTCCGTTGTACACGGACATTATCATGTACACAATGAGGTCTGGAGTTGCCCTTGGGAGATTGAGATCATCATGACGGACGTCCGGAAGCTGCTTCATGAGTTCCTTGTCGTTTCATGTGTCCATGTTTTCAGGGACTTAAATCATGTTGCGAATAAAGTGGCGCACTTAAGACTTTTCCTCAACCTTGACCCTCCTGTGTCTCATCCTGAGATTCAGATTCTCATCCAAAAGGACGCTCTTGGGTGGTGGGTCAGCAAGGCCTGACGCTACCAAAACTCTTAGTTTGTATCAAAAAAAATATCATGTACACAAAAATTATTCGTCAACTTGCTCATGATTATTCGTCTATAATTATGTAATTATTCGTATGTACAAAGAGTGTAAAAAATGTAAATTTTATTCTAACGAATAATCGCTTAATATCATCGAATAATTTTATTCCAACGAATAATCTCTCAATAACATTAAATAATCAGAAGTTACTTTTAATTTCATCCGTTGATTTTTTTTAATTCAATGATCCAAATTTGATGACATGATACATCATAAGGGTTTTGTATACATATGATCTACTGTCTCTCTCTATATTTATATATGGGTGCATTTACTTGGTCGAATGGAATCAAATTGAACCCATAAATCTTAAGGATAGAATTGTTTGAAGCTAGCAACCGATCTTAATCCAACATTTAGACTTTGGCGTTTTATTATTTGGATTAATTTATTTGATAAATGATCTTATTCTGAATGATAAGCTAGCAACTGATCTAACTCATCACATATCTCATAAAAAAGTAAAAAAATTGCTTCTTTCAAAGGGCTTAATATAAGTTCAATAAAACGGTTTTTTTTTTTTTTTTGAAAAGTAGCTTAATAAGATGGGTGATTTATTGAATGTGCAACAAATGATCAAAGAGCCAATTTATACTCTACAAATATAGATACAAATAGATTATTTCATGGCAAATTTCAAGAAAATCACCCATTAAATACACCATTTTGCACAAAACCACCCCTTAAGTATACCATTTTACACAAAACCTTACCTTAAATTGAAAATTCTAGGAAACCACATTTGATTTAGTTAGTTCAAACTTCTCCCAGGTGTTCATCCTCCACCTCTCGGTTCTCTCATCAAATGAAAAATGAAAGTTGTTGAAGGGCAATGACCCCCCTATCCTTTAAATGTATTAAAAATATAAGGGTAAAATGGTAATTTCACACATTTAACAACAATCTTAAGGTAAAAGGTGAGATGGGTTGTCTTTTACGAGCATCTAACTTTACAGGGGTGGATTTGTGCAAATAGTGCATTTAAAAAGTGGTTTCTGGAATTTTGCCTTATTTCATTATTAAGTGTTTGATATCAAAACAATACAGAGTATTACATTTATTTTATAATCATCATAGTAGCAACAAAGTGGCTGTAGTTTAGTGGTAAGAATTCCACGTTGTGGCCGTGGAGACCTGGGCTCGAATCCCAGCAGCCACATATTTTTTTAAATAATTTTTCCCGCTCAGTAAAAATCTGTGAATAAATTCCCTATCCAAGGCCCTAAAATTCCACTCACTGACATATTTATCTCACAATGCAGAATCCAAGTCTTCTTATTGTAATTCCTATTACACTTTGTCCACACCCAAAAAGCCAAAAAAATATGCGAGAAGCATTATCGACGAATTAAGAGTTTCATGCCAAGGGGACAAGAATACTTCATCGCCTTGCTATTGCAGGGTAAAACGAAGATCTGAAGCTCCATTTGACTTACGTAGCCGAAAAGGGGCTGCTTTCAGGGTCATATACACCTGCTAGGAAGGCCAGAAAGGTCCAGAACATGAGAATTCCAATTATGGCAGTTCTCACAATTTGCTCACCACCATGGTATGCATTTGGGTTGATTTCTGGACCAGGGCCTCCAGGGGACATATTCTCACCATCCGACATTTGGGCAAGAGCTTGTGTTACATTTGCTATTTCAACAGCACGAGATTGTTGCATATCATGTTTGCTGCAACATATTGTGCACGTGCAGTTACCACCAAGATATGCAGGCACTGACTGAAGATGCTCAATGATATACTCCTGGTATTTATTCCCTGTAAACTTCAGCTTCTGCCGAGTAACAGGGTTTAAAGCCTGAAAGATTCAGATAGTCACTCATTCAGCATAAGAATAAATCATAAAGTGAGCCAGCATTATGAGATAGATAGTCAAAGCCCTTAGATTATAGTGCTGTAGGGTAAGCTTCATCCAATATATTAAAGCAAGATCTTCGGTGCTTACCTGAATAAAAGTCTGTGCAACCACCCGAACTACAGGAGGAAGTCGAATTACAAACAAGCAAGCCAGGCGGTTTGGAAAATTATCTTGCAAAAGCAGAGAACATGATCTCATCACTTGCACAGGGAGTCTCAATGTGGATAAACCTTCACAATCTACTAGCACCATAATTTTTGGATTTTCTTCATCAACCAAATGCAAAACTCCATACTCGACTTGAGAAACTGCATTGGTAGATGTGTTTGCTTATTTGTTAAAATATTCACCAGTTATGTACATCAATGGAAAAGAGGAAGCTATTTCAAGCACAACTAAAGCAAAATGAGTTGTTGTGGCAGGCTCCAATTTGATATCATTGGCAGAGATACGATGCTCATCTTAACCCCATAACGAGTAAAATTTCTTCTCTCAAACAAACTGATATTGAAAAACAACAAGTTATTATCTAAGGATTATTTTCACAACTTAATTACCCCAAGTTATTAACAATATATAAATAATTACAGCCCCAGACTAGTAGACAACATAAATTAAATCAGGGAAATGAAAACTCGCAGAAAAGTGACTGCTGTATGAAATAAATGAATTATGAAGAAGGTCTGACATGGATCATATTATGAAAAGAATGCTCCAAATAAGCATTCAAGAGAAGAGGCGAGCCCAGTACAGAAAGCAGTAGAAGGTTCGGCTAAATCCACAAGATGATGTACGGAACAAGGGAAGGCAAGGCAAACATTGAAGTGTTAGGCTGTGAACGAGGAATTGTTGGAATGACTGGTTGTGACTAGGCTTTGTTAATTAAGCCACAATATGTTACTTTAGTACTTGGAAGATCAGTACATATAAGGGAAAGCAAAGAGGTAGCCTTGTCCAGAGAGGGATCTCTCTTTGTGAATGACAAGTTCTCAAAGGACTTTTGCCCTCTTTGTGTTCTTTTCTGTGTGTGAGCTTGTGGCAGGCCTAATTCTCTGATTCCAGTCATAACAGATTATGTTTCCTAAGGGAATTAGACTGCATGTGTTGAACTTCAAATGAATGCCGAAAATTTTCCGAATCAACTGAATTCATCTTTCCGAAGCACATAAGGAACATCTTACCAATAGCTTGAGCAAATCTTGGTCTTTCATGGGAAGGCAAACTTCTGCAAGCTAGCCCGAGTCTTACAATCAAGCAAGGTTGGGACCTCACATCACAACCATGCCAGAATACCACTTTTGACCACATCTCAAGTTCCCTAACTGTCAGAAGATGGTATGTCTCCCTCCAACGAATTGTCTTCTTAATTGATGATACCAGACAGGAAAAGTCAGCATTTGCAGCAGCGTAAAATCTATGGAGCTCCTCCTCATCAATTCTGCATCAAGATCAGAACACGATGTATAATGAATAAATGGGAGAGAGCAAGAAACATACAGGTGACAGGAGACACAAGAGGTGTGAGCAGAAAGAGGATTTTGAATAATTACCTAGAAGCTCAAATTCGCCAGACAAATTCACAAGATCATATAAGCAAATAAATAATATAGAGACATCATAATATCATATTCACACAACACAGTTGTATGATCACACATGTAAAAAAGACTTCATTGAAACTTGATCAAAGATGAACAAAACCAAGACTTAATGAAATCTCATAGCTGATTACCTTTCTGGTAGGCTGATCCCTTCATCATTTAATTCTTTATAGAGATTCAGCAACCAGCTCTCAGAAGGAGGGTGCTCAGGAGCTTCATCATCAGTTCTGTACCAAAAAGAAAACATTTTTTATACAGCATCAAAGATAAAACGAGATATGCATCTCAAAGTTCATTCTAACCTACTAACTTATCTATCATGTTTTATCCTGCAAGATTTGTCAGCTATCTACCTTACATTGTTAAGAGACACTGTAGATGTTGACTCTGGTTCTGGCTCAGGGCCTCTCGGTGAATCATTCACGTCACCTGAACTATTATTTTGATCTAAACTATGTGGAAAAGCAGTTACAACTGACAAGAACATCAATGGCCGTGACAGCATCTGGAAACACACAAAAGTTCAGAATCAGCAATGAGAAAAGTCCAATATCTCAAGTCTAACAGAACCAAAATCACTCACGAAATCTAAGCAGGTAAAGTTCTTCAATAAATAGTTGAGGACATAAAAGTTAGACAATCCAGATATTGCAGTGAGCCAGAGACACCGACCTGCATGGTGCTTCCAAGTGTCTTGAAAGGAGCCCATCTCTGAAGCCACTTGAATGGAGGAAAGCCTATCAGTTGCAGCGCTTGAAGACCATTCCAAGCAGACGGACATTTAGCCTTTGAAAACCTCCTTACTGTCTCCAAAGCAGCAACTTTCAGTAAAAACAAGACAGCATCCCCAGCTATCCCTCTACCTATCATAACATGATCATGGAGAGGACCTCCATTTACCACCTTCTCCGACTGACGTCTTGGCACAGGAGCCATAGTTGATGAATTCTTCCTAGTGACTGTAGCAGTCAATTTGGTGCTCTTAATCAAATCCGAACTATCCCGTTGGTCTCCCATAGTGAAGTTGCTATTTAGTAATACTTGCAAATCATACCTAACACATCTACCAGGTAAAAGACTGAATTGGTAAGGTAAACCCTAGGATGAAACAGAGCACGTCTAGTTAGCAATTTCCAGCTTCAAAGACATTTCACATGAAGGATGCGCAATAATTAACCTGGAAAGCACATCAACCAGATCAAAATTCAATGCTACCGAAATGGCTACATCAGGCGCAATTTACACAAATAGCAAAATGCAAACACAGGATTGAAGCAATTGAATCTGGACAATTAGCGCTCCAAGAAGAAGAACATAGAAGGTTCAATTTGATCGAATCAATTCCGAATCATCAAAGCAGCAACAATTTATCTAGCGGCAAGTGAATGATTGCTGAAGCATATAAAAAATTGTGAAGTTAGGGCTCATCTGACCTGGAAGAAGACAAGATCTTAAGGATTGAGGATCTCGGAAGTGCGACGGTGGCGGTGAATGAGACCTGCAGTTGCAAATTTGGCGGTTTGGTGCGGGATGAATGATCGGCGAAAACAGGAAGACCGGACAGTTGAACAGGGAGGACTAGCGGCCCAATACATAAGTAATGAGAGGGCAAAAAATAAAAGGCCAAATTAAATAAACGGAAATTTCGCCTGGTACCCCTGAGGTATTGTCTATTTCGCGTGGTGTACGAAAGATTAACTAAATTCGCCCGGTACGCCTGAGTTTTGTGTGTATTTCGCCCCGTGCCCCTTGTAAGTTAAAACTAACAGTGCCGTCTATCTATCGTTCTATCAGAGACGCTGATGGAAGGGAAGAAGGAGGAGAGGCGCCCGAGGCACGAATCACCGGCGACGAGAGCCCGAGGCCACTAGAAGTAGAGGTGGAGAAGGAGGCGACCCGACCTGGAGGAGGACATGGAGAAGAGGGCTCGACAAAAAAAAAACGGAGGAGGAGATTTCAATTCGACGTCCTACCTGGAGGAGGAGGCCAGTCCTTGAAACGATAACAACCAAGGCAATCGTCGGAGGCGTCGCTAGGGGTGGTGGAGGAGCCGCCAGGGGGGTGGTGGAGCTGCCAGCCAGGTAAGTCGATTTAGGTTTTGCAAATTGGAGATTCGATTTGTATTTGCAATTTGGGGCTTCAAATTAGGTTTTGATTTGTGATGAGTTCGAATTAGGGTTGAGCATTTGAGATTGAGGAATTGTTGAACTTGTGAATTCATACTAAACTATACAAATTAGGGATGACAACAATTTTAGTTTAAATTAGGGATGACAGCAATTGAAATAACAACATGGGGTGTGTGAAATATTCAGCAATTGGGGTGTGAATTATTCTAGTGAACCCGCTTCCAGTATACTGAGTATGAATTGCTATTAACCATATGTTGTGAGTGCCGTGTAACCAAATCAGCGTCGATCTGATTTTTAGATTCTTTTGGTATTGCTGGTTTGTTTATTTTACTTCTTTGATTCAGTTAATCATGCTTTTTGTTCAGCATTTAACATTTGATGGAATCAGTCCCTCAATCTTGAATGCATCGATCTTTTATAATTTCTCATATGGTGCATTCGTTGTTTAATTATCTTGCAAATGGTTATATTTAGCTTTAGAAGTTGCTCATGTGATATTTTTCCTCGGTTTATTTTAGCTGATTGAAATTTCTCTCTATGATTATGAAGCAAATCTTGTTGGTTCTCACCAGTTCTTGGATGTTTCTCATCTTCCTCCACCGGAATGGACAGAATATTCCAATTACTTACATACACAGCCTATAGTTGTTCTTATTGATCTTGTATACATGTCGTTATTGATCTTGTATACATGTCGTTGCTGCCCATGTTGTATCCACTTTTTCCCTAGTGCAATTTAAAGAATAATTTTCATGTAAACAGTGTAGTAAAAATCTTTCTCTTATAAAGCCTATTAGCTCAAGTGGAAGAGCGATGTGTTATACACAAAGACGTGGGTTCAACTCCCACATAGGCTACAATACACGAACAATCAAATTTTCCATCAAAATCATGGTGCTTATAGTTTATATTATCAACCTTTAATAGAGTTGAAAGTCTCCAACAAAAAATTGGTAAAATCACAAGTTACAAAGTTTAACTTTTAACGAGGATGATATTAGCTTATGCGGGATTTGAACTCGCATTTTTGTGCATAAGCACAATGCTTTACCATTTGAGCTAATAAGCTTAGAATTTTTTAATTGGATAGAATTAGAGCACAAGAATATGAAAATCATGACACTAGTTAATTGGATAGAATTAGAGAATGACAGTGTCATAACGACGGTTACTATAAGCTAATAATCACTTCAAGAAATTAAACTCTACCAATCTATTTTCAATGCTATGGAAATCTCTCCTGGTAATGTTCAATCACTGAAGGCCAATGCTTACAAACAAGAACATCAACCGAGCGAACCTTCATCATCCAAATCATTATCTCTGACATCCAACTCCTCTAAGAAGCAGCACCCATGTCCAATTGAGCGAAAAGCTTCCTTAATGACAAGCTCAAACGATTCCATTCGAGGTGAGAAAACGACGTGAACTTGCTATGCAGTCAACCGAGGCAGATGTGATCTTCCCACAACATATCATGTCCAGCTTTCTCAAGAGCCTGGTTAAATTAGATAGCCCAAATGTGACTGATATTATGGCAATTGGACAAATCAAGAGCCTGTCAAAGTCGAAGAAAGTCAAGATTCAAGACTACTGAAATTGAATGGTAAGTAAATGTTGAAGACCAAATTTGATTTTAGTTCAAAGGCAAATTCCATACTCTTAATGATTTGCAACCGTGTTTAAGAGCAGAGAGGCCATCATCATCAATGCCAAAGCACCTAGCCACGACTAGATCTTCTAGGTATTGTAGTTGCATAATTTGTTGAATTGCTAGAGCGGGGATAATTCTCACTCTCAAATTTACAAGTTCAACAATTCTTCAATCTCAAATTCTCAACCCTAATTCAAACTAATCACAAATCAAAACCCAATTCAAAGCCCCAAATTGCAAAGACAAATCGAAACTCCAATTTGGGAACAAAAATTGAAACCCTAAATCGACTTACCTGGTTGGCGTCTCCACCACCACCTATGGCGAGTCGAGCGGCGCCTCCACCACCCCTAGAGGCAACTCCGACGACAGCCTTGATTGTCGCCGATTCAGGATGGACCTCCTTCTCCTTCTCCTCCGGGTCGGCGTTGAACCCTCTTCTCCAAGTCCTTTTTTTTTTTCCGTTCCTCTGTGTGTTCTCGAGGCTGTAGATCGGTCTCCTTCTCCACCTCTCCTTCCGGCAGCCTCAGGCTCTCGTCGCCGGCGATTCGTTCCTACTTCCCTTCCCTCCTAAGTCCCAAGCGTCTTCAGATAGGACTTAACAGTGCCCGACTTACACTGTTAGTTTTAACTTACGAGGGGCACGGGGAGAAATATACACAAAACTCAGGGGTACCGGGCGAATTTAGTTAATCTTTCGTACACCATGCGAAATAGACAATACCTCAGGGGCACCAGGCGAAATTTCCGTTAAATAAAACAACCCTTAAAATAATCATATTTGTTGGAATCACCCGTGTTTAAAAAAGCAGTGCTATAGGGGCCTATATCAATTTCTGAATCTCTCACGGCCTGCCTTGACAAAGGCGCCCATTGAGTGGAATAGCAACCCAAAAGCGCTCGAGGCGCACCTATGGCATAAGGCGCGCTATAGCACGCCTTTTATTGCTTTTCCATATTGTGTGCATATTACTATTTCACTTAAGTTTGTCCTTTCCAGTTTTTTTAATTATAAAATCTTTTCATATCTTTGTAGTTTTGGAAAATATATTTCAACAAAATTTGAAGATTTTATTCTCTATTATTATTTATCCTTTCTCTTATTCAATAAATATGATCAGCCCTCCTCAATTCCTCTACAAGTTTGATTCCTCCTTTCTTTACCCACACCTTCCAATCTACTTCCCTCCATTCTCTATCATTCTCCCCTTCTGGAGTTGCTTGATCTTCGTTGCTGCTGTGTCTTCACTGCTGTTGAGTAGTAGCTCACAGGCCCAGATGTTAAGATCACAAGAAGAAGAGGAGGAGGAAGTTGAAGGATACAAGTCCATTGATGAAGATGAGGGAGACTTCGTTCATTGTCCCAACATTGAGGAAGAATATGATGAAGATGGCCTTGATGACTTCGTTTGACCCACTTCCTAACCATCCACCTTTCCAACCCATTCCACTTGAATTCTTTCATTTCTATAATCTCTTATATTTTGGGCTTGCATTTAGTATCTATGAAGTTTTGGACATGGTTTTATTATATTATTAGGTTTTCAATTAGGTTTTATTTCATCATTAACATATTTATACTATTAAATTTGAAAGTTACATAAGTTTAAAGTATTTTTACATTAATTATGGAAACGCGATCGCCTTTGCCTCTAAGGCACGCTATAGCGCTAGGCTGGTCCCATTGCTTTTCATCGCCTCTAGCTATTTTAAACACTGGGAATCACCCATCAAAACCCTATTGTTAGCGAGCGACTGTTTGGTAGAAGGGTAGCTGAGACTGATAGATTATTTGTGTTAAATAAATATTAATATGCTAGTATGATATTTGTTAAATCTAGTTGTTAGGATATCTGATGAAAGCGTGTGAATAATCATAAGCTTTGAAAAGTTGGGTGAGTAGATGTTAAAAAACTTCGATTCCAAAAGCTAATTAAATCAAAATCTTATATTTATTTCATTTATAACTATATAGTAATAAAATTAAAATCTTATATTTATTTAATTTATAACTATATAATAATAAAATTAAAAGCTCTAAAAAGCTAGTTAATGGTATCAAACGGATCAAAGTATACTCAAGCCAAGTCCTTGTTAAACCCATGCATTTACGATTATAACTCTTGTTTTTCTTAAAAAATAGAAGCATGAACTTCGTGTCGCAAATAATAGTCCCATCATTAAAAATTAAAAATTCATATACAAACTATGTTCATATTTTAAAAAAATATTAGTGAAAATGTTGATGTGACAAAAAAAAATATTCTATGCTCATAATTCAACAAAAATTCAAAATTGATTGAGACTTGGATTTGGTTGTTTCCAAATGAAGGTCATAAGAAGGAAAGAAAATGCCATTGCAAATTGGGCCCTCTAATTCCAAAACTCTTTAGTTGAACACTTAGTTTGTCGGACTATATTCAGGATCCTTTATGCTCGAATCATACATCTATGATGCAGATTTCGGCTCCTGGATGGAGCAGTATAAGTGTTAATGGTTTCGGCTCTCAGAGGGAGGATTTCCAGCTCTCGAAGGGGGGAGGTGAAATTAGTAATTTATACTCCCAGAAGTAGGAGTTTTGGCTCCCATTAGGGAACGTTTTTGCTATCCACCACTCTTTGAGGTAGGGGTTTCGCCTCCAAGAAATAAGGTTGTTCGACTCCCCTTAGGAAGTATTTTTTGCTATCCACCGCTCTTCGAGGTGTGGATTTTGGCTCTTTATAGGAGGGTTGTAGGAGTAAAAATTTTAACTATTGAGGGAGAGATGTTTTTATAAGTGGTTTCGGCCTCTGGCAAGAGCAGTTGCGACTCCCAGAGGGAGAAGTTGTGTCTCCCAAAAGGAGGGAAATGGAGGCGGTATTTTGACTCTTAGAAGGAGAGAGAATTTAGGGTCAACGTGAGAAGGAGGTACCGAGAGAGGTGACAATAGTAAGAATAGGAGATAAGGATTTGGAAGTGAAGAGAGAGGGTTGGGGAGGAGACAAGGGTGGGGAGGGTGGAGAAGCAAAATAAGATAAAGGCGGTTGCCAGGGGAGAGGTGGAGGTGACGTGGGAAGAGGGAGTTGGGGGGGGGGGGGGGGGGTGAAGCGGAGGTTATAGAGGGGGATACAACCATGCATGAAGAAAAACTGAGGACAAAGGAGGATAGGGGGATGTGGATGAGAAGGGAATAGGAGGAGAAATGGTAGGGGTGGGAGGAGAGGCGGTGGAGGAGAAGGAGGGGGAGGTGATGGAGGATAAGGGGAAGCAAGAAGCGACGAAGAGGATGGAATCAATCTGAAGTGAGAAACCTTTTATATTAAGAGGGGTGAAAAAAACCCATAGTCTGCAGCGAATAACAAAATTTGAATATTCCCAAAATTAAGTACAAGTGTTCAAGCTACATAGTACATAGTTCAATTAACGACGATTCAGAGTTGATTCCCCCCTCCCCCCCACCCCTTTTTAAAGGAAAATATAGAAGTTTATTCCATTAAGTCCAGATAAGCAAGATCAAGGACACCATGAGAACTATAAAGTTATGATTCGAAATCTTAGCGGTGCCCGCATATCCCTATCGGCACCCGCCAATTCTGATATGGTCGGATCTGCGCGGTACGTATCTTCCTAAGCTTATTCTTAGAGATTTATATTTATCCTATAAAGATTTGTTCTTATCCATTAAAGGTCGTTTTTTCTAGGGGTTTGGCCTAACCCTCACACTACAAATAGGGTAGTTTCATCTAGGATTAAAATCATCCATCAACCCACCATTCGACAGACACAATTCCTTTTCAATACAAGTTGCATTTAGTTTTCTTACGAAACATTTGAATATCGAAAGATTAGAGGTTTGATTCATGAATTAATAACTCTTTTTGGTTTCATCCTCGATTCAAGACATCGTTGGTTGAGTCGAGAGTTTAGATTTCTAGTTCTTTCTATGTTTATTTCAATTTTCTTTACGTTGTTATTGCTAATATTGTTGACTGTATCTTGATTAGCTACTTTGATAGAGTCATATCGCGCTAGGATTATAGCTACTTTCACTTGCGGGCCTTAATCCCTAAGTAGCCGGTAAGTCTTGTAGGAATGGTTTGGGAACATGATGGTGTAGGAAGGTTAACATCTAGGATTTTATTACTTTTAGTGGAAGCGATGACTGGGTTGACAACCAATTCAAGTGACAAAGTCGATGAGACGGGAGTAATAATGCTTACTAGTGTAAGGGACATGATGAATGGTCATTCTTATATAAACCAAAATCAAAATGATCACTAGAAATAGGGTAACTAGAATTAGATTCGATGAGTAAGGAAGGCTACCATTATTGTGAACTCGATGGTGAACAACTCTTCTATGTTTAAAGTGCTTCTGTATATATTCTTAACTTTCCTTTTATTTATCTATTCAAAACCCCATATTTATATTTCCTAATCGATAATTGAATAATTAATTCATAAGTAATTGTTTTTCCGTGGGATCGACCCCGTATTTATTCACTATACTTGGTTAGTAAGTTTGATTTCTTCTCTTTGTTTATCTCTTTCAACCTTTGGGTTGCATCTTTCATCTTCACTTGTTAACATGGCCTGCATGCTGCATTAGTTTATGATGTGATCTCCACATTGGAAAGTTGATGCTACATGAAGATATCAACGGTCAACATGTCCACTCCATCCATTGCAATAAAGTGAATTGCAAGAGAACCATAAATATTTAAGTACAGAATATTAATAGTTATCAAGGGGAACAATAAGAACTAACCATATTGATTCATCAACCATTATCTGTTGAACTTGCTCAACATTCAAATGCATGAATTTTGAGGATCCAAAAGGGAGCGCAGTGTCAACAAACAACTAGCTAGGCCAAGGCAGTCCAAGAAATGGCTTTTTATAGTGTGATTTCATCAAACACCTCTCAATTCAACACCCCCCCTCGCTTGTGAGTTATAATAAAATCTCCCTCTTAAAAGGCATGAATCAACATAGAAACTACCATGGTAATCAAACACCTTTTTTAAAGGAAAAAAAAACACTTTGGTAATATATATTGTTTGTTTCAGCAATCAACTATGAAATGCCCTTGGCCTAGAATCTAAATCCTTCAAACCCAATCAAAACACTTGAAGATAAGTATTTTCATAAAATCAGAAGCATGAGAACTTGAAATTTGTTTTTCAAGAGATTGTTTTCTAAAGGAAAAATAAAATTATATAGTAAAAACAATGTGAGCTATAACATTTCCTTAAACCCATTAATTGAGTTCAAAGTGATCAATGCATAAGCCGGATTTATATAGGTGCCTCATGTAAAGAGCTAGATAATCCAAGTGATCAACCAACATCCAACAACCAGCCCAATATAACTCCGTAGAAGATTCACCTTCACAGCAAAGTTCTTGTGCACGCTTGTCATTTGCAGGGACACAACTCGATCATGAGCCCTCAATCTAAATGGCATTGTGTATGTGTGTGTATTGTTAGATCCAACCTGCATACCACAAGGTGATAGTTAGCTAAAGTCAAGTAATCATACAAAGTTTTTCGTCAAGAAAACATAGTTAAGACACCAGAGTTTTGAATTTATTAGCACTTCTCAATTTGAATTGCATAAAAATGTGACCCAATTAATAATAAACATTTACAACAATTTTTCATGGTTTACCTATTTTAGCCTAGTAATCGTCATGAGAAATCACCTCTTATCAGGAACATCTAAGGAATAACTCTAGATGGGCATCTAGCCAGCTCAACAGAAATTGCCTCTTGAGGGTTGACTTGAGGCTTACAATAATGTCAACAGAAATAGCCTATGGTATGTGGTGGCTCCCTTGTCAATTGACTTCATACTTCTAGTAGTGTAATGAAACCCCTAAAGCAGGGTAACATTTCTGGAATCATTCACACCTACTTACAATACATCAAAGGATAAACCGTTAAGACAATTGGTGAATAGTTGGACCATAAATTTTGGTTGAATTAAACATGAGATTCTTACCAACTTTGTTCGGTATTAAAAGAGACAAACAACTAAACTGCGACAATGCTTTTTTTAAGGTACCATTCACAAGCAATTGAACTGTTGAATCCTGTAACTCCTTCGCAGTTCCATCTATAAAATCTCATACTGCGGATTCTAAGTTCCAGCTCCCCTTGTGTTTGTTCCTAGAAATAATAAAAGGAGCAACTTATGCATCTCTTACTGGTGGTACGTGCGTTGCAGTTTCCAAACTGATTAGTATAACAAGACATTGATCAATATAACAAGCAAATAAATTCCTTTAAGCAAAACACAAAAAGACCCTTTTGAGATTTTGGACAACTAGCTAGATTGATTACCTTTTAATTTTCATCAAGACTGATATAGTTATCGATGAACGTCCAAATGTCATGACTCATACACAACTTTGTCGCTTCACAACCTTGTAGTATGTACTTGTCTAGCACTACTGCACTAGAATGTTGGGTGATTGTAATGATGATATGTGCATATATGTTGTTATACCTACACATGGAAGCTAAGCAATAAAAGGTTGGCCAATGATATAAAGAGAAAAACAGATGAGCAGTGCCAATGCCTTTTCAAGGTACCTTTCTCGAGCAATTAGTCTATCAATGTGATGAGAGGTTAGCCAACTATAACCTTCGATCTATTGTTCTGCATTAGATCAATTGAACCATTGTGAGTTGTCAATTTTAGAATGAAATATATATATATATATGCTACACTGTACACATATGTGAACTTATAAAATTACTTTTCTTGATGAACTAGTGAACTACATATGCATGCTTAGATCGATGATTAATGCCAATTCAAGCATCAGAGTTGAGATTTTGCGCGTTTGATATGATCGAATGTTCAAAATTTGCAATCGATGATATGAATGTGAATAAAAGAAGTCAAACTCATATTAAGAGCCGTTGTAGGATGCATACTACATATATATGCACCAAATCATGATGTCGTTGTAGTAGGCAGGGGGGAAGAAATGGTTGAAGAAGCAAAAGAAGAAGATGGAGTTAAAAGTGGAGTTTGGAGAGAGAGAGTCCACATCCACACCCCCATCCCACCTTCTTTCTGCTTCCCTCTCCTTGGTCATTTTCATCCTTCGATTCATCAACTGATTCGTCCTGATTTCGATTTCTGAAGAAGAGGAAAAAAACAGACAAATTAAATGGATGATTTAGCGGATCGAGGTGGTGATTGTATATATATATATATGGAGACAGTATTCAGGGGGTGGTCTCGACCTGGGCGGTGGGTGGCGACGATCGGAGGGAGAGCAGCGGCGATCGGAGGCAAGCGGCGAGGCTCGGTCTTGGCTAGCGGCAACAGTCGAAGACGAAGAGAGGCTATGGTGGCTCGTGGCTCACGTCGCCGGCGGCTGCTCAGGGGTGACGCGGGATGCTTGCGGTGCTGGTCAGCGGGGTGACGTGCAATGTTGAATTGATTCTGATGCGGAGAGAAGCGGGGTGACGTGCAATGTTGAATTGATTCTGACGCGGGATGCCAAAGCCCCGTCACATGCAATTGATTAAAGATCCTTATAAGAGTACATGAAGTACCTATAATTGTGAAAATGGTGACATTCTATTAGGTCCCGAAGTACCATACAAAGTTGTACTAGTTTCCTTAATCTTGGTTTTTATCCCACTGAGTTTTTCCAAGGTAAGAATTTTTTAACGAGACAACTTATACACCATGTAATACAATAGATTTTCCAGATCAAATGATGAAGAACATACTAGGTCATGAAGTACCTTATGATTGTGCATGGAAATCAACTCAACACCAAGACATATAAGTCAAGCGTGTCGATGTCAATTGTAATATATGAAGACATTTTGGCTTTCCCACATCAAAGACAATGTTCAGACTCGACCATGAAGCTCATGAAGTCAGAATTATCAAGAAATTCTATGAGCTTATCGGGATGAGAAAGATGCAAGAAGAATGTTGAATTTTGGGGGAGAATATACGCATTGCACTCTTTTCCCCCTTCGATCAGGTTTTGTCCAACTGGATTTTTCTGACAAAGTTTTTAACGAGGCGGTATGACCAAAGCGTATCAAATGACATATGTACTCTTTTTCCCTTAGTCCTACTTTTTGTCCCATTGGAGTTTTCTAGGCGAGGTTTTTAACGAGACAGTTTGTAATGTTAGAGGTGTACATCCAATGGGAAGTGTTATGAAACCATGAATGATGGATGTTTTCACCTCTCTACCATTTTACCTCCCTTAACTCCCACATGATGAAAAATTAAAGAGCCACATCTATGGCTTCCTTATCCTTAACTTGCAAGTTGTAACCTATCTCCATCTATACCTTGAATAGGTAAATAAAGAGCGGCCATTCCGGGATCGAACCGGGGACCTATGGGTACTACCCACAAGTCTTTTTCGGTGAGTCATTCCGGAATGGTTTATCTCCATCTATACCTATATAAGACTTTGTACTTCTTTGAAAGACACATAAAATGCAATATAATCCTCTCTTTAATTATTTCTCGTGTTGGCTATATACACCCCAAATCATGCACGACCTTAAGGACGTGCATGGTTAAAAGGGGTTAATTAATTTTTTTAAAAGTTAATTAGTCAAAAGGCTTGAGGACGTGCATTTTCAACCTTTGGATTTGTGGTGTATATAACCACACCCTTATTTTTTAACAATTTAATAATTTAAACTCTTAATTTTACCACAGTAATTTTTTAATTTTACTACAGTAATTTTGTATCTATTGCAACGATACACACCCTACAAGGCTACAACCTACTGTACTAAGGAGTACTAAACAAAACCCCAAAAACTTTTGTAAATTAAACGGAAATCACAAGAAATATCCGAAATTTTAGATTTGACAAGAACCCCGCCACTTAAGATTCAGAATCCGCGTCGTTCCCATTCAATTCACATCCACCGTCAAACCAAATCAATCCAACGGTGGAAAACAAGTCTCATCGTCGCACACGGATCGCCAATGTGGTCCGTTGGATCATCATCCTCCAACCCACCTATAAAACTCAAAACGCCCCGCTTCAGACTTCAATCATCAGATCTAATTTCGTCTCCCTCCCAATTTTTCATCTTTCAATTTTTCTCTCTTCGAAAATGTCTGGCCGTGGAAAGGGTGGAAAGGGGCTTGGCAAGGGCGGAGCTAAGAGGCACCGGAAGGTTCTCCGGGACAACATCCAGGGCATCACCAAGCCGGCGATTCGCCGTCTGGCGAGGAGAGGCGGTGTGAAGCGTATCAGCGGCCTCATCTATGAGGAGACCAGGGGCGTTCTCAAGATCTTTCTAGAGAACGTGATTCGCGATGCTGTTACCTACACCGAGCACGCCAGGAGGAAGACGGTGACCGCCATGGATGTTGTCTACGCTCTTAAGAGGCAGGGGAGGACTCTCTACGGTTTTGGCGGTTGATTTTTCTCTTTGCTGTTGGAATTTCCGCTTGCTGGTTTAGTTTCCTAGGGTTTCGAATTAGGGCCTGTAGATGAACGGTTTCAAGTGAATTTGTGTAATCAATGGTTGCTCGTTTTTGCAACTTCTTGCAATTAATGGATGTTTCGATTGAGTGAAATCGCTGTTTTGATTCCTGAATTTCTGGCCTCCTGATTGTTTTACTTTTAATCCATACGAAGAGGAAGAAGATAAAGATGAAGCTTTCCATTGCAGTAGAATCAGTAAATGACTGACTGATTGATAATTTTTGGCCAAAAAGCTGTTACACAGCAATTGTTTTCAGGCCACAGACTATGATTTCTTTAACAATGTAGACAATTCCTGTTCATCTCAAAATTAAAGCGATTGAAGTACAGTAACAACTTAAATGCAGGAGACAGATAAGTTTGGATTGCTCTGTTGTTCCATTCCAACCGACTGTAGCAAGAGTTCTTACTGTAAGAACAAGAGTTTTTCAGCTCATCTCTCGGACTTGTCAGAAACCAAAGGTCCATTGGCTTCCGTTGGTTGATAAATGGGGTGTTACCCAATCAAAAAATAATAGGCATGGAGGATCTTACCATTCAGCTCATATCTGGGAGTAAGCATTGTTAGAGTAATGCTTAAAATGAGGTTGAGAAAAAATAAGGGTGATTTTGGCATGGAGGATCTTACCATTCAGCTCATCTCTCGGACTTGAGTATGAGATTTTTTTTAAATTGGCCAAAAAAATAAAGATGATTTTGGTAGATAGCTCTTTTTGAATATTCAATTAGTTACTTAGATCCAAAATAATTTAGGGAAATTCCGTTTGGTACCTCTGAGTTTATGTCAATTCCGATTGGTGTCTCACACTTTTTTTTGTCCGGATGGTACACCTGAGTTTTGTCAAAAATCCGGCTCATGCCCAAAACTCATTTTATTTTTTTTTCCTTTTTATTGAATAAAACCACCTTTTATTTTTTATTTTTTCATAAAAAAGCACATTTTCTTTAAATATTGAACAAAATTACCTCTTATTTAACTAAATTCAACACAAAAGTGACAAAATCACCTTTTACTTTTAAAAACTAACAAAATTATACATTATTGCCAAAGTTTTAGCAAAAAATACCCATTGTTTCTTTTTTTTTTATAAAGAAAATCAATCATTGTTTTTAATATTACACAAAAGATCCCTTTATATATTTTTCATAGTTTGTAAAAAATAAATCTCATTATTTGTCAAACAATGCATGTACATAATCATCCATTATTTACAAAAACTTTGCACAAATCCAACATCTTACTATGCGAACAAATATAATTAACCTATAAATTACAAAAAAATACTTCATAAAATCATCCTTTGCGTAAAACCACCCTTTGTGCTTTAAAAAAAGTGTTATTCATTTATTTTGTTTAGAACACATAAAACCTAATAAGATAAGAATGATTAATCTTTTATTTTATCTATCTTTTATAAGAGAAGAAAGTGAAACAAATAAACTTTACTTTTCTTTTTCAATAAAATTCTAATCGATTATTTGGTTAAATTGATCAATCACATTTACAAATGTTTAAAGTTAGTGAGATATAGGTTAAATATTGTTTTTGAAAATAATAGGTGTTAAATATTGTTTTGAAAAATAATAGGTGTTATATATTGTTTTGGAAAATAATTAGTGTCTTTTTGTTTTTTTGCAATGTATGAAAAAATAATTTTTTGAACAATTTTAAAAATGGTAGTGATTTTGTTGTAATTTTTTTGGAAACAAGGATGATTTTACGATAAAAATTTTGGAAATAATATGTGATTTTGTACAATTTAAAACATAAAGGTGGATTTGTCACTTTTGTATTGAATTTAGTCAAATAATAGAGAGATTTTTGGAAACAAAGGTGATTTTGTTCTAAATTTTTTTTGGAAACAAGGGTGATTTTACGATAATTTTTTTGGAAATAATATGTGATTTTGTACAATTTTAAAAATAAAGGTGGGCTTGTCACTTTTGTATTGAATTTAGTCAAACAATAGGTAGTTTTGTTCAATGTCAAAAGTAAAAGGGTTTTTTTGTGAAAAAAAATAAAATAAAGGGTGGTTTTATTCATTAAAAAGGAGAAAATATGAGTTTTGGGCATGAACCGAACTTTTGACAAAACTCAGGGGTACCATCCGAACAAAAAAAAAGTGTGATACACCAACCAGAATTGACATAAACCCAGAGGCACCAAACGGAATTTCCCAATAATTTAATTAGTTTTTGGTAGACCCCATACAAATAGAGTGGAATGGTCAATGGTCAACCGTTGACCGGTCAACGTTGACCAACTCATTTGGATTTTTTTTTTAGTGATGCCGTTTTTTATGATGCCGTATTTTACCGTTTTGATGCCAAAATTTTATTATATTTTATTTTCACTTTGATGCCACTTTTCTAATGAAATGATTGGATGGCGCATTTTTAATGCCACTTTTTTTAAACCTTGATGACATTTTTTGTTTAATGTGATGCCATTTTTTTATGTCAATTTTTTTTGATGATATTTTTTTTACCGTGATGCCAATTTTTTTTAAAGTAGTGTTTTGATGGCATTGTTTCTTTAATGTGAGGCCACTTTTTTAAAGTAGTGTTTTGATGTTACATTTTTAATCAAATCATTTGATGTCACTTTTGTAATTCAGTAAATTGTATATCGATATATTTTCATTCATTCTACTTTTATTCACTGATGAGTGATGACATTCTTTGTTGATGATATTTTTATACAATTGATGACATATGCTCTTAATACGTAATTACACTTCATTGATGACATCTTTTTATTGATGACAGTTTTATTGATGACTTTTATTCATTGATGACACATTTGTAAGTACAATTAATTGATCTCAATCATTTGTGATGATATTTTTATAAAATTGGTGACATTGAAGTATGAAATGTGGAATCAAAATAGTGTCACCAAACAAAGGCAATACAATCTCTTACAATCAAAAGGTCAGGAGTTAATGATGACAAGAAATTGTTTCTATTTTATTGGCCACTAAAATTTTCATCGCAAAAGACAGATTTTTGTCGCGAAAATAGGTGAAGGATTTAAAAATAGCCTATGCGGGATTTGAACCCGCATGGCCGCATCTATGTGCTTGAGCACAATGCTCTAGCAATTTGAGTTAATAGACTTTAATTTAGAAATAATAAAACAAGTGAAAGAGTTTAGTTAGCAAAGACAAGTAATAAACAAGTTGACTTCAAACTACGAGTGTCCATGAATAAACCTAGAGGCACAAATGTGATAGGAAACATGACAAGTATATGCGAGTTGATTCAACAAACATGACACCAAACAAGTGAAACAACAAACAAATATTTAACAAGACTTGACAAAAGCATGACAATTTCATAGCAAATGAGTAGATCATAAATGACACACCTACAAGAAGCTCCAAATCTTTGATCGAAAAATGTACCTAAATCTAGCAGCAAACTCCAGCAAGTTCAATCTCACATTAGTGCTCAACCATCTCATTTTTTGTGCAATTTCTAAAAAACAAAAACTTACTATTTCCCCAAATCAATAAAGACTAGCAGTTTATCAACTAAAAGTTCAACACTATTTTATGTAGACAACATACACTCATCTCATTTTTTGTGCAATTTCTAAACAAACAAAAACTTTGTGCCAGCTCATCTCATGATGAGGAAATGTTAAATCCATTCCACCACCATGAATGTCAAATGAGTGACCTAGGTAGCGAGCACTCATAGCACTGCATTCTATATGCCACCCAGGTCGTCCAAGTCCCCATGGGCTATCCCAACTTGGCTCACCTGGTTTGGCAGCCTACAAAGCAGATATCATATCAGCGCTAGGATTCAAATCAGACAGCAGAATCAGCCAAGCACCACAACCAACTATAAACTGTTATATATATAGAAATCGGCTCTTAAATTGTATAGTTTGATATTAAAACAGCTCCAAATTTAGCTCATTTGAACCAACTTCCAAACATAAAAATCAGCAAGTTCAACTATCTTTGATCGAAAAAAGATTCGGAATTGAGCAGCAAACATTTAGATGTATAGAGCGCCAAGTCCAATCAAGACGAAGATCCAAAGTTAATTGATTTTTATAAAGAAAATGAAAGAAAACTAGTGAGATGAATACTAAGAAGGAGGATTCCTCCCTCCCTCTTTGGAATTTTCATGGCATATCAAATGGTAACCATAGTACAGTGGACAAAATTTTACTATCTACCTTTTGAATTGACATCGACTTCCAAAAGCCACAAAATCCCAAATCATTGCAGCAATTTAATCACACAATCTAGATCACACGAATATTTGAAACAAATTTTAAAGGCAGTAACAGTAGAAGAAGAAGCGAAAACACTCTCAAAACCAGAGTATTCAAAAGCAAACAATAGCTATGGAATCTTAAAGGCAGTAAAAGATATGCGAATTTGACCTACGGATGATTAAAGGAACATAATCCTCAATTTTCATTTCAAATCCCTAGCTATCGAATCAATTAAGCAATTCAAACAATTAATCGAAGAAGAGGAGGAGAAGAACATGACCTTGGAGTTACAAGGGAGGAGCGCGGTAGCGGCGAATATGGAGGGGCGGCTTGGGCAGCGTTCTTAGCTGTGAAAGAGAGGAATCCGGCGAAGGAGGGCGGGGCTGAGCCTTAGCCTGAGCTGACGAAGGACGACGATGGATCTGACGCTGGTGAGGAAGACGATGAAGGCGGTGACGCCCACGAGGACGCCCTTCTCCTTCAAAGCTCCTCTGTCTTCTCCTTCTCAATCTTCATCTTCTCCAGCATCTCCTGCAACTCCGACATATCCTTGTCGAAGCCAGAAGCGGAAGAATCGACGCTAGGGTTAAGACCGTTCTTCATCACCGCGGTCATCTTCGACTTCGACTTCGCCGCTGAGAGGAAGAGAGAGGGAGGAGTCGCCCAAATCTTCAGATTCGCTGGTAAAGGAAGGAGAAGAGTGGGAAGGGTCTGGATACCGAATAAACAACTAATAGGGTTTACGCCTGCTAAAAAACAATTAATGGACCTAACTATCTAATCAAACATAATTAAGGGTCTAAATCACCAAATTCTCATTTGAAAAATTGAAAAATAGTTATAGATCCTTCAAACTATTTGGAAAATAGCCAAAATGCTTATGTGAGGATTTTCTTTTTGGATTTTTGGGTATTTATTTAACTTAAAAAGTTAAAAAGAAATAGGAAAAAAAAAACCCGCATAATTTCTATTTGAAACAATAACATGGCTATCATCTGCGAAAAACGCTCTCTGCGAAAACCCCCTTGCTTGGGGCTGAAGAACACAAACTCCCACCACCTCTTCGGCGGCCGAATACCACCTCTTCGAGGCCAATAACCCCTCTTCGGAGGCCGAATACCACCTCTTCGGAGGTCAATAACAAACCTCGTCGGTCCAAGGCTTCTGGCTTGCCTTCCGCTTTGTGCCGCAGGTCTCTCTCCCATGGTCGGCGCCGCCGCATTTCTCACTGTTTTGCCCTCTTCGATGACTTCAATCCATCACCTCTTCGGAGGCTACGTACCTGTCCTCGGTGGCCACTAACCCCTCTTCGGAGGCCTTAATACTAGCCTCGTCGGACCCAGGTCCGCGGGCCATTCCACTCTTGTCGCCCTCCTCTTCCCTTCTTCTGGCTCGGCGAAGCACACACCCTGGGTCGGCGTTTCAGGCAGCCTTGGTTGCTTGGTTTGCCCTCGCAACACCCTGCTCCTCTCTCGATTTTGGAGGCGAATCTCCCCTCGAAATCTCTAATTGATTTGGGGCTTTTTACCCTGGTTGATTTCCGCCTGAGTTGGTTCGTTTCCAACGGCCTTCTCGGTGCTCTCCGGTGGTGGGGCTGCCTGTAATAGGGTTTACGTATATCTGCTTTTCGGCTGCTACAGCAGTGTAGCTTATGTTTTGATTTTATAAACTAGATTTCCTAAATGGGCCTCGTTTGGTTATCTGATTTTGGGATTAGCCCATTACTCTTGGTAATTGGTATACTGATTCCATCAGTACTATGTAATCACAAAATATGTACGGGAGTTAGCTGATCAAAATTATCAAATTTCTTCTTCATTCCCAAACTCTCTCTCTCTCTCTCCCTCTCTCTCTCTCTCTTCAATCTGCACGGTTGCAGTTGTACATCTTCCTCGCTCCAGAATCTCGGCCTGGTGTGTCCAACCTTTGGACTCACTTGCGGGTTTTTTGGTCGAGTTCTATCGGTTTATCACCGCTGCAATTCACCTACATCAATGGTGTCGTTGTACGGAATTCCCATCTCACTGCCTCGCCTTTCGCCGGCCGGATCCATGCGCCTTCATCTTCCTCGATGGGGTTTGGGTTTCGGTCCGGGTCTCTACTTGTCTCCCCGCCTCTCCCTAGCTTTCCGCTCCTCAATCCTTTCCCGGGCTTTCCGCTCCTCGATGGAGTTTTGGGGGTTGCCGGCGGTAGGTTTCTTTGCCAAGAGTTGCTTCTTTGGCTTTCGAGATTCTGGTGCCTGGGTGGCCTTGTCTCGGCCCGGTTTGGGTTCTTTGGGCCCAAGGCAAAATGTTTGGGCCCAAAGTTGCCCCGAAACGAAAAAAGAAGGAAAAAAAGGCATAATAACAACATAAAAATAAATCTCTTTTAGCTCGAAACACTGCTCGACAGAGTTTGGATTAAATCCCATTTGGGCTTGACCGATCCGTTGGGATCGGTTCCTCGCGGTTTGCTTTGCTCGAGTGGCGTGCGTCCCTACTTTGGTTCGGCTTGGGGTTCTTCTTCTATGTTGGGGTTCTGGCAGTCGGAGTCGGGTCTGGCTGGGATCGAGGTAGTGTGTACGGGGCGACTCCGTGTTCGGGAAGGAGCTTCCTGGAGGTTCGTCTTCATTGCCCACAGGGATTCCTGATGTATTGCCGGCTGCTTGGCTTTCGTCCGTAGTCTACGTCCCCTTCGTGTTAGATTTAGTTTTCCTTGACTCGTTTTATGTAGGGTGCGTTTCCACTTGTTGTATTGCACCGCTTTTTGTTTTCATTTTCGTTTTCGTTTTCGTTTGTATGTATTTACGGGTTTCCGTCTGCCGACTTGTCGGCCATCGAGATTCAGGTATATCTGATCTCGAATTATTTCCTAATAAAAAATAAATAAAAATAACATGGCTATCATTTTCGACAATTTTTATGATGATTTTATCCACGAAAATACCTCTAGTATTTTTGATGATTTCGCCCGCCAAAATACTTTATCCAAATTAATTCAAAATAATAGGGTTCTCAATTCCAATAATTTTTGCCGATAAAATATAATTGAAATCGAAAACCATCTTGTTTTGGATTAATATAGAGATAGTTCATACATGGATTAGTTAAAACTAAAATTCATTTTATTTTCGGTTAAAAGTTGATACTTCATATTATTTTGAGTTTTTTTTTTTTTTACATCAATCTCTCTCTCCACTCTCTAATAGCTAACCGCCTAACCCCCACCCCTTTCTCCCCGTAGCCATCACCCTCTATATTCAAGGTATTTTTTAATCGAAATCAACAGTTGTCTCCGAAAGGCAGTCGTGCAAATTGCGAAATACCTTGCCTGTTGCACCATTTTCTAAAGAGCTTTTTTTGAACTAATCTAAGTGTAGTGATTGGTGTATTGATCTGTTTTAGATACGGTGTGTGTGCGAGTGGTAAGGTAAACTAAACCAATGATTTCAACCAAAAAGATATAAAAAATATATTTTAATACAACATAGTGGATTAAAATCATAAGATAGGATTATCCAAACACATCCTTAGGGTGTATTTGGATGCAAATACATTATAATTATAATCCAATTATAAATATAAATAATTAAATAGTTTTGTTTGATTAACACATTTTATACTTAGTAAAATATTTAAAATATCATAAATTAAAAAAAAATACATTGTTAAGTGTGTCAATCAATTGCATTAGTGAGTGTTTAATTAACCTGATTTATAGAATGTTTTATTTAAATTGATGTTATTTTAATTATATTGTAAAAAATGTTAAACAAACACTATTCAAGTGTTTATCTTTACAAGTGCATTATAAATTTATAATTATAATTAGAATCCAAACACACTGAAACCCCTCCCCCTCGTTCTCCCCCCTTGGCTCCCTACTGTATCCACCTTGTCAATCTCCATCTTCCTCGGTTGTTCGGGTCTGGCCGCATACTCTGTCTGGGTTGGCTTCGCCTCCGGTGTCGACGTGGTTGTTTTCTGGTCGATGGTGCGGGTTTCTGGCCTGGGTTTGTCGTCATTCCTTTGGGCTCAAGGCTTTTGCCATTGTCCCGAGGGTGACCCGTTGTTTAGGCCCGTCATTTGTTCTTTGGGCCCATGACCTTTGCCTTGGGCTCAAAGTGACCCGCTTGGACGGAAAAAAAAACTTGTTGGTTGGCTAGTTTTGCTGAGTTGTGTTGGTGTTGTGGTTTTCGGGCTTTGAGGCTAGCAGTTTAGAGCGGTGTTCTCCTCTTTTCTCGACACGTGAGAGGTCGTGGACGTGATCGAAACCTCAAGGCTCGTCGGTAGAGTCTAAATCTGAGGTTTCCACTTAATTCCCAAGAGATTCCTTGCGTCGCCTCCACCAACTGACAGACGAGTTATCACACTTTGCTTTTGTTCTTCCTTTGTTAGTACTAGCTTGTATATGTAACTGCACTCTTGTAATTTGGTTTTATCTAGCTTGGTATTGCTTTGCATTCTACTTATGTCCGTCGCTGATTTCTTCGGCCATCAATTCCATCAAAAAAAAAAAATTCTCTCCTCCTCTACCTTAAAAAATAAAAATAAAATATTTTTACTTATTTACTTATATAAATTTTTTAAAAAGGTTTCAAACCTCGATTTTATTATTTTATTAAATTTCTTTCTATTGCAGTGGCCATAGGGGTGTGGGGAGGCGGCCCTCACTCCGTCTAAATTGTTTTAGGTTGGTTAGGTATGTATGGGCTTAGCTCAACTGGGTATAGGGATGACATTTGGATTATGGACCAATGGTCGAGCTTCGTGTACGTAGTGAACATTGGTTCCAAACTTTGTTATCGATTAAGTCACCAGGTCGAAAAATAAGGGGCATCTGGAGCGGGCTTCAAGCTTTAGGTTGGTTACGAAGATGGTTGAATATTAAATGCTCGGAGGCCGAAGCCAAAAGATGATTGCACTCACTGCACTTGTCAATTGCCCTCAATTTCGTGCCGGAGGAACAGAAATGGCATTGCCAAGTGGAATTCGACGTCTCGTAAGGAAGCCACGCGTCGACATTTTGCAGCTGCCACGTGTTATCATCCCCAAACCTCTGCCTAATAACTTGAAAAGAAACCAACATACCTCATTTCCTTCATCGTTCTACCTGCAATTGGAAATGGCATCCGATCTGAATCCGGCGTTCGCGTACACGGTGGTGTACGTCACCGACGTCGCCAAATCCATCGACTTCTATTCCAAAGCGTTCGGCGTTAAGGTTCGCCGCTTAGACGACTCGCGCAGGTAGGTATCCTCTAATTTGATCGATTTTTGTTCCAATTAAGATGAACGCACGTCTTTATGATGATAATTGAAATTGAAGGTGGGGAGAGCTGGAGACGGGGGCGACGACGATCGCGTTCACTCCGCTGCATCAGCACGAGACGGACGACATCACCGGCACCATCCGATTGTCGCACTCGAAAGGGGAGCGGGCCCCCATCGAGGTTTGCTTTGACTACGCCGATGTGGACGCCGCTTACAAGGTTAGCTATAGCTTTGGGATGGATGAAATTAATTATGAGATGACATGAATATGATCGATCAATTGTAAACAGAGGGCGGTGGAGAAGGGAGCCGAGGGGGTGAAGGCGCCGGAGCAGAAAGAGTGGGGGCAGAAGGTGGGCTACGTCAGAGATCTCGACGGCATCGTCGTCAGGATGGGTAGCAACGTGTCTCCCTAGCTCCGGAGAGAGTGCTTGATGATGATGAAGATGACATGTTTTGAGGCTCAAAATAATTAAATGTTATGTTAAGTTTGATGGTTATGTATGTTGTCCAGTTAGCTAGCAAGTGTGAAAGTATAAGATAATTAAGGACATTTCGTACAAACGTAAAGTTGTAAGTCCAGATCAAAATCCAGCAGTTACATCAACAAATAAAGGATTATAAAGGGTTTTATATTAAGCAAAGCATCCAACACTTTTTTTTTACACAGTAGACAAATGATTCGACTCTCTATAACTCTGCTGCTGAAGTCTGTTCACATGCTCTCTAAATCCTTTCGACCGTCCTTATGATCTCCCATGGGCAATTTAATTTCATGGGTCTTCTGCTACTTTTATTGCACCCAGATTATTACCTTCCACTACAATGTTCTTTGTACTCTTTCGAAGCGTTAACTGTAATTCTATACAGATCGTGAAAGCTTCAGTTTGAAGTACTGAACCAGTCAGAGTTTGTGACTCAAAAGTTCAGAGTTTGTGACTGGAAAATATCAATAACATGTCCATTCTAATGCCGAATTATACCCCTAACACCACAAGCGCCATAGTTTTTGACAAAGCCATCTACATTTAGTTCGCAGAAGCCTCTTGGTACAACATTCCCACTTGAGAACTTGTGTTTTTGCTTTGGTTAATCTTATTGTTGTGATGTGTTGGAACCTTTGTCCCACATCGAAAAACACAAGAACCCGAGCCTTGCATATAAATAAGTGGGTCACTTCTGCTATTGCCAACTGGTTTTAGGATGGAACCTCACTGGTCTTATGTGCTCGGCTTGGGTGTGCAACATGCGCTTGGACGTGTGAACCCATCCACGTTATATGGCCCACCGGAATTTGACATAGTATCAGAGTGGTGCGGTCCAGGACCCTGATCTATTACTGGGCTAGTCGGCCTTAAGCTAGGCAAGACATCAACTGCAACTGGCATATATAGCGGGGCCAGACAATTGCACGTACTTGTGGGGTGTGTTGTGATGTGATGGAACCTTTGTCCCACATCAAAAAACACGAGAAATCGAGCCTTGCATATAAGTTAGTGGGTTACTCTTCCTATTGTCAATTGGTTTTAGGATGGAACCTTTGTCCCACATCAAAAAACACGAGAAACCGAGCCTTGCATATAAGTTAGTGGGTCACTCTTCCTATTGCCGATTGGTTTTAAGATGGAACCACACTGGTCTTATGTGCTCGGCTTGGGTGCGTATGATGCGCTCGGAGGTGTGAACACCCCCCCCCCCACACGTTATATGGTCCACTGGGATTTGAACTTATCTTGTTTGATTTGATCCTTATACCAAGTTTTAATATTAATAATAATTTATTTTGTGCTATTTGGGTTAGTGATTTGTTAGTTGATTTGTTCAAAATAATAATATTTCTTAACTCTCATATGGTTTGCCATATGAAGCAGATATCGTTAAAGTGGCATTTGTCTTTGGTGGTTGTTAAAGTTTGGGGTTATTGTTGAATTCATAACTCGTTTATTTGTTGTTGGTTCATATTGATTTATGATAGCTTTCGTTATAATCTTGTAAAACTCTTGAATAAGCTCGTGTATGATACACACACACACTAGCACCACACGACTCCATGCTAGACAACCATGGCTTGTGACTGATGAACTAGTGCGAATCATGTTGGATGGATCGAAACAAGCTAGCTCGGATGGTCAAGTATGAAACCTTGTCTGGAATATTGCTTGTGGGCCTATTTTGATATTGGGCTTATTAGTACAAGTTGGGCCAGAGAAGAGCTGGCTGGATCGAATATATATATATAGACGTTTCGGCTATATACACCGCAAATCCACACGTTGTTAAGGACGTGCATGCACGTCGAAAGAAACGTGCATGCACGTCCTTAAGGACGTGCAAGTGGGTTTGCAGCCACTCGAGCCCGGACGTGCATGCACGTTTTTATTTATTTTTTAAAAACGTGCTTGCACGTCCTTAAGGACGTGCAATAGTGCACACTACTGGATTAATAAGAAAATCCCTAGGGTGATGAAGGTTGGAATTTCCAATGTTTTTAGCTAAAGCCTTGGAAATTCCAACGTTTATTCCAAGGTTGGAATTTCCAATGTTTTTAACGTGGTAATCTCCAATGATTTGAAGTGTTGGAAAGAACCAACCGTTGGAAATTCAATCATGTGATTCCAGCAATCCAAGTTTTTTAAAATATATAAAAAAAAAAGACCCCAATCTTTTCGATTATAAAAATCCTATAAAATGTCTATATAAGACATTTATAATATACACTTTAAATCTAATAAATCTTCAATATATTTAGTTTATATTATATTGTACGTAGTTTATTTTTCAAATTTTATAACCTTTTATCGGTATTTTTATATGATTTAACATAATATTTATCTAATATGAAACATCTTAACTTCATTTAAAAAAAATCCATTCGTGTGGCGAGATCTTATGATCTCACAATTCAATTCTATAATCCAATTTTTACACCATATTTCCGATCCAATCTAGAATCTCGATTTTAACAACATTTTTGATAACTAAGCATTGGAGAATTTTTAATGAATATATATAGATTATAAAATTAAATCATGCCCCATTCCAAAAATTCTCAGTCAAGTTAAACAAAAAAGCTATAAAGTATACATCAATGAAGCTTTGATAAATGGAATTTAAGGCCAGTTTGATTTTATATAAATCAATAAAACTTTAGTATATGAAATTTAACTACGTACATAAGTTTGATTTTATATAAACCAAGTATAAATCAACGAACTGAAATTTAATTAACTACTTGAATATGATGTTATTTATTTCATATTATGTAAGTATAAATAATATCATATTCGTATACTTATTTTTACATTATATTCATATTCAAAGAACCTAATATTCATATATTCATTTGAAAATAAAATGATATTTATATATGACACCATATTCATTCATTTCACCGTATTTTTCATTTCATCTTAACCTTACCCTATATATATACACCTATTAGATGCTTAATAAAAATAATTAATTAGAATATGTACATGTTCTACCACAATCAAAACAAACTCAGGATTTTTTTCACCTGCAACTTCCGGAACTAATTAATTGTTTGTTTTTTAATGTATATTTAACAACATTTCCAACGCTAACTACTATTGGAATTATTTTCCAACATTTTAAACCCTTGGAAATGTTCATTAAAATCCTCCCGACGGTCTTGACCCTTGGAAATAGATTTCCAACACTTTTCACCGTTGGAAAATATTCCAACATATTTCACTCTTGGAACATGCAAATCCTTAATTCGGATTTGCGGTGTATATAGTGACACCCTATATATAGGGGAGATATCTAATGAGAAGTGACATTTGAGTGAGAAGATGAGAAGTAAGTCTTATACCCTTTAGATTAAAATAATTTTTTTATATAGATATAGGGGACATATCTAATGAGAAATATATCAATGTTTTTTTTAAATTATTTTTTATGCTATTTTTTTAGATGATAAATGAAAAAACTAATTTAAATTAGCATAAAAACCCTAAATGAACCTTAAATCACCATCTAGATAAATAGAGTAAAAAATTTTTTGTAAAAAAAAACATTGATATATTTTTCGTTAGATATGTCCCCTATATCCATATAAAAAAAATCATTTTAATCTAAGGGGTATAAGGCTTACTTCTCATTTTCTCACCGAAATGTCACTTCTCATTAGATATCCCCCATATATGGGAAGATATCTAATGAGAAGTAACATTTAAATGAGAAGATGAGAAGTAAGCCTTATACCCTTTAGATTAAAATAATTTTTTTTATATGGATATAGGGGACATATCTAATGATAAATATATCAATGTTTTTATAAAATTATTTTTTATGCTATTTTTTTAGATGATGAATGAAAAAGCTAATTTAAATTAGCATAAAAACCCTAAAATGAACCTTAAATCACCCTCTAGATAAATAGCGTAAAAAATAATTTTTTAAAAAAATCATTGATATATTTCTCATTAGATATGTCCTATATATCCATATAAAAAAAACTAATTTAAATTTAAGGGGTATAAGGCTTACTTCTCATCTTCTCATTTAAATGTTACTTCTCATTAGATATCTCCCCTATATATAGAGAGAGAGAATGGGTAACTTGTGCACAAGGCTTAGGATGTGCATTGTGCACAAAATATTATTCAGTGAAATGTGAAACATTATTCAGTGAAATTTGAAGCATTATTCGGTGAAATGTGAGTATTGTTTAGGGGAATGTGAAACATTATTTGATGAAATTTGAGGCATTTCATATAAATTGTAACTATTGTTTAGGGAATTGAGGTTTCTTTTATTTGAAATGGATAAATAAAAAAACTAAACATTATTCGGTAGAATGTTATAAATTATTCAGTGGAATTGGGACGTTTTCATCTGAACTGAACGGAAAAAAAACATAACAGTATTCGGTAGAATGTTTCACATTTCACCGAATAATGCTTCAAATTTAACCGAATAATGTTTTACATTTCACCGAATAATATTTGTGCACAATGCACACCCTAAGGGGTGTGGATATATATATATATATATATATATATAGGGAGAGAGAGAGAGAGAGAGAGAGAGAGAGAGAGAGAGAGAGAGGAGGAGGGGGAGAGAGCGAAGGTGATCGGGCTTTGAGACAGTCATCCTTGACACGGCTTAGCTTCTTATCTCCGATCTTGTTTATGTTCTTGTGTTTTCTCTTCGTTCTTGGATGCATTTGCTTTCAGAAGGATTTTTCGTTTTGGCTTGTTGTTAGTTGTGTGTTTGGATGTATACCGAAATGCGTAAACAATTCCTTGTGCTTTTGTTTGGTTTTTGGTTTCATCTTGTTTGTTTCGAGCGATTTAAAAGACGTTTTCCATAACTAGATGAATGTCATATATTGGTATCCCAAAAAGAGACAATTAGTTATATATCCTTTTAAACTTTCTTAATTAGTTATATATCCCTTAAATATTTAAAATGAATTATTTATCCCTCAAATAATATAATAATTATTTAAAAATTTCTTCTATAAATTCTAATTAAAATAAGTCATTAAATCATAAACTCAAATCTTCATGGAATCAAAATACACAAATTGACAAACCCCAACATTAGCTAAAATCCACTGGTAAATACAGCAGTAATAAAGCCTTAAACCATCGTTGGGGCTAAGGTGCACGGGCGAAAGCGTTGCACCCAAGACACCAAGAGAAAGCCTCTGATCGGAGTGTTTGCACGTCGCCGAGGCCGATGTTTATTTGAACAATTTTTTAATAATTAATAGTAAAAAGAAGTGCTAACCCAATGTAATTAAGATAACAATTGATTGTTTTTATGTGTGCCTATAAACATACGATTAGAAGATAAAAACTATTGTCGTATCATTTACAAGTCTTTATTATGGCGGATGCTTCTTACCTATATATTTGAATGGTTTGATTAAAAAAACATAAGAACTAAGAAGGAAGGAAAATCATAGGATTATATACATAAATATCATAGGCTAATGCATTAAAAAAAATTCAAAAAAATATTCTATTATTGTCATAAAATTTTGAATACTGAAAGTACCAATTTTTCCTATTTTCAAAAATATTTTTTATTTATATTTTAATAACTTGGAAATGAAATGTAGAAAAAAGATATCATAAAGTTTTATTCATTAAGTACCATTCATTTTATTTTTATTAATTGAATAAATGGTATGTTAGTAATTTCATTGGTTAATTAATTTAGGCAAATCATTTTAAAATTTTGAAATGTTTTGGTGGAGTTAGTGGGGTGGTTAGTGGATGTGGTGGTTATTAAGACGTGGCAAGAGGTGGTTAGTGGAGGTGGTGGTTACTAAGACGTGGTAAAAACTAATGATGTGGATGTATATTAGTTGTCCACATGTAGATGTAGATGTAAAAGGGAGTTGGGATTGTGGATTCATCCAGATGATGACATGTGAAACGGAGCCTTCTGATGAAGCGAATAAATATGGATCAAGTGCCTACCAAAAGTCTCTATTTACCAAACAACATAAACATGTCATTTGGAGTTTAATTCTTATTGGGGGTATTGTCTTCTAAGTTTGGGTAGTTACACATTTCATGTAGATATAAAGATACCTACATACCACTTTCAATCATTCCAAGTTGGATTTTGGGATGATGAACTTTTGACAAATGTTTCACAACACTTTTTTATCACATTCAAATCACAAATCATGAAAATTAACCCAAAGAGTAATCAACTGAGTGCACTTTTACACTAAAATTTCGCAAGCAAAGCAAAGATCATATGATGGAACCTAATCATAACCACCAAAAAAATTCAAACACACAATGAAGTTGTTCATATAATCCCTCCATCGAAAATTCAAGATGCCCGGACAAGTACTCACCACATTGCTTGTTTTTCTTCAACACTAGTCATCATTAATTATACACCATATATATACACACATTAGTTAGTTGAAGCCTGAGTGTTATGTAGGTTACCTTAGTTTCACTCGATCATTTCGCGTCGTCCATTTAGTTCTCTGTCGAGTGCTACGATGGAATGCCACCATGTTCGCGTCCTTCTCTTGGCGTGTCTCCTGCTCAGCTCGGCAATGCAGGCTCAACCCATCACAATAGGCACGTCGACGTTTGCTTATATGCCTCCTCAACAATCAAGCTCCCGGTCTAGTTTCAAGAACGAAAAACAAAGCCCTAAAGTCCCATCTGGTCCGAATCCTTCGGGAAACCATCGCCCTCCAACGAGGGCGTGATGCAATTCCGCAAGATTATGTAGAATATAATGTAGTGTATGTGCTTCTTTCTATGTTGCAATTACGAATCGATTGTAGAGAAATCGAAGCAGATGGTATTGAATTTCAGTTCTCATCAGCATTAATCCTAATTTTTTTTACATCCGATTGATCCTGCACAACAGATCCCTGATGAATTGCGGAACAAAGATTCCGATTACAGTACTGATCGATCATAAACTGTTTTGAAGTACTGCAACACGAACAAGATACGTTTTTTTTTATTTTTTTACAAACCCTAAAATGATATACTGAGCTTTAATTTGCTTCCATCAACAGATAGTAAAATGCGTTGATTGTAAACTGAAATTGAATAGAAATCCTCGCCGGCATCCAATTTAATCGGCCGGAATTAGGTCAATTCGCAATTCCAATGGTTTCAGACGGCGTCTGCAAGCGCGAAATTAATCACAAGTTGTGGATACACATTTACAAATTCACAAACCGATGCGAGTGAACGAATCAGGAAATTTGAACCGCTTTGCAGCTCTACAACTTCTTCAAAGCAAACCGGCTGATAAGAAAGGGGAAAGAAGGAGAAATAAATAAAAATGCAAACTTCAATTCCCAAAGCGTAGGCTTTACCTACAGCCTTGAAGATGAAAGCCCCAATCGCTCTTCCATCTCCCCAATGGGACAATTATACCCCTCCCGATCGCCGCTGTCATTCCCGATACGCGCAGGGGCAATACCGTCATATCGCCGCGCCTCAGCCGCTACCCGCCATGTTTTCAGAGACGTCCTCGCACCAAAAACAATACGCATGTCAATCCCCTCTGCCCTTTCGTTTGACTTCAATTCCCGCCCTATAAAAGCAAAGCCCTCCATCAATCGATGTATCAAGGAATCGGAATTGGAGATCGATGGAGAACAGCAGCAGCAACAATAAGAGGAGGAAGGAGATGACAGAGGCTGCAGAGATGGCCGGGAATGGGAGCCGGTGGCAGCCGACGAAGGAACAGATCGAGATTCTGGAGAGCGTGTACAGCGCGGGTGTAAAGACTCCCAGTGCGGAGCAGATACAGCAGATCACCGCCCGCTTAAGCGTGTACGGCACCATTGAAGGGAAGAACGTTTTCTACTGGTTTCAGAACACCAAAGCCCGTCGCCGCCAGAAGCTCAAGCAAGACCGTTTGGCTCTCCTCACTCGCTTTTATCCTCCTCCACCGCCGCCACCGCCGCAAGTTTATTATCCCCCAATCATCCCCAATGGTAATTAAAGATCGAATCTTTTTCCTCTTCAATCATCATAAAATTGCCAGTAATTAATTTCGATCTGTTACATACATACAGTAACAGAAACGGGGTTTTACTACTATCACTGCGATCAAGGATATATGGTGGAGGCGCCGTTGATGGAGAAGAGAAGATGGATTCCTTGCGAGCCGAGGAATTCGAAACGGAATCAGGAGGAGTGCAAGACGACGACGCTGGAGCTGTTTCCGCTACGGCCGGGCGGGGATTCGACGTCGGGATCAAATGGTTCGAACAGCTCTGATCAAACGAATGATGAAGATTCTGCATGTAAAGATGGAGAAAGGTTGATTGATTTCTTGTCTGGCAACAGCTCCAGTGCTACTGAGACGAACGAATGAGAGTGGATGTGCAAACTGCAGTTCTAGTGCTTTTCTTTTTTGGGGGTTTAATTTGCACGAGGGGTAAAATGGTAATTGACTACTAGTTCACTAATTGTCTTTATTTTTTGGAATAACTGTTTCCTAGTACTTATTTTGAATCAGACCGTTGTAATCACATCGTTATATAACGAATGGTTTCTAAGTTCTAACACATGCTTATCTTAACTATTTGTGGATTACTCCGGATTAATATTTATGTTATTCTTTTTACCCAAGTTAAAATTCGATTTACTTATAGTGATAAACTGAGAGGATCCTATTCCTACTTAATCAATTGTAGTGAATTTAAAAATTACGAGTTCAAATCCTCTATCTCCTATTGTACCAAAAAAAGTTTACACACTAGAAATAGACTAGTGTGTTCCAACTAGGTTAACCAGTTCGCTACACAATTCAATTTTCTAAAAATATACAAAGTATATATGGATGTTATTAATTAAAACTACCTCTCAGAGAGAGACGACTTCAAAAGCCCCATTAACTATACAAAAATTATCACATTCAATGTGTAAATTGTGGATATTGATTTTAATAATTTCCTTTAGTCCGATCCAAAAAGATATAAACCTTTGCACCTATGACAGAGTTAAAAGAACATCTCCCAGCCTTCAAAGTTCAAACGCACTGCTTTCAAACCATTTCATGCTATTCTTCTTCAAAATCAAAATATTTGCCTTGTTTGATCTGAAAAGCAACATGAATAGCCTCGACTCGACGATGATATTTTTTTGTTCTATATACATCTATAGGCCTTATTTATATGACTTCCATTATAATTAATTAATTAGTGCACTCGTAGGCGACATAACAGAACATTTAAATTAATTAATCAACTGAATTAATTCCATGTTTTATGAATGGTGTTTGCTCTCTTTTCCAATTAATGCTACGCCGACCACTGTCATCATTCAAAAATTGTTATAAGAAACTTGTAAAAGTTTTTATTTTTTTGAAAAGGATTATCAATTGGAAAGAAGTGATTTAATGTAGTGTTTTAAGTGTTTAACTCAGGGCAAAAATTAGTGAATATGATTCCGGTTTCCTTTAGATGAAATCGAAAACAGTGGATTTTAACTCCAAGAGTATCTCTAATGGATTATTCATTTGAAGATTTTGGAGCGTTTGAAAATTTTTAAAACGTTTTTTGTCCAGCAATTGTTCTCCCATTAATTTCATTCTCCAAGATATAGAAGCAACGGGAAAAAAAATAGAGATGCTTTCCTAATCTGTGGTATTCTTCGTAAGTAAATCATCCTCCAAATTTTATAAATGGAGAAACTATTGAAATTGAATAAAAATAATTTAAAAAATATGTATTTTGTTTTCTCATTTTGGAGAAGCTGCTGGATATAGTCTAAGGTATATTAATTGAAAACCGAAAATTGGACTAGATGCCCTTAATTCGATTTCTAGTTTGGTTATGCTAGATTTTACACAAATCAATCGTGATAACCTGCAAGGAGACATATACAAAAACTACATGAATCCAATAGAGTAAGTTTTGATGCGGAAACACGATTCAGGATATGAGTAAACAATCTTTTCTCCTCCTTGCCTTTTCTTTTAGTTGTTTTACTAGTGTAATACCCATGCCTTGAAGGCACGGGAGTTTGATCCATTTTAATTTGAACATCATTTTATATATCTATATCTATAATAGTACTATATTAATATATACTTGTTTATAACAAAAATATGTACGTATAAAGTTTTTTTTGTAATTTATAAATTAGTTGGAAAGAGATACAATACAAAATTTTAAAATGATTTAATAAGGTAAAGTAGTAATAATACTCAAACATACCACCTAATATAATTGAAATAAATACTCCGTATATAATTATTGTCATAAGCACATGATTGTGCGAATACTTTTGAAGTTATGTAGATATACATAACTTATTCATTATTTTCATTACAAAGATGGCTAGAAAGAGAGGGAAATTAATAGTGAAAATAAAGGTAAGATGGTAAAAATAAAAAGATCCTAAAAGGTAGAAAAGTTATCTAAGAAGCCTCATCTAAGATGTAAAATAATCATTAGTAATGCTTGTAAGTCTTAAAATATTATTTATTTTTCGATAGTCATTTAAGATGTCTAAAATAAGTAAATTGTAAGAAAAAAACATTTCAAAAATAAGTAAATTGTAAGAAAAAAACATCCCTTATTAATATCGATTAATAAGAAAAGAAACTTTTGATTAGTATAAAAATAGGAAACAAATATGTTCAAAATATGAAACGTGTATTTTAAAATTTCAGCAATAATATTGACCAATAAGAAAATACCATTTGAATAAAAAAAATTAAGTTTAATTGTGGGCGTGACATGTCAGCAAAATGCTAGCAGAATTAGTATTATTATTATTAATTAATAGATTTTTATTTTGACATTTGAATTAATTGTCTAGATATTTTTAATACGATTGTGATGAATATAATATAGGAAACAAATATTTAAACTTCCCTTAATAACGTCAATTAATAAGAAATGAAACTTTTGATTAAAAAATTCAACTTTAATTTACAGAGCGACACGTCAGCAAAATGCTAGCAGAATTAGTAATATTAATAGATAGATAGATAGATAGATATATTGCAATAGGAAAAAAAATGGAAACATGTCTCAATATTTACGACAATATAGCCGAAAATAAAAAAAAAGGAACGGATTCAAATCATATTTAAAATAGGAAACAAATATTTTAAAGTTTCCATAATAATATTGACCAATAAGAAAAGCTCATTTGAATAAAAAATTCAACTTTAATTGTGAGCGTGACACGTCAGCAAAATGCTAGCAGAATTAGTAATATAAATAGATAGATAGATAGATAGATAATAGATAGATATATTGCAATCGGAAAAAAAAATGGAAACATGTCTCAATATTTACGGCAATATAACCGGAAAAAAAAAGAAGGAATGGATTCAAATCATATTTAAAATAGGAAACAAATATTTTAAAGTTTCCATAATAATATTGACCAATAAGAAAATCTCATTTGAATAAAAAATTCAACTTTAATTGTGGGCGTGACACGTCAGCAAAATGCTAGCAGAACTAGTAATATTAATAGATGATGGATTAAAACACTCCATATCCTGGCCTCTTTCTTTTATAGTGTGGAAGTGTGCATATATGACATCTAAACTTCATAACTCCATATATACGTTCTTCATTCATGTATTAACTAACACACTTAATAGAGTTTATAACTTTAACTTTAATGGAAGAGAAACAACTGATCTTCACTTAATATAATGAAACTCTTGTGTAGTTAAAATACAATTAACTTAGTATGTATTAAGATGATGGGTTTACATAATTGTGTTAGGCAGGAGAAGAGGGAGGTGTTTTCATATATTAAATGCTCCTAGATTTTAACGTCTTTAACCCGGTACCGATCCATAACAGTTCTGACTTCTGACTCTTATATTAAAAGTTAAAACCATAATAACTATAATATAATGTAAGTGGATTTAATATAATTAAACCAAAGATTCATGGACTATATAAAAAAACATTATATAGACGATATTTTTAGACGGTTTTCTGATCCAAATCGGAATATATCATATATTTTTTTGAAATATGTCTATGTATACATATTAGATGCCTAAAAAGAAAGTCAAGTCTTCTTAGCTTAGCTGGTAAGGATGACATCACGAGTTCAAATCCCCCCTCCACATATTGTAATGGTCAAGTGCCACCTATGAAAAAAAAAAAAAAAAAAACTAAAAAGGAAGAGAAAAAATTGGTGGAAAATCAGAATTCATATCCCAAAAAGCAAGGAATTGAACGAAATTTAGTAATTTACAACTCCCTACCGATCATCACCAACCAAAAGCACTTATCCCCAAAAGTTATCTTTATGTGTTATAGAGCGTTGCACATCATAATCTAAATGATCGATCACTGTAAAATTAAATAATTTGAAGCACTAATTTTAAGGGAGGAAAAGAAAAACAAAAGAACAAGGTCTGCAAAATTGCACCAAATTGGGGGCAATCAAAAGATGATTTGTCTTTATATTGCCCCTCTTTAATTCGTTATTAGGGTTTACTTTTTCAAAGCACACACAAGAGATCTTTCAACTGATACGGAACAAAGATTTACTAGCTAGTAGGATCATCTACAACTTAGGGTGTGCCCTGGTGCATCCTAAAATTATTTTTGTTACAAATTAATATTAAAAAAAATAAAAATTATAGTATTTAACTTATATACACTCATATAAAAAATTTCATAAAAAATCATGTTTAAAAATTATAGATCATGAAAATTTGATTTATTTTAGAAAATGATTTTTCTATTTTTCTATAACATAATTTTTAATGAAATTTTTTTATAAACATATGAATATGAGTGTATATAAGTTAAATTATTTAATTTTTTTTAAACATTATTTTATAACAAAAATAATTTTAGGGTGCACCATGAGGCACACCCTAGGTTGTAGATGATCCTTAGCATATACTCCCTCCGTTCCAAAATACATGGGCTTTTAGTTTTCGGCACGCTTTTTAAGGAGTGAAAAACTATATGAAATATTATTTTTTTAATTAAATTTTTTATATAATTTGATACTTATTAGTAATAAGTATCAAATGATATAAAAAATTTGATTAAAAAAATAATATTTCATTAAGTTTTTCGCTCCTTAAAAAACGTGTCAAAAAGGAAAAGCCCATGTATTATGGAACGGAGGTAGTATATATCTCCCCATTGGGTACACTGCACTGCAGACATATATATTTTGGTTGCATGTTCCCAACAACAAACTGATCGATCATCAATAAGGGTAAAAAATAATCAAAGTAAAAACCAAAAATTAAGAAGATGGATAAAATCAGTATGTGAAGAAAACAAGAGCATGCAATGCATTAAACTTGGGAGAGACTACAAGTAGGTATAGGGGTTAGGGGCATCATTTGGAGAATGTTAGGTATACCGGGGTGGTAGTCTACCACCCCGCCATGTCATTAAATGAGTCAGCAATTAGAAAAAAAATAAAAATAATTACGGTAATTAAGTCATGTTGATAGTCCAACCTAATTAATTCTACCCCAATTCCCCATGCCATGTTTAACGCTAATCAATACGGAGTACTCCATAATTTCCTAATTAATACGGAGTATTGTTATCCCATTCCCATCTTAGTTTACGGTAAAAAAAAACGGTGAACAATAATTTGGGTTCATTTTAAGATTATAATTTGAAGTACTTGAATACTAGTATACTACCTCCGTTTATTAATACTTTTGACTTATTTGTGAACAGATGAAGTATGTTTTATAAAACATGTTTGGAAGCCCAAAAATAAACCATTATTAAAAATATATTGTGTGTTATATCTAAAAACATGAATTCATCCTCATTGACTCATTCTCTTTTGTTGATCAAAAGTAGTCGATCTCAGTTTTCACCATTCAGCCAACCACCGCGTAGCCACACGGACCATCCCTCCACCGGAAACCTTCTCCCCAACGACACTGATAAAATCTTCTTCCATATGTGATATGTATTTCACTTTCATTCATTTTTGAATTTGTGTTTACAATATATTATACTATTCAATTGCAAAGACGGACCATAAGCCCTTAAACTACTCAACGAAAACACCCCAACATTCTCCCCAACATTCTCATTTGAAAGTATACAATACAACCGATTCTTTGGTTGAAATTGAAAATTTTATGTATTTCATCAAATTTGGTATGAAAATAAATCGTCGAGTCCCAGTATAAAATAAAGCTAACATGGAAGGTGACGAACGGTGCCAGAATCTGGGCGAAGTCGATGAGGACATGCGAGATCCGAGGACGAAAGGACGATATCTAGGAAGTTAAAAGCGGCGATGGATTATGAAGGTGATATATAGAATATAGATAGGGTTTTGTTTGAAAATATTGGGCTATAGTTGGATGGGCTTCATTTTGGGCTTTATTTCAATTTAGTATTCACGGATTAGCCATATTTCAACTTTCTTATAAGCGCCTAAACTTTTTTATTAGTTCAAATCAGCACCCTAAATGTTTAATATTCGCCTAGAGGTTTTTTCTTTACTCAAAACAGCACCCTAAATTTTTAATAGTTGCTTAAAGTTTTTGTTTTTATACTCAAAACAGAACCCTATACCCTTGTTACTTATACAAACTTAAATTGATGTGCTCACTAGTACAAAAACTAGATTTTATGCCGGATATTTGGGCTATTTATGCCGGATATTCGAAAAGGTATCTCCGGGGTATAGGTAAATGTAATAAAAAAGGGAGCATTTTATTTATGCCGGATATTAATATGACACGCCCGGCATAAATAATTGTGTGTTTTTTTTACACACGATTATTTATGCCGGATCTAAATAACCACCAAGTTGCAATATCTAAACCCCAATTTTGTCGAACCTCTAATCATAACCACAAGGAGCAAAGTCCCCAAATTTTAAGCAAGTAATTCGCACTTTGAAGAGAGTAGGAAATTGGAGTTTATATGGTTGTGGAAGAAGCTCACCTGAGACGTTGGAATCAAGCCACAACCATACTGTTCAATTTGAAATTAAGAGAGAGGTTGTGGCCTGAAGCAATGAAGAACATGGAATTTTGGCGCCGGAGAGAAAGGAAAAACGAGTAAAGAGCAGACCAGAAGAGCGGACTTTTCGTCCAACATGCCCACATTCCACGGGCGGTGACAGGTATATGATTGATCCTCATTTCGTTGGCGAAGCCTCGACGAGGGGATAGATTAGTTAAGGCTTTTTAGCTCCCGCGGCACAGGTTGGACCGTACCGAATGTCTCGGTGCAGATCAGGTAAGCCCGTCGGGAGTGTTTCGGATCCCACGAGGTCCATCTCCGGGTCCCACAAAAAATGGAGACCTTTTTCGAACGAGTTTTGTCAATTATTTACTAAACTCAATCGCTATCCATCTATCTATATGGTCCCAACTTTTTTTTTTATCTAAAAATTTTGGTATATGTGTGTTTATTAGAAGAATCTCATTTAATTCTATGTTTATTACGAATGAAGAAGTATTGGAAGGAATTAATTAACTGAATAAACGGGTTTTATTATAAAATTTATTTAAATTAAAAAATCCGCACAGAGTGCGTGTACTGAACTATTTTTTTATAATTGTTTTTTTGTCTTATTCGTTTTACTTGATTTTATATTTAATTTTTTGAAACAAATTTAGATTATTATCAATTACTACGTATAGAATAATCTTTTTGGATTTCAAAAGAGGATCTCAACCGTACCATTTATTTATTTTGATAGTTATATTTTATTTCCTGTTTATATATTTTTGTTTTATTCAATAAAATATATTTACTTTTATGGTTAGTCTAGTGAATATTTGAGATTATATGTTATTTTTATTTATTATATATATAACACAACAATAATATTATTTAGTTGGTTCGCAATATATTCAAAAATATTGATTTCAAAAATATTATTTTTATTTATTATGTATCATCGCTTGTTTTTTACTGTTATCCAAGCAACGGATGGGTTATTTAATTAATTAGGAATTTACTCCGTATTTTATCGTTAACCAAACATAATATGGGGACTGAGTAGACTTAATTAGGGTGGAGTACTCAATGTAAAAGTAATGATTCAATTTGACTTAATTACAGTATGTATTTTTTTTAATTTCTGACTCATTTAAAATAACACTTTTTAATGACGTGGCAGGGGTGGTGGACTACCATCCCGGTATCCCAAACATCCTCCGCATCATTTGGTTTTTGTGTGGGTTCCAAACAAAGTGTAGAGTTGAAATCAATCCCAGTGCAGTGGAGTTTGCAGACCCCAAAAAGCCAAACCTTTCGCTCTTTGTGTTTAGCCCAACTTGGAAAATGTGGAGCTGCCCCTCTTTTGTTTGTTTTTTGTTCGTTATGTTCTGTGCTATGTGCTATGTGCTATGTGCTATGTTGCGTGTCTATCCATCTTAACTTTGTATATATGGTCAAATAGGTTGTTTCAAAGCTCTTGATTTTTGCACTTAGATTTGTTGTTTCAATTAGGGTCTAAAAATATTAAAATAGAAGGTAATAATATTTGTATTATTAATGCACTTAAAAATATTTGAAGATATAGATGGATTTAGGGAGGTCAATGAGAGCATTCGCCTCTTCTTTCATCCCATGAATCACCTATATTTGTTCTACTCATCGATAGTTTAGTTTTGATATATTATAAGTTTCAATCCGATAATTGAGTAAAAATTTTTACCCATTTGAAAGTTAAAAACATATTAATTATTTCAAATATCTTTTAGTAAATCACGATGTTTTTATATTTTACTTAAATTGATATTTTGGTAATATAATTCAGCCAAAGAGCTTCAAAACAAGAGGTTATAACTATATTCGATGATTATATAATAACTTATGCAAGTTTAAAGTTTGTATATCTTGTTACACGTATTGCATGCTAAGAGAACAACAAATTACATATTAACTTTGTATGTAATTTGTTACGAGCAACACAAAGGGGTGAGTCAGTGACTCAGTGTTATGAGTGACATGATTGCTATGAGGGATTTGATGCAATCAATGGCACCGCAACAGGCATCTGAGTCATAAAGGACTCACTGCAAGAATGAGGTTACAAGCAACAACTCGATCCCAATTGTGGTTTGGTAATAGACAAGTAAGTTTTTGATCCGTGGGAACTATATGCTTCTTTGGGAACTCATGTGAGACACCATGATTTGCACTTTTAAGCTTCCGATTGTTGAAGTTATATGCTGTTCTAAGTGCTTGATTTTAATTAAATCCATATGTGCATACACATAATTGTGTCTTTATATATCAACTGTCCCATAGGCGCAACTCAAGTTTGGAAACTTGACACCATAGGCTCATTTAACTTCAATGGTTAATGCTTTGTCTTCCGTTTATTTGGGAACTATATCTACCCACATTAACTTATGGTCAAATAAAATGGTGGAAAGTTGATTAACATGGGTACAAAGGATGAGCCTGAGCTACATGCTATCAAGCTTTTTCACGTATATATGAGTAGATATCATTCCCTTATTATTACTTGCATATTGGGTCGTGTCTTGGTGTTTTATTTTGGTTTGCTCTCTTGTTTTGCAGCCTCAAATATGTGGTTATCAAAGGGGGATTAGCGCAGAAATTGAGCTTACTTTAGAGAAAGGCATGACTTCGGGTTCTACGAATAACATAGAGGCAAGGTCTGATGTATAGGGTGTACCGGGGCAGTGTCGCACTCAGAAAAGGGACATCTGAGGCCCCCAAATTTTGAGTATTTCAATGACAACCCAAATGGCTTTCGAGGTCATGAGTGAGGTAACCATTTTTATGATAATAGAGGGCTTTTGTTGAAGGCACTATCCCGTTGATATGCCATGCTCCTACAAGGTTGATCAAGATGATCAACAAATGAAACAAAGAATGAGCTCCCATTATTCGCCCTCGCTAGGGGCACAATTGCTACATTATAATTGATGACATTACTCGTTATTGTGTTGCTAGTTTACTTTGACTTCGCAGGTATATATAAACCAACGAAAATGTCAAGAACAACATAAGCTTGACGTCCAACTTACGAAAAAAAAATGGGTGTTATCAGTGACGTCGTAATATATGCCCTTGCATCTATCAACTCTACAAGTAAAGACGAGGACATAACCCTTACAATGAGGGCCATCTAGATGAATCGCCACTTACGGGCAAGCAACTGCCGGCTATATATAGCAAAATTACTGCCACTCACGACCAAGCAATAGTCAACTACGATAAAAACGAACGCCATTTTTAAGAGCTGGATTTTTAGCTTACTACTACTTCTCTACAAAAAATATATAAATCGTGTGCAGGGGCATATAACATGCTAGGGACGCCACCCATTACAAGAACACCTTTCTAACTGGCTTAATTGCTCTAAATTATGTAGAAATACAAAGTTTTTTTATCAGGTCCAACAACTATAGATGTCATAGAACGACGTCTTCAAAGCTACAACAATTGTTCAAGAAAGTGAAGTTTAGTCACTTATGGCCAAGCAAATGCCAGTTAAGGCAGGAAAATCGCCATTTACGGCCACCGAAAATCGCCAATTACGACCACCAGAAATCGTCACTCGAGGCCAACGATAGCCACTAACGGCCAGTAACCACTTATGGCCAACAACAACCACTCAATGCCGATAGCTACTCGAGGCCAGTGATAGCCCCTCAAGGCTAATAATAGCTTCTCAAAGACAATATATCGCCTCTTGTGTCCGTAAAACCGCTACTTACGATCAAGCAACTGCCATCTATGAAAAAATTATCGCTCACTCGACAAACTTCACCATGTACTTTTTTCGGTTTCCTTCATCATCAAGACATGAAGAAGAAACCCGAGGGGCAATTGTGATAGGGAAAATCCCGTCATCATAGCACAAGGGCATTCTGATCTTTTACCAAGTAAGTCGATCATTTTTTCAATACGAAATTATCCCAAATAAGAGTAAAAAACGGCATCTATTATGTATGCAGTATCATAATCAATAAATTTGAATATGAAATACGACATTGACCATCATCGGTTATCGTTTCGTCTATTGAATACGGTAACAGTTTCATGCATTAAGAACCTTGACCGATTTAAATATGGTAATGGTTTCTTCTAGCATAAATAGCGGTAAAGTCGGATTCATAGGGGGGAGGACTGACTTGAGCGTCGGAGGGTCCTACGGGGGACACAAGCCCCGCCCCGACCTCGTTTGTTCTTGTTTTGCAGGCTAGGGTTCGGGTTGAGATCATCATCAAGATCGATCTCCTTCAACAACTATGATGCAAATTTTATGCATTACATACATATTCTTATATTTTTCTTCCGGGTCGGGGTCGCTCACCCTTGAATCCGCGACGGGGTGGGGTAGTGGGTAATTTGTTATAATTATAGGGGTACTTTCATCTTGTTGTAAAAAGCGTTTTTACGATGTTCTAAAAATCAACCCAAAAAAGAAAGAGAAAAAAAGAGCGGAATAATTGCAAAAAATAGCACAACCTTTAGGGGATGTTGTGCTTATTAACATGAACTATTAAAAATGCAGAAAATAGCCTCAAGTATTTACTTAGTTGCAGAAAATAGTCTCAAACTACATTCAAATTCAAATAATGATCTAATAAGCGATTTAGGGCAATCTTTTGAGCAAAACTAGCCCAGCAAAGCCATTAAGCATGCATTATATTAATAAATATTGTTTTAAACATAACAATTACGGTAGTTTTATCTATTGAAGAAAAAAGTGTGCATATATTATATATTCATCTGTAATGGTTTTACTTAAGCATTGAATATAGATTGTGGGATGAAGATAAATTATTTTTTATTAAGAAAAATAAAAATCTTATGATATTTTTTAGTAGTTTTTTTAATTTATTTATTTACAAAATTTATATGGTGTAAGGTAGTTTTTATATTTAATTCAATGATGAATTTAGCTAATAATAACTTCAAGAGAAATAATTTTATGAGAAGTGGTAGATTTTGAGAATAATAATTATTTAAGCTATTTTTTATAATTATTTGAATTTGAATGTAGATTGAAGATATTTTCTACCACCAAGTAAATACTTAAGACCACTTTTTACATTTTTTATAGTCCAAACTATTGAGTGCAACAACCCTAGGTTGGACTATTTTTTTGCAATTAAAGCAAAACGTCGTCGTCTATGGTGAACGAGTGCTGACTAAAAGTGGCGTTACCGAATTTGCCGCTCCTCATTGTCTCCAATCTCCATCTCCATCTCCATCTCCTGCCAAAAAGGACAGGTATACTCTACATCTACTCACTCGCGATTGACTATCCGTTTTTCGTCCTGTTTGTGATTGCGATTCTACCGCTTTTTTAATTAAGACCATCTCAATCTGTATCGATTCCATTGTTGTTTGATTGATGCATCGCCTTTTCAACTATTTCTTCAAATATGCAGTAAAACAAAGCTAACTAGTCGAATTGTGGACAATTTCATGCACTTAGATTTCTATTTCCGTTCTGATCGTACTGCTTGTCGCTTGATGTCTCTTAGATTTATGGAAAATTTCCTTTCAACGGTTACTGTCCGAATTGATAAATCTTGCTAGTGTTGTAAGACCTGGATTAATCAGAGGAAGGAAACTCCGATGCTTGCTACTGTAAATTTCATTGACATCTCATGTTGATGAGCATGTCTTGAAATTTTGGCAGGGGAAGGTTTGATTAAAAGCCTAGGTCAGTGAAATGAAGCTAAGATTTTGCATTGACAGAGGGGGTACATTTACTGATGTGTATGCTGAAATCCCTGGTTAAACTAATGGGAAAGTTATGAAGCTTTTATCTGTTGACCCCTTCCAACTGTGACATGCTGTAGTTGAAGGAATTCGGAAAATTCTGGAAGAATATACTGGGAAGAGCATTCCTAGGTCTTCTAAGATTCCTACTGATAACATTGAGTGGATACGTATGGGAACTATTGAAGCTACTAATGCATTGCTTGAGAGGAAAGGGGAAAGGATTGCCTTATGTGTCACTAAAGGGTTTTAGGGATCTGCTACAAATAGGGAATCAGGCTCGGCAAAACATTTTTGACCTCACTGTATTGAAGCCATCAAATCTCTATGAGGAGGTTATAGAGGTTGAAGAGAGAGTTGAACTCATTCTCAATAAAGAAGAAGAGGTTCAGGGTGCTGGATTCATCGTTAGAGGAGTCTCAGGTGAGCTTATAAGAGTTGTGAAGCCCTTGAATGAGGGATTTTTGATGCCCTTATTGAAACATTTACTAGATAAAGGTAGTAGCTGCTTAGCTGTTGTGCTGATGCACTCCTACAAGTACCCACAACATGAGATAGAAGTGGAGAAACTGGCACTGAGCATGGGTTTTAGGCATGTGTCTCTGTCCTCAGCCTTGACCCCTATGGTTCAATAAATAACAAAGTACCAAAGCCAATGTTTTTTTTATTGTTTCCGAAATATTTTTTCTTTGAAAATTTTGGAAGGATATCATATACTCGTGTTTCATGCTTGATCCACCCCTAGCAGGTTATGACACTTGTTGATTTATATTTTTTTAATCATTATTCAATCAGTGGAGTTCAATTTTGACTGAATTCGCTTCAATTGGGAGTAGCTCACTTGCCGGGATAGGGGATTTAACAAATGCAATTCATTCCCAATATTCTGCCTCTCCATTTTCCCCAAACTGAGTTGGTAGTTAAGGGCTCCATATCCCCTATATTGAGGTCGAACTCCAAAAAGATAACTGACAAGGGATGTTTGGATTCTTGTGGATTTCATTAGACAGCAATTGATTTCTAATTTTTAATCATTCTTCGCTGATTTTTCAATTAGCAGCTAATTAGTGCATGAAAATGTTGGAAAGTTACTAATATTCATTCTAACAGATCAAGGGAAATGAAAGGGGAGCTATCTTGTTCAGAGGAAGAGTCCTTGCCACTATTGGATGAATTTTTGGCCATATTAGAATGTGATCCTCGTATGTAAGTCATTCTAAATAATCTCGGTCGATTATATAAAAAATTGTTAATAAATTTCAGCATTTTTACTATTTATCAATGGTATTTTAGGAGTGACCAAGAAATAAATATAGGGGTCATTTGTCAATAAACATTCTTTGCTGACATCATTATTTTTGATGTTTATTTTTATACATCCAGTGATGAATTAGGATTTATCCACCCATCTCAAATTTCATTGCTGAGCATAGAGTCAGATGCTAATGCAGAAACAGATGTTTTGGTAAACAAAAACCAAGTTTTCTGGAGTAGAGATCATAAGCTTGGCATATCGACTCAGTATCTTCTTCCGCTGTACAATGGAGCAAAGTGTAAATTTATGTCGCTGCGTGAAAAGTACAAAGCATCTGGTCCCTTGGTTTCAGTAGAAGTAGACATTGGTATTGAACAATTTTCTGGAAGCTCTAGCTTCTTTGAAAATGAAAGCCAGCTCTTGAGGCTCAGCAAGGCTGTTTTGTTGCTAAGTGGTGATTTTGGCACTGCATGGAACATGAGGTTGGTTGTTTTACTCCTTTTTTTTTTATTGCATGTGTTTTGGGAAATGGATGATATTCGTTACATGAGCTATGTATCTTCTCTTTTAATGTATGCACAGCATAATTTGTATATCTTATTTTTCATTCTCCCCTAAACAGCCGTGATATGTTGGTAGCTTAGGATAACACATGGAAGAAGTTTGTTTTAGCCATGTATAACCTCATTGTAGGTATAAGGCATCAATTTAATGCCAGATTTGCGTTATTGGTGCTATTAGAGGTGGAGTTAGAATAAATAGATTCCTTATTGGCAATTGTTTTAGTCCTTGAAAATTTTGTTTCAATTTTGAGAGGAATAAAGATCTTTTCCCGTCATTATCAACTGAGCAAAAAGTTTCTCTTTTTCCTTTTGTGAGAAACAAAAGTTTCTCCGGAAAACTATTTAAATATTGAAGATATATACTTTTTGCTTCTCTGTCATTCAGGAAGCATATTATTTCAAAGAAACCATGTCCTGCAATCTTGATGGATGAACTCCTTTTGCCTGCTTTGGTTCTCTCTTATGCCCCCAAAACTGAACATGCTTGGAGTTACAGGTAAGACCTTTGATCCTATTTTCAATGATTCTCCGGTTATTGTTATGTTATGGACCCAGATAAGGCACACGGTGCAATAATTACATTCTTAGTATCCTTCAATATATGCATTAATAGTTATCATACACACACAAAATATAGATGCATTAATAAGTCATCATATGGTCACGAGTTTGAAGCTGTGACCTCTTTTATGACTGCTATAGGAGATGGATTATCAAGCTCATGGCTGGGAATCATGCAGATCTCCATGAGATAGTGGAAAAGGAGTCTGATCTTGTGGAGAAAATAGCAGAGGTTTAGTTTCAGTTCAGGAATTGCATCTTGTTAAATCATTAAGGTTTATTGACTATTCATTTGCGATATTAAATTGGTTCAATGGGTGTTCCTTGTTTTTTTTGGATGTGCAAGTGTTGGCAGTGGTCTGCTATGTGGGATTGTTGTTTTTGTTTTGAAATTTGATTAGTATTGTTTATCTAGTACCCCCTTCTTGGATAATGTTCAGTTTTCACCATTTCCTGGTATTGTTACATTTCTTCTGGATAGAGTGAATGTATCTTGGGGATTTGTTTTACTGTCCATATATGAACATGCATTCGGTTGATGGCTATTGATATTATTTGATATTAGAGAGTTGCAGTTCTTCTCTGTTCAGCGTCCATGCCGAAACTAACCGGATATTCACACTCTTTATAGGTATCGAAAATGAACTACCGGGCTTGGAATCACCGAAGCTGGCTTGTTTCTTACATGTCCACACAGCAGGTGTGATGCTAATCTACGTTTTATTGTTTAATACTACATCCGTTCTAAAAAGCATGTTATTTACTATTCACGCACATTCTAAAATATACTACCTCCGTCCAAAAATACATGGACTTTACTATTCACGCACGCTTTTTTAAGAATGTAAAAACTATATAAAATATTAACTTTTTTATTAATTTTTTTTAATAATTACAAACTTATTGATAATAAGTTTGTAATTATTAAAAAAAAATTAATAAAAAAGTTAATATTTTATATAGTTTTTAGCTCTTAAAAAAGCGTGCATGAATAGTAAAAGTCCATGTATTTTTGGACGGAGGGAGTATAATTTTTGGCTCATTAAAAAGCATGCATGAATAGTAAAGTGACATGTTTTCCAAAACGGATGGAGTACTTTTTTATTAAAAAAAATTATTTTGGCATTTCCTGTATTGCTTGTTTAAATAATCGTTGAAGATGAAGAAGAAAGGGAGGAGTGACATAATGAGGTAGATTTGAAGGAAGGAGGTCGATTTTGCGTTTCCTGATTTTGAGAACATAATGAGGAGCAAAAAAGGAGCAAGTTTGTTGGCATTTTGGGATGGCGTTTGTGATTTAAGTATTTAACTCTTTGTCAAGGAAGGATCCACTCTTATTGAGATTTAATGGTTACTTATTGGATCTACGTTTCTCAAGACACTGCAAAGAAACTAATGAGAGGCTTTTTGTTATATGGGTGGCATTGAGAATTCAAAACTCGCTCTTTCTTTCTTCAGCTTCATTCATAGAACAACGAGTTCTGATCTTTATTCATCTTATATTTATCTTACCAATTAGCTTTTCAAACAATAAATTCCTTCTGGCCCCTGGCTATAGAGTGGAACACCAAACTTATCCACTTCCTCCCAAAGTTGTATCTATACTCTGTCTTACATCCCCTTATGTGGTGGCCGTTTTTTATTAATCAAAACAATGAATTAACAGCGTTGTCTGAAAGTTATGATGATGGAACACTTTGAGAATGCTAATGATATCTGCTTGCCAGTGTAATATGATAAAATTCTCTATGATTTGCTTTTCTTTATAGACCACCTTGTATTGCAGGTTCTTAATCAGTTGAATAAATCCAGAAAATGGACTGGCCTACATGTTGCTGATAATAGTTGCTTTCACTATCGCAGAGTAAGAAGACTTCTTTTTAATTTTACAAAACAGAAAAAGTTCAATAATTGCATTGAAATGGTAAATTATGTTTTGAAATTTGCATTGTAAAGTCAGATGAAAAGGATTAATGCCTAAAGTGTCATATATTTCGGGACAAGTTTAGATGTCTAAAATGACATTTATTACGAGACAGAGGGAGTATAAGAAATATGTACATGAAATGTTGTTAAAATCGGGATCCTGGATCGGATCGATAAAAAGGTGTAAGGAATGGATAGTAGAATCGAATCGTAGGATTTAAAAAATGAAGTTAATATGTTTCATATTAGATACATATTATGTTAAATCATAAAAAAAATACCCATAAAGATTGTAAATTTAAAAAAAAAAACTAAATATAATATAGATTAACTAAGTATATTAAAAATTTCTTAGATTTAAAGTGTAAATCTTAAAATTTCTTATAATAGATATTTTATAGGATCGTTAGAATCGTAAAAAGGGACCGGGATCATTTTTTCATTTTTGGATCGTAGGATTGTTGGATATGATCGAATCGGGGTTTTAACAACATTGTACATTTTATATATCTTATTAGTTTTATTTCTTTGCTGGTTCGCAGAGGCTAATGCTTAGGCTATTAGATGATTCTAGGCATGAACAGGATTTGGTGTGCTCCTCTAACCGTGATATGTTTCCTTACAATCTGTGGAAGGTAATTTCTTTCTTGAGCCTTTTCATCTTTTTGTTCTTGTTGTGAAATCATTAGACCAAGAATTCAATTGGATTTGAATGTGGGAAAGGTTGAATCCTTCAGATATGGGGGACCATGTGAGATGTAACAGCCAGTTGTTTGGGTTGTGATGGAACTGAGCATTAGTATCTTACTGAGCATTAGTATTCAGAAATATTTTGTAAAGGCAGCTACAGTCTTGGCCAGTAAGTGCAGGTTTTTCTGGTGGCCAGAGAGCTTGGCTTTGCTGGTGGCTTAGTTGATTCCTTGGGTTGTCTTGGTTTCTCTCAGTGTTTTTTGGCATTTCTTTGTCTTAAATCCGAGTAATCGGTGTTTATGTGACATATTGTGTTGATTTCCAATCTTAACATCAGAAACTGCTGCAACAGTGCTATCATACCTGAACCCCTTTACCATTTCACTTGTTAAGAATGCTGCCTTAACTTACAAAACAACTTTTTTATTAATTAAAGAAGCCTTGATTTTGCAATCTAGTGTTTCTTGCCATACTTTTCTTGCATCCACGTTTTAAGTTATTCACTGAGGTACTTATTGCATACCCCCTGTCCTCTCGGATCCTGATATAGGGGAGTAACTTACCAATTATGTCTTCACTATATAGAGATGAAGAGCTGTGCTAAAAGTAATCCAGTGATACTTCCCCGTAATGATTATCTTTATTTTGTTATTCTAAAGGATCCTCAAGTTACATGTTTGGGGCACTGCTTTGAGTGACCTCCTAGTTGAAGTTTACTATTCTAAAGTGTTAGCTCCTTGTCTTCATGGTCTTTTGATCACATTCTGTCTGTTATTTCCTATAAATGGTGTCACAGGAGGAGCTGGACTGGAATGAGACTTTGATAAGGCGTTATATCGGGCGAGAGGTACAAAAACTAATGACATTGTTTGATTCTATTTTTGCATCAGTTTTTGGCTTCATGTTGAAAATTGCAATGCACAACTGATATTTTTTCACATTGAAACTATGCCTGCCTGCAATATTAGTTGAACGTAAAACTATATTATTATTGCATATTATACATTCGACAAACCAATACCTCTATTGAGTTTCTGTTGTAATGAGAACACTTGGTTGCACAGCTCGCCAAAAGATGTAGAGAGCAAACCTGATCAAGGTTTTTCATGTAAAAATGAACCTGGCTCAGGGTTGAGGGATGGCTTGTTTAAATAGAAACAAAAGAATTGCTTATGGCTACTGCACTCTGTTTCTTGAAAGAAGATGAATTGAAACTCTGGCATTCTACCTTGAAGTAGGTTTATCAATTAACACATCATGTTGAACTTTATAAGTAATATATTCGGGACAGCATCTTGGATGTACAATTAATTACTACTCATTTGTGGATGTCAGTGTCACACTTTACCTCAAGTGGATTGCAATGCTAATTTATATGGTGTTTTTCTTCATCAGGCTTTATGGCTTCACCGTCGCTACCTGTCTGTTTGTTGGGTAAAACACTTTTTATCTGACCATCATGGTGGTCAGTCAAGCTCTGATACAAGCAACACATTAAATCATCTTACAGTGTTTTTGGACAACGAGATAGATCTTCTTCAGCATTGCTTGAACACTCCAGAGAATGGCTTTGATGATGTCCAAGCACAGTCGACTTATGCAACTGCCTATATGCTGTGGTTGAACAAGGTATGGTATACCGATTCATCCTCTCTTAGTCTCTTTCATTTCCAAGGAGCTATATAATACTGCAGTTGATACGAACTAATGATCTGACATGTTGCACCCACTTTTATTGTGTTTGTAAAGCAAACATTTGAGACAGCAGGGATAAATCTGGAGGAGAAGCTTCAACCTGATGATCTACTAACATTGTTAATTAAGTCATGCCCTGAAAAGAGTATAGTTTGGGTTTCCTTGTTGGGAAATCATTGAAAGCCGAAATACAAACTTTTCTTCCATCTAATGAGCTAGGGCGTATTATTCAATACTATCATTTTTGGGTCTATCAGAAACATTCTCTAAACTAGTTTGAGGAAATAGTGCGTACATTCTGACCCTAGACCCCGCCTAATCGCGGGATATACTAGGTGGTGGTGGTTGTTGTTGGGCAACACAATTGTGGTGATACTGATTTCTGGTGTGCTGAATTGCTGCTGATGATAAATGGTTTATGATTGAGGGGCTTTTGTTTCAGAATTTTCTGCCTTGTTTGATTTGGAATGCGTGAATGACTCAAAACCTGGTGTTTTAGCGGTGGAAAAACAATGCCGTCTTCTTTAATGCAAGCTCTCAAGAGCTGTGTTCCCCATTCTTGTTGCATAATGTATGTATGACAATCAAATACATCACAAATGTTGTGTTTGTTGGTATAAGAGTAGCGGACAGGTTAGCTGAAACTGACAGTGTAGCTGAAGTTGATGATTATTTATATTAAATAGTATATGTTAAAAAGTTAAAATGATGTTTGGCAAACCTAGTTAGGGTAGATGAAAACTTGTGAATAGAAAACCAAAAGTTCCTAAAATCTTGAGTGTAGTTTTTTTTTTTGAACCGAAAATAATTCGAAGCCACAAACATCAACCGAAGTCTGGGACAACAAGAGGCCGAAAAACGGCAGACGAGTTAACCGTCATGATACAACCAAAAGAGCATAAAACAAAAAAAAAACCTGAATACAAAGATCATAGCGAAGAAGGCCAGCAGAAAGGCAGACGTAGAACACCGGGTGAAGGCTGTGAATGTCGAGAACATGGGAAAGCGGAAAGCCGAAGGACAGACACGACGTCTCGACGCCGGGGAGACAGAGGCAGAAACCCATTAGCGGAAAGGACATCTCCTAGGGAAATGTGGATCAACGACGTTCCCCCTATTTAGATGAGAGATCTTCGAGAATCACGAACACTTCCACGGTCAACTCGAACAACAAGGCGCCCGAGACTGCAACTTCATTCGAAAACTGTACTGGATATTGAGGAAGCCCTGCAGATCCAAGGAACTGCGAGGGCAATGATGGCGACGAAGCCACCACTGAACAGAGAGCCGAAAACTGCACCCAACGTTGCTGGTCCAGTCAAATCGAAAGATCTGACCAAGGTGGAGGGATATAGAGAGAAAACCTTGAGAGTGTAGTTGTTAAACAACTCCGATTCCAAAAGCTAAATAAAATAAAATCTTACATTTATTTCATTTAAAACTATATAATATCAAAATACAAAACTTTGAAAAGCTAGCTAATGGTGCAATTTGATACTCCCTCCGTTTACAAATACTTGACGTTGTGGGTGCCTGACACAAATATTAAGGAATATGGAGAGAGATGTGTTTTTGGGTCAGTTGTATATATCGTACACAAAGTCTCTGCAACTTCCTTTCTTCTCCCAAAGAACCTCATGTAATTGGAGCCAAAATTTAAAATTAAACAAGCATAAAATTGGAGGTAATCTCAGACTTTGAATTCAATCAACTAAGCCTTACAGTAACAGACCCAACTTCACTCAACTATGAATAATCAAAGACAATCTTCATTTGATCTAAACAACCTTCTATTGAGTGACGACGATGTCGATCTCGAAGCCGAACAAGATGGTGAAGACGTACAAGAAGAATGGGTGGGTGACAATTCAACACCGATGATAACATTTGATCTCAACAACCTTCCATCAACTACCGACGATGTCGCCCCTGCAGTCAAAATGGATGGTAATCTTCCATTGAGCGATGGCAATGTCGATCTCGAAGCCGAACTGGGTGGTGAAGATATACAAGAAGAATGGGTGTGTGGTAATTCAACACCGATGATAACATTTGATCTCAACAGCCTTCCATCGGATGCCGACGATGTCGCCCCTGCAGTCGAAAGGGATGATGAATTTGTACAAACAGAATGGGAGGGTGACGATTCAACATCGATGATAATTCGATCACCTTCTAGGGACACCTTGGTCAATGATCTAGATGTTGATCCACATGAGTTTGATTCTACATTCATGGAAGTTAATCTACCTCAGGTGTCTCAAGAAGATGAAGATGTCAATGCCGATGACTTCGAAGCTCCGAATTCAGGTAAGCGTCTTTGCTATCAAAAGACAATTAAAGTTTTACCTATCAATTTTAACATTGAGTAATTCATGTCTACTCCGTATTGGTGTTTAGGCATGTATCACCAACAAAATATAGCTCCTCGAAGAAACAAGGTCCCCTCAAACGAAGAGCGATGGGCAATTTACACTACTTTGTTGGCAAGAAGTGTCAACGGAAAGTTAAAGCGTAATACAACGAAAGAGGTTTCGGAGCTATTTTCCCTGCCATTGAGAACAGTGCAACGAATTTGGAAGCGGGCAAAAGATACTCCACATGGCGTGCTTGTTGACGTATCACAAAGAAGAACAAAAAAGTGTGGGAGGAAGAAAATTCATATTACCATCGATCAAGTGAAAGCCATTCCACTAAATCGTCGAACAACATTAAAGTCGGCTGCGATTTCATTGGGGGTTTCCTCTGCAACACTATGCAAGCGACTAAAGGAAGGGATCATTCGCCGACACTCGAATGCCATCAAACCTCTTTTACGAGAAGAGAATAAGTTGGCACGGCTGAAATTCTGCTTATCCATGCTCGACCCAAATAGCATCCATCAACAACCTACATTTTTCGATATGTACAATGTTGTGCATATTGATGAGAAGTGGTTTTACATGACAAAAAAGTCAGAAACTTTTTACTTGCATCATGATGAAGAAGAGCCTTTGCGCACTTGTCAAAGTAAGAATTTCATTGGAAAAGTCATGTTCTTAGTTGCTATGGCTCGACCGAGATTTGACGACAATGGAAATGAGGTGTTTGATGGGAAAATAGGAGTCTTTCCTTTTGTCACAACCCAAGCAGCCCGAAGGCGAAGTAGAAATAGAGAGGCGGGCACTTTAGAGATGAAACCTATGACGTCGGTGACAAAAGAGACAATTAGAGCTTATTTGATCGAAAAGGTTATACCAGCGATTCAAGCTAAGTGGCCTGTGGAGGACTCAAGAAAACCTATCTTCATTCAACAAGATAATGCAAGGACACATGTTAGTGCAAGCGATGAAGAATTTCAGGCAGCTGCCACCCAAAATGGATTTGACATTCGAATAGTATGTCAACCACCAAACTCGCCAGATTTAAATGTCTTAGATCTTGTTTTTTTTAGGGCCATTCAGTCATTGCAACACAAGGAGTGTCCAAGGACCATACAAGAACTTGTACATGCAGTTCAGAAGTCCTACGATGACTATCCCACAACCATGATGAACAGGATATTCTTGACTCTACAAACCTGCATGATAGAGATCATGAAGGTTGGAGGCTCCAACAAGTATAAGATTCCACATGTGAGCAAAGAGACTTTAGAGAAGGAGGGTCGTCTTCCTAAGCAATTCACATGTGATTATTCTCTAGTTCACGGTGTTATGAATATGTTAGCATAACATGTTTTGTATAGGTAAGAAGGGCGTTATACTACTTTGTTTAGTTTATGATCTATTACTTCTAGAAAAAAAAAAATAGTGGCACTCTGTTTTCAGACCTTGGCTTGCATTTTCAAATGCATGATAAGGTTGTATGCCATCAATGAGAGCTTGACTTCCATTTTGTAATCGTATTTGGCATAGTACTCTTTAATCTGTGAAGCTTGGCTTCATTCTGTCATAGTATACTTACTCTGATTATTAGACAAAGCAATTAGCTTCCATTTTGTAATCTTACTGTCATAAAATAATTCCACTCTAAATTGGCTTCCATTTTGTAATCTTAATTCCATAAAATAATTCCCCATCGAGGTTTGCTTTGACTACGCCGATGTGGACGCCGCTTACAAGGTTAGCTATAGCTTTGGGATGGATGAAATTAATTATGAGATGACATGAATATGATCGATCAATTGTAAACAGAGGGCGGTGGAGAAGGGAGCCGAGGGGGTGAAGGCGCCGGAGCAGAAAGAGTGGGGGCAGAAGGTGGGCTACGTCAGAGATCTCGACGGCATCGTCGTCAGGATGGGTAGCAACGTGTCTCCCTAGCTCCGGAGAGAGTGCTTGATGATGATGAAGATGACATGTTTTGAGGCTCAAAATAATTAAATGTTATGTTAAGTTTGATGGTTATGTATGTTGTCCAGTTAGCTAGCAAGTGTGAAAGTATAAGATAATTAAGGACATTTCGTACAAACGTAAAGTTGTAAGTCCAGATCAAAATCCAGCAGTTACATCAACAAATAAAGGATTATAAAGGGTTTTATATTAAGCAAAGCATCCAACACTTTTTTTTTACACAGTAGACAAATGATTCGACTCTCTATAACTCTGCTGCTGAAGTCTGTTCACATGCTCTCTAAATCCTTTCGACCGTCCTTATGATCTCCCATGGGCAATTTAATTTCATGGGTCTTCTGCTACTTTTATTGCACCCAGATTATTACCTTCCACTACAATGTTCTTTGTACTCTTTCGAAGCGTTAACTGTAATTCTATACAGATCGTGAAAGCTTCAGTTTGAAGTACTGAACCAGTCAGAGTTTGTGACTCAAAAGTTCAGAGTTTGTGACTGGAAAATATCAATAACATGTCCATTCTAATGCCGAATTATACCCCTAACACCACAAGCGCCATAGTTTTTGACAAAGCCATCTACATTTAGTTCGCAGAAGCCTCTTGGTACAACATTCCCACTTGAGAACTTGTGTTTTTGCTTTGGTTAATCTTATTGTTGTGATGTGTTGGAACCTTTGTCCCACATCGAAAAACACAAGAACCCGAGCCTTGCATATAAATAAGTGGGTCACTTCTGCTATTGCCAACTGGTTTTAGGATGGAACCTCACTGGTCTTATGTGCTCGGCTTGGGTGTGCAACATGCGCTTGGACGTGTGAACCCATCCACGTTATATGGCCCACCGGAATTTGACATAGTATCAGAGTGGTGCGGTCCAGGACCCTGATCTATTACTGGGCTAGTCGGCCTTAAGCTAGGCAAGACATCAACTGCAACTGGCATATATAGCGGGGCCAGACAATTGCACGTACTTGTGGGGTGTGTTGTGATGTGATGGAACCTTTGTCCCACATCAAAAAACACGAGAAATCGAGCCTTGCATATAAGTTAGTGGGTTACTCTTCCTATTGTCAATTGGTTTTAGGATGGAACCTTTGTCCCACATCAAAAAACACGAGAAACCGAGCCTTGCATATAAGTTAGTGGGTCACTCTTCCTATTGCCGATTGGTTTTAGGATGGAACCACACTGGTCTTATGTGCTCGGCTTGGGTGCGTATGATGCGCTCGGAGGTGTGAACACCCCCCCCCCCCCACACGTTATATGGTCCACTGGGATTTGAACTTATCTTGTTTGATTTGATCCTTATACCAAGTTTTAATATTAATAATAATTTATTTTGTGCTATTTGGGTTAGTGATTTGTTAGTTGATTTGTTCAAAATAATAATATTTCTTAACTCTCATATGGTTTGCCATATGAAGCAGATATCGTTAAAGTGGCATTTGTCTTTGGTGGTTGTTAAAGTTTGGGGTTATTGTTGAATTCATAACTCGTTTATTTGTTGTTGGTTCATATTGATTTATGATAGCTTTCGTTATAATCTTGTAAAACTCTTGAATAAGCTCGTGTATGATACACACACACACTAGCACCACACGACTCCATGCTAGACAACCATGGCTTGTGACTGATGAACTAGTGCGAATCATGTTGGATGGATCGAAACAAGCTAGCTCGGATGGTCAAGTATGAAACCTTGTCTGGAATATTGCTTGTGGGCCTATTTTGATATTGGGCTTATTAGTACAAGTTGGGCCAGAGAAGAGCTGGCTGGATCGAATATATATATATAGACGTTTCGGCTATATACACCGCAAATCCACACGTTGTTAAGGACGTGCATGCACGTCGAAAGAAACGTGCATGCACGTCCTTAAGGACGTGCAAGTGGGTTTGCAGCCACTCGAGCCCGGACGTGCATGCACGTTTTTATTTATTTTTTAAAAACGTGCTTGCACGTCCTTAAGGACGTGCAATAGTGCACACTACTGGATTAATAAGAAAATCCCTAGGGTGATGAAGGTTGGAATTTCCAATGTTTTTAGCTAAAGCCTTGGAAATTCCAACGTTTATTCCAAGGTTGGAATTTCCAATGTTTTTAACGTGGTAATCTCCAATGATTTGAAGTGTTGGAAAGAACCAACCGTTGGAAATTCAATCATGTGATTCCAGCAATCCAAGTTTTTTAAAATATATAAAAAAAAAAGACCCCAATCTTTTCGATTATAAAAATCCTATAAAATGTCTATATAAGACATTTATAATATACACTTTAAATCTAATAAATCTTCAATATATTTAGTTTATATTATATTGTACGTAGTTTATTTTTCAAATTTTATAACCTTTTATCGGTATTTTTATATGATTTAACATAATATTTATCTAATATGAAACATCTTAACTTCATTTAAAAAAAATCCATTCGTGTGGCGAGATCTTATGATCTCACAATTCAATTCTATAATCCAATTTTTACACCATATTTCCGATCCAATCTAGAATCTCGATTTTAACAACATTTTTGATAACTAAGCATTGGAGAATTTTTAATGAATATATATAGATTATAAAATTAAATCATGCCCCATTCCAAAAATTCTCAGTCAAGTTAAACAAAAAAGCTATAAAGTATACATCAATGAAGCTTTGATAAATGGAATTTAAGGCCAGTTTGATTTTATATAAATCAATAAAACTTTAGTATATGAAATTTAACTACGTACATAAGTTTGATTTTATATAAACCAAGTATAAATCAACGAACTGAAATTTAATTAACTACTTGAATATGATGTTATTTATTTCATATTATGTAAGTATAAATAATATCATATTCGTATACTTATTTTTACATTATATTCATATTCAAAGAACCTAATATTCATATATTCATTTAAAAATAAAATGATATTTATATATGACACCATATTCATTCATTTCACCGTATTTTTCATTTCATCTTAACCTTACCCTATATATATATACACCTATTAGATGCTTAATAAAAATAATTAATTAGAATATGTACATGTTCTACCACAATCAAAACAAACTCAGGATTTTTTTCACCTGCAACTTCCGGAACTAATTAATTGTTTGTTTTTTAATGTATATTTAACAACATTTCCAACGCTAACTACTATTGGAATTATTTTCCAACATTTTAAACCCTTGGAAATGTTCATTAAAATCCTCCCGACGGTCTTGACCCTTGGAAATAGATTTCCAACACTTTTCACCGTTGGAAAATATTCCAACATATTTCACTCTTGGAACATGCAAATCCTTAATTCGGATTTGCGGTGTATATAGTGACACCCTATATATAGGGGAGATATCTAATGAGAAGTGACATTTGAGTGAGAAGATGAGAAGTAAGTCTTATACCCTTTAGATTAAAATAATTTTTTTATATAGATATAGGGGACATATCTAATGAGAAATATATCAATGTTTTTTTTAAATTATTTTTTATGCTATTTTTTTAGATGATAAATGAAAAAACTAATTTAAATTAGCATAAAAACCCTAAATGAACCTTAAATCACCATCTAGATAAATAGAGTAAAAAATTTTTTGTAAAAAAAAACATTGATATATTTTTCGTTAGATATGTCCCCTATATCCATATAAAAAAAATCATTTTAATCTAAGGGGTATAAGGCTTACTTCTCATTTTCTCACCGAAATGTCACTTCTCATTAGATATCCCCCATATATGGGAAGATATCTAATGAGAAGTAACATTTAAATGAGAAGATGAGAAGTAAGCCTTATACCCTTTAGATTAAAATAATTTTTTTTATATGGATATAGGGGACATATCTAATGATAAATATATCAATGTTTTTATAAAATTATTTTTTATGCTATTTTTTTAGATGATGAATGAAAAAGCTAATTTAAATTAGCATAAAAACCCTAAAATGAACCTTAAATCACCCTCTAGATAAATAGCGTAAAAAATAATTTTTTAAAAAAATCATTGATATATTTCTCATTAGATATGTCCTATATATCCATATAAAAAAAACTAATTTAAATTTAAGGGGTATAAGGCTTACTTCTCATCTTCTCATTTAAATGTTACTTCTCATTAGATATCTCCCCTATATATAGAGAGAGAGAATGGGTAACTTGTGCACAAGGCTTAGGATGTGCATTGTGCACAAAATATTATTCAGTGAAATGTGAAACATTATTCAGTGAAATTTGAAGCATTATTCGGTGAAATGTGAGTATTGTTTAGGGGAATGTGAAACATTATTTGATGAAATTTGAGGCATTTCATATAAATTGTAACTATTGTTTAGGGAATTGAGGTTTCTTTTATTTGAAATGGATAAATAAAAAAACTAAACATTATTCGGTAGAATGTTATAAATTATTCAGTGGAATTGGGACGTTTTCATCTGAACTGAACGGAAAAAAAACATAACAGTATTCGGTAGAATGTTTCACATTTCACCGAATAATGCTTCAAATTTAACCGAATAATGTTTTACATTTCACCGAATAATATTTGTGCACAATGCACACCCTAAGGGGTGTGGATATATATATATATATATATATATATATATATATAGAGGGAGAGAGAGAGAGAGAGAGAGAGAGAGAGAGAGAGAGAGAGAGAGAGAGGAGGAGGGGGAGAGAGCGAAGGTGATCGGGCTTTGAGACAGTCATCCTTGACACGGCTTAGCTTCTTATCTCCGATCTTGTTTATGTTCTTGTGTTTTCTCTTCGTTCTTGGATGCATTTGCTTTCAGAAGGATTTTTCGTTTTGGCTTGTTGTTAGTTGTGTGTTTGGATGTATACCGAAATGCGTAAACAATTCCTTGTGCTTTTGTTTGGTTTTTGGTTTCATCTTGTTTGTTTCGAGCGATTTAAAAGACGTTTTCCATAACTAGATGAATGTCATATATTGGTATCCCAAAAAGAGACAATTAGTTATATATCCTTTTAAACTTTCTTAATTAGTTATATATCCCTTAAATATTTAAAATGAATTATTTATCCCTCAAATAATATAATAATTATTTAAAAATTTCTTCTATAAATTCTAATTAAAATAAGTCATTAAATCATAAACTCAAATCTTCATGGAATCAAAATACACAAATTGACAAACCCCAACATTAGCTAAAATCCACTGGTAAATACAGCAGTAATAAAGCCTTAAACCATCGTTGGGGCTAAGGTGCACGGGCGAAAGCGTTGCACCCAAGACACCAAGAGAAAGCCTCTGATCGGAGTGTTTGCACGTCGCCGAGGCCGATGTTTATTTGAACAATTTTTTAATAATTAATAGTAAAAAGAAGTGCTAACCCAATGTAATTAAGATAACAATTGATTGTTTTTATGTGTGCCTATAAACATACGATTAGAAGATAAAAACTATTGTCGTATCATTTACAAGTCTTTATTATGGCGGATGCTTCTTACCTATATATTTGAATGGTTTGATTAAAAAAACATAAGAACTAAGAAGGAAGGAAAATCATAGGATTATATACATAAATATCATAGGCTAATGCATTAAAAAAAATTCAAAAAAATATTCTATTATTGTCATAAAATTTTGAATACTGAAAGTACCAATTTTTCCTATTTTCAAAAATATTTTTTATTTATATTTTAATAACTTGGAAATGAAATGTAGAAAAAAGATATCATAAAGTTTTATTCATTAAGTACCATTCATTTTATTTTTATTAATTGAATAAATGGTATGTTAGTAATTTCATTGGTTAATTAATTTAGGCAAATCATTTTAAAATTTTGAAATGTTTTGGTGGAGTTAGTGGGGTGGTTAGTGGATGTGGTGGTTATTAAGACGTGGCAAGAGGTGGTTAGTGGAGGTGGTGGTTACTAAGACGTGGTAAAAACTAATGATGTGGATGTATATTAGTTGTCCACATGTAGATGTAGATGTAAAAGGGAGTTGGGATTGTGGATTCATCCAGATGATGACATGTGAAACGGAGCCTTCTGATGAAGCGAATAAATATGGATCAAGTGCCTACCAAAAGTCTCTATTTACCAAACAACATAAACATGTCATTTGGAGTTTAATTCTTATTGGGGGTATTGTCTTCTAAGTTTGGGTAGTTACACATTTCATGTAGATATAAAGATACCTACATACCACTTTCAATCATTCCAAGTTGGATTTTGGGATGATGAACTTTTGACAAATGTTTCACAACACTTTTTTATCACATTCAAATCACAAATCATGAAAATTAACCCAAAGAGTAATCAACTGAGTGCACTTTTACACTAAAATTTCGCAAGCAAAGCAAAGATCATATGATGGAACCTAATCATAACCACCAAAAAAATTCAAACACACAATGAAGTTGTTCATATAATCCCTCCATCGAAAATTCAAGATGCCCGGACAAGTACTCACCACATTGCTTGTTTTTCTTCAACACTAGTCATCATTAATTATACACCATATATATACACACATTAGTTAGTTGAAGCCTGAGTGTTATGTAGGTTACCTTAGTTTCACTCGATCATTTCGCGTCGTCCATTTAGTTCTCTGTCGAGTGCTACGATGGAATGCCACCATGTTCGCGTCCTTCTCTTGGCGTGTCTCCTGCTCAGCTCGGCAATGCAGGCTCAACCCATCACAATAGGCATGTCGACGTTTGCTTATATGCCTCCTCAACAATCAAGCTCCCGGTCTAGTTTCAAGAACGAAAAACGAAGCCCTAAAGTCCCATCTGGTCCGAATCCTTCGGGAAACCATCGCCCTCCAACGAGGGCGTGATGCAATTCCGCAAGATTATGTAGAATATAATGTAGTGTATGTGCTTCTTTCTATGTTGCAATTACGAATCGATTGTAGAGAAATCGAAGCAGATGGTATTGAATTTCAGTTCTCATCAGCATTAATCCTAATTTTTTTTACATCCGATTGATCCTGCACAACAGATCCCTGATGAATTGCGGAACAAAGATTCCGATTACAGTACTGATCGATCATAAACTGTTTTGAAGTACTGCAACACGAACAAGATACGTTTTTTTTTATTTTTTTACAAACCCTAAAATGATATACTGAGCTTTAATTTGCTTCCATCAACAGATAGTAAAATGCGTTGATTGTAAACTGAAATTGAATAGAAATCCTCGCCGGCATCCAATTTAATCGGCCGGAATTAGGTCAATTCGCAATTCCAATGGTTTCAGACGGCGTCTGCAAGCGCGAAATTAATCACAAGTTGTGGATACACATTTACAAATTCACAAACCGATGCGAGTGAACGAATCAGGAAATTTGAACCGCTTTGCAGCTCTACAACTTCTTCAAAGCAAACCGGATGATAAGAAAGGGGAAAAAAGGAGAAATAAATAAAAATGCAAACTTCAATTCCCAAAGCGTAGGCTTTACCTACAGCCTTGAAGATGAAAGCCCCAATCGCTCTTCCATCTCCCCAATGGGACAATTATACCCCTCCCGATCGCCGCTGTCATTCCCGATACGCGCAGGGGCAATACCGTCATATCGCCGCGCCTCAGCCGCTACCCGCCATGTTTTCAGAGACGTCCTCGCACCAAAAACAATACGCATGTCAATCCCCTCTGCCCTTTCGTTTGACTTCAATTCCCGCCCTATAAAAGCAAAGCCCTCCATCAATCGATGTATCAAGGAATCGGAATTGGAGATCGATGGAGAACAGCAGCAGCAACAATAAGAGGAGGAAGGAGATGACAGAGGCTGCAGAGATGGCCGGGAATGGGAGCCGGTGGCAGCCGACGAAGGAACAGATCGAGATTCTGGAGAGCGTGTACAGCGCGGGTGTAAAGACTCCCAGTGCGGAGCAGATACAGCAGATCACCGCCCGCTTAAGCGTGTACGGCACCATTGAAGGGAAGAACGTTTTCTACTGGTTTCAGAACACCAAAGCCCGTCGCCGCCAGAAGCTCAAGCAAGACCGTTTGGCTCTCCTCACTCGCTTTTATCCTCCTCCACCGCCGCCACCGCCGCAAGTTTATTATCCCCCAATCATCCCCAATGGTAATTAAAGATCGAATCTTTTTCCTCTTCAATCATCATAAAATTGCCAGTAATTAATTTCGATCTGTTACATACATACAGTAACAGAAACGGGGTTTTACTACTATCACTGCGATCAAGGATATATGGTGGAGGCGCCGTTGATGGAGAAGAGAAGATGGATTCCTTGCGAGCCGAGGAATTCGAAACGGAATCAGGAGGAGTGCAAGACGACGACGCTGGAGCTGTTTCCGCTACGGCCGGGCGGGGATTCGACGTCGGGATCAAATGGTTCGAACAGCTCTGATCAAACGAATGATGAAGATTCTGCATGTAAAGATGGAGAAAGGTTGATTGATTTCTTGTCTGGCAACAGCTCCAGTGCTACTGAGACGAACGAATGAGAGTGGATGTGCAAACTGCAGTTCTAGTGCTTTTCTTTTTTGGGGGTTTAATTTGCACGAGGGGTAAAATGGTAATTGACTACTAGTTCACTAATTGTCTTTGTTTTTTTTGGAATAACTGTTTCCTAGTACTTACTCCCTCCGTTCAACAAAACTCACGCTTTTTTATAATGATAAAAACTATATAAAATATTCATTTTTTTTAAAAAAAAATTTAACAAGTTTATACTTATTAATAATAACTACGAAATTGTTAAAAAAAATTATTTAAAAAGTCGATATTTTATATAGTTTTTAGCTCCTAAAAAAACGTGCATAAATAGTAAAACGTCAAGTTTTGTTGAACGGAAGGAGTATTTTTTATCAGACCGTTGTAACCATATCGTTATATAACGAATGGTTTCTAAGTTCTAACACATGCTTATCTTAACTATTTGTGGATTACTTTGAATTAAGATTACGAGTTCAAATCCTCTCTCTCCTATGCTAACTGCCTAAGTGTCTATGATGCGACCATTCCTATATATGACCGCTATCGAGAAAGAGGACGCCATGTCTGTACGCTCCCAAGGTCTTATAACTCGAGGTTGTGCCAAACTAGATAATCCAGTTAAAATTGGAATCAAACTAGAAACATTCCGATTTTCAATTTAACCATTTTATGCTTTTTTCTAAAGGAAAGAAATTTGGATAAATTAAGTCCTAGACCTAGTCCATCCAAGAATGACCTTATGAATGAGAATTTGAAGTTTAAAATCGAAGAGAAGTTCATAAGTAGAAATAGCGTGTTTCAAATGGGTTAAGCGGTTCGCTACACAATTCAATTTTCTAAAATATACAAAATGTGGATGTATTAAAACTAATATCAACACCTCTACCTCATGGACAACTTCAAACACCCTTTAATTAATTATAGAAAAATTAACACATTCAATGTGTAAATTGATGTGTAAATTGTTGTGGATATTGATTTTAATAACTTCCTTTAGTCCGATCCAAAGAGCATAAACCTTTGCACCAATGACAGAACATTTAAATTAATCAACTGAATTCCATGTTTTATGTATGGTGTTTGCTCTCTTTTCCAATTAATGCTAAGCCGACCACTCATTCAAAAATTGTCATAAGAAACTTAATTGGAAAAGTTTTTTTTTTTTAAAAAGGAATAAAAATGTAAAATATAGGGTAGTACACTGTAAAATCTACTATATCAAATAAAGTGAAGGTACAATTTTTGAATTTATCATGCAATTAATCATACAATGTATGTATTTTAATTGGAAAGAAGTGATTTAATGCAGTGTTTTAAGTGTTTAACTCAGGGCAAAAATTAGTGAATATGATGATTCCGGTTTCCTTTAGATGAAATCGAAAACAGTCAATTTTAACTTCAAGAGTATCTGTAACGGATTATCCATTTGAAGATTTTGAAGTATTTAATGAATTTTTTGGTTCAACAGATCCTCTACCTTCATTATCCAAAATAGAGAAACAATATAAAAAAATAAAGATACTTTTTCTAAATCTGTAGTATTCTTTATAGGTAAATCATTATTCAAATCTTTAAAATGGAGAAACTATTGAAATTGAATAAAACTAATTAGAAAAATATGTATTTTATTTCTCTATTTTGGAGAAGCTGTTAGATATAGTCTAAGATATATTAATTGAAAACCGAAAATTGGACTAGATGCCCTTAAATCCTTTTTGGTCAAGATGCCCTTTAATCCTTAATTCGATTTCTGGTGTGGTTAGAGCAAGCTCAACAGCTCTTGTAAAAATTCTCTAAAATAGAGATCAAAACACCAAAATCTCTAAAAAAATTATCCTCCAACTCCAACAGTTTCTCTATTATACAGATTTTTGCATTTATTATATATTATAATAAATGCATAATTTCATAATATAATAAATGAATTTTTTTAACTTTAGATAACTAGTATAGTTTTCGCACCTTGTACGAGATTCATCCCATAAAATAAATAAATTCGATTTATTTATTATTATAATTTATTTTGTTGAAAATATCAATGTCTTCATTTTATTATTTTTCATTTACTAATCATGTATGGTTTTAAAGGATGATAAAAACTTTATAAAATATCAACCTTTTTTTTTTATAATTTTATACTATATAATATTTATCATATATATTAAATTATATAAGGAAATTATGAATCCAATAAAGATTTATATTTTGAATCCCATTTAAATCTTATTTATGACTTAAATGGTTGACATGGGGCTTGATGAAAACATTTAATTTTAGAGATTTTTCTCTTCCTCTAAATATAGAGAAATTTCTACCCTCTCTCCCCATTTCTCTATTTTACAAAACTATATAGAGGAGCTGTTGGATCATGAAATCCATATTTTTCTCTAAATTTTTCATTTTTCTCTATTTTGGAGCTTCTCTTGGGGATGCTCTTATTATGCTAGTTCAAATTTGGTCGATTTTCTTATCCAAATCGGAATATATCAATTTTTTTTTTTTTTTTTGAAATATGTCTAGGTATACATATTAGAGGCCTTACTTAAATGCATCAAACTTGAGAATAACAAATTCTCGAAAAGCAAGGAATTGAACGAAATTACAACTCCCTACAGATAATCACCAAACCAACAGTACTTATCCCCAAAAGTTATCTTTGTTATAGAGCGTTGCACATCATAAATCATAATGAAGTGATCGCCCTTAAAATTAAATATTTGAAGCACTAATTTTAAGGGAGGAAAAGAAAAACACAACAACAAGGTCTGCAAAATTGCACCAAATTGGGGGCAATCAAAACATGATTTGTCTTTATATTGCCCCTCTTTAATTAGTTAGGGTTTACTTTTTCAAAGCACACACAAGAGATCTTTCGACTGATACGGAACAAAGATTTACTGTAGCATATATATCTCCCCATTGGGTACACTGCACTGCAGTCATATATATTTTGGTTGCATGTTCCCAACAACAAATTGATCGATCATCAATAAGAGTAAAAAAATCAAATTAAGTAAAAACCCAAAAATTAAGAAGATGGATAAAATCAGTATGTGAAGAAAACAAGAGCATGCAATGGATTAAACTTGGGAGAGACTAGCTACAAGTAGGTATAGGGGGGTAGGGGCATCATTTGGTTTTTGTGTGGGTTCCAAACAAAGTGTAGAGTTGAAATCAATCCCAGTGCATTGGAGGGACCATCATTCTCTTATCCTCTGGTAAGCTTACCCGGGAGTAAAATTGTAATTTTCTTTTGGTCAAAAGTAGGTGGACTTTAAAAAAAAATGTATAGGTAGTAATTACATGCAGCTTTTAGGGAGTAATTATAACCTTGATTATACCAACAATTGTGAGAGTATGAGATTGATTGTAATGTCCTCCTTAGGGTTTCCATTCATTGATATAACATATATATAGGTTACAAAGGTATTGGGCCTTAATGGGCTTTTGGCCCACTATACAATAATAAGACCTATGTAATCTATCAAACCCCCGCAGTCGAAACTGGAGGGGCTCGGACAGTGAGACTGGAACGAAAATCAATGAACAACTGTCTAGGTAAACCCTTGGTGAATATATCAGCGTACTGATATGAGGACGGGACATGTAGAACGCGGACATGTCCTATGGCAACCTTGTCCCTGACGAAGTGGAGATCAAGCTCAATGTGCTTCGTGCGTTGATGTTGGACCGGGTTGCTAGCCAGATAGACTGCAGAGATGTTATCAGTGTAGACCAGAGTGGCCTTCATAAGAGGGCAACGGAGCTCAAGCAGGAGATTGCGGAGCCAAGAGCACTCAGAGACAACGTTGGCAACGCCCCTGTATTCGGCCTCAGCGCTGGAGCGAGACACGACAGACTGACGCTTGGCCGACCACGACACAAGGGTGTCGTTGAGGAAGACACAGTAACCAGACGTGGAGCGACGCGTGTCAGGACAACCACCCCAATCCGCATCAGTGTAAGCAACAAGGTCAAGCTTAGAGGAAGGAGTGATCGTGGTGCCGAGCTCGAGTGTGCCGCTGATGTACCGAATGATCCGCTTTAAGGCATGAAAGTGGGGTTCCCTGGGTGCATGCATGAACAAGCAGATCTGCTGAACGGCGTAACTGATATCAGGTCTGGTGAAGGTGAGATATTGAAGAGCACCAGCAAGGCTCCGGTACAAAGTCGGATCATCAACCAAAGGACCAGAGTGAGCGCTGAGCTTGTTGGATGTATCGACAGGGGTGGCGACCGGATTGCAGTTACTCATCTTAGCCCTAGCAACAATTTCAGCAGCATACTTACTCTGTGAGAGGAATAGGCCAGACGAATGCCGCTGAACAGCAACTCCCAAGAAGTAAGACAACTGACCCAAATCTGACATAGCGAATTCAGCACTTAGCTGTGAAATACTCGACGTCCGAAGCGCATCAGAAGAGGCGGTGAGAATGATGTCGTCAGCATACAGTAACAGAAATGCCATGTCGGAGCCTCTGCGATAGATGAACAGGGACGAATCCGAGCGGCTGCCAATGAAATCCAAGCGGAGCAGATGAGAAGCAAAGCGCTGGAACCAAGCTCGCGGAGCCTGTTTCAGACCATACAGAGAGCGCTTCAGGAGACAGACATGCTTTGGACGATCGGCATCAGTAAATCCCGGCGGCTGAAACATGTAGACTGTCTCATTCAGGTGACCATGCAGAAAAGCGTTCTTGACATCCAGCTGATGAATGGCCCATTTGCGCGACAGAGCTAAGCTCAATACCACTCGGATAGTGGCAGGCTTGACCACGGGGCTGAAGGTCTCATCACAATCAATACCTACCTGCTGGGATCGACCGTTGACGACAAGACGGGCTTTATAACGCTCCAACGTCCCATCAGAGCGGAACTTGTGACGGAAGAGCCACATACAGCGAACGACGTTCGCCGCGGGAGGGCGAGGGACAAGAACCCAAGTACCATTCTTTGTAAGGGCCCTGTATTCGTCGAGCATAGCCGCCTGCCAATTCGGGTCGAGGAGGGCTGTTTTGTGGGAGGTGGGGATGGGGGAGAGGGAGGTCTGGGAGTCGGGAAGGACGGGGGCAAGAGGCGCAAGGTGCGGGGAGGAGGAAGCGGCGGGTGCAGAGGCGGCGGGCGCCGCCAGGGAGGTGTTCGACGCGGCGGGTGCAGCAAATGGGGCTGCGGCGGGCGCCGCCAGGGACGAGTTTGTGGCTACGGGCGCCGCAAGGGTTGCGGCGGGCGCCGCATTCGATGCCGCGGCCGCCGCATGTAGGTGAGGCGTGGGTGATTGTCGAGGTGAAGGGAGGTGGATAGCGGGGTGATGGTCGGTGGTCATGGAGATGATCTGACGGGGTCTGAAGACACCGGAGACGCTGCGGGTGTGTGGTCTGTTGGTAGACGGTGGCAGGGGAGGTGGGGGAGGGGGAGACGCAGGAGCACCGGGAGAGCTCTGGGGAAGAATGAAGTGAGGGAATGGTGACTCAGACTCTGTCGACGACACAGGAGGTGTGGGAGATGCGAAGGGAAATCGCGACTCATCAAAGGTGACATGACGAGAGAGAATGATCCTGTGAGTCTTGATATCGAGGCAAATGTAACCGCGATGATCAGACGGGTAGCCAAGAAAGACACAAGGGGTAGCGCGAGGGTGAAGCTTGTGGTGGGCGGTGGATGCCTGATTGGGGAAGCACAGGCAACCAAATGTACGAAGGTGATCATATATGGGCAAAGTGTAATACAGTGCCTGAAACGGTGAGCGATTGTTGAGGGTGGTGGAAGGGAGAATGTTGAGGAGGTAGCATGTGGTGGCCAAGGCGTAAGGCCAATAAAGGAGGGGAATGGATGCGTGGAAAAGAAGAGTGCGCATCATATTGGTGATGGTTCGGATGATTCGTTCGGCTTTGCCATTTTGTTGAGAGGTGTAGGGGCAGGACAAGCGATAGGATATCCCATTGGTATTAAAGAAAGTGTGAAAATCTTTGTTGTCAAATTCGCGGCCATTGTCGCATTGGAAACACTTGACAGAGGTGTGAAACTGTGTTTTGATGTAAGCGTGGAATTTGGCAAAGATAGGGAACACTTGAGATTTAAAGTGCAAAGGGAAAACCCATAAGAAATGTGTATAATCATCCAGAAACAAAAGGTAATACTTATGACCCTCCTTGCTAGGCACAGGAGATGTCCAAATATCACTATGAATATCAAAAGGTGCAAATGTAGTGTTTAAAGATCGTTGAAAGGGAAGTCTGGCATGCTTGCCTAACTGACAAGACGAACATAAACTAGAGCGAAGCTCTTTATTACATTGGACAAGACTCTTAGAACGAAGTAAATCTAAAACTGCAGGACTGGGATGACCAAGGCGTGCATGCCAAAGACTGGATGATGATGCCGAGAGGGCGACTGGACTTGACGGGCTGGATGGTGATGGTGACGACACAGGATAGAGCTCCCCGGTGCTATTACATCTCAGACGAGTAACCCCCGTAGTAAGATCCTTCACAGAGAAACCAAACGGATCAAACACAAGAGAAACATTATTGTCAGTGGTGAACCGACGGACAGAGATAAGGTTTTTGACAAGTTTGGGGGCAACAAGGACATTGTTGAGGTGCAAAGGGTTGGTAGGGGTTGGTAGTGTGGTGTGGCCAATGCCCGAAGTAGCAAGGCGACCACCGTTGCCGACGATAATAGAATGAGCAGGACCCTTAAAAGAAAGAGATGAGAGAGTACCTGAGGAGTTCGTCATATGAGAGGTAGCGCCAGTGTCCATGTACCAAGCGCCGTCAGGGGGTGTCAGCTGCATGGAAGAGAAGGCGTTGTGCACATCAGTCGAGTATGCCTGATCGGACGACGGACGGGGAGCAGGACCCAACAAGCCCTGCTGACGGTTGGGATATGGGGCTGGTCCACGAAACGATGCACCGGGGTATCCATAGGGCATCCAAGGAGGGTAGCCAGGGTTGGTGTACCAAGAGGGGTGGCGGGGATCGTGGTGCTGCGGGCGACCATTGCCGCGGCCCCTGCCGCGGCCGCCGCCGCCCCTTGGTCCCTGCTGGTCGTTGCTGCGGCCGGGCTGGAGGGCAAGCTGCTCGATGATGTCACTGGATGAGACCAACGCCGTCTTGTCTTTGGCGGCGTCGGTTGTCTGACGGTGAAGGCGAGTCTCCTCCAAGATCAGTTGAGACCGGGTCTTCTCGAATGTAGGGAGAGGTTCCGTCTCCTGTATATGAGTAGCAGCAGCATTGTATTCAGAGGGGAGGCCCGAGAGTACCTGGAGGACGAGACGGGTGGCGCTGGGTTTGGAATCGACGGCGTCTAGCTGATCAGCCAGGGTCTTGATGTGCTGACAGTAGGCAGATATCGACGGAAAAGAGGAAAGCTTGCAACTTGAGAATTCGTGCTCGAGATAGACAGCACGGGTGGACTTGTTGTCTTGAAAGATATCCTGAAGTTTCTTCCAAGCTTTCAAGGCGGAGTCTTTGGGGTCAAGGATGATGGTCAATAGATCTTTAGAGATGGTGTTGAAGATCCATTGAAGGACAATGGTGTCAAGTTGAGCGAAGAGATCGTCGTCTTCGCTTTCAGGGCGGTTGGCGGAGGAGTCAATGTGGTGGAGGACTTTATGAGCCTTAACATGGGTCGTGAAGAGGTGCGACCACATGGTGTAGGTATTGGATTCATGATCAAGAATGATAGGGATGCAATTTTTGATGTTGGAGATGGTTAGGGCGGAATGGAAGGGTGATTTGGAGGCGGTGGTTTCGGTGGACATGGTGGCGAGAAGGATAGAGAGAGAGGAGGGATGGTGCGGCGGCAAGGGGCGGGCGAGGAGAGAGAGAGGGGGGCGGCAAGGGGCGGGCGAGGAGAGAGAGAGGGGGCGGCAAGGAGAGAGAGAGGGGGCGGCTAGGGTTAGAGGAAAAAAAAAAGAAATTTAGGGTCTTTGGATCTTAGGCTGTGATACCATGTGAGAGTATGAGATTGATTGTAATGTCCTCCTTAGGGTTTCCATTCATTGATATAACATATATATAGGTTACAAAGGTATTGGGCCTTAATGAACTTTTGGCCCACTATACAATAATAAGACCTATGTAATCTATCAACAATTAATACTCAACTGCCTCACTCTTGTATTACTCTTTATTAGGGAGTAATAATTTCCACTTTATATCGAATAGTGAATAAGTTATATCGAATAGTGAATACTCTTATCTTCCCCCACGTTTGATCAATGATATTTATGAGTGATGTACCTAGACCAAAAAATTAAAGGACTACCACGTTACAAAATACAAACCAGAAAAAAAATCCACTTTGTTTTTTTTTACATGTGATAAAATAAAATTTGTATGGTGAAAACATAAATTTTGACTAAAAAATTGTAAGTTTTAGAATAATTTTCATTATTATTCTAAGTAAAATAATAAGATTTTATTTAAAGTGATAAAACCCCTTAATATTCTAAGTATTTAATTTATACTGTACATTTTAAATTAAATAAAATAAATAAATTTCTACATAAATATATATAAGTGGATATGTGTGTATGTATGTATGTATGTATGTATATATATATAATATAATATAATTTGTGGTCTAAGTTGGTTTACTGAACCGAGCCCAAGGGAAAAGAAAAAGAGTGAACCGAACCGGTTCAACCTCATCATCTTCAACCTCCCGTCTGTACTAATGGGTGAAATTTCAACCATTCCAATCTCGCTCGAAACTCAACCAAATCCATTCTAAAAGCCTCCCTATGTGTTGTTATGTAGATTCGTATAACCAATTTTGAGATTTCGAATAAAAACGACCTTATCCCTAATTTAGAGATTTCACAAAATTCGGGCAAATGATCGAGGAGGACATAGACGAGGGTGAAATAAATAAATAAAAACAGTCATGTTCACATAAACCAGGGCGATGGAGATGTCGGTGGCAATTCGATACCGACGTCAGTCGGAGGAAGACCGGGGCGACGAAGTTGTTAGTGACGAAGCGGGCAGAGCCGCGGAGGAAGAGCAAGTCGACGGTGATGGTGGCGACAGCGGGCGAAGGAAGACCAGGTCAACGAAAATGGTGACGGAAGCGGGCGGAGGAAGACCAAGGCGACTGAGATGGTGGCGGCAGTGGGCGGAGACTACGTAGATGGTGGCGTTCATTAGTTTAGAGTTTGGGTTTAGGGTTTCCTGGGATCTAATGATAATATTGGGTTGTATTGGGCTATACTGATATGGGCTTTACATATAAAGTATATTATTCTTACATTTTGATGCTTAAACTTCCTATATTTTAAAAAAACAACACCCTATTTCTTACATAATCGTCTAAAACTTTTTTCTCTCTCAAATGAACACCCTAGTTCTTGTACACCCTCCCAAAATTTTCAATTTCTTTTCAAATGAGCACCCTAAGTTCAACCCGAAAAGACACGATTATTAAATTGTAGTACTAACATGAAGTTATACATATTTTTTATTCAAAAAATATTGTTAGTATAAATGATAAAGTAAGTCAAAATCATAAAGTAATATATATATCTCATTGGTTGCTAGATATCATAATTAGATATGGATTGGGAAAAAAAAAGTTTGTTCGAATTTATCTTAGTGGTTAAAAATGTGAAATTTTTTCACAAGTTGAAATTTTATGTTGTTTGATGTTTGAATTTATCTCGTAAAAACATCAATTAGGTTCTTACTAAAGTTTGATTCTTAATCAATTGCATTTTATTTTTCTTGATCAACGGTATTTGTTTATCTAAATGAAACTTTATCTCATATATATATATATATATATATATATATATATATATATATATATATATATATATTTTGAATTTTTTCGCCTCATGCCTTTCCTTGTTAAATTTAACGGACTGGTTTTTGCTCCGTTACTTTTCAATTAAAAAATGAAAAAAAGAAAGAAAGGAAGAACGGAAGAATGGACAGAACTCAAGAGGAGACAGAAAGAAGCGAAGGAAGGGAGAGCGAAGAAGCAAACGGACTATAATTTCTATCCCCACATTTCATCAAATCATCATCCTCCTTTCTGTTTCAACCTCCCCCTCCTTAATCCTCAAATAACCCCAACCCCAATCATTCTTCAAACTCCACAACCCAAAAAAAAAGACCAAGTTTTTACCAAAATCCACCGTTTTCAATTTCCCATTATGGGTACTCTGAATTATTAATCTTCAATTTGGGTTTTCTTACCCCCAATACCACCCATGGAAGGAGAGCACTGTTGGAATTCATCCCCCTTTGGGTTGGCAATTCCACCGCCCATTGACCCAATTGCTCTTCAGATTGCTTTCCGAACCCTAATCGGCCACGCTCAGCGCCGTTGACACTTGCACCTCCCTGAAAGTGTGCACCGCCCCAGCTATGGAAGAAGCCCTAATCAGCCTTCCATTGGATTTATTAACCCCAAATCTCCTACCCAGTGACAATCCTAGATTCGATTCGATTTCCCCATCTTCTTGCTCCTCCGACGCCGATCGATTGAGGGCTTTGATTGGCTCCGTTGATTGGCTCCTCCGATGCCGATCGATTTCCCCATCTTCTCCCATGGAGACGCCGGAGCTTGCAGTGGAGTAGCGCTGAAAGGCGTCCATTTTCACTTAATTCTCTTTACTGGAAACAGGGCTATGATTTAATTGCACCCACCACAACTCCTCCGTGACCTTCCTCTACAAGGTTGCTGCCGAATTGGAAACATCTGGGATTCGATTTGATTTCAACTTCAACATGGTTCAACTCCTCCATGACCTTCGTCCTCTCTTCGACCTCGAGCTTTCTTTCCTTCGCGGTCGACTGTCTTCTTCTCCTTCGTTTCTTTCTTTCTCTTTCTGTCCGTTCTTCCTTTCTTTCTTTTTTCTTTTTTAATCGAAAAGTAACGGAGAAACAGTCAGTCCGTTAAATTTAACCAAGAAGGGCGCGAGGTGAAAAGTTTTAAAACCTCAGGGGCACCACGTGAAATATACAAAAGAGTTGTATACCTCGCGAAAATTGCAATATCTCAGGGCTACCTCATGAAATTTCCGATATTTAAATGAATGGGTATTAAATTGAAGGTGAACACAACTTTTTGTGTGTGTATATATTTAATTTGAAAAACTTTGAACCAATTTATGAAATAAATAGTTGTGGTTTATGAAACAAATAGTATTGATTCAAATTTTGAACCAATTTATTTTAAAAAAAATAAATAAATAAAAATAAACATTAAAATAAAATAAAATAAATGAAAATATTACAATGGTTAAATATTAGTTGTTCATGAACTAAATTATAGTTGTTCATGAAATAAATAAGAATTAATTGAATTAAATATTAATTGAACTAAAAACTAAATATTTAGTTTTTATAGTGATATATATATAATGAACAAAAGCGTTAATTGAATTAAATATTAATTGACTTTTAGGAAATAAAAAGCGGATTCTAGTTGAAGTAAATAATTAATGGGATTCAAACATGGAAGACCTGTTGGTAGAATGGTAATTAAGGCTGCTGAGCCGGACTTTTCATGTTATCCCGAGTTCGAATCTCCTTAAAGCAAAAGGGGTGCACTATTTTTTTTTTTCAATATAACACAAACATGTGTGACAAACCGGGGCGCGTGAGTGAAATTTCCCTCACTTCCCTCCAAATCAAATTTTATTATCTTATATTTTATTCCCTCGTAATTTACTTTTTCATTTCCCTCTCTTCCCTCCTATTTTATTTTTACATTTCCCTCCTATGAAATTTCATTCCCTCCCAATAAAATTTCATTCCCTCTTATTTTCATTATCTCCTATTTTATTCTATCTAAATAGAATTTCCCTCCCTTCCATCCTATTTTACTTTTACATTTTCCTCCTATATTTCCCTCCCTTCTCTCTTATGGAATTTTATTTCCTCTCAATAAAATTTCATTCCCTCTTATTTTCATTCCCTCCCTTCCATCCTATTTTACTTTTACATTTCCCTCTTATGGAATTTCATTTCCTCCCAATAAAATTTCATTTCCTCTTATTTTCATTCCCTCCTATTTTATGAAATTTCAACTGTAATGAATAATCTAACAAAAATAAAATTCGACGAGGCAAAAATAAAATAAAATGAAATTTTACTTATGTAATAATCTAATTAACAAAAATAAAATGATCAATCAAATCATTTCTAATGAATAAAATATAAAATCATAACTTTATTTAGACATAAAAGATAATAATTTGTTTATAATGAATAGAACGGTTTTGATTTGATCATATAAGTTCATTTATATAATAAAAAATTACATATGCTATCACAAAAATAGTTTTACCTTTTTTTATTAACTTGAGTTTATAAGATTACTTTAATATTCCTCATATATATAAATTCATCTCAAATTAGAATATTCGATGAATTCGAATATTTGACGCATTTAAAGTATTCTTTTCATCCCTCGTCGAATTTTGGAAAATAAGGTAATATAAAATTATGAATATAACTTATAAAACTATCATATAACTTATAAAACTATAATATAAAATTATTGAAATCCAACGGTGCAAGATTTCAATCCGTTGGCTCATCCTTCCACCAATAGAGATGGGGATTTCCTTCATATTTATTTTATTTTTTGCATTACATATGAAATACCCTATCTAGATTTGAATGATATATAAAACTTCAATCTCAAATAATTTTATAATCCTAAACTACTTTTTTTTATAAATAGTTTTATTTTAAATTTTAAATTAGATATTAAACTACTTTTATAATAAGCATATATAAAAATCAATCTAAACTTAAAATTATATGAAAAATTGATATAAAATAACCTAACTTCTAATAACGATAATAGTAATGAGAATGAGTTATTGTTCCAAATAATTATTGGGCTTAACTCAAATTTATTTAGTAACTATCGATGTAAACTCTTAATTGAGAATAGTTTACGATGATGTGTGAATCTTATAACCATTTTAGGAGTCTTCACCGATAATATTTGAGTTTCCATTTTTCTTTGTTTCTTCTTTTTCCTTTAATATATATATTTTTTAATTTTACTAACTATTGGGTTTAATTCAAAATATTGAATCTTATCCTAATATAACTATCGGGCTTAACTCAAATTGTTTATTTACTAACTATCTATGTGAACTCTTAATCGAGAAGAGTTTACGATGATGTGTGCATCTTAGAGGAATTTTATGAGTCTTGACCGATCATATGAGTTTAAATAAGTAAGATGTACGTTCAACTATGATCACATAAACAAAATTCAAAATGTCATACGCTTAGAGGGTGTATAATATTTTTTTACTAATTTGAGTTTATAAGTATCAAGTATAATTTGGATATTTCTTATAAATTTAGATTGATATAGGTAATACTTATAGAATTGGTTTTGATTTGATGAATATAAGTTCATTTGTATAAGTTTATATAATAAAAATATATACATATGTTATCACAAAAATAATTTTACCTTTTTATTTTTTTTATTAAGTTGAGTTTATATAATAAAATATATATAATATCAAAATTATTAATTTAAGTTTATAAGTACTTGTTTTGATTCCTTCTTGTTATTAATTTGACCATTAAAGTTTGCGAGTTTAACTTTTTACATGAGTAAGATTTATGAAATTTCATTTTATTCATTTATATATATTTTATTAATTTTAGTTATCTTTTTTCTTTAAGTTTACAAATTTTGCATAAGAAATGTATTAAGTGCAGGGTGCTGATTTGGAATAAAAAAAAAAGTATGGATAATTATTAAAGGCTTAGGGTGCTGATTTTAACAAAAAAGATAAAGTATGGGTGGCTACATTTAAGAGTAAAAAAAAAGCAACTTTTTCCCGCAAAAAAATTTAGCCAAATTTTGATTTTTAGTAATACCCGCCTAAGTACCAAATTTAAATCCAAAACTCAAATATAACCCACCCACTTTTCTTCCTTTTTTTTTTACGGAAAATTGATTTTTTTTTAACGGAAAATTGACACACGACCGGTGGCTATGGATTCGTGGCGATGCGGTGCACCTCTCAGTGGTGGCTCGTGGCTCCGGCAACGGCTACTGGTGGCAGGCGAGGGCGGCAAAGGAGGCTCCGACGAGGGGTGAATTCGAAATTGGGGTTATCGGTTTCGGAAGGTATTTGTGGAAATTTTGTGAAGAGGATTGTTGCATGAGGCATTTAGAACACAATGGAATAGATTGAGAGCTAGGAGATGGAGAGAAGAGGCGGTGGTGTGCTTCGAAAGTGAACCTGAAAGGGGGTACATATAGGGGAGGATTAGGGGATGGATGGAATTAAATTAAATCCGTAAATCAACTAAATAATCCCCTTCAAGCTTATCCTCATCCTCAATTTGGTGAGATTCGACCTGACTTGGACGGATTTGGGTGAGTTTTGAATTTGGGGATAAGTTTGTTCGATTGCAATTCGATCCTGAATCTCCAAATTTCTTGCATAAATCTCATTAACAACGAATAAATAACGTTCTAGAAACATTTTTTTAAAGGACCCGGTTCGGTTCAACCAAACCAAAAGAAAACCGGTTTAGCCCTTGTTTATAATATATACCTATATATATATCCGAATAAATTTTTATTAAAACCCACACAATTTAAATAATAAACTAACAAAAGATTTAATTAAATACATTTTATTTTATGTAACATCATTTTTCTAAAACCTTAAAATAAATACCTTATGAACACTAAGATGAGTTATAATTATAAATCCTACTTTAGTTTTAAGAGCAAATTTACAACTTTACATTAAAATAATATGACTTAAAAATATTTTATTTATTGTAAGTGCACATAAGTAAACAAGACTAAAATAAAATATATCCCGAATAGTTATAAAACTTTATATATATATATAATTAATTCAAAAAGTGTTTTCTGAGTAAAAAATAATAAATAAATAAATTAAAAGGACGTTTACTAGAAAAAATATTTAATTAAAACGAAATTCTCAAAAATACTTTGCGGTATTTCAAGACTAAAGTAGTTGTTATATACGGAGTATTCATTACCGCTATAACTAATTACATTCCAAATAATAATAAATAGGAACTAGAACTAATTAAGTTGTATAGTACTCGTATAAACAAAGTCTAAAAATTATTTAATTACAAAGTATAAATTGTCCAATACTCGTATAAACAAATTACAGTATAAACAGAGTATTTGTTAGGACTTACTAGTATTTTTGGATCAATCAACAAACTTCCTTTATTAGGGGAGAGAAGTAATATAGGGGTAGTAATTATGACATATGGGTGCATGGAACCTCACAAAAAAGCAAACCTATTTATCCCCTATTAAAACATTTCTTTTTATTCCACTTTTTCCTTGGACATGAAAATACCCTTGGATAAGCTTACCAGAGGGTAAGACAAACAATTTCCGCAGTGGAGTTTGCAGACCCCAAAAGCCAACCCTTTCGCTCTTTGTGTTTAGCCCAACTCGGAAAATGTGGAGCTGCCCCTCTTTTGTTTGTTTTTTGTTCGTTATGCTCTGTGTTGTTTGCTATGTTGCGTGTCTATCTATCTTTACTTTGTTTATATGGTCAAATAGGTTGTTTCAAAGCTCTTGATTTTTGCACTTGGACTATTGTTTCAATTAGGGTCTAAAATATCGAAATAATAGGTGATGATTTTTTATTATTAATGTATTTAAAGGTATTTGAAGATGTTTTTGGAAAGTCAGAATGATAATTTCTTACTCTCTCATGGATCTTCTCGCTTTCAAACGGCCATATTCGTCAGGTGTTTAGGGAAATTAATGGTGTAGGGGATAGATTGTCCTTTTTGAGTCATACAACTATTATCCTCAACCCTATCACAGATTTATAACATCAAGTTCTCATCCGAATGGATGCTATTGATCGTTCTTAGTTCATCAGAATCACTTTCTATTTTCCAAAAAAATAATTAAGGTTGTGCTTTCGGCCCGGACCGGTCCGGACCGGAAGTGGTCATATCTAGTCTCAAGTTTGATACCATCAAGCTTGGTCTGGTATGTATAACTATATATATATATATATATATATATATATATATATATATATATATATATATATATATATATATATATATATATATATATATATATATATATATATATATATATATATATATATATATATATATTAAAGCGGGATAAGAATTAAGAAATTCGTCGCCGAATGGGCTTCTTTTCTAGAGCGGACGAGAACACAAAGTTCTGGATCAGCAACGAGACCTTCTTCAGCAGGGACACTGTAGGCCAGATGTGCAATTCTATCAGCCACAACATTTGATTCCCTGAAAATATGACGAATATCAACATGAGAAAACGAATTTAGATCAACAATCGTATCAGCCATAAAACAACTCGATTTTCCAGGGACATTTCCATTCACCCAGGAGAGCTTTAATTACGACCAAACGATCCCCTTCAATAAACAGGCGTTGAATTGTCAAGGATTTAGCCTTAATGACCCCCATGCGAAAGCCCAAGGCCTCAGTGAAAACTGCAGAGTTATTACTACAGTCTACAAGGGTCCTGTTGTGAGCTGAATCTGTCATGTTTTACAGTTACACAAGTTTGTGTAACTGCAGTCTACAATCTATGTAGTTTATGCGTATTTGCCAATTCAAATTATGGAATCTACACAAGTTTGTGTTTAATTTCGCAGAATTCGAGGCAAATTACAACAGTTCTGAGAAAGGTTGGAAATGCTCGGAAATCAACTACAGAAGTCCGAGTTCAAGAAGCAGCGGAACCAGGACGAATTGAGCCGGAGCTCAACCTTACTCGATCTAGAGTAAACTTACTCGATCTTGATTTAGAATATCCGAACACACCTAGTCGAGAAGAGTTGATCGAGGAACTGAGAGTCAGAGACAACCCGACTCCGGAAGCCTTACTCTATCTCGAGTAATCTAGTCGAGATCGACCAAATCCTGATGCCATGTCCGGAGTCGAAGAGATGTGCCAAGTCGAGAAGCTGAGGACCCGGAGACGCCGAACACACTTTACTCGATCTTGACAAAAGTTGTCGATATCGACAAGATCTTCACCACTTGACCGAGCCAGTGTCGGGGAGCAGTTTCCCGACCAAGGCCAAGCAAGTCGATGAGACAAGTCCTACTCGATCTCGAGGAGAGCTACTCGATCTCGAGGATCCAGCACCACACACCCAAGCCATGTCGAGGTCCTGCTACCCGTGATGCCCAGCCAAGCCATAGTCGACGACCAAGCTACCCGATCTCGAGTAACTTTACTCGATCTCGAGGAAACCGTGTCCGGGAGCGCGTTACGCGGTTTTGTTGTCCTACTCGGTTTGGGAATCCTTGGAGCCGAAGGAAGCCGAGTCTATCCGAGATCTATCAACATCTATCTATGGAGAGAAGACCTATCAACACATGGAAGACTTACCTATTTTAGATATAATTTTCCTTATGGATTTAATTCCTTTATTGCATTTATTTATCTTTAAAGCCTTTAGATATTTAGATATAGATTTAGATAGACTTTCTTACCTAGAATAGCTAGGGAATGAAGGCTATAAATAAAGCCTTAGGGGCTGAGCATTAGGCATCTTATTCCAATTTAATTCACAAGTTAGAGAAGTAGTTCCACAGAGACAGTTTAGGAGTTCAAAGGTTTTAGGGTTTTGGCATTCAACGATAGTTGGAGTGCCGGGATTGTAAAAGTTTTGAATTTAGTTTAATGCAAGTTTCTTTTCATACATCAATGTCTGCTATTGCGATGAAGAGCGAGTAGTCCACCCACTTCTGGGGCTGGGGTGAGCCCGACGGTGACCATGTAAGGTGATGCGATAAAGGTACAATCTTTTGATGTGATTCGTCTTCTATCCCTATGAGCATGATTCTTTTGCGAGAGTTGAAGGTGATCCTTGTTTGTGTTATTGAAACGAAAGTGATCTTAATGCAACTTGGGTTAATTATGTGAAAAGGGTTAGTAACAATTAGGGTTTATGCGAAAGCCTCTATATGCCTATTTGTTAATAACGAAAGTTATTTTGATGGAAATCATGATCTTTTATGCCTTTATGTGTTACTTTGCATGGTTATCGTTGCGGTGTTGATACCCTGGCTTTGGAAGTTTTTTATATATTGATTTATTTCATCTGAAATCTGCGATTCTGTGTTCGAAGTTGCAAGTTTACAGTTTCTGTTTTGAGTCAATCTAGAGTAGTTGTTGTCAATCTCGAGTACTGTTGGTCGAGATCGAGTAGGTTGTTGTCTAGATCGAGTTTCTGCTGCAATTCTGAAGTTTCTGTCGTCACTGTCTTTTGTCGATCTCGAGTACTGCTTTGTCGAGATCGAGTAAGTCTGTGTCTTTGCTTTTTATTTCTGCTTTCGTTTGTTATTTCTGTCTTTGTTTCTTTGTTTTTGTCTTTCTGTTTGCTTTTCTGTGAGATTTACAGCTACCTAGGATCCGCTGACACGCTTCCTCGTGGATCGATCCTGACTTCCCACTACTGCATAGGGAGGGGAGTCTTGTAATTATTTGCTGGGGCATGAATCTGGTTTGATTTATTTCATTATATTTCATACTCGATTTTCCTCCTCACAACAGGCCCGCCCCCCAGAAAATGACAGACCCCTCATGGTCCCGAATAACGAATCCGAAAGAGTCTTCCTTTGATTGGCAGTAAGAGCCATCAAAGTTTAGCTTGAAATACCCGTACAGAGGCTTATTCCAAGGTTCTTTCCTACGATTATCGAGTTCTTTTGATCTGTAAGACGATGACGATCTTGGATGGATGTTTGGTGGTACCGACGTTGTAGGTGTACCTGTTTCGTCTATTCTAGCCGACCAAGTATGGTAAGCAGACTTGCAGAACAAGGCAATCGCTTGGACCGAAGCTGTAGATAAATGCTGGAAAACCAGCTGGTTTCGAAAATACCAAATACTCCACCAAGCGTACGCTAATCTACTAAAATTACGTTTCCCTGTCGAAGTATAAATATTGTTAAGGATATGGTTTGGTTTGGTATTCCGATTAATAGTAGTGATGTTTGGTTTGCATAACTCAATGGCTGAGAACAGAGCCACAATGGTGGGGCATTCAAGCAGAAGATGAAACATGGACTCCTCCGTACACCCACAGAAACTACACCCTGAAGGTACAGAGACATGAGACCTCTGAAGTCTTTCAAACGTAGGCAGTCCATCACGCGAGACCTTCCATGGAAAGTGTCTAATCTTGTGAGGAATATCTAGTTTCCACAACCAATTACAGTGAAAATGAGGGTCCCCCGTATGGTTTGGAATAAGCGTCGAAACCGAACTTGTAGAAAACCAGCCATCCCTGCTGGGACCCCAAAATAGATGATTAGGAAAATTATTTGTGGGTATTTGAATTGTGGTAATTTGTGAAATTATGTTAGGACTCAGAAGTCCCTGTAGTCTATATGAAGCTTTGTAACTTCCCACTTATTGTCACCCGTAGTGAAAGTTCCACTCGCCAATTCGAGTTCCCATCAGTTAGAGGTTGAAAAGCCACTTTTTCCAGGGGTGTTTTGAGAGCCCAATTGTCCGTCCAGAAGCTAACCGACCTACCGTTGCCGATAGACCAGCGGAGGCCAGGGTTGAACAAATGCCTGATCGAAGTCAGTTTGGACCACTGCCGCGCCATGAGGTGTTACCCTTATTGACATATATAGTTCATCAACGGTGCTCCTTTTAGGTGTTTTGTAGAAATAACCCTTACCCAGATGTTATCTGGTTCAGCAATGATCTTCCACAGGAGCTTCATCTGTAGAGCTAGGCTCATAGTTTCAGCTTTGTAAAGGCCAAGTCCACCCGAGAGAGATTCGACGCAAATTTTATCCCAACTGATAAGGGGTGTGTACCCTGGGTCCTTATTCCAGAAGAATTGTCTGTATACTTTGTCTAGTTCATGGGGGATAAATACGGACACTGTTCTAAAAAAAGGTCTGGGCCTCCGCCTAGACCCCACCTAGACCCTCAAAAGTCCCCCACCTTTGAGTTTAGCCGCCTAGGCCCTTGAAGGTCACCCGTAAGGTCTTGACGGTCTTGCGGGTTTGGCAGGTTAGTGAAAAAAACCAATTTGAGGTTTTAACTCTTAAAACACTCACATGTCGATCTCTCTCTTAGTTCTCAACCTCTATACTCTCTTTTACTCTTGACCCCTCACTCATATAGTCATCTAACTCACGACCTAACTCCCGTTGTTAACGCCTAGACTATTAATTAAAGTTTATTTGTTTATATATATTATGAATTAAACTTTGTTATTTTATATACGTATTGAATATGGCCTATGATTAAAAATACATCTCAAAATAGTAAATCCGCCTAGACCCCGCCCAATCCACCTAGACCCTTGACCCTATCTAGCCGCCGAGCATCCGCCAAGCGTTTTTTGGAACATTAGATACGGATAGCAGAAAAGCATGCATAAGGAAGAGCGGTTGAGCGCTAAGACTGGCCTTAATAAGGACCTTTCATCCTTCAGTCGATAGGGAGGAAGCTTTCCATTTGGAAAGTTGTTGCTTTGTCTTGAGCACGACGTCCAAAAAAGTGTCACGATTCACCCGACCATTTATGATCGGATTGTTTGCCTGTGGGATTCCCTGTGTAGTTGTAACTGTTTGAATAGCTGAAGCCGATGTGTTTGGGGACACTTGGAAGCTTGATTTTTGTAGGTTTACTTTTTGTCCTGAAATATGGCAGAAACGGTGTATCGTATTATTTAGCTTATTGCATGACGCATGGTTTGCTTTCCCAAAAAGCATGATGTCGTCGGCAAAGGCGAGGAAAGGGACCTTAAGATTGGACCGACCAATGGTGAATCCTAAATCTTTGGATTCAGCTGCTTGATGTTGCAAGGTTCTTGCCAAGACCTCGGCAGTGAGAATAAATAGGAAAGGTGATAGTGGGTCCCCCTGTCAAAGACCTCTTGTGGGAGTAAACAGTGTTGATGGCTCGTCATTTATAAGAACAGAGTAAGAAATTGTCTGTACACATTCCTTTATCTAGTTGATAAACTTGTTATCGAAACCGAATTTGGAAAGAATAGAGAAAAGGAAGGGTCATTCCACTCTATCGTAGACTTTTTCCATATCTAGCTTGACCGCCACATGGCCGCACTTAGCCTTATTAATTCTGAAGGAGTGGAAAATTTCATGAGCAATAAGAATGTTGTCTTGAATAGATCTGCCTTTCGTGAATGCACTTTGTAGAGGATGAATTAGTTTATCAAAAACTCTCAAAAGTCTTGATGTGAGTATTTTGGATAAAATCTTATAGGCTGTAGAGCACATGTTGATTGGTCTATAGTGGTTGACGACCTTTGGGTTATCCCTTTTTTGGATTAAAGTGATGAAAGTATGATTAATCTGGCACAACATTTTCCCAGAGGAAAAAAAGGCCTTTACAGCTTTGACGATATATAGGCTGAAAATATCCCAATAAGTCTTATAGAAACCGACAGGCATTCCATCAGGCCTAGGAGCCTTACCTGGCTTGATGGAAAAGATAGCAACCTTAACCTCATTGTTCGTAGTCGGTGTTGTGAGCAAAATATTCTCATCAAGAGAGATCTCATTCCCAAGAACATTAAGGTCATTCTCAAAGGACAGTGCGTGGTTATAAGATGACTTAAAGCGTGCTTTGAATTTTGTTACGAACTCGCTCCGTATCATGTTGTGGTCGAACAACTGCAATCCCGAGTCTGTTGTAAGGAACTTTATAAGTTTTTTGCCGCGTTTGGCCGATGTGATACGGTGGAAATACCTTGAATTTGTGATGTTTAACTGGTTGTGTTTTATTTTTGACCTTTGGCTCCAGTCGCGACATTGGAAGTCAAGCATTCGTTCCCTTTTGTTAAGTAATCTCCGATGCATATCAAAATTGATCGAGTTTGGATTTCCAATCATATCTTGCTGTAAACCTAACAGGCGTTCATCTGTTAAGAAAATTTGTTTGTGTATGTTATTGAAAGTACGCTTATGCCATTTCTTAACGAGAATTTTGAGGAGAGAAGTTTTTTTAACAAGTTTAAACATGTACGAGCCAACGGGATTTAAACGCCGGACTTGTTTAACTAAGTATGTATAACTATACACACACAACCTTTTCTTTTAATTTTTTTAAGGTAATCTTCTATCACAATAAAAAAAAAAGATGGTACCTATATCTATATCTATATACAATATATAATAATACTAAAACAACTACGAAAGATGTCACATGACGACCTCTCCTTTAATGTGGCCTCACTGAAATATTTATTTCAATTTAATTAATAATTGATTAAAATAAATCTAATGATAATATAACAAATTACTAAAATATTATTTTCTCCCAAAATTATTATTTTTTACCCAGTTGAATTAACACACTTTTTTTCCACAGATTTTGTTTAGCGTAAGGTATTTTTTTATTTAGCGCATGGTCACAACGTCCACATGTGCAACAAGTCGCAATGACCATGGTCATGTGCAACTGGTCGTAATGACCATGGTCGCAACGACCAGTTGCTGATGTTGTCTTTGCAACCAGTTGCACATGTGGTCATTGCGACCATGTCTTTACGCTAATAAACACTAGTCAATCCTATACTTTATAAATACCGTCGTGGGGGTGAAAAATCCTAGATCCGATGGTGGACCCATAATTTTTACCCGGGGGGGCTAAAAACTATAAAGGAAGATGATAAAATCTATCTTGTGAATTCATTACCACAAACAAGTTCAATTCCTATATAGGTTTTTCATAGTCCCGGATCACTAATAACTAAGCAGTTAAGCACCCATTGTTTCTCCAATCGAGAATTTTTTTCCACTCCTTACATCATCTCTACGAATACTAGTAACATCAAGTCCACTTCCAACCACTTCAACAGTCTGAGATGGATTAGAAACACGATTAATTGAAGGAGTTGAAGATTCAACAATAAAAAGAAAACAATCCCAAATTCAATTCACCAACCCCAAATTCAATTCACAAATTCACAAAATTGATTTTGAAACTCACAAACCCTAAAAACAAATTCACAAAATTTGATTATTAAAATTACAAACCCTAAGTTTCCAAAACTAAAACCCTAAATTCTCATATCCTACCTAAAAATTGAATCTCAAATTAAAATTCAGAGCACAAATAGACAAATAAACTATAAAGTATGAAAAACTAACTTTTTCATTTCAGCCTTAAACAAATTTGGATTTGGGAATGGGGACTAGTCACTAATGGGAGAAAAGGAAGGGAAGAAGAATAAGAACTTGCAAGTTTTTTTTTTTTTTTTTTTGATAAGGAAATAATTCGAGGCCGGACAGACCCGAACCTCGAGAGGCCGATAAAGTCGGCAGACGGCGAGCCGTCTAAACATACAACATAGCGAAAGAAATACAACATAGAACAAATACCTAATACAACAAAAGAGCTAGACGAAACAAACCCGGAAAACCCCAAACCCTAAGCAAACAAACGGACACAACAACGAGAAGATAGAGACCCGACGTGGTGAAGTGGATAGCGAGCGCATGGGACAGCACAGCTGACACGATGTCTCGCTGCCGGAAAGACGGAAAACAGCAATCCACGTAGGGCAAAGACGACACCTGGGAAAGTGTGAATCACACGACGTTCCCTTCACCTAGATGAAGGAAAAAACGCATTGTTGCTTATTTGAAAAAAAAATACAAAACAATTGTTGCTTATTTGAAAAAGTAAAAAAAGCAAAAACCATTGTTGCTTATTTAAAGGGGAAAAATTGAAAAAAGGGGTCAAGTTACCTGTTGTTGCTTATTTAAAGGCAAAAAAGACCGAGAAAAAAAATAAGAAAATGAGGCAGGTAAGGCTCGAACCCACAAATTGAATCTCAAATTAAGATTGAATCTCAACCTTAAATAAATTTGGATTTGGGAATTGGGACTAGTGAGTAGTCACTAATGGGAGAAAAAAGAAAGGAAGAGGAAGAACTTGCAAGTCGAACTAAAAACACGTTGTTGCTTATTTGTAAAATAAAAAAAAAATCAAAACCCGCTGCTGCTTATTTGAAAAAAAAAAAGAAAAGCAAACCCCGTCGTTGCTTATTTGAAGGGGAAAAAACAAAAAAGGGGATGAGATAACCCATTGTTGCTTATTTAAAGGCAGAAATAAAGCGGGAAAAAAAGAAAAGAAAAGAAGGCAAGTAAGAGCATCCGCAATAGGGGTGTCTTAGAGCATCCACAACCAAGGGTTTTCACTACCTTAAGGTAATTAAAAGGTAACCTTATGATTGTAGACAAAACCTTAAGGTAAAGGGAGGGAAGGGGTTACTTTGGTGGGGAGAGGTAGAGTGTGCTTTGGACCATGTGAAAAAGTTGATGCTTTATTTATTTATTGTGTTTTTCTATTTAACTAATAATATTATGAATTGGTGGAAATTATATAATGAATATAGATATATGAGAAAAAGGCGAGGATGAGGTAAACTCATGGTTATGAAGTAAAAAGATGAAAACCTTAAAGAAATAGGTAGATAAAGTGAAAAATTGTTTAAAAGAAAAAATAAATGAGGTGTCAAAATATTAGAGATAAGAAAAAATGAAGAAGAGGTAACCTTATGGTTGCGGTTGGTCTTAACCCCAGAATAATGACTCAATTAATAAAAAATTGAAGAAGATGGGGGAGGGATTTAAGAATGATTTGAAAGGTTTCTTACTAAGAAAACTTTAAAAACTGAGAGAGAGAAAGAAAAAAGGAGAGGAGGTGGGCTAGCAAGAGGAGAGAGAGTGAGAGGAAAAAAAGAGGTGGGTCCCGATAAAAAATAAAATAGGGTTTTAAAGAGTTGTAGGGATGTGGGTGAAAAATTATATTGGATTTTTAAAGGAAAGAGAAATATAAAAAGTGGAGTTAAGGAACCCGAGTGGGTTTCACGAATGCGGATGCTCGGGCATCAACATTAGTGAGCCTTCGGGCCCTTAAACTCTAACACGTCGGATTAAAAAAAATAACAAAACAAAAAAAAAAGGCTAAGAGTGGGTTTATTGGTGAGCCCAAGGGCTCACCAATATACCAGATCATCAAAAAAAAAAAAAAAAAAAAAGGAACTGGGGCGATGTGGCAGTGAGCCCGGAAAAAAGCAACCCCGCAGATGAGCCCGGCTCAAGGAAGCAGGTGGTGGGCCAGGTCTGCATTTTTTTTTTTTTTTTTTGAAATTCCGGCTTTTGCAATTTTGTGGAACAACACTTCCAGCCACCAAGGAAGCGCCACGTGGCGACCAATACAAATTTGTTTTAAAAATACGTTTTTGGCTAAAAGTCGTTAATGTAAAAAATAAATAAAAATTATTTTTGAATGTAATTTTTTATTATCTACCCATAGACACCAATTTTACATATGTTTTTTTTTAAATAATTCAAAATATCAACACCCATTTTTCACTTCTTACCCAATAAAAAAAATCATATTTATCCCATTTTTTCTCTATTAATTCATCTTTCCCCTTTGCATATTTTGTTTTAAAAAAAAAGTCAAATATATCAATACCCATATTTCATTTTATAGTATTATCGTTATGTGTAACGTTCAATTATTCTCATTTTATAGTATTATTATTCTCCTCCTTTGGTGAGCTAGATGGGGATGCGATTGCGCTTCTGGGACGGATCCGCTCCTTCTCTTTAGCCTTAGATTCTATTTCTCGTCTAGCTGCTCATATTTTTACCAGAGTTTGTTTTTCCATTGCTAAGGGGGTTGGCACGCAGCTTGTTTCTCGGCTGCCCGCTAACTTCTTGTAAACATTCGGTTGTTTGATTTCTATACTATTTGGAGTTTAAATAAAAAAAAAAAATAATAATAAAAAAAAAATAATAATAATAATAATTATAATAATAATAATAATAGCTTTGTTTATTTGAAGGAAAAAAGAAATAGATAAAAAAAAGGTAAGTTATGAGTCCGGGACGGGGCTCACTAATAATTTGCTGGAAAAGTGAAAAACAGTGTTGGGGCTCATAAGCTGATGTGGCAGTTAAAAAGTAAGCAGTGAGCCCGGGACAGGGCTCACTGATAAATATGCTCTAAGGGTCCGGGACAAAGTCCCTTATATACGGGCCTGGAAAAGGTGAGTCCATAGCGTGAGAACTCATGTAGCGTACAGGATATCCTCTTGGGTTGGGAAATTTTTTTGCACAGGGAGCCATGTGGACGAATGGATGGGCGCCATGTGGCATGCTTTATATATATATATATATATAATCGATTTATCTCTATTTTATGAAATTAAAGAAAGTAATAAAAAATATTTTTGAACTTATTTTAATTTTCTCTACCTATAGACACCCATATTGAATATGTTTAGAAAGAAAAAAAATCAATTAAATAATACTCATTTATTAAATTTTGCAAAAAAAAAAATGCCAACCTTGCATTTTTGTAATACCCATTTTGTATAATAATAATAATAATAATAATAATAATAATAATAATAATAATAATAATAATAATAATTTTTTCTTGTTAAATAAATAATAATAATAATAATAATAATGATGATGATGATGATTAAGTAATTGAAAAGGGTAAATAGTAAAAAGTAAATTAATGGCTCGGGTTCGGGCTCACGAATGGGGGTGCAAATAATTAAAAGTTGAAATAGGGCCCTTAAGCTGATGTGGCAGAGAAAAAGTAAGTTAAGAGTCGGGATGTTAAGGGCCTCGGGTCTCACTATTGTTCATGCTCTAAGGCTCAAACCCACAACCTCTTATATCTTCCTTTTCCCTTCACAGAATGTGATCAGCTTTCCCCATTTCCCCTATCCCCAATATGTCCCTAGCTTCTCACAACACTTTTTTTAAAAAAAAAAATTAGGAAAGGGGTAGAGGATTGGATGAATTGAGAGAAAGAACAGGGAGAAATAGGGGTGGATTGGGACAACGGATCCCACCCTCCCTTTTCCCTACACATTTACCAACTAAGCTAGAAGAGTTTAGGGATACATCACTCCTTATCGTTATATTTATTATAAAACTATCACACACACATAATTTTTTTTCTTCCAAACTCCAAGGGGACTATAGCCACCACGAGCCCCCTGGATCCGCCACTGTACATATATATAAAACAAACTACTATGTGATCGATTAGGTATAATATGTCTTTCTTGGAAGTGATTGGCTTGACATCTACGTGGATGAACTACAATACAACATGCGCATTTATGAGCGGAAAAATAGTGAAAATTACTTATGGGTTATAGGTGTCATAGATGAACTTCTCCAATTGGTCGGAAAGTCTCCTACCATCGTAGCCACCGGCGGAGAGCTTGTTTTGATTAATTCCATTAAAGTTATCCATCTTTCCTCAAACAGAGCGAATCTTATGCCGGTGTCATGTTCAAAAAAACTTGGAGGACAAACAAACTTACAAAAGATGTGTACGTGGCAAATCGGTTTGCACGCGAGTGCATGTCTTTATTATGATCACAACCGAAGAGCTCTATATATGTCTTATCTTGTCCCATGAGGGATAAGACCCAAAGAGATTTGAAAAAAAAATCAATTCCGTTTCGATTTCGTCCCGCAAATAATACACAAGATGGGATGCAAAATTACCCTAATCTCGTGCCGTCTCATGTCCACCCCTAAAATTATAGCACTTTTGAACGATTTTGGGGAGGGAGGGGCATGTTCCTCCGTGAGAGAGGCGTAAGGAGAGAGACCTTGGGGAGGGGTCAGGGGTAGGCACTGGTAGAATTTTTTTCGGGGTGATTATAATTTTTTATGGATAATTTTAAAATTATTTTATACAGTAAGAGATAATTTTTAAAATATATACATGAAGAGGGTTAATACCTTAAATTTGCAAGAAAAATTATTATTATTATTATTATATTTAATTATAAATGCCAAATAAATTATAAGAATTTTAAAATAATGAAAAATTGATTGAGAAAAAAATTAATGAAAATACGTGCCTAGTCGGATTTGAGGAAGAGTTAATTGAATTCTATTTAAAATGGAGTGAACTCACCCACTATTCCACCAAGCTACTAAAAATACTTGTATTTTACCTTTTAATTTTTTTATATAACACATATTCTTATATTCTTTTTCCGGGTCAGGGTCGCTCACCCTTGGATCCGTGGCAGGGTGTGGTAGAGGGTAATTTATTATAATTAATTGGTATTTTCATCTTGTTCTAAAAAGCATTTTTACCATGTTTTAAAAAGTAACCTAAAAAGGACAAAAAATTAATGAAAATTCGTGCCTAGTCGGATTGGAGGAAAAGTTGATTGAATTCTATTTAAAATTCAAAATATGGTGGATTCAATCTCTAAGTCTAAGCTACTAAAAATACTTGTATTTTACCTTTCAATTTTTTTTTATATAACACATATATTCTTATTTTATTTCCTGGTCGGGGTCCCTCTGTAACGGCCCGAAATTATGATTTCCGGGTTACGTTTCAAGGGATAAAACCCCTTGTTCGGACCTTGCAATCCAGGTACGAGTCGAGGTTTCAAACTCATTTTTATGGTCAGTAATAAAGAGGGATTTCGAACCCTGAAAATATCGTAGGGTCGTTGGGTACCCTTAACCTGTCCTAGGGACTAACTCACGAAATTCATTTCAAACGGAAGCAAGACGGAAGCAATATTAAGATACAAAGCGCCACGGCAGAGCCGGGTCAAAACTAAAACATGAGTGGATGATTACCATTTATAATGAGTTAGAGATTTAGCCAGGTTCTTCGATTCGCAAAAAGGGTACCCCGTCATATAGACATCGAACAATCAAAATCTGCAGAAAATACCTTAAAAAAAAGAACGGGGAAAGGAGTCAGATCGAGCCACTCATGCGGGACCGACAGTCCTCGCTGAGGCCACATAGTATGTGCTATACCTAATAAAGATGCTCTAATGCAGTACGAAAGTCAAACACACTAGCATGCTCCTAGTTCATAATAACGTGCAGAAATACTGTAAAGGGCCCAAGACAATGCCAAATGACATATCCCTCTCCTACCTCCACCCCCTTCCGATAGGGCGGAGACTGGTCAGCTCGTGAATGCATTCCATCATAATCGGGCGGCACGCATGCCTAACCCGCTCCACAATAAAGCCCGCAGGCATAATATAAGGAAGTTCATGACTCGATTGACTCAGGGTACCCGATGAGACTGGGCTACCCTATGACCCTAGCAAAGACTCTAGGACTATCACAGATAACGGCTGTTCTGTTTCAAACGCAATAAGTAAGCAGATACTCATTCAATTAGTGCAACCTAAACAAGATACTACATGGCATGCTTTTATGCATATGCAACACCTAACATAAAATGCAACAACAGGCATGAATGTCCAACCTGAGTAAGCCCCCTAGGGAACTTACCTGAAGATGCAGAACAGCAGGATAATACAAGCAAGGGCCCAAATGCAAATCCAAAGCAATCCAAAAGCAATACACACCTATCATCAAGCCATTCCATAAGCCACCGTACCGAAATTCATACATATGAAATCCAAATTCTCAACATACTCAAAACCCATCGATAGTAAAACCATTTCCAAAGTCTTTCCGATACGATCAACATCAACCAAAACCATTTACTTCCAATCAAACCCCATCGATAAATCTTACCAACAATATTTCCAAACTCTTAAATCCTAAATTAAGTCAACTCATATTCAAAATAATTTCTCAAATCATGCTTGGCCAAATTTCGACATTTATCATTTAAATCCTTAACAAATTTCCAAAATCATATTATAGAATCAATTCCGGCAATTTTATTACAAAATCATTATATAATAAAATCCAATATTTAGTCACCAAAACAATTCTATTTTCACAACCATATTCATAAATTAAAACCCATTTTCCGAATTTCCTAAAATCACAAATTAAAACCTCACTAAATACATTTCCCAAATAATGTCTTTTCTAAACATTTATAATATATAATGATAAATTTCAGAAATATATTCATTCTAAAATCAGAATAATATCACAAGCTAACACTAATTAATATAAGCATAATATATAATGTGACATCAACAAAATAACATAGAACAACAATTTTCAAAACACATACCCAATAAGCCCAAGCTGAAACCCAGAAGGAAATACTCGAGCCCAGAGGATGAGCCCAACCCGGAAAGCCCATACCCGGCCCAAAAACAATCTGAAGGGGGTGAACCGGTTTTAAGCCCCATTTTGTTTTAAAATCACAGAACCGGACCCAATTAAAAGAAAAATAAAACCGAACCCGTCTCCTACCTTGGAAGCGAGCAGCGCTCTGGGAAATTGGACGGAAAACGAAGAAGGAAGGGGAAGGGCTCAGGCCGCCGGAGTTCCACTCAACCCAAACCCACACTCACGAGCCCTCCCGACACCCAACAACACGACACAGAAGGAGGGGAAGAAGGGAGCTCACCGAGGGGTTTGTCTTCGCCGGAAACATGGTCGTCGGAGGCGCGATTGGTCTTCATCGGAGTTGGAATCAAACGAGCTTGGACCAAGAAGGAAGAAGGGGGTTAAAGGGGGCTCTTTTACGGAGATTTAGGTCGGAAACGGAAGAGAAGCCCTTACCGATCAAATTGGGAGCGAGACAGGGGCAGCGGCGTCAGCTCCGGTGGCTGCTGCTGGCGGATCCGAAGTGGCTCGAGAATGCTCAGCTGCTCCCATGGAGTGCTCGAGACAGCGCTCGGCGCTTGGGCTCTCACTTGGCTTGCTTCGTCGGACCTCGGACCCCTCGGAGAGGCGCTGCTTCGCCGGAGCTGCTGGCTTCTGTGATGGCGACGATGGAGGCTGAGCAAGGAGGCGGTGAGGTGGTGGTGATGGGTTTATGCAGTCCGGACAGAAGGAACAAGAGGGTGGAGGATCGGTGGAGGTTCGACATCTAGATGAAGATTTTGGGTTTCCTGCTGGTTTTGAAATGGCTACAAGTGGAAGAAAGATAGGAGTTTTGAGGGCTTTTGATGGATAAGGTTTAGGGTTCCTTTTGAGGGCATCTTATAGGGAGAAGGAGGAGAGATTTCAGATGAATGGTAATGTGTGGGTGTGTAGGGAGTGTAGAGGAAGAAGACAAAAAGATGAGCTGGATGAGGCAAGGCAAGGAGGCCTCAACTGCCTTGTGAAACGAGAGGAAGGGAGAGAGAGAGAAATAATAATAATAAAAAAAGGAAAACAATTTAAGAATGGTCCCAGCAAACACCAAAATGATCCCAAGGAAAATACCCATAAATGAAATAAAATATGATAAAATAAATCCTAAAACCCTCCCACTCGACTTTCACCCGACTCAAAAGATATAAAGCTTAAAACTTCAAATTGAAATCGAATCCTCGAACTGAATCAAATAATAAAATTATATTATACTTTTCAAATTTTAGCAAGCGAAAACGAAAATAAATCTGAATGAAAGTCCATTTAAAATAATTATATGCCGGAATTCATTTTAAGAGATTTTAGTTAACCCGATTTAAATTCATATTTAATTTCTTTTTCCGAGAATTAGGATTTAAAAATCCGGGCCCTTACACCCTCACCCTTGGATCCGGGGCGGGGCGAGGTGGGATAGGGGGTAATTTGTTATAATTATAGGGGTATTTTCGTCTTGTTCTAAAAAGCGTTTTTACCATGTTCTAAAAAGTAACCCAAAAAGAAAAAAAAAAAGGGGGGGGATGCAAAACGTCGTCGTCTAGTAGAGCGGTGGTGAACGAGTGCTGACTATGGCGTTACTGAATTTGCCGCTCCTCATTGTCTCCAATCTCCATCTCCGTCTCCATCTCCATCTCCTGCCAAAAAGGAAAGGTAAACACTCACTGGCGATTGATTATCCGTTTTTCGTCCTGTTTGTGATTGCGATTCCATCGCTTTTTTTAAGACTATCTCAATTTGTATCGATTCCATTGTTGTTTGATTAATTGATGCATCGCCTTTTCAACTATTTCTTCAAATATGTAGTAAAACAAAGCTAACTGGTCGACTTGTGGGCAATTTCATGCACTTTAGATTTCTATTTCCGTTCTGATCGCACTGCTTGTCGCTCGATATCTGTTAGATTTATGGAAAATTTCCTTTCAACGGTTACTGTCCGGATTGATAAATCTTGCTAGTGTTGTAAGACCTGGATTAATCAGAGGAAGGAAACTCCGATGCTTGCTATTGTAAATTTCATTGGCATCTCATGTTGATGAGCAAGTCTTGAAATTTTGGCAGGGGAAGGTTTGATTAAAAGCCTAGGTCAGTGAAATGGGAGAAGTTAAGATTTTGCATTGACAGAGTCACTAATGTGTATGCTGAAATCCTTGGTCAAACCGATGAGAAAGTTATGAAGCTTTTATCTGTTGACCCCTCCTACGACGACGATGCTCCAGTCGCAACTCGGAGAATTCTGGAAGAATATACTGGGAAGAGCATTCCTAGGTCTTCTAAGATTCCTACTGATAACATTGAGTGGATACGTATGGGAACTACTGAAGCTACTAATGCATTGCTTGAGAGAAAAGGGGAAAGGATTGCCTTATGTGTCACTAACGGTTTTAGGGATCTGCTATTATTTCATTTCAAATCATTTGAGAGTTATATAGTGAGCTTATAGGATATATTTCGTGATAGTGTTATACTCGAGAGTTTGTAACTCAGGAAGTGAACACTAGGCGATTGATTCACTAAGTGTAAGAGGATTGTACTAGATAGCATAGAGAGGTGGGGCTCTTTTAGATTGGTCTAGGACCCCAAGGGAACGTGAGTTGACTAGATTGCAATTGTATATGAGAGAGGCTTCTCGGTGACCTATTAGGATCCTAAGTCTTGTGAATCAATAAAAGCCGGTTGAATCCTAGGGTTGTGGAAGAACCCTAGGCGAGGACGTAGGCCAAGTTCATGCCGAACCTCGTAAACAACTCATCGAGTCCTTTACTTACTACTTTACCATATTTCCGCATTTGTTCGAACTGTATAACTTGTTTGTGATTCAGGTTTTCAGAGAAAGGATTAAGTCTAATCTCAAAGGGTTTTGCACGGGCTTTAAAAGTCTTGAGATTACCTGCGAAAAACCGGCATACTCTATTCAACCCCCCCTTCTAGAGTATCTTTATATCACTTTGTTTTACTTTATCGAACCTTCAATTGGTATCAGAGCTTTACTCACTGCTTTCGATCTAACAATCTTGTGAGTTTTTGATCATGTCTGGTGAAGCAAGCGGAGGATTTGCGCAGGGAAGGTCTACCAGCAGACCACCACTCTTTGTGGGAAACAACTTTGTCCACTGGAGATCATTGATGAAAATGTTCATTATAGATCAAGATCTGGAACTTTGGAACATTATAGAGAATGGTCCGAAGATTCCAGAGAAAGACAGACCAAATGGAACCAAAGTCGCAAAGAAGGAGTCTGAATACATCCAAGCGGATCTTGAACTCGTCTCCAAAAACTATAGGGCTATCAACTTACTTTATTGTGGTCTTAGCACTGATGAGTTTAACCGTATTTCATCTTGTAGGTCAGCTAAAGAGATTTGGGACAAGCTGGTCGTCACCTATGAGGGAACCAGCCAAGTGAAAGACACCAAGATCAGTATCTTCCTTCGAAAGTATGAGATTTTCAAAATGAAGTATGATGAGTCTATCAAGGCCATGTTCACACGATTCACGGAAATCACCAACAACCTTGACTCTCTCGGCAAGAGCTTTACGAACGTTGAGAAAGTAAGGAAGATATTGAGGTGCCTCCCAAAAGAAAAGTGGGGTCCTAAAGTAACAGCCATAGAGGAAGCCCAAGACCTCACCACTCTGCCCCTTGATGACCTGCTTGGGAAACTGATCACGCATGAGATGATCCTTAATGAAGACGATGGAGAACTTCCAGCAAGCACTCAAAACTTGGCGCTCCAGTCTAAGAAGGATGAGCCCAAAAATTGGATCTGATTTCGAAGATGAGGATGACGATGAGGATGATCCTTTTGCTCTTATCACAAGAGGCCTTGCTCGAATCCTCAAAATGAAGAAACAATTCAATAACAAGGACGGATCAGAGTCTTCTAAATTTCGAGCCAAGTCTCAATACAACAAATATGATAAGAAGACTAAACCTTTGTCTTGTTTCGAATGTGGTGAAACAGATCATCTTGTGAAGGATTGCCCTCAAAAGACGATGAGCCAGACCAAGAAGGGTGATAAATGGAAAAAGAAAGCCATGGTGGCAACCTGGAGTGATTCCGACTCTGACTCCGATGATGAGAAGGCCAATGTTTGTCTTATGGCCTCAGGAGATGAATCCCACGATGAGAAGCTTGAGGTAACTGTAAGAGAACTTATGGCAAGTCCAAAAGAGGTATTATCGGAATTCCTTTCTAATATGATTGCCAATGAAGAGAAACTTATTGCCCAAACTAACACTCTTATTAAGAAAACTGTGGACCAAGAAAGAACTATTGAGGATCTGTCTATGAGGGTCAAAAGTCTTGAAGCTTCTTATTCAGGTCTTGACATTAAAGTCAAGACTCTTGACTAAGAGAAATCTGAACTCAAGCAAGATCTCTCGTCTCTGAGAAGTGAACATCATGACTTAGAGAACGAGAAGATCTCCATGAATAATAAAATTCAAGACCAACAGACAACCCTCATAAGTTTTACCAAATCCAAAGGCACTCTTGATAGGATGTTGGGTAAGCAACAAAGTTCTCTAAACAAAAGTGGTATTGGTTACAATCCAAGGTTTTTAAAGAAGCAGCACATTACCACTTTTGTAAAGGCAAAAGAAAGCAGAACCTCTCCTATATGTCACCACTGTGCTAGAAAGGGACATGTAAAAGAGACCTGCCCCTATAGAAGAAAGGATCTATATATCATTCGCAATACATTTCCTGTTCATTTGAGAAAAGAACGGATAACACAAGTTTGGGTTCCCAAATGCACTATTTTACCAAATATGGTTTATCCCAATAATGGATCCAAATTTGCTTATTAGTCTAGCTACAAAGGTTGATGTTTGTTTTGCAGGAGATCACCAAGGTGAAGGAGCAAAAATGGATTATTGATAGTGGATGCTCAAGGCATATGAGTGAGAAGAGTTCTCTCTTTCATGATTTAAAGGAGCAATCCACAGGAACAATCACTCTTGGTGACAAAGGAAAGTGTGACATCGTTGAGAAGATACAGGAGAAGTTATACTGACTGCATATCTTTACAACAATATATACGCTGTGAATACTAATCAAGTGTCACAAGGAAGCTTAACCTGTCTAAAGGCTTTGACGGATGATCCAAAGCTCTGGCACAGGAGACTCGGTCATGTGAGTCCACATACACTACAGAAGCTTGTGTCCAAAGGGCTTGTAAGAGGACTACCTGAGATGGACTTCAAAGGTATTGATATGTGCAATTCATGCACACGAGGTAAACAAACACGTAGCTCTTTCAAACCCAAAAAGGTTATAAGTTCTTCTAGACCTCTTGAACTTTTACATATGGATTTATGTGGTCCTATGTGAGTCAAATCTCCCAATGGTAAAAAGTATATGCTAGTCGTTGTTGATGATTTTTCTAGATATACTTGGGTTGCATTTTTAAAAGAAAAATCAGAAGCCTTATTTGAGTTTTCAAAACTGTGTAAGGAGTTGCAAACTTTAAGAAACGAGTCCATAGTGTCAATTCGAAGTGATCATGGTAGGCATCACTCGGTCCCCCCAATGGCCTTGATCTCGATCTGGCCAACACCATTTTAGGATCCATTGCTCACACCAGAAAAGCCAGGAAAGGAACTCCCCTCCCCTTTGCTACCCTTTTGACCCAAATCTTCAAAGCTTCTGGAATCGATTTTAAAAATGAAGAACAGCAGCGTCATATGGGTAAGTTCGACTCCAAGAGTCTTGAGAAGATAGGCATCACTCGGTCCCCCCAAGGGACTTTGAGTCTTTCCTCTCCATCAAAGGCTCTTCCCACTGCCTCAGCCATTGATGAGCGTATGGATAACCTGGAGTTGGGCTTGGAGGAAGTTCGCCTGGACATCAAGGAGCTACACAAGGAGTTCATGACGGAGATGAGCGAGGTAACCAAGCTGTTGCAAGGTCTGTGGTCGCGGCTCACTGATGATGCTCCGGACGATGAAGCTTAACCCTATCCTACCCTACCCTAACCTAATCTGAAACATTGCTGGTTTTTGGAAACTGTTTCAAAACTTTTGGTGACTTTTTTACGTCCTCCCTTTGTTGAAAGACAAAAAGGGGGAGATGATCTGTGGTGTTAGACTTTTTAAAACTGTTGCGATTCAAAGGTCTTGGAAGACCTTGGTTTTGTTTTTGGTTGGATATTTTCATGCTTTAAAATTATGATCCAACATTCGTCTAACCCATGCAGGTACTTAGTCCGATTTTACTTATATTATATCTGTTTGACTAAGTTGCAGGGATGCACAGGTTTTGTCTTTCATCAAGGGGGAGATTGATAACTCCACTACCTTGATGAAAATCGGAATAAGTTTCAAAAGCTTTGACAGTTTGTTTATGTCAAAGGTCTTGAAGTTTTAGCAGTGTTGATGAAACACAAAACCTGTTTTCTATATTATTATGCTCGAATATTATAATATGTTATTATATGCTTCCAATATACTATTATATATTCACTAACCTTTCAGGAAGCTATTTGAATTATATATCCTTCCTTAAGCGTTCAAAATTGAGAGAATTCAAATTGGAAGATCATGGCGTCCAAGTTTCCAAGAATAGAAGATCTCGAAGATTGCCATGATCAAGCCTAGCCGTTGAAGAGAAAGATTCATCTTTGGAGGCGCCGATCTGTTCTCTATATAGAAAAGGAAGAAGAGAAGACAAGGACATTCATTGAACACGATTTTTCATACACTCAAGCCCTCAAGCGAAATCTGTCTTCTTCGTGTGCTCTCTGCTAGTCCTTAAGAGTGTTATTTCATTTCAAAGCATTTGAGAGTTACACAGTGAGTTTATAGGATATATTTCGTGATAGTGTTATACTTGAGAGTTTGTAACTCAGGAAGTGAACACTAGGTGATTGATTCACTAAGTGTAAGAGGATTGTACTAGATAGCATAGAGAGGTGGGGCTCTTCTAGATTGGTCTAGGACTCCAAGGGAATGTGAGTTGACTAGATTGCAATTGTATATGAGAGAGGCTTCTCGGTGAGCTATTAGGATCCTAAGTCTTGTGAATCAATAAAATCCGGTTGAATCCTAGGGTTGTGGAAGAACCCTAAGCGGAGACGTAGGCCAAGTTCGTGCCGAACCTCGTAAACAACTCATCGAGTCCTTTACTTACTGCTTTACCATATATCCGCATTTATTCGAACTGTATAACTTGTTTGTGATTCAGGTTTTCAGAGAAAGGATTAAGTCTAATCTCAAAGGGTTTTGCACGGGCTTCAAAAGTCTTGAGATTACCTGCGAAAAACCGGCATACTCTATTCAACCCTCCCTTCTAGAGTATCTTTATATCACTTTGTTTTACTTTATCGAACCTTCATCACGCAATCACAAGAACATCTACTACTATAACCGACAGAATTCGCCAAGGGCATTCACTGACTCATAACCCCGTTTCCCCGTGGGACGCTAGCATGACTCACTGGGTAGGACGCAAGGACATTCACACTGTTTCCAAGAGGTGAGGATAGAACTCGTGCTTAGACTCTTGCGGTAAGAATACGTGATTTCCCATTACGAAGATTGAATGAGATGACTCTTTGAGATAACTCACTTCTAACTCGAAACTGCTACGATCATCACCCACACTAACATACTCAGGTAACCCTCACATCCAACACGATTTTCGAAGGTAATTAGTTGACCGACCCAAATTCCCCGTGAAAGGCACCAACCTCAGGTACGAGACTCGATAGAAGCATGGACGGTGGGGTATCAACAGGACTCAAAATGGGGAGAGCGGACGCTCCTCAACCCTTGTTAACATGCCTAAATATTTCAGTGGGGCGGATAATGGAATCAGAATCATCAAGGGGGTTGAATTATGGAAGGGATGTTCTGACAAGACAGGAATTCCGATTACATAAGGACAAGGTTTCCTCCCACTATCCCGTTCACACATTCAAGTTAAGGCATACTTATTATTTCTCTATCCTAAGCATAATAACACTCAGCATGGAAGCAATCAGCAGAATTGTTATGATCCTCTTCGAGGAGGATCGCCCTCGGGCCCCGTTGGATATAATGCATATAATCACAAAGACAATCTATGCCGTTCTTCGAGGGACGGCTGACCGGAGGGGCAAATATCTCACAGCCCCCTAATCCATGCTACTCCAACCTTCGGGTTCCTTGGAGTCTTCAAGTCCACCTGTAAAAGAACAACCTATATTTTGCCTACCCGTTCCCAACTACACCCAATAGGGATGGTCTATCACCTTTACTACCCCATCGTTTCCCTTTGTTTGATTACCGGATTTATTGAGTCAAGTTCATATTTAGTCTATTTGAGTTAGCCGTATTAAATTCATTTTGCCCTTTCTAAAATATTTTGAAAAGCCATTTGAAAACCTTGGGCCATTTTCAAAACCACTTCAATCTATCATACTCGGTTTGCAAAACCTCGCTCTGATACCAACTTTGTAACGGCCCGGGATTATCATTCTCGGGTTACGTTTCGAGGGATGAAACCCCTCGTTAGGATCTTGCGCCCCGAGTACAGGTTGAAGGTTTGAAATTCTACTCTAACGGTTTCAAGTGGGATTTCATACCCAAAATTCGAAGGGATCATTGGAATCCCCGGGAAAGTCCCCTGTACCTGTCATAAGTCTAAGCGTGGAAAACCAATAGTCATGAAAATAGTAGAATCAAGGAGTAATACAAGAGGGTGTCATTGCAGAGCCGGGTCAAAACCAAATCAATAAGCGTATTTATCGAAATCTAAGGTTAGACCATTTCTTTGCAATCGCCCAAGAGAGTTCCCACGTTACAGAAGCAAGGAACAAACATGCTGCAAAACAAACCTAAAAAAAATGTATGCGGGGCGGTGTCAGATCGAAACCCTACGCAATGTAATCCCAAACAAGCAGACACATACACGCGCTAGTCCTAATAAAGATGCTTCTAGATGCAAGGCGGAATATTAACACACTAGCATGGTCCTAAGATCAAGTGCATAAATATAATAAGGCCTTAGCACCGAATCCCAAGTGGTATATCCCTCTCCTACTTCCACCCCCTTCCGATAGGGCGGAGACTGGCCAGCTCGTGAATGCATTCCATTATAATCGGGCGGCACACATGCCCAACCCGCTCCACAATAAAGCCCGCATGCATATCATAATATAAGGAAGTTCATGACTCGATTGACTCAGGACGGAACCCGATGAGACTAGGTCGTCCTATAACCCTAGCAATGACTCTAGTTACTTCACAGATAACGACCGTTTTGTTTACAAAAGCAATGAGTAAACGAATGCTCAATCATGAGTGCAATCCTAGCAGGATACTACATGGCATGCTTTATTATGAATGCAAGCACCTAGTATGCACATGGCTACAAGCAGGGAGATCTCTTTTCGAATCTGAGTGAGCTCATATAGGAACTCACCCGGCAATGCAGAACAGCAAAAGGCAATCACCCAGATAATATGCAATCCAATACGTCACAGATGGTCACCTAACAAGTATAAGTAAATGAATGAGCCTACCTCTAAGGCACATAAAGCACAGAATCATCATACACAACTTCACAATAATCATCCCATCATCATTTTCATCGTCTCAACTTTATCTCATAATCCATCATCTCAACATCTCATACCATTCATACCATATTCAATATAACTCGCCAACTTAAGGCAAGTCTAAATCATACTTAGCCAATTTGCATGTTATCTCCTCATATTCTTACTTAGCATATAATTATATATATCATCATCATAAGTAACTAATATTTAACCTTTTATAATAAATCACCACAATTCATACTATTAGTCACATATATCATAACATCATATTTATTTTAAATCACCATAACATTATATCTTATCCCAAAGTAATACTTTATATTTTAAATCTCAAATAATATTACAAACTATTTCAAATACTACTTATTAAACACTTTCATAAAACATTTTCAAATCTCTTAAAAATCCCAACCATCTTTTATTTGATAAAATCTGCCTTTTTAAAATTACCAAAACCGCTCCTTTTGTTTCATAAAATACCAAATTGAGCCTCATCTTTTTATTTAAAACCCTAAAATCAAATTTAATGAAACAATTAGGCCCAACTCTTTATTCCTTTTTCTAAAACATGACTTCGGCCCATACAAGAATTAGGCCCAAATGTTTCTAAACCTCCCATTTTGTAAAATCCAAGTTAGAAGAAGAAAGGGGGGGGGGTCCACGCCTAGTTGGCAGTGAGATGGCGGGTGGGACCCGCGGCTGAAGTGGAAGCCAAAGTGGAGCGGCCCCACTGGCTTCTTCTTCCTCTTTGCTGCTCGAAATGAAGAGCAGAGGAAAGATCCCCTGCGTTCGAAAACAAAACGACGGAGTAGAGGAAGCATGGAAGCTCGCCGGCGAGGGCGGATTTCCGACCACCCATTTCGACACCGACGCACACACAAGGTAAGAAGGAAGGGGAGAATGAGGAAGGAGAAGCTCACCGAGGTGCGGTTTTGTCTCGCCGGAAAGTTCGAATCGGGTCGTCGGAAGCTCGAGGAAACTTGCCAGGCCCTGAATTGAAGAGTTGAATCATAAAGGTGGATCCTTTCTCGATTTGAAGGTGAAAGAGAGGAGGGGCGGGGCTTACCGAACTCAAATCGAAAAAACAGGGGGAAATAAGAGGGGAATGACTCGGCGGCGGTTGGCTGCTGCTACTGGGCTCGCCCTGGGACGCTGGTGGAGGTGGGAGGAACGCCGGAGTAGCTGCTAGCCGAGGAAGGAGGAAAACGGAATGTTTGGGGCTCGGGCGTGCTCGGATTCTTCTTCAGGAACGGAGGAGCAAGGAGGAGGCTTAGTGGCTGCTGGCTGCGCCTGGAGGTGCTCAGGTGGTGGCTACTGGCAGCAGAGCAGGTGGGTGGTGGCGGGCAGAAGGATGAGAGTGGTTGCAGGAGACACAAGGATGAGAAAGGGGGAGTCTTAGGTGGCGTTTGAAAGGAGTGAGGAAGGAGGTGTTTGGGGATTTTGTATCTGCTATAGAAATGAAGGATAAGATCAAATTTTAAAACGAGGGAGGATGAGGGATAGGTGTAGGCTGATCAGATGCAGTACATAGCCTTTGTTTTCTTTTCCAGTTATGGGGTGCACAAAGATGGAGAAAAGGAGTCAAGGATGGATGTTTGTAAAGATGAGGAAAGGGGAAAAGAGGTGGGAAATTTCCCCTGGGTTCCAACTTAGCTCAAGGAGAGAGGGGACCAAGGCTTGAGAAATTTCGGATGAACATGGGGTGAAATCGTGAAAGAGATAAGAATAGTGGTCCCAGAAGCGGAAATTTGAATTTCTGAAGTTTGGTATTTCGAATTCCGCTCTCTCGATCCATTAGATTTTTAAAAGCCGAATAAGATATCTCCATCTGAAGGAATTTTTGAATGTCGAGGTGAAAGAAGGAATCGATATTTAAAGTTAAAATTGGACTGAAATTCACTTTAAGAGTTGAAAAATCCGAGTTAGCAAGTTTTCCGTTAAATTTCGCTTATAAATTCATTTTGATTTTACTATTTTTGAAAAAAATTAGGATTTGAAAATCCGAGCCTTTACATCTAATATGTTGGAGATGCCACTTGGCACCCTGATCTCCTTTCTCTTCGGTTCTACATGGCGCTACCATATTTAAGCAATCCTACGTGTCATTTTCTCGAATTTTGAATTTTCTTTTACCCCTATAATTACAAAATCAGTTGATATAATCTCGATTTTGTTGTTGGTTGGTTTAGATATTAACGGAATCGTATCCTTAATAACTATTTGAATTTTAATTATCTTATTTATATTTAAACATTTTTCACTTCTATTTAAACCATTTCATACCTCCTGACAGTCATTATACGTTTGATGATAATTGGTGAGTCGCCTTTCCATTTCAAACTCTACTCTACTCATTCCATTACCTTTCTATCAGATTCTACCCATGTTTTTGTAATTTTAATTTTTGTAGGTACTCGAATTCATTGATAAAATGTTACTCGATCACAAGTTTGATGATAATTGGTGAGTCGCCTTTCCATTTCTTAAAAACTCTACTTTATTCATTTCAATAACTTTATATCAAATTCTAACCATATTTTTGTAATTTTTCCAACACATTGATAAAATGTTACTCGATCACAATTACAGAGTATATTTTAAACTGACACATCGTCATCGTCAACTCTTTGGTTTCTCATCAAATCTGATTTCGATTCTATCAACACCAACAACGAAAAAGGGAGAAACCTTAAAAAAGAGGTCAATTCATGTTATTATTTGGGTAATTGTGTATGTAGCCCACATAGTTTCTAAATTTTTTTTAGGGAGATTGCTCATGTAAATATATTACGATTACAATTCAAGATGTGAAATCGAGCTAAGTTGTTATTTTGTGCATTGAATAACAAGAACCTATACGTGAAATAGAGGTTAAAATTTTTACAAAGCCGAGATGATTAGACGATTCCCCTAATTGTATGTATCATATCGTTATCTTCATCCTATTGAATTGAATGTCTAAATTGTTTTTTCTTGTTGAATTGTGGACGAGGACAACACCTCCCATGGCAATTCAAGGAAAATCAATTTAAAGATTTTTCGAATTTGAACAATTTTACGGTTTAATTTGGTTTTTAAATCCCCAAATAATTGTGCCAAAATGTTAAAAGTTGAATTTGCATAGGATAAGATTGATATTCACCATGTGGTGTTTTGAACCTGTGCTAGATGGGCGAATTGATGAAAAACTTCCATATGGTTGATTCTCCTTGAATTGGTAAATAACTCCGGGGTTCGAACCGGGGACCTATGGGTACTATCCACAAGTCCTTTCCGGTTGAGCCATTCCGTCATGGTTGATTCTCCGAGATCCCAGGAACGACATTTTTATTTATAAAAAAAATCATAAGTACTTAAGTCAATTAGGAAATGTGGTTGAGATTTGGATGTGCATTAAAGATTTATTAGGATTGATATTCATCCAAAATTTTAATCATTTAATTAATGACTTTTAAACAATTTACTTAATAAAGTTAATTTTCTTATTGAGGTGATATTATTATTTTCTAAATTATTTTTAAAATAAATAAATCTATTTTCTTTATTTTTAAACATAATTTTCACAATAATTTTTTTATGATTAATTACCATACTATAACATCTAGGAGTTCAACAAGCTGCAATCATAAAATGTTTAATTACCTTTTATTGATTCGTATAAGTTTGGTTAATCACCGAAATATATAAATTAAATTTTAACATGCAATCTTTAACTTTGTAATTTTTATGGATTTTTTCATTTAATTAACTAAATAGTCTAATTAATGATTTAAGCACAAAACAAGTCAATGAAATTTCTTTTGCTCTTATCCAATTTCCTTCTAAATTTTTTAATTTTTAGAATTTTATTTTACTTAATCAATCAACAATATCAACAATAGAAATCCAAACAACTTCATGTCTGTATTAATTTTAGTTTTGTAAATTTATTTTTTCTAAATTAGATGAACTTAATTTTCCCACGTTTTAAATAATTATTTTTATAAATTATTAAATTCAAATTCAAACAAATTGACATCAATAGTATAGTATATATAGTATATATAACACTAAAGGAGAAGTCGCTTACGCCATGTAGCGAATTCTTTTTTAAAGTGGCTTTTTTTATTTAGGATTTGTTACTTAATTAGATTAATTACATTAATAATAAAAAAGAATTAGATTTAAAAATTAAAATATTAATTGATTGTTATCCCACTTATCCAGTGGTTAGGATTGTTATCCCACTTATTCAATTAATTTTAAGATATATCGATTAATTGATGGTTAAAGTAGGGTTTTTTTAATTGTTAATTAATTTAATTAAGTACTCTAATTAATATATGCCGATAACAAATCTATGGGAGCCTAAGGCGATAATTAATATATGCCGATAGGATTTGCCGATTAGGTGGTTATGATTATGTGGTTATGATTTCATATATGCCGATAGGATTTGTTAATTAATTAATTTCCAATCAAATTAATGCCCTTATAAATGATAGAGTAATTAATAATTAGTAAATAGAAATAATCATATACCGATAGGATAAATATAACTAATTATATATACCGATAGGATTTGTCGATCAGGTTGCTATGATTTGATTTCTGTATATGTCGATAGTAATTAATTGCAAATTGAAAGATATAATAACAGGAAAGGCTCGGCTCCCATAGATTTCATTTTAACCGTTAACTATATAATAATTAACAATGTTTAGATGTGAGAGTTATTTAGAGTTTAAAGTTTATTTACTGAGATTTTTTATACATTTTTTTAATATTAAATGTATTAAATTTAAAAAATAGACCGCACAATAGTGCGGATACTAAACTAGTTATTATGAATCATAATAACTACAACCCTAATTAAAAAATATTTGTTTTCCCATATTAAAAAATTGAAAAATATTTGTTGTTAGTCTTACTGAGCTAGCTACCTGAAGCAAAGAGGGAATTAAGGGTGTGTTTGGATTCCAAAATGCATTAATTATAATGCATTTTTTTTACCTCGGTTTATGTGCATGTTTGGTTGCACAATTAAAAAAGTCGCAAATATCGAGGTGAAATATGTAATGTAACCAAACGTGCACATAAACCGAGGTAAAAATAATGCATTATATTTAATGTATTTTGGAATCCAAACACACCCTAAGGTACCAAAGTACCAAATTAAACTATGTATATAACTAATATAAGTCGTCATCAATTAGGGATTACAATTGAAAAATATTTGTTGTTAGTCTTACTGAGCTAGCTACCTGAAGCAAAGAGGGAATTAAGGGTGTGTTTGGATTCCAAAATGCATTAATTATAATGCATTTTTTTTACCTCGGTTTATGTGCATGTTTGGTTGCACAATTAAAAAAGTCGCAAATATCGAGGTGAAATATGTAATGTAACCAAACGTGCACATAAACCGAGGTAAAAATAATGCATTATATTTAATGTATTTTGGAATCCAAACACACCCTAAGGTACCAAAGTACCAAATTAAACTATGTATATAACTAATATAAGTCGTCATCAATTAGGGATTACATATAACTACAACCCTAATTAAGAATGATAACTACTTGAAGAAAATGTAGAGACAAGGGCCATCTTCGTCCTGCTGATGGATTAGGTTCTTGCTGCTAATCAAACAAGTAACAACCAGCCAACAAAGAGAGGATTATGGAGTATGGAGTTATTCTTAATTTGTCTCCAATTTGTTTTTAGTTTTCTAGGGTTTTAATTTCATTGAGAAGGGCGGAATTACAACTATTATGTGTTATTTGGCACTTGTACTTCTTCTGATTTCATTGAGAAGGGTGAAAATATAGTTATTTGTTTTGTATATTTACTCTGCTAGATATATCTAAAAAAACCATGAGTTTTAGGAAGTGAGATTGCCTTGATCTTCTACTTCCATGGATTTTCTCCAATTCAGTGTTTTGCAAATTATAATTCATTGCCTAAAATAATTTCCATTTATTGGATTTGTTTCTTATAGTTTCTGTCTATACCTTGTTCAATGGAAAGACCATGTATGCATTCAATGAAAAAACCATGTTTGCATTTTTATCCAAATATGCAAATATAATCACTGTGATTGTCCATGCTTGCTTACTGGTGTATTTCTTGTTTGTAGGCGTCTGAAAAAATCAATATACGATCTCCAATTAGGAATATTTGTCATTTTTGTTTTTATAAGCTCTATATTCCAAATTTGTAAGTAGTGATCAATAAAGGAGGTTTGCACTTATGCTTTTCGCCAAATATTTTAAACTGGAAGTAGTTATATTTAATCATTTGATGGTTACTATTTATTGTGTTACATGTTATCTTTTACAGAATGATGAGTTCTGAGTATGTTTCGACTTAATCTTTGCATAGAGTTTTTTAATCAACCTTTGTAGGAAGACGTATTATCAACGAGCGTTTCTCAAAGAAGTGCATATGCATCCTACTTTGGATTCAAAGCTCACGCTTAAACGTCAGATTGTGGTCTCTTGCCTTGCCTAGTGGCTAGATTTTCTAAGTTTTATTTATCCACATATTCTGCAATTTGAAGATGCAATATATGGCTGTAAAAACATGCTTGCAAACTTTTGATTCCAATACAGGAAGCTAGATGCATGACAAAAGCCCGAAAACTTGGGGTTCCTACCCCAGTGCTATTTTCCGTGGATTCTGTCATGCACAGCCTAACCTCCGAATTCGTAGAGGGATCATTTGTGAAGTACATTCTATTGGTATTCTATTGGTACTCATAAATGGTAAAAACTGCATGTTGTCTCTGAATTTATATTTCTCTAGCACCAACTTTGTAAGTTCATATTTCATGTTGATCCATTTCTTTCACTTTCTTTTTAGGTATTGAACATGAGATTGGATTGCTGCAGTTGGAGGTTTGTTCATAACCCTATATCAATGTGAATTTTGCTAGTGGATCATCCTAGGATATTTCCCCTTATTTGTACTTGGAAATTGGAAGTACAGGAGAGGAAACTCGTAGCTGAAATCAAGAAAAAGTCTAAGAGTGGAAATGAGGCAAGTGCATCTCTAAACTTTTAGGATTTCAATAACATGGCCTATACAGATTTTAACATAAGTGACTTTCTGCATGAATATTGCTTTGTTGGCATTCTGAGACCCAAATTCGAGACCTGGATATGGTTTTTATATAGCTATCATAAGAATGATTCTATTAACTAGACAAAAACCAATTCTATTAAAATATAGTTCATTTGTTATAACTTAAGAAGGATTCTATTAAGTAGTGCTCCCTAATGTTTTACTTTGTGCTTTTTTTTATACATTGTTGTGCTTTCACAGGCATGCACACATCACGAAACAGGAAATATACCATTGGCACTCGTCTAGAAGGATGAGAGGTGTAGTTAATATCTTTTTGATATGGATAGCAAAGGAGAAATTCATATTATGCAATAGATACTTAGCTTCTCGTGCTTGATTGTTTATTCTATTTCTCTCTCTGTATAATTGTTGTTGCCTATAATTGTTACAGATTTGGCTTTCACCATCCCCCATTTAACAGCATTAACCATCTTCACCTTCACTGTCTAGCACTTCCCTTCATACGAAGGTATTCTCAACCTCTGTTGTTTACTTTCTTCATTGAGTAGTCCATCAGTTTGTAGTTTTCTTTATATATGTAGATATATAGATGCTGCAATCTGAATCGTCCATGCCTATTTAGTGGGGAGATAAGATAGTTAATCCCACCCAATTTTTGGTTGACCATGAATTTCGAATGGCGAATTACAGGTGGAAACAGATAAAGTGCACTTTATTAGGACCACTTGGTGGATTCATTGAAGCAAAGAAGCTTTTGGACAAGATAAAGCCAATACAAGTGTCTAATTATAGGTACGATCGATTCTAATGGTGTCTACTAATGGCATTATATAATGCCAGTTATTTTTATAGTTCCAAACAAAGGAGTCCTATTGGATGATTTCGAAGATATTTTGTAGCTAATTGGATAATGTGAATTTTGTGGATAGTTTGTAGCTAATTGGATGTGTATTTTGTGTGAAAGAGGAATTGTTGTTTGGATAATGTGAGTTCTGTGTACGGTTTATGGTTAATTTGGTTTTGTGCATTTGATTTTATTAATTGGGTGAGAGACAGCTGTTTGGGTGAGACTACTGATGTATATTATGGTGGGTGTGAGAGGAACGTTAAGAATATATTTTTTTTTAAAAAGGAAAAAACGATACCGGTTGTGTGTAACAAGTGTCAGGCATATACACCATTTTATTTATTTATTTTTAAAAATCCACATATTATTGCCGGTTATTTTAAAGAACCGGTAACAATTTTTTGTTCACATATTAATACCGATTATTTTGAAATAACCGGTAACCGAGAAAAATAATACCAGTTACCAAAAAAGAGGTTTTAATGAGTTAATACCGTCGCCGTTAATACCGCCCTAATAACCGGTATCCGGTTCATAAAAAAACCGGTATTAACCAGCTGTTTTGTACTAGTGTATCTAAATGACCAATTTATCGCAAAGGACACGATAACAACTATAGTTCTGAAAAGATATACATCGTGAGAGTTTTTGCATGCCTAAGGGCTCCCACGGTCTAACAAAACCGTGAACGGCTAATGTTTTTTCCACCCTCCAAAAGTTAAGATTCTCACGGTTTTACAAACCATGACAACTGAGGTTTTTTTTTCCCAAAAGGTGAGATTTTCACGATTTGTAATAAACTGTGACAGCTGAGATGTTTATTTTTTTTAAACTAAGGTTTTCATGATTGATAAAACCATAATAACTGGTACTCCCTCAGTTTGGCAAAACTTAACGTTTTACTATTCACGCACGCTTTTTTAGGAGCTAAAAACTATATAAAATATCTGATTTTTTAAATATTTTTTTAACAATTTCATAGTTATTATTAATAATTATAAACTTATTAAATTTTTTTAAAAAAATGAATATTTTATATAGTTTTTATCTTTTGAAAAAAAAACGTACGTGAATAGTAAACGACAAGTTCTGACGAACGAATGGAGTATTTTTTGTCCTTGAGATTCTCACCGCATATTTAATGAGATTTTCAGATTCAATCCAAGGACCCATAAAAATGTAAAGTATGAGAGTTTGAAACTTAATCAAGATCTTTTGACCAAAAGCCAAACTAATTAAAATACCCCACCTTTGGGGGTATGGTAAAAATATATCCCAGCTTTCAAATGTAATAAAAATATCCCGACTTTTGAGGGTAGTGGTAATATATTACCTCGAGTTTTCTCATGGGTCAAAAATGCTAATAAGACAGCCTACACAGATTTTTTTTAGCAAGGCAGCCTTCGTGGAAGCTTTTTTACAAATTATATAGCACTAAAGCTGGGTTTTCTTGAACGGTTTCCTTAGGAAAAAAATAAGCCGACAACAAAATTAAACCCGAAAAACGAAATTGATTCAACAAAGCAACTAATCCGGTCAAAATTGCCTCAAATCAACACAACACGACTATTCTTAACACCAACCCGACAACAAAACTAAACCAACAACAACAATTAAGAGGGGAAAAAACCTTACTCAGTCAAATCTGTGAACGAATCAAAGAGAAATAAGATGGAGAGAGACAACTTAAGATAAGCAACCACGAGGGAGGAAGACTGTCATTGAAGAGGAACCATGAGCTACCTGGAAGACCTAGAAGACAGTTCAAGAAGCGACCACATAAGAAAATAGGAGAGAGGAAAATGCATTGTGTATGAACCCGGTCCAATTTTTGATTTTTTTCTAAGAAAATCGTTCAAAAAAAAACCGTTGTTAAAAAAAATTCCACATAGGTTGCCTTATGTCGTCATTTTTTACTCGTGAAATAACTCGTGGTAATATATTACCACTACCCTCAAAGGTCGGGATATTTTTATTACATTTGAAAGTTGAGGATATATTTTTACCATACCCCCAAAGGTGAGGGTATTTTAATTAGTTTTCCCTTGAACTTATTTTAAAGCTTACAAATATTATACTCCGTATAATTATATTAACGGAAATTTCGCGGGGTGCCCCTGTGGTATTGCAATTTTCGCCGGGTATACAACTCTTTTATATATTTCATGTGGTGCTCCTAAGGTTTTGATATTTTTTGTCTCGTGCCCTCTGTTTGTTAAAATTAAGGTGTTGATAGATACACCGCAAATCCAAAGGTAAAAAATGCACGTCCTTAACAACGTAAAACCCTTCTGACTAATTAGCGCTTTAAAAAAATTAATTAACCCCTTTTAACCATGCAAGGACGTGCATGATTTGGGTGTATATAGCGAACACGTAAAATTAACGGAGCCTTCATCTCCATTACTTTTCAATTGAAAAAAAAAACGTAAGACAGAAAGAAAGAAAGCGAGAGAGAGAAGACGACCAGAGTCCAGAGAAGGGCGAAGGCAAGGCAGGTCGCGAGAGGGAAAGAGAAGACGAAGGCAGTTCGCACACGAACGTCGAAGAACGAAGGGTGAGAGAGAAGACGAAGGAGCGCCGGTGACTGAGGGCGGCGGCGGTGGAGGTGAGTATCTCTCATATTAATCTAGGGTTTGAGGATTTAGGGGTTAAGGGCGAGGATTCGAATTGTTGAAATTCAATGGATGATTCGAAGTCTTGAGTATCTCTCATTTTAATCTAGGGTTTGAGGATTTAGGGTTAGTTGGTGTCGAATCTCTAATTTTTGAAATATTCATTGGATGATTTGAATTGTTGTTTAGTTGCAAATATTTCATTCTTGTTAGGTGGTGGAGTGTTGGAATTTTGCGGTTTGAGATGCTTAATGGAAAGGTTAGTGTTTCATCGTGAGATAATCATGCTCTTCATTGAGCCATGTTTAAATCTTTGTTAAATCCCTATCATCATATTATTATTTTATGATACTGAGTATTATTTCTTATAATCTGAGTGAATGATCGGCTGAATTTGGATAAGATGATCAGTTAGGGTAGAAGTAAACCAGGAAAAGTGTAAAGAGAATTCTCTATGTAGTATCAACTACAAATTCTTGTAATTGATTCTAGAAACTGGATCAATGAAATTGTTGCTTACATTGGAAAACTTTCTGCATCTGCAGGCACTTTTCACTGGTGGCAACAGGGACAAAATCCAACAGGAGATAATTAAAGATAAGATGAAGCTACCAACTTTCTTGATGAGTGAAGCTCATTTTCTCTTAAAAGGGGTAAGATTTTACACATGGATGTATATACTATCTCTTCCTCTCTTCATTTGCAGAGTTTCAATTCAACTTCTAGTATTTATGACTTTTGAGTTTGGTCTGTCTCGGATGGAAGGTCTTATGCAGGCCATATTTTGAATTCCATTTGCAGGCAATATGCATATTTATTCAACTATGCAAATACAGTTTAGCCAAAACCACTTTCTGTAGTGAAGAATTCTTACTCAGTTACCTGTGAAAAACTCTTTAATTGTTGTTAAAAGCTCAACTGCAGAAGCTTAAAGTTAACTGTATTAGAGGTGTGAAGGCAGTTCTATTACTTCATTTGATTTCTACATGGGGTTTTAGTGTTAAAGTGCTTGTGCATTTTCTTTTTAAGAAACTATGTCTACCATAATCAAATTATGCAGTGGGATGCCCATGAGGGGGCTGCTCTTGAAGACACCCAAATTTTAAGCATATTAGCTCAAATGGTAGAGCATTGTGCTAACGCACAAAGATGCTGGTTCAAATCCCGCATATGCTTATATCAACCCCATTGAAAGCATACCTTTGTAGCTCATGATTTTGCTTATTTTGTATTGGGGAGTTTCAACTTTGTACTACAAGAAAACAAGAAAATCATGAGCTCAATTGGTAGAGCAATTTGTTTAGTGTTTATAAAGCCTATTTGTTTAATGTTTATAATTGATTTTAAAATTCTTATACAAAGTTGAAACTCCCCAATACAAAATAAGCAAAATCATGAAATAAATTAGGCTTCCTTTTCCATTGACCTACAAAAATAAATTAAGGAAAGAGAATTATGATTTATGTACCTCATCTTCAATTTCTGATATGTAGCTGCCAAGAAAGATCAATCTCCAAATAACCCCTAACAAATAACAATTCCACTCAACACAAACATAAGGACCAACCTTAGATGAGTATATAACCCAACTTTCTGGATAGGAGTTAAAAAATAACTAAGCAATTCAAACTAAAAAGTGACAGAGTTCAAAACTAAGCAATTAATTTTCTACTTGGCATAGAAAAAAAATAGCAAATCAAGGCATCAAATTACTCAAGAATATAGCTAGAACTATTAAATTACTCAGGAATACAAATATATGAGGTTAGAAGACAAACGACTTAAGAATGATGCCAAGTGAGCATCACACAACCATGTTGTAGGTATTTGGTTTGGCACATTAAACTACAAGTAACAAGTTTGGCACACTACCAGCGATTGGACAAGTTAAGATCATTACAAGATCAAAACCGTAACAGATTTGGAGGGTACAACACGTAATTATGAACAACAAATCAAAGGAGAAACAAAAGTACAAATTTGAGGCGATATGAATTTAAAAGAACATTGGCTATCACCTTTAAAAGAAACAAAGTTAACTCACAAAAGAGACAACACATACTTTTTATTCGAGACATTCAGTTCAAGAAAACACTTTTTATTCAGGACATAATGAAGATAAATAGAAACAATTGGTGTAATTGTGACTAATAAAAAACTTGACCTTCATGAAGTTGAACATATTTTCTCATTTAAAGATTAAAAAAAAAATTCTAACTCCTTTAAAAATTAAAACTGATAAAAAAAAACTTGAAATTTTTGATAACTCAATTCCCCCCATTGAATATAACTTCATGAAGGCCCAAAAGCAAAAAAGCAGATAAATTTTAGCCCAGAAGACAGAATTCCTAGAGTAAATCAAACCAACCAAAACCAGACATGAGTAACAAAAAAAAAAGATACTGAAGAAGATAAGTAAAAGGTGCAAAACAATGCTTTAGTTGCAAAAGGAAGGTCTAGGAGTCAAAAATCTAGTTCATCCGGAACCATCCGGCCAAATTGAGCATAAAAGCAGTAAAATGAATCACAATTTAAGCCAACACAATTTAAACCCTAAAAATCAAAGCATCATAAATTCATTTATATGAAAGTGCAAACAAGAACTATGATGTGTAAACTACCGAGATAGTTTTACCTGCTCATTTAGCAGTTTGATATTTTCGTTCCATGTGAGGATTAACGTTCAGTAGACAAATCTTGCACAAGAAATCTTTATCTGCAAAAACCAAAACAATATGAATTAAGAAACAACCAAAGTGACTATATAACGCTAGAGAATAGAAGATAATAGAAACAACATCATTGATATCATCCATGTTCAGAAAACAACCAGGATGATGAGTTACTAAAACATTTAATTTCTCCCACAAGCAAACAGACACAATTTAACCGTAAGACAATGAAAAATTATAAAGTATTTCTTTACTACTATAGCCTAGAAGTTTAAAATTATGACGTACAAACACAATCAAAGAAAAACACTTACATAAGAAAATCGGCTATCAGCTCTATTAATGAGCTTATTCCATCAATAATGAAGGACACAACACTGAAACCAAGAGAGTCAAAGTGTCAAACTATACAAGCGAAACCATGATTTAGGAATTACTAGGATATCAATTGAATGGTCTGAATAGCAGAAGCAACAACTTCATTTGTTTCACAACTTCATTTGCCTGACCAATCCGGGTGATTAATTACAGATGAAGATAAACATCAATGCCTTATGCCATGACAGATCACAAGAGCCATCTAGAAAAAAATCTAAAACACAAGAAGAGGCAACTACTTGATTTGATGCCCACAATATTAGATGCAAATTCCACCACAAAGAGGCAACTACTTGATTTGAAGAGCATTTTACTAATGTATAGGGATCCATATCTTTTTTTGCATTTATGAATATAAAAATGCAACAAAAAGCAGACATCATCACATATTCACAACCTCTTTTTCACATATGATACAATGTTCCCTCAGATAATAAATGGTCCTTAGAGATTTGATATTTCAGATAATTGCTAAACGAATGGATAGATTTAACTTCTCATATCTTGAGAGAACTCACTAAGATGTTCATCTAATCCTTGAAACCCTTCTTGTGACTCTTCTATCTATATGCTTCTTGGGATCTTTCTTAAGTCATAGTATCTTATAATAAGGTAGATTAGAAACAAACATTCATGCCCCATAGGCTAAGTTCAGAAAATAAAGGGAGAATTTTTGAGGTTTCAAACATAAGCAAAAATTGGTTTCTAGAAACTCTCATATAGCTAAAAACAAACCCTAAACGAGGAATTAAAAAAAATACAGACAATAAATGCGAAAAGATTGGAGAATAAAACCCAAGGATTGGAGGAGTCAAGCTCTAGACACATGGTTTTTAAAGAAAAATAAAAATTATCAAGAAAAGATTGGAGAATACAGCAAAAACAAACACATAAGACAACCTTAAATTGTAAACGAAGCTTGCAGTATCAAAACGAAAAGCTGGTTTGAGCAGTAGCACTACTAGAGGCAGCATATCATCCAAACCCTAATGGATCATCTGCAAGCACAAGTAACGATTGAAGAAGGAATCAAAAGAAACTAATTAGAAAAGGCAGTTAAGATGATACCAAGAGGAAAGCAAAAACCCTAATTAACATATCTGAGAGGAGAAGAGAGTGAGACCTGGCAAACAAATTGGCGTTGAGGTTGCGGCTGGAGGTGAGCTTCTTCACTATTTGTAGCACAGCAGGCTGGGACACCTTCTCTATAGCGAAAGAGAAAGAAGGTGCGATGGCGCAGAAATGGGTGAGAAAGGAGAGACCTCAAGAGAGGGTAAGGAGGCGTGGCTAGCGGCGCCCCTAGATCTAATTTGTGGAGCAGAGGAACAGAAGCAGTGGAAGGAGAGAGGATGGATCTGGTTCTTCCGCCGGCGTTTCCGCCTTCAGGCTGACGCTAAAACTCTCGCTCGTCGTCGGTTGCGTTTCCGCCGATGGACAACAACCTCTCCAGGAGAGGAATTGACCACGACAATGGCGGGGAGGGAAAGGGGTTCGTCGGAGAGTCCGAGGGAGGAGAGTGAAACGGAGAGGATAGGGGAGAAGGAGCAATGTGCGACAACAGATATGGTGGTGGAGGTCCGGTAGATGCGATGAAGAAGGTAGAAAGGGCAAGAGCAGCACGAACGAGGAAGGATGAGAACGGATTAGGGTTTAAAGAGAAAGGGTTCTTTGCAGTATTTTTTTTTAAATCAAATTAATTTTTGCTATGGCAATTATCTAGCCGTGGCAAAATTATTGACAGCAACGGCCACCCGTCGCTTTTGCCGTGGTAAAAATGGATCCATTAGCTACGGTAACCCTTACCGAAGCTACCATTGGTAGCAAAATTGACCCAATAGCTACAGCAGCCCTTGCCGAAGCTACCATTGGTGGCAAAAGGTATCAATTGCCACGGCATACCCTTGTCGAAGCTAACTAGCGTGGCAAATTTCTTTTTTTTTTGTAGTGAGTCTATATGGGAGTCGAACCTATATCTTTGTGCATGAACACAAAGCTCTACCAATTGAGCTAATAGGCTTCATAAACACTAAACAAATTTATCATTTTGCATCTCATGGTGTAGATCGACAACTTATTCAAATGGTTAACTTGAAGATGAACATATGTAGAGTAACATAAGCGAAACAAAGCTAAATACAGATAAGTTTGGAGCTAAGAAAATACTAAAGGTAGAGAGTAATATATCTACCTCCTCTTACTACGTCTCTAAAGATAAGTTGTAACAATGATCTCATTTTCAACATGAATTCAAATTCAATAGGCTGCAAGATTAAAAGGGAAATTTTTCATTCCTCGTGTGAATGGTTTCTTAACCAGGGAGAATCCATTTAACCAAAAATCTCGTTTTCACATGTCAATGGTTTAGCACGCAGAGGCAATTACCTCAATTAAGCAGAGGTTGCCCAATCTTGTTTTCTCAATTTAACATGGCAGCTACCGGTTTAACAAAGTTTCTCGTCGCCTGAATTCATCCCAATTCAACATATGGGCAGCAAATGTTGAGCAACGTTAAGAAGTTAGACACAGATCAAGAAAAACCCATAGATGGAGAAAGGACTCAATGGATATAAAGATCAAAATATTGTTGAGTAAGGTATATATGAATTGAATTATCCTCTTCATCTTATTTTAATAAGATAAAAAAAATTATCACTAACAAACCAGAAGCAATTCAAGGAAATTTTTCATACACCCAAAATCTTCGCCCAAATTTACTTCGCCCACTTACTTTCTCGTCACCACCATCTCTGGTCAGGGGCCTAACCCCAAATTTACTTCGCTCATCCAATTGAATATAGAATTCATGTTCAATTTTCAATCGAAACCCTAAATGTCAGAAAAAGGGGAGAAATTTCACACACTTACTTGCTCGTCACAACCATCTCTTGTCGGGGGCCTGTAGCTCCGGTCACCGTCGCCACCACCTCCGATCGGATGCCCTCTTCTCTATCGATCGCCTCCGTCTTCACTTACCCTCTGTCGTTAAGTAGACTTGAAAATGGTCGAGGCTTCTCTAATCTGTAAATCAATTCCTTCTTTCTTTCTTGGTCTTTCTTCTTCTTTTTTAAATTAAAAACTAACGGAGAATTTACAACTGTTAGTTTTAACTAGTGGGGGGCACGACATGAAATATCTTAATATATTAGGGGTACCACGTGAAATATGTAAAAGAGTTGTATACCCGGCGAAAATTGCAATATCTCAGAGTTGAGTCCCTATCTAATGATGTGCCCTCAACGGTCGCCCATGCAGCCATGCTAGCTAGCCACCCCTTTGGGCTGATGGACAAATGACAACCGACAAGAGCTAGCTCAACCACCGGGTAGTCAACTTGACCTTGTATTAGCATTTAGGCGAAAATGCATAAAATCACTCTTTATTTAAGATTAATATTTACAAATAACCACCCTTTATTCGAAAATTTACAACTAACCACCCATTATATACAAATTGGTTGCAACTAACCACGTATATATACCCACTTTTCTTGTTAAACCTCACTTAAGTTAATAGGAAAAGACAATTATACCCATAAATTTTTAATGTTTTACATATTTCTTCATATTAGTCACAACCAAATCAAATTTCCAATCTAATTAGTAGACCCGAGCAAATGCCGGACGGGCTTGGGATGCATTTTCCCCCAAATATTATCCCGGTGTTGCGGACATGGACCAGACTAAGCCCCCTTCACGGGTTGAATATTGTTCAAGCCCATATATTTTTGCACGGGCTGCCCGCGGGTACCCGCAAAACCTAAACATTTACTGTGTACTTCGACCCAAAAAAATTTGTTGTGTTAATTATTTAGTAAGTCAAGCCAAAAAAGAAAAAAAAAAGTTGTTGTGATACAAAACAGTGCACTATTTTCCTACTAACAACGTCAGTGCATTGATAAGTTTACCAAATGGAGAAGCAATAAATCTAACTTACTTGCATTAATCAATTTTTTCCCTTATAATTATAAGTAATGAATAATTAACAATTAATATTAATTATTATATATGTTTTAAATAAATATAAAAATTTAAAAATAGTGGGTACATGTTACAAGCATTGCGACCCCCAATGGGTATATTTGTCTTCCCAATCCCGTTCCCGTTGCGGGCGCGGGTCGGGCAATGGGTATGTTTGCCCAGATCTACTAGTTAGCCAAATAGAGAGAAAGGGGAGGATATGATCGATCCCCCAAACAAGACCCGATGAATTCCAAGAGGTTCCACCAGAGGTCGTGTAGTTGCTGGAGGCGATACGTACTGCAGGAGGCTCTAAGACATTCATCGTCCTTTTGTATAGAATTGGAAAAAAGTTAATTAGAATTAACAAGAAAAGTGGGTATGGGTGGTGAGCTGCAACCAATTTGTATATAATGAGTGGTTATTTGTAAAAAAAATTTAATAAAGGGTGATTAATTGTAAACAACCATGAATAAAGGGTGGTTTTATGCATTTTTGCCTAGCATTTAATCATGCCAAATGAGCATTATTTTGTGTCTAAGGGTATGTTTGGCAAAAGCAAGTAGCTTTTCGAAGCTTATGGTTTTGATATTCTATAGCTTTAAATGAAATAAATATAAGATTTTAGATTAATTAGCTTTTGAAATCTAAGCTTTTCAACAGCTATTCACCCAAGCTTTTCGGAGCTTTTGGTTTTTTATTCACAAGTTTTCAACAGCTACCCTAACAGCTAGGCTTATCAAACACGTACTATACTAGCTTATTAACATATATTTAACTCAAATAATCCAACAGCTTCAGCTACCCAACAGCTTCAGCTCCTCCAACAGCTACTATTTTGCCAAACACACCCTAAATATAATTGTCTCACTTTCCATCGAGGAAATTTTGTATTTAGTTTTTTAAAGAACATCGGAGTTGTAAGTTTATTAGCTAATCGCAATATTTGGGTCAATTAAAAACACTCTCTCGTTCGATATAGTCCAAAAAAATGTGTGTGTATTTCAACTTTCAGTATCTTACTCTAAATGGGATGCACTAGGCTTGTTATCGTTGAATCTAAATACTAGCCTACAAAACATTAAAATCAAACAAACAAACCAAACAACAAGTCATAAGAGATGCATCAATGAAAGATAAGAGAGTATTAGACTCAAAAGATAAACCAGTTAGGCAGGCAGCAGGCTTAATGTATCTTGGGCCTATGGGTATTGGACATTGTTGAAAGCCCAATGGATACATCAATGAAATATGTATTGACCTTTAAAAGGTGTAAATGTATAGAGAATTTTGCTATATCATTTTGATGATAACGTACTCATCTTGCAGCTAGTTGTACAACGCGGGCACATAAGTATAACCCGATCGGCCGATCCACTAATCAGGTAAACCGATTTATGTCGTTTATTTTGATCCGTTGGTACTTGATAGGAGGGATAATGATACTCGATTCTTCACCCCAAGTGAAGAGGGGATCGAAGCTAGGCAATAGGCATTGATATATTGTACTCAGGACCTCTTCACATCTTGCCTATCACCATATCCTTAGAGCAACCCCAAGAGAAGCTCCAAAATAGAGAAAATTGGAAAATTTAGAGAGAAAGATGGATTTTATGGTCCAACAACTCATCTATATTGTTTTGTAAAATAGAGAAATGAGGAGAGAGTAAAAATTTCTCTAAATTTAGAGGAAGAGAAAATTCTCTAAAATTAAATGTTTTCATCAAACCCCATGCCAACCATTTAAGTCATAAATAAGATTTAAATGGGATTCAAAATATAAAGCTTAGTTGGACTTATAAATATTATATAATATATGAAACTAAAATGGGATTCAAAATATAAAACTTTGTTGGATTCATAATTTCCTTATATAATTTAATATATATTATAAATATTATATAGTATGATATTATAAAAAAATTAAATAAAAAGTTGATATTTTATAAAGTTTTTATCATCCTTAAAAACCATACATGATTAGTAATAGTATATGAAAAATAATAAAATGAAGAGATTGATATTTTCAACAAAATAAATTATAATAATAAATAAATCAAATTTATTTATTTTATGGGATAAATCTCGTACAAGGTACGGAAACTATACTAGTTACCTAAAGTTTTAAAAAAATCATTTATTATATTATGAAATTAATTCTGCATTTATTATAATATATAATAAATGCAAAAATCTGTATAATAGAGAAACTTTAGGAGTTGAAGGATAATTTTTTTTAGAGATTTTGGTGTTTTGATCTCTATTTTAGAGAACTTTTACAAGAGTTGTTGGGCTTGCTCTTACCCCTATATCACCCTGATTGCGACAGACTCCATACCCATAAATTCAAAATCGTAGCTAGCTTCTAGATTGTATGGATTTGACTCCCCTCAAGTACTGTACGATAAAGTTAAAAAAATCATAACCATAAAAAAATAGGCGAGTGGTAAAGATTGTCCCTTCCTGTGGATCCCCTCTCAACCTAATTAATTATTTTTTTTCTCTAAAATAAAATTTTGTGAGGAGAAATCAAAATTGACGGTACAGTACTACACCGAATTGAATTCGGACTCAGATTGTATTGAGTTGTTTGGGAGAGACATAATTAGAGTAGTATGTTAAGCCATTTTCAAACAATGCAAATTAATGTCATATAGCCCATATCATGCATTTTGTTTGTTCAAGATAATTTAATGTAGTTGCAACATTTTTCATTAACAACGTACATTTCATAAATAGTTAAATAGTGCAAGGATAAATAATTAATGAAATTAAAATTATTAGTTTTTTTTATTAGATTAATGATGATATTAATGAAAATATATTAACCATTTAAAATAAATTCAACATACCCATCAGTCTACTTTAAGTTTTAATTTCTCACAAATGCATATGATAGTTCACAACTTCATATACCATTAATTGTTCAAAGATAATTTCATACAGTTTCAAGATTTTCCATTAACAACATTTATAGCTTCGAAATTAATTTTAAAAACTTCCAATTGTAATTATATAATTACAAGAGTGAAAGTAGTTGTTCTAGCTTCTACACCTCTGTGAATTTCTCAATCGTCATATATGCGACGGAAAACGGAAATTTGGCCCTCACCGGACGGAGTTACGGGGGAGCAACGGCGGGGATTCGCCGACGAGGTAGTGCCGGTGGAGATCCTCGAGATTGACCAAGCGAGGGGAGGAGGAGAAGGGTGATAAGCTAATATTCTTTCCTAAAGAATAGGGTAATACAGTTTAGATTTTGTTCTCTGATTTTGTATAACAAGTTGTATCCTCTCTCCCACTAGTCATGTGTATAGGAGTAGTTGTTGATATCTGTAACTATTTATACGTGTATTTTTCTATTCATCATCATCAAGGGAAAATCAATTCCCCATTCCTGCTTCCAGATTTACAAAGGGAGAGTCGGGGCGGGCGATGAAGCGGATGATGTCTTGGAAAAAGAGCTCGTCGACGGAGGGAAGGGAGAGTGGGCCCCACTGGTTGGCGAAGCCGTACTCCTCCTCCGCCTGCGCCAGCAGCCTCCGTATGATGGGGTGGTTCAGCTGCGTTGCCCGGACCATGAACCGCCTCCCTGATCTCCCCACGGTGACCGGCACATGGCCGGCGGGGACGTCGGGAGGGACGCAGCTGCGCTGTGACGACTCCGCCGCCTTCTGCCTCCACCGCCGTACCATCTGCCGGAGTCGGACTATGTGGCGGATCTTGCTGCATTTTCCTAGACCCGTTTTTAAATAATTTTCTCTCCCTCTCATAATACTCTTTGAGTTAAATGAGATGTAGATCGAGTTGGAGGATCACAAAAGGGTGTTTCGTTATATATAGGAGATGGGAACATTGTTTATTTGCCTGTAAAAATATTATTTTATTAATCAATTTTTCTAAAATAATTTCATACTATTTGTTAGTCATATACGGAGTATAAACTTATAAAATAAATTCATTAAAAAAAATTTATAGAGTTTTTAACACATTAAAATGTGTGTCGAAAAAGTAAAATGACATTTATTATGTAACAGAGGGAATAGTAATAGAAGATGAAGGCTAGGAGGGGTCGTGTTGAACCGTTGGTCTCTTGACATTCTCATGTTTTCAGCATTCGCGGTCTTTAATTTCTTAGTCTACATCGACTTTCAATCCGATGGTCTTATTTGTTGGGATCATTTATATTTGAGTCATTTTTATTTGTTTTGTATTAGCTTGACTCCATGTTGTATCATGACGGTTAGTCCATCAACCGTTTTTCTTCAGTCTCCCGATTTTTCAGACAAAGAAGGTGTTGTCTGCAATTTCAAATGTTTACCTTGATTAAAAAAAAAGAGAAAGAAATGGTTAGCGCGTATTAGGGCTCGTTTGGTTGACAACTAAAAAACTTAGGAAGTATAAAAACTCGGGAAGTAGATAAAATATATGTGTTTGGTTAAAAAAAATTTATTACAAAAAACCTCATGAATTTAAGTTCCTCCATTTTAAAGGAATTTAACTAACCTACTTTCCCCTAGATAAGTTGCAATTCCACCCTTTATGATTAGAAATTTTCAATTCCCTTATTTTAATTCCTACCATCTAAAATCCAATCAAACATATTTTTTCAATTCCCATGAAGTGCAATTCGTGGGAATCAATTCCTGGGAAGTAATTTAATTATTTAAATATGGATTAAATTCGTGGAGTTAACCCCTACATTTCCCTACCCAAAAATAAATGAAGGGTAAGTGTTGAATTTGATCTAAATGAAATGTCATTTTATATTTGTTGGCCAATTAAATGAGAGTGATTTATAAGAATTGTTATTGAATTTTTTGTATCACTTGTTAAAAAATTTCCCTTATTGATTTATAATGTTGAAAAAAAAATTTAATAAGTGATAAAAAGAATGGTAGAAGATCAATTTTATTTAATAATTTGGTTAAAAATCATGTCAAAAGCTAAAATACCATATAATTTAATAAGTGATAAGATTTTTTAAATTATAAAATATAAAATTTCCTATTAAAATTAACTAAATTTGAAATGACTTCATATTTTCAAACCGGAATTCTTTTATGTTTTTTCGGTTAGGCTTTCGATCCGAGAATTTCCTTTTTTTCGGTTTCGGTTCGGTTTGTGTTAAACCGCTTTTTTTTTAATATTCCATTGTAGGCTTATAAATTATAATCCGTATATGGTATGTATATTATTAGTTTATTTATTATTTTTTTAATTTTTTATGTTAAAAAATTTACTCTACAACTTCACATAATCTTCACTTCCCAAAAATCTCAAACCAAAAAGGCAAAAACCCTAGGCAAACACAAACCAAACCAGCAAAACCGAATCGAACACAAATCAAACCCTATGCAAGTGTGAGGTTAGGGGTTTGATTCACTTGTCCGCCATTAATTATTATTATTTTTGCCTTCTTTTAAACGGATTAAATCGTCTGTTAGCCATTTTTCTAAACGACTAAACCCTCTGTTGAACCCATAATTTATTTATTTTTGAGCTCTCCCTGGACAGAATCTGCATCCGCCCCTGTTTATACCTAACATAATTAATTGATATTGAGGGTAAGGTGATCCGAATTGGCGCATATATAATTGTAGAGTTCGTCTACTCATGAATTATATATATATCAATATCTAGCCTATGATTTTCAAATAAAAAATTGTGTGATTTAGGAATACAAGTGAAAGTTGTAAAAATTGAATATTTTATTCTTTGGAAATAGCAAACGTGTAATTTACGAATATCTCTAAGTATATAATTTACGAATATCTAGCATTTGCTTTTTGAATACCAAATATATGTTTTTCGAATATCAAATATATTTTTAAAATATTTTGAATACCTTCTTAATTAGTTAGGAATATCAAAATATGTATATGATTTACAAATCTCAGGTTGTTAAATTATGAATAAAGTTTATGATTTACTAAACAGGCTAGCGAATGAACTACGTACAAATATGAATATAATATAATAACTAGTGTAATTTCCGCACCAAGGCGCGTTTGCGAGGAAAAAAAATAAAATATTTATTATAAGAGATAACCAAATAACAATCGAACAAAATGTTTGAAAAGTTTAATACAATAATATTGTTTGGGGACGACATAAGTGTTTACAAAAGCCACAAAGATGATGATATAGGCTTCGTCCATGCAAATCCTGGAGACAAAAACTGAATGGTACAAGAACAGAATTACACAAACTGAATGGTAGAATAAATTGCACATAGTTACAGTGGTAAGGGAACTGAATTACACAAACTAAATGGTAGAAGAAAATAACATAACTATATCTTATAAACTGAATTATAGAAAATGAATATAGCATGACAGACCTGAAAAAGTAGAATTTATAGATTAGATGAGCATAATCAAAATTAGAATTTATAGATTAGATAAGTGACCGAAATTGGCGATTCTTCTTGAGGTGCGTGTGGAACAATCACACAACGGATTCAACAATCCAGCACACACAAATACACAATCCATGAGACCTAATAGTGACATAATTTCTTTAAGGATGAAATGTGCCAAAACAACACTGAGAAATGTCATGTGCATGTCAACTGTGAGTTAAACCTTGAAGTCGACACAAAAGAGAGTTCATGAAATCCATGTTACCTTATTATTATGCTAAGTGCACCAAGTGGAGTCACAAGAACCGTTGGAGCATAGACATATGCCACAAAATTAGCAACCTCTCCAATAATCGATATACTGTGAAAATATAGACAATCAAGAGTAAGAATCTCCCAGAGATAACAACAAAATAATATTGATTCTATAAAAGAAATCCATCAGAAAGGGAGGATAAGTTGGAGAATTATTCTTCGGAAGTGCACTGATTAACTTCAGGTTCAGAGTTGCATTTAAAAGTCACATCTCAAAAAATGGATAGGGCTTGGAATTGAAAAAAAAAATCACAATGGCTCTTTTTTTTTTTTTCGAAGCAAGATAAGAGTTAGGGAGGCTCCCGACAAGCCGGGGGCCTTCCTAGAGCGTCCAGACGGACGAGATCAGCCAGCAGATGGTCCGATGAGCAGCTATCCTCGGCAGGGTATCCGTAAGCAAGACGAGCAATCCTGTCTGCCACAACATTTGATTCCCTGAAGATATGATGAATAACAACATTAGTGAAGTATGATAGATCAACCCTCGTATCTGATTGTAGCAGCTCAATGTTCCAGGAACAAGACCAGTCACCCAGAAGAGCATTAACAACCGTCAGACAATCCCCTTCAATTAGAAGGTTGTCAATATGAAGTTGCTTAGCTTTCAGAACACCCAACCGAAGGGCCAAAGCTTCGGCGTAGATAGCAGTAGTATTATTGCAGGGGCCATTGCCCAAGGAAATAATAGCACCGCAATCATTCCTAATAACAAACCCGAAAGAACCCGGTCCATTTGATCTGGAAGAACCATCGAAATTAAGTTTATAAAAAGATGTAGGCGGTTTTTGCCATGAGGGGGGCCTTGGTGATTTAACCGGACGACGACCCGGTAGATCAGAAGGACTAGAAAGACCTCGATGTTGATTGCCCGAAGAATCGTCAACCCGCGAAGCATCTTTGGTTGTAGACCAAGTATCACGAGTAGTAGAGACGAAAACTGAGATGTCGATAACTCGAAGTTTAAAATGAGGATCAAACACAACTTTATTTCTGAAGAACCAGACACTCCACCAGATCGTGGCCAGCAAGGCCATAACAGCGTTACCCAACACAGAATGCAATTGAGTAAGCATCGTATTGTAGTCTAAGTTGGCTAGGGCATTTACAAAAGAAGGAATGGTTAAATGAAAGCTTTTGAGAAGCATAGAAGTGATAGTACAATCCAAAAGAAGGTGGAACCCAGTCTCAAGCGTGTTACCACAAAGAGGGCAACCTGACGGCACAGCCATATGCGATCGTTGAAGTCTTTCAGTGGTGGGTAAACCGTCGCGCGAGATTTTCCAAAGGAAATGTCGAACTTTATGCGGAACGTCAAGTTTCCAAATCCAGTTACAACTAAAGGTTGGATCGCCTTTGGAAGAAGGCACAATGGATCTAGCAGATTTAGCAGAAAACCACCCGTCTTTACTCGGACCCCAGTACAGGCGATCGCGAAAGGGATTTATAGGTAATTGGGACCGCCCGATATTGGTAATATGGTTGGGAGATAAAAGACCTGTAAGGTCATTTTGCAGTTTCTGAAAATTCCATGACCTATTGGAGTCAATAAATCGTGCCACTTTCCAAGAGGGATCTAGGCTGGTAGGAGGCACTAGTGCTATATCAACAAGAGGTACCTCATAAATCCAGTTATCGGTCCAAAAATCTATGTCCGTGCCATCACCCACAGACCAACGCAGACCTGGTTTGAACATGTGTTTGATCGACATAAGCTTGGACCACTGTCAGGATGTATTACCCTTCCGATTGTACTTTATCAAAGAAGTTCCCTTTAGGTATTTAAGTGAAATGATGCGAACCCACTGATTATCAGGTTCCGCAATGATCTTCCACAGAAGTTTCATTTGAAGAGCGATATTCATGGTTTCAGCTTTGTATAAGCCTAGGCCTCCATTTAGAGTATCAGCACAAATCACAATGGCTCTAGCAAGTGTGTGTAACCTCCATATCCTACATCAACCAAACAAAAAGAGGTGAGCAACAATCCAATGAACATTCTCCAATATCAATACAAAACAGTAAGACAAAGTCACATGAGAATTAAAAAAAAATCAATAACGGTGACACCCCTGATAGCCACTTTGTAACGACTACAGTATCTTGTCGCCATTCATGCTCCTTTTGGAAAAGAGAGGCGTCTCGTACAACATTAGCAAGTCCCTGAAGAAGTTCAAAGTTGAAAGCTCCCAACATATCGAAATAAGAACAATCCTATAATTGCTAGTGATCATGACAGATCAAGTGATACAGAACCTAAAGTGTCTAACAATATGTCCAGAAATTCAGATTACGAAGGTGATTGGTTTTAAGCATACGAAACAATATTCTGGTGTCCGCGAACAAATAATAGTATACAATGAACTTCTGTACGAATGATAAAGTTCTTGAGAAATGAATCTACCTCGGATAGAACACAAGTAGCTTCACCAAGGAATCTAACTCTCTAAAGATCTATATTAGGCTCTCATATATAGTGGATTATAAGTGCATCACTATCCATAATCGATTAGTTTTCTGTTGGGGATACGGACACAATAACACCCTATTTGCAATTCTCTCATTGAGTGATGAATAAAAAAAAAAAGGCCAGTCAATCTTTAGTTCATAGATAAAAGCTGCATTTGGTGGCATCGCAGGGTGAAGAAGGCAACATGAAATTAGTTGGATTGTGCTCTGCTCAAGTAGGAAATAGGAATTAAATAGTTGAATGTTGGTGTGCAATCTAAATATTTCAAAGTAAGATATGAATGTTCAATTAGTAAGATATGAATGTTCAATCAGTTGGTGCATGCTCAATACGATTTCATAACCTAATTTCTCTAGTCTTCTCCAGGGAAAGCAAAGGCGAAACAATATTATTCCAGGAGTGAATATAGCTACAAATACAACTAATTGGAGAACAATCCAACAGACAATGTATAGAAAGCCAAAGGGAGATTGTAATGAACAATTATGTACTATGACATTAAATAGGAAAAAAAACTATAGATTTATACAAAATGCATAATTCAATCATAACAATAGACACGTTGACTCACTTTTTAGTAGCCAGAGAACTCAAGATACACAATTCTCATCCCGAAGCAATTCTCCAAATACATCCCCTTAAAGAAAAGTAACAATAAAAATTAAGATAAATCTAGAGAATAAACAAATTCATATTCATATAACTCGAAAAATCTAGAGACAACGACCTTGATTACCAGTAGGATGCCAGCACGACATCGATTAACAACATCAGCAGGAGAGGGAAACCGACAACAATCGCAGTAGTGATGGACAACGGTGGCGCCATCAAATTCTATGTAGCATCAGAAATAGGGAGAGGCTGAGGAGGATCGGCCGCAGGAATAGGGAGAGGCGGAGGAGGACGTCGGAGGATCGACCGCATGAATAGGGAGATTGAGACGAGAAAACCAGGAAAACCCTGTTACAGAGAGGCGGAGGAGGAAGAGGCAAGTGGGAACCGACGCCGGATGATCAACCGGGAGAGGCAAGAAGGAAGGGGGCGATAGAGAACCCTAGCGCGTTGAGCATTTAGAGCATCTCCAACGGTTTCTCCAAAATGGAGATTTTGGAGTTTTTGGAGAATTTGAAGGTATTTTTTGGTCCAACGAATTCCCCATTACATTCTCCAAAATAGAGAGCAACATAAAAAATAGAGAGGATTCCCTAAATCTGCAACATTCTCCAAACTAAACGATTCTCCAAATCTTCGAAATGGGAAAGCTGTTGAAGTTAAAGTAAAAACAATTTGAAGAATATGTATTTTGTTTCTCCATTTTGCGAAAATTATAGAGAAGTTGTTGGGGATGGTCTTAGTATGAAGAGGGGAAAAAATTAAATGAAAAAAAATCTGATTGGCCAGAAATGAGAAAATTGCGGGGATGATGCCACGTTAGTGGAAAATATACGAAATTAAGTAATTAATATAGATATAGATATAGATATATAGACTAGTCTTATACCCGTGCTATGCACGGATTCAACAATTATACTTCTTTAAAAATCGTGTCTATAAAAATCAATATAATATTAGATTATACTATTAAAATACTAAATGTTTGAAAAAAAAAAGTTATCCATAAAATCGTATACTAATATGCGAAAAAATTATATTCCTTAAAGAAACTTTTTTTGGTCAAAATAAAATTCAATAGGCTTGGAAACATACTTATTAAAACAAAATATGTTCAATAACCATTCAAATAAATTTAATTTTTTATTTTGTTGTTATAAAGTGTGTGAATATTTAATTTGATTAGTGAAATAATATATTTTCTAAAAATATTAAAATATTAAAAAACAATTCTATATTTATTAAAATTATCGCAAAATTACCAAATCATGATTTTTTTAATTTAAAAAAGAAAAAATTGACAAACCTGAAATCGACTCCTATTTGACCCAAAACTGGGTCTAACCCGAGTTCAAGTCAACCCAGATCTACCCGGGACTCGTTTTACTCGAAACCCGAAATGACCCGACCCGAATTACCCGATTGACAGGTCTACCGGCCTTAGAGCCATATGATAGAAAAATTGATGATTTTAAGCCGAGGCAAAAAATGCATGGGATGATAGCTGTCACATTCTTTTTGCATAGACTATAGTACTACACAATAAAGATTGATCTTATTGTGTTATGCCCTTGGCATAATATAACCAAGATATATAGAACTGATGGTGTTTATTCTCTAGAATAACTATAGTAGAAAGTGTTACAATTTGTCATGCTTATTTGTAAAGTAAAATTAGATTATTAGCATTTTTGAATACATAACTTAAAAATGGGATATATGAAAATAAAAATAATAAAAAGTGTGTTGATACATAATATTTAATGAGAATATTAATATAAATATTTAATAGCAATAAAAACAATAAAATAATGTGAAAATAATAGATATAAAAAGTGTATTTTTTAAACAAAAAAAAGTGCATTTTTTTAGCAAGGAAAGTATCTTCTAGTGGCATATTAAAATCATTTACACATAAAATAATGATACATTAGGGACACAAAATATTTTCAAAATAGAAAGTGTGTGGTTAAAATCAGAATAAAAGAAAAAAAAGATTGTAATATATATGTGGCACAACATTTACACATGGCAAAAAAAAATTGAAAGACAAAATGGGCGGGAAATTTTTTAACCAGAACGCTACACGTGGCAAGTCAACTCCTACTTTAGTATTGTTTAGGATTAGAATATCAATTATGAATATCAGTATAAGAGTCATGAATACCCTTTTTTAATTTTTTAGAGCCAAGGGGGTTCTAGGGGGTTACATGACTCCCCTCATCTGACAAATTATCTAGGGGTATTCTCCTCGTCCATAGGTTCGATTTGATATATAATACGCCATAATCCGACATCTGAGTAAAAAGATATGAATGTTTGAAAATTGTAGGTGTATTAATCACTTTAATTTTATTTCAATAGACTATAATACTTTTATATTTTTTGTAGTAAAAGGTGAAATAATAGTTCACTTTATGCTTACTACATGGCTGCGTGACTATAATACTTTTATATTTTACTTAAATTGATATTCACATATTATAATTCATCTCGAGAGTTTAGAAATTATAGGTTATATATATTACTTATTTTGAGATTTTAGTCGTAAGAAGTTACACAAGTTTGAATTTTTTATATCTAGTTATACACTATTAAATGTTAAGAATACAACATGTTAAATATTGACTCAATGTTTATTTATTGTGTTTTATATCATTAATTTGTTAGTTTTTTTCTTCTTCGTCTATTTCATTTATTTATTTATATTTCTTTATTTTTTTAATGTAGAAAAAATAATAGAGTTTTATCATAAATCAAATTCATGTCATCTTAAAATAACATCATTTATAATTATTACATTACATAGAGATCGTTGTGCTACTTTAATCTAAAATAACATCGTATATATATAATCGTGCCCCCCCCCCACTCAAAGATTTCTGGCTTCGTCGTCCCTGCCTAAGGGCATCTGTACGGACGAGAGTTTGAAACTCTAAATAAGAAATTCAAGACGTCGAGCCGGACTCCAATATCATATATGAATATCTATTATATAAACTACAAATACATTAGAATATCAAATCTATAAATCACAAATAACCAATATGAATATCTTATATACGAAATACATGTGAATTACAAATACCTTATATACGAAAGATGAATACTTAGTATTAGATCATTATGTTAAAATGACGATATCCTCGTTATAGGAGATGATGATATTTTAATTTAAAAAGTTGTTGATATTTGTAATTTTTTTTAATGTTGATATTCTTAATTTACTAAGGTGATATTTGTAAAAATAAAAAAAAGGGGTTAAACTTGAGTTTTCTTTGGTAAAAAAATGATGTGGACCAATCCGTTGGTGACTTGTACACTACATAATACAAGTACTTATATATTGTACTCAGAATCTGGTTAGCTAAAAAGATAGTGAGATACTATCAGTTACCAGTTATATAAGATAAGTGTCAATCAGATGAGACAGTCCTAGTTGTACTTGTGGGACGTGTTGAGATGTGAAGGGGAAAAAATTATCCCACATTAAAAGTTTGAATAAATCAAGCTAGTATATAAGCTGATGGGCTACTTTTTCTATTGTTAATTGATTTTAGGATATATATAAAACAGGGAATAGCACTAACTAGATCAAAAAATTGGCCTATTTGCAAAATTAGACCATAGGTCCAAAAATTGCAACTAGCATGGGCCTAAAAATTTGGCCAAAAGCAACCGGTTTTCCCTGACAGTTATGATCAACCAACACAGGTGAAGGGGGAGTGTGTTTAGGATTTTGGGAGGAGCAAAACCCTACGTCGTCACCATTCCATTCCCCTTTCCCCCGATCGATCTCTCTCGCCTCTATCGGTCCCCATCGTTGGCCGTCTGATCGTTCCGCCCGCATCATCACCTTCATCTCATCGTTGACATCATCGTCCGTCCTCTCCTTTTTCTTCGATTCTTCGGTTGTGAAATCAATCTCATCAGCTCCGGTGGCCGCCTCGTCGCCCCCGTCGGCGATCGATGTTCTACCATCCACCTAAGACGTAATCTCCTTCACCATTTCTTGTTATGATACACATGATCTCACTTCTTTTTCGTACCATTGCGACCCTGATTTTCCTTAGTTTCTCCCTAAAACGCATTTCGGCGTCTCCCTCTCCAATATTTGTGGTTGGATTCCATTGGAATTGGAAATTAGGTTTGGAAGGATGTGAATAGGCCAGTCCTTGATGAGGGCGATACTCAGAAATGTGCGGATGGTAGCCCCCGGTTTGACGACCGGGCTGAAAGTCTCGTCACAGTCAACCCCAACCTCCTGAGACTTTCCATTGACCACTAGGCGAGCCTTGTGTCGCTCAAGAGTCCCGTCAGACCTGTACTTATGTTTGAATAACCACATGCAGTTAATGATATTAATGTCCCGAGGCCTTGGAACGAGGTCCCACATGCCGTTTTTAATTAGAGCACTAAACTCATCCATCATGGTGGCGTGCCAGTTCGGGTCCTGTAAGGCCTTGTGGGGTGATTTGGGTAAAGAGGATATGTCGGGGGACGGGGTGAGAAGGTTGTATTTGGGGTTAGGTTTGAAGATCCCGAACTGGGACCGGATCTTCATGGATTGGGCGGGGGGTGCAAGCGGAGGCGAGGGGTTAAGTGGGGCCGCCTGCGGGGGAGGGGGTAAGGCTACGGGGGTTGCGGCGGGCGCTGCCATGGGGTGGTTGCCCGCAACATGGGGTGCCGCGGGGGCAGCAAGGTGCTGCGGCCGCGGCATATCAACAGCTGCGGGGGGCTGCTGCGGGCGCCGCCAGAGAGGGGTGATGAGGGCGGGGAGTGCAGTGGGGGACGACTGGCGAGCATCGGTGATAGGGTAGAGATCTCCAGAACTATTGCACCGTATAATTGGGGTCCTCGTACAAAGATCCTTCACAAGAAAACCAAACGGGTCAAATTGGATAGCCACGTGATTATCGGTGGTAAATTGACGAACAGAAATGAGGTTTTTAACGAGGTCAGGGGCAAGTAGGACATTGTTGAGGCGAAGGGGTGGGCCATTGGGGAGGGTTGTGTGACCCGAACCGACAATAGAAAGAGATTCGTCGTTTCCGACATAGACAGACGGTAAAGTGCTAGAATTAAAAACAGTTTGTAGGTTACCTGGTGCGTTCGTCATGTGAGAGGAGGCCCCTGTATCCATATACCAGTTGTCGTTCGGCTGCTGAAGTCCCATGGAGGAGAAGGAAGCGGAGAGATTGGTGTGCGTGGGGGTTGACGGATGCTGCTGAGAGGCGTACAACGACGGGGAGGGGGCCGGCCGTTGTGGTTGACGATGCGGAAAGACCAAGTCAGGCGGAGGGTAGCCTGCCCATGTCGGATAGGGGCAGGGCGGTGGATTGACGGACCAAGCTTGCGGATGCTGCGGGTACCAGTTGGTTGGCGGCGCCCGCGGCATGTTGCTGCGCCCGCGGCGTCCGCTGCCGCCATTGTTTCCGCCTTTTTCGCGGCCTCCGCGCTGTTGGGGTGGTCTGGACTGGGTCTGGGGGTTAGGGTCCGGTCTGGATTGGGTTTGGGGATAGGATCCGGGGCTATGAAATCTTTGTATGACACAAGGACATGGGAAGGACCCTGAGGGCGGCCCTGACGGCTTTCCTCCCTGGAGAGCATGCTGCGAGCCACCATGAAATTCGGCAGTGGCGAGGTGTTGCTGATCATGTCACCGACGGCATCAAATTTGGTGGCAGTGGCGTGTGTGCGACGGCAGCTAGGGGATCGTAGTTGTGAAACGAAAAATTAGGGTTTCACAAAAAAGTTGTGATACCATGTAAGTGTTTGGATAACTGAGTCCTCAACGGATCTCAGAGGCCTACTCCTGTATATATATCAATGGGTGAAAACCCTGAGGGTACAATCGTAACAGTACATGATATGGACAAGTATCAATATATATAATACTAAAACAGAGGCGTGAGAATCCTATGTGGCGGGTTCTGGTGCGATTCGCTTACGTGTCGTGCTCTAGTGCAATCTGGTCCGGGTATTTGACACGTCAATTAATGATGACCCAATATATTTAAGCCGCGTCAGATGATTTCATCATCTATTTGTACACGTGTTATCCTATGTGTTTATTTTAATTGAAGATTAAATTTAATTTTTAATATAAATATTTAACATCATATCTTAATAAGTTGTTCCAAAACCTATCATTTTTAATATAAATATTCAATTTTATATCTTAGTTATTTACAAAATCTATCATTTTAATATAAATATTTGACTTTATATCTTAATTAGTCACGTGCAAAATCTAGCTATTATTTTTTGATAATTAGCTTAAAAACAAACTAGGTAAGATAATTTTTAAAAACAAACTATTGTTGCTTCTTTGATGTTGTACCGGCCAATTAATTATAAGATGGGAGTTACGACTGATTTCTTTAGGATATTAGCACAAAGGATGTTTTTGGAAATGATTATTCAAGTTAATAAATCCGTATATCATGTCGATCGATCTCTTTATTTTAAATTCGTATGTCACACTTTTGAAAGCTTTTATAGTCAATTACATCCATTATATAGTCTTACTAAAACCTTATCTATTTTCTGGTGCTTTTGACCGAGTTTTTTTTGACACGTCAATTAATGAGTGTCCAATAAATTTAAGTCATGTCATATAACAACCTAATTTATTTATCTACGTGTATATTTTAATTAGTTAGAAAACTTATTTTTTTAGATCAAATAATCTATCAAATATTTGGTCATATTTTAACATAATATATCTATGTATAAATATAATATAATAAAATTTGATAAACTGAAAAACCTTATCAATATATGATAGTATATATAATTCATAATGGTCACTTAAATTTTAAAATAAATGATAACTTCCGTACTAAGTACTAAATCTTTTCAAACTTCCGAACTAAGTTCTAGCTATTAAAAAATTGGAATTAGGTAAAGTAGATTTTTTTGTATAGATTTTAATATGGACCCTTAACAAAAAGATTTTTTTTTGTTAGTTTGATTTCATCTCAATTTATTAAATTCACATCACGATATTTTGTTGATATGGGGATTCAAATTAAATCAACAATGATTCATGAAGTTGGACTTTTTATTTGGTAGTCTAATTTTACAAAAATTTTTAAAGTTAAAATGAGTATTTTTATATTTTAAAAGGCTATGTCACTAGAAGCAAATCCCTTAATTTAGTCATTAAGCCACTAGATATACAAATACTTATAAAGTATTACCTATGTTTAAAAATAGATATTATTTAACTTTTTAACATAATTTTTTAAGAAGATAAAAATTATATAATATCAAATATGTTTTTATTTTATAAAATAATTTAATTTTTTGAGAAAATTTAATGTAATTTAATAATCTATATAAATAATATTATATTTATATATATACTAAAAAGAGACTCTATATCAAACAATATTATAAATAATACATAATATTATAAATAATACTATATAAATATTATTATATACATTTTACTACTAAATCAAACAATGGATAACTCTAAAATTTACGACTTTGTATTAGTGAAGGATTTTTGGTATTTCAAATCAAATTTTATAATAATCTAAATAGTTATCCATATCTTTATAAAAACATTTGTTTTAATGTAAATTCATTAGTAGAGTCATAGACGAAACTTGAATTATTAAATAATAACATATAAGGATAGAATATTTTATTTTATTAAGTTTTATACATTTATTAGTTGCAACAAAATTTTGTTTATTTTTAGCTTTAAATTTTTTAATGATGTTGTTTATTTAATTAATATATTTTAATGGATTGTACATTGATTTCCTAGAAAGTTTTCAATCAATTTTTTTTATCTTCATAATTTAATTATAAAAAAAATCAAAGATAATATATATAATAAATTAATATTTATTAAAATGCCGCGTAACACGCGGGTAATAAGACTAGTAAATAATATAATGCTAACATTAAGTTGTTTGAAGGGGGTGATTTTACGATAGTATGCGATTTTTAGGTGTTGGCTTTGATGAATGCCAGTTCCGGCGTGCTCTAGTGTGGTAGCTGTATTGAGATCTGCTATAGCTAAACCTTGATTGCTTTAGGTTAATTTGACATGATTTGCATTGGTTATATGGATTTGATTGATAACTGGACTTGGCAGGATAGATTTTGCCCCCCTTTTTTTTTTCTTTTCATGTAGCCCTGATGCTGCAGTGCCAATCTTACAAGAAAAGTAAATAACAACATTTCTTTCATTATATCCTTAATCATCAAGTTTTAATAAAGAAAAGCAGCGATTTCTTTCCAAGCATTTAGCTCAGCTATGCCAATCTTAGGACTGATACATTTCCATGTTTGTTTTAATGTTTGGGACCTATGCAATTATGCATTTGCATTTCTGTTTCTTCTTGCATTGATCAGATTTTATCTTGCTGGTATTTCTTCTGATTTACAAGTTTGACGTTGTATTCAGCTTCGAACACAAGCAGGATGGCCGATGGTGGGATACTGTAACTCCACTTCTTCAACTACCAATGGATCTTCGGTACCACAACAAATTGGATTTCACTTGAGTAGAAAACCTTACTTCTCTCTCAAATGGCTCGAATTTCAAAGCTCAAAATCCACGGGGTTCAAATCCTTCTAGATCATCTCAAGCCAATCTTGAGAAGGACTTGGATAATGATGTCAAATTTCACATGATTGCCAGAAGGATTGTAAGTTAATGTTTGAAAATTTTGCAGCTATTAATTATTCTCAAAACAGTTATTTTTCACTCAGTCTCAGAGTATCTTCACTGAAACCTCGATTCTATTTGAATGTGATCTCGCAGCATTGCTGAAATTTTGATATTTATTATTTTTTAACATTTTGTTTTCTTCACTTAAATGCAGTTTATATATATGTGCATATAAGGAACAAAATTAAGTATAAATTTCTCTAGCATCTGCAGCCTTCTCGCTAACCCAAAATTTAAGTTTTTTCTTAAAATCTAGAAGCTTGAGTAACTTATAAGATGACATGCATGCCCATGCCTGATATATTACGATGTTATTCACCATGTACAGGGTGCTGGCAAAATGGTCATTTTGCGGCCGCGGGTGACCAGTCTCAAAGTATCTTCACTGAATCCTTAGCAGTTGCAGTGCATCACGGCAATCAAGGTTGATCAATCCGTAATGTGACTGAATGGTTGTAATATCTAGTAACAATTGTAATGCTTTGAACTGTTTTTTTATTATGTAAGTCTAGAATGTTGTCTATGTAATACCACAGTGTACGCCTACGTACCAATGCTTACTTGACACTGTCCGTAGGATATAGTTACAGACTTGGTAGGAGATAAATTCGTTAATGGTAGGATAAAAATTGGTAGAAGAGATCGATACACCCTAATGGTAGGATAGTTTCACAATAATAGTAGGATAAAAATACGATATTGGTAGGATGGTAATGTAATCACCAAAATTCCAAGTGTAGAACCAAGTAAAAAGGTACTAGGAAATTTGACACTAATTGTAGGATAGATGGAAACTAATGACAGGATAAAACAACGATATCGGTAGGATCAGAACGGAAACCCAATAATTCTTGTATAATTTGACACTAATGGTAGGATAGATGCATACAAATGGTATATATGAGAGATGGAAACTAATGGTAGGATAAAACAACGATATTGGTAGGATCATAATGGAAACCCAGTAATTCTTATATAACTTGACACTAATGGTAGGATAGATGCACACAAATGGTAGGATAGATGGAAACTAATGGTAGGATAAAACAACGATATCGGTCTCCCGACATACACTTCATTTGTTGTCCTACAACAATCTTCTTCTCCCACTAGACATTCATCACCTAAGGTCATCCAATTTCCCTTTCTCCTCGATCGATCCTCGCCCTTTCTCGATCATCCGCCCCTCCTCCTCCATCAAGACCGTCATCCAAGTCATCCTGAGTGGTGGGAGGCCCGGTTAGGAGTATTTCCCCTTGGGTGGGGGTCGAGACGTCGTCCGCCCCTTTGGAATCTTCCGACTGATGTCCATGGGAGGGAGTGGATGGGCTTGTCGTTTTGCACCGTAAGGTGATGTGCAGTGCGATTGGCCAAGCTCGTGCGCTGGATTCAGTGTTGTAGAAGTTGTAGGCTTCTAGGTCATTGTCGTCCCGGGTCCAAATCGGAGCGGCCCGCCCGATCGAAAGAGGGAGGTAGGTGAGCTCAATATCGTATAAGACCATGTCAACGTCGAATTTGGAAACAATCTTCTCCTTCAGTTAGTCGTAGCCAATATTCTGTGGCGCCACTATAGCTGCATTACGTGCCTCTCCCTTTAACACCAAGCTCCCACTCCCGGGAGCCCACCAACCGTCGAAGACGACCTTGAGACATACTCTATCCCCTATGGTACGACACAGGAACTGATGAACGGTTTTTAGTCGCGTAAACCGTATCAAAATAAATTCGAACTTACTAACTAATGTAGTGTGAGAAATACGAGTCGATCCCACAGATAATCAAATATTTCCAAGTTATGTTTATTTACCAATTAATAGGAAAAGGGGGGGTTTTTGATTGATTGAAATAAGAAAGTGTTGTAGGAGAAAATCGAGACTTGCAATTCAAGATATAAGTAAAGTAAAGCAAACCAGATTTCGTCCCTTGCAAATAATTACAGGACTCCCTCCCTATGCAGTAGTGGGAAGTCAGGATCGATCCTCGAGGAAGCGTGTCAGCGGATCCTAGGTAGCTGTAAATCTCACAGAAAAGCAAACAGAAAGACAGAAACAAAGACAGAAATAACAAACGAAAGCAAAAACAAAAGCAAAGACAGAAGCTTGTCGATCTCGACTAACACCTACCAGAGATCGACTAAAGACAGTGACAAGAGAAACTTTAGAATCGACAACAGAAACTCGATCTCGCCTAACTCTACACGATCTCGACTAAGCAGTACTCGAGATCGACTAAGGCTCTTCGAGATCGACAACAAAACAGAAACTTGTAAACGCAACTTTCGAACACAGAATTCAGATTCCCAACGAAATAAATCAATATATAAAAAGACTTCCAAAGCCAGGGTATCAACACCACAACGATAACCATGCAAAATAACACATAAAGGCATAAAAGATCATGCTTTCCATCAAATAACTTTCGTTATTAACAAATAGGCATATAGAGGCTTTCGCATAAACCCTAATTGTTACTAACCCTTTTCACATAATTAATCCAAGTTGCATTAAGATCACTTTTGCTTCAATAATACAAACAAGGATCACCTTCAACTCTCGCAAAAGAATCATGCTCATAGGGATAGAAGACGAATCGCATCAAAAAATTGTACCTTTTACCGCATCACCTTACATGGACACCGTCGGGCTCACCCCGACCCTAGAAGTGTGTGGACTACTCGCTCTTCATTATCAAGAAACTCATCAATAAACAAAAGAAACTAACTTGCATTAAATTAAACCAAAGAAAGCTTAACAAGCCAAATCCGCTTTCGCCTTTCCACCTTGCTCGCCACAAACTCTCTCTCTCTCTCTCTCTCCTACTTACTTGTCTCTCAAATTGAATTGGAATAAGATATCCTAATGCTCAGCCCCTAACGCTTTATTTATAGTGCTCAAACCCCGCTAATCAAGGAAAGAACATCTTATCTCTATCTAAATCTAATTATCTAAATGCTTAAAGATAAATAAATGCAATAAAGGAATTAAATCCATAAAGGGAAATTATATCCAAAATAGGTAAATCTTCCATGTGTTGATAGGTCTTGATAGATGATAGATCTCGGCCAAACTCGGATTCCTTCGGCTCCAAGGAGTCCCAATCCGAGTAGGACAACAAACCGCGTAACGCCGCTCCTGGACAGCGTTCCTCGATCTCGACTAAATCTACTCGAGATCGAGTAAAAGTGGCGTCAAGTATGGCTTGACTGGGCATCTCGGGTTGCTGTTGCTCGATCAAGCTCGGACAGGCGCTGCTGGGGTCCTCGAGATCGAGTAGAATGGTGCTCGGCGTCTTCAGTCCTCGACTTCTCGACTTGGCACAACTCCTCGACTCCGGACATGGCATCAGGGTTTGTCGATCTCGACCAGTTTACTCGAGATCGAGTAAGGCTCCGGAGTCGGGTTGCTTCGTCTTCAGTTTCCTCGATCATGCTCTGCTCGACCAGGCTCAGCTCGGACACCTTTTGTCGAGATCGAGTAGATTAACTCGAGATCGAGTACGTTTGGGCTTCCAGCTTGATTCGTCTGGTTCCACTGCTTCTTGACCTTGGACTTCTGTAGTTGATTTCCGAGCATTTCCAACCTTTCTTAGAACTGCTGTAATTTGCCTCGAATTCTGCGAAATTAAACAGAAACTGGTGTAGATTCCATAGTTTGACAAATAAAGATAAACTATTATTCTAGCCCAAATGCATGAAATGTATACAGAAATCGATATAAAAGTTACTGTAAAACATGGCAGATTCAGCTTACAACAAACACCCCATACTTAAGCTTGCTTGTCCTCAAACAATACTTTTATTTGTCATTCAGGGGAAGAAATCAAAACTCTCAACATCTTAGATTCATTCTCATATGTCCCTGCAATTAACTACCATCCTCGAAAAGGTACTTGTGTCACAAATCCATGCATGTGCAATTTAAAAAGCAACATCTACTCACAAAAGGAGGGTTATAAAAACAATTCATGTGACAAAGCATTAATAATCAAGAGGACTTTAATTTAAGCTCAAATAAAGAAGTAGATTGGTAAAAGACTAAAGGTGGGCAATTTTTGGCAATGTGGTACTAATGATCCGGGGAAATGGAGTATTTTCCAAACTGAATTTCCACATTCCTTCTCCATAAGATTCATCACCTTTCATAATGCTTTTGTCAATAATAATGCTTTTACCTCTCTTACCTCAGCACTGCCTTCTCGCGAGTCGCAAACATGGGTGTCATGAATGGTCCCGGATACTTAGTGCTTTGGACTCCTCACCTGTGTGTCCCATCTCTCCAAACTATTATCTCAGAGAGCATGGTCGATCTACCTTTATCTCCTGAGGTGATCGGATTTTCTTTCACTCATTAAGTTTTCCATATATTTCAAACATTTTTCCGCCAAACTCCAATAATGATATATACTAACACAACAACCATATCACATCTCCATAATGTAACATCATTCTCAACATAATCCCCGGATAGGAAATAAGGTAAAGAATGGCAATATTTAGATCATGTGGAGCAAAATATGAAATAAGACTCAATATGGCTTTTGTGATGCATAAGCATAGGTAAGGCTAGGAATTTAAACAATGAGCATTATATGGAAATATAAAGTCCTCCCTCCTCTTATCATGCAACATGTCAAAAGCAACTTCAAATTTTACCTCCTTTCATGGTTTTCAAGAAAATATGCACTTCATTGTGACTTCCCTTTACTAGGCAATTTCATGTTATATCTCTAATGAATCCATTTTTGCATCATCGAGTTCAATAAAGCTTCCATGACATTAATCTCAAAAAATTTCAATGGGGGTCACTTTTTATAAACTTTGGAAAACATGCATGTAAGCACATAAATATCAATAATGAATTCCAAAATAGCCATGTATAAGCAATTCAAGAAATAAACTCTAAATATACATAATGTCAAATATGGTCAAATATGCACAAAGTAAGCCCTTCCCCCACTCCATACTTAAACATTACAGTGTCCTCACTGTATAAAAACAAGGGTAAAGAAAGAAACTCACTAGACAGGTGTGCCGAGCTTCAAAATCTCGAGTGTAAATGCTTGGGCCGAGTCCGAATATAGCTTGCTTCTATCCCATGGACCTGAAATATGGAAGACATATACCCACAATAGAAAAACTAAAAATGTTCAAAACCAAAAACAAACAAAACAATGTCCAAAAATCCCAAAATAAAATGTTTATGTACAAGCTCTCGATTTTATAGTCGCTAGGCCGACTTCCTCTATTAAGCTCAAGGTGGCATTTGCAGGGCCCATGTAGCTTGGGCTTCAAATAGGACTCCATTCTTGTCCATCAACTGTAATCCTCCAGAATGGATCTTGTTCACCACAAAAGGTCCCATCCTTTTCTTGTTGAATTTGTTAGGGAACCAATGATCCTTTGATTTGGAAACATAGAGCTTGTCTCCAACATCATACTCCTTAGGCTCATCATTGGATATCCTACATAAGCGCACATACCAAGGCAAACCTCTCCCATGTATAGATAGATCTTTAATGGAAATAGGAGAAGAAAGATCCATACCTTGGCTTACCTTCGCAGAAACGGAATCGGGGACCACGGTGTTTGGTCGATCTCGAGTAATAGTACTCGATCTCGACGAGTTTTCAGCTTGTAAACGCAACTTTTGAACACATAATTCAGATTCCCAACGAAATAAATCAATATATAAAAAGACTTCCAAAGCCAGGGTATCAACTCCACAACGATAACCATGCAAAGTAACACATAAAGGCATAAAAGATCATGCTTTCCATCAAATAACTTTCGTTATTAACAAATAGGCATATAGAGACTTTCGCATAAACCCTAATTGTTACTAACCCTTTTCACATAATTAATCCAAGTTGCATTAAGATCACTTTTGCTTCAATAATACAAACAAGGATCACCTTCAACTCTCGCAAAAGAATCATGCTCATAGGGATAGAAGACGAATCGCATCAAAAGATTGTACCTTTTACCGCATCACCTTACATGGCCACCATCGGGCTCACCCCGACCCTAGAAGTGTGTGGACTACTCGCTCTTCATTATCAAGAAACTCATCAATAAACAAAAGAAACTAACTTGCATTAAATTAAACCAAAGAAAGCTTACAACCGAACAAGCCAAATCCGCTTTCGCCTTTCCACCTTGCTCGCCACAAACTCTCTCTCTCTCTCTCTCTCTCTCTCCTACTTACTTGTCTCTCAAATTGAATTGGAATAAGATATCCTAATGCTCAGCCCCTAACGCTTTATTTATAGTGCTCAAACCCCGCTAATCAAGGAAAGAACATCTTATCTCTATCTAAATCTAATTATCTAAATGCTTAAAGATAAATAAATGCAATAAAGGAATTAAATCCATAAAGGGAAATTATATCCAAAATAGGTAAATCTTCCATGTGTTGATAGGTCTTGATAGATGATAGATCTCGTCCAAACTCGGATTCCTTCGGCACCAAGGACTCCCAATCCGAGTAGGACAGCAAACCGCGTAACACGGCTCCTGGACAGCGTTCCTCGATCTCGACCAAATCTACTCGAGATCGAGTAAAAGTGGCGTCGAGTATGGCTTGACTGGGCATCTCGGGTTGCTGTTGCTTGATCAAGCTCGGACAGGCGCTGCTGGGGTCCTCGAGATCGAGTAAGTTCCTCGAGATCGAGTAGAATGGTGCTCGGCGTCTTCAGTCCTTGGCTTCTCGACTTGGCACAGCTCCTCGACTCCGGACATGGCATCAGGGTTTGTCGATCTCGACCAGTTTACTCGAGATCGAGTAAGGCTCCGGAGTCAGGTTGCTTCGTCTTCAGTTTCCTCGATCATGCTCTGCTCGACCAGGCTCATCTCGGACACCTTTTGTCGAGATCGAGTAGATTAACTCGAGATCGAGTACGTTTGGGCTTCCAGCTTGATTTGTCTGGTTCCGCTGCTTCTTGACCTTGGACTTCTGTAGTTGATTTCCGAGCATTTCCAACCTTTCTTAGAACTACTGTAATTTGCCTCGAATTCTACGAAATTAAACAGAAACTGGTGTAGATTCCATAGTTTGACAAACAAACATAAACTATTATTCTAGCCCAAATGCATGAAATGTATACAGAAATCGATATAAAAGTTACTGTAAAACATGGCAGATTCAGCTTACAACAAACACCCCATACTTAAGCTTGCTTGTCCTCAAACAATACTTTTATTTGTCATTCAGGGGAAGAAATCAAAACTCTCAACATCTTATATTCATTCTCATATGTCCCTGCAATTAATTACCATCCTCGAAAAGGTACTTGTGTCACAAATCCATGCATGTGCAATTTAAAAAGCAACATCTACTCACAAAAGGAGGGTTATAAAAACAATTCATGTGACAAAGCATTAATAATCAAGAGGACTTTAATTTAAGCTCAAATAAAGAAGAAGATTGGTAAAAGGCTAAAGGTGGGCAATTTTTGGCAATGTGGTACTAATGATCCGGGGAAATGGAGTATTTTCCAAACTGAATTTCCACATTCCTTCTCCATAAGATTCATCACCTTTCATAATGCTTTTGTCAATAATAATGCTTTAACCTCTCTAACCTCAGCACTGCCTTCTCGTGAGTCGCAAACATGGGTGTCATGAATGGCCCCGGATACTTAGTGCTTCGGACTCCTCACCTGTGTGTCCCATCTCTCCAAACTATTATCTCAGAGAGCATGGTCGATCTACCTTTATCTCTTGAGGTGATCGGATTTTCTTTCACTCATTAAGTTTTCCATATATTTCTAACATTTTTCTGCCAAACTCCAATAATGATATATACTAACACAACAACCATATAACATCTCCATAATGTAATATCATTCTCAACATAATCCCCGAATAGGAAATAAGGTAAATAATGACAATATTTAGATCATGTGGAGCAAAATATGAAATAAGGCTCAATATGGCTTTTGTGATGCATAAGCATAGGTAAGGCTAGGAATTTAAAAAATGAGCATTATATGGAAATATAAAGTCCTCCATCCTCTTATCATGCAACATGTCAAAAGCAACTTCAAATTTTACCTCCTTTCATGGTTTTCAAGAAAATATGCACTTCATTATGACTTCCCTTTATTAGGCAATTTCATGCTATATCTCTAATGAATCCAATTTTGCATCGTCGAGTTCAATAAAGCTTCCATGACATTAATCTCAAAAAAATTCAATGGGGGTCGTTTTTTATAAACTTTGGAAAACATGCATGTAAGCACATAAATATCAATAATGAATTCCAAAATAGCCATGTATAAGCAATTCAAGAAATAAACTCTAAATATACATAATGTCAAATATGGTCAAATATGCACAAAGTAAGCCCTTCCCCCACTCCATACTTAAACATTACAGTGTCCTCACTGTATAAAAACAAGGGTAAAGAAAGAAACTCACTAGACAGATGTGCCGAGCTTCAAAATCTCGAGTGTAAATGCTTGGGCCGAGTCCGAATATAGCTTGCTTCTATCCCATGGACCTTAAATATGGAAGACATATACCCACAATAGAAAAACTAAAAATTTCAAAACCAAAAACAAACAAAACAATGTCCAAAAATTCCAAAATAAAATGTCTATGTACAAGCTCTAGATTTTATAGTCGCTAGGCCGACTTCCTCTATTAAGCTCAAGGTGGCATTTGCAGGGCCCATGTAGCTTGGGCTTCAAATAGGACTCCATTCTTGTCCATCAACTGTAATCCTCCAGAATGGATCTTGTTCACCACAAAAGGTCCCATCCTTTTCTTGTTGAATTTGTTAGGGAACCAATGATCCTTTGATTTGGAAACATAGAGCTTGTCTCCAACTTCATACTCCTTAGGCTCATCATTGGATATCCTACATAAGCGCACATACCAAGGCAAACCTCTCCCATGTATAGATAGATCTTTAATGGAAATAGGAGAAGAAAGATCCATACCTTGGCTTACCTTCGCAGAAACGGAATCGGGGACCACGGTGTTTGGTCGATCTCGAGTAGGGTACTCGATCTCAAGGAATTCTGCCCTTCTGGTGGAGTCAGCGTCGAGGAAGGTGAAGTCGAGTCAGCTGAGCTTTGGTCGATCTCGAGTAGTCTACTCGATCTCGAGGAGTTCTCGACTTCTGTTTGGCTGCTCGACGACGCTGGTGCTGGTGGAGGCTTCTGGTTTTGGTCGAGATCAACCACAATCCTTGATATCGAGGAATTCTGGTCGATTACGACCCCATACTTGCATCCTGTCAAGGCATCTGAAAAATAGTTAGTCCATATCAACGTACCTTGGTTTGTGTCGAGTGGATTTTCTGTTTCTTCGTTCAGGATGGCCATGATCTTCTCCACCTGGGCCTCCATATCCCTCTTTTCCAGCTCTTCGGGAGTCATATTTCTTACATTAGGCTCCCCACAGGTAATGTATCCAGCTGAGATAGATTTTACCTCCTCCATTGGACCTATATGCCTTTCAGTTTTATTAAAAGAATACTCAATTACCTCATCGCTGATGTTGAAAGTGAGTACTCTCTTCCTTACGCTTATGTTGGCATCCACTCTTGCCAAGAAGGGCCTTCCTAGAATAATTGGACAAGGAGGGTCTTCCGCCATATCAATAACTAAGAAATCAGCGGGGACGAAAATCTTACCTACTTGCACCGGCACATTGTCCACCATGCCTGTTGGAATGACCACTGTGCTGTTGGCCATATATAGCTTAGCATCCACAGGCTCTAGGGCACCTATCTTAATCTTGGACCAAATTGTTAAAGGCATTATACTCACACTGGCTCCAAGATCACATAAAGCATTAAATTTATATTGACCAAATCCAATGGTTATAGCAAACTTACCTGGATCTGGCCTCTTCTCAAGTATGTCCAAATGGCTGCATTCCTCTGTAATTTCAGCCATTGATCGTTTTTTGCTTAAAATCTCCTTGAGGAATTTGACGTAGGATGACATTTCATTGAGAGCTTTTGTGAAGGGTATGGTGACATTGAGTTTCTGAAGCATCTTGATGAAGCGCTGAAATTTCTTTTCTGCCGGGTCTTTTGGAGATTTTGTTGGGAAGGGCAGCTTCTTTTTCTGGTTCAAAGCCAGAACAGATGTCGGAGGTGCTGCACCTTTCTCGACCTCGACTTGGGTTTCCTCGATATCGACCAATTCTTGCTCGATATCGACTAGCTTCTTTGGTGTCGAGTTGTTGTGCTGTGCAGACGAATGCTGATCCACGTTGTAGTCGATATCGAGTAGACCTTTCTCGATATCGAGTTGCTTCTTGTCGATATCGACCAAAGTCTGGTCGATATCGAGTTGTTGTTCCCCTTCGTCCTGCTGCTTTTCGACCTCTGGCTCTTGTAGTTGATGGCCGCTTCTGAGTTTTACAGCAGCGATGTGTCCGGTCTTTCCCTTTGGATTTAGTTCTGAAGATCCAGGGAGTGAACCTAACTGTCTGGGGATTCCTGCTGCTAGCTGGCCAATCTGTGTATCAACTGATTTCCGCCATATATCAATTTCCCCAAGCCTAGAGTTGACACCTTGCATCTGAGTGTAGACGGAGTTGAAGGACTGCTTAGTTTTTGAATGATTCCTCCGTATTTCCTCTAGGACGGTCTGTAGATCATCCTTTTTCTGATCCCTTTCCGGATGTCCTGGAGCTCTGTAGGGTGGGGGGTTCCTAGGGGCACCTTGGTTCCATTGTGGTTGCTGAAACCTTTGCTCCCCCATGTAGCGATTGGGACCCCCTGCGTAAGCTGCCTCTTCATGGTATTCTGCCAGCCTGACTTGCTCTGTGTGTGGGCACTCAGTAGTGGTGTGCCTCTGTGATCCGCATTCAATACAAGGCTGGTTGACAGAAAGATACTTTACTTGTTTGAGGAGCTTCTTATTCTGATCTTTGTAGTACTGCTCCCTTACATCAGGATCAATCTCCTTAGGGGGCTCATAGAGAGGCATGGATGGTGCTGGCCTGGCGTAGGGGTTCTCCTCATAGGTGACTGGAGTCCCATACTTGTTGTCATAATTGGTCAGCTTGTCGAGAGCAGCCCATGCGTCAGCAGGCGGCATTTTCAGATACTCATAGTGAGTATATGTGTTGATTCTGTCCTTTGCAGCCAAGTCCAGAGAATTGAATAAGATCTCTTGAACTATGCAGGGTTGCTGTCCATGTGTAGGGTAGGATCGCAGTAGATCCTTATAGCGTTCCCAAGCCTTTGCCAGCGGCTCCCCAGGCTGCTGTTTGAAAGATGTGATCTTTTGGCGAAGGAGCGCTGTCTTGGCAGGAGGAAATAATTTATTGAGAAATTCCTGCTTTACTTGAGCCCATGTCGTGAGGGATCATGGTTTCAGTCCTTCTAGCCACTTCAATGCAGGACCAGCCAGAGACCAACGGAAAGCTTTCATTAGGATGTACTCCAAGGTGGTACCTTCAGCAAGAGTACGACACATGTCAGTAAAGTTGGTAATATGCCGCAAAGGGCATTCATTAAATCTACCATGAAAAGCATGATTTTTAATTTCAATAAGGAATTGAGTGCGAATTTCATAGTTATTTTCAGGGATTAGAATGGCCGATTCAGGCACGACGAGAGTCGGGGGCATATAATCCTCTGCAGTGGTTGGGTATAGGGCAAGCTCAGCTTTTGCTTGTTCCCTTCCTGCTTTCTCAGCGGTGATAGCAGCATCTTTAGCGGCCAATTCTCTTGTAAGCCTCGCAATCAGCTGTTCCTGTGTTTCTGCGGCCGCCATGGCTCTTTTTAGCTTAGCTTGGATGTGTAAGAGGCGTTCCGGATCGTCTAAGCCGTCAAACTCAGGTGGTTGAACAGAACGGCGCATACACCTGCGAAGTAACTTAAAAGAAAAGTGAGATCTGACTACCTAAGGCGCGAATGATAGCTTCCCCGGCAACGGCGCCAATTTGTTGTAGGAGGAAATCGAGACTTGCAATTCAAGATACAAGTAAAGTAAAGCAAACCATATTTCATCCCTTGCAAATAATTACAAGACTCCCTCCCTATGCAGTAGTGGGAAGTCAGGATCGATCCTCGAGGAAGCCTGTCAGCGGATCCTAGGTAGCTGTAAATCTCACAGTAAAGAAAACAGAAAGACAGAAACAAAGAAACAAAGACAGAAATAACAAACGAAAGCAAAAACAAAAGCAAAGATAGAAGCTTGTCGATCTCGACTAACACCTACTCGAGATCGACTAAAGACAGTGACGACAGAAACTTCATAATCGACAACAGAAACTCGATCTCGCCAAACTCTACTCGATCTCGACTAAGCAGTACTCGAGATCGACTAAGGCTCTTCGAGATCGACAACAAAACAGAAACTTGTAAACGCAACTTTCGAACACAGAATTCAGATTCCCAACGAAATAAATCAATATATAAAAAGACTTCCAAAGCCAGGGTATCAACACCACAACGATAACCATGCAAAATAACACATAAAGGCATAAAAGATCATGCTTTCCATCAAATAACTTTCGTTATTAACAAATAGGCATATAGAGGCTTTCGCATAAACCCTAATTGTTACTAACCCTTTTCACATAATTAATCCAAGTTGCATTAAGATCACTTTCGCTTCAATAATACAAACAAGGATCACCTTCAACTCTCGCAAAAGAATCATGCTCATAGGGATAGAAGACGAATCGCATCAAAAGATTGTACCTTTTACCGCATCACCTTACATGGCCACCGTCGGGCTCACCCCGACCCTAGAAGTGTGTGGACTAATCGCTCTTCATTATAAAGAAACTCATCAATAAACAAAAGAAACTAACTTGCATTAAATTAAACCAAAGAAAGCTTACAACTGAACAAGCCAAATCCGCTTTCGCTTTTCCACCTTGCTCGCCACAAACTCTCTCTCTCTCTCCTACTTACTTGTCTCTCAAATTGAATTGGAATAAGATATCCTAATGCTCAGCCCCTAAGACTTTATTTATAGTGCTCAAACCCCGCTAATCAAGGAAAGAACATCTTATCTCTATCTAAATCTAATTATCTAAATGCTTAAAGATAAATAAATGCAATAAAGGAATTAAATCCATAAAGGGAAATTATATCCAAAATAGGTAAATCTTCCATGTGTTGATAGGTCTTGATAGATGATAGATCTCGGCCAAACTCGGATTCCTTCGGCTCCAAGGACTCCCAATCCGAGTAGGACAGCAAACCGCGTAACGCGGCTCCTGGACAGCGTTCCTCGATCTCGACCAAATCTACTCGAGATCGAGTAAAAGTGGCGTCGAGTATGGCTTGGCTGGGCATCTCGGGTTGGTGTTGCTCGATCAAGCTCGGACAGGCGCTGCTGGGGTTCGCGAGATCGAGTAAGTTCCTCGAGATCGAGTAGAATGGTGCTCGACGTCTTCAGTCCTCGGCTTCTCGACTTGGCACACCTCCTCGACTTCGGACATGGCATCAGGGTTTGTCGATCTCGACCAGTTTACTCGAGATCGAGTAAGGCTCCGGAGTCGGGTTACTTCGTCTTCAGTTTCTTCGATCATGCTCTGCTCGACCAGGCTCAGCTCGGACACCTTTTGTCGAGATCGAGTAGATTAACTCGAGATCGAGTACGTTTGGGCTTCCAGCTTGATTCATCTGGTTTCGCTGCTTTTTGACCTTGGACTTCTGTAGTTGATTTTCGAGCATTTCCAACCTTTCTTATAACTGCTGTAATTTGCCTCGAATTCTGCCAAATTAAACAGAAACTGGTGTAGATTCCATAATTTGACAAATAAACATAAACTACATAGATTCTGTATTATTCTAGCCCAAATTCATGAAATGTATACAGAAATCGATATAAAAGTTACTGTAAAACATGGCAGATTCAGCTTACAACAGAAAAAAAACAAAATAAACTATAAACAAATTAATAAAGATAAAGATTAATAAAATAGTTTCATCTACAAATATCCACTTTAGTTGGTTAAATTGATATTGCAACTTCCTCCTGTCCTTTCCTGTCCTTTTAGGTTTCCTATGAATGCCCTTGTCCCAACCTAATATAGTTACTAGTCCAATCAGTCATAGAAACCCTTATCAATCGAACAGTCCCTAAAGAATGATTTAACCCAATTAATAGCTTTAAACCAAGGTATTTGCAATCCCTAAAGAGGGATTTAACAACACATCCAACTTCCTACCCATCTAATTAGTTCAATCAGCCCTAAAGGGACAAGTTTGCCACTTTGGTTAAGGTTCACAATCAGGAATCTACAAAACCCTAGCAGTTGAATTGATTCTACCAAGTTGATCAGACAAGATAAAATAAAACAATAAAAAATTCAAGCACAAAGAAGTCGAAACATTCAATATAGGAAATAAAGAACAAGAATTAGAAACTCACAATCAATCCAAACAAAGCTTCAAATTGTAGACGAAACGAGGGAGTTTAGGTCTCCATAAAAATAAAACAAAAGACAATTAGGGTTAAGAGAAGGTAAACTCGGTCGGCCGTTATGTTCACGTTCGGCCTCCCTTCATGCCGTATGAACGAATGAAATATGAATGAATATATACTATTGCAAACGTCTTAACTATCCTAATATATAATATAACTATATCTAATTTATCTAACTAATTCTATCTAATCTACTATCGTAATTTAAATATAATATATACATATATGTATCTAATTTATCTCCCTAATTTCCTCCAATACTACAGAGTACGGAGTATATATAATTAAGAGCATCCGCATTGGTTCGGGTTTCTTGAGTTTCTTAACCTCTTTTTATCACACTCTCTCTCCTTAAAAAACCCAACTTATTTTTTTACCCACATCCATAAAACCCCTCATTTGTTATTTAAGCACTTATAAATAATAACATGAGGTTCCACCTTCCCTTTTGTCCCACCAATTCCCACCCACTCTCTCTCCTCCCTTCTCTCTATCTCTCTCTTTAATTTGGGTTTCTTGGGTTTTTAGTATAGTTGCTAATTTAGCAATTCAACATTGGGTTTTTAAGCTTTCTCTAATATTATAATGTTTTCTTATCACTAAAAACCCACTAAAAACTACCAATGTGGGTGCTCTTAGGTTGACCTTCTCCATCGGACTTGATGCAAGGACTTAGCCCAAACCTCCTTTAATTAATCGATGTTGCTTAGGTTGACCATCTCCATTGCCTAGCAAAATAGTCCCATAAATTACGAGCAATCTCCAAATTCATACGATCCAGCCTCGAAAATACCTGAAATATATAAAAACACTAGTGTAGACTCCAAAAATCAAATAATACAAATTAACTATAAAATATGCAAAATATGATCTAAATTAATATGCAAACCTATACTTAAAACATGACTGAAATAGACCCTATCAAAATACCCCATGCTTAGACGTTTGCTTGTCCTCAAGCAATGAAAAACAAATATAGAATTAATCATCCCACAAATAAGATCTTCATGCTGTAGTTTTAGAAAAGCAACATCAAGCAATAGGAGCCATGAATAAGAGAACAAACATCCTACCAAATATATGAGCGATCCAATAGTAAAGGCAAATTTAATCAAACCTCACCGGGATAATGTGTTTCACTCAAACTCTCATGTGTTTAGGCTTTAAAGTACAACTCCCATGAGGACTTAAATAGGGTTGTAATGAGGTTCTGGTAGGAACATACGGCATGAGAAATATTTAGGCTTGTGGTGCTAAAAATCCGGGAAAAATGAACAACAACCAACCAGAACAACACCAAAACTTTCATACTTCGCAAACCATTCCAATAACATAAACCCCAATACACATCAATAAGCACTTTTCGATTTCAATAACCATACAACTCATGCAATTTTTTCATCTGGGGATGATGACTTCTTTTCCTTTCTTTTATGCTTACTTTTGCCCCTAGGTGAATTTTATCCTCCCTAAGTACAAGCTTACTAGACTTTTACTCCTAAGTGAATTTTATCCTCCTTAGGCTCCTAGTAATAAGTCATCTCTATTATGCAAGAAAGGTTACCTTATTTTGGCTATGCCTCTCGCAGTGCACAACCATACATACATCATCTCTACTCAAAGCAACTCCAACATAAAGAATTTTTATCATTTCTCCTCCTAATTCCCGGATAGGGTCAGGCTAATCATTGGCTATTATATATTTTTGTGGAGCTATAAAAAAAATAGGCTTTAAGGCTCAGATGTGCTTCAAGCAAAGGATAATGCAAATGGTGGATAAGATATAATATGGCTAAAGAAAACATGCCTCAATCATTTGAAATTCACAAGCAACAAACATGTGCAATACGGTATTGAAATAAGAAGCATATGGCGAGTATAATCACCCAATAAAAGCAAAAGAGAATAATATGTAAAGTCCCTATAAGGCCAAAATCAAACTCACAAGGGTTATATTTTTTTTTTAGATTTCAATTTAACCTCAACTATGAACTATACTTGCTCAATTATATTCTCAAATCATGCTCCAAAAATTATTTTCAAGCAATTCAATCAAATCATGGGATTTATGCAATAAGATCATAAAAATAAATTAGAGGACAAACTAAACCAAGATGGGTATTTTTAATAACACCTAAATGCAATGAAATGCATAACAAAAATTGAAAAAACAAAAAACAAAAAACTAACATAACAGAAAACTAACATATATATAAAGACGGAGCTACACTTGAATTCCCCACCCCATGCTTAAAATTTTATTTTGTCCTCAAAGTAAAGAAAAAGAAAGAAAGAAAGGTAGAGGAAACTCACAAAGTAATCGGGCATTCCAAGCAGTTCACTTAAATTCAGCTTCGGAGGAGGGATTAAAACCATTTATGTCACAGGGCGGTCAAGGCTCCTCTGAAAAATGCAGCAGCTCACCGTAACCAAATTCGGCAACCACTTCCTTAATTAGGACTGTACACAATAGCAAACAAAGCAAACCGCCACGGCAAACTGATAACAGACAATGTTGGCTCATGGTCCAGACAAAGAAACAAATCAACTGCACCCTCAGAGCATGCACAAAAATCAATCCGCAACTCACACTCATCCATATTTTGTAAGTAAAATTATCAAAAATCGATGGACACAGGGAGCAAGAGGCAAGCAAAAGAAATAAAGGACGGACATCGTCATATCTCAAGAATTAAGTGAGCCAACAGTAGTAGCCTACACTACAAATAATCATGAAGAAAACAACCAAAATCAGCAGCTAAGGTGACCAAATTCCGCTATAGATTTTAGTTAATTCTACACACATGGGTAAACATAAAGCGAAGGCTAACTAAGGCATGAAATCAAAACTATATGGGACAACCAAAGCATAAAAATGGACAAAAACAAGACCAACACAGTAGCACAAAGGTGTTAATGATCAAACAGACTTACAATGAAAGCATCATAGGAAACACACATTCAAGTCCAGCAGATTGATCAAAAACATATAACAGATCCAGAACTGAACTCAGTAGCTACTATGCAACCAGAAAAACAAAACAACAACCAATCCATTAATTTAAGAGGATCTCAATCAACCCCACATCTACAATAAATCCCAATATTTAGCAGTATATTTCACTCAATCTCGACAGAATGGACAATTCAAATCAGCCCGTGAATATGAAGCCACAAGAATTGAAAATAAAATATGAGCAATTTCAAAAAAATCAGTTCATCATCCTCTTTCATAAATCACGAGAAGCTCAATGAAAGGGTGAAAAAGGAGGACATACCTAAACTTACCGGTTGCGGAATTGACGGGAATTTGGATCAGCTGCGGTCGGAAATTGGGAAAGGCGCCCATGGCAGCAGCAGCAGAAAGGGTCGAGAAGAATCGGGCGGCAAGGGCTGAGTGCAGGAGCTCCGGGCGGTTAGGGCTTCGCCGATGCATCATCACCTGTTACAGATTTGAAACATACATGCACTTACCTGTTACAGATTTGAAGTCGAGGCGAAGTGGAGGCGGATGAAAGATCCGACGAGGGCGAATTCCCAGTGAGGAGGACGGTGGAGTGGTGAGAGAGATGGAAGAAGGCGACCATCGGAGGATACGGCTATGAGCCTAGTCAAAACCAGTGGTGGCAGAAGAAAGGTCCGGCGATTGTGGTCAGTTCAGCGGTGGCCTCGCGTGCACCGAAGGAGGAGGCAAGCGCAGAAGATGGTCGGGAAAGCTGCTGGGTAGGAGGGTGATGAAAAGGGAAGATCTGGTGGAGGGTGCGGTAGTGGTGGCCGGCGGCGAGAGGCCAGGACGCCGACTGCGACGCGGGAACACCGACATCGGAGGAGAAGGGCGGTGGCGAGATCTGAGACAGAGAGCCGCTTTCCCCTTTTGTTTAAGTGATTTTTTTTTCTGATTTTTTTTTAAATAAAGGATGAAACTAAACCTGAAAATAAAATAAAATAAAAGTAAAGCAGAATTTTAAATATAAAAATAAAGAAAAATTTTACGATCTAAAAGTAAATAAAAAAATAAATAACATACCTTGGTTCTCTCTAAGATCGATTCAGACATTGTTAAAGCCCTCAATAACTTGTCAAACTCTTGGACACATATTTCAAGTAAGCATATATAATCTAATGATAAACTGAAATTATATAATATAGAAGTTAAAAGCCTTTTCAATTTATCATAACTCTCTACCGAAGGAATGTGATACCACCAACACAGTTCTGCTGGTGGCTTCTCAAAGTAATGCTCTCAAGGGTCTGTATATTCACCAAAATTCACAAAAGTGTAAGAAATATCAATACCTTCTTCGGGAGCCACATAAATCGGCTCGGTAAATGATTCCTTGATAAGCAAGTCAGAGATGATTTCTTCCGATGAAAATAGGAGCCAAAACACATGGATCCTCATACGTGCACTCATGAGACTCCATGTCAGGGAGCATCGGGCTCTCATCGATCAAACCATCATTGTTTGTGTCTTGGCTTTCATCAACTTGAGGAATAAAGCATTGCTCTACTACCAACTCATTCACCGGTTGATTAAGTTGGTTCAATGGTTCCTCAATTTGCTCCATCCTTTTAAGCACCTGCTCCAACATAACCTGGCGTGTGAAACCTTCTTCCTGCTCCACCCGGTGATCCATGTAGCAGAAAAAATCCCACATCTCTGATAAGTCGAAATTTGCCAAGCCTCCGTTACTCATAGACTCGGCAAGTTCTTTGGTCTCAGGAGTCATGCCCTCAAGTACACAAACAACCATATCTTGCAAACTATCTTGGTAACCCCTTGCATAACGGGCGTCTAATAAATTATGCACTCTTGTGAAATAATGGTGAAAATTTTCTCCTTGACACTGCATTAATCTCATCTTAAAATGTTAGTAGTAAGGATGTCGTGAACCGTAAGATAGGTTCACAACAAAGTTAAGTTATATACAATAATCGGCAAACACACAAAACAAAGAAATAAACTTTGATTCCCCGGCAACGGCGCCAATTTGATGAACGGTTTTTAGTCGCGTAAACCGTATCAAAATAAATTCGAACTTACTAACTAATGTAGTGTGATAAGTACGAGTCGATCCTACAGAGAATCAAATATTTCCAAATTATGTTTATTTACCAATTAATAGGAAAAGGGGGGTTTTTGATTGATTGAAATAAGAAAAAAAACAAAATAAACTATAAACAAATTAATGAAGATAAAGATTAATAAAATAGTTTTATCTACAAATATCCACTTTAGTTGGTTAAATTGATATTGCAACTTCCTCTTGTTATTTCCTGTCCTTTTAGGTTTCCTATGAATGCCCTTGTCCCAACCTAATATAGTTACTAGTCCAATCAGTCATAGAAACTCTTATCAATCGAACAGTCCCTAAAGAAGGATTTAACCCAATTGATAGCTTTAAACCAAGGTATTTGGAGTTCCTAAAGAGGGATTTAACAACACATCCAACTTCCTACCCATCTAATTAGTTCAATCAGCCTTAAAGGGACAAGTTTGCCACTTGGGTTAAGGTTCACAATCAAGAATCTACAAAACCCTAGCAGTTGAATTGATTCTACCAAGTTGATCAGACAAGATAAAATAAAACAATCAAAAATTCAAGCACAAAGAAGTCGAAACATTCAATATAGGAAATAAGGAATAAGAATTAGAAACTCACAATCAATCCAAACAAAGCTTCAAATTGTAGGCGAAACGGGAGAGTTTAGGTCTCCATACAAATATGAATGAATATATACTATTGCAAACGTCTTAACTATCCTAATATATAATATAACTATATCTAATTTATCTAACTAATTCTATCTAATCTACTATCGTAATTTAAATATAATATATACATATATGTATCTAATTTATCTCCCTAATTTCCTCCAATACTACAGAGTACGGAGTATATATAATTAAGGACAGCCGCTTAGGTTGACCTTCTCCATCGGACTTGATGCAAGGACTTAGCCCAAACCTCCTTTAATTAATCGATGTTGCTTAGGTTGACCATCTCCATTGCCTAGCAAAATAGTCCCATAAATTACGAGCAATCTCCAAATTCATACGATCCAGCCTCGAAAATACCTGAAATATATAAAAACACTAGTGTAGACTCCAAAAATAAAATAATACAAATTAACTATAAAATATGCAAAATATGATCTAAATTAATATGCAAACCTATACTTAAAACATGACTGAAATAGACCCTATCAAACTACCCCATGCTTAGACGTTTGCTTGTCCTCAAGCTAATACCCTCGAATTTGGGATTGAAAAAATATTTGGAGCCTAAATACCATTGAAATAAAATCGGGGCTATTTTTCCATGCTATATAACCTCGAATGTATATTTCGAGGGCATCGGCAAGTGTATATTAGTCTCGAAAACAAATTCGAGGGCACATTTTTGAAGCTATTGTCAAGCAATGTTAGTAATGAAGTCATTAGAGGGTACACTTGGGGCTACTATCGAGGGCATGTAGGATCGAATATTTTTTGAAGGGTAGAGTTGAGGGCATAACAATTCAATATATATTATGAGGCTAATTTCGAGGGTAAGTTTGATCCTAAATAGTTACGATTTTTTTTGGGGGCTAACAATGTTGCTAAATAACCTCAAATTATGTATTTGAGGGTATATTTGTAGGCGTATAACCTCGAAAAAATTGAATTTTCTTCAAGGGCAAGTTCAAGAGCAAAGCAGTTTACCATAATTAATGCATTAAATATTCCAACTACCTATTTTTCTTTATCCACTAAATCGTATATGGTTCATCAATCTTTGCTCTCATACACTTTCTTTCTCACACAACTTTCAAATATCTCTACCTACCTTTCCTTTTGTGTGTTTTCTTAGATTCGATCAAGTGTTTTGTAGTATTTGATCTTCATTTCTAGTAAGTATCATTATTTTGACAATTATTTTCTTATTTTCATACAAGTTACACGGTGGAAAAGCAAGAAAATCCATATGATTTATAAACCGTTAGAGAGATAGCTTGAAAATATAGTCACATTTATATGTAAATATTAACCTCCCACGTGCCCTCGTGTTCATAATTTCGAGGTTAAACTATTATGATTACTCTCGTCAATACTCCCGAATTATTATTTTCGAGAGTAAGCGAGTACATAAACCCTTCTCCAATAGCAACAATATTATGATTTCGAGGGCAAATTTGAAGCTACATGTAGCCTTCAATGATCTTTTCGAGGGCACCGTCAAGAGTGTGCTCCTGGGTAAATGTAGAACTTTTTTTAAACCATTTACCAATCTTTTGTTCCATTCTACTTATCATACTCTCATTTTTTTGCTCTTCTTATAGATGGATAACCGTGATTGGATGCACATGAAGCATTTGCAATATGGATCAGAGGTGGTTGGAACGAATTATTTCTCATTGAAGAATTCATCAATTTTGCAAAATCACAATATATGGACAAAGAGAAGATCACATGTCCTTGTTTGAAATGTAAGAATGGAAAATTTTAAGATGTTAAAATGGTACGCCTTCATTTTTATCGAAAAGATTTTATTGTTAATTATTATCGATAGATGGGAGAGCCACCCTTTGATACCCCCCCCCCCCCCCCCCCCCCACGATCTATTTGAGGTCATTGGGGAACATTTTATAGGTGCAATTGTTGATCAATTATCTACCAAGACCACTAGAATACTAAAATTAGACATCATGTGATTTAAGTCTATTCTTATATTCGATCAAGTGTTTTGTGGTATTTGATCTTCATTTCTAGTAAATATCATCATTTTGATAATTATTTTCTTATTTTCTTAAAAATTACAAGTTGGAAAAGCAAGAAAAGTCATATGATTTAATTAGAAACTGTTAGAGAGATAGCTTAAAAATATAGTCACATAATATGTAAATATTAACCTTACACATGCCCTTGAGTTCATAATTTCGAGGTTAAACTATTATGATTACTCTCGTCAATACTCTCCAATTATTATTTTCGAGAGTAAGCGAGTACATGAATATATACTTTTTTTTTTGTGATGTTTAAAACAGTTTAGACAACGGTCAAATATATGGACAAATGTGAAATTATTGGTTCTGAAAGAAAAATAAAACTCTCCCATTTAGGGGAAAATGGCGGGATCAAAATACTTATTAAAAAAAATAGAGGGTTTCCAAATTTTTAGAGGAAATTTTTAACACTTAGAAAAATTTGACCCGCTTTTTGAAATAGGAATTTAACACTAGAGCTGGCATTCTGGCAATTGGGTAGTTGGGTTGATTGTGTCGGGTTCGAGTCGGACTTGTTTGGGTCGGGTCATTGACAGGTCAGGTTAGTGCACGGTAAAATATTAGATCAAAATGAATTTTAGATTGGTCGGGTCTCGGGTTGAATTAGATCATGCTCATTCGGTTTTTGGGCCAAAGTGGGTCGGACTCATTTGGGTTTCGGGTCAAAAGACGGGTCAGTCTTGTTCAAGTTTCGAATTGAAGCGGTTCTAGTATATTTGGGTTTTGGGGCGAATCATGTTTGGCCCATTTCGGTAATTGGGTTGATTCGATTGAATATGAAATTCATGTTACTTATTTGTTATTTGTGTCTTTTAAAAAATATTTTCAAATAAAATTAAATATGATTCAAGATATAATCCAATAATTATATTCAAATCTATCATTCATAATTTCATATTTCATATTTATAGACATGGTTGGAAGAAGATTTGGGCCAATTAGTTATATTTATTAATATTATAATAAAAATTTAGCAAATTTGTATAAGTTCCTACATGATAAGATCTATACAAGCTACTAATATTCATAAGTTTTACTTGAATAAATTTAGGTATATAAGTTCCTACATATATAAAATTATTCTAATATAAGTTCACAATTAACTAAACCCATACTGATAAGATCTATATTGTATAAAATCATAATTGTCGGTTACACATAAAATTATGCTAATGTTAGGTTTCTATTTATTAATATTATTACTCCATCAAGCTTTGATAAATCAAATTAATTTTTTTTATAAATGAATTATAATAATAAATTTAGAATTTGTGTGTGTATATATATATATATATATATATATATATATATATACACTATTTTAAATATAAAATGATATGAAGTATAAATTAGAATCAATCTAAACCAACCATTTTTCAATATCTAACGGTAGAAAAGGGGAATCCGTGTGCTCTTTTGATCAACCAATAAACATCTCCTAAATTACTTTGAGAACCATTGATTAATTTTAATCTAACGGTTGAGCCTTCAATTTCCACACTCACACGGATCCTCTCTTGCTCGCAACTTATCGTATCCCAAACCCCAAACCCTCGCTCCGTCACCCTCAGTCCCTCCTCCTCCTCCTTTGGTTTCCATGGCTTCCACTTCTCCTTGAGCCTCTTCAAGCCAAATCCCTTTCGCACTCTCTCCAGTCGTTCTTCTTCTCCTCCAACAGTTCCGCTTCTTCGGTCGCCGCTGCTGCCGCCGCCTTATCTCTCTCTTGGGCGTTTTCCTCTTCTAAACATTTCGAGGCGATTTCTCAAGGTTCATGCGAAATGTCGCGACTTCGTCGTAGATTGAGCAAGACGAGGACGATGAGGGCGTTTTTTCCGGCGAAGCCGGCGGTAATGTGAAGCAGCCTGAGTTTTCTCCCGTCATCCAACTATTTGTCAGTTACCTTCCATTAAGTGTTGACAGCGCGCCCAACTTGCTGGCTTGTTCGAGAGCGCTGGTACAGTCGAGATGGTTAAGGTAATTTCTTATTGTTTCTCCCGTCTTAGGCCTGTCATCATTTTCCAATTGCTGGTAGTTGTAATTGTTATTATCTGGTGAATTTGGCTGATGTATTTTGGTTTGGTGATTTGTTTTGTTGCTGTGACGAAAGTAATTATTTTATTCGGTTGAAGAGGTTTTTGGTCCTGTTTTTCTAGGGTTTGATAACCCGCATCGAATACTGGTACTTGTTAGCAGCTCAATTGGCCTCTTAAACATGTTCGGATGTTAGAATTTTATCCATGATTTAGAAATTGGAAAGTTAATTTGTTACAGATGGGTTGTTGCTCCTGAGTGCAGTTTTGACTTGTGATTAGCAATAGTATATGAATAAATATGTGTTTTTATTATGTTGTATTGTTTGGGATACATCGAATTCTAAGGAAGTCAAAATGATTGTTTTGTGCAGGTGATTTATGATAAAGTGTATGGAAGGAGCAGGGGTTTTGGTTTTATGACCATGACGAGTAAGAAGGAAGTGGAAGCTTATATTGAATATATAGTGTAAAAACTAACTATTACACAAATTGGCGTTGATTTGCACTTTTTTTTAAGATAGTTGGGTTATTGAACTAATTAGTTGTCTTATAACTTATAATGTTTAGTACCTTTAGTGCCACGAAGATTCGTTTATGTTTGTAGTTATGGATGAACCAGCATTTTGGGCAAGATTTAATAATGAATTTAGATTTTTTCAAACATTTAATGTTTATGTCTGATTACTGTTGTTATTTAAAGTAACATCTATATTTTATGTATGAATAAATTGAAGAATAAAAAAAATTGATGGTAATGAATTTAATCTCAAATTTGGCTATCAAATTTATAAAATTTAACCAGAAACTTAGGAAACAAAATATTAAATTTAACCTCTAAATTGACCATAAAATGAGTTGACAAAATGCCCTCGAAAACACATTACCCTCGAAAATGCCCTCGAATTCGACCTCAAGACACATTTCGAGGTGTAGAGGAGGGAGGTTAAATGTGGCCTCGAATATTAACCTTGAATTTTTGTTTTCGAGAGTAGGATAGCATGCAAATATTTTGGAGGTTATTTTCGTAGTTACATTTGAGGTTATTTTACTCTTAAATTTGCACTTCAATTATTTTGATGCTACAAATCGATACTATTTAGCCTCGAATTTTGTACCCTCGAAAATACCTACTAATTTCATTTGAAGGCAATTTGAAGGTTAATAGCCCTAAATTTAGTTTCGAAATAGTTCGATACTAATGATCTCGAACTTAACCTCGAAATTATTTAGAGGCTATCTTACTCTTGAAACAAAAATTTCGAGGTTAATATTCGATGCCACATTTAACCTCCCTCCTCTACACCTCAAAATATGTCTTGAGGTCGAATTCGAGGGCATTTTCGGGGGTAGTTTGTTTGTTGAGAATTGTAATTCTAGTTTACTAGGAATTGGGCTTTTAGGCCCAAGCCCATGTCTTGCCAAATGTTTCAATTTCCGACCGTTGCTTCATTCCGACCTATTATAAGGTCTCCATCAGCAAACCCTAAATCCAAGAGACGGGCACTGTAGCGCCGCTCCAAAGGGAGCCTGGGAGCTCCTCTCCCATGGCTGAAATCTGGAAAGGAAAGGCTAGGGTTTCGGGCTCCGTTCGAAGAAGCTAAAGCCGAGAGAAGAAGATAGAGAGGGGCTCAAGTTTGGGTTCATCAGTGAGAGAGGCTCGTTAAGCAATCTCCATGTGAGCCAAACTCGACTAGAGAAAGAGAGAGCAGGAGATCCGAGGAAGAAGGCCGGCATGCTACGTCAGCCTTCCCGTAGCGACATTGAAGAGACGACGAAGAGAAGCCAGCAAGGAGGTCTTCGACGCCGACGCGCCAAGCTGAGATCGCAGCCCTTTTGAGTCCGTCTTCTCAGTTTAAGGGGGTTTTCGTTCCTTCCCTTCCTTGCTTCTGATTTGTACTCATTACATATGTTTATGCTTCTTAGTTTCTTCGATGTTGCTTAGTTGCCCTCTTAGGATCCTTGTATCTTTCTCGTTTTGGCCTTAGAGCATATTGGATGACATCTAGAGCCGGGGACGTAGGGATTAGGCCGAACCTCGTAAACATATCGTGTGTGTCCATGTTATTTTTCCTTTCGGTTTCTTTGTTTAGGATTGATCTAGATCCTTCGTGTTTAAACCGGACTAAAAGACCACTTCGACCCTAATCCGACCTTTGATGAGTGCAACCTTGATTTCTAACAATTGGTATCAGAGCATATGTTCGATCTTTGCCTTCCGCTGTGCATTTATATCGCTCTAAACTGCTGTCCATGTTCTGTGTTTGCTTGGATTCGAATTTATGCATTTTTCATATGTATTATTGCTGAAATCTGGGCTTTATATGGACTGATTGGAGGCTGTTTTCAGGGGCTATATATTCTGAATTGTTGTGCTCTTGTTTAGGGTCTTATTTATAAATTCTTGCTGAATTTTTCATGTCTAAAATGTTCTTGATGATCCTCTATATGCTATATATGAGTTTGCTGAATTTTAGACTTGGTTGTGTGGTCTTTTAGAGTGATATATGGACTGTTTTTGTTGCTGTCCAGAAAACTTTTCTGTCACATATGTTGCTGTCCAGAAATTTTTTTGAGACTTCGAGCACTTGCTGATTTTTTGCTTCCATGATTTGTTGCTTTAAATTCAGCCCCATATAAGTGTCTCATGGTTTGTCATGTTTTTCCTCTTCTATAAGAAATCTGAGATGAAGTTCCTTATATGCTTAGGAATCTTCTTGGCTTGTAATACTTGTTTGCTGAAATATTCATGAGCATATCTCTTAATTTTCAGCCTTCATAAGTATTATCAAGATGCCTCTCAATTTCTGTTTGAGTGAAAATTATGAGTTCTCTTAAAGTTTCTAAGTTGATGTCTATATTCTTCTATGTGCTCTATTCTCTCATATCTGCGCTAAATTGAAACTTTGAGACTTCTCACGCATCCTCACTGAATCTGTGTTCAGCTTTGCCGTTGGATGCCCTGTTTTTCATGTTATTCCATTCATATGAAATCTATATTGAAGTTCTTGACTATGTTAAGAGTCTTCCTAGCATGTGATACTTGTTTCCTGATTTATTTATGTGTTTATCATGGAATTTTTCAGCTTCTTAAAGTGTCTAGACTTGCTTGACGATTTCCTCTTGATATGGAATATATATATGAAGTTTCCTTGAAGTTTCTAAGTGCTGATTTTTTTATGTGCTATCTCATCTCACATTTATCCTATGCCTTCTCCATTATTATCCATTGTGGTTTTTTACATTATCATGACTTGAGACTCTTGCCTATTCATTTGGTTAAGTTTGGTGCCTAAAGTTTTATGCCATTAGAATTCTTGCTAGAACTCATAAGTTGTTTATTACTCTTGATCACGGTAATATTGATGCTTGCTTTCTTGCTAATTCTATGGTTCATGTGACCAAACTTGTAAACCCTTCTTTAGGCTTGTTGTGCAGCTGCTTGTAGCTTCTTTTCTTGTCTCACGTGACATGGATTTGGATAGCTCTCTTGCTTGCCTTGGTCTCTCGTTGATAATGTGTTTTTTCTTAACCTTTTATCTTGAGATATTAGGTTCAGTTTCTGTCACATGCATGGATATATGTTATGAAATTCCTATTTGCCTTAAATCTGGTTCATTCATTGCATAACTACCTGTCATTTTGAGCTATTCTGCGCTGTTGCACTCTTATACTCATTCATGGTGTATTTATGCAAAAGTTTTCATGCTCTTCAATGGTAGTTACATGTGTTTTATAGGCATTTGCTCAGATCTGTTTTTCTTCTCATTTTTGCATAATTTGAGATGAAATGAAGTTCTGAATGTGTGGAATTTCCATGGTTGCTTGTCTGCTCCAGTTTATAGGAAAACCTGATGATCTTTACTTGGCTTACTTCATGAGAACTAACTCTTTATTTCTTGTGCAAGGAAATCTGAAAAAGGGAGATGTCAAGACCTTAGAAGAACTGAAAATGGTTGGTGTTCAAATCAGGAATCAGCCAGGTGGCATTCCTTCAAGATGGAAGTAGTATCAAATGTCAAGATGACTAGGAAACCATGACGTTGGTATCCTTGGAGATGCTTGCTTCATCGAAGATCTGTTAAAACAAGACCAAAGGGAGTCTTTCTTACACCTTTATCTCCTATTTTCAGTTTGATTGGTCTCTTGCATATGTCTCTCTATGAGTTTTGTGTTCTCTAGTTAAGCCTTAGTGATACAGTTTGTGTTTTTTCCTTTACTAAAACTGGTATAGTTGCCTTTATAAGTAATTCTGAGCATGTTGACAATTCTTAAGGCACCTTTGGTGTTCTTGAATTATATAACTATGCTTGATTTACTTGATAAAGATCAACTTTGCTTGACCTTGTGTTTCTGCATAAACCATGATTCTGATGGCTTGCACTTTTGTTAGGTTAAACCTTGCTGTTGTCATACCTTTTGAGTGCAAAATCTGTTGGTTTTTATGATGATAAGTGAATCCTTCATTCATTGATTTCCATGTAAAAGTTGCATGACATCTGTGTGATCATATGCTCTTACCTGAACTAGGTTTAGGTTTAGAAATCATGATATTAGGATTTACCCGGTGATGTATATTTCCTTCTTGTCTATGAATTCATGCATGCTTACATGAGTATCTTTGAGATATCTATGTTTTGCGTCAACTAATTGCTTAGTTGTAGAATTCTTGACTCCAGGATTTATACCTGTGTATGTGCCTACTGTGTATGAGCCTGATTGTCTGCCTTGTGTGCCTCATATGCTCCATTCAGTAGCACCTATGACACAACAACTTCTCTATGTTCTCTTATAGATTAATTTCTCTTTCGTGAGTTAAAAATCTATTGCAAGTTCATAGTGAGAGTTCTTCCTATACTTTGAAATTTTCCTAAGAGAATTGCTTGATGCACTGAGCTTGTGTGCTATTGTGTGTGTTGACAGGTAACTCTCATCTGAAAGGAAGATGTGTGATAAGAGTCACCTCCTTGCCCAATAGCTATAAGGTGGTGGTTGTCTCATTGGAGCATACCCAAGCTAGCTGAAGGTGGAGGATCTCCATCACCAAAGTTGGAAGAAGAAATGGGATGTGTAAAACAGCTTACAAAGTCACAAAATCTGGTGGGGAAAGGGCTAACCAGCTTGTGAACTCACCAAACTTTGTGGGGAAAGTTAGTATTTCTACCCTCATTTTTCATGCTTTTCCAGTTTTTAAAACAAACTTGCCTTGTGTTGAGAAGTATTTGCATATGTATTGCTTGCTATAAACTTGTCATGTTTGTGAAACATGTGCATGTGAGTTGCTAACTATACATATGACTTTTCTGGCTGAGTTTATTTTTCAAAAACTTGCATGATTTAGGTAGAAGTTTGCTAGCGCTAAATTTGGTGGAGTTTGCTCTGTAGTTGGTGATGGATAGCTTTTTAAACAACTGCTTATATGTATCTTTTGATCATGTTTTGCAAAAATTCATGCTCTTATAAGATCATCGCATGTTGTGTGTTTCCCTTGCTTACTGTTTGTTTCCCCCTTTGCTGTCCTGTGTCCAGAGCCAGCTGAAATTAGCTGCATTGGGTCCAAAAATCAGCAACTCTTTGTCCGAGTCCAGATGCATGTCTTGCTTGTGTGCGCATATTTTACTTGCCTATACTTGGATATTTTTTATGTTGCTGATTTCTGTTGTCATGTTTCCAATCTGAGTTAAAATGCATGGTTTACATACATGTTTTACCTGCTTATACTTGGATAACATGCTCTAGTGGTTGGTGTTTGCTGCTCCTAATTCATAGACTCTTTAGTTTGCATTGTCTTTGGTGCTTGTTCACTTCTGTGGTTTCATGCTTTACTAAATCAGTTGAGTCTTTGAGTTTTTTCCTACATGTCTAGGATTTCAGGAGCAGTGACATATGACTAGCTATACGAGATTGAGATGCTAGTCCTGTCCTTGACTAGCTATACGAGATTGAGATGCTAGTCCTGTCCTTGGTCAAGCTATACGAGATTGAGATGCTTTGACCTGTCCAAGGGTTAACACTTGCCAAAAATTCAGTTTCATGTTAACTGATTTCTTGCTTGGTTTGTTTCCCTTAAGAGGGCATTGCTTGCTTGAAGTTACCCTTTAAGAGGGCACTACTTGCTTAGCCCTATCTGTCTTGGAGATTAGAGGGTTCCATCCCCTCAAAGTCTCTCTGTCATGGGTCATTGTGACCCTGTCTTGGTTTTCTAGCTATGGAATCGAGGTCTGCTAATGCATTCTCCATATGTTTGCATTTATTCTGCTAGATGTGCCATGAGTAGTTCCTGCTGGATTTTAAGCTCCTATATTTGGTTGATATATCTAACCATGTTCATGTAGGAAGTGCAGGTACTGTGATGACGGAGTTGTTCAATATGCTATAGGCTTTTCTTCTTTATCTATTTCCTTGTAAACTAGATTTAAGAGGGCAATTGTTGAGAATTGTAATTCTAGTTTACTAGGAATTGGGCTTTTAGGCCCAAGCCCATGTCTTGCCAAATGTTCCAATTTTCGACCGTTGCTTCATTCCGACCTATTATAAGGTCTTCGTCAGCAAACCCTAAATCCAAGAGACGGGCACTGTAGCGCCGCTCCAAAGGGAGCCTGGGAGCTCCTCTCCTATGGCTGAAATCTGGAAAGGAAAGGCTAGGGTTTCGGGCTCCGTTCGAAGAAGCTAAAGCCGAGAGAAGAAGATAGAGAGGGGCTCGAGTTTGGGTTCATCAGTGAGAGAGGCTCGTTGAGCAATCTCCATGTGAGCCAAACTCGACCAGAGAAAGAGAGAGCAGGAGATCCGAGGAAGAAGGTCGGCATGCTACGTCAGCCTTCCCGCAACGACATTGAAGAGACGACGAAGAGAAGCCAGCAAGGAGGTCTTCGACGCCGACGCGCCAAGCTGAGATCGCAGCCCTGCTGAGTCCGTCTTCTCAGTTTAAGGGGGTTTTCGTTCCTTCCCTTCCTTGCTTCTGATTTGTACTCATTACACATGTTTATGCTTCTCAGTGTCTTCGATGCTGCTTAGTTTCCCTCTTAGGATCCTTGTATCTTTCTCGTTTGGGCCTTAGAGCATATTGGATGACATCTAGAGCCGGGGACGTAGGGATTAGCCCGAACCTCGTAAACATATCGTGTGTGTCCATGTTATTTTTCCTTTCGGTTTCTTTGTTTAGGATCGATCTACATCCTTCGTGTTTAAACCAGACTAAAAGACCACTTCGACCCTAATCCGACCTTTGATGAGTGCAACCTTGATTTCTAACAATTTTCTAGGCTAAATGTGAGGTTATGTTCGAGGTTAGTTTCGAGAGTATAGAGGCGTTTTCTTGTAGTGTAGTTACAAGTTGGATCGAGCCTCAAATTAGCAAAGCAATTAAGTTAAGTGATTAACAATGTAGAGATTGAGTTGCACAAACGGGTAAGTGATTAGATTCCACATACTTAGTTGTCACACTATACAGTGTATATATACACTAATACACATATTTTTTTTTTGTGTAGTGTGTATATATACACATATATACAGTGTATATACACACATATATACACTAATACATTTATTTTTTTGTGTTCGGTTTGTGTTACTGATAGCATGCATTTAGATGGTCATAATAGGTTTCATTTAGCTTAGTTAAGATGCATATTATGCATGGTTTAAGTACAATTTGCATATTTGCTCTCTACGTTGGTGGAGTCGGAATCTACACACTTTTATTGATTATTTCAGGTAACTATGGATCCGAGGATGAGACATGGGTTGATGACGCATTAGATGAGGATATTTAGTCGATCGAAGAAGCTTACATGAAGATCTAAAGAGGTCTTGAGAAGAAGAAGCGAGCCTAAACGAAGAACAAGTCTGCAGAAGTTGTCGTCGGACATGCTGAACTTGTTTTGCATTTTCTGGAGGCCTCGGTTGTCCGATTGACTATTATGACCATGCGTTGGAAAGCTCTTTCAGAGAGCTACAACTTTCATGTTGACGTCGAGAGCTAATTCATAGTGGATTTTCCGTAAAAAAACCGATGCAGCGGGCGCCGCCATATGATGCGGCCGCCGCATAATTGTCACATAAAACTCATGCAGCGGTCGCCGCATTAGTGCTGCGACCGCTGCATTTGCCCAGAGCGACGCGTTTCAGAGTTCAGCGACAATTTTCTATTCTAAACCCTATTTATTTATTTAATTGTCTTGTGGCCGACATTGGACACAAAATTAAGGAGATTAGAGGGGCTTAGCCCTAGATTTCCATTGATTCATTAGATTAGGATTCAAGATGATTTTAGTTGGAGATTGAGAGCGATGTTCGTCATCAGCGGCTAAACTCTCTTCGTTCTACTTGCAATTTGAAGCTTTATTTGGATTGATTGTGAGTTTCTGAATCTTGTTCCTTATTTCCTATATTGAATGTTTCAACTTCTTTGTGCTTGAATGTTTGATTGTTTTATTCTATCTAGCCCTCGCAACTAGTTAGAATCAATTCAATTCCTAAGGTTTTGTAAATTCCTGGTTGTGAACCTTAACCTAAGTAGCAAACTTGTTCCTTTAGGGCTGGTTGAACTAATTGAATGAGTAGGAAGTTGGATGTGTTGTTAAATCCCTCTTTATGGACTGCAAATACCTTGGTTAATCTCTGAACTTAAAGCTATCAATTGGGTTAAATCCTTCTTTAGGGACTGTTTGATTGATAAGGGTTTCTAGGACTGGTTGGACTAGTAACTATATTAGATTGGGACAAGGGCATTCATAGGAAACTTAAAAGGACGAGAAGAAGTTACAATATCAATTCAACCAAATGAAGTGGAGAGTTGTAGGTGGAGCGATCTTCTCTAAATTGTTTTGCATCAATCTGTTCATAGTTTATTTTGTTTTCTTTCTTATTTCAATCAACCAAAACCCCCCTTTCTACTAATTGGTAAATACACATTGCTGAGAAATACTTGATTCTCTGTGGGATCGACCTCTTACTTACTTGCTATACTAGTTTGTAGGTTTGAATTTTATTTTGATACGGTTTACGCGACTAAAAATCGTTCATCAAGTTGGCGCCGTTGCCGAGGAATCAAAGTTTATTTCTTTGTTTTGTGTGTTCGCCGATTATTGTTTATAACTTAACTTTGTTGTGAACCTATCTTACGGTTCATAACACCCTCACTACTAACATTTTAAGATGAGATTAATGCAGCATCAAGGCGAAAATTTTCACCATTAATTCACAAGAGTGCATAATTTATTGGACACCCGTTATGCACGAGGTTTCCAAGATAGTTTGCAAGATATGGTTGTTTGTGTACTTGAGGGCATGACTCATGTGACCAAAGAACTTGCCCAGTCTATGAGTAATGGAGGCTTGACAAGTTTCGACTTATCGAAGATATGGGATTTTTTCTGCTACATGGATCACCAGGTGGAGCAGGAAGAAGCTTTCACACTCTAGGTTATGTTGGAGTAGGTGCTTAAAAGGATGGAGCAATTTGAGGAACAATTGAACCAGCTTAATGAACCGGTGAGTGAGTTGGTAGTAGAGCAATGCTTTATTCCTCAAGTTGATGAAAGCCAAGACACAAATAATGATGGTTTGATCGATGAGAGCCTGATGCTCCCTTACATGGAGTCTTATGAGTGCACGCATGAGGATCCATGTGTTTTGGCTCCTATTTCATCCGAAGAAATCATCCCTGACTTGCCTATCAAGTAATCATTTACCGAGCCGATTTTTGTGGCTCCCGAAGAAGGTATTGATATATCTTACACTTTTGTGAATTTTGGTGAATATACAAACCCTTGGGAGCATTATTTTGAAAATCCACCAGCGGAACTGTGCTGGTGGTATCATATTCCTTCTGCAGAGAGTCATGCTAGACTCTTTGATAGATTCAAAGGGTTCTTGAGTTCCACATTTTATGCTTTCAATTTATTGTGCTATGATGTGCCTTGTAAGATGTGTGCACATGAATATGATAGGCTACTGAGGGCCTTGACGATTATTGAGAGATAAGGTCTTGAGATTGAGAATAAGTTAAGCCAATGACATTAAAGAAAGGCGCTTCTCGGGAGGCAACCCGAGGTAAGTTTTAGTTATTTCAATTCCTAGTTAACTAGTTTTCTTTTCAATAAATTAGGTTTTCCATTAGGCATTAGATAGTTGTTTTTAGTTTTTGGATAGACTAACCTTTTAGGAAAGGTCGCCGCCTTTAACCCGCCGCAATGCTCAGATCCGACCTATAGAGACTCATCCACCACATTGTAAGTATTTCATTCATCTCTTCCTCTATGTTTTTATGTTTTTGTTGTCTTTTATGTTTCATCGAGGACAATGAAAGGTTTAAGTGTAGGGGAGGGGTTGCATTTTTTTTATATAAGGAAAAAATTCGGGTGGTGGTTAGCCAACCCGAGAGCATCCCGAACGATGAGATCGTGAAGATCTGAAAAATACAAATACATACAACATCAAGAAATAGCCAAAGAAAACCCGGAAAACCCCAAACCCTAAGCGAACAAGCGGACACAACATCGAGATGAAGAAAACCCGACAAGGTGAAGTGGATAGCGAGCGCATGGGACAACAGCTGCTGACACGATGTCTCGTCACCGGAAAGACGGAAAGCAGAAATCCTCGTAAGGCAAAGACAACTCTTAGAGAAGTGTGGATCACACGACGTTCCCCCCACCTAGATGAGGGATCTTCGGAGACTACAGACACCACCAACACGATCACTTCGATCAACCAGGGTCGCAGAACTGCTCCTTAACCGAAACTAACCACGAACCAGACGGACATCCAAACAACACGGGAAAATGAAGCACGGCCGCGAGTAAGGCGAAGAGCGAGAGAAGACTCCGAAATTTAAATATATATTTTTTTTGTTTTATTATTATTATTATTATTATTATTATTATAATACTTATTGGGCATCTTTGGGCCCAAGGAAAAACCTTGTTTTCCTTAGGCCTAAAGGAAACAAATAGGCCCGAAGCCCGGGCTACAAACCCAATAAGGCTCGAAGGCAATTGAAGCAGCAAGGAGAGACTACCAAACTCGCCGCCGGCGGCCACCAACCGTCACGTGTGAGAGGAAGGGACACCAGTAGAGAGTCGGAGTACAAAACAACACCAAACCCGAGCCATGGGAGACAGAGAGGGAGACCGAGCAACGATCTATGGAAGGGAGGCACGGCTTCGGAAGCGGGAGAGAAGGTTGCTGAAAGAGTCAAAGTCGGCGCCGGAGAGGAGTCCGACGACGACACAACCCCCTCAGGCCTCAGCAATAAAGATCCGCACGCCAAGGAAAAGCCCCTGGCCAATTGAAAGAAAGGATAGGACAAGACACGCCTATCCCGACCCGTGAAGAACACAGGAGGCGGAGGTGAAGCCTGGATATGGGGGAGGAAGATTGCGAGCGGCTCGATTACAAACCGACATCAAAGGAGATTGTGATTGAAGAATGGAGATTACTCCCGTCCAAGGCAGAGGTGAAATCATTCCTACAAAGTTGAAGAATGGAGAAAACACCCGACAAAGGCAGAGGTGAAATGGGTTTCAACCCCGCCCAATGGAATGGGGAAAAGGAGGAAACCAGATATAGACTCCCGGAGGGGTGGATTGGGGCTCCCGGAGGAGATTTAGGGCTCCCGAAGGAGATTTAGAGCTCACGGATGAGAGTTTGCAAGGATAGCGTTTATCACCTTGTTTATTCCACGGAAAGGAGGACGAACGACCAAAACATACTGAGCAAAGGAGATGACCACCAAGACACCGCCCGGAACCAGCACTTCCATCCACCGGTCACCAAAACGCAGGCAACCACCGAACCAAGCCAGAGACCAGCGTCGCCCACCCACGGAGCGACCGGACCCGGAACGAAAAGGTCGGACAAACGCAGAAAAAAGGAAAGGACAAGGAAACGATCGCGCCAATTAAGCCAAGCAGCAATCGAACCAGCCAGTAAATTTGTGATTGGGTGAGATATTTGGAAAGGAGATCAAGCAATCTGATTTTTGAGAGGATAAACCGGAGACAAAGTTGGGGGCGCGTGGGCCTTTGCCCAGCGCGTACTTTTCATCCCAAAAGGGATAGCTACTACGGAAATAACACAAATACGAAAGTATTAAACTCCCCCACACTTAACCTTTTGCTTGTCCTCAAGCAATGCAAAAACAAGAGCAAAACCAACATACCACAAATATGATCTTCAAGTACTAACCTCGTCAAAAGCAACATCAAAAGGGAGGAGCCATGAACATGAAAGCTAACATCCTAGCAAGTATATGAGCGATTCAAAGTCAAAGGCACATCTAGTCCAACCTCACCGGGATAATGTGTTTGCTCTCCTCTCGTGTGTTTAGGCTTGATAATGCAATCTCTCAACTCAATCCAAAATGAAAAAAGCTGCATAGAAATTGACATATATATCACATATTCTCCACCGTGGATGTCATCACTCATAAGAAACACCAAGAGGTCTTTTATCAAGGTTGTAATGGGGCTTTGAAAGGAATTAAGGTAGGAAAATATTTAGGCTTGTGGTGTTAAAAAACCGGGAAAAAGGGATCCCTAAGAACAACCGAAGGAACACTAAAAACCAAATACTTCCAAAACCAAGATAACTCAAACTTTCACTCTCAAAACACTCAACAAAAGAACTTTCTCTCAACCATACATATTTTTCTAACTCTCACATACATAATAAAATAAAAGGCTCTCTATTCATTCTTTTCTTTTCTTTTTCTTTTTTCTTTCACTTTTTTTCTTCTTTTTTTTCAATTTTTTTTCCAGAGCCAAAAATACAATAATGCACAATGTGAGAAATAAAACCGAAATTACATAATCATCCAAAACTTGTAACTCTCTTAACAATATTTTCTTTTCCACTCAACGCACTAGATCAATCATTCACCAACTTTAATCCCAATTCCCGGATGGGGTAAGGCTTATCGTCGGCTAAGGATAAATTTTGTGGAGCTTCAAAGAAAAGGCTAAGGCTCAAATTGGCTACAAGCAAAGGACACATATGTAGGGTGGATATGGATAATAATATGGTTAAGAAAATCATGTCTCTATCATTTGAAACTCATAAGCAATAGACATATAAATTCGGCCTCAAATATAGATAACAATGTCCATCTCAAGAGGTAATTGCATAAAGAGAGTATAATGTCACACAAGAAAGTAAAAGGGAATAAATATGATGAAAATCCCTATAAGGCCAAAATTCTCACTAGGACAAGTTTTGTTGGATTTCAATAATGTCCAAGACTAAGAATCATAGTTGCTCAATTGAACTAAAAAGTCATGCTCCAATAAAAACATCTCAAGTATGTGACAAGGCTAGGTAATTCAATCATACTATGGAACATATATGGTAAAACTCATAAAAATAGAATAGAGGACAAACTAAGGTAAGATGAATATTTGAATAAAACATATATACAATGCATGATCTTTTTGGATTTTTGTTTTATTTTTCAATTTTTTTTTATTTTTCTAATGCAATAAAATAATGAAAATAAGCATGAATCGATAAATAAAATAACGACAAAATAAACATGAATGCATGAATCTATGAATGCAACCCTCCCCCACACTTAAACTCTTCATTGTCCTCAATGAAAATCAAAGACAACAAATCATAAAAATATGAGAGAAAAATGGGCAAAGAATAACTCACACTGTGGAAAAATTTCGATGGCAAAGATGATGAAGCTCGGAAGAAGAAAGACAATGAGTTTAGCACATACTCTCTATTCTTCATTCTTTTTTTTTTCTTTTTCTTTTTTTTTTCTGCATGGTTAGCTCAAAATATCCGAAAGCATCTATCTACCATATAAAATAATTAAGAAATTTCTAATTTATTAAACAACCAAACTAATTAACTAACTAGGAATTGAAATAACTAATTTAGGAAAACTTACCTCGGGTTGCCTCCCGAGAAGCGTCCTTCTTTATCGTCATAGACTCGATGGTTTATTTGTTCATGTGTTCAAGACTCACTCGGACATTGCCAACACCCTCTTTAACAAATCAAACTTCGGTGCACACCATCTAGGTAGGCCAGCACCACATATAAAGAAGATAGAGTCAAAAGATGTGATGTTGAAGAAAGTCTCCAACTCTTCATATGCTCGAGCGTGACTTCTCGACGAGGGTATGTAGTACCACCAACACAGTTCCGATGGTGGCTTGTTGAAGTAATGATACGTTTGGGATACTCGATCCTTCGCCTGTGGGCTTCAGATCAAGAACCACGCCGTATATTTGCTCCGATCTTGCAATGCTCTTTGATATCTCCTGATCTGGAACAATTCAAACAAGTGATTAAAATTCTGATTTAGCGACAGAATTATACTTAGTAAAATTCAGCAACTTTAAAGCAGAATTAGCGACAGAAAGAGAGAACGAAGAACAGCGAGGGCGTTTGCGAAGACTGGCGCGCAAGGGTCCGGGCACACCGGCGTCACGCCTCAGGGTGTGCGGTACTGGTGCGCGGGAGGATTTCGCTGGGAGCGAGGGGACTGGCGAGCGCAGGTGCGGGAACGAAGGCGCCCGGGACTGCGACGCAAGACGCCGAGGAGCGCGGGAGCGAGGGCGAGCGCGCGGAGCGGATGTCCGCGCTCGCTGGAAGCGGCTTGCCCGCGGATGACGCCAAGGACTGGGCTTGCGGGTGCGCTGCGCCTAAGTCGAGTAGGGTTGTCGATGTTCTTCCTCGATCTCGACAAGAACAAGGTGAGGATTTGAGTTGTTGATGTGAATGGCGAAAATAATAAGAACACAAGAGCTTTTGGGATTGATAATCGAAGAACCCTAGATCCGTTAAGGGTTACTTCAATTCTATTTCAATCTCCTTAAATTCAAAGGTGTAACATGAATTTATAGTAAACTAATGAGAAACCTAACCAATCCTTCCTTGTAAAGGAAAGGGGGTTTGGATAGAATAATTCTATCTAAGATAAATGAAATAACTTAAAGATAAATAAATCCTAAGAAGATAGAAATATACTAACTTGGTGGGTAAGTAATATATCTAGAAGAGATATATTTAATTTCCACCTTATTTAACTAATTGCATAAAATAACACACTAATTAAATAACTTAATTTCGGCCCAAGCACAAGGACAACTCGGCCCAATCTTCTCGAAAAGACCAAAGGCCCACTCGGCCGAGTGTTCTCTTGGTGATGCCGAGTTCAGTTGATTCATGGCGGGTGCAGACGAGTCTTCATGAGCTCCGTGTGTGGTCGTAGGCTCACTTCCTGTGCTGGCGGTGTAACCTTGAGCCAAGTGATCCAGGGTGGCCTGAACCCTTGCTCTAAAGTTTCATGGTGACGGACAAGAAAGGCTTTAGTTGCATTTCGAATCTTCTTGGCCCTTGCACGAGTGACAGGGCCATCAAATGGAACCTTCATGTTGTCCTCAATGTCACTAGGAGTCATCGATAATTGAGCGGCATCATTCTCCTCCACTTGACTTCGATTTGTCCTCAAATCGTCGTCAGAGTCATCGTCAGGCACGAACAAGGATAGATCGGCGACGTTAAATGTAGAATGGACGCTGTACTTATCGGCAGGGAGATCCAGCTTGTAGGCATTAGGACCCATCTTCTGAACCACTCTGAATGGTCCATCTCCCCTGGGGTCCAGCTTAGATTTCCGTTGATGCGGAAACCTTTCCTTCCTGAGATGCAGCCAGACCAGATCACCAACGTTGAACTGCACATCCTTGCGATGCTTGTCCTTCGCGGCCTTGTATTGCGCATTCTTCCTCTCGATCTGCGCCTTGGTACGCTCATGCAAGCTTCTGATGAAGTCCACTTGCTTAGCTTCATCCACGCTCTCCTTGTCCTTATATGGCCGAGGCATCATGTCCACTGGAGTTAATGGATTTCGGCCATATACTACCTCGAAGGGGGTCATCTTTGTTGCAGAGTGCCTAGACCTGTTATATGCAAACTCTACAAATGGTAGACAGTCTTCCCATCTCCGGAGGTTAGTTCGCAGCATGACTCTAAGGAGAGCCCCAAGAGTTCTATTTGTGACCTCAGTTTGGCCATCAGTTTGTGGGTGACAAGAAGTAGAAAATAGCAATTTTGTACCCAATTTAGACCATAAAGTTTTCCAAAAAGAGCTTAAGAATTTAGGATCACGGTCAGAAACTATAGACAATGACAATCCATGTAAGCGAACAACATCTTTGAAGAATAAATGAGCAACATGAATAGCATCATCAGTTTTATGACAAGGTATAAAGTGAGCCATTTTGGAAAATCTGTCTACAACAACAAATATGGAATCATGACCCTTAGAAGTTCTAGGCAATCCAACAATAAAATCCATAGAAACATCTTCCCAGGGTGCATTAGCAATTGGCAAAGGTTGGTATAGACCATTAGCATTGGATTTCGATTTAGCTTTAGCACATGTAACACAACTTTTGACAAATCTCAGCACATAATTAGACATTTTAGGCCAAAAGTAATGTTCCTTTAGTCCAGCTAGTGTTTTTTCGAAACCCCCATGTCCCCTAGATTCATGTATTTCTTGGGTTAACAATCGGCGAATAGAAGAAGATGGAATACAAAGCTTGCCCATCTTGAACAAATACCCATTATCAACAAAAAATGAATCTACTTCACCTTTGGACACACATTGAGCATATATAGTTTTAAAGAAACTATCAGAAGCATACAGTTCCTTTATTAATGCAAAACCTAAAACATGTGCATCCATATGGTTTAGGAGGACATACCCTCGTGATAGCGCGTCAGCTACCACATTATCCTTTCCCTTCTTGTGATGAACCACATAGGAAAAGGTTTCTATAAACTCCACCCATCGAGCAAGTCGCCTGCTGAGCACTGCTTGTCCTTTGAGGTACTTTAGAGCTTCATGATCCGAATGAATCACAAACTCCTTAGGCCAGAGATAATGTTGCCAAGTCTGTAAGCAGCGAACCAGTGCAAATAGCTCCTTGTCGTAGGTAGAATAGTTGAGCTCAGCGGTGCCCAACTTTTCGCTGAAGTAGGCGATGGGACGCTTGTTCTGCAGCAGGACCCCTCCAATGCCAGTGCCAGAAGCGTCACACTCGAGCTCAAAAGGTTGAGCAAAGTCAGGTAACTGCAGCACTGGGGCGTGTGTCAGGCGGTCCTTCAGGGCGTCGAAAGCCTTTTGATGTGAGTCAGACCAGCGAAATGTCACATCTTTCTTTGTCAGCTCATGTAGGGGGGCGGCAATCAGGCTGAAATCCTTGACAAAACGTCGATAGAAGCCAGCAAGGCCCAAAAATGAGCGGACATGGGTGGGTGTAGTCGGCCTAGCCCACTCCTGAATAGCACGAATCTTCTCCTCATCCACCTTTAATCCAGATGCAGTCACTACAAAACCAAGAAAAATGGTAGACTCGGATGCAAAAGAACACTTCTTTAAATTGGCATATAATTTCTCTTTACTTAGGCAATCAAAAACCAATTTTAAGTGACTTAAATGATCATGCATATTCTTACTGTAGATTAAGATATCGTCAAAATAGACAACGACAAATTTACCTATGTGTCTTCGAAGCACATGGTTCATAAGCCTCATAAATGTAGACGGTGCATTAGTTAATCCAAAAGGCATTACTAACCATTCATATAAATCATACTTAGTTTTAAAAGCCGTTTTCCATTCATCACCCTGTTTCATCCTAATTTGATGATATCCACTTCTAAGGTCAATTTTAGAAAAAATAGAAGCACCATGAAGTTCATCAAGCATATCGTCTAAACGAGGAATAAGGTGGCGATACTTAACCGTTATTTGGTTGATCGTGCGGCAATCAACACACATGCGCCAGGAGCCATCCTTCTTTGGAACCAAAATGACCGGCACGGCACAGGGAGAGAGGCTTTCTCGCACAAAGCCCTTGTCCATCAATTCTGTGACTTGGCGTTGTAGCTCCTTTGTTTCCTCAGGGCTAGCTCTATAAGCGGCGCGATTAGGCAAGGCTGCTCCAGGCACAAAGTCAATATGATGCTCAATACCTCTAATAGGAGGCAAGCCTTGGGGTAGTTCAGCTGGAAGCACATCCAAGTAGTCCTGCAGAAGAGCAGCAATAGGTGCAGGAATATGACTGAATTCAACATTAAGTAATACCTGTTTCATGACCAGAAGAATATGAGGTCGATGAGCGTTCTAGGTGATGGTCCCTTGCTGAGGGTGAGAGACCAAAGATCGACGTTCCACAGAGCCTTTAAGTGATGCAGAAGAGGGCTTAGGTGGCGTCAAAAGGGGAGGAGAAGGCGGCAAGGGGGCTGCTGTTGGGGCCGCGGGCGCGGCGTGCTGGGCCGCGGGGGCGGCTTGCTCAGCCAAGCTCCCGTTGAGCTTCTCCAATCGTTCAGCTTCTCTGTCGGCGTTCCTTTGTTGCTGCTTGCGAACCTGGTCCTTCAGAATAATTTGTGGTGAAAGGGGTAGGAGAGTAACTCTCCTCCCGTCATAGGTGAAAGCATATGTATTTGCACGACCATCATGAAGGACATTACGATCATATAACCAAGGACGCCCTAATAATATATGACTACAATCCATGCGAGCAACATCACATAATATCTTATCATGATATGTTCCAATAGAAATAGAGACTAAACATTGTTTGGTGACTAATATATCAGAACCATCATCAGTAATGCCATTTAAACCATAGTAAGTAGCTCTAGGAGTAGTAGGTAAATGGAGGAAATTTACTACCTTTTCACTGATGAGATTGCAGCAACTCCCACCGTCGATGATAAGGGTTAAGGTAGCTTCGCGAACCAAGCATCGTGTGTGGAATAAGTTCTCCCTTTGATCCGCCACGGGAGATTCCTGAATGTGTAGGACCCGTCGATTGACAATGCAAAGTACGTTGTCGTACTGTGAAGTATCGATCTCCTCAATAGGCACAGTCGACTGGTCCTCCTCCACTTCACTCGAAACTACCAGGTCCTCAGCAGTCTCCTCGTCGTAGTAATGGTCTCCCAAATCATTGAGAATGACCTTCCTTTTCTGGGGGCAATTGCGAGAGACATGCCCAGACCCACCACAAATAAAACAACGGATATCTTTGTTACGATCTGTAGATGGTGCAACAACTCTTCTAATTTCAACCTGATAACCCTGTTGAGGTGAGTTGGAAACTCCCTTTTGCTGCATAGAAGGGTTAGAAGTAGAAGGCTTAGATTGACTAGAAGGGTTAAAGGGAACAAACCTGCGACCTTGAGAGGTCTGGTCAAGTCGATTCCTCTGTTGCCGAAACTGCTGCTGCTGTTGCTCATACAGAAGCTGTGCTTTATGAGTCAAAGTGTTAATATCTCTAATGGAATGGATAGATAAAGGATTTTTAATAGAAATATTAAGACCAGCAAGAAATTGAGTACACAAAGCACGTTCAGTAAGATAAACATTAGCCTGATGGGAGAGTCGTTCAAGTTCATCCCTGAAGTCATTCGGCGAGCGAGTTCCTTGTCGGCAGGAAGCGAGCTGCATCCTCATGGACTCCGTGTATTCCTCAGGCACATGTCTCTTCTTTAGGAGATAGCGAAGTTATGGCCAAGTTTCAACAGGTTGCTTGTCCTGACGGCGGCGCATCTCACGAGTGCGGAACCACCAGTTGCGAGCTTTACCTACTAAATGCAATATAACAACTTCCAATTTCTCCGTTTCCTCATAGCGTAAATGTTCAAGCAGATAGTCAGTATGATTTTCCCAGACAAGATAAGCTTCAGGATCAGTATTACCATCAAAAGTTTCTAATTTAAGCTTAACATCTCGTCTCTGAATAGCTTGAGTATTATCAAATCTATGATGACCAAAATTAGGAGGGGGTAAATCATCAAAGTTAGGATTTACCTCATGATAAGCATCCTCCAAATGTGGTGTCTCATTCAGATCAGCATTGCTACGGCTATCATCCCAGTTAGCACGAGTATAGAATGGCTGCTGTGGACGCTGATTGGGTCGGCCCTGCTGCTGCCGTGGGTGTTGGTGTTCAGGGCGATCCTGGTGGCCATTGAAGCCCGCTAAAGGATTGTTGTCATGCTCTCCAGGAAAAGGATTAGTAGTAGCAGATCTCAGTTGATAATGTAATTGACCAGAAGGAGGAGGGTGACCCGAATAAAAGGTGTTACCTGCAGGTTGCTGATTACCTGTAGGGGGCACAGTACCCGAAGGTGGTGTAGTATCTGGGGGCGGTGGAGGCGGTTTTCCTCCAGAAGGAGGTGTAGATCCAGAAGCCTCCGCCTGTTTGGACTCCTCCCATTGCCGAGCAACTGCCTGTTTAACGACGTCAGACAACCGTAGGAGGTCCTCTTTGCGTTCAATAGCTCGACGATTTTCAGCCTCTGCCAGTTCCTGCCGTGTCACCAGAGTAGACTTTTGGACAGCAGCGTCAATAATAAACTGCAAAGCCTCATCAGTAATGCCAGCAGGTGGGGTAGGGGAAGGGTTGGGGTCGCTATCGTTTGCCATGTTCCTACAATATCAGAAGAGCAACAAGTAAACGAAGCAAAGACCAGAAACCAAGTAATGCAAGCTCTAGTGATTCCTAAGAGTGATTCAAGTTTTAGAAATCAAAGAGCGAGAAAACAAGGCACAATATTCAAGCAATTCCCCTGGACACAGAATTTTGCAATATTGAAGACAGCAAGTAATAATCAAATTGCAAATTAAATCAGCCACAAAGTCGGATATCAAGGATAGCAAGTATAAACAAGCGGCTGACTATGTATAGAAAAAGATCTACAATGTGATGCTTGAATAATATGAATGTGTAAGTATCGAAAATAGCAATCACAAGGGCAACAAGTGCACACACTCCGTCAACTATTATCTGACGGTTGCAACACGGTTCAGAGAAAGAGGGGTGTGACCAAGGCTCCAGTGTCGGCACAACACAAAATCACACAAGTAGGGTTCTTTTGTAATGCTTAAAACCGATTAGATCATCTAACATGTAGCAAGAAAAGAATTAACAATAGAAGAGTTACTAACTCAACAAGGTAATGTATGCTAAACTTTTCTTTCTTTCTCCTATATATATATATATATATATATATATATATATATATATATATATATATATATATATATATATATATATATATATATATATATATATATATATATATATATTTTAACTTGTGCTCTCGGCTTTTTTTTTTTGGCTATGGAATAGCTGCTGTAAAGAGCTGTAGTAACCGAAATAAGGGAGAAAAAATAAAAATAAAAATAAAATAACAAGCTACGATGATCTAAAAGTAAGCAAAAATAAAGAAAATAGGCAAATTAGGCTCGAAACTGAAAAAATTAGGGTTCTTTAGTGGTGCAAGTTCATATAATGCTTTTAATCCAAGAATCACAGTCATAGGCATGATATGTAGCAACTAGGAATAAAAGATCACAACTTGCAATCAAGAACTCAATATCTTCCAAATTATAGATCCAAACAAAGAATAACAAAAATAAAGTGCCAATTTTTATGGGTAAAAAAGAAAGATTCAATTTTTATGCAGCGGCTAAGGTGAAAAAATAAGGCACGAAAAATAAATCACTCAAATAGAAATCAAGAGAGTAAAGAACTTGCATTAACCTGAAATCCGATACCACTTGATACGTTTGGGATACTCGATCCTTCGCCTGTGGGCTTCAGATCAAGAACCACGCCGTATATTTGCTCCGATCTTGCAATGCTCTTTGATATCTCCTGATCTGGAACAATTCAAACAAGTGATTAAAATTCTGATTTAGCGATAGAATTATACTTAGTAAAATTCAGCAACTTTAAAGCAGAATTAGCGACAGAAAGAGAGAACGAAGAACAGCGAGGGCGTTTGCGAAGACTGGCGCGCAAGGGTCCGGGCACACCGGCGTCACGCCTCAGGGTGTGCGGTACTGGTGCGCGGGAGGATTTCGCTGGGAGCGAGGGGACTGGCGAGCGCAGGTGCGGGAACGAAGGCGCCCGGGACTGCGACGCAAGACGCCGAGGAGCGCGGGAGCGAGGGCGAGCGCGCGGAGCGGATGTCCGCGCTCGCTGGAAGCGGCTTGCCCGCGGATGACGCCAAGGACTGGGCTTGCGGGTGCGCTGCGCCTAAGTCGAGTAGGGTTGTCGATGTTCTTCCTCGATCTCGACAAGAACAAGGTGAGGATTTGAGTTGTTGATGTGAATGGCGAAAATAATAAGAACACAAGAGCTTTTGGGATTGATAATCGAAGAACCCTAGATCCGTTAAGGGTTACTTCAATTCTATTTCAATCTCCTTAAATTCAAAGGTGTAACATGAATTTATAGTAAACTAATGAGAAACCTAACCAATCCTTCCTTGTAAAGGAAAGGGGGTTTGGATAGAATAATTCTATCTAAGATAAATGAAATAACTTAAAGATAAATAAATCCTAAGAAGATAGAAATATACTAACTTGGTGGGTAAGTAATATATCTAGAAGAGATATATTTAATTTCCACCTTATTTAACTAATTGCATAAAATAACACACTAATTAAATAACTTAATTTCGGCCCAAGCACAAGGACAACTCGGCCCAATCTTCTCGAAAAGACCAAAGGCCCACTCGGCCGAGTGTTCTCTTGGTGATGCCGAGTTCAGTTGATTCATGGCGGGTGCAGACGAGTCTTCATGAGCTCCGTGTGTGGTCGTAGGCTCACTTCCTGTGCTGGCGGTGTAACCTTGAGCCAAGTGATCCAGGGTGGCCTGAACCCTTGCTCTAAAGTTCCATGGTGACGGACAAGAAAGGCTTTAGTTGCATTTCGAATCTTCTTGGCCCTTGCACGAGTGACAGGGCCATCAAATGGAACCTTCATGTTGTCCTCAATGTCACTAGGAGTCATCGATAATTGAGCGGCATCAAGTAATGCTCCCAAGGATCTACATATTCACCAAAATCCACAAAAGTGTAAGAAATATCATTACCTTGCTCGGAAGCCAAAGAAATCGGCTCCGGACTTGGTTCTTCAATAGATGCGTTGGGGATGATTTCCATAGGTGGAGTAGGTGCCAAAATACATGGTTCCTCAAGCGTGCACTCATGAGACTCCATGTCAAGGGGCATCGGGCTCTCTTCTCCATCTTCGAATGAACCATTGATGCTTGCGTCTTGGCTTCCCTCATGTATCTTGCCCGCCATTGGTTTGAAAGGTAAGGGCATGGATGCCAACTTGTAGTTTTCTTCCACCTTCGCCATGTCACCCACGCAAAAGAAAAGATCCCACAACTCCGACCAATCCAAACCGTAAAAGCCTTCATCTTTCAATGATTGGGCGAATTCTCGTATCTCGGGAAGCATGCCATCTTGAACACAAAGTACTTGTTCTTTCAAATCATCTTGGATACCCCGTGAAGCACGGTCGTCCACTAAATCTTGCACTCTTGCGAGGTAATGGTGAAAGAATTCTCTTTGGTATTGCCATAACTCCAACATCTTGGAATATTAGTAACTAGGGTGTCGTGAACCGTAAGATAGGTCCACAACGGGGTTAGATATATATACACATATTAATAAATACTCAAAAGAAAGAAATAAACTTGATTCCCCGGCAACGGCGCCAATTTTGACGGAGGTAAAAGTCGTTGATTCACCTCGCCAAAAATAAATCCCAAACAAACAAACTAGTATAGTATGCAAGTAAGGGGTCTAACCCTAGAGAATCAAGTATATCTAAATATTGTGTATTTATCAATATAAAAGAAACGATTTTTATGAATAAAAATAAAAGAAAATAATATTGACAAATGCAAATAAAGGATAGAAGAAAAGTGTTTCCACCTACAAGTTCTCGACTTTGGTTGGCTTTATTGATCATCGAATCCTTTTCAAGCTATTATATTTTCCTACGAATTCCTCCCGTCTTGGTTTAAGTAGATTAAAAGTCCTACGAGTCCAATTAATCCCTTACACATCAATGGAACCTTAACACGGTCAAGATTTAACAAAGAGATAACACAATGTCCCAAGAACTTGAGCATATAAATAACATCAATTAAACACGGTAAATCAATGTTTTAGATATATGTCAACTCCCTACATAATCATGTTTCAAACACGGAATCCACATTCTTATGCGTGCTACTACGGAAATAACACAAATACGAAAGTATTAAATCCTAGCATGAAATCAATATTATCAAGGTAGCTAATCAAGATAACATAAATAACATAATCAATATCACACAAAGAAGTTGAAAGAATTAAAGAGGAAAAATAACTTAAATTAGAAACTCACAAACCACCAACCAAGTCTCGAAAGTGTAGGCGAAAACTACAAAATTAGCCAAACATGGCTTACCTAAGCTTTCTTCTCTTCAATGGTGATTTCTCTACTTGAATCCCTTCCTAAAATTAACCTAAAACATCATATTTATAATCCTAAAGTCTTGTATAAACAAGGTAAAAGATAGACAAATAAGATAGAAACTTCCTAAACAAACTAGATAGAAGATAAACTTTCCATGTATAGTTCAGCGTCAAATTCCGCTGGCAGCGAAACGAATTCCGCTAGCAGCGAGTTGTCTTGATCAAGCTACTGTTGGATTTTCGCTACCACCTCGCTACCATACTCGCTGGCAGCGAATGTCCATGCCTTAGAATATTTTCAAGCTCTTTGATTCCATCGTTTTCGCTTCCGCGAGAGCCTCCATCCTCTGCAGCGAAAGGCATCGTCCGCTGGAGCGAGTCCACTCTTCCGCTGGAGCGACTCCATTCGCTGGAAGCGAGTCACCTTTCGCTGGCAGTGAGACATGATGCTCCTGGACATGCTCCGGATGACTCCACTCGCTGGAAGCGAGTTCCCATTCGCTGTCAGCGAGTCATGCTCAGGGACATGCTCAGAGATGATGCTGCTGACTTGATCCGCTGCAGCGGAAATCGATTCGCTGTCACCGAAAATCCAGCAGAACACCATCACGTAGATCTTCGAAAGAGCTTTCCAACGCATGCTCATATGCGTCGATCGGACATCCGAGGCCTCCGGAAAGTGCGTTACAAGTTCAGCTCGCCGAGCGGACAGCTTTCGCGACTCGTCCTCGTTTTCGCTCTTAGACCTCGATTTCGTGTTCCGTTGCTCCTTAGATTGTTCCATGCTCTTCGGGACTTCTTCCTTAAGGTCTCCCAATTCTCGCTTTAGCCTTTCTTAACTCAGTTCCTCGTGTTCTTCGCCTTAGATCTACGAATCTACATAAAACCATCGAAATAACGTAGATTCCAAACTTTTCCACAAAACGAGCGCTAATCTAATTAACAATAAAACATGAATATATGACAATTAAATGCATCTAAACTAACTTATAATGCCTATTGGAATACGCCTTATCAGGATAGCTATCTAGGGATTGCATTGCATATAGATAGAGTTTGCATATCATGTTTATTTATGTTTTCATATTTATTTTTACTCATATATCACAGTTGAAAACAAAAATCCCAAAAATATCATGAGTTGCATTTAGGTGTTATTAAAGATACCCATCTTGGTTTAGTTTGTCCTCTAATTTATTTTTATGATCTTAATTGCATAATGACGAGAGGGTTTCTCGACCAAATAAATTTATAGTCAAGACCCCCGCTAAAGTATAGGGAGTCAGGTTCGTCCTCAGGAGAGAAGTCAGCGGTTCTAGGTTTAGTGTGTTTTGGGGTTCAGGGATAGCGGAAAGAGGTGATGAGGGTGGCTGTCGACAAAGAATAGAAGGGTCGATGTCGAGGGATGGAGAGAGAATGGTGGTTGGTGTCGAGTAAAACCTGTGTCGAATAAAAATAATAAAATATAACAAATAAAGATGCGAACTTCCAAGGTTAAGGATCACCACAACAATAAACATATGTGTAGATCATAAATCACATAAAGATGCATGCTTTATATCAAATAACTTTCGTCATTAACAAATAGGGATATAGAGGCTTTCGCATAAACCCTAATTGTTACTACCTTTTATTAATTAGGATTAGTCGGCTTTTGCAAATAAACCCTAATTACTATCCAAATTCATAATAAGATCGCTTTCGCTTCAATATCACAAATAATGAATTTCCTCAACTTTCGCAAAGGATTATGCACATAGGTAGATGATGATAAAGACATACAATTCATAAATTTATAAATCAAACACATATATCTATGTTGGGATCACCCCAACCCTAGAAGAAGGAAATTAGAAACAAAAGACATAATAAAAGAAACTAACTTTATCATAAAATAAACTAAAACTTACAAAACCTTCCAAACGTTCCTCCTCTCTCTCTCTCTCTCCTCCTCCTTGCGCCCGAAGAGGACTTGGCTTTAAATGATTTAAAATCAGCCCCTAGGGCTTTATTTATAGGCTTCAATCCAAGCTATTCTAGGAACTATCTATCTATATCTAAATTTATCTATCTAAAGCTTAATGATTAAATTTGGAAATAAAACAAGTAAATCATAAAAGGAAACTAGAACTAATGTGGATAGATCCCTCTTCTCTTGATAGAACTTGATGTCTCTTGATAGAATATCTCAAATCTTGGCTTGCAAGTAACTCTATCTTCTTGGACAAAACTCGATCTCGGACTCGACATGCTTCTGGAATGTTCCTCGACGTCGACCAAGTTCCTCGACGTCGAGTAGAATTTGTTGTCTCGAGTGGTCCTATGCTCAGCTCATGCTCGATCTCGTCCTCTGGAGCAAATGTCGAGTAAAAGTTTGTCGACGTCGAGTAAATTGGTCGACGTCGAGTACATCTGTCGGCTTTCAGCATTCTGCTCCGTTCTTGAAACGCACTTTCCTGAGTCTTCGCTCGTCTGATTGATGCATATGAGCATGCGTTAGAAAGCTCTTTTTGAGGGCTACAACTCTCATGAAGACATCAAAGCTTGACTCGGAATGATGAATGGAGAAAAGTGGGATTTTCTCTAGAAGCACCATCCTTAGCTTCTTCATGATTTTCCTTTAAGCTCCAAAGTGCGTCCGATTTCTGCGAAATATAACAAAAACTTGTGTAGACCTCCATATATTGCAAATAAACATAAACTACACATATTCTATATTATTCTAACCCAAATGTATGAAATGAATGTAGAAATCGATATAAAAGTAAGTATAAAACATAGCAAATTAGGCTCACAACACATAAATCCCATCAATTGATTGAATTGCATGAAAAGGATTTTTGGAGCATGATTTGTGAATATAATTGAGCAAGTATGGTTCATAGTTGAGGTTAAATTGAAATCTAGCAAAAATATAACCCTTTGTGACGTTTTGGCCTTATAGGGACTATTCATAATTATTTCCCTTTTGCTTTTATTGTGTGATTATACTCTTCATATGCTTGTTTTTCATGACCGTATTGCACATGTTTGTTGCTTGTGAATTTCAAATGATTGAGGCATGTTTTCTTTAACCATATTATACCTTATCTATCCTTTGCATTATCCTTTGCTTGAAGCCCATCTGAGCCTTAAAGCCTATTCTTTTTTTTTATAGCTCCACAAAAATATATCATAGCCAATGATTAGCCTGACCCTATCCAGGAATTAGGAAGAGAATTGGTGAAAAATCTTTATTTTGGAGTTGCTTTGAGTGGAGATGATGTATGTATGGTTGCTCATTGCGAGAGGCATAGCCGACATAAGGTAACCCTTCTTGCATAATAGAGATGACTTATTACTAGGGGCCTAAGGAGGATAAAATTCACTTAGGAGTAAAAGTCTAGTAAGCTTGGACCTAGGGAGGATAAAATTCACCTAGGGGCAAAAGTAAGCATAAAAGAAAGGAAAAGAAGTCATCATCCCCAGATGAAAAAATTGCATGAGTTGTATGGTTATAATTGAAATCGAAGTGTGCTTATTGATGTGTACTGGAGTTTATGTTATTGGAATGGTTTGCGAAGTATGGAAGTTTTGGTGTTGTTCTGGTTGGTTGTTGTTCATTTTTCCCGAATTTTTAGCACCACAAGCCTAAATATTTCTCATGCCTTATGTTCCTACCAAAGCCCCATTACAACCCTATAAAATTCCTCATGATGTTTTTTGCAAGTGATGACTTTCACGGTGTATAGAGCATTTTGGATTGAGTTGGGAGTTGTACTTTAAAGTCTAAACACATTGAGCATGAGAGAAACGCATTATCCCGGTGTGGTTGGATTAAATTTTCCTTTACAATTAGATCACTCATATACTTGCTAGGATGTTTGTTCTCTTATTCATGGCTTCTATTCATTGATGTTGCTTTTATAAAATTATAGCATGAAGATCTTATTTGTGGGATGATCAATTCTATATTTGTTTTTTATTGCTTGAGGACAAGCAAAAGCTTAAGTGTGGGGGAGTTTGATAGCATGCATTTAGATGGTCATAATAGGTTTCATTTAGCTTAGTTAAGATACATATCATGCATGGTTTAAGTACAATTTGCATATTTGCTCTCTACGTTGGTGGAGTCGGAATCTACACACTTTTATTGATTATTTTAGGTAACTATGGATCCGAGGATGAGACATGGGTTGATGACGCATTAGATGAGGATGTTTAGTCGATCGAAGAAGCTTACATGAAGATCTAAAGAGGTCATGAGAAGAAGAAGCGAGCCTAAACGAAGAACAAGTCTGCAGAAGTTGTCGTCGGACATGCTGAACTTGTTTTACACTTTCTGGAGACCTCGGTTGTCCGATTGACTATTATGACCATGCGTTGGAAATCTATTTCAGAGAGCTACAACTTTCATGTTGACGTCGAGAGCTAATTCAAAGTGGATTTTCCGTAAAAGACCGATGTAGTAGGCACCGCCATATGATGCGGCCACCGCATAATTGTCACATAAAACTCATGTTGCGGCCGCCGCATTAGTGCTGCGGCCGCTGCATTTGCCCAGAGCGACACGTTTCGGAGTTCAGCGGCAGTTTTCTATTCTAAACCCTATTTATTTATTTAACTAGTATTACTACCCGCGCGTTTCGCGGCTTTTTAATTAATAAATTATATATATTTTTTTATCTTAGTTGTTACTAATAAATATGATATTGTAATTTTTTGATATTTTATTATTTTTAAAGCATACAATTTGAAATTTTAGGCCTGAAAACATGAATAAGATAACAAATTTCTCTCGTGCATTATTTAGATTTTTATTAGACATGATTTAATACAAATATATTCAAACTTCATAATATTAATAAGTTTTAAATTAATGAAAATAAAAATAATAAGTTTGAAATTAAATATGAAAATTTATCAATTTGATCTAGTAATACCGTTATTTGCTAAAAGATTTTATATAAAGAAATATATAAAATTAAATTAAATGTCACATTCCGTCAAAGATTAGTATAGAATAAAGAATTTGAAAAAAAAAAGTTTTATCTTCAACGGTTTATTTACAATTTCTATATTATATAGTAGTAAAATTCAATGCTACAAACAAAAATTTTCTGTAACTCTAATAAATCATCTAATTTGAAAGTTTCAATATGATTCTCCAAATCCTATATAACCTAATATACTAAACATTTAGAAAACTTGACTTTCTTTTTCATCAATTTATCTATTTTATTAGATGATCTAGTAGAGCGAAACAAAACTAAAATCTTCAAAATTAGAGAATTTCTACAATTTAAAAGTGTTGAAGGTGTTCTTATAAATTTATATTATGAAAATAATTTTGATGACTATTATATCAAATTTAAAATAATTTTATATATTACAGATACAATAATAATTATAAAATTATATAAATAATTAAAATTTTGATAAAAACAACACTTATTTTTTAACAGTGGGAGTACTATTTAAAATTAAATAAACTTTTTTTTCCTAAAACTAATTTAAATTTTTATATAAAATTAATATTCTTGTAAAATTAATCTTATAAAGGGTAATTAATCATTTAAAAATCCATATTTCAATGAAGAAACCACGTACCAATCAATTTGGCAATTTGGATATAACTTATAAGCTAAATAATTTTAAATTTATCAGCCTTATAAATTATAATTCATAATTAAAAAAAACCCTCCATGTTTCATGATGCCAACGATTTGGATATAAGCTAAATAATTCATCCAATCATTAAACCAAATAAACCCATTTTTATTTAAGAAACCATTAACATATTTGCATTTAAGTTAAACAATTAATTTGAATTAGGATCAATTTTTAAAAGCAATACTATGAAAAATTGTTATGTATACAACGAATAAAAAAAGATTACATATATACAGGGATATGTATAAATCCTACACTATTTTTCACCTAATAATTAAAATACACGTACTTTCATATATATATTATCCGACCCTGCGCTATTTTTCTTCTAATAATTAAAATATACAATATGGATTAACAGATTACAGGGGCTCTTATTTGAATGAGTGAATTTTTATATTAAAAAATAAATTTAATCTTCAATATATTAAAATAGACACGTAGGATGAAACGTGGATAAATAGATGGGGTTATCGTCTAACATGGCTTAAATTTATTGGACATTTATTAATTGACGTATCAAAAAAACTCGGCCAGAATGCACCATAGTACGACACGTAAGCGAATCGCACCAGAGCCCGCCACATAGGATTTCCACGCCTCTGTTTTAATATTATATATTGATATTGATATTGATGATTGATTGATTGATGATTGTCTTGTGGCCGACATTGGACACGGAATTAAGGAGATTAGAGGGGCTTAGCCCTAGATTTCCATTGATTCATTAGATTAGGATTCAAGACGATTTTAGTTGGAGATTGAGAGCGATGTTCGCCATCAGCGGCTAAACTCTCTTCGTTCTACTTGCAATTTGAAGCTTTATTTGGATTGATTGTGAGTTTCTGAATCTTGTTCCTTATTTCCTATATTGAATGTTTCAACTTCTTTGTACTTGAATGTTTGATTGTTTTATTCTATCTAGCCCGCGCAACCAGTTAGAATCAATTCAATTGCTAAGGTTTTGTAGATTCCTGGTTGTGAACCTTAACCTAAGTAGCAAACTTGTTCCTTTAGGGCTGATTGAACTAATTGAATGAGTAGGAAGGTGGATGTGTTGTTAAATCCCTCCTTATGTACTGCAAATACCTTGGTTAATCTCTGAACTTAAAGCTATCAATTGGGTTAAATTCTTCTTTAGGGACTGTTTGATTAATAAGGGTTTCTAGGACTGGTTGTACTAGTAACTATATTAGGTTGGGACAAGGGCATTCATAGGAAACTTAAAAGGACGAGAAGAAGTTACAATATCAATTCAACCAAATAAAGTGGAGAGTTGTAGGTAGAGCGATATTCTCTAAATTGTTTTGCATCAATCTGTTTATAGTTTATTTTGTTTTCTTTCTTATTTTAATCAATCAAAACCCCCCTTTCTACTAATTGGTAAATACACATTGCTGAGAAATACTTGATTCTCTATGGGATCGACCTATTACTTACTTGCTATACTAGTTTGTAGTTTTGAATTTTATTTTGATACGGTTTACGCGACTAAAAATCGTTCATCAGTTACATCGAATTTTTTTAAAAGATTTTTTTTTTTAATTTCCTTTTTATGGAAATTCGGTTAACGATAGTATATTTTTTACAACATGAGGATCAACTACTGCTAACACATATTAATAAGCAGGAATTAACAATTCGACGCCAACTAGTAATTAAAAAGAAATGTGTTTAATGTGTTTATGCGGCAAAGATATCCCTTTCATATCAGTTTGATATTAATTAGGGAAATATATCAATATATCTCTGTTAGGCCTTATGGTAATCTTGAAGTATAACATGCTTAATTAATTGTTTGTTATCGATCAACAAGACAACAACGGCAAGAAACTAATTAATTTGCTCCTACTGGTTGGCAGAAAATGACTATCTGAAACTGAAACCAATTTTTGTGTAAAATTGACGGGAGAGGTCTTACCTAACACGATTACGGTTGGGACAAATATTATCCCAGCGTCGATTAGAATGGGAAAAAGACCGCAAGTCTACCGGCCATTTGTTTAAACTTATGCGTTAGAAAGGTAGATCCTGACCTTAATTATCATCAAAAATAAAAATAAAATTGACATAACTTGTAAGAATTATCACTTCATACTAAATTAGGGTTGTTATTCGAGTCGAACGAGCCGAGTATTGCTTGTTCATATGCAATTAATTTAGGATATGAACGAGCTCGAGCCGAGCCTAAATTTTGACTCGAGCTTAAAAATGTGCTCTACTCGGCTCATTTAGGAAATGAACGAGCTCGAGCCGAACTTTTTTCGAGTTTTATGCAGTTCTATTTGCTCATTATACAGTAACTTAAAGAATTTTTTTAAAATTCCATAAAATTCAAGCAATTCAAGTTTAATTCGAACGAGCCGAGCTTTGGACCGAGCTTAAAAATGTGCTCATACTCAGCTCGTTTAGAAAATGAGAGCTCTAGTCGAGTTTTAATTGAACGAGTACGAGTCGATCGAATTCGAGCTACTCGTGCTCACATAACATCGCTAGCCTAAATCAAACCCTGTTAGGGTAACAAACGCGCAGCGGAAATAGCGGAATCACGAATGGAGAGAAATAAGGCAAGATAGAAACACACACCGATTTTTACGTGGGAAACCCGAGTACCGGGAGGAAAACCCACGAGCGGCAAGAGCCAACAAATCCACTATCAAATAAGAAAGAGTACAACGAACCTTGTAGGAAATACAAGGGGTAATGGACAAGACTCTCTCTTTACAATATAGTGGAATAGAATGTGTTTGTATGATGAAGGCTTTGTGTGGAGACTTGGATAGACTAATGTGGATGGAGCTTGAATGGTGTGGGATGATTCAAGGGAATGATCCACCAAGAGACTAAGCTTGAGTCTCTATTTATAGGGATAATGCTTGGGTAGGAAGAGATGGATAAGGCTTGAGAAGATTCTAGAGAAAAGTGGAATGATAAGGGCAATAGAATTCTCTAGAGAGTGGTGGATGGTTTCGGAAAGAACCACATTTGTTCCAAGCAAGTGAGAAACTTTTAGAAACTCTCAAATAATCCATCTTGATGATAACTCCTTGGCCCAAATGTGAACAAGCCTAATTAAGATTAACCAAGCCCAAATGAGGATTTGAATGGCAAAACCCAACAAACCCTAAAATCATACAACCACCAAAAAGAAATCCCACATCTAGCAATCAATCAAATGGAGAAGACACAATCCCACATTTTTGCAATTTTGACACGAGATATCAACCCTTGGAGGTAGACACGGCCACGGGTCCGACCCGCCGGGTCGACAATCCGGGGAGGGTGACCCTAACCCTGACTCGGGATTGGGACGGGTCGGCGGGTTGGGTGAACCGGCGGGTCGGCGAGTCGACGGGTCGGACTGCCGGGTCAGCCACGTGGCACCAAATCGGGTACCCAACAAGTTTTGCGGGTCGACCCGCCGGGTCAACCATTTTTTTTTTAAAAAAAAATTGTTTTAAACCCAAAATAAAACTCAACTCAAGTCTTTTACCACACTTCCGAAATGGAAAGATTTAAGGTTGACAAAACATGGTATGTGGAAAGATATATATAGATATCTTCATTCCACTCCCATCATTTCATCACACTTTAGATGTGGGAAAGAGAAGGTTGGATTGTGGGAATGACAAGTAGGGTATGAGGATCTATATATAGAGAAAATAGAGGTATGTAGCCCACTTTCGATGTGGGACAGAAATATGAGATATGAAAGAAAATGTGAGAAATTGATATTTAAGTATATGATGTAAAATGTAATGTAATTAAAGTCTTTGGATTATATGGTGGAATATAATGTAATTTAAGTATTTGGATTATATGATGTAACATATAATAATATAATTAAAGTGTTTACCTCTTAGGATTTAATGAAATGAATAACACATGGTGATGAAACATCTTGATACAATATATCAAGTTATGTTGGATTAATCTTTCTATTTAATTTAATTGATAGTTGTGTTGATCCATTAATCAATCATAAGTATTTTATTTTACTTGCATTATTATGTTAATTTTTTTATCAATGATTTCAAATCTAGGTTCTTCTTCATATAGATATGTTAACCTTTCTCGTTTAAACTTGAATTAGCCACATGTTGTGTATACACTTAATGATGATGTTATTAGAATTACATACTTGGATTGCTTGTTACACTACAAAAAAAAATTCCTTTTGCTACACTAGTTAGAAACGGCAAGAATTTGCCGTGGCAAATAATAGGCCTTTGCGACTGCTTTGCTACGGCGTTGGAGGACGCCCTCAACATTAGCAACGGCAAAGGGGCGCCGTTGCTAGCCACTACCCAAAAAAAAACAAAAGCTACGCCAAATTGGAAAGCCGTAGCCATTGGCATATTTTTCTTATTTTTGGATTTTCCCATAACATAACCCAAACCCTAATTGAACGCCACCCCCTTATTTTTCAGATCTCTCTCATCCTCAACCTCTTACTGTTCTTCTTACCCTCTGCTCTCCTCTCTTTCGAACACCTCCATGGCCACCTCTCTTCTTTCCACACCCAAGTCCTTCTCCCCGTCTCAATACTACTCGAAAGTCTCAACTTTCTCCGAATCTCGCCTTGTCAGTCATGGCCGGGAGCAAGGAGCGCTGAGAAAACTTTCCTCGCCGTGGTGCCCAGATCCAAAGCTCGGGCGCCGACTATCCCAGGTCCTCACCTCTCTCCAGATCTCGCCTTTTCTACTGTGTCCGGGAGCCAGGAGCGCTCCAACGATTTCCGTTGTCGTTGTGCCTAGATCCAAAGCTCGGCTATTCTATTGGTACCTTTCTCTTCCTTCTTCATCTGCTCTGACTCCAAAAATAACGCTCCTTCAATCTTTGCTTCATTTTCCATTGGAATTAGGGTTTTCTTTCTACTGGTACCCACACAGTCGCTCCTCTTCAACAGACAAGAGTGAGAGGAATTAGGGTTTGAGGGACAGCGACCGATCTCAGATCGAGTGTTTGAGCAAGTGGTTACCGCAAAAAGCTTCGAGATACCTCGAGTGCGAGCCATTCTGGGAGCGATTTTGAGCTCGAGATCCAATCTATGAGTGAAGACGAACTCGAGGGAGAGGTCTTCCAGCGCCGCTTCTCCTCTTTCGAGATTCTCTGGTGCCTCTCGGCCTTTCTCGCAGACCCATCCGTCCTCTCTTTGCCCAGGCCACCATCGTTCTACTGTGCATCTTTGCCTGCTGTTCAGATTCCGAATTCGACTTAAGTAAGTGCAGGTATGTGGTCTCCCTATTCCCTTTTAGGTTGCTAATTTCTTGAATTTGTGATAACTCGTTGGTAGGGTTGTGTGTATTTTGCTGAAGGTTGTATGTCAATGGGACTATGGTGTTAGAAATTGCATATATGGGGGATTCTGCCTGATTTAGTCTGATGTTGTCCATTCACTTGATCAGATTTTAGTTAAGTAGGAATTAGGATTAATAAATGTGAATATGATAATCTAATGTGTGAATTGCAAAATATGGCTGAGATTCGAGGTGTTTTGTTCTTTATTCTCTTGATTACTTATTGCATGTTGCATTTACATTGCAATATACCTTCAGATTTAATCGTACTTCATGGAATTTGAAGAAATAAGTTAAAGTGAAAGCATATCAGTGGAACTCTCTATTACCTTTTTTTTTAATAGTCAATTCTTTAAGAGAATGTTTATAATGAACAATTTCTTTCACATAAATGGGGCATGATATAATTTTTGATAAAGTACTAAAAAATAGTAAAAATTGACATAACTTTATTTTCCAATTGTCTTAGTAATTGCATTTTATTTATTATCTTCTTCAGGATTCAAGGCTTGCTTCGATCGGCCTATGTCTCCTGATTTCTTTCGATTAATGCCCAATGCTTTTGCAAAATGAGTAGTAAGTAAACTAGTCTCCATTCATACTCATCCTTTTTATAATCACTGCTTGGTACATCTCTTTTTAGTTTGGTGCTTCCAATGGAGAGAAGATGATTCTTCAAGTTAGATATGTGAAATTTCTACTTCCTAATAGAAATGATCAGCTTCTTTTCTTGAGTTTGTATTATGGTAATAGGCTTCTTTTAAGAAATTACAGCGGTTTAGTCCCTGCGTTAGCTGGTGTTGGTCATGTTGTTATTCAGTTCCCTGTATATGAGAAAATCAAGTCTGATCTTGCAAAACACAGTACGTCCTTTATGCACTTTCATAGGTTTATACCGTGCAGCTACTACTACTTTGACAATCAACTTTCTTTCTTTCATTTCACTAGATGAAACTAGCACGGACCAGCTTTCTGCATATGATGTCGCAATTGCCTCGTCTGTTTCCAAAGTATTTGCATCTTCATTGACATACCCACACGAGGTGAGATTATCATATGCATCACTGGCAGTTTATGCTTGTAATGTAACTGGTATTTGGAGTTCTTTAGTATGTCTTAGGAATCATGTCATATTTGAGTGACACTTCAATTCTTTTTCTTTTTCGACGAATGAGTTATGATCACTCTCTGCCACTGTCATGATAACAAGACCACTGCCACTTCATATCATATTTGGAGCCACTGTCACGAATGAGTTATGATCACTCTCTGCCACTGTCATGGAATATGATTATGAATCAGTGTAATCATTGATCTTGTAAATTAGTGCCCTAGCTAGATAGTGGTGTACTGCACTGGCTTCCCTTTTACATCTAAACTGCTTGTAATCTAAATGTTTATTTGATTCTTTTTCAACTTTGAAATATACTAAATGACTTATTGTTTGCAAACTGGGACATGAAAATGTCGATGTTTCACATTCCTTCTGTTATTTGATGGAACAATTGCAGCTGCTGTAATGGTTTGCTTTACCTGCGATCAACTGCCTTCAGAATGACAAAGTATTTGCTAGAAACCTTTAGTTTTTAATTGGACTATACCCCCTTGAATATAAGTATTTTTTTTATAGTTATTGTAGGTGATTTCATCCTTTTAAGTTCGTCTCATGCTATATTTTAGGAACCCAAGCTAGGCTACAGCAAAACCTGATGTACCTTGCTGCGATTCAGATGCTCAGCCTCTTACAATGCATTATCAGGTGAGCATTCATACACTAGGATTCAGTTGTGAAGTTAGACTTTCGACTGTTCTTTTATTCTTCTTTTGTGCTTTTTTCCATGTTGCTTTGCCTTGAAACTTCTATTTGTTAAATGATAAATTTTAAATTAAGATAGGATGCATAAATGCACGTGGTCATATGTCTTTCCTAGTCATCTATTTTATTATATGGGTCTTAGGATGGCAGTGGTGGATACACCAATATAGTCTACCTTGGTTTTATGAATGATGTTCTCTTTCTCCTTCTTACTTAATTGTCTTCTAACTCTTCTCATGGTTTGCTCGTTTGCTACTGCTTTTATGTTGTCTATACTACTAATGAACTAAGGTTTTATAGAACAAGTTTGACACTAGGATAACAAAGCGTATACTTTTCCTTGTCATTTAGCAAGTAAATAATCACTAGAAGGTGCTTTGTAATTTTTAAGCCTAGTAGCTCAAATGGTAGAGCGATGTGTCAATGCACATTGATGTGGGTTCAAATCCCGCATAGGCTACTATTATCAATTTTTTTTTTATTTTAATAAACCCATTAGCAACGGGATATTTGCCATCGCAAAAAAGGGTAATGTTGTGCCATGAGGGAAAAAGGCGGGAAAAAAGTATTTGCTACGGTGATTTCCGTCACTAAATATTATTTGCTACCCTAGGGCTAGCGACCCTCGATTTGCCGTCGCATAGCCATCGCAAAAAAGTATTTGCGACGGGAAACCTAGCTTTTGCGACGGAAAAGTTCCGTTTCTAAAGCAATTTTTTTGTAGTGTTATGACGTACATGATAAGACACATTGAAAAAGTATTGCCAATATTATATTTCATTCTTGTGTTTGAAAATCCGAAGTTCTATATCATTTTGAAAATAAACGAAAACTCGACATTAAGGATACTATACAAGTGTAACGGCTTTATCAATAACAATATTTGTATTATTTGAAATTATATCATAAAGACTCCTAACTTAGTATCATATAGAATGATATAGAATGATTTAATAGTGGATCCACCAAATAACACAAATGTTTAAGGTATATTGTTGAACTTCACACTTTCTTGTTACCCGTTCGTTATTTCTTTCATAATTGATAAGTAAAATATATATTTTTTTAAAATAATATTTATATAAAGTATAGTACTAGTGTTTGTATATGATAAAAATTTATAAGTATGGATTGACATTAAAAACCGAATGGTAGAGATTGAAGACATGGTGTAATTTCTAGTTTCTACCCTTGTTCTTGTCCCACATTGAAAACTAGAGGAAAGGGGGGTGCTACGTCTATAAAAGGAGAAGCATGGGGGTGCTAAGTCTCACATTGCCATTGCATGTTACATTGTGTAATATTATGAATTATTCTAAAAATAATTTATATAATTATATAATTTACATAATAATTATAAATTTATTTTATTAAAAATAATTTTTTTCAAATAAAAAATATTTTAAAATGGCGGGTTGACCCGGCGGGTCGAACCGGGTCGGACCTGCCGGGTCACGGGTTATCTTTTCCCCGACCCTAACCCTGACCCTCAACCCGAGTCGACCCTTGGACTCGTGGACCCTGACCCGACGGGTCATTGCCCCGGCAGGTCACCGACCCGACGGGTCACAGGTCGACCCGCCCGACCCGTGACCCGTGGCCATGTCTACTTGGAGGGATCCAACTCCAGCGGCGAACGACACGACGAAGCAAATAAGGATGATGAGCTTCAGCAAGATCCATTTCAATGTCCAACTCTTAACCTTTCTTTGAGCAATGTGCATCTGATTGGGGAGGTAGACCGTCAAAGGAAAGAACGCCACGAACGGCTCCTAGCAACCCTAGGAAAGAGTTGAAGAAAGGGAAGATCAATGCGATGATCACGGTTATCATCACGTATATCGACCTATACACGAGACGGAACATGTTCACCTATCAGATTGCAAGTGCTTCCACTTCCACCTATCAGATTGCAAAAAATGTGGTACACTGTTGAAGAACTTGCAAATTGCAGGAATGATTAATATGGTATACCACCAAATTTGATTTATACACAGTGGGGGTGGGATTCCATGAAAGATACCACCACCCATCCCAACTAGCTATCCTAATCCTAAACAATACTAAAGCAGAAACTGAAATTGTTACATGTCACTCTCTGGTGAAAATTTTTCCCTCCAAAACATTTAGCCAATCATATTTTAACACTATTCAATATATTCCATATATTTATCAACATCTTTATATTTATTTCTGTTGATTCTTTAAGTTTATTATTTTAATGGAAATTATTTGATATATATAGCTTTTGATAATTATATATTTCAACGTATACATCTACCCAACAGAGAGAACATTCAAATACTTTTCACTTATGTTTATTATTCTTATTATTATTCGGATGGAATATATTATAATTATACTTTTAACTTTTGGTAAGTATATATATTTACATATACTAATAGAAAATGTTGAATTGTTTTTAGCTTTTAATAATTTTTACTATTTAGAGATAAATTATTTCATTATATTTATCTAGAGTTTAGTCAAGTGATAATAATGCATAATTTAATATTTTTCCGTCTTCTTTTTTAAAATTAAGTTTTGAGCTTCAATAATAAATCTCCCCACACCGCCCCTCCATTAATCATTAAGTAATATTTAACTATTTTTTTCTCATCCCATTTTTTTTCTGTATCAGTACTTGATTTTTAATATTAAAGGTTAGTTTTTTTTATGTTGTTTACCTATAATTTTCAACTATTGAGTTAAACGATTGCTCCTAAATTCATTTTTCATTCTTCTTTATATCTGATTTTATAAAAATGTAAGGGTTTTTTTTCTTCCTAAAGGTGTCATTGTAATAGAGTTTTTTTTAACCAAAACACATTTTAATTTTTCAAATAAAAATTCCCAAAAATAATACGAACTATCAACCATGAACCAATATTAATACAAACTTTACAAAATAAAAACTACCAAAAATAATACGAACTATTTCACATTGAACCAATTTTGATATGAAAAAAATTTCAGTCAATTTTTCAGCCAAACTTTTGACATGGTAATTGAATAGTAAAAAATTTAATGACATTACGTCACGCCGTTAAGCGTTTAATGTATTTATTTGTAAAAAAAACAAATTTGAGTGCAAATAAGATGAATAAATTAACCTTATAGTCCATTTTGTATTGATAATTAGTTTTTATTTTCAAATATTACACTTATGCATTTAATAATATGATGACACGTCATTAATTTTTTGAACATTTAGTTAAAAAGTTTAAAAATTAGGCGAAAAATTGACCTGAATTTTTTTTTGCATTAAAATTGGGCTTATAAATAGGTGGATCTACATTTCAAGGTATTTCAAGGTCTTTAGCTCACCAAAAAAAAAAAAACATTTCAAGGTCTTTTCAACCTTTTCTATCTCTCTCTCTCGTCCTCCCTCGAAACAATGGGATTAGGTACAGTGAAGGCCTATGCAGCGGTTATCTTCCTGCAATTGGGTTATGCGGGAATGTACGTAGTCACAACAATTTGCCTGAACAAGGGGATGGACCACTTCGTCCTCTCCGTGTACCGGCATGTATTTGCCACCGTAGCCATCGGTCCGATCGCCCTTATCCTAGAAAGGTACATTCAGCCCCTTTCTATTTTCTCCAACATGCATCATTCTCACTCTCACTCACATATATATATGTTTGTGCATTGTGTGTTTTTTGTAGGGAAAAAAGGCCCAAAATGACATTTTCGGTGTTTTTGAAGATAATGTTGCTTGGGCTTCTTGAGTAATATCCCTTACTTATTATTACATTATTCACTATTATATTTTTTTATTTACAAAAAAAATCAATCAATTTACTTAATTTGATATGTATAATTGAAATTGGGATTAATTAACGGGGGTGCAATAAATTGAAAAATGAAATCAGGCCAGTGATAGACCAAAACCTATACTATGTGGGGCTGAAGAACACGTCGGCAACATTTGCATCAGCAGGCATCAATGTCCTCCCAGCTATCACCTTTATTTTGGCCACCATTTTCAGGTATATATTCTTAACAAATTTCACACACAATTTATATATATACATCAATACTCCTCTTATGTCATAAATTCATTTCCTTACTCACATAAATAACTACTTCGGCCGGCCTGATATCATTTCATTCATATTCATGTTATATATATATACTTGGTAATAGACATACGTATACATTTGATAATGTACGTACGTTATAACAATTCATTAAAGTTTTCATTTTATTAAATAAAATATATTGACGTCAAGGAATATTGCATGGAACGGCTCATCATGTATATATAAAAAAAATCATCACTTGAAAATTATACCTCGTGTTTATATTTGGATTGAGTAGATTAATTATTTATATAAATAAAATATTTTTTATTTAAATATATATAGATCGATTCTCAGTCACGAATAATATATGGAATATAGTGATTTCAATTGATATATGAAAAGAAGTTGATGAGGTCACGAAAAAATGAAAATAAATGCTGATATGTTCCGTACTTGGGTTTCCTGGGTTGTCCACTTTCAATCATATCATCCGAAAAAAAGGAGAATTTTTTTTATTAAAAACAAAATATGTGTATGGATGATGACGATGTCAATTAAATTTGTTTAAGCCACTATATAATAAAATATATAATACGAAAACTTTACATACTCCCATATAAATTCCAATACACGCTGAATTTATTATATTAATATGAAATTAAAAAATAGATATAAACATTTTGTTGATTTGATAGGTTGGAGAAGGTGGACATAAAAAAGATACCAAGCCAAGCAAAGGTATTAGGAACCATAGTGACGGTAGGAGGGGCCATGGTCATGACCCTCTACAAGGGCCCCATCGTCGACCTCTTCTTCACCAGCCACAGGAGCCACCACGAGGCCTCCGCCTCCTCATCCGGCCAACACTGGATCATGGGCACACTCTTGCTCCTCGGAAGTTGCCTTGGTTGGGCCGGCTTCTTTATCCTCCAAGTAAGTTATAATAATGCCTATACATATTTCGTCTTATCAGCTTAACTAGTAAGTATATATATACTGAAGCGAGTATGGACAATGTGTGTGTACGTAGTCATTTACGTTGAAAGAATACCCTGCGGAGATGTCTCTAACGGCCTTGGTGTGCATCATGGGCGCGGTCCAAGGAGCTGTGGTAACCCTAGTTGTGAACCGCGACATGAGTGCTTGGGCACTCGGCTGGGACTCTCACCTTCTTGCTTCCGTTTACACCGTAAGCATCCGATCTTTTATATATATATATATATATTGTATTTATGTATATGATTCTATGCCCTAACTCAAACTTACTTATGATATCGATCCTTGAATTAATGAAGGGTGTGGTTTGCTCCGGGATTGCTTACTACGTGCAAGGAGTGGTAAACAGGGAACGGGGTCCGGTTTTCGTGACAGCCTTCAGCCCTCTATGCATGATCATCACTGCAATCCTGGGTGTCCCAATCTTAGGGGAGCAGATGCACTTGGGAAGGTATATATAATATAACATGATCATTATGATCGACGACTTGCCTATATATTCTCGAAAATTTTACACTAGTCGTCTAACTACTATGTACTACATATGTGAATTATGAATTTCAGCATAATAGGAGCAGTGATCATAATCTTGGGGCTGTACACTGTGGTGTGGGGGAAGAGTAAAGACCCGAAGGGAGCGGATCGAGGAGAGCTTCACGGACTAGAAGGGGGGGAAGATTCAGAGGGTGCAAGAGCTACCAATCTCGGTTGATTGTGGATGCTCAGTGTCGGGCTAGAATCTACTTTTGTACCCAATAATGTCGGGCTTTGATGTCGGATGAGTCGGGAAAGTTTGATTGTCAAATCAAGTTCAGTGTTTTTGTGATTCGATCGAATAAGAGGAATCATGTTCTCCATCTTTCCGTTTCATTATGATCTCTTTCCAGTACGATGGAACTTCAACGTTATCGCGCTTCCGAAATGTGACATTCCATTTGCATTTTTCGCCGATACGAAAAGTCGATAACCTAACCAAGCATCCGTAATCATCCAAGTCAAGTCCGATATATGTCTACTAATTAATCAGATTCCTAATTCCAAACCCACGTACGGGTGCCCAAATTGGATCACGTGGGGAACAAAATACTGCAATAGAATGCAAGGTGGGGGCAGGAGAGATGCTGTGAAATGCTAAAAATGATGTCGTTTTGCTGGATCCGGCTCCAGTACAGTTTCCTTGAAACTGTACTGTGCATTTCGCCCAATCTCATCCATTGAAATTAATGAACGGCTGAGATGATTCTACATTAAAAATAAATCAATCAATTCTACAAAACAATAAAACAGCAAGACGACTCGACTAGTGAAGAGTATCTTCCTTCCCCATTCTTATGGCGATGACTCGACTACGAAAGACAGCCAGACGGCGGCGGCGGTGTTGGTGTGTTGCGCGAGGGAAGATGCCGACAATAGGTATGTTCATCCATTAATTTGGGGGTTTTTGAGAAAAGTAGGGTTTATGGGTTTGGAAATTCGCAATTTGTGGTTGAATTTGTGAATTTGAATGGATTCATAGGTGAAATTTAGAGGTTTTTGGGTTTCATGGGTCTTGAAAAATTAGAGTTTATCAATCGGTTGGGAAATTGACGATCTGTGGTCGAATTCGTCGATGGAGTTCAGAACATGTTTCTTATGTCGATTTCAGGGATTTTTTCGGCTTCATGGGTTTGAATTTGATAACAGGTTTTTGTATTTAATTTCTAGAATTGGAACGGAATTGAATTTCTGGAATCAAAAGAGTATTTGGTTTCTTTATTATGCAAATTGCTATTCGAAATAGCGTGTTGACTACTCATGAAATCTGCTGTCATAGAATTTGCACCTCTAAAATTTTTGGTGGTATGGAACTAAAATGAAGAAGATGACCAATAGGAGGAAGATAAATTTCAGATTTCAAAGGTATACTTAGTAAAAGATAGAATTCAGGAGTAAACAACATAACCTATATAGTAGAAATTAATTCTTTAAACTAATTCTCATAGAAATTAATTCTTTAAACTAATTCTCAAATCTCAATGTGAAATGATATTCTGGAAATGCATATTTTGTTCTGAATGTAAGTTTCTTGCATGATGATCACTTATCTTAATGAAGGAGCTAGTTTCCTAGTAAACAGTATAATGTATCATATTTATCTAAGACACAGTGAAATGATTCTAATAGTTAAATCCTAGTTGAAGTTTTGATTTGAATAATTTGTTTTACAATGTTAAATCATTCAAGAATTGGTTTTCCTAAAAACACTACATCTGTTATATAGTCATTAATTTTTTTCTCCTTCTGTTTCTTGAATTGGATATGAGAAGGCCAAGATCAAGGAGGTAGATGGCAGCAGGGGTGTGAATGAGAGAGCAACAGTGGAAGAGGTTGTGAGCAAGTTGGTTAAAAATAAGCTGTGATGCAGCAGTCGAGGAGACAAAGGGGAGTGGAGTTGGTGTGGTAGCAAGAGGGGACGACGGGATGCTGGTCTGGGTGGCAGCTAGGGGTAGCGTGGGCTGCCCGGATGTCAAGCTAGCGGGAGGGGAAGCAGTTTTATGGGGTATGCAGATTGCATTGGAATATGATATCGATCACGTGATTGTAGAATCGGATTGTGCAAATCTTATTAGCAAGATCAACAATCAGAGCTTGGTGATGGGGCAGCTTGGAGCGGTGCTGGCTTCTATCAAGCAGCTGTAGGTGCGGTTCAGTTAGTGTATATTTACCTGCGTACGGAGGACAGGGAACATGGCTGCGCATCACTTAACTCAGCTTTGGCCGGATGTGTCGTGTGTTCTACTAGCATATACTGTAATTTTAGTGTTTCATTGAATTTGGTGACCTTGTAAGATCTGATTTGGAAGTTAATATAGTTCTTGCTTTCTCTCTGTTTGGAGTGCTAAGAGTCAAACTTACTTACTGCCTTACTGCATCCGGCTCATGTGATATGCGTTAACTATATTTGTTTTTGAGTATGGGTGATTGGCACTTTCCTTGTACTGGGGTGTTTTATGCCAAATAGGCTTAAATACTTGTTTTTTAGTATGGACAAATTGTGCGTTGATACAGGATTGTTGTTGCTTAATTGTGATCTCCTGACCATCAGTTGCTGATTACTGTTTATATTGTCACTGGAGATGAAGACGAGTAGCAGCCAATATTCCTGCCTTCCTGGATTGCTTAGCCCTCAGAAATACTCTTTTTTATTTCAAATCAAGTAATTACTGGTGAATAAATAGTATTTACCTTTCTAAAAAATGGGAAAGGAGCCAAAATTGTAAATTTCTTCTTTAAAAAAAAATTAAACTAATCCTAATCCTTCATTAATGTCAATGGATGAGATTGGGCCAAATGCACAGTACAGTTTCAATTGAAACTGTACCGGAACCGGACCCTGTTTTGCTGATACACACGAAAAGAAAGGGGCCCACCAACCTGAAACTCTGAAGGCAAAATTGGCATAGAAGGGGCCCACATTCGAGAAAATCTGCACAATTTCCAATCACACGTAACGTAACCAAACCCCTCAAGTTTAGTCAATTTTGCAATCGGTTACAATTATTTTACTACTTTTTTATTTACTCCATAGTTTTGTTCCATAGAAGGTTCCATGAACACGGATGAAATGCAGCGCTTGGTTAAAGAAGCATGTAATGATCCTTCCAAGTGTAAATATATAAATTCATAGGGATTATTTCACATGCGTGGGTGTGATTACTCAAAGCATTATTTTTTTACTACCCTTTTGCCATCTAGCATTCATAGTTTAGTTTAAGGCTCTTTAAATAATCAGCCTAACAAGACTGTTTATAGTTGCAAAAGGAAAAAAAAAAAAACAGCTACAAACAAAGGGCCCATGCAAATTGCAATCAAGGAAGCAAAAGATGTCTTTAAAAGTTCCCTAGTAAATATAAACAAGACAAATTAAGTGGGAGATTGGTGAATCTATGAATGACCACTGATTAAGAACATGATGATATTTCTTTGCTGAAACCGAAAGACACGAAAACATGATCTGAGCCGTAATACCTGACTAATTGGTCCAGTTTCAATCTCTGAATTGGATTTGTTATGGTAAATTCATCAAGTTAAACATCACTTTGTTTAAGAGAACATATTAGCCTATGTAGGAATCGAACCCACATCTTTGTGCATAAACACACCGCTCTACCAATTGAGCTAATAGGCTATTTGTCAATCCGAACTTAATATTAGCCACTCTCATACAAAGTCAATTTCAATCATAAACAATAACAAACTGGGAAATAATATAGCTTACTCTCCTGTTCGCTTAATCAAATCAAACAATGAAAAATAGATATCTAATTTTTCCTTCTTTCTTTGTACTAGGATAGAAATACAAGCTACAGTTAATCAAGAAAATAGCAAAAAACAAACACTAAATCATTGACAGTTTGAGCTAGAAAAATCAGCAACATAACAGGTCACAAAAAGGATAAGTTCCAGTATTCAAAATCCACAAAAATGATAAATTGTAAGGCGACGCAAATACTAGCTCGAGTAGTTGCAGCAAGTAATCCACACCAATTCAGGCATCAAAATTTTGTCATCACTTGAAAATTCTAAAGAACGTTGGTTTTCAATCACAAGCCCTGAGATTCACCGGTGTATATTGTAATGCTAAATCCTTCAAAATATGAAACAAACCTTTCAAATCATTGCTTCCTACTTCAATACAATCTCTCAACAAGTCAACCTCCATTTCTGTCTTCAAAAACTCCACCATTTCTCTCAATGGCCCCTGCCATTTACAACCAAACAAAATCCACAAGCAATCAAATCAATGCTGATTTTTCCACATAAGCATCAGACACTCACAATTCGAATAAACCTAAAGGAAAGGGAAAGGGAGATCTCATCGATTTGTGAAAAATTGTAAGCAATCTCCACTACAACAATTAAGGTCTAATGTAGCGGTTCAAAACCGCCACATTAGGCCCAAAAACCGCCATAAAAGGCCTATTGTGGCGGTTTTTACCCGCCTCTGTTGCTGGCGTTGCATTAGGTCTATTGTGGCGGTTTCACTACCTATTGTGGCGGTTTATTAAAACCTCTTAAAACCGCCACAATAGATAGAAAAATCGCCACAAAATAATACCTATTGTGACAGTTTTTTCAAACCTATTGCAGCGGTTTTGTATTGGTTGTGGCGATTTTTTTACTCTATTGTGGCGGTTTTTTATTTACCAAAATAAAAAAAAATAGCTTTTTAGCCCGGATTCTATGGACCCGAGCTAAAAAGTCCAGATTTTTTTAAAAAAATAGTAGAATGCACCCTATTTTCGGGTGCATTCTACCTTGATCCTCATTATTACCAGTCCAAACACATCCGATAAAATCCAAACCTTATTAACTATATAACTCTAACCCACTATAATGAATCAACCAATGCAAGAGGAGGTCGTTGAGGAGAAAAGAGATCTCAATTTACACTCTTATGAAACATAGACATTATCATGAAGGTCCAAAACATCAAGCAGTAAAGCTTCAATTCTGTTGGAGCTACTGGAAATTTCATGAACACAAAAAATTAACTTGCTCATTCAACACCACATTCAGCTTCAGCTCCAAGCTGGATCTACTGGAGATCAATCTTTCATGATGGAAGAATCCCAAAGCTCCAAAGGTGCCAATCTGTTGGTCATGATAGAATATTTTAAGGCAATGGAAACATAAGCACACGCAACCATGAAGCTTATTCATTCATTGTGCAATAGATCTTATATCAACACCATCATGGACCATTGTAGGTTTCTTACCTCCGCAATGTCCTCAGGCAACAAGAATATTGAACAACCAAGCTTTCGAGTAACGTTGATAATGTAACTTGCAGGAAATATATATTTTTTAAATAAAAAGTTCCTCAAAATAAAGAAGATAAAAGAAATCCTTGAATAGATTTGCTAGATGCAGGTGCGCTGTAGAAAGAAATTAGATCGCATAAGAACTACTAGACTTACCGGTTTCTCCCTTTGTGACGAGCTGTCAATCTACAACCCAAGGTTCAACAGCCGCAAGTAGCTCAAGGGAAAAAAATACCAGCTGAGAGGCTTTTATCATGATAAGAGGATGCATTTTCATTTATCAATCAACTGTGGGTATTAAAAAAAATCCAGAGTAGGGAGGAGGGTTAGATGATTACCCTGAAGCTTTCTGTTCGGGAAGACTTCCCAGAATGCTTCACCATCTCATTTTCCCAGCTTAGAATAACTGCATCGGTCATCTCTTTCCCGCCAGTATGAAATCTCAAGTTCTTCAGAAGTTGAAAAAAATTGAACCTCGTCAACTACCAAAGGAAAGCTGGAGTGAGAGGGAGCTGCTTAGTTGATTTTTCGCACATTTACCATTCCCAAACTTGGATGACTTGAAATTGAGAATTAATACCGGTAGTTTTAAAACATAAGTAAATTTTAAAAAATTAGGAGTTAAAATTGAATAATGCTAGTATAAAATTGTTTCATAGAAGAACTCCAATTTCCACACCCAAGGTCAACACCAATCCATCACACCAATGTAACATAACTGATGAATACTAATCGAAATTGATGAACATGTTTTAGATAGAAACTAGCAGAATATAGTTGATCTGATAGAAAATTTATAGCAAGTAATGACAGACTTGAGAAAGAAGATTTAGACAAACAGCAACCAAGAATGAGCTTCTTATTTCCTTGCACCATGTCATTTCCAGCCACATTTACAAGGGAAAGTTTCAGATTCTTCCCAACAGTAACAACTTGGTTGCAATTTTCGACTATTCTGAACAACATTTTAATAGGAGATTTTGTATTTGTAGCCTTCTTCCAGTTAACTGATGTAAATGCACACACTTTATGCACTCAAGAGTTCAAGCAAAGTTCAAGAACTAAAACAAAATCAACAGAATGACCAACTCACCCATTTCTCAGAACCTCAAACAAATGATTGACATAGGTCTCCACATCTTTCAAATTCATTCAGACCTAGATCTCCAAATCAATTGAAGGAAGAGATATGAAGATCTAGGATACCTTGACTCACAGATCGGAGTTCAAGATCTTTGACCCGAGAGCGCGAAATCGAAAACAAGAAAGCGAGATAAAAGGACACAGGGATTTTTACGTGGTTCGGGAAGAATCCCTACGTCCACGGAGCCTCAGAAGAGGAGACTCGAGCTCATCCACTATATCAAAACAAGCTTACAAGGTTTCGAGAACGACAAGGCTAGATCTAAGGCTTATATGGAGAATACAACCAAGAATCGCAAGTAACAAGAGATCTAGAGAGGAGAAGTAGTAGAGCTATGAAGAAACTCCCTGGATCTGGTGTCGGAGACCAGATCTACGCCTGGAAAATCGTCGGAGAAGACGAACTACGTCGGCCAAGAAGTACACGAGTGGAGTGTGGATCTTCAGAGATCAGATCGGAGGTCCCTTGAAGGGATGAGCCTCAGATCTGAGCTTGAATGCCGGGAAGGAGCTCAGAGCACAACGGAAACCCTAGCGCCGCTCTGTTCTCTCTCTCTTTCTCTTTTAGGTTTACCTGGAGCGTCGGCTGAAGACTGAGCAACCCTAGAGGCGTAACGCCTTTAAATAGGCGAGCTCAAGAACTAGGGCAAGCTTCAGCAAGTTGGAGCAAGCGTTTGGGCCAGGTCCGAGTAATGGGCTTTTTAGGCCCAATTCGGATACCCACATAATATGTCACATATCTTAACTTCTTCTACCATATATTATACATCACATATGATCACAAGTTTGGTTAAACTTGCAATTCTAATATGTGACATATATTATATAGGAGAATATATGATATGCTAGTATAATCCATAATAAGCCCTTAATCTAACCTATGTTTATCACAAAACCCCTAAAGCTCTAGAACCATGATTAAGGTTGACATTACAAGATAGCTAGAGATTACAATAAGCAAGAGATTACGCAGAGAAAGAGAAGAGAAGGAGAGAGCATACTTGCGATTTTGGAATTAGAAACAAAGACTTCAAATAAACTGGCCACTTTTAGGTAGAACAAAGTACTACTTTTAGCCTTCAGGCGGATGAACCATAGCATTCCCCTAGCACAAGCTCAAGCTTCATGCACAACACGTCACATAAGACATTGTGCATCAATTTTAGTATATGTATATAGATTTGCTCGGAAAACGAATTATAATCAATCAAATCAAAACATAAATACTATAAAGTATGCTTTTTTCAATCCAATATAATAAAAAAGTAAGAAATGGCAGACTTTCGAGAATACAATTACTGTCCATCTTATAGAAATTTTTCCACAATCATCTAATCCAGTTATATAGAGACTTAGCTCAAGTTATATATGTTTCATAATGGCACGTAATAGATAAAATGGTCAAAGATTAGGCTGAAATCTTTAGTAGCTTTGCTTGTTAGTAGCTATAAAACTGCTTTATGTGATCATTTTCAAAACATTTGCAAGGATGATGATTTGAGTTTTTGCTTTTATATAAAGAATATCAGATCCTGAGAATCCAGAGAAAAATGAGTTTCTAATACTTATACACGAAGAAAAAAAAACTCTGACTATACTAGTCATGGAAAGTATGCGTGATTTGATAAAAAAAGAAGGTGTAGGCCAATAAAAGATGTATCTACATACAAGCAAATTACATGCATACACCCCACTACTTAATGGGTAGTAACTACAAGCTTCACATTAAAGGTTAGCAGATGAAAAGAAAAAGGAAACAGATTTAAGAAGCTGACAATGATAATTCAAAGGTACGCATCACTCAATGCTAAGTGCTTAACTGATTAAGAATGAAATATTATTTTTCGAAATGATTAAGGTTTAAATAAGAATGCAGAACCCTTTCGGAAAGGAAAAAGAAATAAACAGATTGAACATGGTAAATGTGAAATGTGGTATTGCGCTAGTCAACTTAAAAGAAAGCCAAATCTAATATAATCTGCGATGACAAAGTAGTAAAGAACAAAAGGATCAGGACTATATACTGAAGAATCTTTCATGTTTAATGGAACATAGAGCAAGAAAGCGTCAACACTCATGGAGCTTCTTCCAAAATTCCTCATAAACTAAGACATGATCAATAATGTCAATAGAAGATTCTCTTGCCGTACATGTGAAAACAAACAAAAGGAACTCCATTCTCAGTTTCTCACTACTTTCCCATCAAGGATTGCTCTTACAACACAAGTGAAAAAAGCAGATCCACAGCCGGCATTAACTCACCTGTTGGAGACGAGATAATACAAATCCCTTTCCTTCAAATAGGACTCCCTCTTCGATGTCAGCTCCGAGATTATCCGCCTCTCTTCTTTAGGTGTACATGGCAAGCAAATATCTCCATTCGCCATCATACACCCTGGGAATCAGGTATCGTCATACACGATCCCAACCCTAAAATCAACAATAGCTTTAAAAACACAAACCTAAAACACAAATTGCAAACCAATAAAGCAAAAATCCAAATCTAGATCGAAGACCGCCACATTCAGAAATTAAACCTGATCGGGATCAAATCACAACGGGGGCGGTGAACTCACGAGCCACCAGAAGAGGCGTTTCTAGGGCACGGAGGATTCCGACGACGGAGCACAGGCGGATCTGGACAGCGACCCTAGCTAGAGGAGATGGGTGGTATCATATTTGGGCAGCATCCCTAGCAGAGATGGAGGGCGAATTTCTCAGACAGAGAGCGGAAGAGGTTGGTGGTGGAAGAGGTGGGTGGTGCAGATCCCATCGATGGAGGGTGGAAGGGATGAGCGTTCTGGAGAACGAATGTAAGGGTTTAGAGAAGGGACTGGAGTGGCTGTGGTCTGGATGAGAGGAGCCGCTATCCTAAAAAAAAATAAGTACATTCGAAAAAAAAAAATATAGAACAAAATTAAACCGCTTCATTAGGTAAATGACCTGTTACAATAGATCATTTAAAACCGCCACATTAGGTATGAAAAAAAAAGTGTTTTCTAAACCGCCACATTAGTCTTTGAAAACCGCCACAATAGCCAATGTTGTAAAATACATATTCAAAACCGCCACTAAACTGTTGCAATAGGTAAAACCGCCTCAATAAACCACCTCAATAGAATAACCGCTGCAATGAAGTGCCACAATAGGCTTTAATTGTCCCAAAGAGAGAGTTGGATATCCTAAGAACATTTTTTGTAATCCCTCGCAACTCGCTCAGTATCCGATCTAATACCAAAACCCCCATTCAAAGATTCTCCAACTTGAATCCAACCCCAAACCCCCAATTCAAAAAAATCCCTAAATCTCCAAACCCTAAATCCCAAAACCAGTCGAGGAGGGAAGAAGACTTACCTCCAATGGCGTCACCATGGTATGATCCACCGCGACGGCCTCTTCTCGCCGGCATCGATCTGCTGCATCCCTTACCTAGTTATCTCTCTCAAATAGCGCTATCGTCTATCGAAGACTGAGAATGTGGAAGACGCTATGACGATTTTCATTAAAATTTAACCGAGGGGCACGACGCGAAAAACTTACAAACCTCAGGGGTATTTCACGAATTATGTAAAACTTTTGTACACCTGGTGAATTTGGCCTTACCTCAGGGGCACCAAGCTAAAATTCAGTTTTTTTTTGTAGTGGTTTAGTTTTGGTCTAATTTATTTTTGATGAAAGCATATTTGTTTGGATAGCAAAGCATATTTTGTGAATTCCAGTAGGAAGCCTTTTAAGGTTTACCGGTTCTCCATGTTTATTTTAGTGTTGACATCGTTTTTAGTTGGATATTATATATGTATGTATATTTATATGTTTGAGTCCTTAAAATTTTGTTTGTTTTTTAGTGCTGACATCGTTTTTATGCTTAATTTTTAGTGCTGACATCGTTTTTAGTTGGATATTATATATGTAGGTATATTTATATGCTTGAGTCCTTAAAAATTGATTTGTTTATAGTGCTGACATCGTTTTTATGCGTATTTTTTAGTGCTGACATCGTTTTATGCATAATTTTTTTAGTGCTGACATCGTTTTTAGGTGGATATTATATATGTAGGTATATTTATATGCTTGAGTCCTTAAAAATTAGTTTGTTTTTTAGTGCTGACATTGTTTTTATGCGTATTTTTTAGTGCTGACATCGTTTTTAGGTGGATATTATATATGTAGGTATATTTATATGCTTGAGTCCTTAAAATTGGTTTGTTTTTTAGTGCTGACATCGTTTTTATGTGTATTTTTTTAGTTCTGGCATCGTTGTTAGTTGGATATTATATATGTAGGTATATATGTATGCTTGAGTCCTTAAAAATTGGTTTATTTTTTAGTGTTGACATCGTTTTTATGCCTATTTTTAGTGCTGACATAGTTTTTATGCATATTTTTATGTAGGTATATATTTGCCGACATCATTTTTGCAATATAAGAGATGGAGGAGGAAGGGCGTCAACATCGTCGGCAAATTCGGCGTATCCGGTGTCGACGTCAACAAATTACTTTTGAGAAGATTGAGAAGGGGATTGGGACTAGGTGGAACTAATGAACAAGATGTGGATTTGTTTACCAAAGTTTTGAATGGGGCTAAGCATCAGTTCTTTAGAGAGAAGATTGGGATGAAGATAATGTGAATTAAGAGGGGTTGTTGAATTGTACTTCACAATGTGCATTTGAACTCTAGTTCAAGGTTTAAAATTCTGGTTTTTCTATTTCTGTAATCGATGTCGAGTAGCAAGCAATGCTGTACTCGAAGTCGAGTTGAGAGCAGTTTTATTTTGTGTTTTCTAGCACGTTTCCTTAGATGTGTTAGTGGTGTAGTGGGGTGCAGTTACTCAGCACTTGTGACTATGTTAGTAGGGGAATTTGTAATGGGTTTAGTTGTGATTAATGTGAATGAAAGTTTAGCTCTCTCTCGGTTTTGAGTGTGAGTTTTGTGAGTCTGGTATCTGTGAGTGTGCACCAGCAGTTCATTGATCCTCAGATTGAGTTGCAACATCTAATTGAAAGCACGATCGGCCATCCCTTGTTTTCCCCTAAATCAACTGGTTTTGGAAAACAAAAAATTAAAGAAGGGAGAGTTGAAACAACGACTCTCCCATATATGTTTTTTTTTAAAAAAAGTTTTTCTTTGTTTTTTTAAGTTAAAATGATTTTTTTTAACAGGAAATAATTCAAAGTCAAGACTTCAGTTTAAGTCTTGGACAACGAGAAACCGAAAAACGGCAGACGGGCTAACCGTTATGATACAACCATAAAAAGCATAAAACAACAAAGAAACCCGAAAACAAAAGATCTCAGCAAGAAGACCAGAAGAGAGACAGTCGAAGGACATCGAGTGGAAGCTGCGAATGCCGAGAACATGAGAAAGTCGATGGACTGACACGACGACTCGACGTCGGGGAGACAGATGTAGAAACCCATCAGCGGAAAAGGCATCACCTAGGGAAGTGCGGATCAACGACGTTCCCCCCACCTAAATGAGAGATCTTCGAGAATCACGAACACTTCCACGGTCAACTCGAACAATAGGGCACCCGAGACTGCACTTCATCCGGAACTAAACGAACCCATACCCAAGAAACGACTCCACTCTACCGGGCAAAATAAACCAAGATCAAATAAAACGGGTTAAAGGGTAAAGCGATTCAGCCGGTCGAATATATATATATATATATATATATATATATATATATATATATATATATATATATATATATATATATATATATATATATATATATATAACTATATAAATACATATAAAAATATATTTATATAAAAATATATATATATAAATATAAAAGGGTAAATGGGTTAAAAGATCAAGGGCCAAGAAAATGGGTAAAACAGTCAAAATCTAGAATATGGGTAACAAGCCCAAACCGAACATTCAAGCCCAAATAACAAAACATGACCTAAATTGAAGGCTCGAAATGTCGAAGACTTCCCCCCCCCCCCCCCCCCCCCTCGGGGCTTCTGAAAGAAGCATGAGAGGAGAGAGGTTCCGAGTTGTTTCAGAGACGGGCCACAGGGCAACGCACAAGCCCCGGCCGAACCCGGAGGCGGACAAGGCCTGGGCAAGTCAGAGGTAGGAGCGGGGTGGAGGTGAACTGGGGAGAACAGAAGACGCGACGCGAATCCGAAACCCCAATCGATGCCCCCTGGAGGAGGATACAGATTCCGGCAACGATCGGAGATGGAGCTCGGCGCAACCACACCCATCGCGAGGATCTGGTGGAGGATAATTAAAGATTCGGATCGCGCCCGGGGGGTTGGCGGGGCTGAACCAAGTCTATTTCGTGTGTTCGTATTTTTAATTGCATATTATATATATATTTTTTTAAACTCGGGGTACTTTGGCTAATTCTCTAGAGTAAATTACACATAACCACCCATAAATTATGCAAGTTTTCACATAACCACCCATAAACTGATAAATTACAGAAAACCACCCACAAATTAGAATTATTTTCAAAAGACCACCCACCCATTAAATCTTCATTTGTTTTGTTTGAAAAGACTAAAATACCCCTAGGTTATTTCTTTTTAAATGAAAGTCATTGTAAGTATTTTCATATTTAATTTGTCATTTCACTTTGAAAAAAAAAAGAATTTAAAAATTGTACAACATATTAATTTTTTTTGATAAACGCATACTTATTAATAATAAGTATAATATTATTAAAAAATAATTAGAATTTTAATCATTTTTACAATTTTTACCCTCCTAGAAATACATGTTTGACTTGTAAAAGTCACTTATTTGGAAACGGAGGGAGTATAAAAGATCCATTTTTTTTATATATATAAATAACAATTTCGTACTTATTTACCGTAACTATGAAATTATAAAAAAAATGATAAAAAGATGAATATTTTAAGCAATTTTTACCTACCTAAAAAAGCGTGCATGAATATTTTATGTCGAACGTAGGGAATAATTTGAAAACTCCAAATTATTACTTTTAAAAATCCAAATGATTACTTTTAAAAACCAAGATATGGGGGCATTTTCCTTTTTACAAATGGACATTTAACAAATGGGTGGCCTTTTGAAAACAAATATAATTTATGGGTGGTTTTATGTAATTTATAATTTTATGGGTGGTTATGTGAAAACTAACCTAATTTAGGGGTGGTTATGTGTAATTTATCCAATTCTCTAATATCTTTCATATATTGGCTATTTTCCGATTTTTGGCTATTTGTAAAAAAATTTCCTCAAAACACCCCACGGGATCCCCCACTTGCTCCCACCCTCAATCCCCCTAGCCTCCCCCCGTAACGTTTGGATCTATTCCCCAAAAAATAAAATAAAAAGTTGGGATCTTTACAATGCCAATAGAAAGAACAGGTTCAATCTTGAGGCAGCTGAGCCTGAAAGATGGCTGAAAATCAACATCAAAGAGGTGGAAGCGGAGCAGCAGCTTCAGCTACGGCGAGGGAGGGTCAAGCGACCAGCAGAGGAGCTCGTGGAGGCAAATGGGAGGCCTGAATGGGATGATGATTTACGAAAATGGGACTACTGGGAATGGCTCCTCTGGGTGCAACCAGACGGCCGAGAAGAAGAGGGTTATGGTGGTTGTTGACCAGTCCTCAAGGTCAAAGCATGCCATGATGTGGGCCCTCACCCATGTCGCTAACAAGGGCGATTTGCTCACTCTTTTGCATGTCATTTCTCCCTCTGACTGTGGATCCTCGGAGTCCTCTTCTGGCTTCCTTGCTAGCTCTCTTGGCTCCCTTTGCAAGGCCTGCAAGCCCCAGGTTTGTTTGTGCTTTCTTTCCTTTGTTTTTCAATAATCAATATCCATATCATATAATAAAATGAATAATGTGATGTGCTGATTCAACAAAAATACCCACTTGAAATTGAAAAATTACCCATATATCTTTCTTTAGTTTTGCAATGTTCTGTTGAGTTCAATTTATGTGATTTGCTAATGTTAAGCTCTCATTGAATATGAGCTTGTATATATTATGTATATGAAAATGTCAAAGTTGTTGAAATGGTTTTTTTTTTGCAATCTGATAGTTCTTCAAGAGTTGAAGAAAGGGTAGGCGCCTGTGCACGGGATGTTGATCGGGTGCTCTCGGTTTATGAATCCGCTTTCAGGCCACGCTTTCTGAAATATGCTCTCGATGAAGGTGTACACCGGTTGCACGAACACCTACACAACGACGACGTACAAATGCAACATTTTATGGCTTATTTGTGCTGATAAGAAGTTGATAGTTATGAAAGCAAGTTATAGTTATGGTACCTGATAGGCACCAAGTGACCAACCAAGTGGTCAAGTGGACAACTACGCACATCTTGGCAAAGTCGACGAGCCAGAAGGGCTCATAGAAGCTGAAGTCAGTGAGGAAGTTACCGGGTGCCTTGTTGCCGAAGGCAGCGTAGCCAATATTGCAACCGCATAGAAGGTAGAATGTGGATGTGGTTGCTATGGCAATGTAAAATAGAAGCAATGGCTTTGTAATCTTTCCCTCTTGATGATTATTGTTCTCAGAACAGAGTATATAAATTACAAAAGAAATCAACTGAACTCCCTATACAGCCGGACTAATAGAGGAAAGGTAGATACACTTTACATAAATATAGGAACTAATTTGCTAAATATCAGGAAACTAATTTGACCCTTTCTTGAGAACTAACGTCTCTTATCACCCCCCGGCAAGACCAAGGGCGGACGGACTTAGAGCTTGGAATGAAGGTGTGCAATACGATCCTTGTGCAGTGGTTTGGTAAAGATATCCGCCAATTGATCCAAGGATGAAACATGACTGATCCGCAGGTCACTAGATTCGATCTGCTCACGGACAAAGTGGAAATCGAGCTGAATATGTTTGGAGCGGGTGCTAATGACAGGGTTCTTGCACATAAAAGTGGCGCCAACATTATCACACATGAGCATTGGTGGAAGGCAAATGGGTATATTGAGGTCCTTGAGGAGTTGTTTGATCCAAAGTAGCTCGGCAGCAGTGTAAGCTAAAGCTCGATACTCAGCTTCGGTGCTCGATCGAGCTACCACCTTTTGTTTCCGAGATGTCCAACTAATAAGATTCTTACCATGAAATATGGCAAACCCATATTGTGAGCGACAATCGTCGAGATCCGAAACCCATCCAACGTCCGAGTAAGCAAGAAGAAAAGGAGCGGTTGTAGGCTGAAAATGGAGGCTATGAGCAAGAGTACCATTTAAATACCTCAAGATTCGTTTCACGGCTTGCCAATGGAGGGTGGTTGGTGAATGCATGAATTGGCACACCCGGTTGACAGCAAAGGCAATGTCGGGTCGGGTGATGGTTACATATTGAAGGGAGCCTACAATTTGACGAAAGAGTGTGGGGTCCGGGAATGGTTCACCGTCACGACGTAGCCGTGTTGTTGGATCTGCAGGACTTGAAATAGGCTTCGATTCAAGCATATTGCTCCTGGTGAGAATGTCCTTGACATAATTGGATTGAGATAGGGCGATACCAGTTGACTGCTTTGTGATTTGAAGACCAAGGAAGTAGTGTAAGTCGCCAAGATCCTTGAGCGCAAAGGTACGATGAAGGGAGCTAACAAAGTGCTGAATGTAGACATGGTTATCGCCTGTAATGATTAGATCATTGACATACACAAGAATATATATTGATGCAACCGGGGAGATATGAACAAACAAGGAGGTGTCAGATTGGCAAGCACGAAAACCATGGCGGACTAGGTAAGTCTTGAGCTTATTGAACCATGCCCGAGGGGCTTGCTTCAGACCGTAGAGAGCTTTGTGCAGCCGACACACATGAGAGGGTCGAGTGGTGTCTTCGAATCCCTTGGGTTGCTCCATGTAGACTACTTCCGATAAGTCTCCATTCAAGAAGGCATTATTGATGTCAAGTTGCTTGATATGCCATCCCTTGGAGAGAGCGAGAGATAGAACCAATCGGATTGTGGTGGGTTTGATGACGGGACTGAATGTCTCAAAGAAATCAACTCCCTCTTCTTGGCTAAACCCCTTTGCAACCAACCGGGCTTTGTACCTCTCGACCGAGCCATCCGAATGTCGCTTGATCCTGAAAATCCACTTACAACCTACAAGGTTAGCGTGTCGAGGACGGGGAACAAGTGACCAAGTATTATTTCGCATTAGGGCTTCATATTCAGCCTTCATCGCAAGTTGCCAACACTCGTGTTTTAGAGCTTGAGAGACAGTTTTGGGTTCGAGCTCGGGTTGAGGGATGAGAGCGTTGGTTAAGGCCTTTGGTTTAAGGGAATTAGTGCTAGCTCGAGTGGACATGGAATGTTGGCTATTCGCAGCCAGTCGAAAGTAGCTTGGGGGAACCACAGGAAAGGGTTGTTTTGCTCGTGAACTTTGGGTATGCTGTTGGTACCTAGGGGATGAGGTAATGGGGTTGGGAGGTATAGGTGACGGTGGTGCAGGGGAGTGAGGTGGGGCAGATGCCATTTCTAAAAGGGTTGGTGGTGATGCTTGAGGCATAGGTGGGCTAGGAAGGCACGTACAAGAGGTGGTGGTGGTGGCATATGGGAAGACATCCTCATTGAAAACAACATGACGGGAGACATAGATTCGGGAAGTTTCTTTGTGAAAACAAAGATATCCTTTGTGAGTTGGACTATACCCGATGAAAACACAAGGAAGTGAGCGGAAATCCATTTTGTTGGCATTGTAGAGGCGAAGAAATGGATAACAGAGGCAACCAAAGGTTTTAAGAAAACCAAAATCCGGATCCTTTTTGTAGAGTTTTTGATAAGGAGACACAAAGTTGAGAATCGGACTTATGATACGATTATGGAGGTAGGTTGCGGTTTTAAAAGCGTGTTCCCAAAATTGTTTTGGAAGAGAAGATTGAGCCAAAAGAGTGAGACCTTTTTCAACTATGATCCGATTTCGTCGTTCAACGGCACCGTTTTGTTCTTGTGTGTAAGGACACGAAACTCGATGATTAATACCACAAGATTGGAGAAAGGTAGACACATTGCGAAATTCACCTCCCCAATCGGTTTGAAGATTTTTTATATCACATTGAAATTGGGTTTTAACCATGGTACGAAATTGCACAAATGTCTGAAGAACCTGCGATTTATGTGATAAGAAGTAAATCCAAACATATTTGGTACAATCATCAATAAAAAAAAAAAGAAAATAACGGCTGCCATTCATGGAGAACATTGGAGAAGGACCCCAAACGTCGGAATAAACTAAATCAAAAGGTCTCAAAGAAGAAACATGCAAAGGTGGAAGATGAAGACGGTGACTCTTTCCCAATTGGCAAGAATCACACACCTCTGGGAATTTATTTGATGTGGTTGGAAGATTAAAATCCGAAATTAAACATCGTAAAAGTGCTTCATGAGGATGTCCTAACCGGCAGTGCCACCGATGAAGGGAAGTACGGATGCTTGTCAAGGCCTAATGAGAAGTGGTGGTGGGATGGCCGATGGGAAACCTATAGAGACCGCGATCAACGTCCCCGCGGAGGATGGTGCGCCCCTGAAAGCTCTTAACAAGGCAAAAGTGAGGCCAAAATTCCATCATTACATTATTATCCCTACATAACTTGAACACACTAATTAAATGCTTGGTCAATTTAGGAACAATAAGGACTTTCGGCAACTTGAGATTATGGATAAAACATGAGCCAATATGTGGAATAGATAATTGATTACCATTCCCGACTTGCAGCTTGTCCGAGCCAGAATATTCCTCAGACACGTTCAGTTTGCGGAACTCAGGAGAGACATGATCGGTGGCACCGGTGTCGAAGTACCAAGCGGGATCGATGGAGGAGGGGTCGTTGAATGCTGCCATGTTGGCCTGCTTTGACACATCCTTGGGATTGGGGCGACGGGACGGAAAGTCTGCCTGATTTTCTCGTTGCCAACAATCAATGGCCTCATGGCCTGGCTTGCTGCACAACTGACAGTGAGGTCTGGGACGACGAGAGTCCTGATTGCGGGAATCTCGATTCCGATAGTCGCTTGAGGAACCAGTATTTGGAGAGCGAGAGGAGGAATTGTACCTGCCTGTAGAGCGGGACATAGTGTTGGCAGAGGGAGCCGAAGATGGAGGATCAGGGAGGACAGGAGCCGACATCGATTGGGTTAGTGCTTGACGGGCATGGTCCTGCTCCTGTCGGGCTTCCTCTTCGAGCAAGAGGCCAATGAGATCATCCACCGATAACTCTTCAGAGTTCATCATGAATGAAGTGATGAAAGAGTTGTACGATGAATCAAGGCCTTGCAGAATATGGCCAATAAGATCTTCATCAGAAACGGGGTGAAGATTTTCTGCCAGGGAGTCAGCAATGTGACACTTTTTGTGGACGTAGTCAATCATCGAGGAAGCACCCTTGGTCATAGACTGAAGTTGAAGTTTCATTGACATCCTTCGTGCCTTAGATTGGGCCTGGAAATTCTTCTCAAGAGTTGTCCAAGCCATATGGGAAGTACTGGATCTAGCAACAAGGGCAAGAGCCCTTTCAGATAGAGTGGACTTGATCCACAACAGAATAAAGCGGTCTCGCTTTTTCCACTGGGCAAACTCCGGATTCGGTTGGGGGGCGCCAGAAGGTTCGGTGTTGGGAATGGTCTCTGAAGGTGGACTAGGAGCCATGATATAGGCCTCGAGATCGAATGTCTCAAGGGCGGAGATGATTGTGGTTCTCCATAGAGAGTAATTTTCTCTATCAAGCTTAATACTAATTGAGGGGATCTGAAATTGGAGGTTTGGAGAGCTGGCACCCGCAGCAGCCAGGAAATGTTGGGTAGTATTTGGAGTCGCCATTGAAGGCAAAAGAGAATGGCTAATGAGAGGGGTGTGGGTTGAAAAAAATTTCAAAGCTCTGATACCATGTAAAATAGAAGCAATGGCTTTGTAATCTTTCCCTCTTGATGATTTTTGTTCTCAGAACAGAGTATATAAATTACAAAAGAAATCAACTGAACTCCCTATACAGCTGGACTAATGGAGGAAAGGTAGATACACTTTACATAAATATAGGAACTAATTTGCTAAATATCAGGAAACTAATTTGACCCTTTCTTGAGAACTAACGTCTCTTATCAGGCAACACCCGCGGCCTTCTTCATTACAATTTGTTCTCCGGTGGGCTCGATTTCAGCGTGTTCTGCACGCAATGCAAGTAGCGAACTACATATATAGTTGTGTCCAAAAAAATAGATTCACCCGCGCCATGGCGCGTTTTTTTAAAACCAAAATACTATATATAAAAATATTATAAAATATTAATTAATGTTTAAGATAAAAATCATAAAAAAAATTTACAATAAATGTATCTTATAATTATCTCAGATTTTTTTTAAATCTTATGTAAAATATAATACATAAATATAGATATTTTAAATTACTCGGTAATAATAACATCAATATCATCATAACATTGTTTAATGTGATGTGTCATAATCAATAGTTATATTCAATGTTTTGAATTAAGCCTAATAGTTAGTAAATAATTATATTAGATTGAATTCAATGTTTTGAATTAAGCCCAATAGTTAGCAAAATTAAAGAAAAAAAGAGAATTAAAGGAAAAAGAAGAAGAAGAAAAATGAGAATTAAAGAAAATCAAAGAAAAATGGGAAAATAAAAATAATTAGTTAAGACTCTTAAAATGCCTCTAAGATTGACACATCATCCTAAACTCTTCTAAATTAAGAGTTTATATAGATATAGATAGTTAGCAAAATTAAAGAAAAAAGAGAATTAAAGGAAAAAGAAGAAGAAGAAAAATGAGAATTAAAGAAAATCAAAGAAAAATGGGAAAATAAAAATAATTAGTTAATTAAGACTCCTAAAATGCCTCTAAGATTGACAGATCATCCTAAACTCTTCTAAATTAAGAGTTTATATAGATATAGATAGTTAGCAAAATTAAAGAAAAAAGAGAATTAAAGGAAGAAGAAGAAGAAGAAAAATGAGAATTAAAGAAAATCAAAGAAAAATGGGAAAATAAAAATAATTACTTAATTAAGACTCCTAAAATGCCTCTAAGATTGACACATCATCCTAAACTCTTCTAAATTAAGAGTTTATATAGATATATAGATATAGATAGTTAGCAAAATTAAAGAAAAAAGAGAATTAAAGGAAAAAGAAGAGGAAGAAAAATGAGAATTAAAGAAAATCAAAGAAAAATGAGAAAATAAAAATAATTAGTTAAGACTCTTAAAATGCCTCTAAGATTGACACATCATCCTAAACTCTTCTAAATTAAGAGTTTATATAGATAGTTAGTAAATAATTATATTAGATTGAATTTAATGTTTTGAATTAAGCCCAATAGTTAGCAAAATTAAAGAAAAAAGAGAATTAAAGGAAAAAGAAGAAGAAGAAAAATGAGAATTAAAGAAAATCAAAGAAAAATGGGAAAATAAAAATAATTAGTTAAGACTCCTAAAATGCCTCTAAGATTGACATATCATCCTAAACTCTTCTAAATTAAGAGTTTACTAGTATAGTACTCGTGCCTTAGGCACGGGCTTACTATTTCAAATGGACTCACATCAACAATGAATACGTATTGTTATATGAAAGACTTTTAATTTAAAAAAATACTATTTAGATCTAATCTTGTTCTATTTAGATCGATAATCTATATACAGTTATCTATTATTCTAATAGAAAATAGCGAATCCTAGAAAACGTTAAAATAAAATGACTATTAAAATCTAAATCATTCAATATTTAATTAGCGGTTATAATTATTTTAACTCTACTCATAGTTGTTACACAACTCTACTTTAACTTAAGCTATAAAAAGTACATATATAGTTTGCTAACAAAATTCATATCATTTTAATGTCGATATATATGAGGTTATTAAAAAGGCCTAAAGACCAAATTTATTCAAGTAAAACTTTCACAGTTATTCCAATAATATATTGTATCTAAGACATGCATTTATACCTTAATATAAAGTAATAACTTGGAGATCGATTAAAGTTTAAAATTGAAAAAGAAGTTGTTATTATATATGCTTAGCCAAAAATGGAATGTGTAGCTATTTGAAATGAGAAATTTTATTCATTGAAATTATATGAAATAAAAAGGGTTTAATACCACATACTCTCTTATCAATACCTCTAATGCAAACATCCTTGATTTTAAGCCAAACCTTCGTATATTCTAACTATATATTAATTATTTTTTATTTAAGGTGTAGGGGTATGGAGTATCATAATTTTATTATTCCTTAGTCTTAATTTGATATTTGTTGATTAATAATTTTAAAATGAAAAAAAAATTAGCAAGTGATTTGTGTAAGATTTAACCCTAATAAACCATCTAAAATTGTAAGAAGATAAGCCGCTTTTTAATGTTCAACATAGATAGAACTCCCATCCGCAAGGTCACATAGAAAAATATCTTATTTTAAAAATATTTTATCCAAAATTTATAAATAATATTGTATTTAAATTTTTTCTTAATAAATAAGTTAGAATAGAAAAAAAAGTAGATACATATATTAATGGAAACAAAGCATTTCAAAATTATAAAGGAATGGTACCCAAAAAATAACACTTCACTTATTATGGGATTGTTGCTAAAGTTATCATCTAGGTCATTCTATTTCTTTCTCACATTGAACATTTAGTGTCCTTTAAACTTTTATGGGACTCATCAATTCACCGGAAAAAAAAAATTTATCTAAGGAATTAATTAATTAGATTAGATATATTAAAATTAAGTAATGGATTAACAATAAATTATTATTAGTTAGAGAATCTATTTTTAAGCTGAGATTGCCAAGTGGCACAATCAACATCTGTTTTAGTATTATATTAGATATTAGATATAGATAGTTAGCAAAATTAAAGAAAAAGGAGAATTAAAGGAAAAAGAAGAAGAAGAAAAATGAGAATTAAAGAAAATCAAAGAAAAATGGAAAAATAAAAATAATTAGTTAAGACTCCTAAAATGCCTTTAAGATTGACACATCATCCTAAACTCTACTAAATTAAGAGTTTATATAGATGACAAGCTATAGATTGAAATCGTATTGTCTTGTAACTAGACCTGTCAAACGGGTCATTCAGGTCGGGTTCGGGTCAGGTCACTTCGGGTTCCGGGTAAAACGGGTCCCGGGTATATCCGGATTGAATCGAACCCAGATTTGACTGGGTTTCGGGTCATTTCGGGTCGATTTCGGGTTGGTCAATTTCTATTGAGGGAATTGCACAAGGTAACCCAAAAACCGAAAAGTGTTGCAAGGTTAACCCAACCCGGATTAAAATGGGGTGAAACCGGTTATCCGGAAAACCTGCCCAGCAGGTAACAGGTTGGGAAAGTGGGGGCTAACCGTGACACCTTAGCGAGGGAGAGAAAAGGAAGGCGAGAGAGAGAGAGACGTCCAGGAAGGAGAGAGAGAGAGAGAGAGACGTCCATTGAGAGGAGAGAGGCAAGAGAGGGAGCTTTTGAGTTTGATTAGACAAAGAGAGAGAAAGCTAATTGAGTTTGACAGGGACTCTCTCAACAGTCCGGGGAAGGAAAATTCCCGCCAAAAATTTGCGCCAAAAAATCCTGAAGAGGAAGAGGAGGGAGGAGGGAAGAGGGGGAGAGTATATAAGCATTGAAGCTCCACCTCAGTCCAATGATTATTCCACATTAATGCACTGCAGTAGGAGAATTAAAAGGAGGAAGGAGAAGCGCCGACAGAGAGTGAAGGAGGAGGGTTGGTGGCCAATGATATGGGGATCTATATAAGAATATGGGAGGGAATGATGGGGGTGGCATTTAATTGGTACCAGGTGGGAAAAAATCTGAAGATTCACAGAGTAGCCAATGTAGAAGAAGCAAGTGGGCCGGGGTTTATCTTAAAGTTGAAACGTTACGAGTTAATATTAACTGGACAACCGGGAGAGAACAACGTGACAACCAATAGCAAACAACGTGACAACTGGTGGAATAGACTGGACCGAGTTGCGACCGCCTGCAGATACAAAATGGGTAAGTAGTCTCTCAAGGAAGATGACGATAAAAAAAACTTTGCTACAGCTTAATGTAAACTTAATGTATACCCTCTCTATGTAAATGAACAGGGGAGAAGATAATCGTATGTCTGACTGTGGTGTTCGGAGGATGGTGGGCTTGCGAAGAAGGCGATTGGGTCTTCAAGGGGTCACGGAGCCAGAAGGCTCTGCTGGTGGATGAACGTATCGACTACGTTGCACTAAAGAAACTCGTGATGGAAAAGTTTAACGTCGATGGGAGAAGGCATGAGGTGGAGCTCACATATGGGAAGCTGAAGAAGGGCGGGTGCAGGCCATATGCAATAGGAGATGACGAAGACCTGCAGGCCTTCAAGTTTGTAAACGGACTCACTAGAGAACGATCGTGGCCTGTCGACCTCCATGTCTCCCTGCGAACCAAGCTATGTGGCAGCACTGTGGCACCTACACAAGGATCATCAACGGGTGGCTCCGGAGGATGGGGTATCTCAGTGGCGGGAGGTGAGGAATTTATACTGCCATTAACTGGGCCGCCTGTGACCCAAGAAGATCACGCACATACGGGCATCCAATTGGCTGGTGGTGAAGAAGACGCGGTCCTGGTAGCCGGATGTGTCCAGGCAAAACAAACTGGCGTCCAGTTAGATGCCCAATGCATCCAGTTAGAAAACGAATGTGTCCCGTTACATAATAGTACCGACGAGTACGGGCGACATGAGGAGTTGGAGTTCGAGTTGCGAAAGAAGGCAAAAAAAGCCGAGGAAATAAGACGTGGGAAGCAAGTCATTTCTGTCAGCAGTGATCCGAAAGATGAAGTTATTCCACCGGGTGGAGATGGAAGGGTGCCCATTGACATCGGGAGCTCCTCCGACGACGATGAGGTACTACCAAATGCGGTGAAGATGGAGCTCGGGTGCGCAGTTCCGACCAAGTCATGGTCATGGGATACTGAGGCCGAGCAGGCTGTGATGGAAATAGAGGAAGCATACGCACGCGGAAAACAGAAGTTGGGACCGAATACGGAGGGTGTGGAAAGTGAACCAATGGTTGCGGTGAACCCATTGGGTCCTCGTCAGCACACGGGTGAGCTCCGGGAGGGAAAAGTGTTTCGGTCGAAGGAGGAGGTCCAACAGACAATCAAGTGGGCGGCCCTGTCTAGGTGTTTCACGACGAAGGTGAACAAGTCGACGAAGAGCTTGTATGTTGTGCGATGCGGTGGTCCCAATTGCAAGTGGCTTTGTCGGGTTTCCACATACAAGAAAACGCGGATTTGGATTATCTCCAAGCTTGTGGACGAGCACACGTGCGACCTGACCGACATGATGACACAAAAGCGTCGTGCGACATACACCCAGGTTGGGCAACACACAGTGGACAGGTATCTCCTTCGCTCTAACCAACCGAAATGGACAGTATGTTGTTTATAACTGGATGCTTGTTAAATATAACTGGACAGGAAATGTTATAAAACTGGACAGGTACTTCGATAAACACTAACCCAATGCGCCTGTCCATGTGCAATTTCGTTGGTTCAAAGAAGGCCCTTGTGCCGGAGCAAGTGCAGGCTCTGACGAAATCCCAGCTGGGGTGCCGTTCAGTTACTGGAAGGCGCGGCGAGCCTCCATGAAGGCAAGGGACAACACCTACGGGACAGACGAGGAAAGCTACCAGAGGATGTACTCGTACATGCACATGCTGGAGCAGTCCAACCCTGGCACGTACACCAGGATAGAACGCGACACAGAAGGACGATTCAAGTATGCGTTTGTCAGCCTTGGAGTGTGGCGGAGGGCGGTCCCCTATCTAAGAAAGGTCAGTCCCTCCTTCTCCATACCTTGTGTGTCCTTTACTGCAAAGCCGTTAAACTTATACAACTACTACCATTACAGCGACCAACTACCTCGCATGACGTCCTCAGGAAATAACATGACATATAACTTATATGACATGACATTAGTCAATAACGACATGACCTCGGTAACCATTAAGGTTGTTGAATTTGCAGGTGGTGTCAGTGGACGGGGGGTTCCTGAAGGGGAAGTTCCGAGGGTGCCTCCTGTTCGCGACTGCACAAGATGCCGACCACTCTGTCTACCCAATTGCATTCGCAATGGTTGACGGAGAGAATGATGGGTCGTGGGGGTTCTTCTTCAGGCAGATGCTGCATGTTGTTGAAGACACGACTGATCTCATGTGGGTATCTAACCGCCATATTAGCATCGAGAAGGGAATACGGGACAACTACGTCTTCGCCAAGCACGGCATATGCACATGGCACTTATGGCAGAACGTCCGGTTTCGGTTCAAAATCAGCGCTATGAAGGACCAATACTTCTCCATGGTCAAGGCATACACATACGACGAGTTCCAGTCGTTTTACAATGACTTCTGTGCAGTTTCTCCCGCAACGGGCCAATACCTACGGGAGGCCGGATTCGAAAAGTGGGCAAGGGCGTGCTACCCGGGTAACAGGTACAACATAACCACCACGAATAACTCAGAGTGCTTGAACTCGGTTTTCAAGTATCCTCGGGACTTGCCACTCATAGCGCTGATGGATGTCATTCTTGAGACCGTCGGGGACTGGTTCGTGAAGCGGAGAGAGATCACCTCAAAACCTGGGAAAGTTGTAAGCGATTGGGTCGCTAATGCCATTAAAGCAAACTTCGCTGAGTCTCTGTCGATGTTGGCCAGGCCGCTCAGCCCCCACGAGTTCGAGGTCCGCAATGGTCAGTCCACTTGGCTTGTCAACCTCACGGGACGATTATGCAGCTGCAAACGGTTCAACGTCGACCAATACCCCTGTGCGCACGCACTGGCTGCTGCACAGTTGCGCGGGGTGGATGTCCACTCACTGGTCAACGACTTCTACAAGGGAGAGGCATGGCGTGCTTGCTACGCGGACGTTTTGTACCCAGTTCCGTCTCCAGACACATGGAGGGTGCCCCCGGAAATTGCCAAAGAGACCTGCCTCCCGCCCAGTGTGAAGGCCCGTCCGGGTAGACCCAAGACTAGACGTTCCCCTCGCAGTGGGAAAGGAGATACAAGCGCCGGACGAACTAGACAATCTATGGGACAAGACATGACGATCAGGTAGGAAAAACATGACGACCAACTAGGATTAACATGACGTTAATGCATCTGTGGGTTTTGGGTTTTGGTCAGGTAGACTAGAATGCGTCTGTGGGTTTTGGGTTTTATTGAGATGCACATGAAGTCCCAGATGGGGTTACTAATGCGTCTTTGTACGTAAGTGTGTTGATGTGTGGGTCGTTGTACCTTTTTGCTAGTAACTGGTATGTCACTTGTTTCAAACTGGACGGGTAATGTTGTTGACATGACGGGTAATGTTGTTGACATGACAGTGTCCACGTATTTGTTGATAAGTTTTTCCTAAGTGTCTGCGATTAACAATGTCAACAAGCCTAAATAAACCATATCAAACGACAGAGGTAACGAAAGATGTTCAACATTAACAATGGCAATAATCCATCTAAAACGACAATCTAAACGTCAATCCCAAACAGAGCAAAAGGAGGTAGAAATGTCATCAAACCATCGGAATCCAAAAACAGTATTGATGTTAACGGCAACTACAACCACAAAAACCAACAATGTTCACTGCTTCACATAATGACGAGGGGACTACTTAGGATCGTTGCTGAGACCGAAGCCAAGGTGGAAGATAGAGACGCATAGGAGCTGACGGTATGCAGCGATGAAGTCGTCGTCCAAGCCATCGAAGACGCGGTCCCCCATAGCGAGCTGCTGCATGTACCGGATTGTGTACGGGCCACAGTCTCCACTGAACACGGTCATAATTTGCATCAATGGATATTCGGTAACATTACAAAAACTGAGGGGGGCGGGACAAGCACTTACGATTGTTTGTTTTGCGAGATCCCCTTCACGTGGGTGAGGGTCAGGGGGCGGTCAACATTGGCTTTGTGCTTGGCATGCATCTCCTGATGGTCGGTGAACATGGTGGGCAGGACGTGCGTCACGGGCTTCAACAATTGGGTCAGCTGGCGCTCTCTTATCAAGTTCGTATCGGGGTCAAACACAAGCACGGTCCATTCGGCGAAGTTGATCTCCAGAGCCACCCAGTGCTCGTTCTTCAAATTCCAGGGGAGTAGGATGCGGTCCACGGAGGCCCAAGGCTTGGGAAACCGATCTGGCAGTACACCATCCATGTACAGCTTCAGCTCGTCCGCGACCACCAAGCCGGTTTGACGCTCCAGCAAAACCCGGAAGAAATTGTCGAGCACGGCGACGGAGGCGAACATCGGGTCAGTGAGTATGGCCCTGCGAAGGATTGCGCATGTCTGCTCGATGTGCTGCGTAACAGAACTAGCATGTCAGAGGCACATCAGGGGGAATTGCTTGATATGTGAGGCAACACAAAAGACTTTCGCGGGGAGGAGCTTTACCTTAGAGGTTACCCAGTTCGTCAGCACCTCTAGATCCTGGAAGAACTTCTTCTCGAGGAGGGTACCCTCGATAGACCGTGTAGGACTTGTGCCCTTTTTCATCCAAGCGTCGTAGGCGTCCAGCTCTGCCCTAGTCAGAATGCCCAGGTCAACGGCGTCCTTTTTGGTCTTGGACTTGCTCACCCGTGGCTTCTTCACAGGCTGAGTGACCTCGTGCCCAGCAAATGCAGCAGTAGCCTTACGGGCTCTCGTCCCCCTCCGCGTTAGCGGCTCGACCTGAGAGGTGTCCTCCGTGTCCATGTCACCCTGCACACACATGACAACGGGAACACTTGAACATTTCAACATGACAACAGGAAACCTTCAACATGACAACATGAACATTTTAACTGGACAATATTAACGTTAGGAGTGAGGTGACATACCTCACTTGGTTTCTGGGAAGGTTTCTGGGTGGAAACCTTCCCCACCTTGGCCTTCTTCACCTCCTCGTCCACTTTGTCCTGGTTCTTGTTCTCATCCCCTTTGTCCATGACATGCGATATATTCTATAGCGCATTTAGTAGTTTTCGTCATCATTTACATGTCATTGTGAGAGATATTTGTATGAACTTGGTGATTCGGAACCTGTTGAAGAAGTTGAAGAAATCATAGGATCATGCAAGTTACAGAAGAGTTGAAGTGAAGAAGTTCGGAAGCAGCTGGAAGCTGGTGAGCTTGGCGCGCCCGCGCTGCTACTGGCGCGCTCGCGCTGCTGCTGGCGCGCCCACGCTGCTAGGAGAACGTGCCCGCGTCGATGCACCAGATGGAAGTAGCAAGACGAAACACTGGCACGCCCGCGCTGCTACTGACGCGCCCGCGTCAGTCCCTGGAGACGGATTCTTATCCGATTTTTCCCGATCTTATTAGTTTTAATATTATATTTTTACGGGATTTTAAAAACCCTTTAAGTAGGATATATATTATTTCCGAACGGAAGTTTTTAGAGATTATTAGGTTATTTTCCAGAGACGTAGTTTCCTTTTCTTCATCTCACAAACCCTATGGAGAACTAACTCTCCGTTGTTGCACTTGGTTCTTTGAAGCCTTCGATTGATTTGGTTGTGAGTATTCTACTCTTGTTCGTCCTTTGTTAATTGTTTCGATCTCCTGAGCTTATTGCTTGATTGCTTATTATTGGTTAATCTGGATTGATCACCTAGGTTTATCGATACTAGTCATATTGCTAGGGTTTCCAATCCCAGGTTTGGGGTTGTAGATTCATTGTAGCAAACACAATCATCATACGCAGGTTGCTTGTGGTAGATTGTGAAGGAGATTCGATTACAGGCTATTTTAACGGGTTGTTAGAATCGCTTGTGTCTCATTATAATTCATGTTTGAATGCTATCGCTTTATTGTTCAGTGAAGGTTTTCCCTTGTAATTTGGTGATAAGTGCTTTTAGGACTGGTAGGACTAAAAGCTATTACACGATCTGAATTGAGAACAATTACTGGACATTAGAACTTGAGACTCATAGAATGCGATGATGAACCATCTCAATTGTTGTGCGGATAATTACCTGGTGTGATACTTTTCCATCATATATTCGCAACCTCTTATTGCAACTTGTTCTGTCATTATCGCCTACACACAAAACTCCCCCTTGAATTGGTTACTTTTGGGTAATAATACTTGCTCTTACAATTGATTCTGTTTCCCTGTGGGTTCGACCCTAACTTACCTACTATACTTGTTATAGTTTGCATCTTAGGAATTTACTTTGATTAGGCATAACGACCTTAGGCCTGTCAAATTTGGCGCCGTTGCCGGGGAAACGGATTATCTTTGTTCTTGTTTGTCTTATTACCTGTTTGGGTGCGAACCTCTTGCATGGTTCGCACTCGTGCTACTGATCCCCATCTTGTTGATTTTGATTGGGAGATTGACAGGACATACCACCGCCGTCTTAGAGAACAACACCAACATTCCCAACAACCCGATCCAATGGCTAGAAATGTAAATCAGACGCTGCGACAGCTGACAGCATCAAACATCACACAGCAGGCACCTGCTGTGACAATCCCTGCTCTAGGGGATGACAACCATTTTGAGCTAAAGTCTGGGCTGATTCATCAACTGCCCAAATACCATGGATTGGCTGGAGAAGACCCCATCAAGCACATGGGGAAGTTTCATAATGTGTGCATGAGCATGAAACCAGCCAATATATCCGAAGCACAGATAAAGATAAGAGCTTTTGGGTTCACGCTGGTCGATGCTGCGGATGACTGGTACTACAGTCTTCCTACAGGGAGCATCGATACTTGGCCTAAGCTCCACAAGGCCTTCTTGGAGAAATTCTTCCCTGCTAAGAAGGAGAACACCTTGAAGAAGGCAATCAGCAATATAGAACAGGAAGATGATGAAACCCTCTATGATTACAATGAAAGGTTCAAGAAGCTTTGCGCTAATTGCCCTTTCCATGGCTACAGCACGAAAGACCTAGTCCTATACATCTATGGGGGACTGCTGGAATCTGATAGAAGGATGATTGATGCCGCCTGCGGAGGAAATATTCTGAATGCCACGCCAGAGGGAGCCATGGAGAAGATTCAGGAAATGGCTGAGGGGACTAGAAATTTCGGGAAATCCACCAGAAAGAAAGGGGTCAACTCGGTAGACTCTAACCAAGCCAAGGATATTACTGAATTGAAGGATATGGTTAGGAGGCTCACTCTGCAAGGGACTCCTCAACAAATCAAGGCTTGTGGAATCTGCAATGATAACTTCCACCCAACTGATGCGTGTCCTACACTCCAGGAAGACACCGCTGAAGTAAGTGCTATAGGTGGAAATGGACCTCAGAGACCCAGACATGACCCCTACTCAAACTCCTACAACCCAGGGTGGCGGGATCACCCAAATTTCAGATGGAGGGATCCACCAAACCAATCACAACAGCAACAGCCACCTCCCTACAATCAGAGGCAGCAGGGTCACGCTCCCTCTACTGAGTCCATGCTCAATACCCTGACATAGCACTTTACTGCGCATGTTCAGACAACTGAATCGAGCATAAAAGATATACAGAAACAAATGGGGCAAATGGCTGAAGCAATCACGAGAATAGAGGCAAAGACGTCAGGGGGTCTACCATCTCAAACGGTGGTCAATCCAAAGGAAAACGTCAGTGCTATAACTCTTCGGAATGGAAAAGAGCTGAAAAGTCAGGAAGATGAGGAGAAAAGCACGCCGGGGTCTGGCGCGCCCACGTCGATAGATGACGCGCCCGCCCCGGAGTCTGACGCGCCCGCGCCGGAGTCTGACGCGCCCACGTCGAGTCCGATCTCGCCTGAATCTGAGCCCTATGTCGATACATACGTCCGACCGGATTTTCCCCCTCTCGGGTCGGAGAAACCAAAACCTCCGTTCCCTGAGGCACTCAAAGAGAGGAGGATAATCGATGATTCAGAGCTCTTCGAGACATTTAGCAAGTGTCAGGTGAACATTCCTCTGCTGAAAATGATAAAAACTGTGCCCAAGTACGCCAAGTTCTTGAAAGAGCTTTGCACGGTGAAGAGAAATCAGAAGCTGAAAGGAAAAAAGAAAGTGAAAGTAAGTGAGCAAGTCTCCGCTATGTTTCAGAGGAGAATGCCGGAAAAGTGCCCTGATCCAGGTATGGTTACTATCCCTTGTGTCATTGGAGATGTAAAATTTGATAGAGCTATGCTTGATTTGGGTGCTTCCATAAATGTGCTTCCTTATTCACTTTACAAATCGCTAGATTTAGGACCTTTGCATGAAACTGGAGTTATTGTGCAACTAGCTGACAGGTCTAATAAATACCCTAAAGGAGTAGTAGAAGACGTTTTGGTCATGGTCGATAAACTGATTTTTCCTGCAGATTTCTTTGTCCTGGATATGGAACATGATAAGCATGATGCGCCTATTCTGTTAGGTAGACCTTTTATTAAAACAGCTAGGACAAAAATTGATTGTGTTTCTGAGACACTAACAATGGAATTTGATGGAGAAAAGGTTGAATTCGATTTATACAAGGCTATAAAACATCCTGTTGATGACCATTCTCTGTGCTCTATTGATGTGATTGAACCATTAGCTCAAGATCTATTTGATATTTCTAGGGAAGATGAGTTGCAGTCAATTATTGAGAATGCTATTGACGAGTCCTATACAGATTTTTCAAGTACACCTAACATGCAGGAATTAGTAGCCCAGATGGATGTAGAAGGTAAGTCCCCTACTCTTTTGGGCATTGGCCCCAATCTACTGACTCCAAGCGAAGTGCTTGTTCCATCTGTTGTGCAGGCACCTGAAATTGAACTCAAACAACTCCCTAGTCATCTCAAGTATGCTTTCCTAGGAGTTGATGACACTTTACCAGTTATTGTGTCGAGTAAGCTTTCAGCAGAACAGGAAGAAAAGTTAGTGGAGGTTCTAAAGGAATACAAAACTGCGCTGGGGTGGACCATCGCTGACATCAAGGGAATTAGTCCATCTACATGCATGCACAGGATCCTGCTGGAGGATGGAGCTAAGCCATCACGCCAACCACAGAGAAGGCTCAATCCTCCCATGATGGATGTGGTGAAAAAGGAAGTGCTGAAATTGCTATCAGCAAACATGATTTTCCCAATTTCTGACAGTCAATGGGTAAGTCCTACACAAGTTGTCCCTAAGAAAGGAGGGATTACAGTCGTGGAGAATCAACAAGGTGAGTTGGTCCCTACCCGGACACAAACAGGTTGGAGGGTATGCATAGACTATCGCAAGCTGAATACAGTAACCAGGAAGGATCACTTCCCCCTCCCCTTTATTGATCAGATGCTAGAACGCCTTGCTGGGCGCCCCTATTATTGTTTTTTGGATGGATATTCTGGATATTTTCAGGTGGCCATAGCGCCAGAGGACCAGGAGAAGACTACATTTACATGTCCTTTCGGTACTTTTGCATATCGCAGAATGCCATTTGGACTATGTAACGCACCCGGGACATTTCAACGATGTATGGTTAGTATCTTCTCTGAGTACATTGAGAATTTCATTGAAGTATTCATGGATGATTTCACAGTACATGGGGATAGCTTTGATACTTGTTTGAGCCATTTGGCACTAGTGTTAAAAAGATGTGTTGAAACTAATCTGGTTTTGAACTCTGAAAAGTGTCATTTTATGGTAGAACAGGAAATTGTTTTAGGTCACATAGTCTCTGCAAAGGGTATTGAGGTCGATAAGGCGAAGATTGATGTAATTCAATCTTTGCCTTATCCTACTAATGTGCGCGAAGTTCGTTCTTTCCTAGGCCATGCAGGTTTTTATCGCAGGTTTATCAAAGACTTTTCAAAGATATCCTCACCCTTGTGCGAGCTTCTGAAGAAAGATGTGACCTTTGTACTCACACAAGAGTGCAAAGAGGCGTTCGACCAGCTGAAAGGACGCCTCACTAGTGCACCAATCATTCAGGCACCAGACTGGTCTCGCCCATTTGAGATCATGTGTGATGCGAGCGACTATGCAGTGGGAGCAGTGCTAGGCCAAAAAGAGGGAAGAGCCTCTCATGTGATCCATTATGCTTCCATGACTCTGAATGGAGCGCAGCGCAACTACTCCACCACTGAGAAAGAAATGCTAGTTGTGGTGTTTGCACTAGAGAAGTTTCGACAGTATCTGCTTGGGGTCAAAGTGATTATCTACACAGATCACGCAGCTCTCCGCTACTTGATGACAAAGAAGGAGACAAAGCCAAGATTAATTCGATGGGTTCTGTTGCTCAGCGAATTTGATGTGGAGATTAAGGATAAGAAAGGAGCGGAGAATTTGGTGGCTGACCACTTAAGCAGATTGGTGAATGAGGAGGACAAGCCGGAGTCACAGAAACCCATCTTAGGCACGTTTCCGGATGACACATTATGCAGAATCGAGCACGAAAGCACGTCGGAGTCTGGCGTGCCCACGTCAACAGCTGACGCGCCCGCGCCAAAGTCTGACGCGCCCGCGCTGACTTCTGACGCGCCCGCGTCGTTCCCTGACGCGCCCACGCTATTGCTTCTCAGCCCATCTCAGTCCGTTCTAGGACTTCACTCTGTAAGCCCTTGGTACCGGGACATTGTGAACTACTTAGTTTGTGGGAAGTTTCCTCCGGATCATACCAAGGCCCAGACGGAGAAGATTCGAAGAGAAGCAAACCACTATGTTTGGGATGACCCATACCTTTGGAAACATTGTGCTGATCAGGTAATTCGTCGTTGTCTTCCAGATAATGAGGTACGATCTATTCTTGAATTTTGTCATTCTCAAGCATGTGGGGGACACTTTGGTGCCAATAAAACTGCTAGAAAAGTGCTTGAATCTGGATTTTATTGGCCACATATTTTTAAAGATGCTTATTCTTTCTGCAAGGCATGTGATAGGTGTCAAAGAATGGGGAATATCTCTCAAAGGAATGAAATGCAACAATCACCGATGATTTTTTGCGAAATCTTCGATGTTTGGGGCATTGACTTTATGGGACCTTTTCCTAGTTCTTGTGGGAACTTGTATATTTTACTTGCGGTGGACTACGTTTCCAAGTGGGTGGAAGCGAAGGCCACCAGAACTGATGACTCTAAAGTTGTGGCAGGGTTCTTGAAAAGCAATATTTTTGCCAGGCATGGTATCCCTAGAGCGCTGATTAGTGACAGGGGTACCCATTTCTGCAACAAAACTGTGACTGCTGTGCTGAAGAAATATCATGTCACACATAGAGTTTCCACCGCATACCATCCACAGACGAATGGCCAAGCAGAGGTGTCCAATAGAGAGATCAAAGCCATTCTCGAGAAGACTGTGAATCCTAACAGGAAGGATTGGAGTTTGAGACTTGATGATGCGTTGTGGGCTTATCGCACTGCTTACAAAACTCCAATTGGGATGTCTCCTTTCAGACTTGTCTATGGTAAGGCATGTCATCTTCCTGTTGAGCTGGAGCACAAGGCTTGGTGGGCAGTGAAACAATGCAATATGCAGAGTGACGGGGTCGGAGAACACAGGAAGCTACAGTTAGGCGAGCTCGAGGAGTTACGGTTGGACGCCTATGATAATGCGGCAATCTACAAGGCGAAGACCAAGGCATGGCATGACAAGCACATCCATAGGAAGGACTTTAAAGCTGGTGACAAAGTCCTACTCTTTCAGTCTCGCCTGAAACTCTTCGCTGGGAAGCTCAGGTCAAAGTGGGGGGGACCATACATTGTTGCTGAAGTTTTCCCACATGGAGCTGTAGAGTTATATGACCCGAATAGCCACAAGAAGTTTAAGGTAAATGGTCAAAGGCTTAAGACATACTATGAAGGGTTCCCAAAGGAGGCTATGGATGAGTTAGCTTTGGAGGAGCCAAATGCAGAGTTAGAATAATCGAAAAGGCTTAGTCGAGCCAGCGACATGAAACAAAGGCGCTGCTTGGGAGGCAACCCAAGGTATTGCATTCTTTCCCTTAACTCGATTTTATTGTAACTTGTAGGTAATAAAGACGGAGTTTCTAGCGACGAATTGCACCCGCATTTCGGACCCACTGCTTCCGCAGTGTTAATTTTCGTCCAAAAAAAAAAAAAAAAAAAAAAAAAAAAGGGCCACGGGCTGGAAAACCCGCTTCGGGCCAGCCCGCCATTTTCAAGCCCCATCATCACTACCCATCACCATCCCCTCAAATACCACCAAAACCCTACATCCCCCACACTCTCTCACCTTCCCCACACCCTCTCCTCTCACACCCAATCTCCTCCACACTCCACTCAAACACCCCCCACCAGGGTCCCCACACCCCGTCCCCCTCCCTTCCTTCAACTCTCGGCACTGAGACATCGACGACCGCGTTCGACGAGTTTGGAGGTCTGCAAAAATCGCCGACGCGGCCGCGCCACCCCCAACGCGCCCGTGCCTGTCAGAGAAACCCACCAAAAGGCTGACACACCTGACGCGGCCGCGCTGCTACCCGACGCGCCCGCGCTGCTAACCGACGCGCCCGCTCTGCTCGCCAACGTGCCCGCGTCTGCCCCCTGCGCCGAACCTCATCTATTCGTTGTGAGTTCCTTCCGCTGTCCTTATTTCGATTCCGATTTAGTCGTATTATCTATCGAGTATGAGTTCATCGGAGGAAGAGGCAAGTAGATCTGATAATGGGTTAGAATTGTCTGAAGAGGAGTGGGCTATTTATAATAAGGTCAGCTGTGTCAGTTCTACCAAATATTTGCATAGAGAGACCCTTCAAAGACTTCAGATGCTAGATTGTATGCAGAAGTGTCTAGCTCACGCTGGTATTAGTGACTTTTTGGAGTTGAGAGCTGTAGGATACCCGGAACTGTGCAAGCAGTTCCTCGCGACATATCAGCTGTACCTTGGAGATAACAGAATTAGAGGGGTTGCTTTCAGATACAATGGCACTACCTACCGGGCTTTTGCAGCAAGGTTGCGAGCTGCTTTGGGGGTCACTAAAGCTCCAACTGATGGATGGGTGACAGCCGCGACCGACCCAGACCTAGTTGCATTCTTTAGAGCGGTGTCTGGAGAAGAATTCTTAACCAGTAACGAGTACAACAGCAGGATTACTCATCCTGTCTTCCGTATGTTGTGCAAGATCGTCTCTGGGACATATTATGGGCTGATCACAGATACCAAGCTTTCCATGACACACCTGAGGTTTGCTTACAGCGCTGTGCCTACTGTAGATTATACGCCTGACTGGGTTCGGCTCTTCTTCGATGGGCTCGACAAGGTCAGAAAGGATCGCAGTGCCGTTGGACCAGAAATGGTCCAGAGCGGACTTATTACTCGGGTAGCCATTGCTGCAGGCATTGGGCAAAATGGTTTGCAGGCACTGGAGGAGCAGGTCATAGCGAGGACCTATACAGAGGAGTATCTGCGAAGGTGTTTGATGCTTGATACTGCACCGGATGGGGGAGCCATTTGGTGTACAGGCAAGAAGAAAGAGCATCAGTTCAGGCTCCCTAAGCCCCTTCCTTGGTCTGAGACTTGGACGGATTGGTATATTGAGGCTGATTATTTTCCGACGTCAGTTCTAGGTAGACGGCGTCGCCTTGAGGTGGGTAGCAGTAGTGGCACAGCTGGAGCTGCCACGGATGAGGATGCGTTGTGGCTCCGCAGGCGTTTGTTCAGACAGATACACAGGGTTTCGCACAGAACCCACAGCAGGAGATGCCTGCTTATCAGACCCCCTCTCACGGTTGGGATTCTCAACCGACATATCAGAGCCAGCAGGATTCACATCAGTGGGCCCCTTGGCCCCCACAAGCTTTTCAGGATGCCCATCAGCAGCCTCACCAGTGGGGCTACCTGGTTGATCAGATTGGCCTTCTGCGCCAAGACGTGGGGAGTTTGACGACAGTGACGAACCAGATTCTCCACCAGCAGGCCGACATCCTAGAAGGCTTTGGCGAGTTCAGAGAGATGAGGGAAGAGCTTCGCCGCATGCGAGAGGATTACTCTCGCCACTATCCACCCCCTCAGTGAGTCCTTCTGGTCCCTTTCTCCCTACTTATTTCTGTCTTCTTTCACATTGAGGACAATGCTTCATTCAAGTATGGGGGAGGGAAAGGACTTACATATCTTGTACATATTTCATTTCCGCATTATTTGTGTACAGATTCTGCACTTGTTATTCTGAAAAAAACAAAAAAACAAAAAAACAAAAAAACAAAAAAACAAAAAAACAAAAAAACAAAAAAACAAAAAAACAAAAAAACAAAAAAACAAAAAAACAAAAAAAACAAAAAAACAAAAAAACAAAAAAACAAAAAAAAAACAGAAAAAAAAAAAAAGAAAAAAAAAAAGAAAAAAAAAAGAAAAAAAAAAGCAATCAAAATCCTAGGATGAGTTGAAAACCCGAAAGGGCGACTCAGGCAAAAAGCAGGTAGTCTGGCGAGCCTTAGGCTTTGGTAATATGAGACTTGAGGAAAGTGAGAATGTTTATGTGAGTACCATCTTTGAAAAAAAAAAATGAGTGGCTTGGTGAAAACCCAAAAGGGCGCCTTGGCAAGATGAGCGTTTACTTTGAGTGTTTAGGATTGATCTCTTGGTGAAGGCGACATAAGAAGTGGAGTGATAAGGAGGTTTTCGGGTAGGCCACTGGGAGCTATAAGGTGTAGATGGTTGAGATACAATTGTAAGTCTCATTTCCTATTTTGATTGTCTTTTGTGCTGATTGTTGAGATGGTGGAAACTACTAGTACTTAGTGTTCATTTTCCTTGTACTGTCTGTGAACCTTTGAGATTTATGGTGAGAGTAGGCTTAGCTTCTATGCTTACTCGGGACGAGTAAAGGTTTAAGTATGGGGGAATTTGACATGCGATATATTCTATAGCGCATTTAGTAGTTTTTGTCATCATTTACATGTCATTGTGAGAGATATTTGTATGAACTTGGTGATTCGGAACCTGTTGAAGAAGTTGAAGAAATCATAGGATCATGCAAGTTACAGAAGAGTTGAAGTGAAGAAGTTCGGAAGCAGCTGGAAGCTGGTGAGCTTGGCGCGCCCGCGCTGCTACTGGCGCGCTCGCGCTGCTGCTGGCGCGCCCACGCTGCTAGGAGAACGTGCCCGCGTCGATGCACCAGATGGAAGTAGCAAGACGAAACACTGGCACGCCCGCGCTGCTACTGACGCGCCCGCGTCAGTCCCTGGAGACGGATTCTTATCCGATTTTTCCCGATCTTATTAGTTTTAATATTATATTTTTACGGGATTTTAAAAACCCTTTAAGTAGGATATATATTATTTCCGAACGGAAGTTTTTAGAGATTATTAGGTTATTTTCCAGAGACGTAGTTTCCTTTTCTTCATCTCACAAACCCTATGGAGAACTAACTCTCCGTTGTTGCACTTGGTTCTTTGAAGCCTTCGATTGATTTGGTTGTGAGTATTCTACTCTTGTTCGTCCTTTGTTAATTGTTTCGATCTCCTGAGCTTATTGCTTGATTGCTTATTATTGGTTAATCTGGATTGATCACCTAGGTTTATCGATACTAGTCATATTGCTAGGGTTTCCAATCCCAGGTTTGGGGTTGTAGATTCATTGTAGCAAACACAATCATCATACGCAGGTTGCTTGTGGTAGATTGTGAAGGAGATTCGATTACAGGCTATTTTAACGGGTTGTTAGAATCGCTTGTGTCTCATTATAATTCATGTTTGAATGCTATCGCTTTATTGTTCAGTGAAGGTTTTCCCTTGTAATTTGGTGATAAGTGCTTTTAGGACTGGTAGGACTAAAAGCTATTACACGATCTGAATTGAGAACAATTACTGGACATTAGAACTTGAGACTCATAGAATGCGATGATGAACCATCTCAATTGTTGTGCGGATAATTACCTGGTGTGATACTGTTCCATCATATATTCGCAACCTCTTATTGCAACTTGTTCTGTCATTATCGCCTACACACAAAACTCCCCCTTGAATTGGTTACTTTTGGGTAATAATACTTGCTCTTACAATTGATTCTGTTTCCCTGTGGGTTCGACCCTAACTTACCTACTATACTTGTTATAGTTTGCATCTTAGGAATTTACTTTGATTAGGCATAACGACCTTAGGCCTGTCAGTCCAGCTCCTTGTTCTCATCCCCTTGGTCCTTCTCCGCCTTGTCCCCGGCTACCTCATTGGTGATCTCCTGGTCCTTGCTCGCATCCACTTGGCCCTGTTTCTCACTATCCTTTGGCTTTGGTTCTTCATCCACTTGGTCTTGCTGCTCACTCTCCTTTCTCTGTGCTTTTTCATCAACCTGCAAACATCGTAGTAAGCACAGTATTGGGTACCCAAAGGTGCTATTCCATGCGAAGGAAACTCTTACCTCCTTCGCCGCCGACGATTCCGCCCTTCCCAGCGAGACTGCGTGGTCGGACTCGTCCAGTCCCTCCCTCCCCGTCCTCTGCAGCTGGCGGATGGCATCCTCAAGGGGTTTGATCCTCACAGCGAAGTCAGCTCTTAATTCCCTTGCCAAGTCATCCATCTTCGACAACATCAGTGAGAAATCACCCACCGATGGCCCTTGTGTGTTTTCCTGCGTAGGGGCTGCCTGGGTTGTTGTCTGGGTGGCGGTCTCCGCTGTCGCCCTCGTGTGCACACCCTTCCTGTACTCTACGCGGAGGTTGTCGTAGAACAAATCGGTCTTCTCTCTAGGGTAGACAGCCCCGTGAATCACCCGTTTTTTCGCCTCAAAGTCATCGTGGATTAACACTGTCTGCACACTGTCTTCAAGGTCAAAGCTTTGTAGCTCGTCCTTCTCCTCCACCATGAGGCTGACGATTAACTCGTACTTGATGTTGTGCTGTTTCGACGCGTACCGCAGGCACCGAGGGTGGGCATTCACGTCAAGGACGACAGCAAATTTGGATCGGATTGGATAGAAAGCTTCATAAGCCCACAACTACATAAACCACAGGGCATGGATGTCAATATCTGTCCAGTGTAAATATAAGCATGTCCAGTTTAAATATAAGCGTGTCCAGTTCAAATATAAAGGTGTCCAGTTAATTTCTATGCGTGTCCAGTTATATTATATGCATGTCCAATTGAAATATAAGCAACTACCTGAAAGGCGAGGGGGAAGCCAGCTAAAAAATATGACGGCCGAGGGCCCTGGACCCCATGCTGGAGCTTGCGCTCAAAAGCGTTTTTGAGGAACTCATGGGTCTTCTCGTAGCAGTGCCTGCCCCACGGGAATCGCAAAAAACCGTCGACGTCGGCCACCATATTCACCACCCATCCATGAATGTAGTTGCGGGGATCCTTCCCAAATAGCACACCCTCAGCCAGCATCAGCAACGCATACTTAAACTTCATCGCGGGCGAATGCTCTCTGCCCTTCATCGCCACTAGGAATGCAACCTCGAACTCTTCCATCCTCATCTTCTCCACCCCAAAGAAGTCCTTGACGACCGACCTGTCCCCATCATTCTCCTCGGGCAGCAACATGAATGAGCACTTAAGCCCGGTCACCAGCGCGAACTCTTGGATGGAGAACCGAGCTATTTTGCCGTGTATCATGTACCAGCTATCATGCTCCTTTCTCGTCCGCAGCTGGCGTTGCAGGACGTAGTGCACCAGTTGGGCTGAGAACTGGACACGGGAACCAAGCCTCGCAATGGCGGCCAACGGGCTTGCCATCAACTTCTTCCAGTCCCCCTCGCTTAGGTAGTTGTCCAGGTTTCCAAGTATTGCCGGCCGCCCGTACTGGTTTACATGGCCCTTGTAGTGTTGGTCCTCGGGCACCGCATAGATGGCCTGCAAAAATAATGCATAACTGTCACTCGCACATCGACACTACTATATTCCTTTGATCAAGACTATGCACACCGTACCTCGCCTGTTGTCTGTGAATGGGGAACTCTTCTTACAGACCGGGAAGTCGACATGTTCGCCTGTCCTTGATATCCTGCAAAATTGGGAAGCAAAACCGTAGGACTATCAACAAACATGACAGCAAATGTTATAAAGATGACATTTCACTAGTAAAAACATGACATTTCACTAGTAAAAACATGACATAATCCAAACATGAGATGTATTCAAGTCTCCCCTGAACTCAGTCCGATGTTGGAAGGCATCTCAAAAGTAAACATTTCGAACTCCCCTTGGCCCTATTTTCATAAGACGCAAGCGCCTTTCCCCAATTTCCCCAATTCCCCCCAAACCCCTAAATCTTCCAATGTCGATAATTCCCCCAAATCCCCCAATTTCTCCATCCAACAAATTGTTGTTTTCCCCCAATTTATCCATTTAACCCCAGCTAATGTTAAAGACCAATTGTTATTTTCCCCCAATTTCCTTTCTCTCCCCCTCGTCAATTTCCTTTCGGAAACTTTCCAGCCCTTGATGTGTACATGACGATGGTTGAAACTCACATGACAGAGGGAACCTCATATACCTTTGCGCAACTTACTTGATTTCTACATTCCAAACAATGGCAAACACATTTGGATCTGAAACTACAGTTCTCGCCCTAATATTGTGTTCAATCGGAAAGAATTCGGGGGCTTTAGGGTTTAGACTTTACTTACTTGTTGTCGTCACTTGTGTGCAGGGGCGTTAGGGCTTGATATCCGCTTCTTCGTCGTCTCCTCTACCGCCTTGCTCTACTTCTTCTTCGAAACCCTTCCGCTTCTTCCTTCGGTTTTCAAACTTTGAAATGTATGAGAGAGATGAGAGAGATGTATGAGAGAGATGGAGAAACAATCGGGCTCAACTACCCCTTTAATAAACCACTCTCCTAGGCGGTTGAGGTGACAGTTTTTTTCAAAACTGTTAACTCTCTCCCCATCAACACGCCTCCCTCTCTCTCCTCCATCAATGCAACCGGTGCCTACCCTTTGTGTAACCGGTTGGGATGCAAAATTAAAACAATTTGGCCTACCCTTTTGCAAATAATATGGAGAAGGGATAGAGAGGGCAACACAACCGGTTTTTTAGGTTAGTTTTGCAAATACCCCATTTCTATTCTTTGCAATCAAATTTTGCAATAAGCGCGATAAAATAAAATATTTTAAAATAGAATATTGCCTATCAATGAGTATAATAAACCACTTCCAGAGTATAAAATGCTATATTTTGACATGTCATAAATTCATTGCTTGGAAAATATGAAATGGATTCATGTTACAATAGCAATAAGATCCAATTATAACATCTAACAAGAAAGTAAACTTATCTTCCCAAATCGTAATAAGTTCATACATTTAAACGTAGAAATAGTTCAAAAAGAACAATTATGATGAACAACAAAACCCAAGTGTCAAACTCTCATACATATTCCAATAGAAATTGCACAAAAAAAAATCACCAAAAGGTCCACACTCCACACAGATGAACAACAAAACCCAAGTGTCAAACACCCAATCAAGTCAAATCCTCAACTGTGACAACTGATACGCAATCCCTTGCAAATCTTGATGTTCATTCAGCTCTGTATTGTAAAACATATTTAATCAAAATTGTAATCAACTATACAATTGAATGTATCAAATAATTTAATGCCACACAAAGTAAGCTTTCCTTCTTCAACATGAAATCTGAATAGCCAAGTGCGAGTACTCAGAAGTGCATCTGCAGTATATGGATGTAGGGAGAATCTCCATTGTGTGAGAACTCGGGCTCCCATACTAAACGAGGACTCTAATGCCACGGTAGTTATGGGAATTGCTAAGATATCTCGTGGTACTACAATAATGTAATAATTAATCAATTAGGGTAACCGGTGGTGATGCTACTGTTATACCACAATGTAATAATCAATCAATTTGTTTTTCCCTCCAACCTAAAAAATTCTCTCCTGTTTTGTTTCCACCCCAACTCTAACATTTACAACAATGTAATTAATCAAGCAATTACATTTTCTGTCCTACTGATTTTCGATCCCCTTCCCTCCTGTTCTGTTTCCTACCCAACTCTAATAGCAAACCAATGCCCAACTCTACCATTCTAGTCTAAACGAAGCAATTAACTAATATAAAATGAATTACTAGGAAAACCCAACAGTAGCCGATCTAGGGTTTGATGAGTAGCGAGTAAGATTTGAACGAAGCAATTACGAATCTGAAAGAAATGGAAAGGCGAGTAAAATTTAAACGAAGAAGAATGAATTAAAACTTACCAAATATCACAAATCTGGGCAGCACAACCTCGGTGGCGTTGAGCAGTAGTGACTAGCGAGAGAAGGGGCACTTCGCACTCGACAACAGATCTGGGCCGATAGCAGTCACAACAACGTTGGACAAGAGGCGCCTATCGATGACGGCTTTTGGTCACAGGTACGAAGCGGTTGGTACATGGACGACGGCGGCGAGAGCTAGGTTTGAATCGCAAGGTTGAAGAAGAAGCAGTGGAGTTGAAAGATGCGAAAAGAGGGCCAATTGAACGAGCATCTGTGTGTTAGAAGAAAAGAGCGACCAAGTGCATTAAAAAAAAGGGGGATTTTGTAAAATGTCCACCAAAAATGTCTTAATTGATGAATTGTCCACGTTTTGAGACAAATTGGTGAAATGTTCACGATATAAAAAAATCATCCGATCTAAAAATTGACAAAATGATTAAAATTTATAGAAATTTGGCGCTCTCTCTCTCCCGTCCTAATTTCTCTCCCCTCTTTCCCCGGATCTGGTCAGATCTGAAATTATCCAATCGCTCCTCCGGTCGAGGCGGAGGCGGAGGTCGGAGCGAGCGAGGGAGGGAGGGAGCGGCGGAGCGAGCGCCGGATGCGGCCGTCCGAGATCTGGAGGGAGAGGCCGGATCTGGTCGAGCGAGCGCCGGAGCGAGGTCGAGCGAGCGCCGAGATCTGGAGCGAGTGCGCCAAGATCTGGAGATCTGGAGCGAGAGCGCTGAGATCTGGAGCATCGATCTCCGCCTCCTGGATCCGAATCCGCTCTTCCCCGGTCGAAAATCAGATCCGCCGCCTCCCGGTGGATGGTGAGCGAACAATGTCGACGTCGAGCGAGCGGAGCGAACGAGGTCGAGGGAGCGACTCTTCTTCATTACCTCCGTTGATTCCTTTGATTTAGCCTACTGTTTTTAGGAGATGGATGATTGAGGACAAGTGTTGAGATTTGGCTGTTGTGATGCCCGAATTAGCTTCCGTTTAGTATTTTTGAATACTTCCGTTTAGTATTTATCTTTAATCGTCTTGTTTTCTGCACAATTAACAACTATCAATTTCAGTGTGTATGTGAACAAAGTTAGTGATAAGATATGAAATTTGCTATATAGACTGTTGAGATGATGAGTATGTGATTTGGGAATCAGCTATCCTTTAGACATATTTGGTGCAATTGGGTTGCAATGGGTCTATGCTGGTGCGATAGACATATTCAGTGCAATTGTGTTGATTTTAGACAAGGGCTTGGCAGGCTTTGTGGTTTGTTGCTCATCCAAGAATGGAATATAACTTGTTCTGATGTTTTATTTGCTTCAGGTTGTTTGTCTATTGTGATTTTTTATGGTACGCTTTAGCGACTTTATTTTTGAATTGGTTTGTATTTTGGTGAGCATTTGCTTGGTAAGGTTGTTTGCATAAGTGAAAATTTGTTTCATTTTCTTGCCATTTCTTACATCTCTGAGTGTTAGGCCTGCAATCATCTCTTGTTTTTCATTGCTATGTAAGAAGGCGTAACTGAACCTATAATCTATTGAGCAATTATAAAATGATATTGAGAAAAAATAATATCATGTTGAGCACAATTTCACAAGTATCAATTGTTGTGCAAAATATAATCTATTATTGAGCAAAACTAAGAACATGTTGAACATAATTCCACCAATCCCCCATGTTGTGCAATCATAGTCTATTGATTAGCAAAATCAAGAGTATGTTGTACAAATATAAGAGTACGTTGTGCAAATATAACCGTAAATTGTGCAAATATGACCCAAGTCTAGTTTGTTTTTTTTTTTTACATTTTGTCGTGCAAATATAAGAATACGTTGTGCAAATATAAGAGTACGTTGTACAAATTTAACCGTAAGTTGCGCAAATATGACCCAAGTCTAGTTTTTTTTTTTTTTTTTTTTACATTTTGTCGTACAAATATAAGAGTACGTTGTGCAAATATAATCTATTGTTAAGCAAAAATAAGAACATGTTGAGCATAATTCCACCGATCCCTCATGTTGTGCAATCATAGTCTATTGATGAGCAAAAATAAGAGTACGTTGTGCAAATATAAGAGTACGTTGTGCAAATATAACTATAAGTTGTGCAAATATGACCCAAGTCTAGTTTTTTTTTTACATTTTGTCGTGCAAATATAAGAATACGTTGTGCAAATATAAGAGTACGTTGTGCAAATTTAACCGTAAGTTGCGCAAATATTACCCAAGTCTAGTTTTTTTTTTTTACATTTTGTCGTGCAAATATAAGAGTATGTTGTGCAAATATAAGAGTACGTTGTGCAAATATAACCGTAAGTTGTGCAAATATGACCAAAGTTTAGTTTTTTTTTTTTTTTTTTACATTTTGTCGTGCAAATATAAGAATACGTTGTGCAAATATAAGAGTACGTTGTGCAAATTTAACCGTAAGTTACGCAAATATGACCCAAGAGTAAGTTGTCCAAAAAAAGTGCATGTTTGACAAAAATTTTCTTTTTTGGGGGGTGGGTTGGTGATAACATTCCTAATTTAGGGTTGGTTTCGTGTTACACCACAAATAATTGGATTAATGGTTCGATTTCATGTGGGTTTAGCAGCTTACTAACAAAATAAATGTTAGCCCAATAGGACCAGGGTAGGTTTAGAAGTTGATTTTACTCAGCTCAAAGCTCGCCCCATATATTGATTTGTCAATAAAAGTCTCTTGTTCCTAATAATAATACAGAACAAGAAAGAGATCTCAAAAACCATGAGAAAGCATGCAAGTCTCTCTTTACATATACATACATAATATGATTCATATCTAAACCCTCTCAAGCAGAGTTGCAAGGAGAGCAATGGCCATATGGATCACTTCCAATACACCAAATCCGGCTAGCACTCGATGTAGCCATGATAGAGCTGGTCCTCGCCTCACTCGACGAGATGTCCAGATCAGAGCTCCTTCTGCTTGGATTTGAGTCACTGAAATACCCGTCTGCCCTGCTCATCTGGTCCACAAGGGACCGTCTTGCTCTCTGGTTGGGGCTGGGCGAGCTATCTGCGAGTGCCCATTTGGGGCTCAGCAGCCCCGGGAAGCAAGTCATTGGGACAGGAGATGTCGGGTTGCTTGAGTGGTCCTCCTGCAAGATGTCTCCGATCCTTGATAGTATATTGTAGGCTAGGTTTGCCAGGACTCTAGAATAGGCTTCCATGACTGCATGCCCAATGTCCTGTAATAGAAACATTAACTTGATCCAAATGATTTTGACCCAACTCTAACAAGAGTCACTAAACTACATGAGGATGCAATGCGCATACTAAATGGGCATCGGATCATCACCAGATTAAACAAGTTTTGTAAAGTTAGATAGTACTTGGTACTCACCTTGCCATATTTTATTTTGGTCACATTAAGAAAGGTATGTGAAAGGTATGGATATCTCATCCTCAATTGCTGTAGCAGAACTTCTACGCGGAACAGTAGAGATTCTATCTTATCAAGCTTGGACTCAGGGTCCTTGAAGGACCAGGGCTTTCGGCTTGGAGACTTTCCATTCTCTTCTTCCGCAACTCTGTCTCTCCATACTGTCTGAGCAGCTTCAAGCTTGTTGATGATGTTGAGGGCTTCATGTTCAGACTTCAGGTTCAGACAATCAGCCATCTCCATTGCCGAGCTTGATTCTTCAGCCACTATGCTATATATTTCCTCACCAAGACTTGCTCTTCCTGACTGTAAAACATGTAACTTTAGTATATCGAGATTGTCAATAATTAATATATTTTTGCCATCAAATGCCAAAGATTTAGACCTAAAGTTAACCAAGTGCCACTCTGAACTCTGGAGGGGGATTCTAAAGTTTACTTGCCTTACGAAGTACATCCTTGATAAAACCCGGTACAGGAATTTCAGATAAAATACTCTGATTTATAGACTTGGCAGCCTTGAAAACTTGGTGAACCACATTGCCCTGAGAAAACCTAGCCAGTGTTGATTTGGGGTTGTGTATCCAGGTGGGGGGCTGATCGATATTGGAAGCAAGAAAGCTCCAAATTTTATATTTTTGCTGTTGTGGACAGCAAATCAAGTGGTATGCCTAACCAATTTTGATATATAGTGCAGCAAGTTGCTATATCTTAAAGTGAGTGGAAGCAAAGCAATCAGATTATGCCTGAACTGATAAAGATCAAGCTAGGTGAACTATGGTTGATGCCTGGATTGCAAAATCTGGAAAGAAACTACTGTCATAGTTTATGCTCGCTTGTTTTTTGTGAAGACACTAGCAGTAGCTAAAAAATCCAAAGCTAGTATAGGAAGGGGATCAACATTAATGCTCAAGTACACAAATCAAGCAATTTCATCCTAACTTCAATCCAATTGCAGTACACAAATCCAGTACACAAATCAAGCAATTTTTTCGACATTCGAACCAGTAAACTGAAAGCTACAAGCGCACCATACTCAAATTCAATCCTTCACAACTTCAATTCTTCAAGAAACTTGATTAGATTGGTTGTGGATGGGCAAATTATCACAACTTCAAGATGCAATATATTGAAGAAATTCAACTGTCAACAATGGACTCTGATAGGCACCACACACAACAGTACTTACATAAGATCTGATAAGCACCACACACAACAGTGCTATGAACAAATCCGCACCACACGCAACAATAACTACATGTGAAAATTGAAACTGAGATCAGATCTACTTACCTACAATACAAACAGATCTGAGGTGATGAAGAAGAGCCGCTCCCTCGATCGCTCGCTCCGACCGCTCCCTCGACCTCGCTCGCTCAATCTCGACCTCAGATCTGAGAATTGGAAGCCGTAAATTCAAAGGCGATAGAGTCCATTGCTCGACCTCGAGCCTCTTGCCATCTCTCGATCTCGGATCTGAGCGGATGCGAGATCTGGAGGATCATTCCGAGGAGATTTCGGATCTGGATCCACCGAGGAGATCTCGGATCTCAGAGGAGGAAGGTCCCCCGCGCGAACTCCGGCGATTGCAATTCACCACGAGATGGAGGCCGATTCCGAGACCGAAGTCGACAGAGGGCAGCATCTGAAAGGCCGATTCCGTGAACTCCACCGGATCTGCACACCTCCACCGAGATCTGAGCACAACCTCCCACAGAACTCCACCGGCGGAAGCACGACGGCGATCGGAAGTGGTGCTGATGAGGACGACAGGAGGAGAGAACAGATCGAGAGAGCGAGAGATCTAGGGATAGGGACCTATTGAATTAGTATATACAGCAGACATTTTGCTAATTTGTTCAAAAAGGTGGTCATTTTACTAATTTGTCCAAAAAAAAAGTGTATGTTTGACAAAAATTTTCTTAAAAAAATCCGACCCGATCGGGTTGACCCGGACCCGGACCCGGTTGACACGGAAAATTATCGGGTAATTCGGGTTCGGGTCAAAAAAAATCTCGGGTCAAAAAGTCCGGGTCTTGACCCTAAATTTACCGAGCGTACGGGTCGGGTTTTCCGAGTCGGGTTGTGTTTTGATAGGTCTACTTGTAACCCATAAGTTTAAGCTATTGTATAAAACTTAACAATATATAGTGATAGCATGCATTTAGGTAGGCATAATAGGTTGCATTGAGCTTAGTTAAGATGCATATCATGCATGATTTAAGTAGAATTTGCATATTTGCTTTCTATGTTGATGGAGTCGGAATCTACACGTTTTTATTGATTATTTCAGGTAACTGTGGATCCGAGAAGGATAAATGGGTTGATAACGCATTGGATGAGAGTGTCTAGTTGATCGAAGAAGCTTACATGAAGATCTCAAGAGGTCCTGAGAAGAAGAAGCGAACCTAAATGAAAAACAAGTCTGCAGAAGTTGTCGCCAGACATGCTGAACTTGTTTTGCACTTTCTGGAAGCCTCGGTTGTCCGATTGACTATTATGACCATGCGTTGGAAAGCTCTTTTGAAAAGCTACAACTTTCATGTTGACAAGAAGAGCAAATTCGAGACGGATTTTCCGTGAAAGACCGATGCAGCGGCCGCAGCATGTATGCCGCGGCCGCCGCCAGTACCGTCGCAACGGAGTTGGAGAAAATTGTTGATCCTGCGGCCGCCGCATTTGCCGTCAGAGCCAGTACGCTGCGTTTTGATTACTAAAAACCCTAGATGCTTTTGTTTTGGTTCATGGCCGACTTTGGATCTTTTATAAGGCCAATTTTAGTTTAGTTTTCAGAACTTCTATTCTACTCTTTCATTCATCAGACACTTTAGAGATTTGAGCGATGTTCGCCATGGGCGGCTAAACTCTCTTCGTTCTACTTACAACTTGAAGCTTTATTTGGATTGATTGTGAGTTTCTGAATCTTGTTCCTTATTTCCTATATTGAATGTTTCAACTTCTTTGTGCTTGCATGTTTGATTGTTTTATTCTATCTAGCCCGCGCAACTAGTTAGAATCAATTCAATTGCTAAGGTTTTGTAGATTCCTGGTTGTGAACCTTAACCTAAGTGGCAAACTTGTTCCTTTAGGGCTGGTTGAACTAATTGAATGAGTAGGGTTGAACTAATTGAATGAGTAGGAAGTTGGATGTGTTGTTAAATCCCTCTTTAGGGACTGCAAATACCTTGGTTAATCTCTGAACTTAAAGCTATCAATTGGGTTAAATCCTTCTTTAGGGACTGTTTGATTGATAAGGGTTTCTAGGACTGGTTGGACTAGTAACTATATTAGGTTGGGACAAGGGCATTCATAGGAAGACTAAAAGGACAATAGGAAGTTACAATATCAATTCAACCAAATAAAGTGGATAGTTGTAGGTAGAGCGATCTTCTCTAAATTATTTTGCATTATTTGTTTTTCTTTTTTTTTTTCTTTTTTTTTTCAATATCATTCAACCAAAATCCCCCTTTCTACTAATTGGTAAATACACATTGCTGAGAAATACTTGATTCTTTGTGGGATCGACCTCTTACTTACTTGCTATACTAGTTTGTAGGTTTGAGTTTTATTTTGATACGGTTTACGCGACTAAAAATCGTCCATCATATAGCTATAAAATATCACTTTCTACGTCAAAAGAGATTCATAGGAAAGGATGATTATATTGCCTGAATTTCAACGAGGATCATGGAGAAAGCATATGAGATGGCCATATATATCTCCCAAGGCTTGGCAGGCGCTCCATATTTTATCCGCCCTTGTAACGTCCACCCCTATCTGTGTTCCCGTTAAACTCGTGTTCACACTCTCTCCGTCTTTTCCCCAAAACATAAACAAGCCTCAATCATAAGGTCCATTTTTTTTTAGTTTTCAACATCTTTTGTCAAGCCCCGAATAAACGATATAACTTACATCAATAATAAAGTTAACAGATCGATTAAATCCCAGTACCTGATATAACTTTGGCAAGGTAGAGACCAAAACTGATGGAAGCGTAGGAAAAGGACATGACAGCCGCGACCATCGACAACCCTCTCTTGTGAAAGTTTGGTAGTTGTGACAGTACCAATATATTAACATGTACGGAAAATTTTTGGAGACACAATCCGCATCATGACCGTTCTTGTGGTAACAATTCCATTTCGTAATAATTGCCCTATAAAAACTAAAAAAAAAACAATTAATTCCCTCCAATAGTCGTTTATTTTTTCCGCCTATATTACAATATCAATAGACACATATACCATGCTAATGGATGCAGTAATGGTGTAACCAATGGTAGTTCCTATACAGTTTGCAAGTTGAGCTAGACGACATAGATGAATATATATTCATTCCACCTGTTAAATAATCGATCATATATCGAACCGGTAGGCACTCACATATTATACCTTTAGTGACGGAGCCAGGATTCCCGCTAGTGTTTAAAATAATCTCATTATTATGTATACATCCTATGCATGTTGTACGGAAACTCCAAACGGATGTTGTTTTCTATTTTCGTTTTTTTAAGAAAACTCGTAAACAAGCATTCTTATGTAAAATTATGGAAATTCAAAACAAATTGTCGCTTCCCGTCTCTGTTTCCGTTTCGTACCTGTTTCTGTTTTCATGCATATGCATGACAACTACCTAATTTTTTTTTACTGAACTCGCAACAACTATTTCAACGGGGACGATGTTGACGGCGAGCTCCCACATTATAACGGCAGTTATAGGCTCCAGCGTGTTGTCGCTGGCGTGGGCCACGAAGCAGCTAGGGTGGATCACGGGTCCCACGATCTTGTCACTATTTGCGATGGTAACGTACATGTCATCCATGATGCTCACTGATTGCTACCGTTACCCCCACCCCATCACTGGCCGGAGAAACCAAACTTACTCTGCCGTCGTCGATTCCTACTTAGGTAACATTTATCTTAACAAGTAACGTTTTGATAACAGCCTATATAAAAACTCAAGTTTTTGTTCGTTACTTTAATATACATATCATATATGCATATATACATATATACATATATATAGGGGTGGACACAAATCCCGCAAATCCCGTCCCGTCCCGCATTCCGTCCCGATCCCGATCCCGTCCCGATCCCGGTGGGATTTAGAAAAAAAAATTCAATCCCGTCCCGCAAAAATTACGCGGGACGGGGCGAGGGACGGAGAGTTTGAATCTCGCAAATCCCGTCCCGTCCCGCATATATATAAAATTATATATATTATATATACTTAATTAAAATTAAAATTAATATATTTATATTTTACCTTAATATTTATTAAAACCCAAAATTTAAATTTAAAATACTAATAAAAACATTAAAAATATGCTCCGTATAAGAAATAAACAGCTTGGTCTTAGTCTTAATATATACTGTATTGGCCTAATGGCCTTTAACAAAAAAAAAAGACTTACTGCTAAGTGCTTAGCAGCTCTCGGATTGTATTACTTTGCATGAGTTAACGTTTACATTTACCTTACATGAATTGAATTTTTTAAAATAAAGACTTACTGTTATTTTTTGATTGTATTTTAATTTTTTTTTTTGTGAGGGACAAATCCCGTCCCGTCCCGATCCCGTCCCGTCCCGTGAGGGATAAGACCCGGCGGGATTTGGAAAAAAAATATTTGATCCCTTCCCGATCCCGTCCCGCAAAATATACGAGGGACGGGACGCGGGATTACCCCAATCTCGTCCCGTCCCGTGCCCACGCCCACCCCTACATATATACATATATACATATATACATATATACATATATACGTATATACGTATATATATACATATATGATATATGTATATATACATAGGGATTGACTCCGGTGAAAACCTCAAATTATAGTAAAAACCGTGAAGACTATTTTATAGCTTGGTTTATTTGAAACATGTGCTAAAAACATCAATCACACGGTGACTTTACAACTCGGTTCAACCTAAAAACCGTGCTAAAAACTCCCGGTTTAAAATAACACATGACTTTATAGTTCGGTCAACCCTAAAAATCGTGCTAAAAAACTCATGTTTTAAAATTACATAATGACTTTATAACTCGGTTTTATTCAGAATTAACCGAGCTAAAATTTGTGACTTTATAGATCGGTTTTATTCATAACCGGGCTATAAAGCAAGACAACCGGGCTAAAAAGTCGGTACTCACAGTTTTTTATCGCAATTTGGGTTTTCACCGGAGCACACTCCTATATACATATATGTATATACATATACATATATACATATATACATATACATATACATATATGATATATATACATATATTGGTTTTCACCGGAGCACACCCCTATATACATATATGTATATACATATACATATACATATATGATATATATACATATATGACTATATACAGAGGGGCAGAGCCAGGGCAAATTCCGGGAGGGCTCGCCTATGAGGGAAATGAAAAACAAAAAAAAAAGCAGGTTAAAAAAATAGAATAATGAGGGCTGGAGGGGAATCGAACCCAGTATCTTCAGCCTACTCATACTTAGTTCCTACCAATTGTGCTACAAGGTACATTTGTCTAATTAATACCTCTTTTACTATATATACATGTGTGTGTATATATATTAATTTTTCCAGGGGGGCTCGAGCCACCTCATGCCCCCCTGCCTCCGCCCCTATATATACATATGTACATATATACATATATACATATATATATATATATATATATATATATATATATATATATATATATATATATATATATATATATATGTATATATACATATATGATATATGTATGTATATATACATATATGATATATGTATGTATATATACATATATGATATATGTATGTATATATACATATATGATATATGTATGTATATATACATATATGATATATGTATGTATATATACATATATGATATATGTATGTATATATACATATATACATATATGATATATGTATATTAAAGTAACGAACAAAAACTTGAGTTTTTATATAGGCCGTTATCAAAATGTTACTTGTTAAGATAAATGTTACCTAAGTAGGAATCGACGACGGCAGAGTAAGTTTGGTTTCTCCGGCCAGTGACGGGGTGGGGGTATCGGTAGCAGTTAGCGAGGATCATGGATGACATGTACGTTACCATCACAAATAGTGACAAGATCGTGGGACCCGCGATCCACCCCAGCTGCGTCGTGGCCCACGCTAGCGGCAACACGCCGGAGCCTATAATTATTGTCGTTATGATGTGGGAGCTCGTCGTCAACATCGTCCCGGCCTGTTGAAATAGTTGTTGCGATCAGTTCAGTAAAAAAAATTAGGTGGTTGCCATGCATATGCATGAAAACAGAAACAGATACGAAACGGAAACAGAGACGGGAAACGCCAATTTGTTTTGAATTTCCATACAACATAGGACGTATACATAATAATGAGAATATTTTAAGCACTAGCGAGAATCCTGACTCCGTCACTAGAGGTATAATATGTGAGTGCCTACCGGTTCGATTTTCATGGTCGTCGTCGTCGTCACCGGAATCGTCTCGCTTGACTTGGTCGACGTTCATGATGGCAGCATCATTCGGATTCCGCCGCTCCTCGATTGTCATTTGTTTTCATAAACGATCAATCGATTTGATGAGAAAGGGTTGATGGGGTGGGAGTGGGAGGCTTATATATATTACCTACATATGAGGCGTGAATAATACGGGGCCTTGTGTAAAACAGCAAAAATGGTGGGGTTTAGTCTTTATCACTAGGAATTAGGATCACGTGATTGGTGGGGTTGTTTAGTGTTTGTTGATCACTTGATTCAGCGTAAATCCATCATCAAAAATAGCTCAAACGATTTCATGGTAAGATAAAAAAGATTTTGAAAATAAAAAGGAGAAATTTTAGAAAATGTATTAAGACAAAGATAATGTAAATTCTTGGGAATCTTACCGCTGAGATTCAGAATCTACTAATAAATCAAAATACTCGGTAATATATGAGAGGATAAAGAAAAGGTGGGATATTTTGAATTTCTAATTAGGTGATTAGCACCCAAATTAATTTAATTAGTTAAGGTATCATCCATCACAAATGGAGTAATAATGGCCAATGGTCAACTATTTGACCGTTGACCATTGACCGATCAACGTTGACCAACTCATTCGGTTTTTTATTTTATTTTATTTATTTTATTACATTTTATTTTCGCTTTGATACCGCTTTTCTAATGAAATGGTTTGATGACACTTTTTTAATGTCATTTTTTTCAAACCTTGGTGACATTTTTTGTTTACTATGATGTCACGTTGACCATTGATGCCCTTTATTTTTTTATTGTTGACTACTGATGACACTTTTTTATGTCAATTAGAAAAATGGCACCATTGATGTCATTTTTGTTTACTGTAGTGTTTTGATTACATTTTTTTTAATGTGTGTTTTGATGCCATTTTTCTAATGTAATTATTTGATGCAACTTTTTTAATCAAATCGTTTGATGCCACTTTTTTTTTAATTTAATCAAGTGTATATCAATATATTTTCATCGATTCTACTTTTATTCACTGATGACACGTTTGTAATTACACTTCATTGATGCAATCACTTATGGTGAAATGTTTATTACATTTTTATTATTGATGACACAAGAGCATAAAATGTGATTAAACTTGATTGATGACATTTTTAGTGGTGATATTTTTGTGATGCCATTTTTTACTACATTTTATTTTCGCTTTGATGCCAGTTTTCTAATGAAATGGTTTGATTGTTATAATATTATTATATTGTAATGGATAAACTCTAGGAAACCCTAGCTCATCTGTATACACCTATATAATGGGTCATTTGGAACCCTAATAAAACATCAGTTCATTCTTTCTCCTCCTCTCTACTCTCTCTATTATCACACGTTATCAGCACGAGTTGCCCCTATACCGATTAGAGATAACGAAAAAGTTTGCTTGTGCCTCTCCAATTCGAAATCTCACCAAAGATGAGTTTTCTATTACTTTTATTTGAAAAATTTTCAATCGATTATCCCCTTGCATATTCTCGATCAGTGTTATTTGATTTGATTGTTTATTGTATTTATATCAATATTACATACCAGTTAAACCCTAACGAACGTATTAGCAAGAGGGAAGAGTATTCAATTTTCATGTAATTCACCGATTATACCGCTATCAGTTTTTAATTGAAATTAACTTTCATCTCGCTCGATTGCAGACAGAAATTAATTAGCTCGGATCTGTCGAGACGCCGTTGCTGTGCTCGGTACGTCGGAGCCTTCACCAGAAGGAAAGAGCACACGGGTAACAACGACAACCTTCTTCGCCCAGCCCGTACGCCGCCCAGTAATCCCGCGCCGTCATCTGCATCATCGCCGGCTCGCATAGGAATACTCCGATCAACCGCGATCATCATCGCTGGCTCGCATCCATGGCCGCATCCGTAGCTGTTTGGATGCTTCTTCGCCGCTCTCTACAAAATCAAAGCGATGAAGACGATCTGTTTTGGGTTGCAAATATGGATGAATTACAAAACCAGCCCAGAGTCCTTTTGAAATCACAGATTGGCCCTATATTATATATATAACTTTCAGGGATTCATATTTTGCCCCTGTGACGTATTCACACATCTCCGAAGATGATGTGTAACCCCCGAAGTGGTTAGTCCATCGATTTTGTAGTATCCCCTGAAGCGGATAAAGTAATCTCAATTCCTGAAGTGATTGAATCAATCGAAGTTATAATATCTCCTGAAGCGGATAAAGTAATCTCAATCACTTGTATTCCCTGAAGTGGAATCTCAATCCCTGAAGCGATTGATAAAGTAATCTCAATTCCTGAAGTGATTGAATCAATCGAAGTTGTACTGTAGTGATGATTTATTTATTTATTTATTTATTTATTTTATTTATCTTATTGTTATGTTTTTTTTAATTATTTTTCATCTCCCGAAGTAGATGAATTATCTCCTGAAGTAGATAAAATTGTTAAATTTATATATCATGTGGATGAACGAAATCATCTCCCGAAGTAGATGAATGATAAATTGATCTCATCCCCGAAGCGATGAAACTATAAATCTCATCCCCACAGAGATGATCAAGTCGATAAATTTCATCCCTGTAGTGATGAAATTATATTTATTATTTATGTTTATTATTTATATGTATGTATGTTATTTTATTTAATTTATTTAAATTATATTTGTTTAATCCTCATCTCCCAAAGTAGATGAACAGAACATCTCCTAAAGTAGATGTGAACGATTGAAAATTATCTCCCGAAGTAGATATAAATTGTTAAATTTGCATATCATCCCAAAAGTGATAGTTTATCTCCTGAAGTAGATAAAGTAAACACAATTTATGTATCACATCTCTTGAAGAAGATGAAATTCTTATTTATCTCCTGAAGAAGATAAATATTTTAGCTTATATATCATGATAACATTTATCTCCCGTAGTAGATAAAATTTTAAAATTCATAATCGTCCCTGGACCGATTATTTTTATAGCTAAACAAGCAAATTATGGTTTCTCCACCAGTCTCCAGAAGTAGACGAACCTGTATTTGCAGATGTTCATTTTCTTGTCACCAGAAGTTGACAACATGCTAATTTGATTTTATTTATTTATGATTTTATAATTTTATTAATTATATCAATTGTCTATTTATTTATCATTATCTCTCGAAATAAATAAACTTCTCCCCTGAAGAGGATGAACACATTATGCTCATAATTAAATCGTTCCTGCAGTAACAATAATAATCTCCTGAAGAGATATATGAAAAGGAAATTCATCAAATGTCTCTCTCTCATCAATACAAATTTGTCCCTGAAGTGACAATATTCATTTCCTGAAGTAAATGAATGATAAGAGATATATTGTATATCCTCATAAAGATTATTTAAAATCATACCCAGAAGTGTATGAGTTTTATTTTAAAATTGCATACCCAGAAGTGTAGAAATTAAAATGAATGTATACAAGTTGTTTCTCCCTGAAGTGAGTAATAATCAAACGTACCATTTCTTGAAGAATATGGTTAATGTTTATATGAAAACTTACTATATTTTTGAATTGCAACTTATAATCTTTTGAAGTATATGATCGAAATATACATAATAGAGATTAATTGTCACTTGAAGTTGACAAATGAATCATTTTATGAATAAAATCATTTCTTGAAGAAAATGATAAATTGACAAGTTTTTCTCATGGCTCCACCTGAAGTGGACAAATACAATTTTATTTTATTTTATTTATTTGTTTGTTTTTTTTATTCATTGCTTTATGTTGAATAAAATTATTATGATTTTACTTATTGTAATTCAAAGCTCAAAGTGTTTCCCGAAGAAACTACTTATCATGAGTGTCTAATGCGGAGTTTTGTTTGGAAAATGAACATTTGGGAGAAAGGTTTACCACAATCCCGTAGATTGTGAAGTTTTTCAACACCAACCTAAGAGCCTGAAGACTCTACTGGTGGATTTTATTATCTCCTGAAGAGTAAAAAATATTTTATGAACTTTAGAAGAGTAAAGGATTTCACAAACTCCAAAAGAGTATATGATCCTAATTTTATCATTTGTACTCCTGAAGAAGTACATGGAATGTGGGTTTTATCATATTCAGAACTATTTTTGTTTGGTTGATACAACCAATAGAAGTAACCACATAACACGATCCGGTTAAGAAGGCCACTTCCTGACTATCCTCTAAGCATTGCCTGAAGCATGCCCCTCCGGTAGAGGGTGTGAAAGAGGTTATGGTTAAGCGCTTGACCAAAGTTATTGTTGTGGCTTGTAGCTAAGTCTGTTATACGGTTAATTCTAAATGTCTTGAAGAACATTATAAATGAATCATACCTGAAGTATGACACCAACGAAAGTTCTGACAATACCCATTCAATGGCATCTAAATTAAATGGATCACCATATACAAGGTTCAATGGTTGAATATTATGGTTTTATAAGTGTCAAACAATTTTGAAAACCTGAAGTTTTCTCAAACAATCTTGAATGGAAAACCAAGATGAATACCATATAGCTCCAGAAGAGCATTGATCTTGTTACCCGGAGTAACAATGACACATATGTATGAATTGACATGGTATTGAACACCAATATCTCATATGACTATCCAGAAGCAAGTCTTACAGAATTGAGAATGTATATATATATATATATATATATATATATATATATATATATATATATATATGGTTTATTTGACACTCATTTATCCCATTGAAACTTATCACTAACCAGAAGTTAGTTAATGATAAAATGTTTTTCTTTGTGGCATTCGGTCATTTATGTGAAACGATGATGGGCGGGATCATTGACATTCACATACACACCCACTAAAAGGGACCAGAAGACTCTAGGACCCGAAGATCCTCTATAAGGGTGACCGAACATATATGGTCTGTCATCTTGGCAAATCAACAACAAGACCATCTAAATTCAAAGTAAATGCAAAGTCTCTAATGTCTCTTGAATAGATTCAATGAGTCAGCTACGGAATACTATCATATAGACCAGTGTAATTCCAAGATTACAGATGCCCCAACACTTTGGTCATATGAAACATAAGGTAGAGAATGTTACCAAAAATATTGTTGAGCATAAGGTAGCTCACAACGACCCAGAAGAGTCGTTGGTCAAATGGGCCCATGCAAGTTTGCATTTCGAATTTGACACAATAACATCTCCCTAATTATCTCCAGAAGAGAGCATGTCATTCAAAGGTTTTGAATAAGCAGCATATGTTCCGAGATATACCTCCTCCAAATGAACTACAATGAGACCACAAAGAAGTTGGATGATACATGGGGTTTGAGTCCCTATTGATATCAAATACCTAGAGTTTTATAATGGTGATCAAATGCTCGGTATTTAGGGGGAGAGGAAATGAGACTAAAAAATTAAGAAAGAGATTGCACGGAAGCAACTTCTCTATCATTTCATATCCGGGATAAATACAAGTGAACCAGAAATTCAATAAATGAAATGATTATAAGGTTTAGCAAATATGTCATTGAAAGCATTTACTAAAGGCCAAGAAAGTGACAAAGTCACATATACTAGCTCATTTGGAAGTTCTAGAAGTAACTCCAACTCAATGAATATCAAGTGGTTCTCAAGTACACTAGAAGTGTTGGAGATCACTAGGCTCTTGGTATACGATTCCCCAGAAGTGGAAAGAGCCTATGAGAATATGATGATCATCAAATAAACAAATGGGTGTCGACATCGAAATGATAGTAAAGAGCTAGAAAAAGGAAACTCATGCAAGAATGGGTTCTTTAAGCATAATGGCATTGGACCTGTAGTTCCAACACCGGAAAGTGTAACATCATTTGGTTTTAAGTGGGTGTTCATACAAAATAAAATATAAAGCCAACTTGATTGTACAAAAGCCGACTTGTCAAAGGTTATATGGAGAATGTATTCACCAGAAGTGAATATAATTTTGGATCTAAATGTAAATGACGGACGTGCTACTTGCATACGCATATAAATGAAAAAGATCGATTGAAAATGCCTGAAGCATTAATGTCAAAGCCACGTCACATACAATTGATTAAAGATCCTTATAAGAGTACCAGAAGTACCTATAATTGTGAAAATGGTGACATTGCATTAGGTCCCGAAGTACCATACAATGTTGTACTCTTTTCCTTGATCTTGGTTTTTATCCCATTAGGGTTTTCCAAGTTAAGGTTTTTAACGAGGCAACTTATGCACCATTTAATACAACAGATCCCCTGATCAAACAATGAAAAGCACACTAGGTCCTAAAGTACCTTATGCTTGTGCATTCAAAGCAGCTCAACACCAATACATGGAGGTCAAGCGCATCAAGTCAATCATGAAGAAATTCCAGGTCAAGGACAATGTTGAGATTCGACCATAAGTTCATGAACACAGTGCCATCACAAAGAATGAGAAGACTTCGAGAAGGATGTTGAATTCAGGGGGAGTATACACGCACTGCACTCTTTTTCCCTTCGATCAGGTTTTGTCCCACTGGGTTTTCCTGACAAGGTTTTTAACGAGGCAGATCACCAAAGCGTATCAAATGTCATATGTATTTGTTCTCTGGATCCTAGTTTTGTCCCATTGGGTTTTCTAGGCGAGATTTGTAATGAGGTAGTATTTAAGGATGTTTATCCAAGGGGGAGTGTTATAATATTATTATATTGTAATGGATAAACTCTAGGAAACCCTAGCTCCTCTGTATACACTTATATAATGGGTCATTTGGAACCCTAATAAGACATCAGTTCATTCTTTCTCCTCCTCTCTACTCTCTCTATTATCACATTATATCAATTTTTATTGAGTTTATTTATTTTCTATTATGTTTGATTAAAAACCATTCTTGTAACTCATTTAGGTAGATGAAACTATTCAAGAAGAACAACATTGGCTACTTGTTTTCATCCCAAATTTCAGGGGCAATCAGATTATTATGTATTTGGGTTGTAATCATTGTAGTGCAAACATTAGATATGAAGAAATGTTTCTTGATGAATGCCCTTCTTGTGCTGAACATGATTGCCTCTCAGTTAGAAGGTTATGATTTCATTTTTTCACATTATATTTAGTTTATAAATCAAAAGTTGCAAATTTTGATATAAATTTAAATTGCATAGTTGTTTAAATGCAGATTGATATTTAATTTCAAGGCAACTGATGGAAAAGGAACAATTCAGTTAGTTGCACACCAAAATGTAGCAGAAATTATCCTACGTCATACAGCTGACGAATTATACCAGATGAATAATGAGGTTATGAATACTTTCTTTACTATTAAAACTTATAGATAGATTATTTGGCACCTATTACATTTTCATTATTCATATCTTACAGGATCGTAACTGGTGCTATGAAGATTTTTAAAAAATACTGCGGACATCTCCAACCTATATATTACTTACTCCTTCGATCCTCTCGTCTACTAATAGGGTGTTGCAATGGGTGATCAAATCTGCAAAATCCGATCTGTCTGAAACATCGTAAACGGTATTTTCGAGCTGCTATAACAGATAATAGCCACCAATTTTGAGTAGAATGGTTTGGCAAATATAGAAAATGTTATGTATATTGTTCAATTTTGCTCTGTATAGGCAGTAAAGCTAGGGTGATATAAACACTTGATGCATATATCTACATTTATGCATCTTTTTGTAAACATTTTTTATATGTAAAAGGTTTGTTTTTACTGAATTTTATAGCAAATATGTTTATCGTCTCCCAGATTCTTCTGCACAGCAGCTACGTACCCTTATGGGATCCAAATTCTAAGGCTTCACAAGAGCTTGTCTATACGATGAAATGGCATCATCGATCGAGGTGTCCTGCCTGTTTCCACTGCTCCGGGAACAGCTCCAGTGCCTTGTGGAACATCTCATAAAATGCACTCTCCCATCTTGACCAGTCCTCCTCCCCATCATCCCTGTTGGTAGCGCAGATTTGACTACATCAACAAATTATCTTGCACTCATTTGCAGCATCTGCAATAAATATAAAGAAAACATCAACCTCAAAAACACCAAAATCAATTCAACTGCAATTAACAGTGGCTCTCCCAAGCTCCTTGAGAGTTTTACTCTTGAGCAGGATCGCTTCGAGGAATAAGCTAACAGACGCCATAGACATCACATCGGGCAAAACATTATTGCTCCCCTTCAATTTGGGGCTTCTCTGACTCGAACATTCGTGGATTGCCTTGATCATCTCGGATATCAATCTGCTGATATCAATTCCTTGGAAGGGCTGAAACTGAAAGGCAGTACTAAAACATTTTCATATATTATCAAACCCAATTTATATTCCATGCCAACAAATTTTCATCAAGTTAATAGCTTTCAACCCAAGGCTTCTCTTAAGATACTAATTCTAATTAAGTAGAAGATTAGCTTCAAGGTGTAGATGAAAGCTACAACTGCTATTAGTGTAGTGGAGATAGATCAAAAGATGAGGTTTATTTTTAAGCTGATTTTCAAGAAGCTTGTTGAGATTGATGTTGCCAGAGCTTCCTATAAGAAGGCTTAGCTACTGATTCTCAAGACTTTCGATATTTTCATTTGATATGCAGCGTCTTTTAGATAACTCACATTCTACACTGATATATTCAGAATTTCACAGCAAGCAATCACAAATCAAGCACTTGATATATCCAAATCACAAATATACTTTGTGTATCCTGTGATAACTTAGCAAATGAAAGGACATGGAATAACATACAATTTATTTTTAACTTCAAAATAAGAACAGAGTACAATATAATTTCCGTACGCATGTATGGCCAAAACCATTTGGATAAGAATATATTAGATCATGTGGTTGATTTCTTCATTTTTGATAAAGTTCTCTGAGTATGTAATTAGGTATTTCAATTGGACAAATAACAGATTGACACAGTGTAAACAAATAACAACAAAAAAATGCATAGGACTCATAAGATGGTCAGCCATCAAACAAAGAACCAACATTTTGTCCTCCAAGAACGAGGGCAGTCTAGAGTATGACATCAAAAAGACCTGCTATGGAAGATGGCACTCTCTAGTTTGCACCCTACAAAGAGTTGGCGCCTTAAATTGTGAAATTGATCCTATAGATAACTGCTCCGATCAAAGATTCAATTAATACACACCTTAAAATACTTTTTTTTATGAGTCTTTTTGCGACTGAATCAATCCCAGTGACGGGGCGGATCATTTTTACCAAATTCCTTGTTCCCAAATCCGTCAAACAGGCAAACTCTAAAATTTAATTTCACGAATTCAAATTTAGGGATTTCAAAATTATAGGGTTTGAGAAGTACCAAAGAACCAGAATGTGACGAGAACGATGACGCAAGACCAGACGTCGTCACTCATGTCGGCAGGGGCCACAACGGAAATGGAGATGTTAAAGCGGTAGAATCCATTCCGGGCAGCCGTGTGACGCCGGAAGAAATCGCGACGGTATCGGCGGAAGCGGTGGCGGAAGTTGGCGCCGGTGGTGTCAATGTCACCCTGCACTTGCACCTCTGTTGTGGCGGCGGAAGAAAAGGGGACGGCTTCGGAGATTGCCGGTGGAGATGATGAAGAAGAGGGAGATGGGATTGGCCAGCCGAATCATTGATTCCTCTACTTCTGCTTCCATTTCTGCAGAAAAAAGAAAGAAATGGAAGTGGATAAAGAAGAAAAAGATGAATCATGAAGATACGCAGAGGAATTGCAGAAGAATGCGAGAGACGAGAAAGGTCCATAGGGAAGGTAGTGGCAATTCTGTAATTATAAAATTTCGCAAGTAAATAACAGGGTTAAAAAGGTAACTCAACTTTGAGACCCATTCCCGCTTTTATACATCGGGAGTATAGAAGTAAATTTTTTTAGTGTGTTTTTGCTGACTAGTCTATTTTCAACATTTTATTAGGTGATTAGCATCCAAACTATTTTAATTAGGTAAGCTAGTACCCTTTCCAAATAGAGTAGTAATGGTCAATGGTCAACTGTTTGACCATTGACCAGTTAACGTTGACCAACTCCTTCAGATTTTTTTTGATTTTTTTTTTAATGGTGACATATTTTGTGATGCCATTTTTTGCCGTTTTGATGCCACTTTTTTATTACATTTTATTTTCGCTTTAATGCCACTTTTATAATGAAATGGTTTAATGACACTTTTTTCAAACTTTGATGACATTTTTTGTTTAATGTGATGTCACGTTGACCATTGATGCCTTTTTTTTTACTGTTGACTATTGATAACATTTTTTTATGTCAAATGTTTGATGATTTTTTTTTACCGTGATGCCATATTTTTTCAAAGTAGTGATATCACGTTGACCATTGATGATATTTTTACCGTGATGACATATTTTTTCAAAGTAGTGTTTTGATGGCATTTTTTTTTCTTTAATATGATGTAACTTTTTCAAAGTAGTGTTATATTAATTATTGATGACTTTTATGATGACATTCTTTGTTGATGATATTTTTATACAATTGATGACATATAAGCTTAAAATGTAATTACACTTCATTGATATACGTCATCAATAAAAATATATAAGACCATGAATATCACCTGCATTTGATAAATACTAGGTCAAATGCCGCGCGCGGTTTAATCATATTTAAATTATTCACATTACTTTGTATATGCATGTAAATATTTATATGTGCAAATAGTTATAACTTGGTTGTTTTCCTTATAAAATTGTACACCTTACTTTTTATAGGTATGTAAATATATATTCATATGTGCACATAGTTCTAACCGGGTTATTTTTTTCGTAAATTGCTATATATAATACTCATTCCATTAATTAAAACTTGATGTTTTATTATTCATGCATGCTTTTAGTTGTTAAAAACTATATAAAATATTAACTTTTTTTTAACAATTTTTTTAGCAACTTCATGCTTATGAAATTATAAAATCAAATGTAAAAAAAGTTGATATTTTATACGAGTATAATTTATATCATTCTAAAAAAGCGTGTATGTATAGTAAACGACATGTTTTAATTAATAGATAGAGTAGTAAAAATAATAATTGTACCATTATAAGAACATGTAAGTATAATATTTGAAATTTTCATTAAGGTAATATGAATGATGTCTTTCAATTTAAAAAATGTAAAGAAGGGTAGTCTTTTAAAAAATGTATTAATCAAAATGAAAAAAGATATCCAAAACTATAAAGTTCAAAAATCCTAATCATTACAATTAAAAAAAAGATATTTTTGTTTTTGTTGTTGTTGTTGTTGTTATTATTATTATTATCATTATTAAAGCTTAATAACAATAATAATAATAATAATAATATTATTATTATTATTATTATTATCTGATTAAAATCGTGTTGATTAAGAAAACCTAATAGTTATCATTTGGGTATTTTATTTGAAAACATAAAATATGGTTGATTTGAGAAAACTTTAAAGTTGCAATTTGGGTATTTTAAGAAAAAATATAAAATTGGGAGAAATTGATGAAATATGAAATTGATAAAAATTGGGTAAAATTGGATAATTTATATCATTCTAAAAAAGCATGCATGGATATTGGATAGACGACATGTTTTAATGAATAGATAGAGTAGTAAAAAAAACATTATAAGAAACTGTAAGTATGGTATTTTGAAATTTTCATTAAGGTAATAAGAATGTTGTCTTTCAATTAGAAAATGTGAAGAAGGGTAGTCTTTTAAAAATTTATTCAAAAATATAAAATATGGTTGATTTGAAAAAACTTTAAAGTTACGATTTGGGTATTTTAAGAAAAAACATAAAATTGGGTGAAATTGATGTAAATGAAAATTTATATTTATAGTTAATAAAACTAAAAGTTACAATTTGGGTAGTTAAATTAAAAACATAAAGTATTATTGATTTAATAAAACTTTAAAGTGGTAATTTGTGTATTTTAAGAAAAAAACATAAAGTTGGGTGAAATTAATTAAATATGAAATTTTATAATTTTGAAAAGACATAAAAGGACATTGAAATAAAAAAATTAATATTTTTAAATTCAAATTTTGGAGGGTAAAAAAGACATTTTACAAATAGAGATGGAAATTACCTAAAAGGGTATAATACATCTAAGATTATAATACAATTTGCAAGGACAAAATAGGTATTTTCATCAAAAAAAAACAATAAAATAATGATTAGTGGGAGGTACTATTCATTTAGAAGTTCGTACTATTATAGGGTTTAAGATATAAGACCATTATACAACCACATTTCTTTCTTTCCCTTGAACATGTTATAGAGTGAATGCTTATAGGCATCACATTAGCAATTATTAATAGAGAAAGGGCAAAATTGAATGACTCTTAATGAACCATGATGACATGGGAAAGATGAAGTAAAAACACACTAACATTAAACATGAAAAACAAGAATTAGATATGATTAGAAGACAATTGTTTGAGGATAAATAATATACTAGCTAGTTATCAGACGCTAGGCCATAATATTAAGGAAAGGTACATCATAGAATCTATAAAGCTTGCATGAGATGTGATGCGAGTAGGAACATAAATGAAAATGTAGATCTTTTCTTCTGTAAAATTGAACCTAATTCACAGATACAAAAGGCACATCATATAACTTCCTCGTTGTCCCTTGAACTAAGGAAAGAGTGAAGGCCTGAAAACAAGCGATCGGCTTCGATCGGGAGTAATAGTCATCTCTGAACAGCCACCACATCACAACAAACTCATGCCAAAATCGTTACCAGATCTGCATCAAAATACCCAGCGAAAAATAGAAAAACAGCATCCTAAAATCAGCCCGTAAATCCCTTTAAAACGCAGCCCTTTCGAGCCCCTTCGACCACAACAACCCGATTACCTGTCACAAGTCTAGTTGCCTGATTGTATCCAAATAGGGACGCTTCTATCTTCTTGGAAAAGCCTGATCTTGGAATCTCTTGGGTAGCTACAGACAATCTAATTACCTGTCGCAACTCACAAGTCATTAATCAAAGTAAGGGCAACAACACGATTACAATCAACTTGAACCTGAAAATCATGATGCAAATTATCCATGAAAATTTGTGGGAACACTCATTGACAATATATAAGGATGGTACAAAAGAAGCTAAGTCTTTATGCAACCATACCTGGCCTTAGGCGTGGCCACGGGTCGGACCCGTCGGGTCAACGGGTTCGACCCGCCGGGTCAAGGGTCAGGGTTGGCCGACCCGAACCCTAACCCGTAAATCTCACGGGTTGACGGGTTCGGGTCGACCCGTTGACCCGGCGGGTTACATTATTTTTTAAAAAAAAATCTTTTTTTTTTTGAAAAAATGACTATTAAAATAAATAAATAAATAATATGTAAAGATTTTATCTTCACAACACATTTTATCACTTTGATATAAAGTGTTAAAAATGTAGGAAGAAAAAAATATGATGTAAGAGAAAAAAATATGAGAATATATGAGAATATATTTCTCAAACTTCATTTCCAACTTAATTTCCAATGTAGGAAATGTAGGAAACAAGTGAAGTGGAAGAAATGTGGTAGTGGGATACATATATATAGCCCCATGCCTTCTCATTCTAACTCTATATTTTCGATGTGGGACAAAGCCTTTGTCCCACATTGGAAATGAGGGGAAGGAAGGAAGACTTCCAAGTCTATAAAAGGAGAAGGATGGGGTTTATTTGTCTCACATTGCATATTGCATATTAGTTTATGTATTATTGTGAGTTATTTTAAGAATAATTTACATAATTTACATAATATTAAAAATTTATTTTATTAAAAATAAATTTTTCAAAAAAAAAATATTTTTAAAAAGCGGGTTGACCCGGCGGGTCGACCCGCCGGGTCACGGGTCACGGATTCCCCGACCCTAACCCTAACCCGCTACTCGTCCCCACCCGCCAACCCGTCAACCCGGAGCCGGCGGGTCAACGACCCGGCGGGTCATTGACCCGTACGACCCGGCGGGTCACGGGTTGACCCGTAACCCGTGGCCACGCCTACCTGGCCTAGTGTGGCTGGCATTACAAGACAAACAGTTTACGGATGATGCCAAGTGAGCATCACACTACCATGCTGTAGGTATTCTAACCTGGATGACAAGTAGAGAGCTGTTGCTCATCCAGTAAACAAGACTTCCCTACAAAGCTAAGGAAATTAACCATAAACAAATTACATATCCCATGAAACTAGAAGAAACATGGCATAGACATGACACCAGTCCAGGCCCTATGATATGATGCTACAGAAATGAAGCCAAAACTATGCGTTTCCTAACAGAGGACATTAAATGTACAAAAGTGTATATAAGAAACAATTTTAACTTACATGGGGTACAAGGAAGTCAACAACAATAAATAAATATGAATTATGCAAAAGGCTGGTAAGACATTTGTTTCCTCACAACACATGCAGCATATATATCTGAACCTTCATAATCATGACGGAAAACAAATTAATAAATATCTAATGAGAAAAGCCCAATTGACGATGAACGTAAATAAACAAAGAAAACTTGGGGTAAAGCTAAAAAGGATGCAACAAACTTAAAAACAGGAAGAAACAACTAGTTGACTCCACTGTTAAGGGCTTAAGGCATTCCTAGGAACCTCCCACTTATCATGAATCAAATGTCTATTAAGATCAACTAACAAACATCATATAGGCCTAGTCCTTTTAGCCGAGATGAACTAGCAATGTATAGGATAGAGAAAAGAGAGATTAATAATTTAATAAGAGTACAAAAAGGACAAAATTTCCAATGTGTATTGGTATTATTTTCAGCACTATGCTTCTTATGTCAGCATTGGTTATAATGTGATTCCAAAACCATCACTCACTAAAACTAAAAGTCTAAAAGGGAGGGTGGATTCAGCAGAACCTCTCTAGCGATAATATTTAGAGATGTTTCAATCCAAATTTACTCAAAAATTTTCAAAGCCATTAACAATGAATGATTTATTTCAACCAAAAGTTACCAAGAAACAACAAAAACATAGTCAATTCATCTAGGCATTTCATCGAACACCTTAGAGGCAGCTTACCTCATCGTCTATCTTCATTAATCCAAACGAAGTGGCATGTTTTACATGCCTCTTCTGGCATCAATTCCTAATTCTCCATTCAAGGATTTTTCATTTAGCCCTAATTAATGCACAATCGTTGTCAAATTCGCAATCCTTGAACCGATTGTTACAATTACTGACTGTCTAGCCCTTTCGTTCAAGGATTGTTCATTAATTCCTAATTCTCCGTTCAAGGATTGTACCATAATGGACACAATCGGTTCAAAACCAGTCGATTAGCTACAAAGGAAGAAAGACAGAAGAGAAAGAGTGAGAAACCTGGGAGCGAAATCGACATCGAGGGGTTCCATTTGATCCGGCCATCTCTCTCCTTCTCCCCCTCACCGGTGGCCGGGATGCCATGGTACCGAAGAGGACATGGGAGAACGAACGAACAACAATCCGAGTGCCTACGGGTTGGGAGAAACAATGGAGATCGAGATCTGCTTGAAGAGCGCCATTGAAGAGCCGTGGAAGACACAGAGAGACTGAGAGAGCAGATGCTACCCGGCTAATAAACTGTTAAGGGATGTTAAAGCGGCTAATAAAATTTCTGGAGGTGTTAATTACTCAATTAGAATTTAAAAGGTGATATTTCACCAAATTTTCTCTTTTTAAAAAAAATATTAATTTTTATTAATTAAATAAAAAAAATATTCCTGAAATAAAAAGTAAAAATATATCGGGAGTTGATATCCGATTAAAGTGGACTAAGAAGAAAAAACTAGATAACTGATGTGCGCTTAATTTGCCATGTTTTTCTGTGTGGGGTGCAAAGAGGATGCAACACGAAATCGAGCAGAGCAAGGATAGAAACTCGACTCGACACAGTGAGGTCGATATCGACTCATCTAGTCGATATCGAGTGGATACATCACCGGGAACGCCAGGACATCGAGCTGAAGAAAGGAAGCAGTCGATATCGACTCAAACAGGTCGATATCGAGTGAAGCACTGAAGCATGCAGTCGATTTCCACCTCTAAAGGCGAGATCGAGTGAGCTGAGAAGAAACAGGTCGATATCGACTACTTTGGTCGATATCGAGTGACCATTAGAAGCCGATTTCGAGCCAATCCGAGTCCGAATTCTGAGTGGGCTTACTTGCAGTGGAAGGAACGAGATTTTAGTAATTCCCTAATTTACCTAGGAGGATTTTTAATTGTTTCCATTTAATTTATTTATCAATGTTTTATCTTAGGATATAGATAGATAGATTTAAATAAAGATATAGTTGTTCTTTCCTTGGATAACAAGGGTTGAGCACTATAAATAAAGCCCTAGGGACTGAGATTTTAGACATTCCATTCCATCACACAAGTAGTTAGACAATTAGATAAATAGCGAGAGAGTGGAGGCTGGTTGAGGTTAGAGCGAGACGAGACGTTTTGGCTTTGTTTGGTTGTAAGCTTTCGTTTATTTTAATGCAATTAGTCATTTCCTTTATATTTTTTTATGTTTGTTACTATGATGAGAAGCGAGTAGTCACCCTACTTCTAGGGTCGGGGTGAGCCCGGCGATAGCCATGTGAGTTTATGCATCAAAGGTACGATCTTTATTGCAATTTCATATTCTATCCCTATTTGCATGATTCTTCTACAAGAGTAGTAGGTAAATCCTTATTTGTATTATTGAAGCGAAAGTGATATTAATATAAATTTGGATTAATTATGTGAAAAGAGTTGTAACAATTAGAGTTTATGTGAAAGCCTCTATATTCTTAATTGTTAATGACTAAAGTTATTTGATGAAAATGCATAATCTTTTATACTTTGGCATAATTCTTACATGGTTATTGTCGTGGCATTGGAACCCCAATCTTGGAAGTTTTTAGTTTATTGATTTATAAAACTGAAATTGTGTTATTTCTGTTCATCATCTTCTTATTCATCCTATATTCTTCGGACGTTCTTTTCCGACTTTATTTATTATTTTTCTGCAAGTTTTGAATTTTTGCACACCAGTCGATTTCGATCAACCTTGGTCGATATCGAGTTGCCTAAGGTCGATATCGAGTGCTTGTGCTCGATTTCGACTCTGCTTGTTTTTCTGTGTGCAGGTATGAAGAAGAAGTCGACTGTATCAGTCGATATCAACCTACCTTAGTCGATATCTAGTGGTCTTCTGAAGTCGAAATCAGGGCGATTTTGGAACTGAAAAGGTGAGTGCTGACACGCTTCCTCGTGGATATGATCATGATTTCCTACCACTACAGCGGGAAGGATTTTTGTATTTTATTTGTTTGGACAGGGAGTTTGGTTATATTTATATTTATATTTATTCGACTAGTTTCCCTCCCTAACAAAATTTGGCGTCGTTGTCGGGGAAGCTATCAATCGCGCCCTTTTTAGTCCCTTTTTACTCTCTTTGATCCTCTTCTCGAACCAGAACGCTTCTTTCATCTTCAGCAAAGGCTAAGGAGAAGACTAATGTCTACTGACAACGAGAACGAGGTACAACTTACTCCGGCGCAAAAGCTTGAGAGGCTCCGGAGGCAAGTGGAAGAGCTCACCACCAGGCAGACAGAGTACGCCCAGCGAGAGGCGGAATATGAACGGAATCAGCAAAGGTGGGAGGAAAGGGTAGATTGCAAAGCCCAAGCCAGAAGAGCACTCGAGGAACAACTTTAGCACATCCATGCAAACGCAAAAGAATATCTGCACCCTACTCTGGCAGTGCCAAAATCTCCTATCATTCTCCCTCGCGTTTCTTTTAAAATTCGTCCTTCTTTTATTTATGATATTAGGAGGAATCAATTCGAGGGGAAACCCAAAGAATGTCCTTTAGAGCACATAACTATATTTCTAGATTTATGCGAAACTATTGTTGATGATGCAAATCTAGAATATCTTAAACTAAAGGCTTTTCGTTGGTCGCTTGCAGGAAAGGCTCTTCATTGGTTCGAGGGTTTGGCTCCACAATCCATCCGCACGTGGACCGAGCTCAAGGATTTATTTCTAAACATGTTATTTCCTCCAGCCAAAACAGAACAACTCAAGTAACAGATCACGACTTTTGTTCCCCTGTTGTGATCGAAGTGGGTATGAGATCCATATATTCGTTCAAAATTAATTGATCTATAGATTTGTACGTTTATCTAAATTGTGAAATGAAATTTAAATCAAACCGAATTTTGTTCCCCTTTAAAAAAACTCCTGCCACTACGATGTGTAATTTTTGTTAATTAAAAAACAAAACATTTCCAATAAGAAATAAACAGTTATAAATGATTAATTTTTAACCTTTTTTCGGTTGTCCATACACACCCTTCTGACCAAATAAATCATCAAAATATAGATATAATTATATTTTAACTATATATACTCATGTGTAATTTTTGTTAATTAAAAAACAAAACATTTCCAATAAGAATGTGTCGTGAATAACTATTCAACCGTGGTTTTATTTACAAAGAGAAACACGATCTTATTTGAAAACCAAAGTCTAAGAAAAATAGATGAGCTGATAGTAATGACCAAACAACACATAATAAACTGGAAAAAAAAAGCCCAGAAGGATGATCTGGATGACGATGATGTAAAAAACAGACAAAACAAACCGCCGAATAATCCACGCCAGAGAAATATTATTCGATGGAGGAAACCCAAAGAGGGGTCCATGAGACTAAATTTTGACGGCAATAAAATCCCTTCGGGCTTTGCATCTGCAGGTTTTGTGATTCGAGACGAAGATGGGAGGATGATCGCTTGTGATGTCAGAAGATGCGGGAAGGTTTCGGCTTTGCAAGCTGAAGTTGTTGGTCTGCGTGATGCGGGACCATCCACGACACCTTCGACCACGCCTATACTTGGGGATGGACCTATGATTCAAGCTCGTGAGAATGATGTCATCCTCAAGAGGAAGAAGAAGGCTCCACCTTGGGTCGTTCACTTTTGGGTTCGTTCATGCACAGTTGACAGCTTTTCGACGTCTCAGTAAAATGAGTCGTACGGATTCAATATTAATCAGATTGGATCGTGCCATACCTTGTCGAACGAGGACGAAGAGATCTACAACTTTGCTGTTGAAGGTTTTTCCAGATTCGACCTAGAGCTTGGCCGAAAATCAACATCTTGGAGGTGTCACTGTTTTTAGACGGGAATGAGCAAGGTGCGCGGGCGTGTGGCCCAGGCGCGCGGGCGTGCGCAATGCTGCTGCTGGAATTCGGAAGCTGATATGGATCCTTCCTTGGCCAAACTTGGCTTATTCCATGTGTTACTTTAAGACCTTTAATTAATTAAGTTATTTTTAGGATATTTTAAATAATTATTTTTATTAGAAAATAGTCTTTGTTAGGGTTATATTAACCGGTCTTTTCCATTGTAGAGAACTTACGCCTCTTTGAATTAGAAAAATACAGTTTGTGTGAAACACGCTTGTCAGAAAGTCAATCGATTCGTAGCGTTGTTCATCGATTGCAAATTGGTTATAGATCTAACTTGGTTTGCTTTGAGTTCGTCAACCTCGCGAGAGCTTGGTGATCCAGGTAATCACAAGTCCCCTCCTTGTGCCTCCAAGTTGTCCGCTTGGTTGTGTAAGGTTGTAGAGGCGGGCTTTATAGTCGTTGGTATTTGGTTCCTACCGTCCTAGGAGGCTGGGGTCTTTGCCTCGTTCTATTTTAGTTCGAATCAGTCCACTTTCGGTCGGGTCTTTGTTATCAATTTCGAGTCTTGCATTTTATTCATCGAGTCTTTGAGTCTTTTGCTTCCGTTCTTGTTATTTCTTGTTTAATTGTCGGAGATCGGGCCACCCTACGGCTAACCCCGTATCAAATTGGCATCAGAGCTTTGGTTTCCGACATCAAAAGTTGTGTCTTTTGTTTCCCTAAACACAAAACCCTACAAAAAAAAAGTCTTTCTTGTTCTTGATTTTTTTTTACTTCTTGAATTTTTGATTTAATTGTTACTAATCTTTTGTTTGTGATCGTTTGTAGTTGCTAGCCCTAAACACTAAGTCAAGCCGAGACCTTCACAAGTGTGGCCGATCTTCCCTTGGATAGTCGACGCCGACTTCATCAAATTGGCCGACCTCAATTCATCCATTCAGTAAATTCATCCATTCAGTCAACCTTAGGGCTGAAATTTATTTCATTCCATTCACCTTGTTTATATTATTTTTTGGGTCCTCTTATTTAATTGTTGTTCTCTTGCATTATGATATTTAAAAAAAAAAAAAAAAAAACAGATCCGCAATTCTTTAAAAAAAAAAGAGACATTTAAACTTTGACCTAGGAGGATAAAATTCACTAGGGGCAAAAAGTAAGTTTCAAAAAAAAAAAAAAGAGAAGAATTGTTGTTCTAGTGCAAGAAAGCTTAAGGACCAAATTTGGTCCAAACCATAAAAAAAAAAATTTAAACCCTACGTTGCAACTACAACATCCATACTAAGGGTTTAAATCAAAAAGAGGTAAAAATCCAAGTTTTTCTTTTCTTTCCTTATTTTCTCTATTTTTCTCCTCATTGTCGAGCAGTTTTCTGCTGTGTCGAGCTGTTTTTTTTTGCTGCTGTCGAGTACCTACAGCCCCCGTCGAGTGTATAACAGCTCCTGTCGAGTATATTCCAGCTCCTGTCGAGTGTCTCTTTGCCTTTGTCGAGACCTTTACAGTCCTGTCGAGTGCCTCTTTGATTGTGTCAAGCACTTACCTTGTGTTTGTCGAGTACCTTACTTGTGTTCTTTGTTCATTCTCTTGCTCTCTTATCTTGATTGTTAGGTTTCTTGCTTGAGTGTTGATTTGCCCAAAGTGGATTGCCCCAACAAGCTTGTCATAACCAATTAGAGAGAAGAGTGTGAGAGAAACACATAGTGAGGTTGTTTATTTTGCTAATCTTGACATAGTTCTGTGTTTGTTTTATTTGCGATGTCTCAGCAGGTTAACAACCCGAACAATGCCAACAATGGCAACGACGACAACAATTCCGAAGCCATTCTATCCGTTGCAGTGTTCAACAACACAATGAACACTTTTCACACCCAAATGAACACTCTTATGGAGACCCTGGCTAAGATAAATGAAAGATTGAAGGTACAAGAGCGTCGGTACAGCTTACTGGTACAACATACTGATTGTTCTTACCCCGTGCTTAGTTCTTGTGTTGGCTCTAACACGGTGACCGGACAAGGAGTACCACCTAGAGATGACGTGCCATCACATGAAAGGGAAGAAACTCATCCTATTTCTAATCAACTTAATGTTTCTCCTAGTATAGATATTCCGCTTGTTGATGAAATTAAAGAGCATGTTAATAATGATCAAGATTTTAATTTACTTGCATGTGATGATAATTATTGCATTGAATATGAGCATGATGATTCTTTGATTGATTTAAGTGTTCAACTTGTGCCTTGCGTTGATCATCAAAGCGAAGAGTTGTGTCATACTAAATGCATAGTAAAAGGCATAGTTCGTAATATGATCATTGATAAAGAAAATTGTTCTAATATTGTTAGCCTTGAGATGATTGAAAATCCAGCCTTGGAAAAGGATGAAAACTTGCTAGTCTTTGATGGACACTTAGAGATCAATGAACAAGCTAAAGTGCATATTAAGTTAGAATATCATGACGTTGATATGATATCTGAATTGTGCACTAATCAATTTTCTTTTCTTGGTTTTGTAGAAAGCTCTAATAGTCTCCAAGATGACGACGCCAAGATCAAAACCATCCAGACGTGGTCAACCCCTGCAACAATCGGCCTCGAGAGGAGTTTCCATTGGCATGAGGTATTCGATCCAGGAGCTCGTGTGGATGCATTTGCGGAATCTTATACTACCTTGGATTCGAGGTCAAATCCTTTTCAAGAAAGGGGGAATGATGCGGGACCATCCACGACACCTTCGGCCACGCCTATACTTGGGGATGGACCTATGATTCAAGCTCGTGAGAATGATGTCATTCTCAAGAGGAAGAAGAAGGCTCCACCTTGGGTCGTTCACTTTTGGGTTCGTTCATGCACAGTTGACAGCTTTTCGACATCTCAATAAAATGAGTCGTACGGATTCAATATTAATCGGATTGGACCGTGCCATACCTTGTCGAAACAAGGACGAAGAGATCTACAACTTTGTTGTTGAAAGTTTTTCCAGATTCGACCTAGAGCTTGGCCGAAAATCAACATCTTGGAGCTGTCACTATTTTTAGACGGGAATGAGCAAGGTGCGCGGGCGTGCAAGTGGGTGCGCGGGCGTGTGGTCCAGGCGCGCGGGCGTGCGCAATGATGCTGCTGGAATCCGGAAGCTGCTGGGGATCCTTCCTTGGCCAAACTTGGCTTATTCCATGAGTTACTTTAAAACCTTTAATTAATTAAGTTATTTTTAGGATATTTTAAATAATTATTTTTAATTATTTTTATTAGAAAATAGTCTTTGTTAGGGTTATATTAACCGGTCTTTTCCATTGTAGAGGTTTTTCCAGATTCGACCTAAAGCTTGGCTGAAAATCAACCTCTTGGAGTTGTCACTGTTTTTAGACGGGAATGAGCAAGGTGCGCGGGCGTGTGGCCCAGGCGCGCGGGCGTGCGCAATGCTGCTGCTGGAATTCGGAAGCTGCTGGGGATCCTTCCTTGGCCAAACTTGGCTTATTCCATGTGTTACTTTAAGACCTTTAATTAATTAAGTTATTTTTAGGATATTTTAAATAATTATTTTTATTAGAAAATAGTCTTTGTTAGGGTTATATTAACCGATCTTTTCCATTGTAGAGAACTTACGCCTCTTTGAATTAGAAAAATATAGTTTGTGTGAAACACGCCTGTGAGAAAGTCAATCGATTCGTAGCGTTGCTCATCGATTGCAAATTGGTTATAGATCTAACTTGGTTTGCTTTGAGTTCGTCAACCTCGCGAGAGCTTAGTGATCCAGGTAATCACAAGTCCCCTCCTTGTGCCTCCAAGTTGTCCGCTTGATTGTGTAAGGTTGTAGAGGCGGGCTTTATAGTCGTTGGTATTTGGTTCCTACCCTCCTAGGAGACCTGGGGTCTTTGCCTCGTTCTATTTTAGTTCAAATCAGTCCACTATCGGTCGTGTCTTTGTTATCAATTTCGAGTCTTGCATTTTATTCATCGAGTCTTTGAGTCTTTTGCTTCCGTTCTTGTTATTTCTTGTTTGATTGTCGAAGATTGGGCCACCCTACGGCTAACCCCGTATCACTGCGGCTTGGTCTATTGGAAGCCCGAGCAAGGAGTATCAGAAGACTTGAAGTGGAAGGTGACTGTCTTGCGGTCATTAACGCTATCAATGGCGTTTGAAAATGCCCATGGGAGATTGAAATGATGATTTCAGACTCTCTTCTCCTTCTTCGCTCCTTCGAGGAGGCCTCCGTTACCCACATTTTCAGGGAAGGCAACAGGGCAGCAGATCGTGTGGCGCACTTGGGACTGGGCTCCAACGCAACGCTTCTTCTTGGAGTACCGATTCAGAGCTTCTTGTTCTCGTCCGAAATGACGCCCTTGGATGGTGGTATAACCAAGGTTGACACAACCCAAATTCTCGCCTTTAATAATAATAATAATAATATTTAAAAAAAAAAACCTTGGTTTTATTTGATAATTTACTGGGAAAAAAATATGTGGCAAAGAGTGAGTGGTGCAATGACTAATGAGTTGGGATTGAGAAGCCTAGTCAGTCCTCACGGGGCCTCCTGGCGTTTCATCCCCACTCCAGTCCATCATGCCGGACCTACACGTGCGCTGTTACCCTGTTGACACCTAACCCACATTAACGTACTCCCATTTTAGTACATTTTATTATTTTTTTAACATGTATTTAACATTTAAAAACTAAAATTATTATTTTTTTTTATAAAAATTAATACAGTATTGTATTTTATATACACTGCAAGTTATCATTAGATCGGACGTGGAGCAACGGTGGAACGACGGTTGCACTTTTCAAGTATGAAAAAATTGGGGAAAATGAAGCCAACTTAAGAGCAACTTCGGATATTAGAAGTTGTTGTTCATGGTGAGCGATTTCCAATTAGACGTGGCTTATGGACATTGCACATGAAGTCTCATTGGTTCTCCCCTTGCAATCTAGCAATGTCCAAATAATTTATTAGTAATGTAGAGTATATAACACGAAAATTAAATACACCGCTAATCAGGATTTAAGGATGCACATTCATATAAACATGATATCTAAATCCTGATTTGCTTTCGATTTCTAGTGCATACCTGCACGTTAATTCGGATATAATACTACGTCAATAAAGATATGTATTTGCTGCAGAGGCAGATCTCAGTGCAAGCAAACCCAGCGGTAGCTGGGTAGAAAATTTTAGATTAAGTTAAAAAAATTATAATCTTGCTTGACATAAATAATTATAATCTCAGTTTATTTTTTAACCAAAACTCAAAAGATGGACAAATAACATGATAGTTCAGTGAAGAGATATATTGCACTTTTTTTCCACTGTTGTTCTTTCGACTCCTATTAATTGCATTTACAATTTTTTGTTTTCAAAATCTGAAAATTGATAGATTTTTTTCATAGTTTGCTTAGTTTAATCAATTAAGAGTTATAAATAAACTCAAACAAGTTGTTACCGGTTTGGGGGTATGGTTTCCTTAATTGAATTTTTGGCATGTAAAATTGTATATTTACCATGAATATTTTCGCTCACCTGGCTTTGGAACATTAGATCCGTGTTTACCATGAATATTTTCGCTCACCTAGCTTTGGAAGCTTAGATCCGTGTTAAAGTCGGCTGGGCCCGGTGGCGGGGTTAAGACAAGTTGGAGGGAGGTCGTGTGTGCGAGCCCACATACGGGAGACTCGAACAACAAATAAATCCAACGGGATTTCATCTCAAAACCAATTGACAATGAGATAAATAGTTCCTCAACCTTATATATTATTCAAGCATTCTCTATATTACCCACGTGGGACAACCACATTCCAACAATCCGCCACTGTATTTGCTTAATCATAATTTAGTGTGTATCTATAATAACCCATCTATTTCACAACTACTTTACGTAATTTCAACAATCTTAGCAAATTACGCATTGCAGAATACAGATGATGAGAGATGGAGGGGACCCCTCCCAGGCATTCCCCAAAAATCATAACAGATCACCACGTTTCCCCCTTCCATTGGCTCACACCCCCCCCCCCCCCCCCCCGGCAAAGCCCACCTCTGCTCTAATAAATAAATTTGAATAAATACGGTGAATTACATTTTTTTCCCTGACCTTTACCACTTGTTTCACTTTAATCCCCAACCTTTGAACGTTTCAAAATAGTCCTTAAACTTTCTATTTCGTTTCATTTTAGTCCATAACCTTTCAAGAGTTGTAAAATAGTCCCTAACCTTACATTTTTTTTATTCGTTTTAGTCCCTGATATTAAAATATTATTTGAAATAAATATAAAAAACCACCCTAAAGTTTTCATAATTTAAATAAAATCATCCATACAAAGAAAAATTATATAAAATCATCCAATTCTATAATTTTAATTTTGAAAAATACTCGAACTATTTTAGTATTTATAATAAGAGCATATTATATAAAATTATCCATAATTTTTTTTTCCACAAAAGCTCTCATAAAATTTATAGATCTTGTGATTAATTATGAGAGATGGTGGGATATTTTTTCCTTATTTACCAATACATAGATCCAATATATGTGTATTAATCCATTAAAATAATAAATTTGAACAATAAAAGAGATCTTTTTAAAAAAAATCATAAAGCTGGATATTTGTTTTATAATTATTCTTTATATGGGTAATTTACTCATTTATATACATTAAAATAAACTTTAGGGTGATTTTTTTATAATTATTTCAAATAATATTTTAATATCAAGGACTAAAACGAATAAAAATGTAAGGTTAGGGACTATTTCACAACTTGTTAAAGGTTAGGGACTAAAATGAAATGAAATAGAAAGGTTAAGGACTATTTTGAAACGTTTCAAATGTTGGGGACTAAAGTGAAACGAGTGGTAAAGGTTAAGGACAAAAAATGTAATTCACCCAATAAATACAGAGTAAATTTATCAGTTTTTTTTTTTGGAACAAGAAAGAATTTGGCTAGCCAACTAGCCAAGAGAATCCTTGCGGAATGATACTTCTTAAAACTGCATCTGGAGGGCAAGTCAAGCCGAAGAAAGCAATCTCAAGGTGAGATAGACGGTCAGCTGCTTGATTACCGTTCCTAAATACATGAGAGATCTCATATTCTGAAAACATGCTCAAAGCACTCAAAGAGTCGGATACTAGCATCTCAATCTCGCCAGAGCAGGTCGTACCTGACTTGAGACTTTTGATAATACTGAGATTATCGTCTTCAATGCAGATACGTTGATACAGGGTTAGCCGTAGGATGGCCCGATCTTCGACAATCAAACAAGAAACTCAAGAACGGAAGCAAGAACAATAAAGAACGAAACAAGAAGCAAAGGACGCAGCAAGAAACTAATAAGAATCGACCAAGAAAGCTCAAGATCGACCAAGACTCAGCAAGAACACCAAGATCCGAGAGGATGCTCGATGTCGACCAAGAGAAAGAAACAAAGACTCGATAAAGATAGATAAAGAGTCGAAATTTAATGCAAGAATTGAAAGACACGACCAATAGTGGACTGAGTCGATTTATATAGAACAAGATGAAGACCACAGGCCTCCGTAGAGGGTAGGAACCAACACCAATGACTATATAACCCGCCTCTACAACCCTACACAACCAAGCGACAACTTAATTAGAGGCACAAGGATGGGGCTCGTGGATACCAGGATCACCAAGTCTTGCAAAGTTGATGAACACAAGGCAAACTAAGCTGAGATCAATACCAATTTGCGAACGATGAGCCTTGCTACGAATCGAACGACTTTCACTCGTTGTGTTTCACACAAAAGAGAGTTTTTCTATATTCTGAATAACGTCTAATGTTTACAATGGAGATCAACCGCTTAAATAATAACCCTAGGCTGATTTTAGATGGAAAATAACAATTAAAAGTAATTAAAATAAATTCCCTAAAAATTACCTAAAATAACTTAGGTAAAGAAGATCTCTAAAAATAGTACAAAAGGTGTTGATTTTCGTTCCAAACAGTACAACTGCAAAGATGCTGATTTTCGGCCAAGCTATAGGTTGAATCTGGAAAAACCTTCAACAACAAAGTTGTAGATCTCTTCGTCCTCGTTCCAACAAGGTATGGCAAGACCCAATCCGATAAATACGGACTCCAAACGACCCATTTTACCGAGACATTGAAAAGCTGTCAAACTGCTGAACGAATCTAAAAACGAACGACACAACAAGCTTGCACCTTTGGACCTTCTCCCATGGTGGAGCCTTCTTCTTCCTCTTGAGGATGACATCATTCTCACGAGCTCGAATCATAGGTTCATCCCCAAGTATAGATGTGTCCGAAGGTGTCTTGGATGGTCCCGCAGGTGTCTTGGATGATCCCGCATCATACGTGGAATATTTAGTTCTACTGCTTTTAGCACGCCTTTCCATAGACCAAAACATTCTGATCCAATAACGGAGGGCAGTGGAGAGAAGCCAGATTCTGCATACTGAGTGCAACCCAAGCTATCCTAATGAGAAACCCATAAGAGCCAACGTTGCTGGAGGATAAAGCTCCATTGAAGTTAAGTTTGTACCAATTTTGTCTCGGTCTAGTCCATTTAGTTATGCATTTTCTGATGTTCCCTAGACTTGGTTTTTTGTTGTGAATACTTTGTTCTGCACATATGTCATCAGTTTTTGCTTTTTTGCCAATTAGTTATTTGGTTTGTTATGAATGATGTTATTGTTTTAGGGTTAGGATTAACATTTTCAAAGAGGGCTTTGTTCCTGAAATACCAAGATCACCACCAAGCTGTAGCAAGTGATGAAAATTCTGCTTTACTTAATGATGTGTAAAGGGCACATAGTGTCTCATTTGTGTTGAAGGTGGAATCATAAGCTACACGAATTGTGTTGTAGATTTTTGGGGAGAGGTGTTGTATTGTTTGTGTTATTATTGGGCAATGAAATAGAAGGTGGTCAATGTCCTCGAAGTTCATGCCGCATAGAGGACAATCAGTGGGAATGCTAACATCGCGGGATGCATGTTTGACAGATGTAGGTAATCCATTTTTTGAGATTCGCCACAGAAAGTCTTTGGTTTTTGGGGTGATTTTTTTATTTGTTGATGAGATCGATAGCTGAAGCAGTTGAGAACCATCCGTTTTTACTAGGATTCCAGTATAGCCTGTCTTGATGGATGTGCTTTGGGATTGGTGTTTGGATAATCTTTTCCAGAGTTTCCCTCCTAACGAGGTTGCCTAAGTCGTTATATAATTTATTGATGTCCCAAAGATGGTCGTAAGATATAAACCTGCCAACCATTAGGTTGTTGTCTATTAAGTTTGGATTTGGTACATGAGCTACCAATGGGTCATCCCCAATCCATAGATCATGCCAGAAATTTATTGATTTGCAATTCGCGATGCCCCATCTTAGACCACGTTTAAAGAGAGGAATAAGGGAAGCTAATTTTGACCATTGTCAGGATACATTTCCTTTTTTCTCATAACTGAGAATGTGGTTATCTTTTAAATATTTTGGTTCTACAAGAATTTTCCAGAGAAGTTTAAGTTGAAGGGCGTTGTTCATGTCTTTTGATAGACACAGGCCTAGTCCTCCATTAGATCGTGATTTACACACCTCGAACCAATTGTTTAGGGGTTTGTGTTTAGGTCTTTTGTTCCAGAGAAAATTTATGTTGATCTTGTCTAGTTCCTTATGGATATGAGAAGGTAGTAAGAAACATTGCAGAATGTGCAATGGTTTTGCAGCTAGATTGATTAGAGTGCACCTTCCAACCTATGATAAGTTGTTGCCTGTCCATTTTGTAAGTTGAGTTTTACTCGAGTTTGTTATGTCTTCAAAGGTGGAGTTGGAAACTTTACTGGTAATGACAGGACATCCTAAATATTTCCCTAATTTGGTTGTGTATGGTATTTGTAGTTCGTTTTTAATGGTGTTTATTGCAGTATTAGAAGTGTTTTGTGTGGTATAAAATGTTGATTTGTGAAAATTGATACGTTGACCCGAGTATTGGCACAAATTCTGATTGATTGCGTTGATTTGATCACATGCTTTTTTAGAGGCAGAGGCGAAATTGATAATATCGTCTGCAAAAGCCAGAAAAGGAATCTTGTAGCAAGCCCGTTTGATTGAGATGCCAAGGTGACTACCCGGTAGTGTCGACTCAGATTGGAGTCCTCTTGCAAGGACTTCAGAGACGAGTAAAAAGAGGTATGTCGCCTTGTCTCAACCCTTTTGTTGAGGTGAACAAGTCAATGGGTTCGTTGTTGACTAGAACCGAGTAGGTTACTGTTGTTATGCATTCCTTAATCCAGCCCACCTTTGTGTTGAAAAGAGTGAAATATTTCGTTTGCGATTAGGATATTATCAGTTATAAATTTATCAATTACAAATCCCACCTTTTTTTTAAAGCCCACCTCTCCCTTTTAAAGATACAAACACAGTAGAATAGACGAAGATTTCAAATAATTGAGGGTGACAACTCACATTATCAACAACCTCAAAGGCGGTGGGAAACATATGGGTGACTCGGAAATAATTGTCTCCGATAGTCTAGTCTCCATTGGTTTCTTTCAATCATTTGAGATTTGTCATGTCTTTAGGGACGCAAACCGAGTTGCGGACCGCTTATCGCAACTCAATATTGCTTTCTCAGGCTCTATGACACCTGACAATTCAGTGTTTCGTAATTTCATCCGCTTGGATGCTCTTGACATATAAAGTCCCCTTATTGCCAAATTATTTCTGGTTAAAAAAAAAATTCAGATAATATCAAGCATCATTAAAATTAAAGCTTTCTTTTAAAAAAAACAAAAATAAATTATATCTATATTAAAATAGATAATTGTAAAAGTACACCAGTTAAACTTTATATATATAATATATTTTTTAATGTAAAATTCTACCTATATTTTTTTTTATAAAAGTTACATTATATAAATATAATAAATATATAGTTTATTATACATTAAATTGTATTTTTAATTTTACATGATAAATTATAGTTCTAATTTTATAAGAAGTATCCTTCTATAAATTAAAGATTTACTTCTTTTTTCTTTCACCATATCTTCTCTTTCTTTAAACAAAGTTTATATATATAATATAATATACTAAAACAGTTTACGAGTCGAATCCGAGCTACTAGTGTTCACATAAGACCCTTAAGAATCTTAATCAGTAAAGATTCTTTACTAAATAAATAAGCGACCCTAGGAAAACAATACAATATTAAAAAGGCTAAAATAATTTAAATTTAAAAAATCTTTTCTTGCTGAGATTGTTATCCTCCAAGGGCATATGATAGAAATTCGATACGGTATAATAATAATAATAAAAAAAAATTGGTTACAAGGCGAAAATTTGGGAGGTGTCAACCGCGGTTGTACCACCAGCTAAGAGTGTTCTTGCGGACGAGAGTTTGGAACTCAAGGTCGGAACTCAAAGGGGAAGAGGCGAAAACCAAGGCCAAGTGAGCAAGACGATCGGCTGCCCTGTTAGCCTCCCTGAAGATGTGGGAAACGAAGATGGTCTCAAAGGAACTAAGCAGAAGAAGAGCATCCGAAATAAACATCTCGATCTCCCAAGGTGTCTTTCAGGTTCCCTTGATCACATTGACGATTGCGAGACAATCGCCCTCCACAACAAGTCTTCGAATCCCCCTCTTTCGAGCTTCCACGAGCCCGAGCTGCTATCCAATCGCCTCGGCTTGTAATGTCGACACCTTCCCGCACCTTTTGGCGTTGTAGGTGACCAATCTTCCTTCGTCATCTCTAATAAGGAATCCTGCAGAAGCGCAACCAAAAGAGATTTTAGCGCCATCAAAATTGAGCTTGTAACTACCTTCATCGGGTTTATGCCATCTAATGACTTTTCTTTGGCGGGGGTTATTATTTGGTTTGAGTGTTCGTGTGATTACATTTTCTTCATCTGAGTTGTCCTATTTGAATGTTTTTCAGTTTTTTAGGTTGTGATGGATTGTTTCTAGGCGAAATTGCAGCAAACCACCCCTTAAATGGGGTACTTTGCAGAAAACCACCCATTAAATTTAACATTGCAGAAAACCACCCTTTAAACTATACCCATTTAAAAACCACCACCCACCACCACTTTTCGTTTAAACACTGTAAACTTAATCATTACCCATTCTTTTTTTAATTATATTTTAATGCTATTAGATACAAAAAGAAAATAAAGAAATTATTAAAAGAAATAAAACGTTAAAAAAATCAAATGGGTTTATGAAAGACAATCCAAATTCCCAATCCCAACCCTATCTAATCCCACCACACACACGGTTGCAACTAAACTCCATCCCTCTCTCTTTCTTGGTTGAACTTCCATGGCCAATTTCAAAAATCAAAAGCGAGTAAATGTATTTCAAAGCAAAGGTATGGCTTAAATGAACTCCATCCCTTTCTCTGATGAATAGGTATGTTTCAATAGCTAGTCTTAAACTTCTTCGTTTATGAAGAGATAAAAAAAAACCTAATTTGTGGTTTGTGATGAACCCTTTCCCCCATTTGTAACTTTGAATGTCAATATGTTTGTGTGTGAGTGATATAGGATAAGAGGAGTAGCAAAAGGTTTCAAAAAGGACTTTAATTTCTTGTTTATGATGCAAGCACCGTTGCCCCCTTTTCTAATATTTTACTTGCAAATATATTTGTGTGAGTGGATGGTGAATGTAATCAGTAAAAGAGGTCATATTTTCAATAAATCTGTCATTGTTGATTTGTTTGTTATAAGAATCTTTGTCAATAATTCTCTGTTTTCATGTGGGGGCCAAAAAACACGTTTATTTGTCTGTATGTGTTTTTTTTTTTGGATAAACAATTGATGTATGTGTGTTGAAGTTATTTTTTGTTTTGTTATTGGAGATGATGTATTAGGCTCAGACAATGAAGGAAGTGTAGTGGGATCAGAATCTTCAAACTCATATGATGATTTTAACTTTAAAGACAGTGGAGATGAGGATGATGACTTATTTGAGAATTATGTTGATAAGGGTGTGGATGAAGATTTCTTTGGTCTAGGAGATGAGGACATTGTTTATGAAGATGATGAGAAAGTTGTGGATGATTCCGAGGATTTGATGAGTATTACTGGGCCTGATGACGACGCACATCATGTTAGGTATCCTGAATTTAATCATTTAGTTGATTTTACCAAGCGTATTTGTTTGAAGGTTGGCATGAAATTTGGTAACAATGATATCTTTAGAAGGGCTTTAAGACAATTTTCTATAGAGAATGGGGGTGACTTCTATTACCTGCACAATGACAAAAATAAGGTGACTGCCTATTGTAAATTCAAGTGTGATTGTTCTATGGTTCATGGTAGGAAGAAATGTGTTTGCAATTTGAATTTATGTGGGTTTAAGGCTTGTGCTATAAGGGTGGGAATTGATGGTACTTTTCAACTAAAGAGTTTTGTTCCAAATCATGAATGTGGTTGGCAACATGAGAACACCAAAGTGTCATCTGTATGGCTGGCAGAGAAGTATATAGAGTTAATCAGGGATGATCCAGATTGGAAATTAAAATCATTCATGAATGTTGTTCGAAGGGATTGTGCTATTGATATCTCATACTACCAAGCATGGAGGGCTAGGCTTCGAGCTTGCTTGATGACTCAGGGTGATAGCAGGGAACAATTTGGGACTATGCAGCGTCTATTCAGAAATGGAACCTAGGAAGCTCCACTTATGTGAAGGTTTGTCTAAATAATCCAGAGAAGCCTCTATTTCAGAGATTGTACATTTGCTTAGATGCTTGCAAGCAAGGATTCATGAAGGGTTGTAGACCCATTACTGGGCTTGATGGATGTCATTTGAAGGGTGCCTATACGAGCCAGATATTGGTTGCAGTGGGCAAGGATGGAAATGAAAACATATTTCCAATTGCATGGGCTATAGTTGAGGCGGAGAGGAAGGAAACTTGGGCTTATTTCTTAGATATCCTAATGCAAGACATTGGATCCACAAACCCCACATTCATGTCTGATAGACAAAAGGTATAAAACTTGATTTTTATTATATTTCATCCAGAATTCATAATCACCTATCTACTGCTTGCATGCATATTAACTAGTTTGTTGGGATTTTCACATGTAGGGACTAATTGAGGCATTAAATGAAGTCGTCCCTATGGCTGATACAAGGGTGTGTGTGAGACATTTGTACAACAACTTCAAAGTTAAGTGGCCTGGTAAGACTTACAAAGACACACTGTGGGTTGCAGCTAAGGCATGTAACAAAGCTGAGTTTGATTCTGCTCTAGAAGAAATAAAGAAATTGGATGAAGCAGCATATAACTACTTGCTAAGGGCGAATCCTCATACTTGGTCGAGGCATGCATTCAAGTATTACACCAAGTTTGGCATGCTTTTGAACAATGTTTGTGAGAGCTTTAATTCATACATCCTACGAGCAAGAGACAAGCCTATTCTTAGCATGTGTGAGTGGATTAGGAGACAATTGATGAAGAGGTTTGTTTCTAAGCATGATGGCATGACCAAGTACAATGGCACATTGACGCCAAATACGGTCAAGAGGATAGAAGTAGCTAAGGAAGAAGGTCTAAAGACGTGTAGATGTCATTGGGGAGGAGGGACTAGGTATGAGGTCGACCATAAAGGGACTATTTATCTTGTTGACTTAGCTCTTCGAGTGCTTGGAGTTTCAAGTACCAACCCGCCGTCATTTGGAGGACTTGAATGCCAGATTGGAACACAAGCTTCATCATCTTCGCAAATGGTCACCCAAGATGTTTGGAACCCTTAGACTCCTATGGGTCAAGACTTTGGTTATAATTAGCGTTTGACATATTTTTGTATGGCTATCATAGTTCCAAAGTTGGGTATTTTATTATTGTTTTGTAATTATCTATTCTCAAACTTTGATGAGAAATATTGGTATATTCCCAAACTTTGATGTAGTTACATTGTGAGCAATGTTAAGCTGAAACAAGCATATTTTGGTATAGTATATTGCATAATGTAAAACTAGCATATTTCCATTATATTATAATAGCAAAGTATTTTGATTAATATAGCAGTAGCAAACGAAATGTTTGAGAAAGTAAAAAAAAAATTAAATGTAATGTGGTGGTGGGTAAAACATACGAATACAATCTCTTTTCCAACAACTTTAAAATAAGAAGGGTACAAGAGTCATTTCATTTACTTTAACAGATTTTAAATGGAAAGTGGTGGTTGGTGGTGGTTTTTAAATGAGTATAGTTTAAAGGGTGGTTTTCTGCAATGTTAAATTTAATGGGTGGTTTTCTGCAAAGTACCCCATTTAAGGGGTGGTTTGCTGCAATTTCGCCTTATTTCTAATAATAATACGGAGTAATAATAATAATAATAATAAAAGAAAATAAAAGTGGAGCCCAGGAGTTGTGTGGGGGCCATGGAGAGCTCACACAGATACCGTCAACCTCACTCCCGGCTGAGGCATTGCACACTGACAGCCTGGATACAGCTGTACTCCAAACCTCACTTCAAATGCTTCCTTTCCCCACGCCTCTTCAATTCCTCTTCCTCCTCCCTTTGATTTTTTTCGGAGAAGAGAGTTTTCGGTTATCATCCGAAGACTTTGTTTGATTCATCTTTCGTTTCAAGTTAATTTGTTTGCTTGGATGATAACAAACCGTTGATAATGGCGGATTTCATGATTCCACCTGCTATCTTGTAGTCTGTTAATGGCGGCAAATTAACCTTCGAATCCAATTCCAGCTTCATTGACCGCCTTATATCGTCTCTCTCTCTTTCTATATTACAGAGGATGGATCCTTGTCCCTTCGTCCGCCTTACTGTCGGAAACTTAGCCTTGAAGGTCCCGGTGGCGGCGAAGCCGGCGCGGACCGTCGTCCACCCGACGTCGTCTCCGTGTTTCTGCAAAATCAAGCTCAAGAGCTTTCCACTCCAGACCGCGGTTATCCCCTACATTCCGCCGGAGAATAACTTTCCCGACGGCCAATCCCAGCCTCCGGCGGCCACCTTTCACCTCAGCAAGCAAGACCTCGACCGTCTGGCTGGGAAATCCATCTTCGCAGGGAAGCTCTGTTTGAAAATCGCGATCTACACCGGAAGAGCGGGCGCCACCTGCGGTTTGAACTCCGGCCGCCTCCTCGGAAAGATATCGGTGCCACTGGATTTCTCCGTCGTGGAATCGCGAGCCGCGGTGTTCCACAGCGGATGGATTAGCGTCGGAAAGGAGTCGAAAACGCCGGCGGCGCAGTTTCACCTGCTCGTCAAGGCGGAGCCGGATCCGCGATTCGTATTCCAGTTCGATGGCGAGCCGGAGTGCAGTCCGCAGGTTTTCCTCAACCAAGGCAGCATCCGCCAGCCTGTTTTCACTTGCAATTTCAGCTTCCGCCACACCGGCGACAGAAACCAGCTCTCCAGGTCCCCCTCTCTCTCTCTCTCTCCTTTTCGGTGTAATTTCCTTTTTCGCCAACTCGTAGATTCCTTTTTGTGTCCTTTGCATTGCACTTTCCAATTTTAAACTCAAAGCGATTAACAGTTTATTCATGGCAAGATTTAGTTGCCTTTTCTTCTACAATCTGATCTATAAGGACTTCGTTCAAACGTCTGAAACACTAAAGCGAGGTTGAAACTGAACTGTGCATTCTTTGTTATCTGAACCACATTATTCGTTTGCTCTGTTGATTCTCTCACTAGCTAACTTGTTCTTCAATCTGATTCTTTAGACAAGCAAATCTAGGGTACATAGCCTTATGTCTCCATTTTTTATACTTCCAATTTGCTTTAATCGTGTGGAGCACAAATCGAAACCCTAGGTTTTGCTTTGTGATCGAATTGCAGAAATTCAATTCCGAAACTAATGTTCTGGAAAACTTGTTGTGATTGAAATCAACAGATCACTGCCTTCGGAGAACGGGAGTGGGAGAGGATGGTTGAGCTCATTCGGAAGCGAGAAAGAAAGAGGAAAGGAAAGAAAGGGCTGGTCAGTAACAGTCCACGACCTCTCCGGCTCACCGGTCGCCGCCGCGTCGATGGTGACCCCCTTCGTCGCGTCGCCCGGCTCCGACCGAGTGAGCCGGTCCAACCCGGGCTGCTGGCTCATCCTCCGGCCGGGAGAAGGCACCTGGAAGCCGTGGGGGAGGCTCGAGGCCTGGCGCGAGCGCGGATCCTCCGACGGGCTCGGCTACCGCTTCGAGCTCATCCCAGACATGGGAGCCACCGGCGTAGTAATAGCCGAGGCGACGCTCAGCACGGCCAAGGGCGGGAAATTCTCGATCGATTTATCATCGAACGCAGGCGGGAAGTCGCCGACGGGCAGCCCGAGGGGCAGCGGAGACTACGGGTGGAGCCTGCACCCGAATAGCGCGTGGCGGGGGTTCGTGATGTCGGCGCGCGTGGAGGGGGAGGGGAGGTGCAGCAAGCCGGAGGTGGAAGTGAGTGTGCAGCACGTGAGCTGCACGGAGGATGCGGCCGCATACGTGGCGCTAGCGGCAGCCGTAGATCTGAGCATGGACGCCTGCAAGATGTTCTCTCAAAAGCTGAGGAAGGAGCTCTGCAATCATAGCCAAGAACGAGCTTCTTGATCCCCCTACAAAGGCTATCTAGTTAGCTACTCTATTTTAGTTCCATTTTTTGGGTTTTTTTTTTTTTGAAATTTAATCCGTAGTTTTAAGTTGGATGGGTAAAAAAAATGAGGAGGAAATTTGGGTTGGTACTATGTACTCGAATCTCTTGCCTGTGGTTTTTTTTCAACAGTGTAGGATTAGGGAGTACTTTCTAACAGATACTGTGAATAGTAGTGAGTGAGTGAGTGACCACTGACTATCCGGGTAGATGAATTGAAGTTTGGACGTTCTTTTGTTGTTGTTTTTTGTTTGTTTGATGTGTTTTTAACTTTTAACTGTTGTGCTTCAGTGTAGTTTTTAATTTTGCTGAGTTGTAGTATCAGTTTAGTGGATGAATGACATAGCACATGGTTCATCTCCCTTTTTTTTTCTTTTTTTTTTATCATATGCTCTAGTTACTTTGCCAATTGCAAACTTAATTGTTACAAAAAAAGATCCTATGCTGGATGCATTTTTGGACAACATGAAGTATGTAAATCAAGTGTTTTGTACTCCCTCTGTCCTAAAATACACGGTCTTTTAGACCTTGAAATTTTGTCAAAAATGGGTTTTTAGGGTTGTAGGGTAATTATTACTCCTAAAAAAATAAAATAATAATTAAAATTAAAGAGTTACTATCTCTATAAAAAATAATGAGATTTAAATATAAATAGATTTCTTTAATTAATGTGTAAAGGTATAAAAGATCATGTATTTTATGACGGAGGGGTACTAGATTATGATTCGGTGCTCCAATATGTAGTGTATTATTTAAATTTAGTTATCTTTAGTTAGTTTTATATTCATATGCCACCACTGCAATATCCAATAAGTGATCTACACTAAATTTATAGAGTATAGTCATTGCTTATCTATGCGAGTTTTACCTTTTCATTTTTTTTTAATAAAAAATCATCTTCTAGGTTTCTTGGTTTTTTTTTTAATACTGGAACTTCGAAATACCAAACATCACCGATGTTTAATAAATGAAGAGGTTGTAAGAAGTAATGATTGATAAAATGAAAAGTCGTAAAAAAAAGAAGAAGCAGATGAACAAACCATAAGAAAGGAAATCAAGCACAAAAGAAAAGGATCCGAACAAATCTACAAATAGCCATAATCAACCGACCGAAGAAGAAGGTGAGGAAGACCCAATGCGAATATTGAGAACACAGGGAGAGAACAAGCCACCATGGCGTCTTGCCGCTAGAAAGATGGAGCAGAAACACACCATCGAAAAAATGATGTCTCTTAAGAATGAAGTCAAGAGGGAGGAGCCTTTACTAAAGTCCCGTTTCAGCTCTGATACCATACCGAAGTCTGTTGGGGACTTGTGATCAGGGGTCGTGTACACACGTGCGCCCGTGCTCTAGTAGCCTAGCACATAAGTCGAGCGAAGTTCCATCCTAAAATCAATTGACAATAGGAGGAGTAGCCCACTAGGTTATATACTAAGGCGTTATCTTCCATATTTATAATTTGGGATTCATTTAGTCTCTTCCCATTCTCAACAACCTTCTTCCACAACCCAAACGCCGTCAAGTAACATCTCCTTTCTTGGTGTTGTTTTGTTTGTTAATTATTTATTTTCTTAGGTTTTTTCTTTTTATATTTATAATGGTTAGTTCGTTGCTGATTTTTGGCTTTTTAACCGTTGTATCAAATTTCTTTCCATTTTTAAAAAATAATAATAATAGTCCAAAATCTCAAGCTTAATTGTTACTTTGAATTAGATTTTGCAAGCTACCTTTTATGACTCATTGGCTAATCAGTGGCCGGGTTAGGTATAAATTACAAACCCTTTATTTTTAAACTTAGTTTTAAACATGATGGACTTCTTCTTCTTCTTGTTTTATTTATAAAAAAAATCAATCTCTAATGGAACATGTATTTTGGAGATCAAATCGAACATCCTGTGGACTTAGTTTCAAATTAGTCTCCGTATAATTTAGCGAGTAGGATAATTAGATTTAAGGGACACCATCCTAATTCCTAAGTAAAGAGCATCTCCAACAGATTTTTTAAAACAATATTCAAAATAGAGAATTATAAGTTATATATTCTAAATATTTTTTGTACCAATTCCAACAGGTTTCCATTACGAAGTTTACCCCAAAATATATAGAGATTTCTGCAAATTTAAGGAATAATCTCCATTTTTTTCTTTTCATTCTATATTTTGGAGAATGTTATGGAAAAACTGTTGGACCAAATATCATTCCAATATTCTCCAAAAAAATCAAAATGGGAATATGTTGGGTTTGCTTAATGTATCCTATAAGTTAGGACACCATCTTAACTACTTTTAAGGAGTTTATTTGCTACAACATACCTTTCTTTCTATTCCTATTAATTGATGTATGCCTATATAAAAAAAAAGAATCATAATGTAACTAATTGTCTAATTGGATGATTAAAAACTTCTTGTGCCATTCAGGTATGTTAAAATTAAAACATAAATTATTTATTTATCTTTTTAAAACTATTTTCAGTCAGATTCAACAAGTTAAATTCATTATTTTCAGTCAGATTTCTTCTTCTTAATTGTTACGTGGTATTATCATTTTCAATTTTCAGATATTTAGATTATAAAATATAAATCCAAAGTACATATTATAAATATAGAAAATTTTACTTTAATTTTAAAAATAATATGATTATACATAGTATATAAATGGTTGATTTTTAATATAGTTATAATACACCCCCCCCCCCCCAAAAAAAAAAAAAAAAACCCTTTATATCATAACATACACACAATTAACATACATGAAAAGAAAAGAAAAAATGCTCCATCCATTTTAAAAAACATATCAATTTAATATTCATGCACATTTTTTAAAGAGATAAAAACTATATAAAACATATATATTGTTTATAATTATTTCATATATAGTTATTGTACTAATAAGTATGAAATTATTTTTAAAAAGTTGATATTTTATAATATAACTTTTTATCATTCTAAAAAAAATATAAATGAATATTAATTACATGTATTTTAATTTAAAATGGAGGTAATATTATCTAATATAATGAAGAAAATTATAAAAGAAAATAAAAAATAAATACATTTATCTAGCTGTTGAAGCTTTTTAAAAGAAAATGGAGTTAAATAATTAACCAATTAAAAATTTTCAAATAATAGAACTATAGAAGTGCATGTATTCCTTAAGAGCATGTACATCGGGAGTTATTTAACTCCAAAATAAGAAACAAATTATTAAAAAATGAGTTTGAAATAGGAGAATGGTAAAACACGATGTGATAGGTTTTGTTGTAAGGAACCACTAAACACAAAGAGAGAGAAATTTGTGCCGGTAGAAATAGAGAGGAAGTGGGGTCCAGTTGCATCCATAACACAATTGCAGAGGGGGAAGTGAGCTGATGAATTTTTTTTACACATTTGTGTTTTGTTTTGTTTCTTTTTCGTGTTTTTTTACCTTAAAATACTTTTGTTTTGAAAATTTATAAAATGTTTTATGATTATAATCTTCAATAACCTATCTATATTGAAAAATATTATATATTTTTTGAAAATTAAAAAAAATCAGCAGATATTATACTAATAAGTGATAATATAGTTTATATATTGAAAATAATAATTTTTATGTATATAAATATAATTATTATATCATATTAGTATAATATTGATAAATGATTAAAAAAATTTAGGGAACCCTGATGAGTTCTATGGATGTAAGTGAAAAATATATTGGGTTGTTAAAAGAAGGTAAAAGAGAGAGAATGATAAAAAAGTGGTGTTAAGGAACCCAATACGATTTTAGGAATGCAGATGCTCTAATAGGTGAACAACTATTGGGCTACAGCCTCAAAAAGAGAGTTGTACGAATATAAGATGTGATTAATTAGACCAAATGGATGGATCAAATATGTAATCTGTAATTTTGTATGGCAACAAGATACAGCTGTATCTTTGGATTCTATAGAAAAGAAGAGGTCATCACATGTTGCTGAAATTAATTGAGTAGGAGATTTGGTCATTAATTCTCAGCATTTGTGGTATATGATCCATAATATATATATATTATATTTATTATATCATATAGTATGGTATATGATGTTGCGCAGCCATAAATCTGTTTATAATGTATGCAAGTGGGAGTATAATATATACACACTACAGTATGAGAATTGAGAAGCAATAAAAAAAAACTATTGTCCTGATTTCAGTAATTAATGCAAAAGGGTTACCCACAAACTGTTGATTCTCAGTCAATAACTTCGATCATGTTATTTTCATTTTTATTGATCAAACGACTCTCACGTGATAGTACGTACTGCCCTTCTTTTTTACATACTGTAGATTAATCAATTACGGAGTAATTAGTTAATTTAGATTTTTTTTTATCTAGCATCGAACCATATAGTCGCATCTCTTCCACCTCGGTGGCTCCTCCGGTGAGACTTCCTCCTCCAGTGAACTGCCGAGATCTCGGAGGGGTTCATGTACACAGATTCGGCAAAGCAGCTTTGGGATGAGCTACTGGAGAGATATGCGCAGATGAATGGACCTCTCATGTACCTGGTGAGGAAGACCTTGGGCAATCTTGTGCAAGGATCGATGTCTGTGGCAGAATACTTCAACAAATTAACTGAAGAAATTATGGGATGAGATACTGACCCTAGAAGGAGTTCTGAAGTGCACTTGTGGAGTTTTCAACCGGTGCTCTTGTGGTGTGACGAGGAAGATCACAGAGATTGATAACAAAAATAAGCTTCTTCAATTCCTCATGTGATTGAACGATGTGTGTGACAATGTTCGTAATTAGATCCTCGCCATGGAAAATATGCCTACAGTCAATAAGGCATACTATCCGGTTTATTAGGTTGAAACTGCTGGAGGAGAGGGCACAAGCTCGAGCTCACAAGATAGCAACGCTTTCTCTGTGAACAATTCGTCAGGTGCTAAGAAATCGTTCAAGAAAGACAAAGCAGACAAGATGTGCAGTCATTGTGGAATGAAAGGACACACAGTGGATGGTTGCTTCAAGATTATAGGATATCCGGACTGGTTCAAGGATCCTAAAGGGAAGAAAGCCATGAAGACTGCAGCTGCTGTGTCAGGAATGTTTGAGTCTCATTTGGATGTTGATCTGATTGGTGAGGAACCAGAATTAGACATGGCAATGGCAAACTCAATTTACCAGGAAGTTCTGAGAGCCATGAAGGGAAAGACTAAAATGGCTTCTACCAATAGTGCAGGTATTCTCTCTGTCATGAATTCTTTTCGAAATAGCAAAAATTATGACATGTCTTGGATAATTGATTCGGGATCATCAAATCACATGACATTCAATGATAAACTCTTGAGATCTAGACGAAAACTCACCAAACCAGTTAGTATTTGTCTGGCTGATGGTGCTATTAAGAGGGTTCAGGAAATTGGTGATATTGTTTTGTCGTCTGGATTGAGTTTGCAACGTCTGTTTTATGTGCCTGAATTCAAAGCCAATTTGCTGTCAGTTGGGAAGTTGATTGATCACACAGGGGTGGATGTGAAATTTAAGAAATCTCATTGCTTATTTCAGGACCCTGAGAGTGGTCAACTCTTGCTAAGTGCTGACAGAATTCCAGGACAGCTCTACAGGACACAATTGCAGTTGCTCAGTGTTGGCAATGGTGGTTGCAGCAATGTTGTTAGTACAACCCAGAATAATAACTCTAGTTGTAATAAACCTAGTCATGTTCAGTTGTTACATGACAGGCTAGGTCACATTTCATTTTTTAGAATGAAACATGTGATTGGTAGCAGATTGAGAGATGATGATTCTCTATTTTGTGAAGCTTGTGTTCTGGCAAAACTACATTCATTTGCCTTTGACAACAGTCTAGCTATTGCTTGTAAGAGATTTGAGTTGATTCATGTGAACCTTTGGGGCCCTTATAGAACTCCTAGTTTCAGTGATGCAAAGTATTTTGTCACATTTGTGGATGACTTTAGCAGAGGTGTGTGGGTCTATTTGCTTCCTAACAACTGTAGGTTAGTAAAACATTGTGTGATTTCATCACATTGGTTGAAAGACAATTCAGTGCCACAGTCAAAACCATTAGGAGTAATAATGGTACTGAATTCCTTGGTTGCAAGGGTTTCTTTGTCCAAAAAGGGATTGTGCATCAGTTGTCTACTCCATATGTACCTCAACAGAATGATAGAGTAGAACGTAAGCACATGCATCTTCTTGAAACAGCCAGGGCTATCAGATTGAGAGCTAACTTGCCTATTGGGTTTTGGGGAGACTGTGTTCTAGCAGCTGCACACTTAATCAATCTCATGCCTTCTGCAGTGCTTAAGTGGTCCACTCCATATGAAAAAATATATGGTAGACCACCAAGCTATGTTGATTTGAAGGTAGTGGGTTGTTTATGATTTGCCCTGATCAGAGGTCCTCATAAAGATAAGCTAGCTCCCAAGGCAAGGAGGTGCGTTTTCATAGGTTACCCGAGAGGACAAAAGGCTTATAAGCTATTTGATCTTACTGATAAGAAAGTTATTATCAGTAAGGATGTTCTTTTGTGAGTCCACTTTTCCTTTTTCCAAAACTCCAACACAGTCACATGAGGTGCCAGTTGATGAGCATTTACCTTTGGTCAATCCTGCATTTTACCCTGAGCCTACAATGGTCCCTGTTACATCCTTTGACCCACCTGCAACCTCTGATTCTCTTCCAACAGTGGTCCCAGATTCCAGTTCCTCCTCTACTTCATTCCCCACTTTTTCACCTATTTTGCCAATTCCCACCGATTCACCTGTTTTGCCAGCTCCTTCAAGTACATCATCTTCATCCCAGCCATCTACATCATCTCTTCCCACCCATGAGCCTCTAAGGAGGTCTGTTAGACACATTCAACCTCCAAAATACCTTCAAGACTTTGTTTGTCCTAATACAACTTCTTCTGTGTCTAACTCATTTATGGTTACTAGTGTGACAGACCCAACCTTCTATCCAGATGATTATGTGTCATCCCTATATCAGGTCCTTTCTCTCAAAGAACCCCTCACATATAACCAAGCCAAATCTGACCCAATGTGGGTGGAAGTAATGCAAAAGGAGATCACAGCTCTTGAAGAAAATGAGACTTGGTCTCTCACCCAACTTCCTCCTGGCAGGACATCAATTGGGTGTCGTTGGGTGTATAAATCAAGTTCAGATCAGATGGCTCAGTTGAAAGGTTCAAAGCTCGTTTGGTGGCAAATGGTTATAACCAAATCAAAGGGAAAGACTTCAAACACACTTTTTCCCCGGTAGCAAAGTTCACAACCGTAAGGATTCTGATTGCTCTTGCTACATTCAAACGTTGGCCAATTCATCAATTGGATACTAATAATGCATTTCTCCATGGTTTTATTAATGAGGAAGTATTCATGAGAGTTCCAGATGGGTTTACTAAGGCTATCCCTGGTCAAGTTTGCAAGATCAAGCGATCCCTCTATGGTTTGAAACAGACTTCTAGACAGTGGAATATTGAATTGTCTAAGTTTTTGCTCAGTAAGGGGTTTGTGAAGTCTTGCTATGATTACTCCATTTTCATCAAGAAGATACCTGAAGGACTTGTAGTTGTCCTTGTATATGTTGATGATCTGTTGATCACTGGTGACAACACAGATGAAATTGTGCCCCTCAAAGGTGCTCTTCACACTTAGTTCACAATCAAGGATCTGGGAGAGGTACGCTACTTTCTAGTCCTTGAAGTGTCTCGTGTCGATCCTGACACCTTAATCAACTAGAGAAAATATGTCTTGGATATTATTCAGGACACTAAGATGGAGGATTGCAAAGTCACTTCTTTTCCTCTTCCTCGAGCTATCAAACTCACAGTGAATGAAGGGGCTATTTTGGAGGATTCTTAAAAGTATAAACTGTAGAATGATAGAATTGATGTAAAGTCCTCCTTGAGGGTTTCCATTCATTGATATAACATATATATATATATATATATATATATATATATATATATATATATATATATATATATATATATATATATATATATATATATATATATATATATATATATATATATATATATATATATATATATATAGGTTACAAAGGTATTGGGCCTTAACGGGCTTTTAGCCCACTATACAATATGAGACCTATGTAATCTATCAAACCCCCGCAGTCGAAACGGGAGGAGTCCGTACAGTGAGACTGGAACGAAAATCAATAAACAACTGTCTAGGTAAACCCTTGGTGAATATATCAGCGTACTGATAGGAGGACGGGACATGTAGAACGCGGACATGTCCAATGGCAACCTTGTCCCTGACGAAGTGGAGATCAAGCTCAATGTGCTTCGTGCGTTGATGCTGGACTGGGTTGCTAGCCAGGTAGACGGCGGAGACGTTGTCAGTGTAGACCAGAGTAGCCTTCTGCAAGGGGCATCGTAGCTCAAGCAGGAGATTGTGGAGCCAAGAGCACTCGGAGACAACGTTGGCAACACCCCTGTATTCGGCTTCAGCGCTGGAGCGAGACACGACGGACTGACGCTTTGCTGACCAGGACACAAGAGTGTCATTGAGGAAGACGCAGTAACCAGACGTGGAGCGACGTGTGTCTGGACAACCACTCCAATCCGCATCAGTGTAAGCCACAAGATCAAGCTTAGAGGAAGGAGTGATGGTGGTGTCGAGCTCGAGGGTGCCGCTGATGTACCGAATGATCCGCTTCAAAGCCTGAACGTGAGGTTCCCTAGGGGCATGCATGAACAAGCAGATCTGCTGAACGGCGTAACTGATATCAGGCCTGGTGAAAGTGAGATACTGAAGAGCACCAGCGAGGCTCCTATACAAAGTCGGATCGTCAACCAAAGGACCAGAATGAGCACTGAGCTTGTTGGATGTATCGACTGGGGTGGCGACGGGATTACAGTTGACCATCTTAGCCCGAGCAACAATCTCAGCAGCATACTTACTCTGTGAGAGAAAGAGACCAGACGCATGCCGCTGAACAGCAACTCCCAAGAAGTAAGACAGCGGACCCAGATCAGACATGGCGAATTCCGCACTCAACCGCGAGATTATGGACGTTCGAAGAGCATCAGAAGAGGCGGTGAGAATGATGTCGTCGACATAGAGCAGCAGGAAAGCCAAGTCCGAGCCCCTGCGATAGATAAACAGAGACGTATCCGATCGGCTGCCAGTGAAACCCAAACGGAGCAGATGAGAGGCAAAACGCTGGAACCATGCCCGTGGAGCCCGTTTCAGACCATACAGAGAGCGCTTGAGGAGACAGACGTGCTTTGGACGCTCAGCATCAGCAAACCCCGGCGGCTGAAACATGTAAACCGTCTCATTCAGATGACCATGCAGAAAGGCGTTCTTGACATCCAGCTGATGGATGGCCCAGTTGCGCGACAGAGCCAGACTCAGGACCACTCGGATAGTGGCAGGCTTGACCACAGGGCTGAAGGTCTCATCACAATCAATACCTGCCTGCTGAGATCTACCGTTCACCACCAGACGGGCCTTGTAGCGCTCCAATGTCCCATCAGAGCGGAACTTGTGACGGAAGAGCCACATACAACGAATGACGTTCGCCTCAGGAGGGCGAGGAACAAGAACCCAAGTACCATTCTTCGTAAGGGCCCTGTATTCGTCGAGCATAGCCGCCTGCCAATTCGGGTCGAGGAGGGCTGTTTTGTGGGAGGTGGGAACGGGGGAGAGGGAGGTCTGGGTAGAGGCAGAGGGTGAATGGGAGTCGGGACGAACGGGGGCAAGAGGGGCTAAGCCAGGGGAAGAGGCGGCGGGCGGAGCAAATGCGGCGAGGGTTGCGGCGGCCGCCGCCAGGGAGGGGTTATATGCGGCGGGCGCAGCATGTGGGGTTGCGGCGGGCGCCGCATGACTTGCGGCGGGCGCCGCACGTTGGTGAGTTGAGGTTTTTGGGCGAGGTTTTTGGAGGTGGATAGCGGGGTGATGGTATGTGGTCATGGAGACGATCTGACGAGGTCTGAAGACACCGGAGACGCTGCGGGTGTGTGGTCTGGTGGTGGGGGGTGGTGGGGGAGGTGGGGGAGGGGGAGAAGCAGGAGCACCGGGAGAGCTCTGGGGAAAAAGGAAGTGAGGGAATGGTGACTCAGACTCTGACGGAGACACAGGGGGTGTGGGAGACGCGAAGGGAAATCGCGACTCATCAAAGGTGACATGACGTGAGAGAATGATCTTGTGTGTCTTGATATCGAGGCAAATGTAACCGCGATGATCAGACGGGTAGCCAAGAAAGACACAAGGGGTGGAGCGTGGGTGAAGCTTGTGGGGGGCGGTGGATGACTGATTAGGGAAGCACAAGCAACCAAAGGTACGAAGGTGATCATACCTCGGCTCGGCGTAATAAAGTGTCTGAGCTGGCGAGCGATGGTGTAGGGTAGTGGAAGGGAGAATGTTTAGGAGATAACATGTGGTGGATAAGGCGTGAGGCCAATAGGGAAGGGGAATAGATGCGTGGAAGAGAAGAGAGCGCATCATGTTGGTAATGGTTCTGATGATTCTTTCTGCCTTGCCATTCTGCTGAGAAGTATAGGGGCAAGACAAGCGATAGGAGATCCCATTTGCAGCAAAGAAGGAGTGAAAGTCTTGGTTGTCAAATTCACGGCCATTGTCACATTGGAAACATTTGATGGACATGTGAAACTGTGTTTTGATGTAGGTATGGAATCTGGCAAAGATAGGAAACACTTGGGACTTGAAATGCAACGGGAAGACCCATAAGTAATGAGTGTAATCATCAAGAAACAAAAGGTAGTACTTGTGACCCTCCTTGCTAGGCACGGGAGAGGTCCAAATGTCGCTGTGAATGATATCAAAGGGAGCAAGGGTAGAGGTCAAAGACCGTTGGAACGGCAGTCTGGCATGTTTGCCTAGTTGGCAGGAAGAGCATAAACCAGAGTGTGGGTCTTTAGTACAGGTGACAAGGTTTTGGGAACGGAGGACATCTAGAACGGCAGCGCTGGGATGGCCCAGACGTGCATGCCAGAGGCTGGACGATGATGCCGAGAGGGCGACCGGACACGCCTGACTGGACGCAAGAGGTGGTGTGACAGGGTAGAGCTCCCCGGTGCTGTTGCATCTCATGCGAGTAACCCCCGTAGTAAGATCGTTCACAGAGAAACCATAGGGATCAAACGTAAGGGAAACGTTGTTGTCAGTAGTGAACCGACGGACAGAGATAAGGTTTTTGACAATCTTTGGGGCAATAAGGACATTGTTGAGGTGTAGTGGGTGGGTTGGGGTCTGTAAATTGGCGTGGCCAATTCCCGAAGTAGCAAGACGACCACCATTTCCGACGATAATAGAGTGGGCAGGACCCTTAAAGGAAATAGATGAGAGGTTACCTGATGAGTTCGTCATGTAGGAGGTGGCACCAGTGTCCATTTACCAAGAAGAGTCTGGAGATGTCGGCTGTGTAGAGGAGAAGGCGTGATGCAGAGCTGACGGAACATAGCCTGGGTCAGGCGATGTAAGAGAGGCCTGAGGACCGGCATGTCGAGGGGTAGGATATCTAGAGTATCCAGAGAAGGCGTGATGTTGGTGATCGTAGAGAGCCATGGTAAGAGGGTTTTTATTTTTATTTTTTTATTTTTATGCCACCTAACTTAATAAATAATTAAGTTAGGGTCAGAAACGAAAAATAGGAGAACACAAGGGCTGTTTTTGGAATTTCTTCAAAAGAGATTAAAAGCGTTCTCTTCAGAAACGGGGATGAGGGGTGCGGCAGGGTGGTTCGGGGCAGCGGAGGCGGTGGAACTGGGCTCGGCAAGGGTGCAGTGGATCTCGGAGCTTGTGGATCTGGTGCGCAGGAGGCCGGAATTAGGAGGGGGTGCCGGATCTGTGGAGTAAGCGCCGGCGACAGTGGTTTGGACAGGAGGTGAGCCGGCGACGGGGGATCTGGGAACGGGGAGGGATATTGTGCGAGGGAGCAGAAGCGAAGGCTTTGCGAGGCAGAGGTCGTCACTGGGGCTGGGATCCCGTCTTGGTGGCCGGCAGGAGTTCAGTGAGAGCGAGAGCAGGGGAGGCGTGAGGGAGAAGACGGCAATGGCGGCTGAATGGGATTTTAGGTCGAAATCGGGTGAGGGAGAGAGAGAAGGGACAGTGGAAGAGGATGATCGGCGACGGTGAGCCGGACAGAGGAGGAGGAAGATTTGATGGGGCCGGTGAGACGGGAGGATCAATTTAGGGTTCCGTTAGGAAGAAAAGGCTGTGATACCATGTAGAATGATAGAATTGATGTAAAGTCCTCCTTGAGGGTTTCCATTCATTGATATAACATATATATATAGGTTATAAAGGTATTGGGCCTTAACGGGCTTTTAGCCCACTATACAATATGAGACCTATGTAATCTATCATAAACGACTGGTTAGGCGTCGTCTATTCTTAAATATGACTCGTCCTGATATCTCCTACACAGTTCAACATTTGGTCAATTCATGGGTGATCCTCGTCTCCCTCACTGGCAGGCTGCACTCCCTGTTGTTCGGTACTTGAAAGGTACTTTCAACTTAGGTTTGTTGTACCCAACCGACAATTTTTTGGCTCTTGATGCATATTGTGATTCGGACTGGGGCAATTGTATATACACTGGGAGATCACTCACAGGCTTTTGCGTTTTTCTGGGTAAGGCTCTTGTATCCTGGAAGACAAAGAAGCAAAGTACAATGTCTAAAAGCTCTGCCGAAGCTGAATATAGAAGTTTATCAAAGACTGCGAGTGAACTAGTTTGGTTGGATTCAATTTTGGAGAATTTCAATTGCAACATTCCCAAGCCAATTGCTCTTCATTGTGATAGTAAATCTGCAATCCACATTTCCGATAATCCGGTCTTCCATGAGAGGACCAAGCATCTTCGCCTCGACTGTCACTATGTTCGGGAAAAGTTGGAAGATGGGTTCCTTTTGCCCGCCTACATTCGATCCAACCTTCAGCTAGTTGATCTCTTTACCAAGCCTCTGGGCGTTGATCAACACTCGGTTCTGTTTACCAAATTGGGCTTGGTTTGTTCAACAAGCTCAGTTTGAGGGGTGGATATAGAATATACAAGGGTAGTTTTGTAATTTGACATAAAGTCCCCTTGTATAAGAACCAAAACCGGGTGTGTTGTTTGATCAAGAAATTGATTTTCCTGAGTTTGTTACAAAATTGTTTTTTTTGTTCTCTCTCAATCTCTCTTCTATGTTCATCTGAGTCCATGGTGGTTGTCTAGAAATCTTGATCCTCAGATCAGGATTTTATAGTTAGATAATCGAAGAAACAAAAAGGCATCGCAATCTTATATTTCTACTAAACTTGCTCATCATGTATGAAGAAGCTGAGGATCGATTGTCTAATAGGCAAGTCCGTTTCCTTTTTGAAATCAAAAGGCTAGCTATATCCCTAAATGGAGGTTTAGAAATGGACATCCAACCAAACAAACCTCCAACCAAACAAAGTATATATGGAGACCCCATAGGGTAGTAGCTAGCCTACTTGTCCCTCCTACCATAAACAACTAACCACAATGTGGAGAGCGACACACACTCAGTGAGTCTTTTTCATGAAATTTCTTTGGAGGAGCGATACATTATGTTCCTTCGGTGAATCTTTTTCATGAAATTTCTTTGGAGGATTGAGATATGTGTAACTCTTAAATTTAGCACATAATTAAATAAATAAAATTTCAATTCAAAATCAATTGACAATGAATAAAATAACACATCTATTTCTGTCCACTTAAAACACTCTCAACTTTTAATGTAAGATTTTATATTGGTATGCTAATTACTTCCAACAAAAATAACTATTTTCATGCCCTCCAAAATCTTGCTTCCAATCCAGCTGGATGCCTACAATCATATCCTTTGCAAATTACACTCCCTGTTATTGTTCCTATGCTTGGACATATACCTTTGACAATAATTTCATACAAAATGATTAATCATCCATTGATGTTGAATTAAGTTGGATTGTTGCTTTTGCTAGCTTGCACATATACCTTTGGCATAATTCCATACAACACAAATCATCATATATAATTGATGGTGAAGCTAGAAAATCCCACATCGATTATAAAAACAAAACAGATATAATATTTGTGGCCTCGTGGGAGAATATATAAAACCACAATATTGAATTGATAACTTGTTTATTAATTTACAAACGAGAATTACAATGTTATATATTGAGACACAATCACAAAATCTCTCTCTTAAAGCTCCATGTAACACAATGTGTAATACTTATAATTATTTAGATTATATATAAATTAGTCTATTATTAAATAAACTTCCAAAAATTATATTTATGGTTTATAATTTTATATAACTAGATGCTTTTAAAAAATGATGAAAAATCATGCTTTATATTTTTATATAAATGAAAAATTGATTATGTTGTAATATGATTTTATAAAAGTTTTAAAACATGATTGTTCATCATTTTTATATGCACATATACTAAGTTTTTTTTTTTTTTGATAAAGTAAGGATTCGGGGGCAGACATACCTGACACCCCGAGAGGCCGACAAATCGGCAGACAGACAAACCGTCGAAAATAATACAACCAAAAGCGAACCACAACATACACTAAGTTATTTATACATGAATCCTTGTGTAATTTTTAGAATTTTTTAAAATATAAATTTATATCCTAAAAATTATCAAGTTTTACACATCGTTAGTGCAAAAGATCTAAGCTAAAATTAAAGGTAGGTCCAGTATGATGAACTACTTTGGAGTGAGTAGAAAGCAAGATGAAGTGATAGATCGATCATCGATGGCATAATCAATGCAAATTAAAAACGGATACATCCTTGTTTTAGGGTCTGAGATCGATCTATCTAGCTAGGCTTAAAGAGTGAAAACTACCCTTTGTTTGGCTTCAAAACAAAGTAACCCTTTATATAATTCTAATGTACCTGGGATCATAAAGGTAATGGTGGATTTAGAAATAATTTAAAAGGGGTTAAAACTTCTTTTTTTAAATGGTTTTTCTTCGCAATTATATATGAAAAATAACTTTTTGTTTTTGTTAAAATATATTTGAAAATTTTTAAATATAAGATTTAAATAGTCATTTTTGTATGTATATATGAAAAAATATTTTTGTTTAATATATCGGAGAAAACTTTAAATTTGTGATTTAATTAGTCATTTTTAGTAGATGAAAACTAAGAGAAATAAAAAATATATAAAACAACGAGGCTAATTAAAGAGTTTTAAATTTATAACCTCAAAGTAATAAATACTCCTCTTTACTAAATAAAATAATCTATCTTTGTAATCTTTTATTATTTAAAACTATTTTATCTCTAAAATTAGTAAAAGTTGTCAAAAAAAAAAAACCTATAAACTTTTTTCTTGATTTTTTTTATGAATAAGTGAGCATGAAGCCCTCTACCTCGGCCAATGCATAACAAAAATGTTATATGCACCCACAACAGGTTCTAAATACAGGATGTCCGTTTCATCCTTAACTTTACATATATCCGTAATCATTGCACTTAGAGTGAAAAAAGTAGCAAACGGATCTACGATCCGTTCGACCAATTTGAAAAAATGAAACTTAGAAAGAATCTTATTAGAAAAATAAAATCAAAATCAAAATTGAAAAAATAAAACACAATCCAATAGGAACAGCTCTAACTCTTTAAGATCCATTCCTTGTCAAAAAAAATTTTTGTTTGTTTTTCCCCTTCGTCAAAAAATGTTATAACGAGAATGATAAAACGAAGAACAACACAGAGATTTACACAGTTCAGCAACGGTGTGTTGCCTACGTCCACGGGTAGAGAACCAGTTTTCTTATTAGATGAAGCAAAACAGATTAGGGTTACAAGGGGTCGGCGTTTCATGAGTATATGAAGAGACTCATGAAACCCTAAACAGATAATGGACTGAAAGCCCAAAATAGACAGACAATAGACCCGTTTACAATAAACATCGCATACCGTAAAGGCGGGGTGGCGCTGCCCCCCTAGCCCTGCCCCCCTGGACCCCCGACGTGGGACTCCGCCCCCCAGACCCCCCGATGCGTCGCCGATCAACGATAAGCACATTAACAAAAAAAAATTCGTTGAACGTATTCAGGATCAGTTCATTACTTTTTTCTCCCTTTAGGCCATGATTATATCCATGTGCCATACGGTATATATAGACTATAGGGTGGGTATGGGTGCTTGTTTTAGTAGTTTATAAACTACTAAAATAAAAAGCTTAAATTATTAGTTGTGTATGAGGTTGTTTATTTGTGGGGTTTTAGTTAAAATTGGGGGTTTAAAAATAACTCACATTTGATAGCTTTTTTTTGTGTTTTTGGGGTTTATTTTATTTGAAAATACAATTATATCTCTAATAACAGCCAAATAAACTCCACTTTTTACAAATAAACTATTTTTCATCCCATACGGGGTTTATATTTCACACAGAATTTTAACATTATTTGAGGTTAAAATTTTAACTTTAACTTGTTTATAATTTTTAGTCAATTTTTCAACCTCGACCCATACGGACCCTATATAGTTAGCCTAAAGAGGGCAACTCACCCAAATTAAAACTAGTGAATTAAACTAGCATTTTAATTCGGTTATGATATTTGCATGGTGAAAATTTCACCATCGGTACGGTGCCGGTGCCGGACTTCCAGCTCGGCAAAAGATTATGCTGGTGCCGGACTCCGAGGTCGGCAGTCGATGGAGGGATTCTTCAGCTTTTAATTACAAGCAAATTAGGCAGCACTCAAATTGACTTTCCCTTTCCTTGGTAAGACAATTGTAGCAACTGAGTTTTCATCTTTCTACTGCTTTATTGTAACTGATAACTTCAGTTTCTGCATCTGTGTATGTTAAAGACGTTTCGTCGTCCTCGCTTCCTTTGCTATTTGCAGCATACTTATAAGCTTTGCACACAAACATCACCAAAGCCTTCATGTCACATTTCGATGTAACATTTCTGCAACTCTGCAAGGGAAGTGTTTCCACATGCATCCCATGGACCCTTTGATAATTACTAGGCCCATACCGAGTTAGAGGTCGCTCTTCGGGTCTTGGTGTTCAATTCGTGTTCGAGTTGTTATCGGATATGATCAAGCGAGTTGTTATCGGATATGATCAAGCAGAGGCAGAACTACTTGGGGGTCAGGGATGGCCCTGCCCCCACAAGTTTTTTTTTTTTTTTTTTTTGTAACATATAGACAATTATATATTTAGTATAGTACTATTTATTTTATACAGGTAATTACTAATTATATATGATATTAATAATGAAAGAGTAAAATAATAATTAATTTAGTTGTTAAAGGGTATCCACTTTAATTTAATTTAGAGATTAGAGATTCAAGTCTTCATACCTCTAGTTTGAACAAATTTTTGTATCGATAATTTTTTTAAAATTAAAAATTTTAACTAATATTTTATAGTTTTTTCAATACTTTTTTATGATAAACAAAAATAATTTAAATTTTGATTTTACCCTTTTTTTTTTAAAGAAATTAAACATTTAAACTATAATTTATAGTTTTTTTTTTGAAAATTTTTGAAACACTTTTATTTATGATAAAAAAAATTCACATTTTTTTAGTATGTCCCCTTTTTTTTCGATTTTTCATAAAGAAATTGCATATTTAAACTACAAATTAATTTCCTTTTTAATATTTTTTTAAAATTTTGTGCTTGATAAACAAAAAAAAATATAATGTAAAATTTCGGCCCCCTCATCATCGGGAGTCTAGTTCTGCCACTGTGATCAAGTTTGGATTCGGTTTGCAATTTGGGTTATACTCAACGGAAAAACAAGGAAAAATTTAATGGCTTATAAGGATATAGGACAAACCCCTATATATTGGCTTAAAATTTTGTGTTAGAAGGTGGATCTCGACTTTTTATAACCACGGAAACTAAAGACAATGTGACTCGATACATAAAGGTTACCCCAAGCCCAATCTATGTAAGTAACATATGCAAGCACAATTGGGCCACGAGCCCAAAATCTATGACAATTCATTGATAGAATAACAACTACTGTACAAGTGTACATACTGAGTGAAAAGATTATTCAGGTATTTAGGAAGATCGAGCATGCAAAATTCAATCACGCATCAATTAAAAACACAACTCCATTTATGAAATAGGATTTTAGTTGGATATATGCAAAATTGTGCAATAAAAAAAAAGATATCTTAAGGTGTTATTCATCTCTGCAATGTTTATGACTTATAAGTATGCATCATTATGATTGATTATTCATCTCATCAGCGTTTATGAGTATACATCACTTAATTAGCTCGTAAAAAATAGCAAAGTTTAATTACTTATCGGTTACTTAAATTGTCTAAAATATATGATCATAACTAAGTTCGGTAAAAATAACCGAGGTTAATTATATAGCTCGGCATTCAGAGCTAAGGTTAATTAATTACGTAGCTCAATGAAATAACGACCTAATTAGTTTTGACAAATCTTACAAAGGAAAACTTATTTGTGATGTAATTCTCTATTCGAAAAGCTATCATAATAGACAATTGGATACCATGCTCAAGATCAATCACCTTTGTTGTTAAGATGTGAAAGGATAAAGTGTCCCATATCGAAAGTTTAACCTAACAAGCCTTAGTATATGTGTTGATGAGCTACTTCTTATATTGCCAATTGATTTTAGAATGGAACCTCACTCCTAGCGCATATGCACATGAGTACACGACCCCAATCATCTAGATGGGGTCATTACTAGCGCATATGCGCCTGTCCCCAAATTAATCAATCCAAGTCGAACTTTGATACGAGACCTCATCTCCACACTATCAAAATCTTCCTCAATACACACACGCAGCAATCCGGTCTCAATATGTTGGAAACATTGTAAAAGATAATGGGATCATATAATTTGATTAATTTCCATCTATAACAAAAAGAATACATAGCACAACTTAAGCCAATTCAGATCTCACATTTTTATTTAAAGAAAATTATATATATATTATCCGAAAAAAATATACATGAGTTTATTGTCTTATTACCTCCCTTGAACCAAATCACACCTTAATGGAAAATTAAGAAGGATACATGCATGAGATTGAGAGTGTCTTTTTCTGTCAACCATAAATTCCTTACTTCAAACAAGATCCTCTTATCATTATTCATTAATTTTTTTTTTCATAAAAAAATAATAAATTATATAGCTATATATATGAATTTGATTCAAATGGTAACGTTATGATTGTCTAAAGGGCACATTATAAGAAACTCACTCAAAGGCGTATCATTATTATCCCTTTCTGTTTCTTCAAGAAACTCCTCTCAGCTTTTTAATCACTTTGATTTCTTGTGTTCTCCACAAATCAGGTATCAAAACTTTGTGAATTTCAGACTCTTAATTTGTTGACAGTTCTCCACAGAAATCATGATGATGGAGCTCCTGAACAAATCTCTGAAGCAGCACAACATCATCTCATCAGCTTGGTTTACATTCTCTGCCTCATCTACATTTTGCATCTTCTTGCTGTGTTATTGCAACTATTCTGTCATAATCAGTGCCTTCACCTCGTCGATTGATCCGATCGCCTTCCCCTTCAATGGAACAGTCCCCCCTGATGAGTGTGACTCTAGATACATTTATGTCCACAATCTTCCATCCCGGTTCAATGTCGATTTGCTCGAGGACTGTCGGTCACTCAACCGGTGGTCCGACATGTGCAAGTACATCCAAAATGCCGGCCTTGGCCCTCACATTGCAGGCTCCGATGCCTGGTTTTCGACGAATCAGTTTTCCTTGGAAGTCATTTTCCACAACCGGATGAAGCGGTACAGGTGCTTGACGAATGATTCGACACAGGCATCGGCTATATTTATCCCGTACTACGCAGGCTTGGACATATGGAGGTTCCTTTGGGACGACAACACGACAACAAGGGACGCTCTTGCACTTGATCTCCTTGGTTGGCTTCGAGGAAAACCCGAGTGGAAGCACATGTTGGGGAAAGACCACTTCCTAGTAGCAGGGAGAGTCACTTGGGATTTTAGGCGAGTATCGGAGAAGAGCTCGGATTGGGGGAGTAAGCTCTTGTTCTTGCCGGAGCTGAAGAACATGACGAGTCTGGTAATTGAATCGAGTCCTTGGGATAGCAACGATGTCGCTATCCCATATCCAACATACTTCCACCCTTCGACACGAAATGATGTGCGAAAGTGGCAACGAAGGGTCCGAAGGCAGGCAAGGCCTTACTTGTTCTCCTTCGCCGGAGCCCCAAGGCCTAAAATGAGTGACTCCATTAGGAATCAGATCATCCGCCAATGCTTGGATTCGTCTTCTTCGTCACAAGCGAAATGCAAGCTGTTAAGGTGTGATAAGACTTCTAAGAGTTGTGATCAGCCATTGAGTGTGATGAGCCTGTTCCGGAGGTCGGTTTTCTGCTTGCAGCCTCCGGGTGATTCATACACCCGGAGATCAGCTTTCGATTCGATCCTAGCTGGGTGCATACCGGTGTTTTTCCATCCGGCATCAGCTTACATTCAGTACATATGGCACCTACCGAGGAATTATACGAAATACTCGGTTTTCATACACATGGAGGATGTGAAAAGTGGGAATGTTAGCATTCAAAAGAAGCTGAGTGAGATTCCGAAAGAGGAAGTTGAGGCTATGAGAGAAGAGGTTATAAGGCTGATTCCGAGCATAGTTTATGCGAATCCTTTGGCGAATGCATCAGAACCGAGCTTCGAAGATGCATTCGACATTGCAGTGAATGAATTCCTGAATAGGTTAGAGGTGTCAAGGAAGGAAATCAAGGAGGAAAGGGATTCGAACTCCGGTTCCGAGGAAGAACTTGCTTGGAAACAGAGGCTTTTTGGTGGTGTGGAGAATCATGAGTGGGACTCCTACTTCTCAAAGCCTCTACAAAGAGGTTCTTAACAATGTAGTAAGAGATCAACAAGTCCATTTGTAAGACCAAAAAAAAAAAAAATTTATTTACATTGATTGATTTGTATTCTAACTTTGTGAAACAAGTTGAAGTAGTTTGTTTTTGCCCTTGCTTTCATTTCCATTGCTTTTTGTACAATCATGGTTCCTTTTTTTTTTTTTTGTTCTTTTTAACTCCCTTTTTTTTAACAAGCACGAATTCAAAAACCAGACAACACCGGTGTCAGCTAAATGTACACGTGTTGACAGGTCAATATAAACACCAAACACCCTACACTAAACAACACAAAGTCTCTTGAATGATTCAATAAAACTTCCATGAAAATCTCTGATCTCCTAAACTTGTGTTTAATAATCAATCCAACAAACAAAAGAAAGAAAGAAAGAAAGAAAACAAGTTTCCTGCATTAGCCTGTGTGATAAGTTTCATCCACATTCCCTTGTTGCATTCTCAATTCCTCCCTCTCTATGCATCCATCCGATTCGCAACACTCATGGTTCCTTCATCCCGAGCATTCGACATCAATCTGATCAAGGTTGATGAGAATTCGGAAAGCGAACACACCGAGATCCAGACGAGGACTCCAATCCCAGAGCCACTCTATCATGGGGATATGTAGAAACCAGGTGTGGTTTGGCATTTTCGCGCTCTTCGCCCTATGGTCCTTGTTGCTATGCCTGAATTACTCGTCTTTGATCCTCAGCGTCCGATCACTCGCCAAATACTACGTCTACTCGGTGAATCAACAAGAGTCGATCCCTTTCCGAGCAACCACCGACGACAACGAAACGAGCCCTCCTAGTGATGATTCGAGTATCGGCTCCTCGCCGGATGATCATGGAGATGTTTTGGACAATGATCTTAACAATAATAACCCTTTGAAAGCGGCTCAAAAGGAGGATATGGATGTTAAGTTGGATGATCATAGAGAACAAGAGGCTGAGATCGCCAAGGATGTTGCACCTCCTCCTCCACCACCGCCACCTCTTCCCCCGCCGCTTTCCAAGAAAAAGCAGAAGAGAAAAGGAAGGCGGCGTGGGAAGGAGAAAACTCCCAAAGAGGATAATGGGCCGAAAATGGAACAAAATCAAACTCAAAATGTAGTAGAAACGACTACTAAAACCGATCCACAGCCTCCTCCGCCACCACCGCCACCTACTACGGTGGCAGCGACGTGCAACGTCGAGGTGAAATCCGACCCGGAATCATGCGCGGGGCGATACATCTACGTCCATATCCTCCCGAGAAGGTTCAACGTCGACCTCTTGAGGGACTGCCGATCACTTGACTTGTGGATGGATATGTGTCAATATGTGAAAAACTCGGGCCTAGGCCCGCCCTTACCGGGCTGGGACCGGGAGGTGTTCTCGGGCCCGGGCTGGTTCGCCACGAACCAGTTCCTCCTGGAGGTGATCTTCCACAACAGGATGAAGCTCTATGATTGTCTGACCACCGACTCGTCGATCGCAACCGCGGTGTTCGTACCGTTCTACGCGGGCCTCGACGTGGCCCGGCACCTATGGAACACCGACTCCCGCGTCCGTGACTCCTCCGCCTTCGAGCTGATTAAGTGGCTGCGGCGCAAGCCCGAGTGGAGGCGGTTCTCGGGCCGGGACCACTTCTTCATCGGAGGGCGGATCACGTGGGATTTCCGGCGGTCGGAGAACCGGAAAGACCCGGACTGGGGCACCAAGTTTCTTTACCTGCCAGAGGCCCGAAACATGACGGCATTGGTGATCGAATCGAGCCCCTGGAACAACAACGATTTCGGGATCCCGTACCCGACGTACTTTCATCCGTCCAACGACGAGCAGGTGTTCTCTTGGCAGGCCCGTATGAGGTACCGGAATCGGAAATACCTCTTCTCCTTCGCCGGAGCCCCGAGGCCCGACCGGCCCGACTCCATCCGCAACCAGCTCATAACTCAGTGCAAGCAGTCAAAAAGGTGCGATTTGTTTTTTCATGTCATCAAAGTTGTTAATCAAATTTAGAAAAAAAAAAAGTTCCTAATCAAATTTAGAAAAAAAATTGTTAATAAGTACTTTAAATTGTGTGTGTTTTTTTTTTTTTTGTCTCGGTTTATCAGTGTGTTGGTTTTTCTGCCTCTCGATTCATCGGGCCGCATATTGTGTAGGGGTAGTGTTTCAAATCTTTTCATTTTGAAAAAAAAAACTCAAAATATTGACCTTAATAAGTACTTTAAATTGTGTTTTAGCTCGTGAAACTAAAAAATTTTGGTTGAGTAGGTTCGGGTCGGTTCAATTTTAGTTCGGAATTTTTTTATTCGGGTTGAGTTAGGTCGTTTTAGCCTTTTAGGGCCATGAGTTTCGATATCGGTTCGAATTCAGATCAGGTCTACATTTGATCAAATCATCGAGTCGGATTTTTTGGGTCGAGTAATACACTAAAAAATAGAATGAAAACTGAAATTGGAGTGTTATATTTGAACAGGTGTAACATGGTGGAGTGCAACAACTGGAAGAACAAGTGCCACAAGCCAGCGGAGCTAATGAAAGTGTTTCAGAACTCCCATTTCTGCCTCCAACCGCCGGGCGACTCGTACACAAGGCGGTCGACATTCGACTCGATCCTCGCAGGCTGCATCCCGGTGTTCTTCCACCCGGGGTCAGCCTACGCGCAGTACTTCTGGCACTTCCCGAGAGACTACGAAAAGTACTCGGTGTTCATATCGATGTACGATGTCCGAGCCGGGAAGGCGAGCGTGGAGGGGGTGCTCGGGAGGATAAACAAGGAGAAGGTTGCGGAGATGAGGGAGGAGGTCGTGAGGCTTATACCTCGGGTGGTGTACGCAGACCCGAGGTGTAAGCTTCAGACGCTAAACGACGCGTTTGATGTGGCGGTGGACGGGGTTTTGGGGCGGGTGAGGAGGATTAAGGAGGATATGAGGGCTGGCCGGAACGATAGCTTCGGCTACGATGAGACGCAGGCTTGGAAGTATGAGTGGCTCGGGAGGTTGGAGGAGCATCCTTGGGACCCTTATTTTTCCGGGCGTTTTGATTATAAGAATGGGAATTTCACTCATTTTTAGTTAGGAGATTGATTAGTTTTGTAGGTGAAATATTGATTTGTTGTGAATTAATTCCATTTATTTTTTGGTCAAAGTCAAATCTTATTCGACCTCGAAGGCTCAAACTAACTAATTATGCATACAAACGCCGCAAATGGGGTGGTTTAACGGTGAGAAGTGAGGGGTTAATGAAAAGTCATTTGGAAACAAACTAGACTCAAGTCTAAATTTGAACTCAAGTGGAAAAATGTGCTTATTTAGCTCATTTTGTAAATATAGGAATTTTTTTTGGAAATAGCCAAAAACATCGAAAATATTATGAGAATAGCCAAATTCTCAAACAATTTAGCAATTTAGCCAAAACAGGGTAAAGTCGCTGTTTGTAAAAAAATATTAAAAAATGTAAGTCGCTGTTATTAACAGCGACTTACATGTATTTCGTGATTTTTTATATTTTTGGGTTTAAATTGAATAACATTTACAGAAATTAAAAAAAAAAAAGATTTTAGGGAGAGGCGTTTTTTTTTAAACATTCAGTCATTTAAAACTGAAAACGAAATAAAAAAAAAAAACCCAGAGTCGTTGTTACAAATAGCGACTCTAGGGTTACTGACCAGTCAACGCGAATCTCTAGGCCTCGGGAATCTCTGGGCCTGTGGGCCGAGAATATATTCCTGGTGAGTCGCTGTTGGAGTCTCGGACACAGCCACAAAGCGAAGGAAGAGGAACGCCGAAATCCTCCTGGAAAAAAAAAACCACCATTTGTATATTTCATTTAGCGCTTCTCATCACCCCCTATTATCCCAAATTCTCCACAACAACCTCAAATCGAGCGTACAGGGTTTCGAAAAACCGCCTTGACAGTTCGTTGTTGCTTCAACCATCTGTCCTTGGCCCGACCAAGTCGCTGCTGCTCGAAGAGAGGCCCACAACAGCCCTCTATACCCGACAGAAAGGTTAGATCCGAAATCTTCATCCTTTGTCTTGTTTAATGGAACTTTGTCATGTATATACTTTTGAATCCTAAATGAAAACGAAAGGGAATGACTTGATGAATATATATATGTTGGGCAGGCCATTTTTGCCTTCGATTAGTCGACCGGTGCATGTAAAAAGTCCCCACAACAACGACTATATTTGACTATATTCCCGACAAAAAGGTTAGTTACAAAATCGTCGTCCTCTATTTTGGTCATTGAAATTGGTATGTGGAAATTCTTTAATTTTGTAATTGGAACACGGAAAAAATTAGGAAAAAATTTATTAAATTATATATTGTCGGGAAGTTAGCAAAATTTGAGAAGTGTTATATTCATTGTTCAAGAAGTTAGAAAAATTGGGAAGTTATGTATTTATTGAAGTTATGTATTAAATGTCGATTGTTAGATATGCATCATTTTGTCTTCATATATTGATATGTGAAAATGTTAGAATTTTGTGATGTTTACGATGAGAATGTTGCAAAGTTAGGAATCTTATATGTAATTTAAGAAGAAAAAATCATGAATGAAATTATTTGATTGCTATATGATCGATCATGCTCTGAAGTTTTAATTTTAGATTTGTGACTATAAAATAAATAGGGACATTTGTAAGTACATGAAATAGTAGACGAGAACAATTTTTATCTAGTACATGTGTATCCAAAAAAATTTGGTAATTTGGTAATTATAACAAAATGAGGGAAATTTGTAAGTGTAAACAAAATTAGGAAATATTATACGAATTATTAACAAGAAATAATACATGTACATATAGATATGGACAACAACGGACAATATCTACCATACGTCGGTACGGAGGGGGGGGGGGGGGTTCAGTGGTCTCTTGGCCGACCTTGAACATGGGAATCAAACTAGCACACCTCATTCGACTATGACGGAGTCTGAGCTCGATGAAGATGTTCGAGCTGATGCATTTGGGATAGACCATGAAGACGATTTGGATCAAGAAGAGGAGGGTACTGTCGATCCGGAGGGTGAAGATGTGGAACTGACAAGGGAGAAGGCCAGTGCGATTATCATGAAAGCAGCTGGGGGTATAACTCCAACTTGGAACAATGTGCACGACCCCATGCCCCAAGAGCTGGACACATGGAGAACATGGGACCCGTCAACCACTTTCAAGTGCGGAATGGAATTCGAGAAGGGGTTGTTCTTCAATAGTATAGAAGAGTTGGTATACCAAATGAAAGTGTATTCCATCTCCAACAAAAAATCATTTCGGGTTGTGAAGCACAATACTCAAAGGTATGCAGCAGTCTGTAGTGGAGCTGATTCAAGTGGGTGTACATGGAAACTGACGGCGAAGCATGTTGCTGATGGCCTTAGGTTATGGATGATAGTAACATACGCAGATCCTCACGATGATACATGCACGGAGGATGTGATGGAAATGGATAATCGCATTATCACTGCGGAGTTCATCTATCGTGAGATTATCCCACTCATTCGTGCCGACAGAACACTGCGACCAGCTGTCATCATTGAGATTATCAATTTGAAGTACGATGTGTTGGTATCGTACTTCAGGGCATGGGATGGAAAGCAGCATGCAATTGCTAAATTTTTTGGGGATTGGGAGCAATCATATGCCGACTTGCCAAGTTTGTTGGAAGCAATAGTCATTAGCAACCCAGGGTCAATATATGAATTGTCATCTATACCGGAGGAAACTAGTTCGTTCCGCGTATTCCACCGTGTTTTCTGGGCATTCGGGTCGGCAATGACCGGGTTCAATCACTGCAGACCGTTGATATCCATTGACGGTACCCACCTTTATGGGAAGTACAAAGGAGTGCTGTTGATGGCGATGTCAATTGATGCTGACAACCGCATTTTCCCTCTGGCTTATGCAATTGTCGAGAGTGAGAACACATCAAGTTGACCGTGGTTCATGCAGCTAATCCGTGAACGAGTTACGCAGCGGACTGGGCTTTGTGTTATTTCTGATCGTCATCAGGGAATCCTTAGAGAGATGCAACATCCTCATTGGATGCCACCTCATGCCCATCATAGATTCTGCATCCGACATCTTGCATCGAATGTGAACAACACGTTCAAAAATCGCCCCTTAAAAGGCTCTGCTGAAAAATGCTGCGTATGTCAAGGAACGGGAAGAATTCGATCAGGCGATGTTGGCCATCCAGAGATGCGATGAGCAGGCGTACAACTACCTTCGTGAGATTCCACTAGAGAAGTGGGCTCTCGCATGGGATGGAGGGTTCAGATTTGGTATTATGACCACGAACATGTCGGAGTCTTTCAATGGGGTCATGAAGGGTGCAAGATTCTTACCCATCAAAGGCCTGGTGGAGGCCAGCTTCTACAAATCAAACAGCTACTTTGTGTCCCGGTTTGGTCAGGGACAGTCACGCATAGCAGAAGGCCATGACTACACGGATGCACTAGAGAAGGCGATAGGGAAGAATTTCAAGTTGATCCCGCTGATGCAAGTGACCCCTTTTAGCGTGCAAGGGAACCTGTTTGAGGTTGTTGTCTTCGCACCCATGGGACATATTCGAACTGTTCAAAGAAGGTTAATTGTAAACCTTGAGGAGAGGACTTGCACTTTCCAGAGGTGGCATCTATACCATATTCCGTGCGCCCATGTCCTCGCCGTGTGTCGTGGTAGAGGATTGCCGTTCTTGCAATATGTGTCCCCCTGGTTTAGTTCTGAGGCTCAGGTGGAGACATACAGAGCGCATTTCAGACCACTTGGTGATGAGCAAAACTGGCCTCCATTGACTTATCCTGTGCTCATTCCAGATGACAAGCGAAAGAAAGAAGCAGGGAGACCACGGTCAGGACGTATTCATAACGAGATGGATGAGCCTGTCCCATCAAGAGTTCGTTGTCAGTTATGCAAGCAAGAGGGGCACAACATGCGCACTTGTCGGACTCGCGCCGGGCCCTTGGGGTCGTAGGTCTTTGTGCTTATTAATTTGAGGTTGTTTGTTGTTTGTAGTTTTACATGGCAATGCAAGATGTGGCGGTTGTGGCTTATGTATTTTGTAGGGGCACTTATGTAGGTGGATTTTTATTTCTGAATTCTTGTCATGACGGTTGTAATGTGTGACTGATAATTCTGTATTGATGGGTTATGTATTATGTATGATCCCGGTTTATGTGTTATGTATGGATGGTTTCTGTATGACTAGTATGTTATGTGTTTTCCCAAGGCCTTTACTAGTTTCATATTTTGTTCTATCTGTTTGACGAGATAATTCTTGTATCCCCATGTAGATTATTCGTCATGGATCCAGGACCACGAGTGGCCGATGTGCTTACTCGACAGCTCCATCATCGTTCCACAGATGTGTGGAACGATGCACCTTACGTAAGATATGAACGCACATGTATGATATCCTCCATTTAAGACCTCCTGCTGACATATGTCTTTCTCACACCTGCTGCAGACGTTGAGGCCATTGACGAACAGATTGCATCTCCGGACGTTTGGTCGGGCACACGTGGACGACCGGATCATACATTACGTGCGCATGGCCGGGTTCTACTGCGTACATCGCTTGGGGTCGACGTTCGAGATGGATATGCATCTCATCACTTCCCTCGTGGAGAGATGGAGGCCTGAGACACACACATTTCACCTCACGGTTGGGGAGGCCACCATTACACTTCAAGATGTGGCGGTTATAATGGGCCTACGGGTGGATGGAGCGGCAGTTACGGGCACCGCCAGCCACAACTGGCGCCTTGTCTGTCGAGATCTACTAGGAGTCCAGCCACCACTTGCGGACTTACGAGGCTCGTCCGTTAAAGTGCATTTGTTAAGGAATACGTTCGGCCACCTGCCCGATGACGCTGACGATGCATTGGTTCAATGTCATGCCAGGGCATACATATTGCAGTTGATGGCAGGTGCCATGTTCTCTGACGCTAGTGGGGGAGAGGTTCAGCTGTTGTACCTCCCACTCTTGGAAAATATGGAGCAGGCGGGGCAATATAGCTGGGGATCAGCGACTTTGGCGTACTTGTACCGCCAGTTATGCAGAGCTGCACAGAAGGAGAAGAAGGAGATCTCTGGTCCAGTTATACTGCTTCAGGTAATATTTAAGCTTTCTCGTCAAATGCTTTCATTTGTCATAGACGATTAAATTGTGATAATGACATAATACCAACAATGAAAATCATCTGATTCAGATATGGGCATGGGAACACATCCCAATTGGTCGGCCAGTTTGCGTCCCGGTGTCGCACATGACACAACACCAAGCCAGGAGAGCTATGAGAATGCAACAAAGGAATCCAGCGGTACAGGGGAGCCAACCCCCCCCCCCCCCCCCCCGATTGGGCATCACTTTCAAGTGGGGCAAGACCCTTTGGCGGTGAGGTAATGTTTTCTAGCAACTTTGTTGTATGTATTTCATGACGTCACAGCAAACTTATGGGTGAATATGCAGGTGGATGCACTGCACTTACGACTGGGGGCACGAACGGATGCAGTTGCCATAATTTCGTGACGCACTGGACAGACAGCAAGAGACTCAGTTTCATTTAAATATCAAGTTCCTTGGGGTTTTTAAAATGTTAGTCTTATTGCTTATGTTGACCTGTGATCACACTGAATACAATTCATATAGAAGCCATACACTGAGGAGATCCTGAGCCAGCTCGGAGACATCTGTCGAGCTGGGGCCCATATCTGGATGGCGCAGGTCCCGCTGATATGTTTTGACGTGGTTGAGGCGCATCGACCTGATCATGTTCTGCGCCAGTTCGGTCACGCCCAATTCCCCCCAGCGGATGCAGCGTATGATGTGCACCTTTACGCCGTTGATCGTCGTGGCAAGCATACTACAAACTGGGAAACACTTTTTGGTGAGCACATCAATGCCTGGAACAACCGTGAGGAGTCGACAGTGCAGCCTGTCCAGCGCTTCCCTCCCTCCTATGTGCATGATGAGTACATGTTTTGGTATAGAGCGCGCACTCGCTTGTTTATCGGCCGACAAGTTGTGGCTCCGCCCGCACAATACCAGCCGGCAGCCCCAAACATTTACTCTCTGGTCAGTGAATAGTTGATATTAATCATTTAGGGATAGGGTCACCGTTTCTCACTTATGCTCGCATCTATGTTAGGGCTACTATGCAGCTGACGTTGGCGATCGAGGGCGCCAAGTAGGTGAGATTGCGCAACAAGCATCCCAGCTGCGCGATTACTCTGGTCTGGCCGGTACAGTGGCATCCTTTGGGGAGTACGTCTCCTCACAAAGCTCAGAGGTATTAGGTCGAGTTTCTTTTGACCAGTCTTACTTCGACGGTGGTTCCAGCGGAACGGGCGCATCTTTTTCGCAATCAACCCCGCACCAGACCCATCGCTCGGGAGATGGAAACCAGTCTGGGTATGCTGGCCATTCAGGATTCGATTCTGCCTCGGGATATGCCGAGTGGTCCAGGTATGGTCCAGCGACGGGATCTGCTGGCCATGTGCACCCATCTGTATATGATCAACCTTCAAGTGCTCCATCGTTCAGGTGCACCCCTCCATCAGCTTCTAAGTACATTCCTTCTTCACTCTCCCAGTGGGCAGAACAGACATTTTCTGCCTCTTACTGGGGTGCACCATTGCATATGCCTTCAAATGTCGGCCCTACATATGATGCGAGCTCCTCATTTACAGCGATACTCTCGATGCTGTTGCAGTCTATGGGTCCACTTCCGCGCTCTACTTCAATGGGAAATCAGAATGTGCAAGAATCTCCCGCCTACCACATAAGAGTCCGACAACCCGCCTTCCCGCCTACATTAGCTGAGGAAGCGGTGTGGGAGGAGAACATCCAGCAAGAGGGTAACCAGAAGAACTATACAGATGAGGAGGAGGAGGATCATCCAGCAAGTGAAGATGACGAGGAGGGGGATGACAATGACAGTGAGGAGGAAGATCGTCTACAACGTAGTAGTCGTAGGCGATAGGATTATTTTAGTATTATGGTTTGGATATTATTAATGTCACTAAGTTCTCGTTTGGATTTTAAGTTACTTCGACATCTTTAAGACATCTGTATCTATAACTTTCATATGTTGTCTGGATTTACTAAATTCTTCGAAATCTAACTTTCCCTTTTTCTGTGGATTTTGTAAAATTCTTACAACATACACAATATGAATTATTAACATAATCATAGACGATTAAAAATTTCTAAATATTCTATCAATTTTCATAACATCGGGTATAAATTATCGGTTACCCTAGTTTACGATTATACATATGTTTCGTAAATATTTAAACATACTTCAACACCAACCCTATATTTTGGTCAAAATTTTGTATCCGGTAGAGGGCTTAGCTACTCAGCGTCCAGGTGTAGACGTGCAGGGGTCCGGGTGCAGGAGAGCAGGGGGAACCTTTGCAGTGTGGTGTGACCAACCCTAGAGCCGTTGTTTGTAACAGCGACTCAGGGTGTACTTTCTGGGCCGGGACAGAGATTCCATTTGTCCGAGGGGAGACACCAAAGTCGCTGTTTGTAACAGCGACTCTGTTTTTTTTTTTCGTTTTCAGTTTTAAATGACTGAATGTTTAAAAAAAAAAAAAACAAGGGAACAACGACTCTCCCTAAAATCCTTTTTTTTTTTAATTTCTGTAAATGTTATTCAATTTAAACCCAAAAATATAAAAAAAATCACGAAATACATGTAAGTCGCTGTTACTAACAGCGACTTACATTTTTTAATATTTTTTTAAAAAACATTGGGTAAAGTCACTGTTACAAACAACGACTTTACCCTGTTTTGGCTAAATCGCTACATTGTTTGAGAATTTGGCTATTCTCATAATATTTTCGGTGTTTTTGGCTATTTCCAAAAAAAATTCTAAACATAGCGGTTTTGAATCCACATAAATGAAGCAAAAACCCCTTTTTGGGCCAAAAGAACGCGTTGTTCCTGATGGACCACGCGCCCCCAAAATTGTGAAATAAACCCTAAATCTCTCACCCAAATCTCCTCAAACTACTGTCATCTATCGTAATTTTTTGGCTTCAACGCTTCGTCCGTCAATGGTTGCCTTGATGATGGTTAATCAAAGCTCCAACAATTCGGGGGCTGGTTCGGGTTCGTTTCGGCTTCTTGTGTCTGCCGGTGATTTGAAATCATCCCTTCGCGTGGTCGTTTGGTGTTCCCCTCCGGAGTGCTGACGTGGTCGCTCGGCTCCTGTCAATCCCTTGGCGTGCAAGGATTAACTCTCTCCTTGCACGCCAAGCTTCGATGTTAAAAAATAAAATAAAAATAAGGCTTCGTTTGGATAGTCCCATTCATTTCTTTTTTCTCTTTTTTTTAAAAGGGAAAAAAGAAAGGGAAAATAAGCCATCCGGTTAAAAACCCGAAAGGGTTTGAGTAAATCCACCCGAAAGGGTTTGAGTAAAGCCCGTAAGGGCTTGACGATATTTTTATAGGTGAGGAAATTCCGAATTGGATCCGTAGTGTTTGGCAGGTTGCCGAATTGCTTGGTGGCCGGTGTGATGGTGGGGCTTTCGAGGCTAGCAGTTTCTGAGCGGTGTTTCTTCTTATTTGTCGACGTGCGAGAGGTCATGGACGTGATCGAGACCTGATGGCTCATTGACAGAGTCCAAATCTGAGGTTTCCACACTTTGTTCCCCAGGGATCCCATGCGTTGCCTCTACTAAGTGATGGATGAGTTGCCGCACACTGCTTCGGTTCTTTCATCTTTTACTAGTCTTTGCCTTTATTTGCACTTCTGTAATTTGTCGGCTCTTCCTTATTGTTGGCTTATGTCTTTAGCTTATTTTGACGGTTTATCCGTCGCTGAGTTCTTCGGCCTATCGACCCCCGGGCTTGGCCGGACGTCGAATTCTTACTTAATCAAAAAAAATAAACATAAGCGGCTTTAGACAAGATCTCAAAACGACTATTGTCAAGACAATTTTAACTAAATTGTATACACGTCCTTTTTATTTTTTCCAAACAAGCTGCAAATAGATTCAAAACCCTAATTATTCCACCGCTGTCGATTGAAGTCAACCGCGCGCTGCTAGCGACCTGTTGCTGCGTTGCGTACCACCGGGATGCTGCCGCCAGCCCGCCACCGTGCTAGCCTACTGCCGAAGTGTCGGGTACTATTACTGCCTTTGTGATTGCCTATTGCGTGCTACTGCCTACGGTCGTCCCAGGAGATCAGCCGATTGCCTATTTCCCAATTAATTCCATCGAACTCCGGCCTAATTTATTCTTTAATTATCAAATTTGGAAATTGGATTAGCCTTGGGTTGGTTGAAACAAATCCAAAAGAGTATGATTTTGAATTAAATACCGTATGAACAACTTCCAAATTGTGTTTGATCGAGCCAATTTAATTATTTGGGTTTTGGGTGAGGGACGAAAATGAATTAGGATTTTGATGGAATTTTTCAAGCGAGGACGAATTTCAATCTTCAATCAATTCGATCTAGCGAGAACCTTTGATTGAAGAATTCGATTGATCAGGTTGATGTGAGCAAGAAAAGGAGAGTTTTAATTGCACGCTCTCAAAGCGATCAAATAATAAGGACTTGTGTGTAATTTAGTTGAAATTGTCTTAACAATAGTCGTTTGGGGTCTTGCCTAAAGCCTCACTCTTTTGTAAATGAACAAGTTCAAGTTAGTTTTTTTTTTCAAGCTAACAATGAGCAAAACTCCATCTACTTGGTTATAATATGATAATTAACTTAGAGAAAATTTTATCAATTTTACAAGTTATTTGAGTTCGAATTAAGCTAAGCCTAATTAAATCGAGATTAAAAAATGTGTCATCATCTACTTGTTTAGTAAATGAACAAGTTAACAAGTTCGAATCAAACTTTTGTCTAGTAGACTTCGAATCAAACTCAAGCTACTTAGCTCATATAGCAACACTATAAACTTTTTTCTAGTCGACTTCGAATCAAACTCAAGCTACTTAGCTCATATAACCCTAAAAATGAAAACTACGAGGATCTCTAGCCTCAAATGTTAGAATTCTTTACAAACATCACATAAATATCATAACAAAGTGTGATGACACATCAAGAAATTTGTGACTATAAATGCTCAATGTTTATAAATCTATGAACCACTATCAAATTGAGAAGTTGGATCATCAGTAGTTCTATATGAATCTATGAATAGAGTCCGGAATCCCTCCTCAGACCATTGATCCTCTCCAAAACTCCTTTGAGCGCTAAATCAAAAGCATCTTGGAAGCTTCTTCCGCTGCGCTTGGATTCGAGATCTGAATAAACAATCTTCGGAATCAACCTCAAGACCTCCTCTCTCATGGCTGCCACTTGCTCCGCGGGAATCGCGCTCAGCTTCTTCTCCACGCTAACCGCCCCACTCTTCACGTCCTCCAACGGAATGAAAACGGAATACTTCGTGTGATTCTCCGGGAAATGCCACCGGTACTGCAGGTACGCCGATCGCGGGTCGAAGAACACCGGGATGCAGCCGGCGAGGATACAATCGAACGACGATCGTCTCGTCATCGTGTCGCCGGGAGGTTGCAGGCAGAAGATCGAGGTCTGGAATGCTCTCATTATACTCTCCGGATTATCGCAGTTCTCCATTCCGAATTCGCAGAGATCGAGATTGCATTTCGCGGACGATCGGCACTGATCGATCAGCTGTCCCCGTATCGAATCGCTGAGTTGAGGCCTCGGAGCACCAGCGAATGAGAAGAGGTACGGCCGTCGCTTCCGCCGGAGTAGATCCTGCCACCGGCTCAGCTCTTCGTCGCCGGAAGGATGGAACCAGGTCGGATAGGGGACGCCGAAGTCTGTGCAGTTCGGAGCCGCTCTGGCTTCGATTGTTAGGAACGTCATGTTGTTCGATTCCGGCAAGAGCATGAGCCGGTTCCCCCAATCGACGGAGTCGACACCACGCCGGAAATCCGATTCGACTCTGCCAGCGATGAGGAAATGGTCCCTACCTCCCATAAATCTCCACTCCAGCGCCGACCGGAGCCAATTTGCGAGATCCAAGGAGCCGGCATCGCGGAGCGTGAAGTTCGGACTCCAGAGGTAGCGGCTGACGTCAAGGCCCGGATAGTAAGGGACGAAGACCGCCGAAGCTTTCGACGATTCGTCGGTCAAGCACTCGTAGCGCTTCATCCGCTCATGGAAGATGATCTCCAGCGAGAACTGGTTCGTCCAGTACCAGCCTCCGCCGGAGAAAACCCCCGCCGGCTCAACAGAGTCGTTGACCAAGGGAGGACCAAATCCGCCGTTGATTATAAACTTGCACATGTGGATCCATTTGTTGAGAGAGCTGCAATTATCGAGTAAATCGGAGTTGAACCTGGACGGAATCCGATGGACATAAACATAACGACCAATACAGGGATCCGAATCGGCTATTTGCGGAGTTGAAATATGAAATCGGCTACTGTTGTCGTTGCTGATGAAGTAGAAGTTAACAGAGGTGAAGGAGGGGTCGCCATTGGAAGAAAGGAGTCGGACAATTAGCAAGGTGCAGACGAGGAGGATGAGCCACCGGGAGGAGTTAGGGATTCGGCGGATTCCGGCGAGGAGCTTGTGATGATCATCTTTGGTTGATGAAGAAGGTAACATCACGAATTGAACTGACGATCAAGATGAATGAATATGCAGTATTTGAATTTGGGGAAGATGATGATTGTGTTTACTGATTTCTTTATTTATTCAGGTTCATACGATACGAGATAAACGAAGCATCGTTCATTAAATTGGGGATGAAAGTGCTAAATAAACAAGTCCTAATTTCATTAATTTTGTAATCTCCATGCATGGTTACTGATGCAGCTATTAAATGCTTGCTTGTGTTTCCCTTTAAACAATTGAGTCACGTTGTCACACTCACTTCTCGCACATGTTACCTTATTTGGAGTTTCAAATAGATTCTATAAAAAAAAAAAAAAAAAAAAAAAGTGTGTTAAAAATATATCTCAACCTTTCAAATGTAAGATAAATATCCCGGCCTTTAAGGATATGTTAAAAATATATCCCTACCTTTCAAATGTAAGATAAATATATCAACCTTTAGAAGTGATGTTCAAATAATATATAAAATAATTCTCTACTAAAAAAAACTAACATGGTATACATATGTGGCAAACTAAATTAATAAAAAAATAAAATTTTAAAAAAATATATAAAAAATTAATAGAAGGATTTAAGAAAACAAGTTTTTTCATTTATTATTTTAAAAAAAATTCAAGACACTTTATTAATATTTCAATTTTCCATATGATTCTTCTTTGTTCAATTGTTCCATTTTTTTTACATAATTTATTTACTAAAATTCTAACTATTCTTCTTTCTATTTTAAATTTTCATCAAAAATGCGAAATTAGTTAAATGGTCCATTATACGAATATGGGTGTTATGCCTCAAATATAAAAATAATCTAAATAAAATATTAAACACTTGTAAATATATCATTTTTTTTTATATATTTATATTTTATTAATTTATTTCTTTCCCTTGATAAAAAAGAAAGAAAAGAGAAGTGGTTTAATAAAACAAGGTTTTTAATATAGAGTTATAAAAAAATAGTGTGTATAAAATATAAAAGATGAAAGATACGTAAATCTATAATTTTTTTATATATAATTTTTAAGTTTTTTTTTAATTTTTTTTGTCATATATGCATATCCTGTTAGCTTTTTTTTTTGTACAAATTTTTTTGAGATATTATTTTAATATTACCTATAAAGATCGAGATATTTATATTACATTTGAAAGGTTGAGATATATTTTTAACACCCCTTTAAAGGTCGGGATATTTATCTTACACGTTGAAATGTTGGGATATATTTTTAACACACCCTTAAAGGTCGGGTTATTTTAATTAGTTTCGCCTAAAAAAAATGCTTCTATTTGAGTATTTGGTACGAATGTGAGATATTAGAGACCTAAAATGAATGAATGACCAAAAAAAGAGACCTAAAATGAATACCCACAATACTAAGCGAGATGAGTTAGGTTTTCCTTTGATCAGAAATTTTGGGTTTAAATTTTGAGAAAGAATATTTTTTTAAGGGAGTATTTTAACCTCTTATTATACCAGATGGACTAAATCATTCATAAAGTGAAATAAAATAATTACATTATAACAAATTCATTTAGAATCCAAACAAGGTGTTAACCTCCATGAGTCCGTGTAATAAGTGATTGAATAATTTGAATGGGCGTTAATTACTTGTAAATGTAATTATATACTCATAACAACAACAAAAAAATTACATTATAATAATTTGAATGAGAGTGGTATTGAAGAGTGATTGGCCCAAATAGCTACAATAACTAACAAAAAGTACATTTGATTGATTTCACAGGGAGGGAGGGAGAGAGGAGAAATGGAAATTCCATTTCCCGATTCACACATTTTTGTGTAAACTGTAAACTGGAAGAAAAAAAAATTTAATTGCTTTTTTTTCCCAAACATAGCAACATCTTAAATTAACTGGGTATAACGTTAATAGACGCTGGGAAATCAAGTAAAGATGGAAAAAAAACCCTTTTCTGGGCAAATCAACGCGCTATGCACGCGCCCCCTTTCAAAACCTCAAATCCCCAAATCTCCTGCTGAATCCGGCGAGTTCGTCTCTGAGCTTAGCCTCAATACCCACCTCCTGGTTGATTCGTGTCTCAACCTGGCCGTCCTCACTCCTCCGAGTCCTCATACACCCGCTTTCTCTCACGATTTCGGGGAGAACCTCTTGGATTGTGAGTTGGGCAGTCGAAGGTATGAAATCTTTGCAATCAGTTGTCGGAGTATCGACAAGGTGGGAAGAAATTTCAGAAAGAGGAAAAAGGAGCCTCGCCGGTGGGGGGGTTGGTGCTGCGATGTCGCTCTGGGTTCCCCGTGGTGGTCTGTCGGCGCCGCCGCCGTGCGCTGCTCTGGTGTAACCTTTTCTTGTGGGTTGTGTGGCCTGCCTTTTCCGGGGCTTTCCGATGGTGCGGTTGTGAAGTTCTCTCCTGGGCTCATGTGCTCGGGCTTTCCGAAGCTTACCGCTGCCAAAATTTGTGTCATCTCCCCCCGCAATAGCGTTGCGTGTCCACTGCGCTTTCTGCAGTCTTTGGTGTCCAGGCTTGCGTCCAGGCACTTGGTGTTTGTGGTTGTGAAGCTACTGCATCTCCAGCTGTTGGTTTTCGGCTTTGGTGGTGTGCGGTGGATCTTCTTCGACTATGTTGATTGCTGGTTCTTAGGTTCGTGCTTTACTGTACGATCTCAAATTAAATTCCATTTTACATCTTTTATAAACTACTTCAGCCATGTTTCTCTTATGGTGTCTTGGAGTAATATTTCTAACTGGGACAAGAACCTCGTTCTCTCCCCATCCAACCCCCGAAAGGGCCCTAAATCTCTCAAGGGCCCTAAATCTCTCAATGAGAGCCAAAAATCTGCAGGGAAGTCTTACTACTGTACATACACGATGGTTAGCTGGTCCCAGGTTCATCCTCGAGCTCCCCTTTGTATTATAAGTATATGTATGTTAATGGTTTCGATCATCTATTGGATCCAAAAAAAGGCTTTCTCCAGGCTATGCAAGGTGGTGCTCAAGTGAGTATTGTTATGCCTAACCTCACCTTTGTATTTTCTACTGTAATTGATGATCCTACTAAGGCTAAGGAAATCAGGAAGAGAGTGAAGCTTGTGTGGAAGCTTCTGCTGATCAAACCACCTTTCTATTGCTACTACAAGCTGATGAGTAAGCCATGGCTCAATTGTGACTTCTCGTCTTGCAACTGGTTTGCTGCATACCTTGCAATGGGTATCCAGAAGACAATATTTTCTCTTGACATCTCCAGGTACTGTAGCACTCTCCAATTTCATGAAATTGGCCTCTTTCTTAGGATGAGGACTATCCAGGAACTAATAAAGTTGTCTTTGAAATACTGTCCTCAAGGAAATGATCTAAACATTGTAGCTCAGGTATTTCTTACTAGTAAATCTATTGTCCTTTGTTGGCCAAGTGTATTATGCAAACAGATTATCCGATTGGGAATTGATATGTGTAATTCTTATCTGTTTAAATTATATCAAACAGTGACTTCTAGTCACACGTACCCCCCTTTCGAGGGCCCAAAAAATGTCGTTCAATCGACAAACGAGATCACTCCCGAAAGGGCCAAAATCCTCCTAGCGAGGCTAAACAACCGTTTCAGGGTTCTCCGCCCTGAATTTTCATCCGGGTATGATTTTAATTGCGTCAAAACTTTCTTTGACTCCCACCCTTCAAAGGGCTACACACACTCATGGTTTATGCGTTTGAATGCTTTTGCCTGGTCTCCCACGTCGTCTGCGGTTGATTTGTTGGGAGTCTTTGGAATTCAATGGTGTCCTTATGGATATAAAATATATAAACCATTCCTTGAGTACTTTACATATCGCTTTGAGTTTAAAAAATTCTGCCTTAGTCTTTGGAGAGACATTAGTGCGATGCGAAAAATGCCCTCAAGATCTTGGAGGATGAATACCACCTTTGAAGGATATAAATAGCTACTGAATGTTGAGCTTAACAATGCTTTAAAGCTCATCTTAATCTATTATCTTGTGGTGTTGTCTGATATTAACAAGAGTGGGAAAATTAATCATATGTGTTTAAGGAACCGTTTTTCACCCCCCCCCCAATTTGAACAACATGAGCTCATTATCTATTAAAAATTGCTTTCAAAAGAAAGACTACTACTTTGTAAATCTTGCCCACTGGGGGAATTGGGACTATTGCCTGAAACAAGCGTGGAAGCTGGGAGATTACTATCTTCAAACAACAAGGCTCGCCATGAGTAATTACTCACCACATTCGCTACGTCGGCTCGATTTAAGGACTCGGAATTTTAGTCCTTTTATCATTATAGGTTTTTTATGAAGATTTGCTTCTGGAACTGTCGAGGGATTGGAAAACGAACTTTTTGGACGGAAATTGATTCTATGTGTAAAAACGACCACATTCAAATCATGTCGTTAGCGGAAACCAAATCGGAAAATATCCCTGATGACAAATTATGGAGAAATATTGGGTTTGATGAAGGGGTATGGTCGCCGGCTATTGGAAGATCTGGGGGAATTGGAGTCATCTGGAAATCTCATCAGTTGCTAAATTTTTCAATTTCCATAGCTATCCATGCTCCTCGCATCATCGGCCTTCGAATTGAGAGCCCCCGTGATGGATTTCCGATCCTAGTTCTTTTTGTATATGCACCTCCGGCACCAATTGATAAAGACATTTTTTGGGAAATGTTAAGAACAATTGTAAATGATTCCACTATTCCGTGCATTGTTCTTGGGGATCTAAATGAAATTCTTTGCAGCTCTGATAAACTCGGTGGGGCCTCTACTCCGGTCTCCAGGTTCTCTCGTCTATTCTCCTTTAAAAACGAGTGCTCTCTCTTTGACCTTTCTACATTTGGGAACCCGTTCACTTGGAGGAAGAACCCAGAGGAAGACTTCAATATCCGAGAAAAACTTGACCGGGTGCTTGTTCACCAACAGGTTCTAGCATCATTCCCTAATTTGATAACCTATCACGGTGCTTTCTCCTCTTCGGATCACTGCCCAATTTCCATCTCCTTCGAGGTAAACTCTATCTTCAAGGCCCCACCTTTCAAATTTGAAAACGCCTAGCTGCTTCGGAAAGATTTTCGTAACATAGTCAAGCAATCTTGGAGGGCATCATGCACTGGCTCGGCTATGTTTCAATTAATGTTTAAACAGAAAATACTAAAAAACAAAGCAAAAGAATGGAATAAGACAAGCTTCAGCAACATCTTCCGTCAATTAAAGGACGTAGACTCTGAGCTACTGCGTATTCAGTCTGCAGGACCTGACTTTAATCCTCAAGCAGATCAAAAGAGGGAGAAACAGCTCATTGTGAAAAGGGATAAGCTCCTTCTATTTCAGAAATCTTTCTGGAGCCAAAGGGCTAAAACTAAGCATTTAAAACTCTCAGATTCAAACACAGCTTATTTCCATCGAGTCGCTTCAGGACGACGGCATAGAAAACAGATACGCAACATCCTCTCCTCCACTGGTACGGTGGTCGTGGGAGAAGAAAACGTTAGGACTGAGATAAAACGGGATTTTGAAAAAAGGTTTAAGAAAGAGCCAACTGATGACGGTCTACTTAACAAACTTCTGGAACTTATACAACCGTCCATCTCGCCGGATGAAAATTGTTTTCTTACAGCAATCCCGACTAACTCAGAAATTAAAACATCTGTTTTTAGTCTAGGCCGAAACAAGTCCCCAGGTCCTGATGGATTCACGGCTGAATTCTATACAAAATACTGGGATATAGTCGGTAAATCGGTAATATGTGCGGTAAAAGGGTTTTTCCACTCCGGTAAAATGCTCCGACAAATAAACCATACTTTTATCTCCCTGCTTCCGAAGAGAGATGCTCCCACGACTACTAGTCACTACAGGCCCATCAGTCTATGTTCCAATGTATACAAAATAATTTCCAAAATTCTGACAGAAAGAATGAAAAAAGTTATTGGTAAACTCATGCATCCACTTCAGGGTGCCTTTGTCTCAAACAGGGCTATACAGGACAATATCCTTATAGCGCATGAAATCTTCCATTCCTACAAAAATCGTAGGGGGCGGGAAGGATGGTTGGCAATAAAGTTAGACATGGAGAAAGCCTACGATAGGGTGGACTGGAATTTCCTCAAAAGTGTGCTCCTCAGATTCGGATTTCATGATAGATTTGTCGCGTGGATTATGGAGTGTATTACATCCGTCTCCTTCTCGGTACTAGTCAACAATGGGCCTACGGACCTGTTTCTTCCGTCACGAGGAATTCGCCAAGGCGATCCGCTTTCTCCGTTCCTATTCATTTTAGGGGCAGAGATTCTAGCCCGGAAACTAGCAGCGGAAGCTAGCCTAGATAGAACCCACATAGGCTTTCCGATTGGACGCAACGGGCCCCGGGCTCCGTTCCTCTCCTTTGCTGACGATATCATCATCTTCTCAAAGGGTAGCATTGAAGCAGGGCACAAAGTAAAAACGATCATCGACTCATACTGCAAAGTGTCTGGCCAAAAGGTTAATTACCACAAATCATGCTTCCAAGCAACTCGGGGGATTTCGAATCATAGGGTTCTTCAGTTGCGTAATTGCCTCAACATTACTGAGGAAAACTCAATAGAAAAATATCTTGGCTGTCCTATTATCAATGGCAGAGTCACCAGCAGTACATTCGAAGACATCATTTGTAAATCTAAACAACAATTGACAAAATGGAGGGCTAATACTCTCTCCCAGCAAGGTCGTGCTACACTAATAAACTCCAACCTCTCGTCTAAGCCACTTCATGTAATGCAGAGCTTTATGCTCCCCGCTTCTATGCATAAAGAACTTGACCAGATAAATCGTTCCTTCTTCTGGAATAAGGACCTCCAGTACCGGCCGCTAATCAGCTGGGACAGGATCTGCAAACCGAAAAAGTTTGGGGGTTTAGGAATTCGTAAATCAGGTGATATGAATGTCGCTCTCCAGATGAAGCTCTTGTGGAAGATTCTGGCAGAGCCTAGTAATGTGTGGGTATCTTTGATCAGACATAAATATCTGCGTACCACAAGTATTTTTGAGTACAGAAGATCGGGATCGTGCTCTTGGCAATGGTCCAAGCTATCTGAACTAATAGACAAATTTAAAACTGGACTAATTTGGTCCGTAGGAAATGGACACTCAATAAAATTCTGGACAGATAATTGGATCTCAACCTCCTCTCTTCTGGCTAGGGATGACTGCCCTCTACATTACAATCAGGATGAAATGGTTAGTGACTATATTTTGGGGGGCAAGTGGTGGAGTGAAAAACTACAACAGAACCTTCCTAACGATCTGGTACAAGATATTTTAGACATCCCGCTTCCTGCATCAGAATTGCAAGACCGTATATACTGGTGGCCGGATAGGGAAGGATGGTTTACTACTGCCAGTGCATACAAATTGATAACATCTCGGGTCTCTACAACCCCGGATAGTAATGACTGGATTTGGAAGATCAATACCCCTCCGAAAGTTAAAAATTTTCTTTGGAAAATAGCTCAGAATGGCCTCCCCACGGCCTCTAGGTTGTCTTGTCGGGGTTCGGCTGTACCTTCCACCTGTTCCCTATGTAATTCGGCGCCGGAGGATGAGGTCCATTTGTTCTTGGAATGTCTCTTTATCAGATCAATCCACCAGCTCCCGATCCAAGATCAATCAATGGTTGCTTGCTCGATTGCCCAGTCCCGGGATATCAAGCCCATTTTATCTGCTCTTGGGAAGAGCCTAAACTCCACCGCCATGACCAGCCTCGCCTTCTCTTGGTGGTCGACATGGTATACTAGGAATCAATTTCTGTTCCAGCAAACTGCTATCCCACAAACAGATAAAGCTATACGAATGATCAAAACTCATATAGATAACTGGAATAGAACGTCTGTGCGGGAGACTGAATTTGAAGAGGAGCTTCGCACCCCTCGGCTGCACTGGACAAAACAAAGTCAGAAAAAACGTTCCGTTCATTGGCGGAAGCCTCCAAGGGGTACGTACAAACTAAACTTTGATGGCTCATCTCTTTCTAATGGCGACAGTTCAGCTGGTGCCATTATTAGGGATTGGGAAGGACGCCCAGCTTCCATTCAGCACCAGCAGCTTGGCAAACAAAACCCCCTTAAAGCGGAGGCGTTAGCCCTAAAATTGGGTGTTCAAAAAGTCCGGCAACTCAACATAGAAAGGATCCAAATAGAAGGCGACTGTAAGATCATCATTGACCATTTAAACGGGAAATCTTCCTGTCCATGGGAAATCGAACTAATCCTCTCGGATACTCAACTACTGCTATCGACGGTGAAAGAAGCAGTTTTCTTTCACATTCCTCGCATGGGCAATAGAGTGGCGGATAAGGTTGCACACCTTAGCCACTCTGCCCGAGGGGTCGATATTAAAAATGATATGGGTCTTCTTGACCTCATCCGTAAGGATGCTGCCGGGTAGGGCTATCCCACCCGAATTCTTTCCCAATCAAAAAAAAAAAAAAAAAAAAAACTAACAAAAAGTTTTCTAATTTAAAATTTATTTTGTATCAACATGATTCAACACCTAACAAAAAAAAAGTGATTAAAGAAACAAGACTTAATTAGTAAAAGAGTGTGATTTGCAATTAGATGACGTTTGGAGTTTCCCACTGTTACAAGAAAAATCCCATCAAATCGCAACGTTAACATCTTAATACCCCACAAAGAAGATTGTATTGACTAGTTTTGTACGTCCTCCTCTCAATTAGGCCACTTTAATTTTTCTAAACCTATGTTAACAAAAATGCTCATAAGATCAGGAGATTGGACAAGGTATCAATTTTAATCGAGTGCTACATTCACAGTATCCTCGCATATTTCATGCAAATTGTTGACTCTATCTTGATGAATATATGTGATATATTTTTGTAGGGATAATAGAAGACAAATAAGGTAGTATTTTATGTAAATATCAATTATATTATATAGTTCTTTTATTTGATTTGATTTATTATGTGGATATATCTACTTAAAATCAGATTTGATTCAAAAGATTTATTTAATTTCTTTAAATCTGATTTTTAGAGATTTGTTATTTGCTTATTTATGCTTTATTTCTTATAACAAGTATTTGAAAAATAAAGTTGCTGAGATTTTGATTTTGAATTGGATAAGATTTGTTTTATTTAAAAGGTGGAGTTAAAATCATACTTTGTTATTGGATTTATCTAAATCTTTTTTTTTTTATTAATTTGCTTTTAGATTTGTTTGAAAAGTGGTTATCTAGATATTTGTTTGAGATTAACATGTGCAGATTTTAAGCTACAAACGGCAAGATTTGTTCAGCACACATGTACCTATTTTCTGGTGTGGGGGGGGGGGGGGGGGGATGGAATTCAAACGGGTTGATTTTGTGTAGAGATTTCAAATTCAAACGGGCTGATTTTTTGTGCAACCAAAAATCAGATTTTGTGGAATTTATTCAAAATCAAATCGATTGAAATTCAAGCTAAAATCTGGGATTTTCAGCGGCAACAATTCAGCCCCTTCGCCTATAAAAGATGAGAGCAAGTGGTGAAGAAAATAGGGACACAAGCACATCATTCAAGCGAGCACTTCAAAGCCAAAGCAATCATCTTCAAGCTTATTTATTTTCTTTCTCTCCCTCGTTGTAATTGTTTTTATTTCTAGTTGAGAGAGGAGAAAAATTTGAGCGTTATAGGATAAATCATTCTCGTTATACTAAGAGTATCCCCTATACTCAAACGTATACACACGTTGGTGTGGTTAGGGCTATTATTTCATGAGCGTTTTTTAGTTGACTAGATAGTAGCGGGTGAGGCTACGAGAAAGGCAGTTCTTCTAAATTGTATCTGTAAGTGCAAAAATCCGCACCATACGTTGAGGAAGATCGAGCTTCTTTGTCGAGATACAATCCTGCCAAGAAACAAAGAACAAGGTTGGGGCGGGGCTTGTCTCCCCCGGGGACCCTCCGACGCTCAAGTCAGTCATTCTCCATCCCAATATGAATCTATCCTCTCATATTTATACTCATCGAATATTAAATAAAAGAAACGGTTACGATATTAAATAGAAGAAACTGCTACCGTATTTAATTCGGTCGACGTCGTATTTAATGTTCGGATTTATTGATTAAGATACCGCTTGTTAAAAGACCGGAACGCCCTTGTGCTATAATGACGGGATTTTCCCTATCTCAATTGCCCCTCGGGTTTCTTCTTCATGTCTCGATGATGAAGGAAGCTGAAAAAAGTACACGGCGAAGTTTGTTGAGTGAACGATGATGGCAGTCGCTTAACCCGTAGTTGGCTATTGGCCATAAGTGGCGATTCAGATTGGCTGTAAGTGGCGATTTCATTTGCCTTAAGTGGCGAATCGGATTGGCCGTAAGTGGTGATTTCGTTGGCCTTAAGTGGCGAATCGGATTGGCCGTAAGTGGCGATTTCGTTGGCCTTAAGTGGCGAATCGGATTGGCCGTAAGTGGCGATTTCGTTGGCCTTAAGTGGCGAATCGGAGTGGCCGTAAGTGGCGATTTCGTTGGCCTTAAGTGGCGAATCGGATTGGCCGTAAGTGGCGATTTCGTTGGCCTTAAGTGGCGATTCTTCTGCCTTTACTGGCATTTGCTTGGCCATAAGTGGCGAGTCGGATTGGCCGTAAGTGGCGATTTCATTGGCCTTAAGTGGCGATTCTTCACTTTCTTGAGTTGTTGTATGCCCCTGCACACAATCTGTATATTTTTGCGGAGAAGTAGTAGGCTAAAAATCTAGCTTGGAACTACACATTCATCTTTCAATAAACATTTTTAGAAGAATGCTAATTAACAACCATGTCTTTATTAAGAAATTCTCCGCAAGCAAGGGGAATAAAAAACTTAGCTCACGAATTCCTTGCTTGAGTAATAGGATTCTCGGTGGCCTTCATTAATCCCAATTTAGATGTAGTGTCACTCTTGACCTGGTTCGGATCTGGTTTTGGGCAGAGTATCAAATCTCTGACTTGATTTTTATGTCTTTGTAGCTCTTGATGCCTCAAATGATTCTGTTTGCCCCAACCCACTTTGTATTGGTGAATCTTGCCCCAACAGTTGCGAGACTTGAATTCGTGTTTTCCGCAGGAGTGCAATCAATTCTTGTTGCTCATATTCTCTCGATGAACGCCTATTCAAGAGTACAACACAAGCGGAGCAAACGAAAACAAAGCAAAAGGCAAAACCCCACTATCGAGACAACAAGGCGATCACAAAAGCCAAACGAGCAGTTGAAAAATGAGCAAATAGATGCAATTAACACATGGAGAGATGAACAATAACACACTTAGCCATGATTACGGCCTCAATACATTTGCAACATGCAGACTAGTATTACAAGAAACTAAAAAAATCATCAACTAAAAGACATGCTCGTTTATAAACTAATACTCGCTAGCTCATAACTTTAATCCATTGATCACCAAGATTAACAGGTTAAAAGTTAAAACACTGCATCACAATTAACCCAACGATCACCAAGATTAACACGAAACAAAGACTCTAGGCCTAGCCGACTGTCCCAAGAGCCACGCAAATTGGTATAAACCGAAATTCATCCAATTCCACATTTCCCGCATGAATTAACTTCGTACAGCAAATAACAAAGTAAGAAATTGTGATCGATCGACTCGGTTACCAATTCGACAGGTTTCAAATTTCCAAGTTCATGAGAAAGATTGAGTGATTCGAACCTGCGCTTATCGATTCAGATTTAGAATCGAAGTCTCAGGGTTGCCCCGTGAAGCTACGAAAGGAGACCTAGACCCGTCGACCAGCGCTGCACTTCCAATCTTGATTGAATGTCTGATCCGCGTTTGACACAGTCTAGAAATTGAGGCAGATGCATTCGGCGGAGAGGGTTTGTCGTCGGGCCATGAACAACATTGCTGGGAGAGGAGAACGGCAGCCCCAGTGGCTTCCAGTAGCGTCCCGGAATCGCCGGTTGGCAGACATCGATGGCAGGGCACCAGTTTAGATCCGCACCAGGAGAGAGATCCAAGCGAAGGGCTGTGCCGGATCCGACTATGAACACCAAAAGAGGAAGAAGATTCGATCAGGATTCGAATCTGTTTTCGTTGCGAGGTTGTGGTGCGGCGAGGCTCGCGTGGCTCAGTGGAGGGAGACGCATGGTGGCCAATCACCGTCGCCGGGGATTTCTGGCCTGAAAAGACAGGGAACTAGTGTCTGTCGATGGAGAAGGCGACATAGAGGGCGTCCTTGGTGTGACCGGCGAAGGGCGGCGAAGAGGACGTCGTCTTCGACGAAGTGAAAGTAGCCAGTTTGACGGCGGCGAGGGACGCCGTAAACCCCTGATGTTCTCCTCGGTGGCACTGGGAGAGAAGCACGGAGATGGTGGATTGACAACCCTAGGATCTGACGAGCCGCAGCGCCTCTGCCATGTGGTCCGAGGCCGACGGCGCCCTCCTCTAGGGTTTTTGAGCGGAGGCTAAGCATACATCGCCTCCTCGTCCCATCAATGAGCGGAGGCTAAGCATCCATCGCCTTCTCGTCCCGTCAACCATCCATTTTTCCGATTGGGAGATCCGATCTCATGGCTTTTTGATCGAATTTCTCCACGGACGGCGCCAATTGTAAGTGCAAAAATCCGCACCATACGTTGAGGAAGATCGAGCTCCTTTGTCGAGATACAATCCTGCCAAGAAACAAAGAACGAGGTTGGGGTGGGGCTTGTCTCCCCCGGGCACCCTCTGACGCTCAAGTCAGTCATTCTCCATCCCAATATGAATCTATCCTCTCATATTTATTATCATCGAATATTAAATAAAAGAAACGGTTACGATATTAAATAGAAGAAACCGCTGCCGTATTTAATTCGGTCGACGCCGTATTTAATGTTCGGATTTATTGATTAAGATACCGCTTGGTAAAAGACCGGAACGCCCTTGTGCTATAATGACGGAATTTTCCCTATCTCATTATCTAGGACTCTAAGGAATCTGAGTTTACTAGATAGGAGCGGGTGAGGCTTCGAGAGTTTAGAAGAAGGAAATATTTTCTCGATTGTATCTAAGATCCATAAGAAGTGAAATAATAGTTGTTTGAATTCTAAGGGTTGGATAACCCTATTCGGGGACGTAAGTCAAGTTGTACCGAACCTCGTTAACAATTCACGTGTTCATCTATTTAATTTGTGCACTTACGTTTATTTGTACTGTCTTAGCATCAGCAAGACGAAGTTCTATTTCGAAACCTTGGAAGTCCAGTTCAAGACCTTGAGATCCAGTTTAGAGGCCTTGAAGTTACCACTACAGCAAGTTTTGCGAAAATCTTCCATACTCTATTCAACCCCCTTTCTCACATTAATTACTTGATTCTTCACAAAACAAGCTAAACTTCATGTATTTGGTAGTAGGTACATCGTTTCGTTTATATGAACTAATTTGATATATATGCCACTCTTGTCAATCTCAAAAGTATGTATTAGGTTAAGATGTAAGTTAATAGTTTATACTATATTTGGTTGACTTTAATTTTATATTCTTTTGTGAACTAAATAGCTTGTATTGTTTTGATAAAAAAAAAAAAAAAAGGTACAAATTTGATTTTCTACTATTATCTTTGATTTTTCCAATTTATTTCTAAAAAATATCAAGAAGCCTTAAAAGCCCATAACCAGTAATTAGCCCAGCCCATAAATTTGGCCGGCCCGAGTCTATCTTTTCCTTCTTTTTTTTTGGGGGAAAAACTGAAAAAATAAGGCATTCAGCATCCGACCATCTACATCGATCAAGAGGGGATTTTGGAGAACCCCAAAACAACCAAGCGCAACCTGAGTTCCTGATTCCATAGTCTCAGACTCCGTGGTAGCGCCATCGGAGAAATCGACCACCGGTGTATCAAGCGACGATCGATCTCTTCCTGAAATTCGACCTATTTAACCTTCTATGGTAATTCCTCAATTCTTATTTCCGGTATTGTGCGTTTGTCGGTGTATGACCTAATTTTGGGGAATATGGTTCTTACAAATCAATCCTCCTAATTTTGGTGCTGTGAATTCGATGAATTGTCAAGTTCTGTTTGTGATCTACTCGAGGTTTGCTCAATTGGAATTAATTCTAGAAGATTCGAAGTTTAAGGTTGCTCAATTTGAATTTATGTAGTAAGTCACTTGAGCTATAATTTTCCGCTTCCACAGATTCGAATTTGACCCGGTTAGCAAAATTACGATCACCAAAAGAGAATCTTAATCTTTTCCTGTGGGCTTGTTGCCGTCGCCAGCTGTTCATTCTTTCCAGCTCTGGAATGCATCTGAGCTGCAGGTGCTTGGAGTTTGATTGAATCGACTTATAAAAGCTGTCTATTGGGTCAAGGTTTGCTGCTTCTTCCTATCTCTCTATTTTTTGATGAAACCTATCACTCTATATATTTTCATAGAATTACAATTTCGTTTGTTGTTGTGTGAAGTTAAGATTGCTTAAATTATAGCTTTGCAGAAAATTTTATTTAAGACTGAGTGGACTATGATTCTGTTTCTGTATAAATGACAGTTTAAGATTGCATTCTCTTGATCTGTATCCCTAGGAACTATCTCTCTTCTCTTCGCTGTCCACAATCCAATTCCATGGTTTCCAGTAATTCTCCTCTCTCTGAGTTCCATGTACTGCATTGGGGGGAGTCTTGTTGTTAATGAAACAAAAAACGGGGGGCCTTGATGGCAAATGATTCATCATGAGAGAAGTACAAGACTTTAATTCCGAAGGAGAGAAAAGTGGGTGGGCGGGGGGAGGTAAATAGGTTGGATTGTTTGGTATTGTTTGTATCTAATTTGTCTTGAATTTCTTTCTCAGTTCTCAATCATCTGAGTGACATCTGACTATTAGATTTATAGAAGTGTAGAATTTTGTGAACAGCTGAGCTCGGAAAAGTTCTAAACCTCCTCTAGCTACTTAAGCACAACGGATGGAAATTAATGCACACTATAATGGTAAACTGCTTGTCACAGAAAAAATAAATTTTTTGTTTTAAGGATTATAAGCAGTAATTGAATTGAAAACCAAATAAACTATAACTTTTCGTGTGTGGGATGATGAGTCACCAACAGGGAATGAGGCTTCCGCTTAGGGTTCAGGAGTCTCCAGTGAGGAGATGTCATGATGAGGGGCAGCGGGTATGGATCTTTAGCTGGGTAAAAATGGGGTTTGGTTAGAGTGCTAGGATTTTTTTTTAGGAATTTTCTAAACACCATGCCATATAAGATTGTATTGGTAGTTTAAGGAGGGGCAGTTAGTGCCATGCAATTATGCAATGATATGGACTCTTTTTAACGGCTCTATACTAAAGAGAATTTATTGCAGTTGGTATGTTACACCTTCATTTATAACCGGGATTCCAAAGTGTAGTGTGCTATTTAATGGGTTGATTTTACTAATTTTTACTGACTTCTTCTGTTCTAAGGAAATGATAACCCCTATCATCTAACTTGTTGCTGCATTTATTTGTTTTGCATCCTTGCCAATTAGAATAGAGAGTTTTGGCTGCTTAGCCTATTAAATAGGAGGTGATGAACCTGAATACTGAAGAAAATTCTGAGATGATTGTGGAAGGAGCAGGAGGTGGAAGTCAAGAGACAAGGGGGTCATCTATATCAGCAGAGAAGACCGTCTTTGAAATAGCTGATGACAGAATTGTAGATGCTTCTAATTGCATAGTAAATAAAGAGAGCAATGATGAATTGAAAAATGAAGTACTTGCTGGAAATAATTCAAATGTAGATTCCGGTGAGAATGTGGGGGAGGTAGGAAATCAAGAGAAAGAGACATTGAATGGCGAATGTGACAAAGAGGAACAAATCACCGTGCCTGGAGATATGCAAAATAATGGGGCAGGGTTAGCCAGTGAAGAAGGTGCTAATGAAATGCTTACAGTCTCTGAAGATAATGTTAGGAAGGAAACTGTGATGGGAAATTTATCAAATCAAGATATAGGAGAAGAAAAGAATTCAGAGTCTCTTACTGAGACAGTTGCTTTAGGTGAGAAAAAGGAACTCATAGATGATGATACAAACACTACAAAAGAAGTGTTGTTGGTTTCTAAAAAGAAGGTGCTCAGGCCAAAGAAGATTGTTAAGAAGGTTATTAAGAGGAGGAAACTGGTTAAGGGAAAAGTCCTAGCCAAGAATGAAGAGGAACCACAATCTTCAGAGATGCCTGAGTCTGTTGGAGTTCCAACAATTCAGAATGTGAAGAATGAAGAGAACCCTGATGCCAAACCCCCCATAGATAACGTAAATAGTTCTGTTACTGATGCAGTTCCTTTGAATGACAAAGAGGAACCAAGAAATGATGATACAAACACTACTAAAGAAGCGCCTTTGGTTCCTAATACGAAGGTGGTTAAGCCGAAGAAAGTGGTTATGAAGAGGAAACTGGGTAAGGGGAAAGTCGTAGCCAAGGATGAAGAGGAGCCACAATCTTCAGAGATGCCTAAGCCATCTGTTGAAGTGCAAACAAATCAGAATGTGGAGAATGAAGAGAACCCTGATGCCAAACCCATGGATGGGGTGAAAAGTTCTGCTGCTGATGCAGTGACTTTCAATGAGAAAGAGGAAATCATAAATGATGATACAAACACTACAAAAGAAGTGTCGCTGGTTCCGAATAACAAGGTGCTCAAGCCAAAGAGGGTTGTTAAGAAGGTTATTAAGAAGGTTGTTAAGAGGAGGAAACTGGTCAAGGGGAAAGTGGTAGCCAAGGATGATGAGGAACCACAATCTTCAGAGATGCCTGAGCCGTCTAGTGTTGTGAGAACAAATCAGAATGTGAAGAATGAAGAGAATCTTGATGCCAAACCAGTGGATAATGTAAATAGTTCAAGCACGGTGAGAGCAAAGAAGAATGCTCGCCAAATCACTGATGAGGTGACAGTTAAGTCAAGGCAAAGTGAGATGAACGAGCAAGCTGACACAAAAAAGGCGGCATCAGAAAGTGAAAAAATGAGTAAGGTAAGCAACAGAAAGGCTGAAAAAAGCAGTTTAGGTGATAAATCTTCAACCAAACTGGAGACGTTGGGGATGATATTCATGTGCAGCTCGAAAACAAAGGAGGACTGCTACCGTTACAAGATCTTCGGGCTCCCTGCAAGCAAGAAGGATGTCGTTTTAAAGGTGCAGAAAGGAATGAAGCTCTTTCTGTTTGATGTTCAATTGAAGCTCCTATATGGGATCTATAAAGCTGCCGGACCTGGGGGTTATAATATTGAACCCAAAGCTTTCCACTCAAATTTCCCTTCTCAGGTTAGTGTACATTTCATATCTTATCTTAATCTCCTGATTTCTCATCAGAACCATCTAATTGTTTCTCACATACACCGTTTCCCATTTGGTACAAGTTTTTGGCTTGCGATAAGACAACTTGCAAGCTGCTTGATCTTAACTTTGTTGAACAATGAAATGGCTCAAGCTATTTCATATACTAAGCAACCTTGCTTCTTCCTAATGATTGGCTTGCGATAGGTACGGTTCACCATTGACCATGATTGTAATCCCCTGCCGGAGGAGAAGTTTAAGAAAGTTATAAAGGATAACTACTACACCAAAAATAAGTTCAGTTGTGAGCTAAATTCTAAGCAGGTTGGATACTATTTCCGTGAACCATTTCTATGCAGTTACATACGTCCCCCTAGCTGTTAATGCACTTTGCAGTCTATATATTCCCTATAAATCTTGCACGCTGAAGCATATTATGAAAATTCTATCCAGGTAACGAATTTGTGCGAGCTTTTCCGTGTAGACAAAAAGGGCACGCTGTCTAAGGCCAAGGCAGTAATTGACAGACCAAAGGTAGTAGAGAGAGAGAAGAAGAAAGCAACAGCTGAGAATGAAGTGAAACAAGGCAGGGAGAAGAGAAAAGCTGTAGTTGATTCCGAGAGAGACGTCAAAAGGAGAAGGGCTGTAGATGATGTAAAACGATCGAAGGATAAAGGTGATGAGAGACGTCCAACCGTAAATGGTGATGTCAGATCATCAAGGGTAAAGGGTGATGTGGGACGTCCAAGGGCTAGAGGGGACGCAAGACGGTTAAGGCTTGAGGACAATGCAAGACGATCACGGGCTAAGGATGATGCAAGACGTGCACGGACCAAGGATGATGCAAGACGTGGTCGGGCCAGGGATGAGGCAGGGCGTTTGCGGCTCGAGGATGAGGCAAGACGTTTGCGGCTAGAAAATGACGCAAGACGTTTGCGGCTCGACGATGATGCAAGACGTTTGCGACTTGAGGATGATGCAAGACGTTTACGGGATGAGAGTGATGCACGACGTTTACTGGATGAGGGTAGAAGACATTCTCCCCACATCTTGAACAACAGGTACCCTCGCCTTGCCAATGCATATGAAAGGGAGCCTTATGTACCATCAGCTTTTCCTGCACCTTTGCATCTAGATGCTCTACCTCCACCAGCAGTTCCTACTTATACATCATCTTACGGCTATGGGAGGACCTCAGTTCTCGATGACTATAGGCCAGGCGTGACCATTGGACATGAGAATCACGGGCTTTCATACTCAGGATCACGACTACTCTACGAGTATGAAAGTCGTAATCGTTACTTGCCTTCTAGGGAGCCTATTGATCACCGTGATCCTGAGTATGGTCTCGGCACTAGTCGAATCTATTCACCCATAGCATCACGAGACGAGTACCTTCCGTCGTCCAGCAGGATCTCAGGGTATCGAGGTTCACCTTATCGTCGTTATTAAATTGGCCCTTGTGCTCCTTCAGTTATCGTATCCTTGCTTTTCTTGCATCCCTGGAACATTTTCCTTTCACGGTGGCCATTACTGGTTTGTTTGCCTTTGTTCGTTAGCAAGAGCTTTCGAGTTTCCATGTAACTTTGAATAATAACTTGCTATCGAACAACTCTTGGGAGGCAAACTTGTACCGAAATTCCTTTCCTGAAGACTCTTCGTGGAGCATTGCGAGTGCCAATTTAATATATTATGACCAAGTAGAATTGGTTAAAACTCGAAAAAAACTTAGCTCGAGCTCGTTTATTTCTTAAACAAGCCAAACTTGATCAAGAAAAAAGCTCGTGGCTTCAGTTTGGTTTGAGCTCGTTTAACTATCAAATTTGAACATGTTAAGTTTGACTCGTTCAGCTCAAATGACACCCCTAATGGTGGATCTGTGACTCGCCATTCATCTTCTCTAATGTGACATTTTTAATCGTGTTTTAGCTCAATAAACCGAAAAATTAAAATCATAGTACAATGCTATGCAAGTCACATAATTGGTGATGATTATGTGAATAATATAGCATTGCGTAAATTAGAAACAAGGAAACATGAATGCAGTTGGGATTGCATTGCATCAACAAAATTAGCTGTTTCCCCTTTGACCCAACTCAACCTTTTTGGACAAAGACTGAACGTACAAAGGCAGATATAAACACTGCCCTACACAGGCAATGTTTTTCTATTGCTTTGTTTTGAATAAATTTTTCCCCTGTGTGGGTAATTTGTTCAATAGGTTTGATTTTTCATGATGGCGTTTTGCCATTGTCGTGCATGCCTGCCTTTTTTGAGCCTTGCAAAATCAAGATTTTGCAAGTGATTGCAGCAATTGAGCAAACAAAAAATGACAGTGCAATTTCTAGCCACTTAGTGTGTCTGAAATGGTCAACACAGTCATGGGCAAGAAATCACATCTCTTCTTCATCTTTCTATCTGACATATTTGTTCCCTTCCATAGTCCTTGCCTGTGCAACAAATCTTTCCAGACTCATATGGATAGTGGTAGTTTTTTTTTTACTAGAGCTAGCAAGACGTAACATGGCCCGTCACAGCATCTCCATTAGATTTCCTATTCTAGGGATTTTCAAATTTTTAGAGAATTTTAAGACTTTTCTAGATTTGGTGCAGCAGATTATCTATCTCATTATCCAAAATGAAAAAGTAGTTGAAAAAAATAAAATCTTCTCTAGATCTGCAGTGTTTTTTAAAATTAAATGATTATCTAAATCTTCGAAATGAGAAAATTGTTGGAGATAGTTTGAAAAATCCAGACTCTCTCCCAACTAAACTCGATTTTTTAGCAAAAACTCATGGCTTGAAAATCGGCTCGACTTGACATCATTTAACCCGGCTAATAACTTAACGACTCCAACTAGAAATAAGACAACATGACATGAACCCAATATTGAAATTAAATTTGATTCCTATCCTTATTTTGAATATAAATTACTTTGCATAATTTATCCCGACTCGAAATAACCCAACTTGATCAAAATTCATATCCAAAATTGTTTTGAATTGATAATGATCTGATTCTATCCCAAGAACTTGATAGGATCTAAGGCCATGCACACCGAGAACATTTATGCTCTTCCTTTAACTCACTTTTACCCTGCCACATTAGCATAAGAATATCCCTTTACCTTTTTAGCAATTTCACCCACATCCATGCATCTCACTTCCGAGCTTTTCACCCACTTTTTAATTATTTTGATTTTGAATAAATATTTAAATAATAATAATAATATTTAAATATTATTGAAATCATATTTTACCAACAATTATATAAATAATAAGAATAATAATGCACGTTAAAAAAACATAACTACATAATCAAATCGTGATAATTCAAGTACAAGATTAAAATGAGCACACAACAAAATGCAAAATGCTTCTTTAAAGGGAAAACAAAAGCTACTGATGGTTTCTTCAAGGCCCAAAACTTTGCCATATATGCTCAAATATTTAGTTTTGACTATTGGACTGATTGAATAACTAATTAAATATCCAACCCTCAAATATTTAAATTTGGCAGATGGCTGGATTTTGTTTTCAGAGATGCTTCCAAGTTCCCAACAATTTCTGGTTTTGAAATGGACAAAACCGCCTGGGGCAATCTACAAAGTTAATGTAGATGGCTCACTAAAGCCCAAGGGCGATTGCCGGGTGGGAGTGATCATTAGGGATCACACTGGTTCTGTGATTGATATTCTTCAATCTGAAATGGCAACCACATCTGTTATCCAAACAGACGATGCTGCGTTTTGTACAGGTGTAAATCTAGCCATAGCTAGAGGTTTAAAGAGAGTCATAGCGGAAGGAGATTGTCTGGAAGTTACCAAGTCCATTAATGACAGAAGTCACGTTAGATGGGAGATCTTGAGGGAAGTGGAATTTATCAAGAATCTTAGCTCGAGCTTTAACAGCATAGAATTCAGACACTGCTACAGGAAGCAAACAAGGCTGCTGATTTTATAGCTAAGTCCAGGGATACTTGTACGCTTTATAATATCCCTACTGTTAGGGATATGTGTAACATCATCCGCGAGGATGATCATGGTGACACCTTACTTCTGTAAGGACCACCCACTTCTTGCATACTGTAAAAAAAAATTATGGTTTTGACATATACTCCTTGTGACTCTCACTAGCTAGTCATAACCAAGATGCTCCCTCTATCTCTTCTTCAGGTTTTTATTTTTTGTTACCCTTTTTGAATGAGTGATCGAGTTAGACCCAACTACTCCGGATTTAAAAATGCTCTATGTAGCACTTTAGGGCTTGAACTCGAGACTTCAGATATCACGCTCTCCACTAACTCGAAGAAACTATATACACCACAAATCACACGTCCATTTTGATGTGAAACCAATTGTCCTCTTAAAGAGGATTAAAAGTATAATTGAATGTTGATTTATGAGAGATGACTTCATTGATTTGCGGTGTATCTATTATATCCCCTCTTTTAGTTTAGTGTTCTTCAATTTTATTACTACTCCCTCCGTTCCAACATAAGTGTCACTTACCTTTTCGGCATGTTTTTTAAGGTGTTAAAAACTTTATAAAATATTATTTTTTTAATCAAAATTTTTATATAATTTCATAGTTATTAATAATAAGTATAATATTGTATAAAAAATTTAACTAAAATAATAATATTTTATAGATTTTTTAACTCATTAAAAAATGTGCACTAAAAGACAAACGGAACAGAGAGAGTACACTTCAAAGATGATGATAATGAGGGGATGGGCATGATTTTGAATGGCAGTGTCATAGGTCTTTCATAAATCTCCAAGATGGGCCCGCACCTATCTTCAGATACCAAATGTTTGTAGTTTTACAACTCCAAGATGAACAACTTCTCAGACCCTATCAAGGCAACAATCATCCAAAACATTATTAAAATAAAAATAAAATGATATGTGGAAGTGTGGAACTAGATAAAGGCCTTGAACAATGCCCACAATAAATATTTTGATAAGGATGTGAGGGTGGGAAGTGAAAAGAAAACCAAAATCTGGATAGCACTTATATATTTGATTGAATGAACATCTCACATTCACACTTATTTTGTCTGATTTAAATAGTTTTAGGCACCACCCATGTGATGATGATAAGTGGATTTCATGCCATGCCATGTGTGTTCTTCCCACCCCCTTGATACATATGACATATCTATTCAGATAAGGATTCAGTATTAATTTCAATACTGTTTTCCAGCTTTTCATATTTGTGAATTTGTGTATATAAAATTTAATGAAAGATGGATTTGAATTGCCCACAACAAACTCTTTTTTGTGAATTCAGATAAGGATTCAGTATTAATTTCAATACTGTTTTCCAGTTTCAGGGCATGTTTGTTGAAAGACTATGGAATGAAAATAAATTGTAAAAAATTAATGATCTCTTTTTTTTTTTGTGAGTTTAAATTAGAGATGGGGAAATGTTTATAGAAGATGTGGGATGACATGATTTTTTGTTAAAATTAGACAATGAAATGGGGAAGTGAAATAAATAATTAATGAGATTTGTTCATGTAAAACCTCGTGTATATATAAGTATTATTATCACGGTATAATATTAATTGTGTATTTCCGACAAAGGCAAATTAGGCATATTATAAATAGAAGTAGTCAATAATATATTAAAGTGTAGGGAAGCTGGTTAATGCTCATCTTGGAAGTTTGGTATCACAATGTCTAATTTTCACACTTTGAATCCACTTTTATTCTCGTTTTTCTTTCTTTGTCTGCTTGAAGAATAAATTTGTAGGTCCAACATTTATTCTAAAATAAATTCACTTAAATAAGCATACGTATAATTAAAATCCATGATAAAACTTAAGTACTGATCTAATGCCTGAGAATTTAGCTCACGGAAATTGCTCTTCTTATAATTTACACTATTGTTATTTGTCGAAAAAATATATTTGATTAATAAATGGGAGGTTTTATATTATGAGATAAATGCGAGATTTTTTAATCCTTAATTACACATTTACACTTTTCATATTTTGCATGATTTTTTTTATAAAGTAAAAATTTGAGATCAGATAGGTCTAAATCTCAAGAGGGCCGGTCGACGAGTCGGTAGCCGAATATCATCTAAACATACAATAAAATCAGAACAAGGTGTAGTGAACAAGCTGAAACAAACTCTGCAAGATGACGTCATGACGAACTAAGTAAACCTAATCCTAAAAAAGCTGAGGACACTGCTGAAAAATGAAGTCAAGCACCATCAAGAAGTGGCACCGCAGACCAGCGATACAGCAAGACTCTATCTTCTGTGGGTAGTGCAGGTGAAACTCCAACGAAGCTTCTTTCCAGATACGGAGAAGCCCTAAAAGCACCACCATGATTCCATCCAGAATCGACTCCGGAATCCAACCAAGAAGAAGATTGCTTATACACGTCAGAAGCAAAGTCACGCACACTACTCGAGCAACATCACCTAAGAAAACCGGCCTAATCAGACGCAGAATTTAAAACTCGTAAAAAACAACTGTGTTCAACCTCGAAAGGAATCAAGACTACATATTTTATCAACAATTAATTGTTATATACTTATATTATATTACGATAATTAAATAAAAAATTTGCAAAAGTTTTTATAACATGACCACATAGTTAATACCAAAAAGAATTGTTATATACTTATCTTATATTACGATAATTAAATAAAAAATTTGCAAAAGTTTTTATAACATGACCACATAGTTAATACCAAAAGGTTTTTATTATTTAAATGATTTTATATTTTGATTTTTTCAAAACCTTTCAAGATTTTCAAGCCCTTTTCGGGATTTCTACAAGGACCCTTACGGGCTCATCTTAAGAGCCTTTCGGAATTTTGTTCAACCCCGTCCGGATTATATTTTGCATGAATTCAAAACGGTATTTAAAATATCTTCCTGTATTTTTTTATTAAAAAATAATCCAAATACAATATTAAACTACAGTATATTTTTTGGACTGCCATGTCATATATTAAACCCTTAAATAGTCCATATATAATGTATTACTACTATATATGTTAGGTATTCAATTAGTAAAAAAACTTTAGAAAATAGGGAGTGTTGAATTGATGAACCATAGTTTTTGGTCATAATAATACAAGTATTTGCGGAGTTGGGCCGCTAATCAAGCCCCTATTTGTGCCGGCTATATTGCATTCACTTTTCTTTCTTCATCAACAATATAATTTTGAATTGGTTGAACTATCTTCGACTATCTTAACTAGCAAGTGAACTTTTGACTTGATTATTTATACCATCAATCAAATTATAAAATTTTAATTAAGTCAACTTATAATCTAGATTAAGAATCCCGATCCTTGGTGTTAAATATATATCCCACTTGCTGTTAGATAATTAAAAAAAATATAGCCTAACTTTATCGCAAGTTTTATTCATAATTTTCAAATTCCAGCTGGAGATTTTTTTTTATTAGAAAAAAATTTAGACGAACGAGCTCTACTCAGAACCTTATCTATCACTCTATTGTCTAACCAGATTCCAGTTGGAGATGCTAGACTTATTCTAGGATAGATAATATTTTACCTTTTTAGTATGTTTTTTTAAAAAGTTAAAAATTATATATAATTAATTAAGAATTTTTATTTTTATTTTTTCACATAAATAAAATATATCTATTGTCGAACAAGTCTGGCATCTCTAAGTGACTTATACTGTTAAAGTTGATATTTATAAAAAAATTATATCAAAATTTAATTTTTAAAAATCAGTAAAAACATTATATATTTTTAACTCATTTTTTAATAGGTAAAAAAAAGTCAAATGCAATACAGTGCTGTATTAACTAACTCGGTCTTCCGCCGAATCATCGATGGCAGTTTGCGCTGTAGTGATAAATGGTACGGCTATTACGATAAAATACTCACTGAAATAATAGTCGGTACCGTTAATTTTATTATACTGTTCACTACAACAATTTGTAGAGGTGGAGTTAATGACAATTAACGCACTTACTGAGTTACCGCAATACGATGTGTTGGTTTTGGTGGCATATGATGACACCCGCCTACCGCAGTACGATGTGATGGGCCACACCGTTCCTTTTGAATGTCTCCGTATCAAAGCGATTAGGTTGGGTTGGAAAAACGGGCAGAAGTGGGTAGGTCCTGGACCTGAACTGGACTAGACCGGGCCATACAAAGCCTACCGCGTCATGTTGCGGTAGGTGTTGGATCATCTCGTCGCGATTCGACCACATTTGAGATGTGGTGAAATCAGTCGTGTAATCGTGGAATCGATCCAAAAAGGACCAAAAGACAAAATGTGGTAAAATGAGAAAAAACCTAAAGAAAGATTTATGAAACTTAATTTTGATGGATCTAAAGTTGCCTCTGGACTTACCGCTTATGGGTTTGTCGTTCGGAATATCTAGGGCTGGCACGGTACGGTACCATGGTAAATTTTTCATTAACACGTACCGTACTGATACCCCTCGATATGGGATTTTATGTACCACGTACCAACCGAATAGTTTCGGTACCGAAAGTATCGGTTACCGAATGTCGGTATCGTGGGTGTTTTTTTTAAAAAAAAATAAAATATATATTTTATTTTAAAAAAAAATTAAATATATAGTCGGTACCAACGGTACCATGGTATTTGGATTGCCCATATCGTTACCGTACCGACTATCCTTGGTACCGAGACTTCGGTTATCGATTCAATCGGTTACCGACTTCTTGGTACCAATTACCTGTTGGTACGGTTGGTAATCGGCTGCTATGGTAATTTTCGATTACCATACCAACCCTAGGAATATCCAGGGTGTTGTTCTTTCTTACGAGGCGCAGGGCACAGTAACCATTCCGGAATGGCTCATCGGAAAGGACGTACTTGTGGGTAGTACCCATAGGTCTCCGGTTCGAACCCCGGAATGACCGCTTTTTATTTACCTATTCAAGGCGCAGGGCACAATCCGATTTTCACTTTACAAGTAGAGTGCTTGTGCATGTCTTAGTCTTCAGGTTGGGTTACGGGTAGTTGTGTTGAGGGGCTTCTCGCTTCTGAAGGTGGAAGGGGATTGGTTGACGACGATCAATGTCATAAAAGGTATTTGAAAGGTCCCGTGGAAAATTGAGATGATAATTTCGGATGCCCTCGGGTTATGCAGATCTTTCAACAACGTCTTCTTTGCTCACACTTTTAGGGAAGGAAATCAAGTAACTGACCAGATGACGCACCTCGGATTCAGGACAACTATATTTGATGAGTGCCCCTAGCTGAGATTGATGACCTCGTCCGTTAGGACGCTCTTAGACGTTAGTTTAGCCGTGGCTGACCATCCCCAAATATTTACCTTGTATCTAGAGTTGTGCATCGGTCTAAAACCTAACCAAACCGGGCCAAATCAAACCGAACCCAAATCGAAAATCTCAAAATTTCAAATCGAAAGCCGAACCGAAAGAATTATGTTAAGTTCAGTTATTTGTCGGTTTGGTTTGTGTTCGGTTCGATTTTAACATAATTGAACCGAATTTCCATAATTCTATAAAATCGATCTCTACAATTCTCAAAGATAACACGACCACATTGCAGGACATGGAAGGATCACTGTTCAGTCAGTGTTCACATATTCAAATAGCATATATAGCTAGTTTTATACGTACTCCACTTGATTATATGGTGGTGTTGATATATTTGTCAATATTTGTTTAATAGTGTAATGAAGAAAGTGTTGGAGTATTTAAAATTATATGTTGGTATATGAGTACATGACAGTACTTGGTGACATTTTCACAAATTCAAAACCTTTGGAAGACATCTGGTTTAACTTCCTGTCGTCAACATTACCAAGTATACCATATGATGAGCAACTAGCAAAGGATGAGCCCAGCCAGAGCATGGAAGACCTTTTGAATGAAATAATACTAGAAGTGGATTCATCAGATGATCAAGGTCCTGTGAAAACAGAAGATAAACAACTCACTTTGGGTTCGGTTTAACATAAACCGAACCAAAATCGAAAAACCGAAAGCCGAACCGAAAAACTTCGGTTAGGTTCGGTTTGTGTTGGTTCGGCCCAAAAATTCAGTTTGGACCGAATCATGTACAACTCTACTTGTATCCAGTGACAGTCGTAGGAATTGCTAAATATATAGGGGGGATTTTTGTTTGAGATTTTTTTCCTAATTTTCTTTTAAATATATTGAAAGAAAACCATAAATTATTATATAAATATGATATTTTATTACAAAAATTCATACAAAAATTTTCATTAAGCAATCTACTACGTATTAAATTGCCTAGAAAACATAAAACAACACTTATTTTGGATCAAATTCAAAAGTCTAAAACGACACTTATTTTTTGATCGGAGGTAGTAAAAGAAAATTGTAAAATTTGATTTAAATATGACATTTATAATAGGAAAAATTTGGTATGAATAAAAAGTAGTTGGATTGGAGGTAGTAAAGAAAAATGTAAAGTTTGATATGACATTTATAATAAGAAAAATCTGCTTTGAATAAAAAATAGTGCAAAAATATAAGCAACGAGGTTTAAACTCGTAACTTCTTGCATTACTTTTGCTTCATTTAATATCTTTACCAATTAAATTAGACAATTGTGTTCTTTTTTACATTTTATTTAAAATACTCTGAATTTCCGTCGTAGGACAGTCATGAGTCATGACCGATATGATCTGCGACTGTGTGGATGAATCTTGCATTTGATTGGTAATTTGGTATCATTCACATTCACCAAGTTCGATGGCACACCTGTATCCAGTAAAGGAATTTCTTTCTTCCTTTAATGAGTCTATAAAGCTAATTATTTGCAATAATTGATTTGTGGAATTAATGTGAATGAGAATAACTATGCATTACATGACGTTAAACAGTAGAGACAACCACACTACTGTTTACGGAGTAGTTATCTAGCTATACAGCTCGATATACGGAGTATTACTTAATTAATTTAATTACTTATTAATTTACATTATTGTTACTCCTCCATTCTAAAATATAATTAAGAAAAAAATTATATAAAATATTTTTATTGATATTTTTTTTAAACTTAATACTTATTAATAATAAATATTAAATTTATTTTTTATCAAATAAATAATTTATATTGTTTTTAACTCATCAAATTACGCGTTGAAATGTGAATTGTATATTTTAGATCACATGGATTAGTCAATGCCCGTACCATACTGGATTTCTAGTTTAGAGAGCTGCATCTGTTTGTTGCATTATTCACGTTGCTAGTAGGAAACCTACAAGGATATATAGAAACATATATAGTTGATCATCCAAGCTATTGAAGAAATAAATATAAATGTTTAGACTGTAATGAGAATGACAAACAGATAAAGAAACACAAAAAAAGACACAAAGCAAATTTAATGTGGTTCGACAACAATGTATTACCTACAACCACAGGTAGAAGAATCAAATTTGTATACAAAGTTTGCAAGGATCGGCATTTCATGAGTTTTTATTGGTTTGCTAGCATCGGTGTTTCAGTGAGACCACCGTCAATGCCCCCGGACTCCCTAGTGTGTCGTCGATTAACGACTGATTCAAGACATATTAAAGTGGTTAATTTAATATATAAAAAATCATCATATTGACCAATATATTTAACTTATGCCTTGAGGACATAGATTATTAGATAATCTGAATTGTGAAAAACAATAATCACATCTTAATATTAAAACTCTCAACGTACCCAAATGAATCATGACTAATTTATTTTACCAAAGTATTGTAGGAAGATTAAAGATGGTAAATAAGGTCAGCTGATCGGTAAAACAAACGAGAACAGTAAGTATCAAACGAAGGATGTGTTATAAGGGGAGACAAGGCAAGTTAATTAGGGTAGGTGGCCACAACTAACTAACACATATTAAGCGTGTACGAATTACCACATTTCAACACTAACTAGTAACTACCCTATAGTTATACATTAGGGAGTATTGATTTTCGTTTTGAGCTTATTGCGAACAGCATCTTCAACCATTTTACTATTTTTTTCCCCAAAGCACAGTTCAAAATGAAATAGTCTTACAAACAGAAGCTATTGTCTTCTATATGGTAGCTCATAACAAAGGTCTAATGAACATCATCGTTGAAGTGGATAGTCTTAGCGTTGTCAAAACAACAGAAGATCACGACAATACCCCCTGGAAAATCCTATGAAAACGATACGAAGTATATATGAAAAGCAGCTTCTGTAACATCAAAGTCAGTCACTGCTATATAGCTAGCTAGAGTCCAAAGCAAGTGCCGATTATATTGGCAAAGCTAGAATTACTTGTAATATATAGACCTCACCCCAATAGAGAATTATGCAATACTCCCTCCGTTCTTTTATAATTGTCGTTTTAAGGTATATATTTTATGTTTAGCAAAATATTTGACATTATCAGTCGGTGCCACCACTTTTTCTAATTTCTTGCCACTTCTGTAATTACTATTACTGTACTAATCACTCCCCTAGTTTTAAAAGAAAATAATCATACAGTCTCAATTCTCCCATTTTTTTTACCCCTACGTCTAATCAATACTCCCCCAATATCCCCCATCTAATTAATACTACTCCCCTAATTTCTCTAATTAATATCCCCAGTATTCAAATTTTGGCTTTAATATTTTACTCTTAATTTGGAAGCTGCAGAGTCACCTGTAATTTATACTACAGTACATTGTTGATCAAAACTATATATGTTGCCTTAATTAGTGTGAAAAATCTCAAAACGACAATTATAAAAGAACGGAGGGAGTTTCATCCTCTTGGAGGATCAAGAATTCAAGGATGATCTCAGCATGCAGAGACATCCTACTAGCCTATTGCCTACTGGGAAGAAAAATTTACTATTTTGGAAACATTTACTATGATATTTGATTCATTTTTCTCTACACATAGACATCAATTTTGAGTATGTTTGATCCTACTGTGGGAAAAAAAATATTTGAATACAATTATGCAAAATAATACCGATCGAATCATTTAATTTTAATTATTTTTCAATGGTAAGATTAAAAAATTTAAGAAGATGAAATAACTATTATAAAAATAAGTATTGAGTTATATATATATTGTCTTATTTAGTTTATAAAAAAATGTTAATTTAATAATAATATTTTAAAATAAAATAAAAAAAATATAATCGATAATGGAAAATAAAAAAATAATTATTGAAGACGAGTATATTTATAAATTAAAATGGTAGGAAAGGATGGATTCTCTAGTCCATAAACACTAGTCCATTCTGTAGTCAACCTCCTCTTATTAGTTAAACTTTTTTTTATATAATTATTTTTCCTCATAATAAATGTGGTACTTTCATGATTTTTTTTTTTTTTTTTTAATCAGCACATTCAACACCAGTAATACAATCTTCACCACAAATATTTGGAGAGTTTCTTCAAGATCCAAATGAGTTTCCTCCTTTAAAGAGGTCTACAAGAGTAGTTATAAGACCTGTCGAGCTAAATGATTTTGTTTGTCAAACTGATGCACAACAATCTGTTTCTCAATCATTCGTAGTGACATGTTTGGGGCCAATTGTCACATAGAATCCTCAGTATACATATACCTTTGCCTTGATGAGTTCAGTGTATGATCCATCTCATCATTCTCAAGCTGCTGATGATCCTAATTGGGTAAGAGCTATGGAGCAGGAATTGAAGGCATTAGAGGATAACAAAGCCTGGAGCATCATTGATCTTCCTACCGGAAAGAGAGCTATTGGAAGCAAGTGGGTTTACAAGGTTAAATATAAGCTTGACGGGCAGGTTGAGAGATTCAAAGCTAGACTTGTAGCCAAGGACAAGTGGGTTTACAACATAGAATCAAGATTAGACTCATTTCTAACAAAAAAATTTGCTAAAAATTTATCGCAAGATTTGCTTCTCTTAAATAGCGGTAGATCTAGAAAGTCTCGAAATGAGTTAGTGATATCAGTCTCTTCTTTAATTCGTGGGATCTCCATCCGTTAATGACTTTAAAATTATCTCCTTCAATTATCAGTTTTCTGATGTCAATGCGAGATGTCATATTAACCAAAATCATTTCTAATAACACGTCCAATATAAGATCGACAAGATAAAGTAACCGACCCATTGTAATTTAATTTATAGAAACTCAAATTCTACTAATTGAAAGACATGATCGATCATTTCCATAATCGTCATTGGCTTTGTACATTGATGGCCGGATTGATTTGTCAAACTTGTGTTTGATACTCACCCCGTAAAAACTAAAAACCACTGAAGTTGACTCTTCGATGAGATGTCTTTTAAAGATAGTAAAACCAAAAGAAAGAAAGGCAAAGGCGCGGTGGAAGGAGGAGGAGACTCCGGCCGGGGACGAGTGCGCGTGTCTCGAGGGGGCTTTCAGTTGTGCTATTCCAGTTTTGCTTTTGTCTCTTTCCATTTTGTGGTACTCCACCGTTAATTACGGACTTTTACGGAGCTGTTACGGTGGGTCCCACCGCACCCGGATCCGGATTCATGTATTCGGACTCGGGTCCCCGCCAGCGGCATTTCCCCTCTCGTTCGTTGTTTGTTTGAATTTGAACGGGGCCCACCTTTCTTCCAACTCCAATCTCTGCCGCACTTCGCGCCTCATTTTATAATTACCCTTTTTAACCCACCGAAACACATGAAACGCCGCCGTTTTGGCGCCCCATCAACCAATGTTCACTCCGAGAGTACAATTGATGAGCGCATTTATAACCCTTTAATTTAATTAATACGGAGTACTCCGTAATCTTACTTTTAATGAAATTAAATTAGCCACCTGTCAGTTCTATTGGTCTATCTATGCTAGTGTATGTACTACCAGTATGAATTCGCTGACATTTATACACACACCAAATTTAAAAAAGAAGCAACTTTAACTATTCAGCCATATAGTATTGAAATTTAATTTAATGATGTATACAGGAGAGGGAAAAAGGAGGTGCAAATGTCGCAAAGTGGGTGTGAAAGAAGCAACCATTATTCATAACAATTACTCCGTACAATTTATTTAATCACTGTTTAATTACAATTAATTAGTCACAAAGGACAATTATATTTATCCCCTCACATGGGATTCTTTCACCACACTCCACGGAACAAAACAAAAACAGGGGAAATTGCCTACACTGCCCTCACCCTCACTATTTATTTAACCTTTTGGTAAGTAATTTTTTTCCTTTTTAGATTTCGTTTCGGTTTAAATCGGACTCGACTCAAACTTAACTCGTATTTTCGATCACAGTATCGAGCAACCGCAAAGTATACCCCACAAAGATAGTGTGGACCAATTAACTAATTGAATGTAAATCATACTTAAATGCGCCCCTAATTGAGCTTAAAACCACCGCAATCAAAGTAATTTGAAAAGTAAAAATGAAATAAAACACTTCATTTTAATATATTTTTTTCCATAAAATTAAATTCGATAATACTTTAAAGAAATTTCCATAAATTGCCCCCACTTCACTCTTCTTTAAGTACCCACCTCACCTTCTTCACATCCCCCACCCCCAAATCTCCTTTCCCCCAAATAGAGGCGCTCTGTTCTGCAACCCGCCATGGCTGCTTTATCTGGCTTCCTCTGCATTGTCTCTCTGATCGTCCTCGGGGCATTCCACTCAGCGGACGCCAGAATCCCCGGCGTTTACTCCGGCGGCGCATGGGAAAGCGCCCACGCCACCTTCTACGGCGGCGGAGACGCCTCCGGCACCATGGGTACGCCCCTGTTTCACAATGCACTTGAAATTAAGCATTAATTTAGCTGCTCACTCTGTTTTCCTCTGTTTCTGGGGAAATTGCAGGTGGGGCTTGCGGGTACGGGAACCTCTACTCGCAGGGCTACGGCGTGAACACGGCGGCGCTGAGCACCGCGCTGTTCAACAACGGGCTGAGCTGCGGCGCCTGCTTCGAGCTCAAGTGCGCCGATGACCCGCGCTGGTGCCACCCTGGGAGCCCCTCGATCCTCATCACCGCCACCAACTTCTGCCCGCCCAATTACGCCCTCCCCAGCGACAATGGCGGGTGGTGCAACCCACCTCGCACCCACTTCGACCTCGCCATGCCCATGTTCCTCAAGATCGCTGAGTACCGCGCCGGAATCGTCCCCGTTGCCTTCCGCCGGTGAGCCCTCTGTTTTTCCTCCCCTGCTTTGCTCTTACGGAGTTTAGTAGTTGGATTGCCTAATTTGCCCCTGTTAATCACGCATATTTACTTAATTTCACCTTTCAGGAATTTATTTGATTAGTTAGGTACTTAGGTTAGTTAGTAAACGTTCGTTCCGGCTATATACACCGCAAATCATGCATGTCCTTAAAGACGTGCAATATTAGACACAAGGCTTGCACGTCCTTAAGAACGTGCAATATTAACTTTGTGATTTGCGGTGTATATAGCAACACTTTAAACGTTTTATTTGATCCTAAGTGGGCCCCAATGGCCGTTTTAGGTCATTTTTTGGACTATTTTTTTTTTTAAAAAAAATGGTCTCAATTTAATTACTTTTCGTAGTTTTAATTATTTTTGGTTAAGAATTACTATATTTTAAAATATATCTTATACATAAGATAGGAGACTTTTTTTTTTTTAATTTTAATGGTTTACTATTTTTTGGGGAGAACTTTTTATCAATTTAATTTTTTATCCAATATCTTAAGTGTAAATAATTGAAAGATATTTTATTTATTGATATTAAAGAAAATATTTTTTAGCAATTGAGGAAACTGATGTTGGGGAACGGTGTGAACAGGGTACCGTGCCGGAAGCAAGGGGGGATAAGGTTCACAATAAACGGGTTCCGTTACTTCAACCTGGTGCTGATCACCAACGTCGCGGGTGCAGGGGATATCGTGAGGGTGAGCGTCAAGGGGTCAAGGACTGACTGGATGCCGTTGAGCAGGAACTGGGGGCAAAATTGGCAATCCAACGCGGTGTTGGTGGGCCAGGCGCTGTCCTTCAGGGTCACCGCCAGCGACCACCGCAAGTCCACCTCTTGGAACATCATTCCGGCTCACTGGCAGTTTGGTCAAACTTTCACCGGCAAAAACTTCAGAGTCTAATTGGAAACCCCTTTTTTAAAAAAAAAAAAAGTAGAAAAAACACCATTTCCTTGAAAATTGGGGGAAAGGTTTCTCTTTTTTTTTTTTTTTTAATTCTACCGCCACTGTATTATTTCTAACACTTTTTTGGTCTTTAATTTTCAAGGGGGGTATTTTGGTGGGAAATTTAGAAATTGGGTAATTTTGTTGACTTTTTTATTTTCTTGTTTGGGGAGGGTGGGGGTGGGTTTTGTAATTTGTGACTTGTTGAGGTCCTCATTTACAATTTGGGGTTTGGGGCCTTGGGAGTTGTAGGGCTGAAGAGGCCGAAGAAAATCTTGGGGCCCGCTCTCTATGATATAATATAAATATATAAATCATATAGTGTCATATCTTATGGCAAATGGGATATTTCATCTCTGATTCTCTGTACTGTTGTTAGAACTTTGTTATTGTAAGCTCCAAAATAGTGAAAATTCAGACAGTTTCTTGGCTTGTTACTAAATTGGTTGTTTCTGTTACACTTGTGAGGGTGAGAGATTTGTGACATTTACAAATTTTGAAGCCATACTTCCAGCCGAACCACGCGCGATTCTTCGCGAGGACTGACATGTGAAGTAGTCCCAACGACGACATGCACGTATACGTTGCAACTGGACGCATAAGAGTACATAATACCGAAAACGAAACACAAGATTCCCCGTCTCTTTCGGGACCAACTAAAGAAGCAGCTGGAATTGGTAAACTCCTGTCAAGCATAAAAGGGATTGTCAACAAGCAAAAGGCTCAATTGGATGTATATATTGAGACTCACATGGGTGGGGGTGGGGTTGCAGATGGCCTTATCTCAATTCACCCTGGTGGTAGCAACAACTGTTCCTCACATCCACATCAAATTACAACTACAAACTGAACAGAGAAAGAACATTGGATGCCCCCAATCCAAACATTCAACTCTCTTGTTTGTTTCTTTGGATACCCTTGTTTGGTATACAATGTAGGGCTGTCATCGGATGGGACTTTACGCATACCACAGGAGCAATTGTTCAAGGCAAATAAGTATCAACTCTAATGATGTGTTTGCATTTGAATATGCATAACTACTCAGTCAAGAATACCTAATCTTGTCACTTGTTTTTTGACACGAGGAAGTGAATCAGTAGGCAAAAGGAATGAACAGGAGTTTTGGGGTTCAGCAACTGGTAATCACCTTTTACTCCTTGCTAGTTTCCACTTGTTGATAAGGAAAACAACACCCTCGCGTAAGTTTGATCGCTCCTGGGTTTTGGAGTTCCAGAGCACTATCTGTGGAGTTCGGTCCTGTGGGCTGTACTCATTCATCTCTGTCAAGGCAGTTACTACAGCGTCGTAGGGTCCCTCACCAAGTTCATTCTTCAATTCCTGAAGTCTCTCATCCTCCTCATTGATTACTTCCTGATGAGCAAAACAAATTGGCAGAAACTAGCATAAAAACTTCTTAAAGAAAGCCAGTTTAATGAAGACAAATTAGCCACATTGACACAGCAGTTTCATGATCCACGGGGTTCCAACTTCCAACATAATCAACTATACCTTATCGATTCCTCCCTCTGAAATGCGAATGAATGGGCGCCAGCTGGAATCCCTCACATAAGCTTCCCACAGCGACCACCATTCTGTTGCTTTCTCGGAAGCAACAGCAGCAGGATATTTACTCTTAGCAGCAACCTCAAATGGCTTACCAGGCAGCTCTCCTAAATTTTTTACACCAATAGTAGGTCTACCACCTTTAGTCGAAGCACTCTGGAAACCCTGTCAATATAAATTTGTAACGGAAAATAAAAACAACCAATTAATATTAAATCTTAATCATCTAAATAGTAAATAGGATGAAAGAGACGTGCAACACACATTAATAAGAGCGCTCAGAGCTTCTTGCAGCTCCTCGCTGGCTTTATGCTCCTTGATTATCAAAGCTTGCTTAAGTTCGTCCATGTCCGCCAGCTCTTCTATTTTTTCTTCAAGTTCTTTTTCTAAATCCTCCACCTTTTTCTCGACATCTGCATCTTCATCACTTCCCATGTGTTTCATAACATTCATGGCACCTCTCATACGCTCTACTTCCAATTCAAGAGCTTGTTTATGTTCAAGATCTTTTTCTAGCAGGATGATTTTTTTGTGAAGTTCCTCCTTTTCTTTCTGGTAATGAGAAAATAGCAACAATTGAATTAGAGATCAATCTAGTTGTAATTTAGTACCGATGGAATTGAAGCATAGGAAATTTGGCTGGGAAAATTCTGCAAGATCAACCTTTTGCTCTTCAGCCAATTTTAACATGTTTTCATCAACTTGCTTTTGTACCTTCTGCGCTAGCTCATTCTGCAGAAACATGAAGATACTCACCAACCAGCAAGATTTCAATCTCGTAAAAAATGCAAGAACATATAAGCTAATATATAAACCCTACATACCCACTTGGCCACTTGCCATTTGAATCTCAGGTTTATGAACAAATTAAGCTGCTAGAGTTTAGTCACTTGGATATCAGCTAGTTCCAAAACAAGTAGATAGTAAGAGGCAAATGAATCGTACCGCTCTTTGTCGACGTGAAAGCTCCCTATTCTCATTCTCATTCTGAACTTCACGCTTTTTCAACTCCTTTTCACGGAGCTTGAGTTGCTTCTTTTGAGACTCTATCCGCATCTTAATCATCTCATGCTCTATGCGCATAGACTCCATTTCTTCATGTTTCTTTCGGTGCAATTTACCCATTTCTAGTAATTGGAGACACAAAATAGTTGTAAGAATGAGCATAAGCCAGAAAGAAATCTCAATTTGCTATCATGCAAATAAATATACTTTAAATCAAACCTTAACATATAAACGTATTTACTACAAAAGGACATCCAAGTATGGCAGCAACAACTACTGCAGTAAATTCTAACTGCCAGGTCAAATACAATTTCTAGCATGCTTCCAACTGAAATGTAATGAAGGTTGCCTACGACACTATGAGTTCATCCAAAACTCCAAAATTACAAATCTATCAAATAACGAAAGCATATTCTTATAAAAGCAACGAAAGCATATTGTTATAAAAGAAACAGAACAGATATTATGGAGACTTTTTAAACACTAAGCTTAGATTGACACTTTCAGTGATGAAAAAGAGGGGAATCACTGTGAGGATAGGTGATAGCACTTGCATATAAATAAAAAGGAATAGCATAATACTAGAACTTTATAATAACAAACCTTTGTTATGTATCTCTACCATTTCATCTGACTCCTCCATTGCAATGCGAATAGAAAATGAAGTTGCCGTAAGCTTGCTCTTCATCTTTTTACATTCCAAATCATTCTTGTCGATGGTACTCTGAAGTTGCGCAAGAAGCTTTGTTTTTTTCCTCTCCTCATCAGCTTCAACATCGTGAATTGATTTCAGATTGAACTTCTGCCGAAGATGGTTTCCAAGAACACTCTTCGAGTAGTAATCCTCCTCTGTAGCCACCCACCCATAAAGTTTATCCCCACGGGATTTAACCATGTTCCAATCCGTTTTCCCACGGTGGTCAACATCAAATGCGTTATCAAACTTCATGGCATATCCAAACCCAACCCAATCACCTGGAAAATCAACAACACAACACCCCGAATGACCCTCCCTAGTCCATAAGGGAGTAACACTCTCAACGTGTATCCCTTGCTCAATCAATTCTGTTTTCGTTTTAGTGCCACTCTCACCCACATATCTTCCATTCTTAAGCTCTCTCGGGAAATTTACCAGGACACCCTTCCATGGAAAAACAAACTTCTTGTTCCTGTCCTGTTCTCCACAATTATCCTGTCCTCCAACAGATTTACTTGAACTCCCACATCCAACTTTCATTTCTCCTCTAGACGAATCCTTGCTCAAAGCAGCATCAACCTTCCTCTCTTCTCCAGAAGCTGGTGGTGGTGGAGCCTTTGGACCATGGAACTTGGCCAAATACTTAGCCAATGCCACATGCTGGCCTTGTTGTTTCAATTGCATATCTTTTGAGCCTTTTCCTCTCCTTTTAGCATGTTCCATCAAATCATCATATCGATAATCCCATCCCTTCTTTTCTCTACAGAACGGGCATTTGAAAATTCCTCTAGGAGGCTCGGTTGAGGTTTGATAAATTCCCTCCTTTAGTTGTCTATAAGCTCTGTCGACACACTTATCTAACTCCGATTCTTTTGCACAGCTTCCCATTTCAAAGTGACTAGGTCGCAAATGAAATAAAAAATGCATTATCCATAAAAAATTAAACATAAAATAATCATACAGTAACATTTAGCAGGAGGGATATCCACAGAGATAATGGCGAGTATTGCCAATGGATCAACCAATACCAGTTTCAACAAAAATTTGTTAGGAAATAAGTGAGTGGATTAGCCAGATACAGAATTACCAAACAAAAATTGAATCCAAGTCCCCTTGATCAACAAATAAGTTCAACAAACCCTAGCTTTCCAATAAACAATCAAACCGCACAAATTTCAGGAGAAGATAGAAGGATAAAAGAAAGAACTTGAACCTTAAAGCGTTAATCTGGTACTGGAGAGCCGCGTTGAACCCGTGGAAGTCGAGGGAAGCCAATGACCAACAAGTTGTCCGACTGCAAACTCACAGACAATGAACGAGTGAAAATAATCAGCTTGATCAGCACAAGTTCTTAACAAGCACTTTACTTGTAAACAGCAGTCGATGGGGCATGAAGCATTCTCAGCAATGGGAGAAAGAAGCGAGTAAACCCTAATCTCTACTTTACCAAAACAAACACGCAGAGGTTACCAGAAATAGAAACAAAATAACAGGGGATTAAAGCATACATTTTTCCATTAGAGGGAGAGTAAAGCACTTACCAGGCAGAAAATGGAGAGAAATCAGTGCCGACTAGTGAGAAGCAGAAACCAAAAACTAGGGTTTGTGGGGGGCAACGGAGAGAGAGAGAGAGAGAGAGGTGAGTGAGATGATCTCTGGAAATTGAGCGAGGGAAGCGAAAGAGGGTTGCTTGCTCTGCCGTTTGTTGCTTCTTCCCGTTTCGCCCTCACGCCTTTGCAGGTTTGGATTTTTTGTCCTTTTCTTCTCCATTTGAAATTTCCCTTTTTTCCATAGTTAAAATGTTTGGAAATTGTGAAATTAAGGATCATGTAACATTCCCACCCAAAAAAAAAAGGATCATGTAACACATTCATTCTAGTGAATTTGTAATTGTTTGTTCGATCAGAAGAAATATACTGTATGATGGTAACTCTGATTCCTTAGTCAACTGCATTTTAAGAGTTTTCCCGAAAATAGAGAGAATTCAACACATTTAAGATGTTTTTTTTAATAAAGTTTTGATCACATTCTTCCAAATGGAGAAGTAGAAAAAAATATAGAGAATTTAAAATCCGCAGGATTTTCCAAATTAAATGATTCTTCGAAACGGGAAAGTGTTAAAGTTAAAACAAAAAAAAATTTAAAAATATATTTTTTATTTCTCCATTTTAAGAAAATTTTAGGGAAGTTATTGGAGATTGAAAAATATATTTTTTATTTCTCCATTTTAAGAAAATTTTAGAAAAACTCATTTACTCCGTTGTCAAATTCATTTGTTTCAAAATATAAGTTTTTATTTTTCAATACACTTTTTCAGGGATAATATTTTTTTTATCAAATATTAAATTTTTATTAATTATTTTATGAAAATAATGGTATACGTAAAAGTTAATACTTTTTAGAGTTTTAGCTCATTAAAACTGTGATAAAAAAGAGTCAAACGACATATATACTCTACAGGGAGTATAAACCATTTTAATCTCTCGTTTTCGTTTGAAAATGTAAGTCATTTTAAATTTTATAGACATTGAGATACGAGAATGATTATTTTTGTCTTTTTTAAGGGATATAATGTTAATGTTTTTATAATTTCCTTAGTAGTTGTAAAAAAAAAACTAAAATGACTTATATTTTTTAACGAAAGTAATAAGATGCAAAAGTCCTCTTGCAAAATTTCCATTTGCTAGGTAAGGATTCATAAGTATGGTCTTATATCATTGGTGTTATAAGCAGATAAGCTTAGTGTTATAATATCTTTGTCTACAAAAATATACGAAAACCCTGACCAAATTTTTTATTTTTAATGAAAATCTCTTTGATCCTCTCTTATCTTAAACAATATTATTCGAAATTACAAAACTTAAGGTTTACATACTAATATTAGAATTGACTCAGTCACACCATATGAATTTCTGCCATGAACTAAATTTGTCTTAGTTTTTGAGCCTTGCAATTACCAATATGAAACCAAAGACTATGAAGCATCATCTTATGGTGCAAATAGCCCTCACATGCACCTGCTTTATTCCTAATTTTGATGGATGTGCTTATCATCAAGCTCAACTCATATGGACTTTGTTTTGACTAATCCAGTTAAAAGACACAACACCACTAGTTGTTTGAAAAAGAAAGATTGGGTGTTTTTTCAATACATTATTTTGACTTGAGCCACACCACTCTGCATCCCGGAGGTTCTCACATTCTCACGTGTGAAGGAAATTAGAAGTGCATCCCTACTTTTTTCTTTAACTTTATATGAGTATGATTATGATTATGATGATGATATGTGATCTCTTGAAAGCTGAAGCACAATCAACCTTCTTTTCTTTGTTCAAATTAACAAAGTTGAGATCTTGCAGAAGATCAAGAAAATCAGGGAGGATATTTTTCGTATTATGGCTCAGTTTGTGAAGACAGAGTACTGAAGTCTGTTGGGACTCGGGATCGGGGGTCGTGTGCACACGTGCGCCCTTGCGCAAATAGCCTAGCACATAAGTCGAGCGGGGTTCCATCATAAAACCAATTGGCATTAGGTGGGGTAACCCACTACAGAGGACTATCACTGTAGAAGAGGTGCAAACCAAATCGCAAATTTTATTGCTAAAAATGATTTTAGTTGAAAGTTGATGCTATACCCTTCGGGGTGGATAACCATAACCAAAATATTTGAAGCATAAGAATGGTTTTGGGTTATTTTTGAAAGAAATATATTTTCTTGGTGGTTTTGTAAAATTCCTAATTTTGGGGGCCATTTCATGACAAGTGTCCTAATTCAAGGGTGGTTTGTGCGATTTGGAAAAGCTAGGGGTGGTTTTGTGAAGTTTTCACTGCACAGGAATACAGGATTGTTTAGAAAAACAAATGATTTTGATGAATCACATTTCCTGCAGTTAAGTCCTTAAAATGATTACAATTGAAACAAATGAAGATAATCAAAGATATCATCATATATTAGAAGTTTAGAACAGATTAAATTTGTTGAATTACAGCATACACAAACCATTTCACTGCATCTAATATATAAATCAGAAAACCTAACATTAGCATTCGTAGATCATCATGAAAAATACAGCAGCTGAGCAAAAACTGTACATTCATCCTCAAAAAAAGATTGATGTCTTTCACTTGTCAAAGTTGTTTGATCATCCTCTTTTACTCAGGCATACAGAGGAGAAGCCGATGGTCTCGGATAAGTAGCGCTAATAGCCCCAGGCGGTCTCAAACAAGGACTGGTGCCTGGGGCTTTCGCGTTAACTGCATCCCCTGAGCTTTTCCTCCTTGCCCGGGTCCTATCCTTCGAACCCTTGTCTCCGGTTGCTGACTCCTTGTAATCTTGAATCCTCTCGAGCTCTCTCACCACCTCATCCATGTTTGGCCTGAGCTTGATTCCGGCTGAGATGCAGCGGAATGCAAGGGTGGCTGCTCTGTGGGCTGCATTCAAGTTGTATTGCCCTTCAAGACGATTATCGAGGATCCTGAATATTTTCCTCTTGTTTGTCAGGTAGGGCCTTGCCCATTCCACCAGATTCTGCTCACCAGATGGTCTGTTCTTGTCCACTACTCTTCGGCCTGATAGCATTTCGAGGAGAACCACTCCAAAGCTATACACATCGCTCTTTGAGGTTAAATGACCTGAAATGAGTATGTGAAATCAGCATTTATAAGTAATGTAGATTTCAAACAGCGAAAAAGTAGAGATTGAAATGTGAAACAATGTGTAGTCATCAGTACCGGTTGCAAGATACTCGGGAGCTGCATATCCATATGTTCCCATCACTCTAGTTGAGACATGTGACTTGTCGCCAGTAGGACCATCCTTGGCCAACCCGAAATCAGAAAGTTTTGCATTGTAATTCTGTGATCAAATTGCGGTAAGTTCTCGTAAACATTGTCATACAGAAGGAAGACGGAAATGTAAGATGATCATCTAGACAAGTCACATACCGAATCAAGCAGAACATTAGAAGTCTTAAAATCCCTATAAATCACTTTTGTTTCGGCGCTATGGAGAAAAGCCAGCCCCTTCGCAGCCCCTAGCGCCACCTTCAACCGAATGTCCCAAGAAAGCGGCTGGAAGTAAGAACCTCCTGTGGAACAGCATTTGAAAGCTACTTCAGTTTCAAAACTTTTTCGAAATCAAACAGCAAAAAATGCTAACTGATCTTGGAAATCATACTTCTAAACAAGTGATTCTCCAAGCTTCCACGAGGCATGAACTCGTACACCAAAAGCCGGTGCTCATCCTCCAAGCAATATCCGATCAATTTAACTAAATTAGGATGATAGAGCTGCCCAAGATAATTAACCTCCGCCTGCAAGACCGATAAAAGGTAGTCATTCATTGTGTTTTTCGCCTTTCCAACACATTTCAGCATGTCAAAAACCATGTACAACCAACCACCTCGCGCATATCAGATGAATAAATGAATGAAAGGTTCTAGAACTTACCAACCATTCCCTGTGACCCTGGAAACTTTCCTGATTGAGCCTCTTTACAGCAATGATCATACCGGTCCCAGCCTTGGCAGCTGCATACGAATGCTCATCAATCCAACCCTTGAAAACGGATCCGAATCCGCCCTCTCCCAACACGCTATCAGGGCGGAAATTCCGAGTGGCCATCTTTAGATCAGAGAGGCTAAAGCTCTTCAAATTGGACAACTTCAAGATTTCGCCTTCGCTACGCGGAGTTAAGGGCAGTGATGCAGATGAGGCCTTACTACTACTACTACCACTAGTAGTGTCATCTGGGTTAACACTCCTTAAACTTTCCCCTAAACAATCACATGAAAATGGTGAATCAGTACCATTATTAGTTTATCAAATTGGGTAGACGGAATCAAGAGATGGGTATAAATATAAATATAAAATATAGTCAAAGTGTGTTTACTACCTAGAGAGACCAATATTCAGAATCTAGGGATTTAATTAAACCTTAACCAGCACAGATACCAAATTTGACCAATTTCAGAGTTCAATTACTGTGAAAACAGCACAAATACCTTTTAACCACCTTCAATTGAATCACCCAAAAGGACAAATCAAACTCTTGAATGATCTTAAGATGAGTTCAATAATGAAGAAATTGAGTACTACCTGTGTTAGAGGGGCTTTCAGCCTTGATACGGGAGCTGAGACAAATCCCCATTTGCCTTGAATCTGAGCCAGCAAAACCCTAAAGACCACAGAAATGAAGAACAAACAGAAGTTCAGAGATCTTAAAAGGGAGAACCCCCTAGCTTGGATCTACCGAATTCCCAAAGGATCTACAAAATCTTCAGCGTGTGAAACCAAAAGTTCGAATCTTTATTCTCCCTCTCTCTCTACAGCTCATGTAACTTTTCAGAAGAACATACAGAAAATAGAATAATGAATGATGGCACTTTGGAAACAGATTTGGAATAATGATCCAAAAGAAACAAAACAATAATGAGTGCAATCAAAGATTGAATAGTTGAATACCCACCAACCAAGTTGGAACCTTGATAGAAAGAGAGGGGCTTAATCCTTTAAGGCACCATGAAGGATAAGCTGTCGTTTCTTGAAACTCTGAGTGAGCAAAAGAAGAGAATGAAAATGAGAGACCTAATTTGGGTTTGCTCTACTTGTAGTTGTAGGCGGTGGCGCATAAGAAGTGAGTACCAACTGTGGGGGATCAAGAGAGGTAGAGGTGTATTAATGGCGGGGGGAATGGCCGAATGGGCCCCCTGGGACTCTGGGAGTGGTGGGTACCTTCAATTGCTAACTTTGTCTTTTGTCTGTTACTGATTTACGTAAGTGGGGCTGTCATATGACATTCTCGGTAGCTTAAAATTAACTACAGTAGGACTCAATTCGAAAAAAATTCGATTAGAACTCGATTGTTGACTTAAGCTTGACTTAAATTGAGTTCAATAGCTACTTCGTATTTGACAAGTAGGGGTATTTAAAATTATAAGTCTAGAGTACATGTGTAAGGGTATTAGAAATTAGTATAAACACTCGTATTAAAGAGATCATAAATTAATCAAATACTTCCTTCGTCTCGAAATTCATGTCGTTTTAGCTCTTTAGTTTTGTATCAAAATAGATGTTGTTTTTTTTTTTTTTTGTTTTTTTTTTAAAGGTAAATATATTGCATGAAAAGAAAGGAATATGTACAAAATTTGGTTCGAACCATAGGCTACAATCGAGGCTTGCTCTTTTGTGGCCTTAAGTGAGTGAGGCTCACATCCTAGCTTAGCATCTTAAGGGTGTCGGCCATAGCCTTTGTGTGGATCCTATCTCTTCAAGCCAAGGCTATCGAAAGTCGGACACACACCTCAAAAGTGTTAGGTGATGACCTCCCATTCGGCTCGGCCATCAAGCAAGTAACCACTAAACACTCTGAGCACCCTTATACAGTTATACCTATGAAATACCATGTAGCTTTTAAAGCCCCTAAACCAATTTAGTAGAGACTATTACAGTAGTGAGGCAACTGGAAACAAAAGGTTGCCTTCACACTCAAATCAGCTTGACAGACCCTTGGTAAAGATGGAAAACGAGGACCACATATAGAGAGCACAACAGCCGTACAAAAAGAAATGCCCTGCTGATCTTCGTCCTTCAATGCAGTGCCTCGTCTTGTCCATCTTCTGTAATCAATCCCTCTTGTAGTAGTGGCGCAGAATTAAAGTGTAGGGAGAATCTCTGATGAAGAACTTTGTAGACATGAATTTTGATCAGGTGGATAACCTCCTCAGTGCTCTTAGTGCTTTGTTCAAACACTATCTCATTCCTAACTTTCCAGATGTAGTAGATTGTGGTAGCTAGGCCAATTCTTTTAACTTTGGATTGCCAACTTCTGCCCCTTGCATCCTTCTTGAGCCACTTTAGCACCCCCTTTAGTGTGGTCATTCCTCTCCAAATGCCCATCCATTGCTTTATCTGCAACCAAATTTGTGAAGAGAAATTACAGGCAAAGAAAATATGTCCATGTGACTCGAATTCTTGGTTACAGAAAACACATTGGAGGTCCACTTCCCTTGTCTTGATTTTGTCTTTTGTAGCCAGTCTTTCCTTTGCTGCTAACCATAGTATGAAAGAATGCTTGGGGATGATTACATTATCCCAGACCACTGAGCTCCAGGGAGGTTTTGCAGCTTTCCTTCTAAAGCAATCATAAGCTTGGCTTATTCTATATTTTCCTCCTTGATTCCATGAGAATAGCAAAGCTTGGGCTTGTTCTTCTGATCCTGCAATGGTTATGAGCTCATTTTTTATAGAAATAATCTTCTTGATTAGGGGTGAATCGTTAACCTTGTGAGCCTCCCATGACCATACAGTACTGTGTTGCAAGTATTGGTGGTGCACCCACCTTATCCATAGACTATCTTTCTTCCTTATGATATCCCATAATATTCTTGACATGAAAGCACAATTCCAGGTTTTAAGATCCTTAAGTCCTAGCCCCCCCCCCCCTCTGTCTTAGGTAGGCAGACATCTTTCCATTTAACTCTATGGGACTTCCATAGGAATTTTGCACACAGGGAGTTGATTTTGTCAATAAGGGTTGAAGGGGAGGGCAATACTGAGAACCAGAAAGCCTCAATACCCTGGAGGACAGCTCGTATGAATTCTACCTTCCCTGCATAGGATAATGTCTTTGAATTCCAATAGCTAATGTTAGTAAGAATCTTATCTAGGAGAGGTGAGAACTGTGAAACTGTAAGCTTACCTGATGAAATTGGTATTCCTAGATATTTAAAAGGAAAGTTACCTAGGAGGAAGCCTGTTCTACTTAAAAGATATTCTTTGTCCTCATCTTTTGCTCCAGCTAGGTAAAAGGATGATTTAGAAGCACTAACCTCTAGTCCAGACACATTAGAGAAATGATCAAGAGCATCTAGCAGGACTGTCATGGATGATATCTAGGTGAGTGATATGGAGTCTTTGTCACCTCTTGAGAGTAAAATAATATCACCTGCATATGCTAGGTGAGTGATATGTAGTAAACCACATTTTGGATGATATCTAAAAGAGGGCAAACTTGTTCTACATTTCAGTACTCGAGACAAGTAATCACCACACATCAAAATAGATGTCGTTTTAGGTTTTCTAGGTAGTGGATAGTAATGATTTGTATTGATTTGTGTGTTGTTGACTTTTTTGAAGGTTTTGATTGGTTAAAAAATGTAGTGGGTAATAAAATTAATGAAAAAGTTAGTGGAATAATGATGTTGATTGATGGATGAGTGTTTTTATTAAAATTTGTGTATAAGGCTAAAACGACATGAATTTCGAGACGGAGGGAGTACTAAATTACATCTTTCATCTCTAACTGTAAACTTATCTTCTTTCCTAAACTCTCTTTTCTCTCTTTCAATCGCATTAATCTCAATCAGAGACATAACAAATTGGTATCAGAGCGAGGTTACTTCCAAATCAATCTCAAATTCGAAATTTCCTAATTTTCATTTTCTGAAGAACGTATTGTAAATGAAGACGTAAGAGAGAGAGAGTAAGAAAAATCATGGGTTAGACTTTTTCATTTACCAAGATGTGGGTATTTATGGACTTAGGGTTAGGGAGAAAGAGGTAATTTGGTATTTGATTCAGATCTCTCTAATATAAAGATGTGGGTATTTATACTAATCTCTTATACTTTTACACATATAATAATCCCTATACATGACACTAATTTGAATTTAACTAAGAAAAATCATGGTTAGACTTGTTCATTTACCAAATCCAAATTAAGGCTGGATTTGAATCCAACTTATTTATAAATATGTTTAATGTCAGAAATCAATACTGGACTCATTTAATTGGAATAATATAATGCTTGTTTGGTGTAAACTAATTATTTAGACCAGAATATGTTTTTCTAGAAGACCTATCATTGGATGATATATAGATTCAATTTTTTCAACTATAATATAAGATATATACACGAAAAAAGTTAGGATATTTTAATCTAACTTACCCTTATTACAACTGAAAGTCTGAAACTATGTGCCAAGAAAAAGGGTATTGAAATTGTAAATGGCGATTGTAACTTGCAAGCTTTGGTGATGGAGGGGATTGGAGGCCGTTAGCCGTTGGATTCTTCGAATTGAAAATTCTTATCACATTGATTTGTCCAGGCCAGACAATGGCATGTGGTATTGTTATTTTTAGAAAGGTAAATTATTTTGCAGCTTATTAATATATTATTCTAGTAATAAGAAAGTGAACCATATATAATACAACAACAATTATGTATATCCTATAGAGAACAAATCTAGTGCCACCAAAAAAAATAGAGAACAAATCTAGAGCTGAAATGTACAAACTTTATCTTATTGCACTTTTTCTGTTTTCTATTATATGTTTTAATGGTTTTTCATTTGTCGATTTTTCGGTCATTGAGACTCGGGTATATATGATCTCGAATTCTTACTTCATAAAATATATAAACAGATAGAGAAAATAAAGCAAAAATAATGTAAATAAAAGGTAAAGAGGAAAGCAGAGCTAATGACTCTTTGGACAAAAAGGAAGACGAAGTTTTTGCAAATCTTTCAGCAAATCAGAAGTCAATCATTGCTTTCACCTTTTGAGGTATCTGGACTATGAGAAATAAAATCATATTTGATAACAACAATATCAGGAATCTAGATGAATGGATAAAATTTATCAAACAATATAGAATAAGCTAGAGGAAGGCACACAATGACGAACTAGAGGACGATATGACTACTCCGAGGGTCGCCACCCAAACTAGAACAAAGACACCAAAAACTATAAAATGGAAAAAACCTGCTGAGGGTTATATCAAACTAAAATTTGACGGCGCTAGGGATGGCTCCGGGTTAGCAGCCATTGGTTTCGTGATTGGCAGGGGTCTATTATTTCTTGTGGTGCTCGGGATCTTGGTAGGGTTTCCGCTATTCATGCGGAATGTCTCGGTCTCCTGTTTGGTCTACATGTGGTTTCGAAAGGGACTTCGGCGAGGGACCGTGCTTGGATTGAGGTGGAGGGAGATTGCCTGTTGTTGATCAATGTCTTAAAGGGTATTTGGTGATGCCCTTGGGAGATTGAGATGGTGATCTCGGACATCCTCGATTCTTGTCGTGCTTTCAAGCTTGTCAACTTCTCGCACACTTTTAAAGAAGGGAACTAGGTCGCGGATAGGCTGGCGCACATCAGCTTTTCCTCCTCATTTGTCGCGGAGCAGGCTCCTACAAAGATTGACTACATCGTCCATTTGGACGCTCTTGGGAGATGGTTCAAACGTGACTGACCATCCCTAAATCATTGCTTTGTATATATATAAAAAAAAAACAATAAGAGGCATGAGCTATTGGTAAAGAAAACTAAACATCCTCGACTCGAACGTGCTTCCTCCAAAGAAGAAAGTGATTCATAATATCATTTTGTTCAATTATTTGATAATGTCAAGAGATATTCAATACTATATGAACTAACTACTTAGAGTTATAACTTTTTTTTGATACAGATAAAATTTTGGAAGAGATTAGCCCCTGCTAATCCACCAACCAATGACATCCTTACGAATGTAAATACAAAGCTATCTATCTTGCATCGGATCAGCCAAGGTCGAAGTCTAGAGCAAGTGAGCGACACGGTTCGCACACCGGTTAATTTCCCTGAAGACATGAGAAATTGAGATGACCTCGAACTGGAGAAGAAAAAGCCGGATGTCGAAGAGAAGGACTTCGATCTCCCAAGGGCACTACCAGCCGCCATTAAGAGCATTAATAACCACCAGGTTAGCGCCCTCTATCATATTGCGTGAAATTCCTAACTTCTTTGCCTTCAGTAGACCAAGCCTCAAAGCAAGTGCTTCGGACTCTACTGAGTTCTTAGGCCCTAGTAGTGCACCGCCGATCGCAATCGGGGAGCCCAAGTGGTTCCGGATGATGAAGCCTGTAGAAGAAACTCCAGAAGAGGTGAGGCTATCATCAAAGTTTAGTTTGTACGTATCTGCAGGTGGTTTTTCTCATCTCAAGTTTCTTTTTCTTCTAGGTATTGTTGTATTGTTTGTAGTTTTTCTGTTATCCTTATCAATACTTTTCGTTTTTTCCCAGTTTTCCAACACATGTTTCTTAAACATTTCCATAATATGGATTGTTGTAGAGTTACAGTTGTCAAATATTTTCCTATTTATGTTCATCTATATACTCCACCAAGTTGTTGCAAGTGTTGCTCTCTGTTTTTTGTTCAGATTTCGAAAGATGTGGTTCATGTTGTCCTTTATATTATCGTTGTTTGTGTTAGCATCATGCAATACCTTTTCTATTTCTGAATCTATTTTTCTAATTAACGTCATTGTACATTGACATTTGATGAAGAGGTGGGTCGGTGTTTCGTCGGATTGATCATATAATTCACAACTTGTTGGTATCACAACTCCTTTATTTGTCGGTCTCGTTTTTGTTGGGATTCCGTTTGAATATAGTTTCCATGTGAAGTTTTTTTTTTTTTTACCTTTGGTGTCATTTTCAATTCCCACACCCATTTGGTGTTGTTATGTTCATTATCATTCCTATTTGTTATGTATTTCAGGTCGCTGGCCGTTGAGAACCATTCGTTCTTTACATGTTTCCAATATAACCTATCCTCAAAGGTGTTGTCAAGTATATATACATTTTCATTTTTTTTACTATAGTTGTGGGTAGGTATCTTGTCAATTCATCAATTTTCCATTTCCGGTGTATATCTATGATCGAATTTATCCACTGTGATGCCTGTGTCGATTTGCTGATTTTGATAATTATCGTTCTTCACTTCTTCTAATGGTTCGTTGTCTATAACCAATTATCCTTCCAAAAGTTGATTGTTCTCCCTCTGCCTATTTGTCAAACCAGTCCCTTATAGAATTCATCTTTTAGTGACATCACTTTTGCCCATTGTCATGATGTATTTCCCGTTTCCTGGTATTTTAGTATTCCTTGTCCTTTTAGATACTTGTGCAGTTGTGCTCCACTGTTTGTACCCATGGATTTTCTGGTTCAGCTAGGATTTTCCACATTAATTTCATTTGCAGTGCTTTATACATATCCTTTGTTTTGTGTATTCCTGCTCCTCCTTCATCTTTCCTTCTACATATCTTATCCCACCAAATGAGAGGTTTGTATGAGTTTTCTTTGTTCCAAAAGAATGATCTGTTTATCTGATCTAACTCTCTGTGTATTTCAGTCGGAAGCATGAAGTTTTGCATTATGAAGTTTGGTTTCATTGCTAGATTTGCTCTGATGAGCGTTGTTCTACCTTCTTGCGATAGGGCATTAGCTTTCCATTTAGTGAGCTAGGTCTTAGTTTTATTTACCATTTTCTCAAATGTTGATTTGTTCACTCTGTCATTGATGATAGGACAACCCAAATAATTTTCAAGCCGATTTTGGTATGTAATGGTCATGGTGTCTTGAATCGCTTGTTTTATCTCGCTTGTGACCTCCGGGGTTGTTTGGAAAGCTGATTTACTAAAGTTGACCTTCTGTCCCAATGCTTCACAAAATTTGTCTGTAATTTTTTTCACTTTGTGTGCCGCATTTTCGTTTGCCCACGCATAAAAATAATCATATGGTCTGCAAATGACAGGAATGGTATTCTTGGTCCTGTTCTCGTAATGTTGAAGCCATTTATGTCCTCTGAGCGGGTACTCTCTGTTTGAAGCTTTCTGGCTAGTATTGTTGCATCCATAATAAATAGAAGGGGTGAGAGTAGGTCTCATTGTCTTAGTCTTTTTTCTGGTTTGAATGGTTCTGACGACCCTTCATTGATCAAAACTGAGAAGGAATCCTTCCTCACACATTGCTCAATCCAATTTATTATTTTTGGATAAACCCAAATTTTCTAAGTATTCCGATAAGGAAATATCAATCAACCCTGTCATATGCCTTTTCCGTGTCTAATTTTATTGTCATCCATCCCGTTTTCCCTTTTTTGTTTCCAAAGTAGTGAAATAGTTAATGGGATATGAGGATGCTATCTTGGCCAACTCTTTCCGATATGAATGCACCTTGTAGAGGGTGTACTAGTTTTTTTATGATTGGTTTTAATCGATCTATCTCCAATAATTTTTGCTATTGTCTTATATATAGTTGTACATAGACTAATTGGTCTAAAGTCATTTATTGTTCGGGGGTTATCTGTTTTCGGAATTAATGAGAAGAAAATTTGATTTATTTATTTCATAATTCTCACTGATTGGAAAAATCCTTTTATTGCTTTGGTGGCTATGGGTCCAATGTCTCAATAAACATGATAGAATTCTGTCATCCTGGAGATTTGTTTTTCCCCATAACCAATTACGAGTTAATTTAGTGGGCCATTTAAGGGATTATACATAGACAAAATTTGAAGATTAATGAATGAATTAATGAACAATTAACCATAATCAAGTTAAGATTGGCATGTGATGATTCGTCCGCCCACTTTTCATCACATGGAAGGAGTACTATAAATCATGTAGAGAGGATCGTGGATGACGAAACAATCGAACCCAAGGCATCTCCTAATTTTTACATATATACTACTGTAGTATATTATAATATTTTTTATTTTTTTTAAAGTTAATTTTTTATTTAGTTTTGAGCTTCTTAAAAACGTGTTAAAAAATAAAAACGACATATCTTTTCAGACATAGAGAGTATTATATTATATTAGATCATTCTCAATAGTTGTGTGCAAATGTGTATTTTTTAGACATTTTTTTAGCGTCATTGGTTGTTATGGATATGTACAAATGTACACATTTCAGCATGTGATGTGCAAATTTGAACATATTACCCCCTCCCCCTCCACGTGCATAAACTTTTACAAAAAAAAAGAGGATATTATTGGTTTATTTTTTATGATTTTATTTTTTTTTGTTTTAAATAAATTGTATTTGAATAATGTGTAAAAAAATGCACATTTTACAAATGGAGTAAATTACTAAAAAAAAGTGATTGTATTTTTAGACATCTTATACAAATATGTATATTTTAACTAAACCCATTGTTGATGATCTTATTGTGTCTTACTCCGTATAAATTTATACGGAGTATTGCCATTCAAACAAATTTTAGAAGTACAACGTTACTTTATCATCAACAAATAAATCATTTTTTTTAGTAATATGTAACAGGTAAATCACTTTTGCTTTCTCATTATCCAAAAAAACACATCAATTAAGGACTACCTGATTTTACTGATCCAATGTCATTTCCATCTTAAATATTACTCCCTCTGTCTCAAAATTCATGTCATTTTAGCCTTATACACAATTTTTAATAAAAACACTCATCCATCAATCAACATTATCATTCCACTAACTTTTTCATTAATTTTATTACCTACTACATTTTTTACCCAATCAAAACCTTTAAAAAAGTCAACAACACACAAATCAATACAAATCATTACTTTCCACTACCTAGAAAACCTAAAACGACATCTATTTTGATACAAAACTAAAGAGCTAAAATGATATCTATTTCGAGACGGAGGGAGTACGACTTACGAGTAGCAAGTAAGATGTTTATGGCAACTTTATCGGTGATATGCTAGCGATGCTTATGGTTAAAAAATATTATTTTTTATTGTTCAGGTTGATAGCTTCGATGACAATCGATACTTCAGCAGGTATCCGTGTCAGATTTGTTTTTTTTTTCTCGGAAAAGCCAGATCAAAATGGCACCATTTTGCACAAGTGAAGTGCTAAAACGTAGTGTGGTGCAACCCTTTGCGTCAGCAATTTTGAACACAAAGGGGACGTATGTCGACATTGGACTGGGCAAGTAGCGGACGACTGGGATGAAGCTGAAAGTAGGGGTGTTATGCGAGACAAGCTACTCGTGATCGGCTCGCGCTCGGCTCGTATCAAACTCGGCTCGGGATCGATCATATTCAAATATGAGCGAGTATGAACAAGTTTTCCGGCTCGTCACGATCTCGAGCCGAGCTCGAGCTTTATACGAGCTTGCTCGTATTGCTCGTATTAAATGTATAATTACGTAATTTCCCTTAGGTTATATCACCCCATTTAGGTTTTCTAGTTTCTCTATGCCGCCGCCTCCATTCATCTAGCTAGTAGCGACCATTTTAAGTCCGCTCCATCTAGCTCCAGGGCGTTCGAAAGTTTGTTCCTATCAGATCTCGTCCATTCGTCCTCGTTCCTTCGTCCTCAAGCCTCATGACCTCGTCTCGTCGGCGAGTCTTCCTCCAACCTCGGTGCCTCGCCGAAGTCTTTGTCTCCAGGCCAGGTTTGCTCCGATTTCTAACGCTTCTCCGTTTTGATTTTTGAATCTTTCTCACCCTTTTCACCCTTCTTCATTCCTTGTCTTGCATTTCCTTCGAAGCTCTGCAATTCCGACTACCGAATGCCTCCTCGCACCCATATCACAGTCTCACACCCTCGACATTCGACAACAACTCCTGACCTCCTGACTCGTCGTCGGAAGTCGGAATTGCCGCCTACATCCTAGTGAGTTCAATTAACCCCCAAAATTTGATTTATAATGGTTATGGTGCTATTGGATGGCTGGATGTGTTAATTTGTAATTGTTCAATACCTACTCAATTAACAATGAATGATAAACCCTAAAAATTTGTTGTTT